>CM059974.1:39136209-41536209 GCA_030490835.1 Annona cherimola
AACCATTCATGATTATGGACTTTTTGCAGCCCGAATTGCTACTCCCATTCTATCAACGGCTTGCTGGGAGATCACCTCGACCAGAAAAAGAAAGATACATTCTCGAGGAGTTACCAAAAACAAGTTCATGTGAGAATGGTCTAGATAGCAACAACGGAGAAATCGAAACTTGCTATCATATAAATGCGTCTGCATCCAAGCCTGCAAAGCGGCGAAGAACTGCCTCGGTGCTCATCCCTAACTACACCAAGTTTGAAGTTGGGATGTCACCGGTAAACCATATCATCACGTATTTGCGAGAATCTCGGCTTTTGCCAGCATCTTGGGAAACCAGAGTGGAATACTTCCGGTACTCACTGGGGGAATCAGTGATGTCTTGGTACCGAGATAATCATATCGAAGAAATTACCGAGTGGGTCATCTTGATAGATGCGTTCTTGGTCCGCTTCTTGTCAAGACAAAGAGAGCAGTTCCCTAGTAATTACTTAAGGGAAATACAATACAGTCAAGAATCCACTGCTCATTATGTAAATTATCTCAGAGACAGTACATGGAGTGATCCCTTGGCCATATGGTTGCCTGAACCTGAAATGGTCACGAAGTACCTTTCGGATGCGGTATGCCCTCCGGCTGACAATGGGTACAAGACCTTTGGAGCTAAAACTTTCATAAAGGCAATCCGATGGGTCAGTAACGAAGGCTTCAAACAAGAGGCAATCTTTAGCGACGCTGAAGGTTTTGGGAGGACAAATCAACTCCAAGTTCTGCATGTGCTGCAGTTAAACGATGCGCCCATTCTTCGAGTGTTCCCTTTCTTAACTAGGGAGTTAAGCTATGATTGGCCGCATATTCAGTTATTCCACGAGAATCATAAGTACGCATTGCCGCACTTGTTCGATTATTCACTGGCGGTCTGTCAAATGGGGCAAACAGAAGAGTTTGCACTCGGGCACTTTGTTTTGAGCTTGGCCCATGACAGTTGTGCCCTTCTCTGGATCTCCTCGCTCCCCGAAGAAGCATTTGGTTCTTGGGAAGAGTTCGTCGATATGTTTATCCTAAGATTCCACGAATATGAAACAGAGTTCCCTCCAGAGATGATCGAAGTCATGCACCCCCTATCAGGAGAATCTCAATACGACTACATCTTGAGATGGATAAACTGCAGAATAATCAACCAAAAATTCGACAAAGAAGAAATCATGGTTCATCAGTGCATCAAGTCAATGAATGGGTATTTTCCTGAAATCCCAAAAATGCAGCCATTTTTCTCAGACGTACTACGGACATTGGCTACAAATATTCAGGACTCTGCCTCCTGCAATATGGTGCAAGTTGAAGAGGATGTTCTCGCAATTCTTCGATCTGGTCGAATCACACCAGAAAACAAGGGTAAAGCCCCGATACAAGAAAATCGTACTCAGCCAGAACAGCACATACCAGCCGATCATCGAAAATCCTCAGTAAGCTATGATGTCCTTGGACACTTGAAGCGACTCCCTGCTCGACTCAGTATTTACGATGCCTTGCAGTTGTCACAAGAAGCCAGGGATGCACTGGTGAGTGCTCTGACAGATGAAAATGTCCGTCTTGCTTACCTGGTCGACGCCGCTGAATGTGATGAGGTTATTTCATTCACCGATGAGGATATGTTGCTTGGAGACGTTAATCACAACCGACCCTTATATGTTACGGGCAACCTGGGCGGTGAACTGGTCAACAGAATCATGATCGATGCCGGGTCTGCAATTAATATCCTGCCCCTTCGAACACTCAGAAGGATCGGAATTTCTCCATCAGCGTTAAAAGACACTAGTGTGGTGATTCACGGGTTTAATCAAGGGACTCAAAAGGCCATGGGCCTGATTGAGTTGGAACTAAGCATAGAAGATTTCTGCACCGAAATCCCATGCTTCGTGATTAATGCTCCGACCTCATATAACTTGCTGTTAGGAAGGCCTTGGCTCCACAGTAATAAGATCATCGCATCAACGGTGCATCAATGCTTCAAGTACTGCAAGGATGGAGTCGAAAAAAGAATTTTTGCTGACCATAAACCATTCACAACGGCAGAATCATTTTACTCTGATGCTAAGTATTATGACTTGGCATCTGCTATCAACACATCAATGAAAGCAGTTGAAGAGACCACACGCGAAGGTCAGCAGGAGGTATCTCCGGCTCCCCCCGCCCCAGTAAGCACAGACATATCCTCAAAGGGTGAGAAGATGGAACGTCAAGGTCGTGGTCGAGGGCACGGTCATGGACGAGGAACGACAGAACCAAGGGCTCAATTTCAAACGAAATTTGAAAATATGAGTCTCGATCCAGTACATCCGCTACCACGACAACGACAGGGGGCAACCATACCACCTCCTACCAGCTATAGCAACACTGCTGCAGGATCACGGTTCTACTTGGACCTCGAAGTCCTGAAAAAGGTTGCTAAACCGCCTCGAGCCAATTTCCCTAGGTTTGAGGTGGATCTGGAAGCTCTTCGGAGATTCCGGAATCAGGCCAATGAGGAAGCCAAGTCACTTTGCTGTGAGAGTGACGGAATGGCCACTGAGGCCGCTCACCAAAATCAAAAACCTAAGGAAACGCTCGATGAGGTTTTAGCAATGCTCGTGGGGTTTAATGTATCTGCTCCAAGTGTGCAGGGACCTCAAGATGAAAAATTTGCCCAAAAACATTTCATAAAGCAATATGGCAAGGTTTACGGTAACCCTAACAAATCCTCTTGTTTGCCCACGGCTAAGCTTAAGAAATGGGATTTCCATCGCTATAGCAGAGAAAGCAAGAAAATTATGGATTTGATGGGATTCTATCCTGATGAACCGCATTTATCAGGCCTCGGAAATGACATCCCTGTCCCGTTATCTGAAATACCCCCTGGTTATCAAAAGGGAAACAAACGACTTGGCCTTGGGTATAAAGAAGAAGAAGACGGCAACTTCGCCACCACCTACTGCGTCTCCACAAGTGATGACTCCAACAATGATGAAGAGGCATTAATGGAACCAGAGGATGCTCCACCTGCGATTGAGGATGGAGGACAGCCTACTATTGATGTACTTGAGGAATTCAATCTCGGGACTGAGGAGGACCCGAGACCCATTTTTATTGCCAAAAACCTGGTCGAAAAAGAAAAGGTAGCACTGAGGCGGCTTTTAAGCGAATTCAAAGATGTTTTTGCTTGGGGGTATTCCGAAATGCCAGGTCTCAACCCCGCTATTGCAATGCATCATCTGCATATTACGTGGGATAAAAAGCCAGTCAAGCAAGCTCCGAGAAGATTTCGACCAGAGCTCGAAGAACAAATCATCAGGGAAGTTGAAAAACTCATTGATGCTGAATTCATTCGGGAAATCAAATTTCCAAAATGGATTTCTAGCATTGTTCCTGTCAAAAAGAAAAATGGACAAATCCGCATCTGCGTAGATTTTCGAGATCTAAACGAAGCATGCCCTAAAGATGAATTTCCTCTTCCTTTCACTGATTTGCTAATCGACAGCACAGCTCTATACGACACATTTTCCTTTATGGATGGATATTCAGGATATAATCAAATCAAGATGGCTCCAGCAGATGAAGCCGCAACAGCATTTCGAACACCGATGGGTGTCTTTTGCTACAAAGTCATGCCTTTTGGTCTTAAGAATGCTGGCGCAACTTATCAAAGGGCTATGCAAAATATATTTCATGATATGTTACACAAACATGTTGAGTGCTATGTCGATGACCTGGTTGTAAGGTCTGAAGGTCACAATAAGCATAAAGAAGATTTGAGATCGGTATTCTTGCGCCTAAGAAAGTATGATCTCAAGATGAATCCTCTCAAATGCGCATTCGGAGTATCATCCGGAAAATTCCTCGGATTCATAATCCGCCAAAGGGGAATTGAGGTCGATCCACTCAAGACAGAAGCAATCCAAAATATGCCGCCTCCACGAAACCTCAGAGAACTTAGGAGTCTGCAAGGCCAATTGTCGTATATCCGGCGTTTCATCTCCAACTTGTCCGGCCGCTGCCAGCCCTTTCACAAGTTAATGAAAAAAGATACGACTTTTCAATGGGACGCGAAATGCCAACAAGCCTTTGAAGCCATCAAAGAATTGCTGCAAAATCCTCCTGTTTTGACAACTCCAGTAAAAGGAAAGCCGCTCATTCTCTATATTGCTGTCAGCCCACAATCATTGGGGGCATTGCTCGCACAAGAAAATGCCCAAGGCAAAGAACAAGCCGCCTATTATCTCAGTCGACGATTATTGCAAGCTGAATGCAATTATTCCTCGATCGAGAAGATTTGTCTAGCATTGGTTTTTGTGGCACAAAAGCTAAGACATTACTTCCTCGCGCATCAGATCATACTTATATCGAAGGCCGATCCCCTCAAGTTCCTGATCACTAAACCAATGCTTTCAGGACGCCTAGCAAAATGGTCACTTTTGCTATCCGAGTTTGATATCAAATATGTGCCACGAAAGGCAGTGAAAGGGCAAGTATTGGCAGATTTCCTAGCAGCCCATCCTCTTGAAGAAGAATTTCCTATCTTAGAAAACCTACCTGATGAGAAGGTTTTCTACGCAAATGATGATCCAATGTGGCAAATGTATTTTGATGGCGCTTCCAAGCCATCCGGAGCTGGTGTTGGAATTGTCGTAGTCTCCCCTCATAAAGACTTATTCCCGCACTCATATTTTCTTGGAAGAAGCACAACAAATAATGAAGCTGAGTACGAGGCCTTACTCATCGGCATGGAACTTCTTCTGCAATCAGATATTTTATTTGCGCGAATATTCGGGGACTCTGAATTGGTTATAAAACAGTTAAATAATCAATACGAAGTACACCAGCCCCATTTACGAAAATATTATGACAAAGCTCAAACTTTGTTGGCAAAGTTCGAAATGGTTTCGGTTGAGCATGTTCCTCGATCAGAAAATGTAGTTGCTGATGCACTATCAAAGTTGGCCAGTATTCTCGCCTTTAATGAGCTCGATGACATGACAATTCGAGTACAAAGACTAGAAGATGACGAAGAGCTCCAAGTAAATCAAATCGGACGGTGCGTATCCGAGGTAACTACAAACAATGATGATTGGCGCATCCCCATCATCAATTACCTCAAATATGGTATTGAACCAGATGATCCAAGTGCAAGGAAGTCATTGAGAAAGGCTGTTTCCCGATATACTGTGTTTCAAGACGATTTGTATCGGATTGCTTTTGATGGGCTTTGGCTTCGCTGTATTGATGGAAATGACATCTGTCAAGTTCTTCAAGAGACGCACTCCAGCGAATGCGGCGCCCACCAATCTGGACGTCGTCTTTATCATAGGATCAAAACGTTGGGCTATTATTGGCCCACAATGGTCCAAGACTCCATCAATTTTGCAAAATCCTGTGAAGCCTGCCAAATGCATGGAGATATTTATCATATTCCTGCTTCAGTAATGTCTCCAGCACCTATTTCATGGCCTTTCTCTTGGTGGGGTTTTGATATTGTCGGTCCAATAAACCCGTCGTCATCTAAAGGACACCTTCATATTTTAGCCGCTACGAATTATTTCTCCAAATGGGCAGAAGCTAAAGCTTACAAGAGAGTCCGAGCGCAAGAGGTGGTTGAATTTATCAAGCACAAAATCATCTACCGTTATGGTGTTCCCTATCAAATCACCTCAGATAATGGCACGCCATTCAAAAACGATAAAGTAAATCAGTTATGCCGAAGGTTTGGAATCAAACAAGTGTTCTCATCGCCCTATTACCCACAAGGGAATGGTCAAGCAGAGGCATTTAACAAAAATATTATTCGAATCCTCAAAAGGACCACTGTGAAAAATAAGCGTGATTGGCACGAGAGGTTACCCGAAGCATTGTGGGCCTACAGAACTACACATCGAACCGCAACGGGAGCAACACCATATTCATTGCTCTTTGGCACGGAAGCGGTTTTACCAGTGGAAATTCAGTTAGCATCTTTGAGGGTTGCCATCCATTCTGGGTTAACCACTGAACAACAAGCCAAACTTCGCTTCGACGAACTTGAGGCACTAGACGAGAAACGAGTTCAAGCACGGCAACGGATCGAACTTTATCAAGCTCGAATGGTCGAAGCGTACAATAAAGTCGTGAGGCATCGCTCATTCAAAAGAGGAGATTTGGTACTAAAGCTACGCACGGAGCTTATGACCGGGGGCAAACTTACTGGTAAATTCGAACCTAAATGGGAAGGGCCTTACATCATTGAGAGGGTCTATGGCAATGGCACATATGAAGTTATTAATTGCGAAAATCAAGTGAAAGCAACTGTAAATGGGAATTACTTAAAAAGATATTATCCATAAAAGTTACAAAAGGAGTCATACATCAAAATTTTGTAACAAAATCTCTACAGTCTCCCTTGTAGAAGAAAAGGACTCCTTCAAAACTCGGATAGAGTTCACTACATCAGCGGGAGGAACTGTATATGCCCGCAACTCTTCGACTTTAGCCTCCATAGAAGAAATATCCCGACTCTCTGAATCAATTCTTACTTTGTAGAGGTCAACTTCAGCCTGAAGATCCTTGGAGGTAGAAATCAACGAATTTAGTCTACTTCTATCCACAAAGATAGAAGTGACAATACGACGAACCTCGGCCTGTTTGGCCGCTATGGAAGATCGAATCTCCTCGGCAATCATCTTTTTACTTTCCATCTCCTTTGCAACCTGAAAGTTACGTTCCTTAAGTTGAGCAAGACTATCTCTACATTTGGCGAGTTCGACTTCTGCGGATGCTAGATCTTCTACAGAAACCAAGGGTCGTGCAGCAGCCTCAAGCTCGCGCCAATGAGCACGCAACTTCTCAAGTGAAAGTATAACATCACCAAAACCAGAAACGTGAAGTTGGAGCCTATCCAAGACCATGGAAAAGTCTTCACAAATATCCAACGCGTCGGTGATATCATCAGGAGAATTCATGTCCCCCAAAGAAGAGATGATGCACCCCTTGAATTGTGCTATTGCGCGCCTCAAACGTTTGAGATCCCGTTGCTCTAACTGCTCCGCCCCGATCACCTTGAAAGTTGAAAAGAAATGATGCAAAGGATCCAAGAAGCGATCTTTGACATCGGGAAGCTGACGAGCCCCACTTGAGCTCGCGCCAGTGCTAGGACCGGTTGAACTAAAGTGAGGACCACTTGAGCGACTAGGTCCTAAGGCTGAAAAGTATAAGTCAAGATGTCAGAACAGCGAGTTAACTAGGCGAAAAGCCAAAATATAAATACCTGGTGATATAGGAGAAACAGGCAATGGCCCTATCGGTGTCGAATTCTCCCCGCCATGAGCATCGTCATCAGATACTTCGACAACTAAGACAGCTATCAAAAAAAAAAAAAAAAAAAAAAAAAAAAGAAGAGAAAAAGGGGGTTTACCTTCAAAATTCATACCCGCGCCTTCTGGATGATTACGTGGAGCCTCCGAGCGGATTTCCCCTCCCGAACCAGACCCTGAATGAGAAGCTGCCTTCACAGGAGTATCTTGGGCTATAGAAGGAGGAGATTGACATGCCTCGGGAGTCCGAACCCCCAGAAAATCCCTCATGAAGATGTTATCAGAAAATATAGGCCCGCTATCACGAGACTGCATCGATTGATCATTTTGACCCATATGGAAGCCCAAAAGGTCACTCAGAGCATGGTCACTAGAGCCCGGTAGTACAGGAGGGTTATTCTGCGCCTCGGCACGCGTTCCCTTACTCACTTCATGATCATTAGAAGGATTAATGGCGACGTTTGGCTCTGCTACAATGACCCCTTCCTCAGATGGTTCGGGTGGCATAGAAAGGGGATATGACCTTTCATCAGACTCTCCAAGTATATCAACTTTGGAAGGCCCCACAGCTTCTGCTTGCTCTGAGGAATCTTTTCCTTGTGAAGGATCCGAAAGTCCAGCAATAGGAGATGAATCCCTTGTGTTTCGAATTTTTCGCTTCTTACCACAGGTATCACGCATTGCCAATGATTCCGCAGCCTCTGAATTGGTGGGGCGATTGGGAAACCAAAAGCGATTAATTGGCCTTGGCGGATATACAACCTCGGGAAGCTTGACATTGTATTCTAAAAAAAAAAAAAAAAAAAAAAGAGAGAGAAGAAACATACTCCAAGTCTCCATAGGTTTCTGGTCCTTTTGAGAAGCTGCCTTTTCAGTAGCTAACTCCCATAAGGTCTTCTTGGCTGGCTCGGTGTCACGACGAATATACTCTTTTCCTTCCGCAACCCAGTCAGTGCAGTGAAAGCTACAACCGACGATCCCAGGGTAGGCCTTGAAGGAATCAATGTGTTGAACACAAACAGCCTCAGTCTCCTCCACGTCTGGTTCTTTGAAGCATCTAATCTCAAAGGGCATTACGAGGCCTAGTTCACCCCAGCTAGTAGTCAAGTCAAGGGGTTTAAAAGCCCAAAAGCGAGATTTGGGTGCAACTTGCTCGACAACTTTTACTGCACAAATGCCATACCAATGAACATAATCTTGAGTTGCCCGGACTCGACGGTCGAACGAGGGAAATCTCAGCTCACAGGAAAACTTAACTCCTTCAAAGCGCGAGCATACTGCAAGCCAGTGAAGAGGTCCGACCCCAACCTCCCTTTGATACCTCGGGACGCGGGGAAGATATGCAGGAACATCCTGATCAAAGCCGAACTGGCGAGCAAACCTGTGAGGATAATACGGCTCAACTTCAAAGCGAGGACCATCCCTGTAAGCCAAGAGACCTGGTTGAAGCGACAACGCAAAGTCCTGCTCGTCAAGGGTCAATCCCTCAGACGAAGATTTTGTCGACCACTCACAGGGGGCAACCATACGAAAAAACCTCCCTTCAAAATAACTAGCTTGGATGAGAAGCCCGGTCATGTCTTCAAAACTATAGCTGGCTAAATTACGTCTGGCAAATTTCTTCAATATTAAACCCTGAGAAGGAAATTGGGTAACTTCTTCAACTCCATAAATCTCTGGAAAATAGAATCCAAGCCAGCCAAGGAGAAAATGAGCCGGGAAATAAGAAATGGCACGCCCGGGGCCTTTCTCATTATATACAATCTGATTTAAACCTTTATAAATGTCACATAGTACTCGTGGTGCTAGAGCAAAGCGCTTCCCTTGAGCCATCTCGCAAGCTACATAAAGACACGACCATTTTACAAGACCGTAGGCCGAAGAGGAAGGACAAATGACCACGGAGATCCAAAGCCACAAGAAGAGGATAAGCTCAACCTCAGGCTGTACTTGCTGTAGGCGCTCAAGGGGAAGCCACAAGCCGCCTCGCCCACTAGCAAGAAACTCAACAATGTTAGAAGGCCAGTTGTCGTTAGATACCTGTTGGTCAGAAATCCTTGAGAATAATGCCACCCAGTCTCTTGCAGTGAACTTTTCCTTCTTGGTCATTTGATATAATTCGTCGAGAAGATCTATAACCTTTGAAGCAATCGGGTTCTTATTGAAGGAAGAATTTGGAGGGGTACACTCATCAAAGGGCAATCCACACACAGGGAGACCACATATCCCCTTCAGATCCCACAAAGTAATGCTCATTTCTCCAAATGGAAAAATGAAGGAATTAGTCGCCAGTGACCAGAAGCTTACAAAGGCATTGATAATGTTGTTGTCTTTCCAAAAACCTTCTCCGGTAGCTAAGATCGCATCTTTCACACCAGCGGCTGCAAGTACTGCTCCATGACGAGAGACCAAATATTGTCCCCATTGATTAAAGCCTGGGATGTTACTTAAGCAACCACGGTAGGCATTAGCACTCTCCTTGCATATAAGGGAATAGTCTTCTAATTCCTTTTGCAACCAGCGAGGAGTCTCTACGATAAAATTATGGGGATTGCCTAAGGCCCTGGTCGGAAGCAGAAAGCAACCTGAAAAAGTCTTGCGGGGATCGGTTGCAGCAACACCTTTCCCAAAAATGTAACCTTCTTGGCAGTTCAAACGCTCGATGAAAATCTTCTCCGGGACCATAAAGATCCGAGCAGAGCGACCATTGATGTCTTCCATAAGGCGGCAGCGCATGGGGCTGAAGTGAGAGGGCCCATGTGAACATTCAAAGCATTCACGGCTTGCTAAGGCAGGATACCACCCGAAATAAGAAGAACAACCTCCACAAGGACGACCGAAGAAAAGATCGTACTTTTTGGCGCTCTGCATAGTTTTCTTCTTCGGAATACGCTGCTTCTTCTTAGATGTCATCATTTCTTTGGGAGAATTTTTCTTAGAAGATTCATTTTTCTTTGAATAAAACTCCCCACGGGCATGTGCAACAGCCTTACGCTTCTTCACGAAAGAAGGTGACGTTGGAGGCGTTGCTATTGAAGCTACTCTGGAAAAAAGAGTCGCGCCACCCTTTGACTCCTCAAAGGAAGAACGCTTCTTTTTCACCACTGATTTCTCTCGTGGTGAAAGAATAGGAAATTCTGGAGAAGACATTGCCTGCAAAAATATATATATCAAGTTAAAAAAAAACAAAAAGAGAGAAAGAGAGAGAGAGAGAGAGAGAGAGAGAGAGAAAGAGAGAGAGAAGAGGACTACCACACGTCACGGCCTCGCTACAGAATTGCTGATTCTTTGGTACCAGCAATCAAAATGCTCCTCCTCTTAAGAACCAAGTAGTGGTCCCTGAAACAAGAAGCCAGTAAAACCCGTGAGCAGAGCCATAAAAAAAAAAAAAAAAAAAAAAAAATAAAAAAAAAAAAAAAATATATAAATAAATAAAAATATAAAAAAATAATAATAAATAAAATACCATAAGTCAAGAGAGGTCTGTCATATAATATGTCAGGAATCACGCCTTTACAAGTAGCCCATATCGGCATAATTCCTGAGGGGGCATTTGATGAGATGATTAAAAATAATAATAATAATAATAATAAAAAAATGAAATGACTAAAGATTGTTGAATATGTGAAATCTGGGTGCAAATCGAAATAACCCATGTTTATATGCGGGATTGGATCAAAATTCAGATTGAAGAGCAATTACCACTAAAAAAAAAAAAAAAAAAAAAAAAAAAAAAAAAAAAAGAGTATTGGCAAAGGAGACCCAGCTTCGCTTAACTGAGAAAGAGCTGAACAAGTTCAAAGCACAGCTAAAGAATGCTGAGACAACAAAAATCCAAGCCCTGGCCGAACTTGAGAAGGCTAAAAGTACAGCGGAAGAACTTACTCAGAAGCTCGAAACTATTAATGAATCAGAGGAATTTGTGATAAAGGCTACTGAATTTGCAAAGAATCAGGCTAGGCAGCTCGAAAATGTGAACTCAGTTAGCTATAATGGAGGTGATGTTACTTGGAAGCAATGGCGCAGGAGCACGGAGACGTTGCGAATGGCAGAGGGTCCGAGAACTGCAGCTCCAAGGCTGTCACCTTCTTCTCCCTCAAGCCTCAGATGTTCGTTCCGGCGCCCAGGGCGGCCTTTGGAGCCGAAGAGCTGAAACAAATCCACCACCCGAAGCGGAAGATGGAGGAGGAGCAGCCTATCATCATCTCTGTGGAGCTTAAGCTCGGATCTTCCTCGTCTCCGACTATCTCGAAGACGACACGAAGCCGACCGGCGAGACCAACTTCTCGTTCTGTCTCGAGACAGATGACGTGGATAGCGCCGTCAGTAAGGCCGTGAAAGCCGGAGCAACGGTGGACGGAGAGACTGCAGAGGAGGAGCGAGCATGCTGCAGCTCGCGTGCTGGGAAAATGAAGGATCCGGGCTGTCTGTGCGCCAGAGAAGAAAGACGCAGCCGACCTGGCAGCTTAGATCTCTCTCTTACGGTGCTCTTGCATTTTGCATGGGATCTGCATTGGCAACATCAGCCAATCCTTTTATCTGGGGTTGATAAAGGAATTCAAGCAAAGCCGAGGAATGGCAGACTTCCAAGCCTCCCGATTTCCGTCGACACCGTACGATTCCTCACGCCACCTGCTGCCCTTTTTCCCATCAACGATGGCATTAAAATCCACACCCTAGACACGCCGCATTTCCGCCTTCAAAGAAACCCGTCATCGCTGCAGCCACTATCGAGGCGTCACTTGAATCAGAGCTTTCACTTCCGGACAAGTCTTTCCACGCACGAGGAGGACACACTTCAGTCGATCTGGATGGCAGCAGATGCAAATGCATCAGCGCTGGAGAGGAGCGTTCGAGTGAAATTTGGCCGAACCGGTGAATATGGCGGAGCACGCCGGGGAATCAGCAGCACCGCAGTCACTGATGGATAAGATCACGGAGAAGTTGCACGACCATTCCTCCTCCTCCGATTCTGAATCTTCGCCTTCCGCCGTCAAGTCGGCGATATATCGCCTCTTTGGAAGGCAGAAGCCCGTCCATCAGGTTTTTGGCAGCGGAAAACCTGCTGATGTATTCCTGTGAAGGAACAAGAAGATCTCAACAGGCGTGCTTGGCGGAGCCACAGTGTTGTGGGTTCTGTTCGAGTTGATTGAGTATCACCTTCTCACACTTGTGTGCCACTGACTCATTCTCACTCTTGCCATCTTCTTCCTCTGGTCTGATGCATCTACCTTCATTAACAAGTCTCCTCCCCACATCCCTCAAGTAAGCATCCCAGAGGACGTTGTAATCAATATCGCCCAATCCTTGAGGCTCGAGATTAACTGGGCTTTCGCTTTTCTGCGGGAAGTTGCATCTGAAAGGGATCTGCTCAAGTTTCTTGCTGTGATTGCTGGCTTGTGCGTTCTTTCTATCGATGGAAGCTGGTGCAATTTCTTGACATTGTTCTATATAGTGTTTGTCTAGTTGCATGCAATGCAGTCAGATGGGGTTTGCCTGCCGAATTCGCGACAGGAGGGTTGAAGCCAAGGGTGGTGTGGACGATCAGCTCACTGATTACTGCATCGGCTCAGCATTACCTGCTGCAGCAGATCATTGCGGAACACGCTACTCTCGAAATCTTGAGGCTGACAGGTTCAGACAGACAGAGGGTGCTGAGAACGGACAGGGAGCATGAGGCGGTCCATGCTGAACGTAGTAGTAAATGGCAAGCTCAAAGATGGTGGGCAGAGAACTAGGACGAAGATATGGAAAGTTGCAGACGGTGGTGTAAGAAAAAGCATCAGAAAGCTAGCTGCCAACTTTTGCCGCTGAACCCACGACAATTGGGTTCCGCGAAAATGAACTCACGACCAAAGAGTAGTTCCGCGGGACGTTTTGTCGCCACCCCAAAGCACCAACTCGAGGTTCCGCGGGAGGATACGTTGCCAGTTCGAGGTTCCGCGGATACAAGACCGGTTCGAGGTTCCGCAGGAGGATACGTTACCAGTTCGAGGTTCCGCAGATACAAGACCAGTTCGAGGTTCCGCGGGAGGACACGAGACCAGTTCGAGGTTCCGCAGGGGCTTCCAGTTCCGCAGGAGCTCGGCCAAAGCCCTATAAATAGGACTTAAACTTCTCATTCAAGGAAGAGACAACGGCAACGGGAGAGAAGTTGAGTAGAGGTCCCGCGCTCAAAGAAGAGAGAACGTGAGTTCTCCATTTATTTTTATTTTTTTAGTTAAAAAAAAGAAAGAGAGAGAGAGAGAAAGTTTCTTCTTTATATTATATATATATATATATATATCTATATACATATATATTATTTTCAAAAATTACTTTTCCCAACGTGGATACTCCCCGACTGGCGGGTTGAATTGACACACGGGTTAAGTATATTTTCTCTATAAAAATATATATGTGTATATCATATATATATAAATATATATACATATATATTATTTTCGAAAACTACTTTTCCCAACGTGGATACTCCCCGACTGGCGGGTTGAATTGACACACGGGTTAAGTATATTTTCTCTATAAAAATATATATGTGTATATCATATATCTATAAATATATATACATATATATTATTTTCGAAAACTACTTTTCCCAACGTGGATACTCCCCGACTGGCGGGTTGAATTGACACACGGGTTAAGTATATTTTCTCTATAAAAATATATATGTGTATATCATATATATATAAATATATATACATATATATTATTTTCGAAAACTACTTTTCCCAACGTGGATACTCCCCGACTGGCGGGTTGAATTGACACACGGGTTAAGTATATTTTCTCTATAAAAATATATATGTGTATATCATATATATATAAATATATATACATATATATTATTTTCGAAAACTACTTTTCCCAACGTGGATACTCCCGGACTGGCGGGTTGAATTGACACACGGGTTAAGTATATTTTCTCTATAAAAATATATATGTGTATATCATATATATATAAATATATATACATATACATTATTTTCGAAAACTACTTTTCCCAACGTGGATACTCCCCGACTGGCGGGTTGAATTGACACACGGGTTAAGTATATTTCCTCCTTTAAATAAAAATAAATATATGTGTATTTTCTATAAAAATATCAAAATACACATATATATTCAAAGTCATCCAAAAATCAATATTTTGATTTCCAAAAATATATAGATGTCCCGCGGGCATCCAAAAATCAGCATTTTGATTTCTAAAATTATATAAATGACCCGTGGGCCTCCAAAAATGAATATTTTGTCCCGCAGGCCTTCAAAAAAAAAAAAAAAAAATATATGCATTTGCCCCATGTGTCCCAAAAAAAAAAAATATATATATATATATATATATTTAGACTTTCAAAATGATGGCTCAAAAAAAAATCTCTAAAAAGCCCAAGATGGCTCAAAATTTTCCAAAAAGCCCAAGATGGCTAAAAACTCTCCAAAAAGCCCAAGCTGGCTCAAAATTTTTCAAAAAAAAACCCAAGATGGCTCAAAATTTTCCAAAAAGCCCAAGATGGCTAAAAACTCTCCAAAAAGCCCAAGCTGGCTCAAAATTTTTCAAAAAAAGCCCAAGCTGGCCCAAAAATCTCCAAAAAGCCCAAGATGGCTAACAACCCTCCAAAAAGCCCAAGATGGCTAAAAACTCTTCAAAAAGCCCATGATGGCCCAAAACTCTACAAAAAGCCCAAGATGGCTCAAAAATTCCCCAACAAGCCTAGTTGGGCTCAAACCCTTTTTAATGGTCAAAATTGACCTAAAAATACTTTTAAACCCGGTTAAATCCATTTCTTGGTAAAACCACCCAATTGTTCAATCCAGAGGCTGAAAGCGGGAGACGCTGGTTTCTTGTACAAATACAGAAGCTGAAAGCGGGACACGCTGGTCTGCTGTGTAAATCCAGAAGCTAAGAGCGCACTTAGTTTGCTGTGTAGGGTCACTAGTGTAGCTGACGGGCCCCTCACTAGTTCCCAAACCGAGTCATCGCTGGTCGACGGGCTAAGCGTAAACTCATATTTATGTCATGGCGCGTGGCGTCATGTACTTCATATTCAAGTTATGACGCGTGGCGTCATATACCTCCTATTCGAGTCACGGCGCGGGGCGAAGTGTACTCATTTATCTTTATATTTTTGTCAGACACGATCTTTCGTGCACTTGTAAAGACGTAGAAGGATCTTCTATGCACTTCATTATTATTAAGCATTTTTTTTTATGGACTATTGTATTCAGCTCTTTTAATCAAGGGTTTTCTCGTTGGAGATGTAAAATCAGAATGTGGAACACAATGCAAAATATTTCTGTGATATACTTTTCGGACTCGGTTAAAGAATTGGATGCTTTAAAATTTTGCTGGGAAATTAATTAAGCATTTATTCTCAAAGCCACAGGGAAACAAATTTATCTTTAACCAAGTGTATGAAATATGATTTCTCACGAGGCCGGAACACAGCTGCTGTTGCGCCGTTGCCGCCATGACGATTTCTCCGACGATGGATCGATTATGGCCGATCTCCGAGACGATGGGAAGGGTTTCCAGTTTCGTCGAAACTCAAAAGGGGGAAGATGCAAAAATGAAAAAGGCGAGCGAAGGGTGGGCGCAACACTGGCAGCGGGTCTTCCGTTTCTGGGTTTTTTAAAAAATATATATTAGGTTCAACCAACCGGTCGAATACGGTTCGACCGTCCATTCCGGTTGGACCGTCGGTTCGACGGTTCGAACGGTTTTATGCATTCGAACCGAACCGTATACAATCGAACCGGGATTTGGACCGGTTCCCAGTCCGACCGGTCCGACCGGCCGGTCCGGTCCGGTTCTTACAACACTGTTGCTAACTAGAAGCATTATCCAAGTAAATCATGAACAATTATTAGCAATCACACAAACATATCTTTTTCCTCTAAGTCCTAGTATGTCAAAAGGTTCATAAAGATCAATATGTAATAATTAAGTAGTCTTGAAGTTGAACTTCATTTTTTAGTAAAAAATGTAATTTTTTATTGTTTAGTCATTTGGCATAACTTACAATTTTGTCTTTATTATATATGAGTTTTGGTAAGCCTTCAACCAAGTTCCTTTTTCAGAAAGTCTTTATGTTTGACATGTTAATGTGTTCAAGTCTCTTTTGCCACACTTATAAATTATTATCAATCACTAGCAAGTATTTTTCATTTAAGTTATTAAAGAAAACCAAATAGATATTTTTTTATCTTTTGCTACTAAATAGTATATGCTCTTCAACTAGCATATTACATATTAAAGATCTAAACACAACTTTATTTTTCTTATCATATAATTGGTTAATGCTCATCAAATTATATTTGGGATCTTCTACAAATAATACTTTTTCAATACATGTATCTATTATACCACAAATGTTACTTTTATCACATATTTTACCCTTCTTATTATTACTAAATGCAAGTCCCTCCATTGTATGGTCATAGCTCATTGAAGAGAAATTTATTTTTAGTCATGTATCTTAAGCAGCCATTATCCATGAACTATGTATTATTTGACTTTGCTTTAAGACACACCTACAAAATAATTTAAAACTTTACTCAGCCCTTTTGGTACCTATCTCTTGGGTCTAAATATGTTAGTATATGAATTTAATGTAATTCTATCTCACCTAGGTGGTATATATGCAAAGCTCTTTGGCATCCAAATTAGTTTTACACCTTTGTTATTTTGTTTCTTGATTCTACATGGATAAACTTTGTAACCAAATTTGTTACAAAAATCAAATGCATTATAAATTTTTTGATGAACATTTCAACTGATTTGATTTGAGATTTCGTAAGAAAGGGACTTGGATACTTAACATTTGAGCAAGGCGAATGGAGTTTACCCTTCTTATTGGTTTGAATTTTCATTTTAAGGAATATTTGGACGCTTTCTTTTGGATTTGAGAACCATTATAGTGAATCGTTTAAGGTTTGATTCTCTTCTTTTAGTTTCTCTGCTTCACTTATCAATCCTTTTATTTCTTCAATAAGAGATTTTACTCTTTCTGCTAGTTTACCATTTACAATAATGGTGACATCGGGTTGTTTCTTTTCTTTATATTTCATACTAAGATTCTTTCATTTATCATACAATGTGTTATATGCTTGTTACAATTCGTCTACCATAGTATACTTTTTGTATTCATTTGATGATAAAGAAATTGACTAAGAGATTAGGTGACAAGGTTTAGAAGATACATCTTCATCACTTATTTGAGTTGATTCTATTGTGTTTCTATCCTTTCTCTTTGATTCTTTTGATTGTTGTAAAACACCTCCAAATATTACTTTTTCGATTTGCATCATGTAGCATATTCTTGCACAATTTTTTGCATCCCTATCACTCAATGAATTGCTTTGAGGAAGAGAATGGTTCTTCATTCACATACATTCTTTTAGCTCTTTGATTTAGAAATTTTCTTAAATTGCACCTTTCTTTCTTCTCTTGCTTGTCCCTTGACTTGTGTTCATCTGGTGTGGGGCATTGAACTTGCATATGACTCGTTTCTCAGCACTTGAAATACTTTGTAGGTTTTTCCTTCTCTCCTTCTTGCTTTTATCATTATAAACTTTTGACAAACCAACATTCTTTTCTTTTCTTACAATTTTTTTGAATTTTCTTGTAATGAGAGTCGGTTCTTCAGTATCAACTTGTGAGGTGATAAAGAGTCATCAAAACTTTGATAATTTACTTTGAATGTTATGGTCTTCTTCCTTTTGCTGTACTTTTCATTTTTATTTTAGATTAGTTCATGAGACATTAGTAAACTGATCAAGTCTTCTAACTTTAATGTGTTGAAGTCTTTGATTTCTTTTATATCTATGATCTTGGGTATCCATGACTTGGGCAAAGACTCTCAAGATCTTCATTACCTACTCAAATTCAGAAATTGTCATCCCAAGGCCTTTAAGAGCATTTGTTAGTTTAGAGAATCTTGCAAATATTTAATAATTATTTTTTCTTTCTAGCATCCTGAAACTCTCTAGTTCTCCTGCAAGAGTATTTCTCCTAGTTCCCTTCACTTGGAAAGTGCCCTTACATATAAAGGTTAGAGTGCCTCATGTTCCTTTAGACATTGTGCACAATGAGACAATGTTGTACTTAGTAGCAATGAGTGCACAAAATAGCAAGTTTGTTGCTTTCTCATTACTTTTTACTTCATCGTTTGTCCATTCAAAAGCTCTTTCGCTCTTTTGTGTTGTTACACTTTCTTGTATGGCTATTCAGGAGTCTATGGTTGTAGCCATAATGAGTTGTTTTATTTTTAATTTTTCCTTCTAACGAGGCGTTTTTACTTGTGTTTCTTCCAAGCTGCACATGGGGTCGACTTCGGGTATGACTTTACCTAAGTAGCATCTAGAGTCGACTTTTTAGTTGCTACTTCACATGTATCTACTTCCCTTCCTTCATATCTGCCTCTTCAATATTTTTAAAGTTACTTTTGAAGTCAACTTCGGTAGCAACTTCACACAAGTAGCACATGAGGTTGATTTAACCTATGACTTCATTTTCACTTGGTTGCTTTCTTTCGAATCTGTCTCTAATTTTGTGTTTGAAATCATTTCTAAAGTCAATTTGGTTTGCAACTTCATACAAGTCGCATATAAGGTTGACTTGACCTGCAATTTCAGCTATGTTGCATTTATATTTTGAACTTTGAATCTTTTTTTTTCTTGCACAAGCTTAACTAAAACATTATTAGTAGCTTTATTTTTTTCAATTGAGTTGATAATCATTAAAATTATCATTATTTGCAATTTTCCACAATTGAATTCGTAATTAACATAAAATAGAAGTAATATCATGAGAATAATTTTTGGCAGAAGAGATAAAATTACTTTCATGTTAAAGATGATATATAATTTATATTAGAAGATATTTTAAAATTCAAAAACTAAGGGGCTATATAGAGGCTTCATGTAGCCCATATGCATTGAATCATTACTTGCAAATAAATGATTCAATAAATTATTATAGAAATCCAATAAATATATAAATGGATATAAGTAAAATAAGTAATGTTCATAATTTACATACAACTATGAATATTTGTAAGTAGATATGTCCCACCCAAAACATTGATTAAAATGATTTTTAGTACCATAATAAAATGGGTGGATTGAATTTTTATTTAAAGTGTACCAAAATGGAGCAGAAACACTAAAATACTTTAATCATATTAGTATAAGTCTAATTGGTTTATTTAATTTTGTTGGAACTTATTAGTGATAGGTGATAAGTAGTTAAATTTAATAACTTAATTAAAATAAATAAAGACTATTTGATGTAGCTAAAAGTAAATGACTTAATGATACCTTAGAATCATTAGGTTTATTTGACATAATTTATTAGGTTTTGTGTCTTGTATTTTATATATGAGCTATTTACCTAGTTATGAGAGTGTGTGGTGAATACAAAAAAAAAAAAAAGTGTGCATTGTTTGTGTATAAGTAGCCATTGGAGTCTTATTTATAGGAGTATCAATTACGAATTCAATGGAGCCAAAAAAGGTATCCCAACTGGGCATGATAGATAGATTATCGATGTTCACTTTGGAGATTTGTGAAGCATCTAGAGAATAAGTATGAGTAATTCTGTGTATTTTTTTATGACCTGTTTAAATAATAAATTGTCAGGTCTCTCCTATTGCTTTCTTTCTATGTTGAGAGATTTTTCACATAAATCTTAACGTCTTATATGTGTAATATTGTGATTATTTATTTAATCTTATTTATAGTATATGCCTTCACATAAATTTGAATCAATCCAATCACGTTTCTTAACAAGTGATATCAGAGATATAATTGGTTGTGTATTGGTGATTTGGGAAGTGGATTTGTTAGATCAATGTTTGATGGAAGGTAAGATCATAGTGATTGCTCATGATTTGAAGGCTCGAGATTTTTTCATGGTGATTATGAATGGCCCAAATCTGAATCTAGCAATGGATGAGGAGATAGAGATAATGGAAATCAACTACAATATGGTAGCAAACAAAGGTCGCGATTTTGGCACTGGGGCAAATTAAAGCAATTTCATTAGTGGAGAAGAAGAACAGTTGATTGCAAATGGTGTTGATCATTACGTTGGCAACATATTGTAAGCAACCATGGTCGTTCATCTACTGTTTAATCTATTAGTTGCAAGAGGCAGTGCTATAGGTGACAACGTTGAGGAAGTTGGCAGATCCGAAGAAAATGGTGGCAGCAAATGGGTTTTCTTTATCGCCGACTGATCATTTTTGACCGTCTCAAATCAAATGATTTCAGACTGGTCCAAGAATATAATTTTTTGAAATTTTTTTTATAAACATGTTAATATATTCTATTTATATTTAATCTATAAATCAAGTTTTACCATTTTTGAATATGTGTATATATTTATTTTAGATTTTTAAATATAAGGAAAATGACTTAAATACTCCTATATTTAAAAATCCATAATAAATATATACACATATACAAAAATGATAAAACTTAGTTAATGATTAAATATAACTAGATTAACATATTTATAAAAAATTTCAAAAAAAACAAAAAAATATGTTTTTGGACTGAATTTCAAACCAGTCTGAAAAGATCGATACTTTTCTTTATCAACTTTGAAGAACGTAGAGCCTAAGATGGAACGATAGCTAGTGCGAGATTGATAGTAATCGATGACGTGGATAGTAATACCGGGCCTTTCTAGTGATGAGCAACTTGATGGAGGTAGCATACAAGAGGACTGTGTATATAGATGAGGAGCTCTGGCAAGAAGAAGAGAGTATCAAGCATGTTGCATCTAAGTTGCATATAAGCAAGTGCATGTGCAGCCCATGTTATGTGTTCTCGAAGTCAAATTTAAGTGTTCTAAGTAAGGTTTCATACGTTTTTCTTTTTTGGGATTCTGTGAACATGGTGGTGGGGTCAAATTGGATGATTTTTTCTTCATTAGTGTGGATTTGATGAGGTGTGCAAATCAATGGACACGTGATGATAAAAGGGATTTTAATGTGTGAGATATGGGTGATTTAAAGTGTTGCGCCTCATATAAATGGTGCAGATCTAGAGGATACTACATTGTTGGGTGTGGTTAGGTTGTATCATGAAGATCAAGATCAGGATGAGTCAAATTTATTCTAGTTTGAAGCAGCAGTTCATGAGCAGATTTAGTGTGATTATATATTTGATGTTACAGAGAGAGTTTAGATTGAGGTGAAGTTGTTGATTTCATGAAGTACAAATGTTTTGTATTATTTGATTATCTATGGTTGTGCTGATTCTATGAATGCATAGAGAGCACATGGGAGAAAAAATGGTTTTTTTGAGTTCTCCATTGGACGGTAGTTGTGAGGATCCTAAGGATGTATGACATTGGATAGTGCTGACAGTTTGGGAGTCCTATGAATTTGATAGTGTTAGAAAATGAATGCAATTCATGTTTAGTTTGTAGCTGATGCACAAGAGGTACATGATCAACGCATTATTGTAAATTGGAGCATGTGTGTGATATATGTGCTTTGGCATACATGCAAAGATGATAGATGCAAGGATAGGCAAAGCTCTTGTATTCATGTGACATCTGAGTGAAGGAACTTGTTGCAGTTGCACAAGATAGCATCACAAAAAGTATTTTGGATTTAGCTAATCTAAGTGAGCAAGTGGTGACAGCTTGAATGATGTTTAAATGACAGATGATGATAAGTCAATCAATCATAGAGAGTTGAAACAAGGTTCATTGAAAGCTCCTAATGAAGAAACAAGGGAGACGAAAAGATGCACATCGAGTGGTAGTCTTCTTAATCTCTGATTGTATTAGATTTGTGATCTCTCTATGAGTGGATATAGTGGTTGACTATGTGGGCATGTCAAGTAAAAATACAGATTTATATTGGTTTAGGTATGCAAGTAGAATGATTTCTCAAGTGTAGAGATGTGATATCATGCTGTGTTGAAGCACGAAGACTAATAAACTAATTGATAAGTTGCAGAAGAAATGAAAACATGAGTTTCTCTATGAATTGACTTAGTATATGTATAATTTAATCCAATGTGGAGATTATTAGGGTATATTCTTGTATTCTACACAAGGTTATTCACGTAGTGGCTTGCATATGAGAGTGTGTGATGAATATGCAAAAGAGTGTGATTGGATTTGCATAAATATCCATAAGAGTTTTATTTATCAAAATATCAATTAGAAATTCAGTAGAACCTGAAAAAGTGTTCTAACTAGCCATGAAAGAGAGGTTGTCAGAATGTTTACTTTAAGAATTTATATATCTCTGTAACTTGTCTGTCAAAGTGGATTATTATCTTTGTCCCATGGTTTTTTCCCTTCTATATTGAAAGGTTTTCCACATAAATTGTGGTATCTTTTTGTGGTTATTTATTTGATTTTATTTATTGTATACACTTTTGGATAACTCAGTATTAATCAGAACCATGTTTCCTCACATAATTAATGTATAATATTGTCCTTCAAAAAAAGTATAATATTGAAATTATACGTTAAATATTAAAACACTTATCAGTATTAGTTTTACTTTATATGTAATATTTATTATAATTGAAATTGTAATTTGAAACTTACTAATAAATGTATTTAATTAGATGGATAAATTTAGTTAAAAAATAATGATTAAAATATTTATATTTTTATTAAAATGAATGAAAATAAAGTTTTAAAAAAATAATTTAAATCTTTACAAATATACATTACAAGAAATTTTCAATAATTGGTTGTATATAACATAAATTTTGTTGAATTGGATTTCATTTGAAAAAAGTATATACAATAATCAAACAGAATGTGTCATTGCAGTGATCTGATCCTATGCACCCAAATGCACTGAAGCCAATTTAACTCATTTTTTATTTTTTTGATAATTTTTTTTTATAAAAGTGTTAATATAAGTGTATTTAACATGTGTATCAATTTTTACCATTTTTGGAGTATTTTAGATATTTATTTTTTATTTTTGAAAATCGATGATATTTTAGTACTTTTAAATTACTAAAATCCCATTGATTTTCAAAAATAAAAAATAAATATCTAAAATACTTCAAAAATGGTAAAAATTGATACACATGTTAAATATTCTTATATTAACACTTTTATAAAAAATTTAAAAAAAAAACAAAAAAAACAAGTTAATACACTCAGGTGCACTGAAGCTAAGTGCACCCGGGTGCACAGGATCGGTATCCGCCATTGCATAGGAACAAATATACCCTTTTGCAAAAATTTTGTCATACAATGTCATATGTGGTAAAAATTTGACTGCGTACAATATTTTATGTAGTGATTTTTCTTTCACTACCGATACTATTAAAGTTGGTTGCAAATGTATTTATATTTGGCTACGTTTATCATTATTGGTAGCCAAATTTATATTTGCTACAAATAAGTATATGAAGTCCGTCAAATGCATACGTTCACATTACCCTTTGTTTTTAATTTATTTTTATTTTTTTGCTTTTTTTTACTCTAATATGTGAGTCCCAAACATATATTTCTTACATATGAAAATTTAATATGTATTTTTATCCAAACGTTTGTAGCATGAAAAATGTTTAGATTTATTTAATATAGTATTAGAATGTAGTAATATTTTTTATAGAATCATTTATTCACTTAAGAATGATACTTAGATTATTTAGGTGTCTTAAATCAAGCTTTAAAGTTGACATATAAATTAAACAATTTTATCATATTGATTTTTCCATTTTCAAATGGGGAAATGCATATATTGGGATAAACTTCGCTTCAAAAATATATAAACCAATCACGAAGGTCGTGGTAAACTCGACCACCTCACTGTATAACGGTTGTGGGTTTGAAAATAGCCAACATGATAAGCTGGCTATTTTACATAGTCCCTATGCGTTTGCGGGGGGTTTTTATAATTCCATAATGTGGGGGTTTCAAACAAAAAATTTTCCTAATAAAAGGGTTTGTAGAAAAATCTATCCATGTTATGAGAGTTATAAATGTATTTAATTTTAATATCAGTTATCGTTGTATAAATCCCGATCAAATATACATATATAAATCAAAATTTTTATCACATTGGTTTTGTACATTTTTATTTGGGGAAATACATACATTGGGATAAATTTGGTTTCTTAGTCAAACAAATAATTCTAAATACATTGATTAGGTTAATTTTGACTCTTCTCAATATGAGTCTCATTCTTAGGTGAGCAAAAAATTTTATAGGTAAAAAGTACACATCTGGGCCTTAATATTAGTGCCCAAAAAAGTCAAACAAATTTTTTTAAAAAAAGAGGGGGTAATCCAAACGTTTGGATTGTGTCGGCTCTGTACAAAACAAGCAACATCAGATAGGCGTATCAGGCCTCGTAGTTTTTTTTTTTTTCTTTCGAGGATGACTTATTCAGAAAGGGACCCCTCTTGATCTTGCCGGTCGTCGAAAAGCAGGAGGAAGTCAGTCCTCGTGGTTATATTGAAGTTTTGAGTGTAACCCATATAAGAGGCCGTTTTTTTTGTTTGAAAAATACAAGAAACAGCGAACCCATACCTCTCCGGCCACCGAATTTAATCGAACATCAGTATCCTTACAGAGCCTTTGCTAATATATGTGCCACCTGATTTGCTAATATAAGAGGCCGGTCTTAATGATGGAATAAAAAGTCAACTATTCAAATTGTTCAATATTTTCTATTTTATCATGGGATCAAAGAATTATCTCGATTAGAATTTTTGATGGATCATGTACTTAAAAAATATATTTATATTAAATTATGAAAAATGTTTAGATTTATTTAATATATGCATTGGAACGTAGCAAGATTTTACAGAATTAATTATCTACATGAAAATGATATTTAGATGATTTAAGTGTGGAAAATCAAGCTTTAAATTTATATTTTAGTCAAGCAAAAACTTCAAAAAATTAATATATCAATCAAATAATTTTAACACTGCACATTTTCCTATGAGGATATGCATATATTGGGATTGGAATAAACTTGGTTTCCTAGTGAAACAAATAATTCTAATATATTAATTAAGTTAATTTTGATTTCATTGTGAAAATGAGTCTCATGCTTGCAATACACGAAAAACTTGGGTGTCACGTGAATATATAGAACTCACTAACCAAAATGATCTTTTATATCATACAAATATTGTTCATGGAAGATATGCATGTTTTTGGTCTTTTGAAAAAACTAGCAGTAGTTGCACCCAGTTTCATAGCAACAAAACCTGGAGAGTTGCACATTGGTCCCTCGAATACAGTAGACAAATTCCAAGTTTGAAAATATAAAGTTTGTGCAGAAAATTTATATCGTATATTATCTTCAAATTCCAAAAGTTATATATTCATCAAAGATATTTTGGCGTCTTGAATAAATATATATAATCGAACTAATATATGATTTAGATTTGAAAATACATTTCAAAATTAAGACCCGGTTGAAAATCATTTAGATTGGGAATCGTTTTAGAGTTAATTAATATATAACTACACAATTTTGAAAAATATTTATATAACACATAAAAGTTTTCAACCAAAAATGATTTTTTGCATCGTAGATGTTAAACACGGATTATTCACATATATCCATTATACGCGGCCGCTCAAAAAAAAAACGATTTATGGGCAGCCATTCTAGATAGCACCTCTTGTGGAATTTAACAATTTTTTAATTTCTGATTTTAGAAAAATAAAAAATTATTTTGAAGATCTCATAAAATTGCCAAATAAATGGAAATTCAACGTAAGTAGGACCGATACTTCCATTAAAAGAAGGCAAAAAATAATTTGGATGTTATGAATGGCGAATTTACGGGCGGCCGTTTAGTAAAACAGACCAATCGTTTAGATATAAAATAGATATTTTTAATATGTGAAAAGCAACTTTACCGATTTCTAAATTGGGGTGGATTGCTATCCTACGTTTTCGGAACCTAAATAGTTATGGAAACTTTCAAATAAATAAATTTAAAAAATAATAATAATAAATAAAAAAAAAACCCGAAAATCGACTCAAGCCCCCTAAATTTTCAGGATTCAAACATCCACGATGGTACAGAGAAAAATCCTAAAGAACCCAAAGCCCCACAAAGATACTGGTTTTAAACTTTTAATCAATATTATTAAAACCGGACATCCCACCACTGCCCTTCCATAGAGCAAAAGCTTTAATGTGCCCCACTTAATGGACATCAGCATTAGCGTATGTATCTTCAGTTATTTATAGCGCTTAGATTCAAGAAGAAATTCCAATGACCAAGAAATTCCAATGAGCACTTAAAAAGAAATTTTACTAATAGATAAGTGTAAAACCTCAAAGTTTCAAGCAGCTCTACGTGCATGCAGCATGCTGTCATCAAGACTAGTTCATGGCCCACGATTCACCTAAAAAGTAATAAGGTAAATGCATAGACCCCAAAACTGCCTTCAATATCTCTCTATACATGCATAGATAGAATCAGATCAGCCGCATCACAACCTGCAACATTCAATGTGGTGGTCGGCGAGGAGAACGAGGTCTAACTGGTGTCTTTGATGGGCTGACCCTGCATCAAAGAAGCAATATACATGAAGGGGAATGATTTACAACCACCAGTTGATGCGGGTGATAGGAAGGAGCCATTTCATGAGAAGTTACAAGCAACATGGTTCAGTTGACTCAGACATTTCTGTCTGGCTTGGCAATGAGCGCTGCAGCAAAATTTCCAAAGTATCCAGATGCGTCATGAAATGAGGATTTCTGCTTGGCTGGCAGAGAGTTGCTAAATTAATTTCCTAATCATCAGATGCATTGCTGACTGAGGCAAGTTGCAATTTGAAGTGACGCTAGAGAACTTTGGCCGGATTGCTAAATCCTAAGAAAATCCATGATAAGGATGCCATCAAGAATTTGTTATACCTTATTGGCAGGGATCCCAGCACCACTCCACTGCAGTTGAGAGCAGCAATCGCACTTTCAGCCTGCGATATTAAAATTCTTGATGACAAATTGTGCTTGATATATTGCAAACATGTCAACTTCAGATTTTCAAATACAGACACGATGATCACATTGACATCTAAGAATTTACAGAGAATGAAAAGGCATAACAAAGTGAAGGAGGGAAAACTAATTGTTCATTTAAGCACAGATTGTAGATGGAACCTCCAATTCATAACAAGACCATAGACTGTAAAGGGCCTACTTTAAAAAGTGTCAGGATAAGCCACAAGGCAAGCAATTCAAAGAATAAAGTTGAGAGAAAAACGAACAGAAGGGCCACCCATCTACCTGCTTGGTGCAACAAGAACCCATTCAAATTTGCAACCAAATGGATAATTTTTTTTATTTATTCATTTATTTATTTTTATGTTTGGACAAATAGTTGTTAAACCAACATTAATCATGAGGAACCCCATCATATGACCTGGAACAATTGATTTATTGATGATGCCTTGACCAACACCTCCTTGATGAAAATTTGAGTGCCACTTCATCTTCCTGAATTATAAAAGCCTAAATTTTCCAGTAGCTGAGTATAGGTATTTGAATCAAGCCCCATTCTTTTATCCGTTACAATCATAAAAACTACATAATTTATCAATGCATTTGAAAGATGTCTCCTATTCCCCACTCTCTTCTGCAAATATTGACATCCTTAATATCTCCTTCAAAATTCAAATAACAATTTAGCACCTTTGAGAAATTGAATGTCAAGCGGCACACAAGAGAAAACACAATGAAGAAGTATTACGAGAAACCATTTGAATATGAAACGGACCACCTGCTACTAAAACCTTAGGAATTTGTATAATTAGAAAGATAATGGAATTGGAAGAAAGAAACGAAGTCCATTAAAGGAAATTTTTGACATGCAAAAACCACTCAGTCATAACTCATAACATGAACACCATGCAATATCTTTCATTCTAATATTCAAAATTTTGCAACACATACAAAATAGACGCAGCTTCAGACTTTCCAGCACATTCACCATTTTGAACACCGACTACATTTCTTGTGATATTAAAATGGTGAAATTGCTTCTGTAAAAATATCACAGGTTGACATCCGCACTAGCAGATTTAGGACCTTTGGTTAGTGGGGGCAATCTGACATGAAGAGATTATATTATTATTTGACTGGAAGCAGTCATGTTAAAATGAATACTGTTTTTAAATATTTTTTCAGATTGCTATGTAAAATTATAAGATTTTTAAATTTTCAGTAGGGGCAACTTCCGCCTATGGACATCCGTTGTATGGTAAGTGGCCACAGATTGGAGGTCTTCTAAGTCTATATTCAGAGCTTTTACATTATCATAAACCTACCCATCACAGTGGAAATTGAAGATTCTGACTCCACCGAGATCAAAGCCTCCACTTCAATCTCCACAGAACAGAATATAAGGATGGATCATAGACATATTGAAGAAGAGAAACATGATGATGGCAAGTGCAGAAAAGACGAACAAATGTGGTTTGGACCTGTTTAAGTTTAGCTCAGATTTGTTTCTTCCAGAATCATTGCATATTCAGCTCACTAGATCAAGGATGAAGGATGTACCTTCCTTTTCATCAGCCAAAATACAGTACTAAGTTTCATTTGTAATACTGTAGCTGGTAAGGAGTAATAAAAAGGGAAAGAAATTAATAATAGGCAGGCAGTGGTTCTGACTCTTAAATAAGCTAGGTGCTCTTTGTTTCTTCCTCGTGCCTTCTAGAAAAATAGAATTACTTTCCAAGGTGCATCTTCAGTTTAAAGGCTGTAGATCTCTCACTGGGAGAGCAGTGTTTAGATGGTAGTACCCAGGTTCTTGTTTTGAGGGGTGAAGGCAGTGGTTGGCTTCAGCTTACTTTGGGTTTTTTTTGTTGCTTGTTTCATCTTGGCAATTTTGGCAGTGGACTGAGGAAAAGATCATTTGACACTAATATTCTTTTTCATCCACCACCTTCTACAACGTGTGGTTAATCTTTCCATTAAAAAATGCATAGCACGTACATAAGGAACCAAACATGCTTACAACTACAAACTCGACAAAGGCAATGCGAGTAGAATGATGATAGTCGCCCAGAAGTCTCAACCGATGAACCTGTGCCATGCAAGAAGAAATGATTCATTTGTCCCTTCAACAGATAAAGAATTTGCATACAGAAAACAAGAATCCATTTACTAACCTCTCCGCATACTGACTCAAAAAATAGCTTTACTTCTGCCTGAGAAACCTTTATGAAACCAAAAAAGAAAACATGAGGTCTGGATGCCAGAATGCCTTTGGAGTAGAATTATGGCATAAATTCAATTTTAAATATACCTTTTTATCTATATTTGTACAATAAATAGTTCTTGCACACATTTCACGCTCATCAGCTGACTAAAAATCAAAAGAGCTAGTTATCAAACATCAGAAAGCATTTGCTTATGACAGAATAATAAACCAACTCTTGAATCTCATTGTAGATTTTCTCACCCTAGGCAAAAATGTTGGATTAACAGGTGCAATTGCAGTTTTTGAAGGCAGCACTCGAACTGGGTAGTATCCGAGCATTGTTCCTGACAGGCTCAAAGCAGCCCTTGCCCCCTCTGGAATCATACAATTCATTCCATGGAAATAATGCACCAGACACAACACAATTTAGCATAGTGTTGTTTACAGAAAATGAGAAAAATTACCTTCATCAGTGAACTCTATAAATGCAAAGCGAAGGACAGAATTTGGATCCCCACAAACTCGGCAATCAACAACCTTCATCACAGAAAGCAATAAGTCAGAACACAAAATATCATTTAATATTACAGCAACAGAAAATCCACCCTAAAGGAAAAGAAACCTGTCCACAACTTAGAAAGAGAGCTGCAAGTTGTTCTTCTGTGACCTAGCTCCAGAATGAAATAGCATGTCAGGAAAGGCAATCATCCAAGCAAAGACAATTTGAGTAAATGCATACTGCTTTTGTTCCTAAGCAATTCATACTGAAAGCAAGCTTAAATAGATAAAAGCAGATAAATTCATTACTGAATTTTTAAACAAGAAAATGATAGATATTTTCCAAGAGGCAATTAAGCTATAGAAAAAGCTAATCCTTGTTGCATCTAATGTCAGCTTGAACACAAGCTCTTACATACGCAAAAAAAACCAATCGGGCAAAGAATAATGAAGCAACTAACATCCAATGTCTGCTCCATACCAAAGATGCAACTGGGATGCATCAAAAGATCTTTGTCCGATATGATTTACAAGTCTTGTAATCAAAATTTAATCTACTCTTCTTGTGGAGCCACGAATTATGAATATCATCGTAATAGAGAACTTCCCACTGCTAAACAGGCGTGGGAACTAAGAACAGATATACACATAACATAACCTCCCTGAGGACTCATGTATAATGATGTCTGTCATTCGACCAGTAGATTATGATACCCAAAACCTAAAGATACATATGACAGAGTTAAAAACTTGAATCCAATGTCAGTCTTGTGCTAATCATCCATATGGTACCACCTACATAACTATATTTCCTTTGATCATATCAAGAAAGGCAAAACCAAAAGAATATAAACAAAGTAACAACAGATATTATTGTAGTTTTTGCATGTTAGAAAGGTATTGGCATCTAATATGCTTCAACAAGCTGGGAAGGACAGGGCAAAGAAAATGGAAATAAAAACTTTGCATATGCAAGCACTCTTAGAACATAAAGATTAGAAGCAATTGACCAATGAACGGGTAATTGAACAATACATATTAGTTTCTTCCAACATATATGCAGTTAGGCAGAATTGCTGTGGCTGGCAATTCCCAGTTAGCAGTTTCATCAACCATCAGATTCCCTCCCCTGGGGAGACTCGAAGAACTCACCAAGTACGTTTTCTTTTTTCTTGCTTTTTTTTTTTTCCTTTTTCTTCTTTTTTTTTTCTTTTGAGAATTCTTTTTGGAGAAATTCAACAAAATCCTTCAACGTTATTGCTGGGAGGGTGGCTCAACCTAAAGCCACGGAAATATAGTCTCATCCACCGGATCAGCTCCACACATTGACCACCCATCAGGAGAAGACTATATGGGCTAAAAGGATAAACGTGCTAAACCTTCATAGTTTGTCCATATAGATTTACCAACCTCATTTTCGAATATTAAATTCTTGATTTTGGATGCAAATTTGATTTAATTAACAGCTATATTAAATCCATGACATTTCTTTTCTCAATACAGGCTTATATTGAGGTATTGGGCAAGTTCCATAATTTTCCATTTATCAATTTTAACTTTTGAATTTAAATCATTCGAACGCTCATTTCAGTCAATCCAATCCCAAATGGGTCGAAATTTTAAAACTGCAATGTGTCGAAGATACTTGCCACAGCTGAAAGATTAAGAGAAATACCTGGTGATCAATTTCTGATACATAGACAGTCCTCCGAATTATTTCGTCACGCTGAGCCATAATTGTTCGGCTGTTCATTCTCCGCTTCCCCGAAGCATAGGTGTTCCTCTTCTGTACAGTGTTCAGAAAGCACCAATAAAAACCAGAATTCAGGGTGAGAGAGCAGCAGCGGCAGCAGAAAAAAAATCAAGAATTCCTACCCGTCTCCCGCCACTATCTTGCATCCCGAATCCATCAACATAAATTGCGCCTCCAGCAACTTCATTGCTCAAAGTTGATCCATTATTGGCAAGCGATGGAGGGATGAACTCCGCCGCCATCGGATTCAGCTTCGAAAGGAGCTCCTCCAAATCCCTCATATCCTGCTGGAAACCCTCCCCAGCATCTCCACTTCTCTGCGAATCCAAGCCTCCGCCGCCACCGGCCTTCTTCCCCTGCTGCTGGCCGCCGTGCCAAAGAGTCTCACTGAGCTGCCCGCCGACCTGCGCCGTAGGAGGAGAAGCCGGCCGCTGATTCTGCAGCTGCGGGGCCTCAGCTTGTAAGGCATGATCACGAGGCAACGAAGACGGATATTTCGCAGCCGAGTTCTGCTGTGGATTCGGATCTACAACCTGATTGTCGACATGCGGTGGCTTCGGCTGATCGACGGCGTGGTGGGATTCCTTTGGAGGGGGTGCTTGGCGGGATGATCCCACGGTCGCCGCCGCGGCATCGACGCCGGCATTATCAACGACAGCCATTGCTCAGCAAATCCCAGAATGAGAGTGACGGAAGGAGAATAATTCCCCCTTGCTCTCTTATGTAATTATTATTATTATTATTATTATATAATTTTTATTTGTCTTTCTTCTTATGGAAATAATCCAACGGCCGAAATCAACCAAGGCGTACCTGCTGGCTGACTGCTACCCATCGGTTGTGATCCAGAATTTTAATTTTCCTCTTTTTACTTTTTAACCTTTTTTAAAAAAAAATTTGTGCTGCTTGCTTTTCTCACGAGACCACGCGCTTGTCGCTGCAGTCGAATTTGGAGTGTAACTTGGGTTGTGTAGGTCCGGGTAGGGGTGAAACCACCCTTATTCATTTTTTAAAAACTTCTACCCTACTCTATTTTAGGCCGGGTCGGTCCGAAGCCTATTCTACCCAATTTTCTCAAGAGTGAGTCGATTCTGGTTCGATTCCAAATCGGTTCCTGAAAAAGTCATGCATTCAAATATATCTGTTATATTAATGCTAAATCCATACACTACCATAGTCCATACAATTTATCTCTATGAAATGTATCAAATAAGTGTAATCTATTTTCATATACTATACAATACAATCTCAATCCAGCAAAACAACCTCACCGAAATATTGAAATCAGGCTAGATTAATGAACTGAAAACAGACTTCATATATTCCAATCATGAAATCAGAATGTAAACGACTGAGGAATTGCTTGGCTGTACTTACTCAATCGCAGCCTAGCTGAGGAATTGCCAAATGGAGATGGGAGTGGGTTTGATTTGGGAAGGATCGCTTCGATTTTTTTTTCGCAGGCAACAACGAAGGCAGTAGTGACGCAAGCAACGACGAAGACGCAGGCAGCGAACAGAGATGCAAGCAACAGCAACGACGCAGGTGGCAGCGACACAGGCGGCAACAACGAAGGCAGCAGCGATGCAGGCAACGACGCAAGCGGCGAACGACGCAAGCGGCAGCGACGCAGGCGAACACGATCAGAGGCTACTACGAATTCTAGAAATCGAGTCTAGAACAGATGATTTTAGGGCACGAATTCCAGAAATCCGAGGCTGCGCGTCAGTGACGAGAGAGATGGAGAACAGCTGAACAGGGCAGCGCCCACTACGCGTCGGCGACGAGAGGAGAGATGGAGATCAAGTTCGGCGAGAGAGAATGGGAGAAGGGAGACAGAGATGCTGCAGAGTGCAGATGTGCAAATTTAGGGGAGCTGTGCCGGCAGGGAGGGAGAGAGAGAGAGGGGGAGAGAGAGAGAGAGAGAGAGAGAGATCACCGAGCCTTGTTGCCGTGGAGGGGAGTTGTGCCGGCGGTGAGAGAGAGAGAGATCACTTGTTGCCGTGGACGGGAGCTGTGCCGGCACCGCTGCCGATTTTCTGCCGCCCGCCGCAGAGGAGAAGCGAATTGGGGATTAGGGCTGGAGCCTGGTCGTGGTCGGCTGGGGAAGAAATTAGATTAGGTATTATAATATATATATATATATATAATATGAAATCTAGGTCGGTTCCAAGTACTTAGAACCGGAACTAACCCCTCCCGAAATTGACCGGGTATTTTACCCGAGGAACCGAACCTACCCTATTTAGGGTACCCAGCAGGTCGACCCATGGGTACCCGGACCAAGTTACACCCCTAAGTCGAATAGGGCGGATGGATGAAGCCCTTGAAAAACAAATATCAATTTCTAAATTATTAATTGCATTTTAGTAAAATTTAAAATTATAATATAAAAATTAGATCACTTATATAAATTTTTAAGAATTAAATTTATTAAAATCTTTATTTCGAAGTGATGTTAGTTCCATGAATATATATAAATATATATATGTGTATATGTTTTTAGAAGTGATAAAACTTTTAAATAAAAAGTTTTTTATATAAAAATTTTTAAAGGTGGAAAAAATGATATATATAATAAGAATAACGATAGAAAATAAAAAATAAAGTTAAAATATATATTGTAATTATAACACTGTTATATAAAAATGTAAATAAATAATTAAAATACGGTAGTTGTGTTAGGTGAAAAGTTTTAGATTGAAATATTTTAAGCTTAAATAAATACACTCATAGTTTTAATTTTTCTATAAGTGTATTTTTATTTTGTTGAACATAGTGTATAAATTTAATTTGAAAATTAAATAATTTTATGGTAAAAAAAAAGTAAATAATAATATAAAAACAATGCACAAGTATTTAAGGGTTTAAATTGTATTTTTTTGATGCTAACTATAACATATTACGTATATATTTAATACATTTAATTTGTTATAATAATTTAATAAAAATTAATAAGTATAAAAGGTTGCTCTTCAAAACAAATTCGGGTGCAGAATGCGCAGCCCGAGAGCCGTGATGCCGTATACGTCGTTTTGGTTCCGTGAATGATATCGTACCTGCGCGCGCGTGTGCTGTGAAGACGCACACGTGGATTGCACCAAATGATTTGCATGAAGCATAACTGTGAATGGAAGGTAATTTTGTTCGCTCATATAAATGGGAAATTTTGAAATCATGATTTGGAACAGATTCTTCTTCAACTAGATTTTGGAAGGAAAAAAAAAATAGTTTTAGCAAATACTCTTTGGGAAATTTTTATTTGATTTTTAAGCAGCTAATCCTACGGGAATTAATATTTGTTTATTTCTTTCAGTGCGCCAAAAAGTACACCACAAATACACTACAATAAATTTTAGCATCCAAAACAAAAATATTGTCGATTTGTTACTAATAAGCATAAAAAATAACCCATCAGTGACGTACGAGGCATTAAATTTGTTGTCATTAATTTGGAAAAATATTAAAAACAAACATTTATACAAAATAAGAATTGCACAGAGCAACAAAAAATATTATCAATTTATTACTAACGAGCATAAATAATAACCATCAATAACAAACGTGACACTAAATTTCGTTGTCATTAATATATTTTGTTTAGCAATATGATATTTAATCACAAACATTATAATTTTTTTTGGAAAAATAATTTTATGCAAAAAGAGACTTGCACAGGTGGTAAGATTTTCTAATATCTAAGCCATTTATTATCATTTATGTATTTTTAGTTATGACGATAAGCAAACATATTTCGAAAACTTCTACGTATTATATATTTATTTTTAAATTTTAATGGTTTCATATCCATGCTCAAATGATGTTGATTTTTTTGTAATATGTAAGTTTTCAATTAAAGTGATTTTAGGGATCATAAATATATACATAATAGTTTACATTTGGAAATAATCTTAAGAAGATGATTTGGATAAGATTCATCAATTAAACATAAAAGGAAAAAGTATATCTTTAGCTAATAATGTTATGAAAATTTCACTCATTTATTTTCCCGTTATAATTTTTTAGCAGCTAATCTTGCAGAAGTTAACATTTAAGTATTTCTTTTAGCACGCCAAAACTACAGCTACGATATTTCAGTCATGGATGTTATAGGCTATTTTCAGCCTCGAATATTATAAATTTTTGAGAGTCTGTAGGAGACTTAGATTTTATTTATTAGGAAAGCAAATCAAGCAGCTGTCTGATGCTTGTTTTTGGTCACCTTATTAGTTACGTGAAAATTAATTTTATCATTAACGGATTATAATCTAGTCAAAAGTGCAAACATTAATTTTTCAATCTAAAATATTTTGTTTTTACCAATAGGTATCTGTTTATAACATCAAATTTTGCTTCGATGGGAAACTTATGTTTAAATTTTTGACAAATTTTCAACTATTAAAATTTAAAATAAATATAAAACATAAAAATTTCAATATCTGTGAACTTTTAAGATCATAAATAAATACATATGGGTTAATGTTTGAAATGGATAAATTTCACTATATGCGATTTTTTATGCTGCTGAAATGCCCCTATTTTCACATAATAATTTTACTAGATAAGTATACTAGCATAAACCATATCAAATTGTGTATCATTGAATATAATATTAAAATCCCTACATGGAAATAAATTTTTTATGATATATTTCCATAAAAAAAAGGAAATATGTAAATCGTTTTAATCTACAAGTTGGCCGATGCAAACTCTGTTTTCTAAACATGGGTTCACTATTTTGGTTGTATTTTAATCATATAATGTCCAGTAGAATTGATTTTTTCTTAATTTCTTTGCTTCAAGATCTTTCCAACGGTATGTAATTCACTTCCTAATTTAATTACCGTGAGTAGCAGAACTTTTAAAGTTAAAATCTCTTCCGAAATTTATAACTTGGTATTCACTTGAATCAAATTATAATATCTTGATAATTTCTTATCTGAAAATTCTAGTTCTTTTTTTTCATTGGATTCTTTATTTCGTTATCTTCAATGTGATATGTTATATATTTTATAATTCATTTGATATGATTCTGTGGAATTTTTTAAAGTTTCCGTTGATTGTTATATAATTTCTTTCACATATAACATTAAGCATCTTCACCGTTGTCTATATTATGAATTTATTTTTAATTTTTCTCAAAATTAATACTTTCTTTCATAATAAATTTATTATATCGCTTTCTTTAGTTTCCAAAAATATGTACATGAATTTATAATTTTGCCTTTTCTAGAATTTTTCTTGAAAATTTACAAATTTTTCTTATTGTCTATTCTTAAGCTCTATACAATCTAAAAATTGGATTAAGGTTGGGTGAACTATGCACTAGCTTAGAACAAGGTGAGATTTTTCCTTTATCGTCTAGCTAAAGAGAACCCTAGTTTCCCCTGTTTAGTCCTAGCAAGGTGAGATTGCAGGCTGCAACGGGCGAAAAAGAGGATGAATTCTCTTGAGTGGAAAGTGGAGGAGTTTAAGAGCTCCAGACTTTGGAGATTGATGAAGGGCAATGCAGAAAGATCAACCCAAGAGGAAGCTTGTTCTTTTCTACTAGATTTGGGGGTCGAAAAACTACAACAAGGAGATGTTCAAGGTGACTGTGAGATTATTGTGGAAAGCAAAAGACAGATTTTCTATTGTATGAGATGGAGAAGAATCTATGTGGTGACATTTGTGAATGAGGAAAACAAAAACTTGGTGATGGTAGGGCAATTGTAGCTTTTTACCGAAAACTAGTTCTCTTTGCCGAAGTATGTGGCCGAATGAGGTAACTATGTACACACCTTGTTATGCGTCCATGTTAGGGACATTCCCCTCCTGGTTGAGAAGAAATCTAAGAGAGATGATTGGAAGTTCATTTGGGAACTAAACAGAGGTTGTGGTGTCTGAGAACAATCTTAAGGTGAGGGTTGAAGTGAACATTCAAAACCTATTAAAAAGAAGGATTTTCATACAAGGCACCTCACAAAAAAGACAATGACTTACTTTTCAATATGAAAAGCTCCCCATTTTTTGTTACAAGTTTAGGAGGATGAGGTATGCAGATAAAAAGTGCAAGGTAATAACACAAAGAAAGGGAAAAAAAATTGAAGGGGGCTCTACCTATGAAAGTCATATGAGGGTAGATTTCAAACCACTTGGCTAAAAAGAGAGACAAAGGGAGGTAGCAAGGTGGAGCCATGCGTTTATCTAACTGGAGTTAAAAAAAAAGAGGGAAAGAGTCAAGGCTAGGACCAGGCAACAATCTTAGCTAGGGTAAGGAGCAAAAATGTAGCGCCCCGAAAGCAGGATACCACGAGAATTACTTTACTCCAGGAATCGATTTATAGCAAATTGCAAAATTTCACCTAATTTTTTTTTTAATACCATAAGTTCATACAAGCATTTCATATCACAAGTATAAGGAAAATTATCTTTAATTTATTACAACCCTTGCCTAAATACATTCTATATTTACAAAACTAAATAGTGGAGATAAGTTTTTCCTTTCGTCGCACCTGAACCTGCCTCATCTGTGGCCTACATAGCTATATTTTAAATTTTTGAAAAGAATGAGTATGTTATTCAGTAAGTAGGCACATAAGATTTTAACTAATTTAAAGAAAATTTTACATGCTTGGAGCATAAAACTTTACATGCTTGACAATGCATTACATGAATCATATACATCCTGCTTAACCTAGAGGGTACTTGAAACACCTCTGGCGCCACCCTTAAGACCCGAGGTCAGGTGACTGGGCTCAGTTTCCTCGGAAACATCACCTCTTGTCTCACCCCATCAGGTTACTTAATGCATTTCATACACACCATGGATCATGATTATCGTGAGGAAATATACATATCATCGTAAAATAACTAAAAAATTTCATCACATCATGCACATATCAAATAATTGTGCAGTTTCTTAAAAAAAACGATTCCAAAATAACATCTTTGAAAATGGAAGCCATAGCCTACTTACCTTTCACAACGCTTGGTTAATATTCCTTAATTTCTTTTCCTTCTCTTTTTCCTTTAATTTAGAATATGGACATGAGTATATATATATATATATGTATATATATCAACTATATATTATATCATATAGTTGACCTATTTATACTATCATTATTATTTAAAATAAAAAACTTACAATTTTCATTAAAAGTCTAAACTATTTTACTAGTATTATTAATTTTTAAAACATAAGAATTTATGACGTATAAAAATTACGTATATGTGGAAGAGGGTTGGACATGAGTTGAACCTAACTAATATGGAAGAGAGTCACCGTCCCTTACCATCTTGGTAGAATAGATGGATGTGTGTGAGTTTCAACATAATATTTATATATTTAAAAGTAGAGGATGGTTTTAACATAAAATAATCGATATAGTGATTCGATCCTAGATTCTAAATTTTAACACTTAAGCCTATAACCACTGCTATCAACTTTTAGATGCAAGCATGCATGAAATAAAATTTTACTTAAGTGTATGGAAGTGTATTTACATTCTTCCACAATATTTTCCAATATATACACAATATATTTATGTCGTGCATAATTTATGTTCATATATGATCAACATGTGTTCATCCTCCTTTCTTTCTTATTTTTATCTTATTATTATTATAAAAGTATAAATAATAATTTCATGCAGGTTTCTACATTGGTAGGCTAGAAGTTTTTTTTTTTTTAAATATCACCATCTGATCACGTTGATAGTTGTAAAGTACTTTCATATTAATATATTTCTTTAAAGTATTAAGGAAAATGGTTGAAATTGGTTTCTGAGCTTTAGGATTTTAAAATTTAACAACAAATAATGAAAATAAATCTCATTAATAAATATATAGCTAGGAAAAAGAATTAATTTGGTGTAAACAAATTTGTCAAAAGTACTTCAAAACTCACCTGGATTTCACCCTTTCAGCTTTGACGTTGTTTTTTTTTTTTTTTTGTCTTCTGCTCTTCCAGCGCCCAACTTTTCTTCTCCCTTTCCTTTTTTTTCCTAACCTATCTACATTAGATATTTATAGCTTATAATTATGATTTTTTTAATCTATATATATATATTGCATGCATGACGGTTGTCAGCCTGATGGATGTGCGGCTAATAGACTCACTTTTTTGTATACGTATATTACCGCATGTAATTTAAAATGCTCATTTAAAAATCTTCTACAAATATTTTTCATAATCTATCCATCTATATTTTAAAACACATTAAATTAGCCATTGAAGTCAAATTTCATGTCCAAATACTTTATATTGGTTAAGATATAAATATTCAGAACCAATTAATGAAACTCATTTAATTTTTAGTTGTTTAAAATTTTTCTAAACATAATTTTTATAATCTAACCCATTCATAATGTGAAGTATATTAAAATACACTTACCCATTAGATTTCATGTAAAATGATCTTATATAATTTACAATATCTATTTAAATGCAGTACATGACATTAATTTTTTTTAATGCTAACCAGACCGTCCTTTGGTCCAGCTGGTTTTTTTTCTTTTTTTTTTAAACTCTAACTGGACCGTTCTTTGGTCTAATTGAATTTTTTTATTCTAACTGGACCGTCCTTTGGTCCAGTTGGGTTTTTTTTTTTTTTTTTTTTTTTTAACTGGACCGTCCTTTGGTCCAGTTGGGTTTTTTTTCTTCTTTTTGTTTTCTAAAACTCTAGCTGGACCATTCTTTGGTCCAGTTGGATTTTTTTTATTCTAACTGGACCGTCCTTTGGTCCAGTTAGGGTTTTTTTTTATAAAAAAACTCTAACTGGACCGTTCTTTGGTCTAGTTGGATATTTTTTTTATTCTAACTGGACTGTTATTTGGTTCAGTTGGAATTTTTTTTATTCCAGCTAGACCCTTTGGTCTAGTTGGTTTTTTTTAACGCTAATTGGATCGTCCTTTGGTCCAATTGAGTTTTTTTTAATCTTACTGGACCGTTGTTTGGTCGAGTAATTATAATAATAGAAAATTTTATATGTATATATATATTTTTAACTACAACGGGATCGTTCTTTGGTCTAGTTCGATTTTATGTTTTTATTATTTTTTAAAAAAATTACTTTAAATGAATATAAGCCGCTAATTGGAACTAATTAACATAATTTTTTTTAAATTTTTTCCAAAAGGTCCATGAATTCAAATAATTTTATTTGGTATATTTCAAAATTTCCCAATTCTTTCTTGAAAATTCATAAAAATTCATTTAGACACTTTATTGTTGTATTATATATATTTTTTCAATCATGCCTAACCGTACTACTTAATATTATTATTATTATTTTGAAAATCAAGGATTAATTTACTTGATTCTGCGCAGCCATCACATTCTCCTCCCCTTAAACAGGTTTCGCTCTGAAACTTGAATATAGTTATTCAAATAAATGTGGGTATTTCTTTTGCATAGCTTCCTTGAGTTCCCACATAGTTTCTTCTTCAAAATATCGACTCCATTGAACTTTCACATATTCAATAGTTCGATTTCGTAGATGTTACTCTTTGTAATCCAGGATTTTGATAGGGACTTTCTCATTATTTAAAGTATCCTTAATTGGAAGAGTTTTTGGTATCAATATATGACTTGGGTCCGGAACATAATTCTTGAGCAACGAGACATGAAAAACATTATGAACTGCAGCTAGGGCTGGGGGCAATGCAATTCTATATGCCACATTTCCCATTCTTTCCAGAATTTCAAATGGCCCAATATATCTTGGATTCATTTTTCCCCTTTTTTTGAATCGAGTGATTCCTTTAGTTGGAGAGACCTTGATAAAAACATGATCTGCAATTCGAAATTCTTTTTCCTATCGTTTTTCATCTGCATGTGTCTTTTGTCTATTTTGTGTCGGCAATATGCATTGTCTAATTATCTTGACTTTATCTGCCATCCTTTGTGCCAAGTTAGGGGCAATTTTTCTTTCTCCCACTCATCCCAATTTAATGGAGTTTTGCTCTTTTGTCCCTACAATGCTTCAAACGGGGTCATCTGAATACTCGTTTGATAACTATTATTATATGCAAACTCAATCGTGGATAATTATTCATCCCAAGATCCACCAAAATCAGTGATACACATTCGCAATATATCCTCTACAATTCTGTTTACCCGCTCTGTCTGTCCATTTGTTTGTGGATGATATGTTGTGCTAAAACAAAGCTCTGTACCTATGGTTTGATGTAGATTTTTCCAAAAATGTGAAGTGTGTTGGTCCCGAGTTGATGATAATTACCCAAGAGGGGAGGGGTGAATTGGGTATTAAGAATTTTAAACTTAAATTAGAAAATTTTTCCCAATTTAGTTTAATCCCCTTTAATGAGACAAATGGAAAGTAATAAGATAATGAAAGCGGAAATGAAAAATAATAGACAAAATTTATAGTGGTTCGGGCAACCTTCCCTACTCCACTCTTCGAAGCTCACACTCCTTGTGACTTGGGTTCCACTATGTATTCCGCGAATACAACTAGAGCCTCCGCTCTCTTCTAGATTCCAGCTCTAGGGGGCGTATACAACACGTAGCACAAGTAGGTGACAAGTTCCACTCCAGTCACAACCCTACTTTGCTATAACTTGGTTTGAAACACCAAACTCAAACCAAGAACCAAATAACAAAATGAAATGAAAGAAATCTACACTTTACAGATTTGTGTAGCAAGTTTCAGCTCGATGAAGAATTCGTAAAAGCGATGAATTGATCTGCGTTGAAGCAAATAGCAAGTTGAAGCTTGTTTTTCCTTTAATCGTGTATAAATCACTCAAATATAGAAGAAAGTAGAATATAACTCTTAGTGGCACTTCTTTCCTCTTTTTCTGCTCTATCTCGTATGTTTCCACGTTTGCTTGAGTGTCTATATATAGAGGAGGGAGAATTTTGAACGTTATGAAGTTGGTTGGCGCGTAATAAATGCGCCAACGTTAAAAAATTCGAACGTTATGACCTCAAGTCGCAGATGGAGTCGACTTCAGGTGCGACTTCGCCCAAGTCGCATGCTGGAGTCGACTTCGAGTTCGACTTCGACTGTGCTCACGCTGTTCAAGTTCTTCCTCGGGTCGATTTGGCCTTGAACTTGACCTAAGTCGTATATGGAGTCGACTTTGGGTGCGATTTCGGATTATTTATTTTCCAAGTCTGTCTTTTAGGTCGACTTGGTCTGGGACTTGACCCAAGTCGATGCTGGAGTTGACTTCGTTTGTGACTTGACCTCCTTATTTTGCCAAGTGAACTTAAAACTCTTTTGAAATGTCTTTGCTTGCTTAACTTCTTCAACATAAGTGTTCTTCCTTTGATTTGTATTATTTGAAATTTAGTATTTTCACTTTGCATAAAAAATCCTTTAGCTTCATGTCTCGGAATCTTGAAAACTTGAGTCTTGGTATGCGTGAACATGTCTAATTTATAGTCTTTGATTTAAATGGATGGATTCATGCAGCTTGCTTTCCTTTGGTCTTGTTTTAATCTTCATTTGTTCCAAATCAAATTTTTGAGTCGACTTGGCCTTCAACTTTACTCAAGTCTGGCATAGAGTCGACTTGGTTTGCAACTTAGTTTTTCAAGTTCTGCACTGTCATACTGAAGTCGATGCTGGAGTCGACTTGGCTCGCGACTTCGCCCAAGTCGCAAGTAGAGTCGACTTCGTTTGCGACTTTGGCAGCTTTTGGTCCCCAATTTCAACGCTGGACAAAAAATGATGATTGAAGTCTCTACTGGAGTCAACTTGAGGATCGACTTGGCCTGCCATGCTTCATATTTTTTATTTTTATATACTTAAACAATACACAAAACATAGTAGTAGCTAAAACTTACTCAAATTAAGTTGTTAATCATCAAAACATATGCTTTGGGTATTTTGCATTTGATTTTATCAGTTATTTCCAACAATCTTCCCCTTTTTTATGATTGACAAAATCAGTTTGAGTTTATACCTTTCAATATGTCATTTTATCCTGTTTTGACATTTTTAGAATAATCATAAGTCATTTACCTTTTGAGCTTGGTGAAATTGTCATATATATTTTATTTTCATAATTTGCATATGTTGTTTCAAAAGTTGCATCTTATTTAAACAATCATTCAACCAACCATTTCAAAACAGAGTATTAGTGATCAGAGCAAAACTCAAGTAATCAGAGCATAAAACAGAGCAATTGTAATCAGAGCATAATATAAGTGATAAGTGTAAACTTTGCACAAACAAGCTTTTTTATAAACAGCCTTTTCATATATAATCAAAAATTTCATACAAGTTTCAAAAGCAAATAAAACCTATATACAAGTTACCCAACCCAAAATCCTAAAAATCTAACCTCAAAACTCAACTATTCTCCCCCTTTTTGTCAATAGATCAAATAGGGGTCGACTTGCAGAGATTTGGTAACCCGAAATGCAGATATCGAATATGGAGTTTGGGTAGGTCGGATAGGCCGGACATGGGCTGAAGAGTAAAAGGACGAGACGGGGGCCTGAGTTGGATCTCGGCGAACTGATCCGGTGTCAAATGGATCCAGTTCGGGGATAGACTGATTCTTGTGACTCCCGGATGCTAAGTGATATCTGATCGTCCTCAGTTCCCGATCCATGCGATCTTGTCGGGAATGCATATCCATGACCGCATTTAGAATCCCGACAATCTGATTCGTAAACCGGTCCTCTATCTGCTCTAGGAGTTCTCGGATTGCATTTACCGAGTTATCCCATGATGGAGGTCGAGATGCAGGATCAGGGATCTCTGAACCATGGGGCAAGAAGGATCCGTGTGATGCAGGCGATGCAGGTGCCTCGTGAGCGTCCTGAGGTCGAGCTGGCTGCTCCTTTGGAGGTGACAGGGGTTGCTCCCCCTGAGTCTGTGCATCCCCGGCTTCGTCTTGAGCCGGTCCGCCCATTCTTTCTTGGATTCTTTCTGCTCTAAACTACTCCACATTGATTTTCATGCGTTGGAGCAGGGCCTTGTTGATGGCGTTTGTTGATTTCAGAACCTCGAATGGTTCGCGATCGATGTCAACCTCGAAATGTTTGAGGATCTTGGTAATCCAAATCCCGTATGATAGAACCCCTCGTGGGTTGTCCTTTCTCGAGGCCAGACCTTCTAGAAACAGTCGTGGAAGGCTGACCTTGACCCGGTTTGCGACTTTCCACAAAATTCCTGCCTCCTGAGGGTTTAGTTATTTTCTGCCTCCGCCTTTTGGGTAGATGCAGTGAGCTATCAGCAGCCTTAGGACCCGTAGCCTCAGGGATAAGTCCATATAGTGCAAGAACTTGATCCTGGAATGATACTTGTTGCTCCGGGTGAGCTGATTATAGATCTGAGTGATGGTGAGATCTACTAGTAACTGCTCTTCCTCATAGGGGACCTCCAAGATCCGTTCCACTTGTCTAAAGGCCTGATCTCGGCTTGGGACTCCTTTAGTACCCAAAAACATCTCAACCCCCTTGACGTGGGTACTAAAGTACTGATCATCCCATGATAGTAAAAGATCCTAGTCAAATCAGGGTAAACTCTATCATCTTCTTTCAATAATCTGGTACATCCTTGGAAGTCTAAAAGCTCCTCAATCTCAAACTCATAGTCGTTCAAAAACTTGAAATCTATAATTTTTGGAATGAATACCTTTCGTTCATAGAACGACTTGTAGAAATGACTATGCTGGAGTTCAGTCTTGAAATATGTCGTTGGCATCTTCAAGACTTGGGCTTTGGTAGCTGGGATTCCCTTTCGTCTAGCCCCTGTATCCATACTTTCAGACGTCTGAGTTTCTGCTCCCCGGGCAGCCATGGTAGATGGAGTTGCAGTTTGAAATCGAACCCGTCGACCTGTGGAAGTCAACGACTCGTCCCGGGCACGCTTTGCAGGAGTTCGTTGCCTCCTGGAAATTTTCTCTTCTATGTGGGAATCGGAACGTCTCGGGACAGGCCTTTGTGATGGCTTGGATACTGCTAGCTTAGGTAATCGAGCCTTAGGTGCCATTTGATGGGATTATGGATTTTTAAGCAGAATTTGAGAGCTTGAGTGAAAGAGAGAGGAGAAAGAGCTTAGAAAGTGAAAACAGAGAGAGACAGTTGAGGAAACGAAGGAATCTGTAATGGAAAGAGAAAATGGGAGATAAAAATCGAACTGAGAGGAGGATTTGCAGGAAGTGAGAAGAGAAGAGAGAGATCGGACAGGGGAAGTGCCGGATTCGGAACTGTGAGAGAGACCGGACAATGGAGAGAAAAGACAGATAAGAACTGTGAGAAAGATGGCCGGAAATGAAGTTTGCTGAAAAAAATCGGAAGAGGGATAGGCAGTCGTGGGAGGAAGAAATGAGAGGGAGGAGGAAGAAGAAGAAAAGAAGAGGGAAAAGGGAATGACGGCTGGAAGCCCGTCGTGCACTGAAGTCGACTTTGCCCTAGGCGAAGTCGACTTCGCCCTGACGCGGAGTCGACTTCGCCCTGACGCGGAGTCGACTTCGCCATACCCAAGTCGACTTCACTAGGCTCCGGAGTCGACTTGGCTTATCAACTTGGACTTTGCTAAGTCCATTTTTTCCGTCTAACTATTCCTAATTGAACTCAATCATCCCCATATTATTTTTAATTTTGTAAAATGATTCATTTGCTAAAGGTTTGGTAAAAATATATGCAATTTGATCCTCAGTTTTCACATATTCCAAACAAACATCATGATTTTCAATATGTTCTCGAATAAAATGATGTCATACATCTATGTATTTAGTTCTAGAATGCAATACAGGATTTTTAGTCAAGTAAATTGCACTTGTATTATCACATCTAATTGAAATATTATAATAATCAATACCATAGTCTTTTAATTATTGTTTCATCCAAAGTAGTTGGGCACAACAACTCCCGGCGGCTATATATTCAGCTTCCTCCGTAGATAGAGCAACACTAGTTTGTTTCCTTGAATACCATGAAACCAACATGTTTCCAAGGAATTGACATGTTCCACTAGTACTTTTTCTATCTACTTTGTATCCGGAAAAATCCGCATCCGAGTAGCCGATTAAATCAAAAGTTGACCCCTTTGGATACCAAAGTCCAAGATTAGTGGTATTTATCAAATATTTTAAAAAAATTTTTACAGCCAATAAATGTGATTCTTTAGGACATGCTTGAAATCTAAAACACATACAAACACTGAAAAGAATATCGGGTCTAGAAGCAGTTAAGTACAATAAAGATTCTATCATACTTCTATAAAGCTTTTGATCAATACATTTACTGTTTTCATCCGTGTTGATCTTGATTGTTGAACTCATTAGAGTGTTTGCTCCTTTGCTAGTTTGCATTCCAAATTTCTTTAGCATTTCTTTGATATACTTGGACTGATTTATGAATATTCCTTCGACTTGTTGCTTGATTTGCAGTCCAAGGAAGAAATTTAATTCTCCCATCATGCTCATTTCGAATTCGCTCTGCATAATCTTTGAGAATTCTTTGCACAGAGTTTCATCAGTAGCACCAAATATTATATCATCTACATAAATTTGAACAATTAAAATATTTTTGCTTTTATACTTGATGAATAAGGTAGTATAAACATTTCCTCTTTGGAATTCATGATCAATCAAAAATTTGTTCAACCTTTCATACCAAGCTCATGGAACTTGTTTTAGTCCATATAATGCTTTGGTTAATTTATAAATATATTTTGATTGATCCTTTTCTTCAAATCCAGGGGATTGTTCAACATATACTTCTTCATTCAAGTATCCATTCGAAAATGCGTTTTTCACATCCATTTGAAACAATTTGAAATCCATGTGAGAAGCAAATGCGAGTAAAATGCGTATGGCTTCTAATCTAACCATGGGTGCATATGATTCTTTAAAATCAATCCCTTCTTCTTGGGAATACTCTTTAGCTACTAGTCTAGCTTTGTTTCTTATTATAAGTTCACTTTCGTCCAATTTGTTCCTAAATACCCATTTGGTACCAATAATAGTGCAATCCTTAGGTCTAGGAACTAAATGTCATACATTGTTCCTTTCAAAATGATTTAGCTCTTCTTGCATTGCAATAACCTAGTTTTCATCATTAAGAACTTGATCAATAGTTGTTGGTTCAATTTTTGATACAAAAGCATATTGTTCACAAATGTTTTGTTTTGACCTTCTAGTCTTTACTCCTTCATAGATATTTCCAATAACTTGCTCAATTGATGGGCATTTTTGAATTTCAGATCAGTTGGAGGTTTATAGAAATCATTACCTTCACTTACCCTTTCCTCCATGGAATTTTCTGGCTTGAGCTCGGTTTCCTCTTGTTGATCTTGTAGGTTTGCTTTTGAATTCTTTGATGTATCATCTGCATCACTTAATTCATCCTCCTTTCTCGGAGTTTGGTTAAATTCATCATAAACAACATGTATTGATTCCTCTACTATTTGATTTCTTTTGTTGAAAATTCTATATGCTTTGCTATTTGATGAATAACCAAAGAAAATTGCTTCATCACTTTTGGCATGTAATTTTCTTAAATTTGTTTTTCCATTATTTAACACATAACAAGTACATCCAAAAGTATGGAAATATGATATGTTTGATTTTTTGCCTTTCCAAAATTCACATGGGGTCTTTTTCAATATTGCTCTAACGGTAACTCGATTTAATACATGACAAGTTGTACTTACAGCTTCACCCCAAAATCTTTTGCACAGTTTACTCTCATTTAGCATGGTTCTAGCCATTTCTTGTATTATCCGGTTTTTCCTTTCAACAACTCCATTTTATTGAGGAGTTCTTGGTGTAGAAAATATATGGTGAATTCTTTTTTCATTGCAAAATTTTATGAATCGTTTATTTTCAAATTCACCACCATGATCACTTCTAATGAAAATAATTGAACTTTATTTTTCATTTTGCACCAAATTTGAAAACGTGACAAACATAGAAAATACTTCATCTTTGCTAGCTAAGAGTATAATCCAAGTAAATCTTGAAAAATCATCAACAATTACATACACGTACTTTTTCCCACCAAGAGTTAAAATGTTCGATGGCCCATAAAGATCCATATGCAATAATTCAAGTGGTCTAATCGTTAAAATTTCCTTTTTAGTGGAAAATGGCATTTTGGGTTGTTTAGATAATTGACAAGCTTTGCAAATCTTGTCCTTGTCATATTTGAGCTTTGGTAACCCTTGTACTAGATTCTTTTCCATAATGTTTTAATATTTGACATATTTATATGTCTAAGCCTTGTATGCCAAATCCATGGATCATTTTCTATAGCTATTAGACATTTTCCCTCAAGTTCATCTAGGCAAACCAAATATACATTTTCATGTCTTTTGCCACTAAATACTATGTTCATCATCAAAAACATTGCATATAAGGATTCAAATACAACTTTATATCCTTTATCACATAATTGACTAATGCTCATTAGGTTGTGTTTGAGTCCTTCAACAAACAGTACATCCTCAATACATGCATTTGAAATACCATAAACATTTCCGTTACCTTTTATTTTACCTTTTTCATTATTTCTAAAAGCTACTGTTCTTTCATTGTACAGGTTGATCTTATGGAACAATCATTTTTCTCCTGTCATATGTCTTAAGCAACCACTATCCATAAACCATATGTTATTGGCCTTAGCTCTAAGACAAACCTGCAAAAATCAAGTCAAGTGGAGCTCATCTTTTTGATACCCATTTTATAGGTCCATGTGGGTTAGTTATCCATTGGAGTCTATGTTGATCTTCCTTTGAAGCTATAAATCCAATATTTTTAGGCATCCAAACCAATTTTGCACCAAAGTTTTGTAATTTTCTTAATTTGCATTGATAAACCTTGTGTCCCAACTTGTTGCAAAAATTACAAGCTCCCGGGAGTATAGGAATGGGAAGCCATTTGGTAATTGGTTCCCCGGTTGGTCTTTTGGTCCAAGCCACATGATTTATCTTGGGTTTAACATGGATGGGTTTGGTTTTGTTCCTTGGAGCATTAGATTTGCCCTGCTCAAATGTGGTATATCCAAGTCCTTTCTTACAACTTTGGGTAGTCATTTTCAAAAATATTTTCACACTTTCTCCTGGATTAGAAAACTTGACAAGCGATTCATTTAATGATTCATTTTTATTTTTGAATTTTTCTAACTCATTTATCAAGGTATTCTTTTCATTTTTCAATTGTTCAATTTTTTCAGCAAGTTTACCATTTACAATTATTACCGCATCACATTGTCTTTTCTTTAGTGTAAACTTGTTTCCTAGTTTCTTTATTTTCTCATATAATGAATCATAGGCTTGTTGAAGTTTCTCTAATTCAGCACATTTGAGGCATTCATTTGTAGAAGAAAAAATTAAAAAGGATTTTTGTTTGGAGGTTACCTCTTAACTACTTGTGCAGTTCGTTGAAGTAGCTTGATCCTTCAAGATTTTCGTTGCTGCAAAACATACGTCGGAATTTTCCATGCAACAGATTCTTGCGCAATCCACTTCACATTCTTCACTTGAAGAGCTGCATGTCGTTGATTCTTCTTCATTTACGTACATGCCTCTTCTTTTGATTCTTTGGAATTTTCTGTTGTCGCCTCGATCTTTTCTTTGCTCTTTTGCTTTAGTTTCCTCGGGCGTTGGGCATTGGGCTTGCATATGCCCGAACCACCACACCGGTAATATTTTATTATTTCTTTTTGTTGTCTTTAGGATTTCTTTCTTTAAAATTCTGAAATTTTTACATTTCCTTACAAATTTTCTGAATCGTTTTGTAAGTAGGGCGATTTCATCGTCGTTTTGTGATGACGAGGTGGTGTCATCCGAATCTTGTGCAGCTTTCAAGGCGATGGCTCTTTTGCCTTTGTGGTGATCTTCATTTCTTTTCTTTATTAGCTCATGTGACATTAAGGAGCTAATAAGATCTTCTAACTTCAACGTGTTTAGATCCTTGGCTTCTTCTATCGCAGTAATCTTTGGAGTCCATGATTCGGGTAGCGCCCTTAAAATCTTCATGACCTGTTCAGATTCTGAGGTAGTTTTTCCAAGACCTTTCAAAGCATTAGTAATTTTAGAGAATCTAGCAAATATTTTAGAAATATTTTCTGTTTCTAACATCTTAAAACTTTCTAATTCTCCAATCAAAATATTTATCTTTGTCCCTTGGACTTGAGAAGTTCCTTCATAGATAGATGTTAATGTATCCCATATCTCTTTGGCAGTCAAACAAGAGGATACTCTATCATATTCGGAAGCAGTAAGAGCACAAAATAATGAATTCATAGCCTTAGTGTTGCTCTTAACAATTTTCACTTCCTTATCGGTCCATTTGGTAGCTCTTTCATCAGTAGGCAAAGTCACACCGTCTTAGATTGCAATCCAAGAGTCCATATCTGTAGCCATGATGAGTTGTTTCATACGTAGCTTTCAATAACCAAAATTGTTCCCATCAAACAATTGTGGCCTAGTAAAAGATTGGCCATCAGCAAATGCGAGAACGAAAGTAGATTGGGATGCCATATCAAAAGATTTCTTTGGTAAAACTCAAAGACCTGCTCTGATACCACTTGTTGGTCCCGAGTTGATGGCAATTACCCAAGAGGGGAGAGGTGAATTGGGTATTAAGAATTTTAAACTTAAATTAGAAACTTTTCTCCGGTTTAGTTTAATCCCCTTTAATGAGACAAATGGAAAGCAATAAGATAATGAAAGCAAAAATGAAAAACAATAAACAAGATTTATAGTGGTTCGGGTAACCTTCCCTACTCCACTCTTTCAAGTTCACACTCCTTGTGACTTGGGTTTTACTATGTATTTCGCGAATACAACTAGAGCCTCCGCTCTCTTCTAGATTTCAGCTCTAGGGGGCGTATACAACACGTAGCACAAGTAGGTGACGAGTTCCACTCCAGTCACAACCCTACTTTGCTATAACTTGGTTTGAAACACCAAACTCAAACCAAGCACCAAATAACAAAATGAAATGAAAGAAATCTACACTTTACAATTTTGTATAGCAAGTTTCAGCTCGAGGAAGAATTCGTAAAAGCGATGAATCGATCTGCGTTGAAGCAAACAGCAAGTTGAATCTTGTTTTTCCTTTAATCGTGTATAGATCACTCAAATATAGAAGAAAGTAGAATATAACTCTTAGTGACACTTCTTTCCTCTTTTTCTGCTCTATCTTGTATATTTCCACGTTTTCTTGAGTGTCTATATATAGAGAAGGGAGAATTTTGAACGTTATGAAGTTGGTTGGCGCGTAATAAATGCGCCGACGTTCAAAAATTCGACTTCGCCCAAGTCGCATGCTGGAGTCGACTTCGAGTGTGACTTTGGCTGTGCTCAGGCTGTTCAAGTTCTTCCTTGGGTAGACTTGGCCTTGGACTTAACCCAAGTCGTATATGGAGTCGACTTCGGGTGCGACTTAGGATTCTTCATTTTCCAAATCTGTCTTTTAGGTCGACTTGGTCTGGGACTTGACCCAAGTCGATGCTGGAGTCGATTTCGTTTGCGACTTGACCTCCTTATTTTTTCAAGTGAACTTAAAACTCTTTTGAAATGTCTTTGCTTGCTTAACTTCTTCAACATAAGTGTTCTTCCTTTGATTTGTATTATTTGAAATTTAGTATTTTCACTTTGCATAAAAAATCCTTTAGCTTCATGTCTCGGAATCTTGAAAACTTGAGTCTTGGTATGCGTGAACATGTCTAATTTATAGTCTTTGATTTAAATGGATGGATTCATGCAGCTTGCTTGCCTTTGGTCTTGTTTTAATCTTCATTTGTTCCAAATCGAATTTTTGAGTCGACTTGGCCTTCAACTTTACTCAAGTCTGGCATAGAGTCGACTTGGTTTGCAACTTAGTTTTTCAAGTTCTGCACTGTCATACTGAAGTCGATGCTGGAGTCCACTTGGCCTGCGACTTCGCCCAAGTCGCAAGTAGAGTCGACTTCGTTTGCGACTTTGGCAGCTTTTGGTCCTCAATTTCAACGCTGGACAAAAAATGATGCTTGAAGTCTCTACTGGAGTCGACTTGGGTATCGACTTCGCCTAAGTCGATGCCTGAGTCGACTTGGCCTGCCATGTTTCATATTTTTCATTTTTATATCCTTAAACAATACATAAAATATATTAGTAGCTAAAACTTACTCAAATTAAGTTGTTAATCATCAAAACATATGCTTTGGGTATTTTGCATTTGATTTTATCAGTTGTTTCCAACAAAGTGAAGGAGGGATCCCTATATGACCTAATAGTTTTAGGAATTCCATGTAATCTAACAATTTTCTTATAATAAATTTCAGCTAATTTTACTGTTGAAAATGTCGATTTCACGGGAAGAAAATGTGTTACTTTGGATAATCTATCAATTGTTACCCATATAGAATTATATCCTTTCTGAGTTCGGGGTAATCCTTCAATAAAATCTATGCTAATATCATCTCATTTCCATTCAGAAATTTCTAAGGGCTGTAAGAATCCTGCGGGCCTTTGATGATTTGCCTTAACCAGTTAACACACAAAACATTTACTTACAAATTCAGCTATTTCTCTTTTCATATTATTCCACTAATATATCTTCTTTATACCATGATACATCTTTGTACTCCCCGGATAGACAGAAAACGGTGAGTAATGTGCTTCTTTCAGAACTTGTTCTTTAATTTATGCTTTATTGGGAACACAGTCTCTTTTGATATCGATATATTCCATTTTCATCAATGTTGAATACCATATTTCTTTTCTATGTCATAGTCTGCACCAATTTTTGTAGATTTGTATTCTTTTGTTGCTCTTGCCGTATTTGTTCAAACAAAGATGACCTTAATTGCAATTGATTTAATTGTACATCTACTTTGCCCAAACATACTTCTAGTTCAAACTGCCTAATTTCTTGGATTATTCCTTCCTGCTGAGTAACTGAGGCTGCTAAGTTTACTTTTCTACTTAATGCATCTGCAACCACATTAGCTTTACCTAGATGATATTGAATAGTAAGATCATAATCTTTCAATAATTTCACCCATCTTCTGTGTCTCATATTCAATTCTTTCTGAGTGAATATATATTTTAGAATTTTATGATCTATGTAGACTTCACACTTAGCACCATATAAATAGTGTCACCATATTTTTAACTCAAAAACCACTGCTGCCAATTCTAGGTCATGGGTAGGACAGTTTAACTCATTCGACTTGAGTTGTCGAGAACCATAAAATAGTACTTTTCCATCTTGCATCAACGCATATTCCAAACCTTTATAAGATGCATCATCGTAAATTACATACCCTTCATTTCCTTCTGGCAGAGTCAAAACCGGGGCTTCCACTATTTTTTTTCTTAAGTTCTTGAAAACTATGCTCACAATTAGCACTCCATACATATTTCACTTCTTTTCTGGTTAATTTTGTAAGTGGTGCAGACAAGTATGAGAATCCTTCGACAAATTTACGATAATACTCAGTCAATTCCAAGAAACTTCTAATTTCAGTAATATTCATTAGCCTTGGCCAATTAACTATTGCTTCAATTTTCTGCGGGTCCACCTTTATACCTTCGGTCGAAACTACATGCCCCAAGAAGGATATCTAATTCAACCAAAATTTACATTTCTTTAATTTAGCATAAAGTTTCTTTTCCCTTAGTTTGTCTAATACCAACCGTAAATGTCTTTGATGCTTCTCTTTATTTTGAAAATATATTAAAATATCCTTAATAAATATGATCACAAATTGTTCTATGTATTCTTGAAAAATTTTATGCATCAAATCCATGAATGTTGTTGGTACATTAGTTAATCCAAAAGGCATCACAAGGAAATTCATAGTGCTCATATCTAGTTCTGAATATAGTTTTCTCGATATCAGCAAGACTGACTTTCAACTAGTGATATCCTGATTGTAAATCTATCTTGGAGAATATTGTTGCCCCCTTTTAATTGATCAAATAGATCATCTATTCGAGGTAGAGGATATCTATTTTTTATGATAACTTTGTTCAATTCTCGATAATCAATACATAACCGTAAACTACAATCTTTCTTTCGAACAAATAATAATGGTGCACCCCAGGGTAGGGGTGCAACTTGGGCCGAGTTCGACCCGAACCCGGCCCGCCGAACCTGGATTTAGGCAGTGTTAGAACCTGCTGTTGATGAGCCTGAACCCGATTTTCGGGTTCGGGTTGATAAGAACCCTAACCCGCTCAACCCGAACCCGATTTCAGTAGCCATATAAGATGGGTTTTTCCCAAAACGGTGCCCTACTATCTACTTCCCGCCCAGCCGCAACTTGATGTCCCCCATTCCTTCCCGCTCCAGCCCGCCGCCCTGCCCCTCTGCACCTGCTCCGTCGACTGCGCCGACGAGCGACCATTGGCCCCTTGCGTCGCCGACTGCCGACTGTGTCTGCTCCACCAAGGGCGCCGTTTTCTTCTGTGCCGACTGCCGACTGCTGGCCCCTTGCATGAACGATGTCGGAGGTAATGGGTTTGCAAAAAATGGAAGACTTGAATCTTCTGATCGGGTTGTGGAAAGCTGGTTCCGGTGGAATGGAAGTTCTCTCCAAGGTTGAAGAAGACAGCAGGGAGCTTTGGGGGATTTTTATTCCCTATTGCCGCACAGGACGTGTGACGGGTTTTGGAGCTTTGGCTTTCTTCTCCGGCGGCGGTGCTGCGTCCTTCAGTCCATGGCTTCTTGCGCAAGCAACTTCCCGCATCAGCCTCGGCACTGGATCATTAATATTGAATGGGCATCGATCTTTCTTGCAGGAGTCTAGGGCAATCTTTTTCAAACCTGGGAGCATTCAACAAGTGTAAAACTGCTGGATACAAGTTAATGGAGATAATCAAGCAGAAGCCCTCCATTGTCCAAGATCCCTCAGATGGGAAGTGTTTGGCGGAGGTGAATGGAAACATTGAATTCAAGGAGGTCACTTTTAGTTACCCATCTCGTCCGGATGTTATAATCTTTAGAAAATTTTCAATTTTCTTCCCATCGGGGAAGACCGTTGCAGTTGTTGGTGGCAGTGGGTCAGGGAAAAGCACTGTGGTAGCTCTGATAGAAAGGTTCTATGACCCGAATGAAGGTAATTACAATTAAAGCCTCCTTTTCAGCATATATTGAGAAACCAAATTTCAGTGACTAGTGTCATGATAGTGAATTTCGGGTCACTCGTCTAATTACAGGACAAATATTGCTGGATAACGTGGATATAAAGACGCTTCAATTGCGTTGGCTAAGGGACCAGATTGGTTTGGTGAACCAAGAACCTGCACTTTTTGCAACTACCATACTCGAGAATATACTATATGGCAAGCCGGACGCTACAATTGCTGAAGTTGAAGTTGAAGCTGCAGCTGCAAATGCTCATAGCTTTATCAGTCTGCTTCCGAACGGCTACAGCACACAGGTGAACAGATCTGCTTTCTCATCACATGCTTAGTATGCAGGAAGTGAATTTTGAATTTGAACTGAACCTTAACTCGGAGATGATTAGGGTGGAATTTTAATATGGTCTTAATTTCCCTGTGTCAATTATAAAAATCAAAATTATTTTATTATATGATTATTGGACATTGGGGTAAATTGTTCAAGACATAGACTGCCAAGAACACCATGCCTAAAACAACAATAATTTAACTGGACGTTGATTAAGAGTGGTCAAATTTAACTCAAGCTGCTTATTACTTAGGCAGCACTAGGTCAGCTTTTAGGTGAACTATCATCAGACTGATGCCTTAACAAACCTTACCCACAGGATGGAGAGTCATGCTCAACCTATCCAATCCTCGGGATGATTGAATTAGAATACAAGGACTCAGACCTGAGGTTGTGATGTTTGTTGTAATTTGGTTATTCGAGCTTAAGACTTGTGTTGTAGACTTGGAGTTAACTTGGATATTGTAATTTGGAGTTGGATGCTTGAATTAATATAATCTTATTGGACTTGATATTTTGTGGTTTTTGAATGATTTTATTTTATTGCACTTGATACGATAAGGTTTATCTTACAATTAGATGGTAATATTGATGTATATAATTGTGATATTGGTGTTAAATTACAGAATGAAAAACAGTTGTATTTCAACGTTCTAAAAAATATAGCTATTATTCCACTTGATGTAAAGAGAAGGTTCAAAACAGGTTTCTTTTTTTCTACTCTTAAGCGGTATTTGAATTTTTCTTACTTTCATATAATAAATTATTTTTTAAACTTTTTCATACAATAGGTTTGTGATAAAGCTATATATAGGATGAGTAACAAAGACATATTAATAGGAGAATGTCAACCCGAAACTCAACCCGAGCCCGAATTTTAAAAATAGGATTAGGGTTGAAGTTTACAAATAGGGTTAGGATTAGGGTTAGGGTTGAAGTTTTACAAATAGGGTTAGGGTTAGGGTTGAGGTGAACCCGAGTTTCATGAGCCCGAGTTGCACCCCTACCCCAGGGTGAGGCGCTAGGGTATATAAAACCTTTATTCAGTAATTCCTGTATTTGAGTTTTCAATTATAACATCTCTGCTGGTGCCATTCTACAAGGTGCCCTTGATATCAGAGCAATTCCTGGTAATACTTCTATAACAAAATCAATTTCTCTATCCGGGGGTAATCCTGGTAATTCTGAAGGAAAAAATATCTGAAAATTCTTTTACCATTGGTATCTGAGATAACTTTTCTTTCTACTCAACATCAACAGTCACTGCCACTAAATATGCTTCACGTCCCTTTTTAATAAAACTTATGGCCTTCATAGCTGAAATAATTCTAATATTGTTCTGGTCTTGCATTTTCATGATAATTATTTCTTTTCTTAGTTCCGACAAAAATTGAATTTTCCTATTTTTACATTCTATTACTGCATCACATTGTTGCGACCAGTCCATTCCTAAAATAATATCAAAATCATTCATGGGCAATACTATCAATTTTGCATCCATAATTCTTCCATGTATATTTATCGGATAGTTTCTACATATCTGATTGGTACTAACTAATCGATATACTGGTGATTCTACACATATAATTACTGATGATGAAGATTTAGCTTCTTAAGAAATTTTTGGGCTATAAAAGAATATGATGCACCAAAATCAAATTAAGTAGTAGCAGGGCAATTTTGAACATAAACTGTACCTGCAGTAGTATCTCCTAGTTGTAGTTGTTCTTCTTCTTGGGTTAAAGCATGGAGTCGAGCAGTTTGCACCGGTTGTGTTGCTCCTACTTTCGATTGTGGAGGTCTCCCTTTTCTATTTCCTTCTGTGCGACCTTTTGTCCACCATTCGTTGGCTTTATGTCTCGCTTGGTCACAAATAAAACATTTAATGATAGGAATGAGTTCTTTTTCTTCCTTACAATATCATGCTATATATCCTGTTTTTCCACATTTATAACATTTATCAGTCCCTTGCAGATATTCCCCAATATGCGTTCTCTGGCATTTGGCACAAATAGGAATTTCTCTAGCCTTAGGTGTAGAGAACTCTTGCCTTATTTTCTGCCTTTTATTTTGAAATTCTAGTTTATCAGGTAAAGCCGTTCTTTGTTTCTTTTTTTGAAATAATACCTAATTTCGATTTTCTTCTATCTTTGCTATTCGGGCTTTTTCCACCACTCCATTATATGTGTTCAAAGAAAATAAGGTAATAGACTGTCGAATTCATGGTCGTAACTATTCCTGAAAACAATGAGCCTATGTAGTGGGATTATTAGCAATCCAGGCACATACCATACTAACTCACTAAAACGGCCTGCATATTCGGTCACTGTCATTTTACCCTGATGTATCTGTTCAAATTCTATCACTTTTTTATTTTGAATGCTAATTGGGATATACTGCTTATTGAATTCTTCCAAGAACTTTTCCCAAGTAATTTTCTATCCTTCTAAGATTGTAGTTTTTAAAGTTTTACACCATTCATTGGCATGACTAACTAGTAAATGGGTAGCGCACTTTACCTTCTATTGTTCAGTACAGGGAAAAATTTCAAATAGTTTCTCTATTTCTTGTATTCAAACTTCAGCCATATGTGGGTCAGGGCTACCAGCAAATTTTGGAGGTTGTCTTGCCAAAAATGTACTAGTTACCTCTCTTTTAGCTGCTAACAGTAGAGAGAAAATTTTTGAATAGTTTCTCTATTTCTTGTATTCAAATTTCAGCCATATGTGGGTCAGGGCTACCAGCAAATTTTGGAGGTCGTCTTGCCAAAAATGTACTAGTTACCTCTCTTTTAGCTGCTAAAGCATCCACATGTCGACCCGCCATTGTCATTATTGGAAGTTTGATTTTGTTTCATATTTTTGGCACAGTCTATAGCTAGAACTTGTGCAACTACTGCATCCACCCATTCTTCTATTGAAAGAGATTCCCCAGTTTTAGGTTCAGGTTGTGCATTATAATTGGCTTCTTCTCTTTCTGTTCTAACAGAAGATTCCGGTATCACTTGCTTTTCTTTTCTTTGATTTGAAAAGTGTGTATTCACCATCTACAATTGATAAGGAAAATTCAGTATGATCACAAACACACTTTTATTTATTTATACTATATATTATTTATAAGTAACATATATACAAAAGACTCACACATTACAGGACCCTTGACTCTCTCTCTCATTTTCTTTATCATCTGCAGAACTTATTTCACATATCTCTATTTTCTTGTCCTCTTCCTCGGATGAGTCACTTATATCTATAATTTTCTGTATTATAATATCACTATCTTCTGGAGTTTCATCTTTCGGATACCTAAAAGGTCCCTCAAGTCCCATCTCTCTCCTTCGTTCTCGTTCCCAAGAAATCCTTTGTTCCTGTTGTTGGATAGTAGTTATACTAGTACCATAGTGGATTTGGTAAATTCCATTGTACATGTTGTACCAGGTATATTTATGAGATGTTGGGCGAGGAATTAACCTCCAAAGATTTCGTGTTTCCTTGTTTAGTTTAAGTTTTGTGGACCGGGGCCCCCGAACTGGAGTGATAATGAATCGCCCTTGTCAATAGTGTCCAACAAAGGGTGCCTTTTCTTTTTCATCCTATCGCACTATAAACTTAACATTCTCGGTCATCTACGAGAAGGGCTATAAATATTAATTTTTTTAATACATATACTTTTATAATACACAGTTTTCTCACAAAAAGAAAAACACACAAATACAAGAAAGACACCAAGATTTTTTTATTTATCTATATATTATTTATAACTTTTTCCTTCTCCTTGATCTAAATATCTTCCAACTTTACTGCAAACATTACTTATGATCAGCGACCATCGGATTACCTCCTTTTATTTCTTCAAGTATTTCTTTTACCCCCTTTATTTCTACATTTTGCCTAGGTTCCCACGAAAATTTGCTGAAAAACCCCACTAAGGTGGCCTTAGGTGCGGGTGAATAAGTCCTAGTCATCTTAGTCAGAAGGTAGTCCAATTCCAACTTCCACTTTTTCTCCATCTGCAAAATTCTAAAGTTAGCTATTTATTTTAAAATTTTATTTATGAAATTTTACAATTTACCATAAACATTGCTTTAATATATTCTTTTCTATAGTGCCCCGAACGCAAGATACTACGAGAATTACCTTACTTCAGGAATCGATTCATAGCAAATTGCAAATTTTCACCTAAATTTTTTTTAATACGGTAAGTTCATACAAGCATTTCGTATCACAAGTATAAGGAAAATTATCTTTAATTTATTACAACCCTTGCCTAAATACATTCTATATTTACGAAACTAAATAGTGGAGATAAGTTTTTCCTTTCGTTTCACCTGAACCTGCCTCATCATGCACATATCAAATAATTGTGTAATTTCATATAAAAAAAATAATTCCAAAATAACATCTTTGAAAATGGAAGGCATAGCCTACTTACCTTTCACAACCCTTGGTTAATATTCCTTAATTTTTTCCTTCTCTTTTTCCTATAATTTAGAATATGGACATGAGTATATATATCAACTATATGTTATATCATATAGTTGACCTATTTATACTATCATTATTATTTTAAATAAAAAATTTACAATTTTCATTAAAAATTTTAACTATTTTACTATTATTATTAGTTTTTATTTATGTTTTAATTAATATAAGAATTTATGACATATAAAAATTATGTATCTGTGGAAGAGGGTTGGACATAAATTGAACCCAACTGCTATGGAAGAGAGTCACCGTCCCTTATCATCTTGGTAGAATAGATGGATGTGTGTAAGTTTCAACATAATATTTATATATTTAAAAGTAGAGGATGATTTTAACATAAAATAACCGATATGGTGATTTGATCCTAGATTCTAGATACCTAAGCCTATAACCACTGCTATCAACCTTTAGACGCAAGAATGCATGAAATAAAATTTTATTTAAGTGTATGGAAGTGTATTTACATTCTTCCACAATATTTTCCAGTATACACACAATATATTTATGTCGTGCATAATTTATGTTCATATATGATCAACATGTGTTCATCCTCCTTTCTTTCTTATTTTTATCTTATTATTATTATAAAAGTATAAATAATAATTTCATGCAGGTTTCTACGTTGGTAGGCTAGAAGTTTTTTTTTTTAAATATCACCATCTGATCATGTTGATAGTTGTAAAGTACTTTTATATTAATATATTTCTTTAAAGTATTAAGGAAAAGGGTTGAAATTGGTTTCTGAGCTTTAGGATTTTGAAATTTAACAACAAATTATGAAAATAAATCTCATTAATAAATATATAGCTGGGAAAAAGAATTAATTTGGTGTAAATAAATTTATCAAAAGTACCTCAAAACTCACTTGGATTTCACCCTTTCAGCTTGCACGTCGTTTTTATTTATTTATTTTTTTGTCTTCTGCACTTCCAATGCCCAACTTTTCTTCTCCCTTCCCTTTTCTTTCTAACCTACCTGCATCTGATATTTATAGCTTATAATTATGATTTTTTTAATATATATTGCATGCATGACAGTTGTCAGCCAGCTAGATGTGCGGCTAATAGACTCCATTTTTTGTATACATATATTGCCACATGTAATTTAAAATGTTCTTTTAAAAATTTTCTGCAAATACTTTATATTGGTCAAGATATAAATATTCAGAACCAATTAATGAAACTCATTCAATTTTTAGTTGTTTAAAATTTTTCTAAATATAATGTTTATGATCTAATAAATTCATAATGCGCAGTATATTAAAATACACTTACTCATGAGATTTCAAATAAAATGATCTTATATAATTTACAATATCTATTTAAATGCAGTACATGACTGTAGCACCCGCCGGGAGCGCTACGATGAGCTCGGAATGGGTTTCCTGGGCCTTGGAAGTTCGGATCGTGTTAGAAAGCGACGTGGGCTTAGATTTCCTGCATTCACATGGGGTAAAACGCATTAGGCTTCATATCTTTTAGGAAAGTTGGCGTATGGGTATTTTCTTGCAGGTTTGGCAGCATAACGGCTAAGACGGGGCTTTCCGTACACGGGTCAAGTCACAAATCCGGCAGCATAACGACAGCGTATTATGCTGGAATCCGTGGACCCACGCGCACCCATTTTGCTGGGGCGTTAACTCAAACACACAAAAATAAAGAAAAACGGAGTCGCCACTGATCTTTAAAGGGAGATCAGTCCCTATTTGAAGAAATAAGGCACTAGTAATGCAGAGATCGGGTTCCGGCCTACGGATTGAAGCAAATATAGAGAAATCTGCCAACCCGAGGCGGTTTACACGGCGTGAAAGGGGGGGAAATAAAAAGATTTGAGAGAACGGGAGAGATGGAATGGGGGAAATGGGAAGAGAAGTGTGGAGCTTGACGAGCGTGAAGACCGGGATGCCGGGGGCGTTGCTGCAGACTCCCGTCCTCCCCTTGGGATGCCTCTCTTCAAGTGTTCTCAAATGAGAGGGGAGCTCCTCCTTTTATAGATGTTGGAGTGGGCTTTGGGCTCCCTTGAGGTCATGGACTTGGTCCATGGGCCTTGACTTGAGTTGGGATCATGGGCTTTTGGCTTGGACTCAATCCACCTGCTTGAGCTTGGGTTGAGATCGTGGGCCTTGGGCCGCTTGAAGGGTTTTGGACTTGGTCCATAAGCTTGGCTTAGCCCATGGCTTTTGGGTGGGCCGTTGTAGAGGCCCAAGTAGTAGAGAAGCCTGCTTCTGAGGACGGGATGGAGAGTCCTTCCTTAGCAATTTGAAGATCGGCTCGCAGGTGGATGCTAATCGGGTTATGAACCGACTAATGTATTGTAACTTGCCCAAGAATCCTCTTATCTCTTTTTCGGTTGCGGGAGGCGGCATGCTTAGTATTGCCTTGACTTTTTCCGGGTCCACCTCAATTCCTTTTTCACTCACGATGAATCCAAGCAAGCGCCCCTTTTGAGCTCCAAAGACGTATTTTTGCGGGTTAAGCCTTAGTTGAAATTTCTCCATCCGGTCGAATAATTTTTTCAAGTTTCTTAGGTGTTCTTCAAAGGTGCAAGATCGGACTATCATGTCGTCCACGTAGACCTCCATCTCTTTGCCCATCATGTCATGGAAGATGGCCGTCATTGTACGTTGATATGTAGGTCCGGCATTCTTCAAACCAAACGGCATCACTTTGTAGCAAAATATCCCCCAAGGAGTAATGAAAGATGTCTTTTCTCTATCTTCTTCGGCGATTTTGATTTGGTTATACCCGGAGAATCCGTCCATGAAGGAAAACCATGTATGGCCCGCCGTATTGTCGATTAGAGCATCGATGTGAGGCAGTGGGAAGTCATCCTTCGGGCTAGCCTTGTTGAGATCTCTATAGTCAATGCACACTCGGACCTTTCCGTCCTTCTTGGGCACGGGAACAACATTAGCTAGCCATTGTGGATAGTGCGATACTACCAAGAATCCGGCATTATATTGCTTGATGACTTCATCCCTTATCTTGGGTATCCATTCCGGTTTGACCCTTCTAAGTTTTTGCTTTACCGGCTTGACACCGGCCTTTATTGGGAGTTGATGAGTAATGAGATTTTCGTCAAGTCCGGGCATGTCTTCATAGGAAAAGGCGAAGTTGACTAGCCATGGCTTGAGAAAAGCGAGCATTTGGTTTCTTTCTTCGGCGGATAAGTTCTTTCCAATACGAAGACATTTGGGTAGTTCCGGGGTTCCCAAATTGACGATCTCGTAGTCCAAAGCCGCGTCTTTATTTTCATGTCTTTCTATGTTGCCGCGCAGCTCCTCATCAACTCCACGATCTTTTGAGATTTCTAGCAACTCGTGAGACCAGCGAATGATGGCCCACATATCCGGCTCCGTTTGCTTCTTTTTCTTTTGAATGGGCACCAGATGCATGATGTGATTGCTAGAACCGGGTCTTGAGCAAGTTGGCATAGCATACCAGTTTTTGGCTTATCTTGGCTCAACGGCGTTTTTTTTTCATGCCGGTCATCATGAGCTATCATTAAAACTTCTTGGGTCTCCAACGCTTCGGGTAGTATGTGCCCCGCACTTATGAACCGAGTTACTTTATTCGATTTCTTGAACTTGTCCTCTTCGGGTCTATATCCAAGACCCCATTTGTTGTTCTTTTGTTGAGGATTGAGTAACACCGTCTTTCCTCGGTATTTGATGTTGAATCTTGTTGTTTGCCTCTCGGCCGGAGGTATGACATAGTGGAGTGGAAGTCTTTGCTTTGAAGGGATGTGATGGACTTCATGCACATCGTTCATCTTGAAAGGGAGAGGATCCGCAGACTCATATACTTCAATAAGTGGAACTTCATGACAGTTTTCAAATTCCACCGGGATGATGATCTCGGGATCGGCTTCTATGACCACTAGCCTCCCCACCGATATGTATTTCAGCTTTTGATGGAGAGAGGACGGGATGGCTCTGGTTTGATGCAACCAAGGTCTTCCCAATAACATGTTGAAAGATGCGGGGATGTCTAAGACTTGAAAGGGGACGACCATGGTGTCGGGTCCCACTTGGATTTCTATGTCTAGTTCGCCCAATACCGTCTTTTGAGAATTGTCAAAGGCTCTTACATGGTAGTCGCTTGGTCTCATTTGATCCGTCGGGATTCCAAGCCTTTTGATGGTTCGCAGTGGGCAAACATTAAGACTTTGCGCCGTTGTCAATGGTTACCAAGGGGATCTTCAAGCCTTTGTATCCAACCGTGATGCTTAGGGAGTGTCCATGGTTGCGCCCTTCCGCGGGAAGTTCCTCATCGGTGAATGTGATGGCGTCCGGGGTCTTCGAGGAATTACCATTTTTTGGTTCTTGCTTCCTTCGAGTTGTGTTCCCCTGGTAAGGCCATGGAGAGATGGTGCCATGTCTGATTCCCGCCTCCACTTGGTCCCCGGCTTGGAGAAGTTGAGTGAAGTTGACGTAGGGGTGAGAGATGAGGTAACCCGAGATGCTCGGGTGTGCAGAGTTGATGATGATGGAGATTTGCTCATCCAAAGGCAACGGGTTTTTCATTTTTGCCGCCAATGCCCGCCATCTAGCAATGTATTCAAAGAACGTTTCGTCCCCTTTTTGCTTTAGTGCTTCGAGGTCGGCCCGTTTAGGAGCCATGTTCAACTTGTAGGAGAAGCGGTCCATGAAAGCCAAAGAGAGTTGTTCCCATGTTTTAATCAACCGGCAATCCAACGATATGTACCATTCCAAGACGTCCTTCTTTAGGTTATGTTGGAATAGCCTTATCAAGACTTCTTCGCTTTTCACCAAAGGGTATAGGATGCCGCAAAAGGCCTCGAGATGAGCCCTTGGGCATGAGTCTCCTTTATACGCGGGTAGAGCCGGTATCTCGAACTTCTCTGGCAACTTGGTGTCGGGGAACGGGCATAGGTCTTCGATTTTGGCCGAGAGTAGGCCCTCCCCTTGATGTTGTCGGATTCGCTCCTCCATTTCTTTTAGTTGGTTTTGGAGTTGATTCTTGAGGTCTTGAATTTCATTACGGCCTTGTTCTAAGACCAACTCCTCTTCTTTGTAGTGATCGTTCCGAGATTTGTGGGAGGATGGTTGAGGTCCACCGTCTTGCTCTGGAATCCGGGATTTGTGGGAAGATGGTTGAGATCCACCGTCTTGCTCCGGATTCGGGTTTTGTGAACAAAATGGTGGTGTAGCCGTGCTCTGACCGCCTATAAGAGGTTGTCCCATGTTTGACAGGACTTCCTCTAGCTTTTGCATCCTCTTGTCCATTGCCACCATGTAGGCTTCAATGGACTTCTTGAACTGGTTATTCCGATCTTCGTGGTGTGAGAATTGCTCGGACTCCATTCTAGCCGCTCTTGATCTGGTAACCACGGGGCTTTGATCCACGGTTGATTGGTTTTGCCCCCGAGCTATGGTGAAAATCCTAAGTCGATCAATAAAAAAAGAGATTAGTACTTGTAAACAAATAATAAGGAGATCAACCTTTGGGTGGAAGCTAGGAGGTTGAAGTCCTTTTGTGTTCTTTGCCCATTTTATATGTTTTAAGTTCCACGCGTGAGAATGTTCGAGGTCCACGGGTTCGGGTTTGCCTGAGGCGTCTCTGGAAAAGTGACCAGTTCGCTTGAAGCGTGTCTGGAGAAGGACCAGTTCTCTTGAAGCGTGTTTGGAAGAATGACCAGTTCGCTTGAAGAGTCTCTGGAAGGAAGACCAGTTAGCTTGAAGAGTTTCTGGAAGCGTGACCAGAAAACACTCAGGTTATGAAAAAGAAGTGATTTTTATGCCGGATTTTTACTTAGCGTTAACCGGTTTCATTCTTGCTGGAAGTTGTTCCTTTTGGCTCGTTTTAGGTGCCTTGACAGTCACAAGGCGGTATCCAACAGTTCCTCACGAGTTCTGTCCAGTTTTTGAGCTGGACGCCTCTGGACCTAAAAACTATTTAGGTTTCTGCGCGATTTGGGCAGAAACTTCAGAAACTCGCTGCCGGGAGACGGGATTTCTTCTGCAACTTGCTGTTCAGTGTGGGAAGAGCTCCGATCTCCAGATTCTGACCCCCTTGCGCCGATGTAGACCTGCAATGCCGTCCCCAGTGGAGTCGCCAAGCTGTAGCACCCGCCGGGAGCGCTACGATGGGCTTGGAATGGGTTTCTTGGGCCTTGGAAGTTCAGATCGTGTTAGAAAGCGATGTGGGCTTAGATTTCCTGCATTCACATGGGGTAAAACGCATTAGGCTTCATATCTTTTAGGAAAGTTGGCGTATGGGTATTTTCTTGCAGGTTTGGCAGCATAACGGCTAAGACGGGGCTTTCCGTACACGGGTCAAGTCACAAATCCGGCAGCATAACGGCAGCGTATTATGCTGGAATCCGTGGACCCACGCGCACCCATTTTGCTGGGGCGTTAACTCAAACACACAAAAATAAAGAAAAACGGAGTCGCCACTGATCTTTAAAGGGAGATCAGTCCCTATTTGAAGAAATAAGGCACTAGTAATGCAGAGATCGGGTTCCGGCCTACGGATTGAAGCAAATATAGAGAAATCTGCCAACCCGAGGCGGTTTACACGGCGTGAAAGGGGGGGAAATAAAAAGATTTGAGAGAACGGGAGAGATGGAATGGGGGAAATGGGAAGAGAAGCGTGGAGCTTGACGAGCGTGAAGACCGGGATGCCGGGGGCGTTGCTGCAGACTCCCGTCCTCCCCTTGGGATGCCTCTCTTCAAGTGTTCTCAAATGAGAGGGGAGCTCCTCCTTTTATAGATGTTGGAGTGGGCTTTGGGCTCCCTTGAGGTCATGGACTTGGTCCATGGGCCTTGACTTGAGTTGGGATCATGGGCTTTTGGCTTGGACTCAATCCACCTGCTTGAGCTTGGGTTGAGATCGTGGGCCTTGGGCCGCTTGAAGGGTTTTGAACTTGGTCCATAAGCTTGGCTTAGCCCATGGCTTTTGGGTGGGCCGTTGTAGAGGCCCAAGTAGTAGAGAAGCCTGCTTCTGAGGCTTAGTGGGCTAGAGCTTGGCTAAGCCCGTTTGTTTCGTCTGGTGGGCTGCTTTGTGGAGCCCGTTGAGGTGGCCTGTGGGAGCTTCGCTCTTTGTGGGCCGGATCTAGTTTGTTGAAAAGCCTGCTTCGAGGCTTAGTGGAGTTTCGCTCCCGTGGGCTAAGTGCGGAATGACCCGCTTAGTTGGCTTGGATTTCCTTTTTGCATTGAATTTGGTTGGGCTTGAATCTTGTGTCCAATTGTCCGTCTTTGGGCCCCGAGGGTGGGGTGTCAACAATGACATTAAATTTTTTTAACGCTAACTGGACTGTCCTTTTGTCCATTTGTTTTTTTTTCTTTTTTTATTCTAACTGGACCGTCCTTTGGTCCAATTGAGTTTTTTTTAATCTTACTAGACTGTTGTTTGGTCTAGTAATTATAATAATAGAAAATTTTATATGTATGTATATATATATATATTAACTACAACGGGACCGTTCTTTGGTCTAGTTGGATTTTATGTTTTTATTATTTTTTAAAAAAATTACTTTAAATGAATATAAGCTGCTAATTGGAACTAATTAGCATAAATTTTTTTAATTTTTTTTAATTTTTTTCCAAAAGGTCCATGAATTTAAATAATTTTATTTGGTATATTTCAAAATTTCCTAATTCTTTCTTGAAAATTCATAAAAATTCATTTAGACACTTTATTGTTGTATTATATATATATATTTCCGATCATGCCTAACAGTACTACTTAATATTATTAATTTTAAAAAAAATCAAGGATTAATTTACCTTATTTTGCACAGCCATCATAAAAAGTAAGGGGAAGGGAAGATGCAAACAAAGGAAGGGCAACATGACTAAGGGAGGAAAAGCTCTCACTGAGATTCCATGTAATTACAGCAAGAATGCTCAGCATGGCATTTCATTGAATATGGTGAATGAGATGGATATTAAGTAAAAAAGGAATTATCAAATTTGGGGGCTAGAAGAGGAGGAAAAGAGAATGAAGGGAGAGACTAGACAAAGGAGAAAAAATATTAGGGAGGGGAGAAATTCAAGGTTAAGAACATTGTCCTAATTAAGAAAATAAAAGGGGAGGATGTACAGGGGTGATAATAGACAAGAGAGTGACAAGAAACGTAGGAAGGAAAGTGTAGGCAGAATGGAATCTCATAGACATGACATGAAAAGTGAGGACAGTGGGTTGAAAAAGTGTCGCAATCTTATCACAAGTGCACGGGTCATAGATTGTAGTATATAAATATTGATCCATAGCGAATTCGAGATTCAAGACGTTAGATTTAAACAGTTATATGAAACATAGAGAGAATAAAGTGAAAGAAAAGAAATAAGAAAGAAGGATGTTGATCTTAAGAATGTTGAAACGAGAATTAAAAAATCTAGGGATGCGAGTACCTAAGATTTAGGGTTTTACATACATCTTCTGCAACAAATACCTAGATTGCTTATTTAATTCAGATATCATGTGTTAAAAGAGAACTATTCATATATTATTCTTGCACATTCTTTTGAAACCTATAAGGCATACCCTAATATTCTTAACCACCTATGTTTATGGGATTAAGTCAATTAGAATACATTAAGTTTTATAAAAGTTCATGAGATTCTTCAAGATCATCATACCTATTTTCATGGTCTTAAATTTTCAAATTTAATATCTTGATTATCGTTGATGATGAGCATTTTAGACCACGGTTTCTTTAAAAAAAAAAAGAGAGAAAAAAAAGAAGGAGAAAAACTAAATGTCATGCAGCAATGGACAAAAAAATGGACATTTCTCTATGTGCAAAGTATATACATATACAAAAAGGATATTGTAAAAAAAAAGGTGAAGAGCCTCTCAATTCTCACTACCAAAAATGCTGAAAATAGTGCAGGGAGATTTGCTTCCCTCGTGGCCTCATCCTCCACAAGTTGAAGTTTCCTACTTCCTTTTCAAGTGCATGGAATAACAACTCTGCACCCAAGGAAGACTGCAAAACAGGCGATGGCCGAAAAAGAGGCACTCAAAGAAAAATAAGCTATCAACCGCACCATAAAAAATGAAATATGTATTATCAAGGCCATCACGAATGAAAACGGAGAATGAAATCTTAAAGAAGGTAAAACCTATTCATGCTCCGACAACGAAACCGTCACCATGCATGAAGCAGAGCAAATACAAAGCTTGCCAAGCCCCATGGTTTCAAAAATATATGTACATATATATAAAGCAATAAAGAGCAGAAAATAGCAACAAACGAAAAGAGAAAGTGACAGACCTGGACAAAATGTTGAATGGCCTAAAAAAAAGAGAGCTCTAAAATCAGCAAGGATCCTCGCTGGTTTGCATTTACTTCGAGCATAAAGATGGTCTTACGTTGCAGCAAAGAAGGAGAAAACTTCCAAATGAACGCTGGTTGAAGCAATGAATGTCTCTGCTTGAGATTAACTTATCCAAGCCCAGGCCACCTCCGTCACTCGCGGCTGGAGAAGCCCAGTCGTCTTGTTCGCGGAAAGCTCATGGGGAAGATGACTCCAAACCTCGAACGTGCTTCCCATTTGCGAAGGTAAATGCTGCACCTGCTACGCTCGCGAGATGAGCGATGGAGCTTTTGGGAATGACATTGAAGCTGATGGCTTGGAGACATAGGAGGCAGTGGAAGAAATTGAGCTGGGAATAAAGCAAAGGAAAAACGATTGAGTGGGAATTGTTGCCATTTCGCTGCCAAAGGAAGACGAAATCTTCGGATGAAGAAATCGTTGAATGGCCGTGCACACAGATCCTTAGGCCACAGCAATTGCTACTACTAATGAAGTAAAGCACTGTCCGCAAAGACGTTGTCACGGATCGCTGACGAGGGCGAAGTCTTCACCGCTCAAAGGGGTTGCAAAACTGTGATAAATGCACACCCAATCCTAGCAGTGAGTAAGCAAATAGCAAAACAGCACGTGGAAAGCACGGCTCTTGTGGCAATGAAACCACGGAACTGCAAAAATTTCGTGGTCGATCAGATACCAACACATGGAACTGGGGGCGTCGAGTTCACCGCATTGGTACCCACGGAACTGCCCATTACCAAACCACGGAATTGATTGCAAGCCACCGAAAAACCTATAAATACCCGTCCGAAACGGCCATACCGATTTGAAGCTAACAACTCCCATACACAACTCTCATACGCAACCCGACCCTTAAGCTCTCAAAAGTATTCTTTGCTCTCCCAAAATTTCCTTAGTCCACTTTGAGCTCGCTTCCAGCGAAAAAACAAAAAAAAAAAGGAAAAAGAAATCCGAAAAATACTTTCCAAAAAAAAAAATCTTTTTTATCTCCCTAGCTTAGAATCGAAGGTAAAAAAAAATTACTTTTCCCTTTTAAAATCTCTGGGTGGCAAATAATTTAAGTTTTGGGATTAAGTATTTCTATCCTTTTTTAAGAAAAATTATTTTTGTGAAAAAATTACTTTGTTCCATTTAAAATCTCTGCATGGAAGATGATTTAAATTTTTGGGTTAAGTATTTCTCTATTATTTTAAATTTAAAAAATTACTTTTGTTTAAAACATTACTTTTCCTCATTTAAATCTCTAGGTGGCAGATGATTTAAATATTAGGGTTAAGTATTTCAATCCTATTTTAAAAAATTATTTTTGTTTAAAAAATTACTTACTCCCATTTAAAATCTCTGGGTGACAAATGATTTAAATTTTGAGGTTAAGTATTTCCCTCTTTTTTGAAAAAAATTAATTTTTGTTACAAAAATTACTTTTCCCATTTAAAATCTCTAGGTGGCACTGGTAGATGATTTAAATTTTGAGGTTAAATATTTTCCTCCTATCTTAAATTTAAAAAATTATTTTTGTTTAAAAATTACTTTCTTCATTTAAAATCTCCGGGTGGCAGATGATTTAAATTTTGGGGTCAAGTATTTTTCTTTTTCAAATATATTATTTTAATTTAAATTTTTTATTTATCTCATTATTTTATCCAACCTAAACTTTTGAGTGAACTATTACACGACTGGAACGGAATCGTCAAGCCCCACCTAGTTTTCATAATCTGAGCAATCAGATTGTGATGGATCTACATAGATCATATCCTTACTTTAGCAAGAGATTTTTATAGTGGACCTATGACTAGCACTTTGCCCTCACATGAGGAATGCGCATGATCTATGGGACCAGCTAGGTGATAGCAACCTATGGACATGCAAATTCAAAAAAGGGCAAAGATGTTTTGCATTAAGAAGCTACAAAAAATCTCTTCTTAAGCCAGGATCGAGAAGTTATAGAGCAATTGCATTCTATATATGCGTAAATTTTATACAGCTCACATTTGGAAGCCAGGCAGGTAACTTCTACCCATGCCTCTCTATCGGGCCTAATACCTTACATTTTGGCCCATAACTTCTAATTGACCCGCTTGAGCTCATAACACTTCACTTGGGCCTAGTCTTGTCCCCATTGAACCCATCTGGGCCCATAACGCCAAAAGTACCCCCAATGGGCCTAAAACCTTCCCGTGGTGGTTTAAAACATCCTCGTTAGGCCCAAAACCTTAAAAGCTAGTTCATTTGAACAAAACCCCCACAAGATGCCCAGTTGAGCACAAAACTCCCAAGAATTCTCCAAATGGTCCAAAATGAGCCCAAAACTTATAAAAAAAAACCCATTTCTGTTCAAAGCTCTACAAAAAACTCGAATTGGCCTAAAATTTGCCAATAAACTCTTGGAGCAAAAAAATCTTCAATAAGTCCATTTGGGCTCAAATTTATTGAGTCAAGCCCAGTTAGGCCCAAACTCTTTTCAACAAGCCTATCAGGTCCAAACCTTTTAGTTGGTCCAAGTTGACCCAAACCATATTTTCAAATTTTAGTTAAACCTAATTTTTGGTAAAACCACCTAATTTTCAATTCAGAGGCTATATGCAGAATACAATGGCCTGCTATATAAATCTAGAGACTGTGGGACACGCTAGTTTGCTACGTAAATTGAGGAGCTGAGAGGGCACTTAGCTTGCTGTGTAGCCGACGGATCTCTCACTAGTTCCAAACCGAGTTGTCACTGGTCAATAGGCTAAGCATAAACAAACTTTCAGTCATGGCGTGTGGTGTCATGTACTCACCCTTTTGAGATCATGACATATGGCGAAGTGATCTACATTATTTTTGTTAGTCATATCACGTGGTCACTATGTAACCCACTTTAAGTCATGGCGTGCGGCATCATCTATTACCCAATTTTAAGTCACAGCGTGGGAAAAAGTATACTGGTTCATATTTGTATTTTTGTCGGACATGATTTTTCATGCATTTATAAAGTCGTAGAAAGACTTTCTATGCATTTTATCATTTTAATGAAATTACCATTTTTATAGTATGGAACCCCAAATTTTAGGACCATGTATGAAACCCTAAGGTCATGAACCCTGGGTTATTGATTTTTTTAAAATATATAATTTTGTAATATATGAAGTTGAAGGACCGAATAATTAATTTAATAAATAGTAAACATGAATAGTAATCATGTGATTAAGATAAAAGTGATAAGTTAATCACTTTGGATTAAATTAATCACGAAAAGACCAAATTACAATTTTACAAAAGTGAGATTAAATTATAAATTTAGAAAAGATGATTTATTGGTAATTTTGACAAGAGTGGAGGCACGAAGTGCACTTAGTGGAAATTTACAAAGGTTATATTTGGAATTTAAAAGAAAATGGAGGGTAATTTATGATCCTACTAAGATTAGTTATGAAAATGAATTTTTACAAATAGTTTGGGAAGGAATTTCAAAATTCTGAATTATACAAATTGAAACTGTTTAAATTCACGGAACCTATGGAAAAATAAAAATAAATGGAAAATTTTTGGCTAATTAGGGGCTCTAATTAAGAGCTTATATTCATCCTCACTGTTTTGATTAGATCTAAATATGCATAACTCAGAATCACATAGAAATTTAATAGAGAGTACTAAATTATATGCTCTCTAATCTAGATGGATCAAATTATGAAAAATAGTTGACTAAATTGTCAAACTTGAATGTATTAAAAAGCGTGCCAAAGGTAATAAATTCAACCGCAATGCACGTACGCGTTGATATTTTAATTTTTTTATATAATTGTTTAGTTAATTAATATCTTGCTGTATATAAGATTGTTTGAGATGAAACTTTTTGAGCAAGCCTATTTTAATATACCCTACATAATGAATGGATTAAATTTTGCAAAATATGTGTACAAATTTTTAAAATGAAGTTTTATGCCAAAATATGATTTTAATTAAATTAAAATATGCACTTAGCTCCAATTGAGGTGAAATTTTATGGGTAATCCTATTTTAATATGTTCAATTTAATGAAGGAATGAAATTTTGGAAAACATGTCTCCAAAATTTTAAAATGAGACTTTTTATCCAAATATGAATTAGTTAATTAAAATAAAATAGAAAATTTTTTCAAAATTCCGAAAGGTACATTTTGTTAGCAATTGTATATATATTATTAAGAAAAAATTTCATAATATATAACTGTGTATGTAGGCAGTTATGATTTAATTTGTTAACATTGGAATTTACCGTTTAAAAAAAAAAAAAAAAATGTAAACGGTAGCAAGAATGTCCGGTACACGTAATATGGACAGTCGTATTGCTGAAATTAAAAAGCCATATTTTAACCCTGCTGGATTGATAAAATGCAAACACCTGTAATTATTTACGATCAATCATTAATAAACCAACAGCTGTAGCGGTGAAACTAGAGAAAAGGAAAGGAAACCAACCATGGTAAACCGCATACGGGAAGTATAAAAAAAAAAAAAACTGCTGAAGGGAGAAAGTGCTGAACGTGCAGTGCAGAGAAAGGTGTGGACGGCAGCATCAAACCAAACCGCAATCCAGGCATTCTTCTTCATGCTTTCCAACAGCGTGTTTTTTTTTCCTTCATTATTATTTCAGATATAATACTCATCTCGTCCCCTATTTAAAAGATTTCGGTTTTGATTTTAAAACCACCTGCTGGATGATTATATAATTTATACGTATGATATTTTGATCTTGATAATTTTAACAATCTATGCAGAACATTGATTAATAAATATAAAACACATGTTGTAACCATATTTAATCGTTCCTACATAAATGTTTTGCATTAAATAGAATTTCAATCTATATGCTGCTGGACATTCATATACCGTTTTATTAATTAAGCATGATTTTTTTCTTTTCATGATTTTAATTAAACTCTGAAAATGCTATCCTATTCCATGCTTAAAATCTGATGCAGAAGCTCTACCCTACTGAACGTTAATGGATAAAATTTATATATATATTAATTCAGCTGCTGGACAATCGATGTTGCTGAATATATAATTAAATTCATTAAATTAATTCAGTATTAAACTAATTTATGGATATTTTCATGATTTATTTGATAAGGCTAAGTTAATCTTGATATATTGCTTTAAATCTGAAGGTTATGTGATGTTAGAAACCAAAATATGAACGAGATAATGAACGATTTATTTTTGCCATAAAAATTTTTTTAAAAGCTCATTATATTATCATTAAGGAACGACCAAAATTTCAGCTTAAAATATTAAGCAGGTTGTAAATTAAAAATCCGAGAATATTAATTTAAACAGGGTAAAACGGGTGACAGGATCAGCTGTAGTAAATGATTTTTCATAATTTTTTTAGAAGGCATTTTGATCTGAAATTTTTATATGATGTACAAGATAATATTATTATCACACTAAAATATTAAATACGATTTTTGGATGAAATAAGTATGGTTTAAAAATAACGTGATTAGGGCTGTTCCTAATTTTACAACACTGTCCAGCACAGTGAAAATGTTAAAATAGATATATAATGTTAATATTTATTGATGAAATTTTTATGAGTATTAAATAATGTATTTATTGATGTATGATAGAAATTTCAGAGTTAAATACCTTTATTTGATTATAAATAAAGATTTAGAGAAATTAGTACACCTGATTTCAGCAAATGTGGACAGTTTGAGAAATAATCAAAATTAAATGTGAAAACTAAGTGAAAGTGATTCAAATTAATATATACGTTAGTTAAGAGTGTAATAAAGGATTAGGGATAGCAAATTAATGCTGTTATATGTATATGAAATTAATAGATAAATAAGAAGATGGAATATAGTGAAAAGAGAAGGGCTGTTTTGGAATTTAATAATAAGTTTCAGAAATTTTAAATGAGAATTATGATTATGTTGATCAATGTATGTTATGGAATATATTATAGGAATTAAAAGAATTTTGTTAAGTCAAATTTATGCTTAAAACATGAATTATGAAACCTTATACGCATATGTGTATAAGTGGCTAAAATGATTTATTTAGCCCAGATAATCATGATTAATTCAAAATGCATGAATTATCTCATGATGTACTAAACAAGAGTTATTTCATGATATTTTTTTTTATTTATTTAAAAAAAATGCCAAATTTTGAAACCCATGAATAGTGCCAAACACGCTGTGAACAATAACCCGCGTGAACAGTAATTAGAAACAATGATCATGAACAATAATCATAAATAGTAAATAGAGTGATTTTGGCAGAAATAAGATTGATACTTATAAGGATGTTTAATGGATTTTTTAAAGATTTTTGGGATAAAAATCCATATGTGAAAATAGAGACCAAATTAACCTCTGTGAGAGTTACGAAGAAAAATAAAGTGATTATGACATATGCATGGGTTAGAAACCCTAAGATGAATTCAAATTTAATAGTAGAAATGTGCAAACATGGAATATTATGTCTATATGAGAAAAATGGTTCTTTTCATTTGCATAGGAAAGGAAATGGGTACAAGTGAAAGATACAAGTTGACTACGCAGGTAAGCAAGCAAACCTTTTGAAAATACAATTTTATACGACCTTATTCTGCAATCTTAAATTGTCTTGGAAATTGCTTCGTTAAAAGCAAATCCTTTTAATGTTGAAAAATATTGAAATGCAAATGTTGAAAACGTTGTGTTGAAAGGAAAATGAGTTTTTCTTAAAATGATATTTGAAATAAATGTATTGAATAGTTTTATTTCAAGGTTTTGAAGTATTTTAAGGATATGTTTCAAAGGTTCTCTAAATATTGGATTATTTTGGAATTTCCAAAATCCATTGTTTCGAGCAGGATTTAAGGAAGACCAACACGATAAATTAATTTGAAAAACGATTTGAGTAATGTTCAAAGGATTATACAAGTCTATCACATATAGAAATGAACAATAAGACAGGTAGACAAAAGTATATGATATTAGATGAAAGTTTCAAATATTTTTAAAGACGTTTTGTCATTCAAAAATTATTTACAAAAACGGTTAGAAAATATTGTTATTTTAAATGTTTTCCTTGAATACTTCAAATTATTTATGAAATATAAATGTTTTAAGGTTGGCCATCCTTACAAAACGTTTTGAGCATAGAACTCGTTAACATGGGTTAAGCCCAGTTTTTATGATTTGAAAGGAATACAGGCGGAGGTCTGTAGTATTTTATGAAAGCATATTAGCATCAAGTTTTCAGAAAAAGGACACAGACTGTGGTCTGTGGTTTTTATAAAATCATGCTAGCATGTGAATGTGAAGGAAAAGTGTGCACAAGGGTTATGTACTAGGTCTACTGTAGAGGATATGCATACCGGACGCGGTTGCAAATTGGGCCCCCTTTGCATAGGCCGAGTCGCTTGAATAAGGCTAAATGCCGGCGGCGCCCTCCCTGAAATGGGAGATGGACACGGATAGTCGCTTGGCTCGTGGGCTATCACCTGGAAGGGTTTCTCTCCTAAGGAAGGATGATCACTTGATAAGTGTCACCTACCAGATGGACAGAGACGTATTGCATGTTGCATATGCTTAAAAAGGGTTCTATGAAAAGTATTTTAGGACATGAGAATGTCCTACGAGAAAAGGAGCTTCAATGAAAAATGTTTTAGAACATAAATATGTCTATGGAAAAAGATTTTATATGTCAAGTTTTACAAGCATATGTTTGCCATGAATTGGGATTATGAAATGTTTGTGAAAGGTACTTATGAAAAGGTTTCCTCCAATTGCTAGTCGAACGCTTGTTAAGCGTCTACTACTAAAAGGTGAGAAATGCATTTAAAATGAAAAGTGCTTGCTTATTGAGTTTCGACTCATGTTTTGTTTTCCCCAACCATAGACAGGTACCGCACAGGCCATGCAGGAAAGGAAAAGAGTATGAAGAAAACTTTTCAACAAGTTGGTCTGTATATGGTATGAATGATTATATGGAATCTTCAAAATATGTACGTATGAAATGTTTAGATTGAAAGAACTTGTGATGTAGATAAGTCAGTTATTGTGATATGAATAATATATGTGAAATTGATATTAAGAATATGTTCATATATGATGACATGATGTTATGTGATGAGATACTACGTGTATCATGTGTAAAATTGATGACAAGTGTTTGTTATGTGATAAAAGAAAATGAATGAAAGAAAAAAAAATTTGGATGAGATCCAAATAAAAATCCCGCCGTGTGATCAGGGCAACAATCCTGAGTCACGTTTACCAATCGATAAAGATCCTGGAGTAAGGCTTCTAGGCACCCCCACTTCGGGGCGCTACATATAGACTATTGTATTTAGCTCTTTTAATCAAGGATTTTCTCGTTAGAGATGTAAAATCAGAGTGTGGAATACAATACAAAATATTTCTATGATATGCTTTTCAGACTCGATTAAAGAAATTAAATACTTTAAAATTTGATTGGGGGAATAATTGAGCATTTATTTTTTAAAACCACCAACACAAATGGGACGACCTTAAATAAGGCCGAAACAAATGGTGAACTTGACGTGAAGTGTTCTCCCTTCATTTTTAAGAGTTGAAAACTATAGTCTTTTGTATGTTTATTTTTATTTGATCTTTTGTTATTGACACTCTTAAGTGCTCTTTTTTAGATCTCATGGAACACTTGTTAGCTTTCGGATTCTTCCCAAAAAGTGGTTTCATCGTCACTGAATCGGAGAACATGGATGCGGCTACTCCGCATCACTTCATTCAAGTACTAGAGAAGCCCAAGCACTATGTCTATCGACACATTGACTACTTTTCGACGATAATTGCTCTTGCCAAGAGGAAGAATCAACCAGCATTGCCAAAGAGGCGTCACAACATCCGGGTCCCTCATGTTGCTGATCACAAAGTTAAGTCTATTATTATCTCCTGGGCCACTCTTGCCTAGATAACACAGTGGCTAATCATACTAGCTCGACTAGACTCATTTGCCTCGCGATCAGACTACACCAAGAATTCCACCCACTAGTCGGTTGCGCTAGTTCAACCAGGAACACGACAACCTACAGGTCAAATCGCTTCGCAGCCCAATTTTGCAAGAAAGTCTATGGGTCAAGCTATTTCATGTCGATTGGCACCAGCCCGACAGCCAAAGGGTGCCTTGCCTAGCACTACTGGCCGAAATAGGAGCAAAGTCATATCAAATCTTACCAAGTGTACCATTACTCGCCCGTTTGCCTAGTCTGCCTTAAGGATTGTCAACTTAGCTCACCGACCTGAAAAGATGTTACCCAAAAGTGGGAAAAGCTAACGAAGCCTGCTATCGTTTCTCAATCGTTTGTTCAACTAGTGTTCCGACCTCAAAACTTTCCTCCTCGATTGGAAAATAAATGCCTAATTAATTTTCCATTAAAATTTTAAAGCATTTAATTCTTTAACCGAGTCCGAAAAGTGTATTACAGAAATATTTTGCATTGTGTTCCACACTCTGATTTTACATCTCCAAAGAGAGAACCCTTGATTAAAAAAGCTGAATACAATAGTCTAAAAAATGATTATTTTATTAAAATGACAATGAAATGCATAGAAGATTTTTTTACAACTTTACAAATGCACGAAAAATTGTGTCTGACAAAAATACAAAAAATAAATTAGTACACTTTGCCCCACGTCGTGACTCGAATATATGGTACATGACGCCACGCACCATGACTTAAATGTGAGTTTATGCTTAGCCCGTCGACTAGCGATGACTCGGTCTGGGATAGTGAGAGGCCCGTCGGCTACACCAGTGACTTCACAGCAAGCTAAGTATGCTCTCAGCTTCTGGGTTTCCACAGTAGACTAGCGTCTCCCGCTTTCAGCTTAATAAGCCAGCGTGTCCCGCATTCAGTCTCTGGATTGAAGATTGAGTGGTTTTACCAAGAAATGGATTTAACCAAATTTTGAAAATATGTTTGGGTCAACTTTGACCAACTAAAGAGGCTTGGGCCCGACGACTGGGCCTGTTGAAAAGAGTTTGGGCCTAACTGGGCTTGACTCAACCAATCTGGGCTCAAGTGGGCTTATTGGAGGGCTTTGGTCCAGATGGGCCTGTTACAAAGGCTTTTGAAGGTTTTGGGGCCCAACTGGGCCTGCTGAAGAATTTTGGGCCTAGGCGGGCTTGTTGAAGAGTTCTGGGCTCAACCGAGCCTGTTGAATGGTTTTGGGCCCAGGCGGGCTTGTTGAAGAGTTCCGGGCTCAACCAGACTTGCTGAATGATTTTGGGCCCAACTAGGGCTTATTTTAGCAAAACTTGGTCCGAATGGGGTTATGGGCCCAAATGTGAGGTATTAGGCCCAACGGAGAGATACGGATAAAAATTACCCGCCTTGACTTTTATATTTGAATTGTGTCGGATTTACACGCGTACAAATCATAATGGATCCATAACTTCTCAATCTTGAGTATAGAAGAGAGTTTTCATAGTTTTCCCATACAAAATAATTTTTCCTTCAATTTTGAATTTGCGTGTCTATAGGTCGCTATTAGCAAGCCCGGTGGATCACATGTGTAACATACTGGTCCAGAAAGTGATCCCGACCATGTATTTAATGTAATTTCCCAGAATCAATTACACATTTATAGTGAAATTAATTATTATAATTTCATAAAAAATTCAAAATTCCACTTCCACTAGTCATGTTCCCATTGTTATATTAAGGCACAAAGAAAAAAAAAATTACATGTCTATCATTCTCAATACATGCCTTTAAAATAAATAAATGAAAATAATTATTTTTGAAAGTCTTCTTGTAAATCCAAAACTCTAGTGTCCCACTTGATTTGGTACACCTTATAAAAGCTCCCTCCTCACGCAACCCGCTTTCTCTAAAATTCTCCCCCTACGAATGCTCTAACCTAAATCCATCAACTCCCAAACACCTTTTTATAAAAGGTCCGTAGCTTTTGAGAGATAGAGAGATAGAATTTCTTTTAAACTTAAATTACAATTAAACTAAATCTTATCTCGTCTAAGTCTTATCTCATCTTATCTTATCCGGTGGGGCCCACATGCCTGGGGAGGTAAAAGTGCAAAAATTAATTATTTTTCTGTGGAACCCCCTACTCAAACCCTAGACCTCTGAGATCACTTGGACTACCTGTATGCCAACCGAGCTACATGGGTTGCTGAAATAATATTCAAAAATAAAAATATAAAATAACCCGTGACATATTTATATAATAATTGGTCACGGCCCATTATTACTTATTTGGCCCAGTTGGTCAAAAAATCTACACTTGTCACATAGGGTGTCCTACGTGGATTTTGACCCGTCAACTTAAATTATTATTATTTTTTTTAATATTTTACATTCTCCCCACCTTATAAAGTTTCATCCTCGAAACTTGCAATAGTCATGATAGATTTTGGAACAATTCGGGGCAGATTTTACGAATATCGTCCTCTAGCTTTCATGTTGCTTCCCGCTCACTGTGGTTGCTCCATTGCACTATAACATGCCGAATTGTCCTCCTCTTTAACTGCTTCTTGAGACTATCCAAGATTCAAACCGGACGTTCCGGATGAGTTAAATCTTCCTCGATCTTATATTGTTCGGCTGACAAAATATGCGTCGAATCGGCCACATACTTTCTTAACTGTGAAACATGGAAGACGTTATGAACATTTGCTAGTGAATGAGGCAATGCTAGCCGATAGGCAACACCGCCAATAACTTCCAATATCTCGAAAGGTCCGATATATCGAGGAGATAATTTTCCTTTCACCCCGAAAAGAGTAACACCTTTAATGGGAGAGACTTTTAAGAAAACTAACTCACCTACTGTAAATTGTAGGTCTCTTCATCTGCCATCAGCATATTTTTTCTGGCGATCTTGTGCTGCTTCCAACCTTCGCCTAATAACTCGAACCACATCAGCAGCTTGCTGAACTATGGCTGGAGCTAAAAGTTGTCGTGTACCTATTTCTTCCTAATAGACAGGCGTTCGACACCTTTTTCCATACAGAGCTTCAAATGAAGTCATACCAATACTAGCCTGATAACTATTGTTATAGGTAAATTCAACCAAGGACAAGTGCTCATCCCATGAACGAGGAAAATTCAAGGCACAAGCTCTCAATAAATCCTCTAAAATTTGAATCGTTCTTTCAGACTGACCATCCGTCTGTGGGTGATACGTGGTGCTCAACCGCAACTCTATTCCCATACATTTTTGTAATTTTTGCCAGAAATTGGAAATAAACCATCGATCTCTGTCTGACACAATGGAAACAAGAACTCTATGTAAACAAACAATCTCCTGCAGGTATAAGTATGTCATCTGATCCATTCTAAAGGTCATGCGATATGGTAAGAAGTGAGCGGATTTAGTAAGTCTATCCACTGCTACCCATACAGCATCATAACGAGCTTGCGTCCTAGGGAGAGCAGTTACAAAGTCCATGGTAAGGTGCTCCCATTTCCACTCTGGTATTTCTAAAGGTTGCAACAATCCAGCTTGTCTTTTTTGTTCAGCTTTGACCTACTTATATACTAAGCACTGAGATACAAATTTGGCACACTTGACACGCAGCCTTTTCCACCAAAAATTTTGTCTCGGATCTTTGTATATCTTGGTACTACCAGGGTGCACAGAAAATTAAGACTGATGGGCTTCCTCTAAAATTTCTTGTCGTAGCATGTTATCTTTAGGCACAACTAACCTTCCCCAAAAAAGTTGTGTACCATCAAAACTGCAAATGAAATCTGAGGGATCTCCATTTTTCGACTTTTGTAAAATATGAAGAAAAAGTTTGTCTTGCTTCTGAGCTTGCTTTATCCGATTAATCAGCGTTGATTGAATTTGTAAAGTACTTATTCTTCGAATTTCTCTTAGAGTTACTACTTCTAACTGCAAAGATTGGATTTCTCGTATTAGAGGCAACTGTTGAGTAATCCAAACTGCAACACAAAATTTACGACTTAGAGCATCGGCTACCACATTCGCTTTACTGGGGTGATATTGAATACTAATGTCATAATTTTTTAGTAACTCCAATCATCTTTTCTGTCAAAGGTTGAACTCTTTTTGTGAGAAAATGTATTTTAGGTTCTTATGGTCTGTAAAAATTTCTGTTTTCTCACCATACAAGTACTGTCGCCATATTTTTAAAGTAAATACCACTACGGATAACTCCAAGTCATGGGTAGGGTAATTTTATTCATAGGATCTTAACCGTCTAGATACATAGGCAATTACCCTACGTTGCTGCATGAGTACACAGTCGAGGCCTTTCCTAAATGCATCACTGTACACCACATAATTTTCGCTAGTGAATGGCAAGGGTAAAATCGGCGCTGAAGTTAAGCGACTCTTCAGTTCTTGGAAACTTTTCTCACAAGCATCTGATCAAATAAATTTAGCATTCTTGTGGGTTAACCTGGTAAGTGGTACTGCTATGCTTGAGAATTTTTTTATGAATTTTCAATAATACCCTGCCATACCCAGAAAACTTCTAACCTCAGTTACAGTAATAGGTCTATCCCAATTGGTTATAGCTTCTATCTTCTTTGGGTCTACTGATACACCATCCTTGCTAACCACATGACCTAACAAGGTCACACTATCCATCCAAAACTCACATCTCTTGAGTTTGGCATACAACTTATGTTCCCTTAGGGTCTGTAGCACTTCCTTTAGATGACCAACATGTTTTGCCTCTCCTTTGGAATACACTAGAATATCATCAATAAATACCACAACACACTTGTTTAAGAACTGTCAAAATACCCTATTCATAAGGTCCATAAATGCAGTTGGGGCATTAGTTACTTCGAATGGCATCACTAAATATTTGTAATGACCATACCAAGTTCTAAACGCTGTCTTAGGTATATCTTCGTCCCGAACTTTTAACTAATGATATCCTCACCGTAGATCTATTTTGGAAAAGACCGATGCACCTTGCAATTGATCAAAGAGATCATCAACTCGAGGAAGTGGATATTTAATCTTTATTGTTACCTTATTTAGCTCTCTGTAATCGATGCACAGCCTCATACCGTCATCTTTCTTCTTTACAAAAAGCACAGGTGCTCCCCAAGGTGACTTACTAGGTCGAATAAATCCTCAATCGAGAAGCTCTTGCAACTATATCTTTAATTCTTTCAACTCTGCAATAGTCATTCGATAAGGAGCTTTTGAAATTGGAGTAGTACTGGGCACCAATTCCATGATGAAATTAATTTCTCTTTCTAGGGGTACTGCCAGCAACTCTTTTGAAAACACATTTGGAAATTCGTGAACAACCAAAATGTCTTCCATCTTAATCTCTTTTTCTTCTATTGCTAGAACTGAAATAAGACATCTTTGCCAACCCTTTCTAAGAAGTTTTCTAGCTTGAAAAGCTGATATGAGGTGGGTACTACCAATTTACTTCCCTTGAAATCAATACTTTGCTCATCGAATCCTCTTAAGCTGACACGACGCTCGCGAGGGTAAATTCCATGTACCCACTTAGCTAACCAATTCATTCCCAAAATAACATCTAGATCTTTCATAAGTATGATTAAAAGATCTACTGGGATGGCTAAACTTTCGATTTCTAGGGTACAAGTCATACAAGCATGCCTGACTAATAAACTACCCCCAACAGGTAATGTGATCCTAACATCCCAAGTTAACTCAGTAACTTCCAACCTATGCTCTCGCATGAACTCTTTGGATATAAAAAGCTATCCGCACCTGCGTCAAATAATACTCGAGCAAAAATACCACTGAGACGAATAATACTTGCCACTGTCTCCACTGGTGCTTGGGTCTGCTCGGGTATTAGGGCACAGATTTGTGCTTGAGCTGGTAAAACTGGTTGTCATCCAACACCACCTTGGTACTGTTGTCTTGCTGGTCTACCAACAGGATGATTTTGCCCTTGCTGTTGTAGTTGTCCGACATTTTTAGCCATTGGACAATCCTTAATGATGCGACCAAGTTGTCCACAGTTGTAGCACACGAAGCCCACGACATAATTTGAGGGTCGATGACCAGTCTTTCTACACTTGAAGCATTTGCAAAGTCCAATATAAAACTTTCCACATCTATTGCACTTGGGGACTTTTTTCTTCTTTTAAAATCCTCTATTTTTTACACTTTCCTCGACTCTAATTTGCCCCGAATAAGACTGTCTGATCTGCTTCTTTCCCGAATGATCTTTTACTGGTGATCATTCTCTCTTCAGGTAACGCCAATCAAGTTCAGCAGTATCACTCTCAACTAAGAGAGCATTATCGACTGCATCACCATAGGTTTTGTTGCGGCAAAGTATTACTCGGTCGCGTATACCCTCAACCAAACCGTCCTCAAACTTGCAAATCCAACTATATTCTTCCCATTCCGAGCTTGGAGCAAACCGAAGTAGAGAGTTGAATTTTGTTTCATACTCGGTCACCGTCATAGTGTCTTGCTTCGATTCGGCAAACTCTCGAGCCTTTGAAATTCTAACAGAAGATGGAAAGAACTTGGCGAAGAAAGATTCTTTATTTATCCCAAGTTATATTTTCTTTCCCATTGTTGAAGACACGTTGCTGCGTCTTCCACCATCGATAGGCCTCTCCACCGAGTTTGAATGAAGCAAATAAAACTTTCTGTCAGCCGTCACAACCCAGAAAGTCAAAAATCTTTTCCATCGCCTCGATCCAATGCTCGGCAGTTAAACAATCACCACCGGCAAAGGGTGGGGTTTTTTTATGATGGAATGCATCGGCATCTCGCCGATCCATTTCTCGCTGTTTGGGACAACTCGTGGTTGTGACACTCAGACTTTCTACAACTGTTCGTTGAGCTTTATCACTAGCCCCTCTGTTTGTCTGGTTCGAGACCTCCCTTTCTTCTTGCCTACCAAATTCTGATTTTTCTTTTAAAACCCGAGCATCGGGGTTCTGATCTGGCCCTTCTCTCTGACTCCCATACATACTAGCAGTTGACTGATGTTCATCATGCCCGTGGTGATGGTGCTCTTAATTTTTAAGCACTACTGATGATTGCTGTTGAACAATCTGTTCTAGTTGTGCTTGCATCCGTTCTCACTGACGAAAAGCCTCTGTCTGAAACACTGCAAAGGTTTGCTCTTGTTCATTCAGATGTTGCTCAAGCATGTTAATTCTGGTCGGAGATTCAACTAGAGCTTTATCCTTCCTTCTACTAGGCCTTTTTTAGGCTAAGCTTCTGAATGGTCCTTAGCCTACTTCTTTCGCAGCTTTTTACTAGGATATTGCTCTGGGTGACCAGTTTAGGCATTCAGATCATTGAAATTATTTTCCATTCTGGCATAGAAGAGAAATATGGTCTCAATAAATATTCTTAAGCAAACAGGAACAATAGTAACTTTTCTTATAAAAAAATATTACAACCTAATTTGCATATTTGCTAAAAGGATAATTTTTCTTAAGGTGATCAGAGGAATGATACAGGAAACAAACTCGGCTACCATATAGACATGCCTTAGCTGTATGTCCATTGGTACCACAAAAATAACACACAAACTCAGTTAAAATGAGTCATTGGTTATAAAAAGTCTTTGGTTCCTTCCTGGTGTAGGCTTCCTTAGACTCGACTCTAGTTTATACTTGACCCCGTGACCTCATAGAGGGTAGCTTGTGAGCAGCCTGAGAAGGTACTTCCCGAGTCTCTACCTCTGTATAGATAAGATCTGAGCTGGGTCCTTGAACATGAAAAACTTCCTTCTGCAGCTTTAAACTAGGTTCAACTATCACCTTTGGCTTGGGTATAACAAAGGACTCACCCATGGCCTTAGGTATATCAACAGCCTTAGGTATATCCATCACTTTGGGCACATCCACAACCTTGGGTACATCCACTGCCTTGGGCACATCCACAGCCTTAGGTACATCCACTGCCTTAAGCATATCCACAGTCTTGGGTACATTAGCAGCTTCAACCTCATCCATAGCTTCGGGTATATTAGCGGCTTTGAACTCATCCATGGCTTTGGGTATATCAATAGTTTTGGATTCACCTAAGGCTTTGGGTACTTTAATAGGTGATATCTTAGGCTTTGAAATAGCAACCTTAGTCCGTATAGAAGGTTTCCTTAAAGTTGAAGGACCATCCTGTTTTAGGATTCCATCCATCCGAGGTAGGGGTACAACCTTCTTAGATGTAGGTACAACCTGAGTTTCAGCTTTTCTTTTCTTAGGCTTCTCATCCTCTATGGGTTTTTAGGTACGCAGCCTTTTACTTTTATCGGTCAAGGTTTCATTATCTAGATTAATTTCTAGGTCAGTTATTAATTGGGTTACTGGTTTCTTACCCTTCTCCCTACTTAGATTTCTAACCCGAGGCTTAACAGGTATAGGTGGGGTGGCAGCATCCATAGCCTCTAGGATCCTATCCAACTTTTTATATAGGGCTTGGTACTATAAATAGGATTCCTTTCTCCAGGTTAGAACCTATTTTTCTATGGCACTTAACCTTTCATGGGTAGTAGGGAGAGTCTTTCCTTAGGTTTTAGGAGTAGGGTATACCGATGCACCCGAACTGACTATTTTCTCGACTCAAAAAGAAAACATAGGGTTAGATTTGCAAATCCATTTCAAAATTTCTTTTTTTAAAAAAATTTATTATAATAATTAATAAGTCATATTTTATATGTGTGACCGCCTTGATACCATCTGTAACATATCAGTCCAGAAAAGTGATCCCAGCCATGTATTTAATGTAATTTTTCAAGATCAATCACACATTTATGACGAAATTAATTATTATAATTTCATAAAAATTTCAAAATTTCACTTCCACTAGTCATGTTCCCATTATTATATCAAGGCACAAAGAAAAAGAAATTTTACAAGTCTATCATTCTCAATACATGCCTTTAAAATAAATCAATAAAAATAATTATTCTTGAAAATCTTCTTGTAAATCCAAAACGCTAGTGTCCCACTTGATTTGGTACACCTTATAAAAGTTGTCTCCTCATGCAACCCACTTTCTCTAAAATTCTCCCCCTACGGATGTTCTTACCTAAATCCATCAACTCCCCAACACCTTTTTATAAAAGATCCCTAGCTTCTGAGAGATAGAATTTCTTTTAAACTTAAATTCCAATTAAACTAAATCTTATCTCATCTAAATCTTATCTCATCTTATCTTATCTGGTGGGGCCCACATGCCTGGGGAGGCAAAAGTGCAAAAATTAATTATTTTTCTGCGGAACCTCCTACTCGAACCTTAGACCTCTGAGACCACTTGGACTACCTGTATGCCAACCGAGCTACACGTGTTGCTAAAATAACATTCAAAAATATAAATATAAATATAACCCGTAGCATATTTAAATAATAACTGGTCACTACCCGTTATTACTTATTTGGCCTAGTTGGTCAAAAAGCCTACCCTTGCCACATAAGGTGTCCTAAGTGGATTTTGACCTGTCAACTTAAATTATTATTATTATTTTTTTAATATTTTACAACATGTATTTCTCGAGTGAAGGTAAAGTGTCAGTAGTATGTCTGTTACAAAAGCTCTCTTGTTATGGCAATAGTAGGATCTATTTAGATCCATCACGATTTGATTGCTCAAATCATGAAAACCGGGGGGATTTGATGACTCCGTTCTGGCAGCACAGTAGGTTCACACAATGGCCTTACTCGGACATTAAGGTTCAAGTTGAGTAAAAAGGTTTTCTTTTTTTTAATAATAAAAAAAGTACTTAGCCCTGTGTATCAACTCAACCCACCACCAGGGGAGTATCTACTTAGGGAGAAGTGTATGTATATAGATATATACTTATATATATATATTTGGAAGTCTTTTTAATTTATATGTATGTATTTTAGAAAATAATATATATTTTTGGAAACCCTTAATGTATATATATGTATTTTAGAAAATAATATATATTTTTGGAAGCTTTTAATATATATATATGTATTTTAGAAAATAATATATATATTTTTGGAGGCCTTTTAATATATATCTTTATTTTAGAAAATGATATATATTTTCGAAGGATTTTAATATATATATATATATTTAATAAAAAAATACTTAGCCATGTATATTAACTCAACCCACCACCTGGGGAGTATCTACTTGGGGAGAAGTGTATGTATATATATATTTATATATATTTTTTGAAAGTCTTTAATATATATATGTATTTTAGAAAATAATATATATATTTTTGGAAGCCCTTAATGTATATATATATGTATTCTAGAAAATAATATATATTTTTGGAGGCCTTTAATATATATATATATATGTACTTTAGAAAATAATATATATATATTTGGAAGCCTTTAATATATATATATATGTATTTTAGAAAGTAATATATATATTTTTGAGGCCTTTAATATATATATTTTTAGAAGCCTTTAATATATATATATATGTATATATATATATATTTTTGGATCCCTTTAATATATATGTATTTTAGAAAATAATATATATTTTTGGAGACCTCGAATATATATATATTTTAGAAAATAATATATATATATATATTTGAGGCCTTGAATATATATATGTAAAAAATACTTGAAGAGAATTAAAAAAAGGTTGAGAACTTACGTTCTTTGCTTTTTTTGAGGTGAGAGAGCTCGTCTCAGGTTTTCTCTGTCTCTCTTTGCTTTTTTATGGGATCCGAGAGCTTATCCTTCGGGTTTGTTTTGCAAAATGCGTGCCTACACCTTCATTTATAGGCCCGATAATGCAGTTCTGCGTGACTTGGTTATTCATAAGGTGATTCTACGGAATTCAGTTATATGACACATCCCGCGGAACCTTTGCAACTTAGTGCATCCCATTTTTAGTTCCAGCGGAACCTCATAGCGAGATGTGGGCGCCGAGTTATTGTTCCTGTGGAACACCTGGTTCAGCATGCTTTTTCATGCGTCATGTCCCATCTTCAAAGCATCTATTGCTGCAGGCCTGCAACCTCTGCTAAGGCCAGCACTTGTTCCTTGCTTATGTTGCCGCCTTCCTCAGAGAAAAAAAGGAAAGCAGCAGCTGCTGCAGTTCAAAGCCATCTTCTTCCATGGTTCCCATCTTCGTTTTCTCGTTTCAGCAGTGGCGGATAGGTTCCTTGGTTTTTGGTTTTGGTGTTGCCTTTGACACCTTCAGCAAGTGGTCCCGGGCCCATATCTTGGGCGCTTTGAATCGCTGCACTCGTTTGGGCGGCTGGCTGTCATAAATTGTGAGCTTGGTCCCCAAAAAATTTGACCTGAGTTTTCCACCGTATGTATTGCTTGCTCAGGAGAAGTCATCTGAAGCCAAGGAGATAACAAAATTGGTGCTTGTAGCATGTCTAATCCTTCTAGCTACAAACAGTAATTTTCCATTCTCCCCTGGTAGTGCCTGGCTCAAACCGAGATATAACCTATAAGTAGAAGTCGCTCGCTCTCTTCTTAAAAAGCACTGAATCGGGTTGTCCCTCGGCCCTGGCTGCTTTAGTGAAAGGGGGAAAGTAAGTCGCCAGCATTCCTCCGGCGTCTTGACTATCTCCATCGTGGTTGCCTTCCACAGCCTGCACACTGATGCGCACCCAACGACGCTCTTCTTCACGAGGCCCAACCCATAGGAAGCGTTTCCCGTGCTTTTTCTAAGGGAAGCGTCATATCTGCCGTCCATTTTGCATTGATGGCTGAGATTGAATGGGGCATTTTCGGTAAGTGAAAATTCGAGGCAGGCATTGGTCAGCGTCGGCACTCGCGGCTCGCAGACTCGCGTCTTCTCGCCTTTGAACAGGTGCTCTCTGTGCACGAAAGGGCGGAAGGCAGATGGGTTGGAATCGGCCGGATAACTTGCTTGGAAAATCAGAGAGAACAGAAGGTTGTGCGATGCCTTGATTATCAAGAGACTGGAATGCTAGACTTGGATTTCCAATTTGTGATTGTGTTCGTTTCCGCTGCCTTTTTTTTTGGATTCGTGATTTTATAATCAACATTTTTCATGGCCGTATTCAAGGAGGACTGAATTGCTTGGAGCGGCGGATAATCTGCTTTTGGACGAAGGTGCACTTATGCTAGTTTGATGTTGCTGATTTTTGCTAGAATTTTTTGGGAATTTATTTTTGGGAATTTTTGGGTTAATGTCTACGGGTGCTGACAAAAAAGAAATGGTCGGTAGATACTACCGTTGTGCTTAGCTAGAAGTAGCCATGTGATTGGAACGGTTGAAGCAATGATTTGAAACAGATGGTGGCTGTGGGACTGTGCTTGGATCATGGCTATTTGCGGATGGCCGGAAATGAGGAAGATGACAGGGGCATCCTTCTAATATTGTCACTCTATTAGGCCGTGCCGATTATCCGATTTGACATTGTTGGCGATGAGAATCTGAAAACCCAACATCAGCCATGCCTGCCTCTCGTCGTGCTGTGACGATAGTGATGGAGCACTGAGATGGTGCTTGGTGCTCCAGCGAAGTAGCTTCTTGTCATGCGCAGCCAATCTGCTTTGGATGATCTACACCTTTAAAAATACATAAACGGTCCTAAAATAACGTGGTGGGTTTCAAAATATTGTAGGTTGGAACGCAACAACATTATCGACAATGAGAATGTTTTTATGGTTTTACGAGCGGATACTATATACCTACTCCCATTAATTTGATATCCTTTTTATAGTTGATTGTTACTAATTTAAAACATATAAAAAAAGGAATGTGACCATTTGCTCCACAAAAATATATTTTTTAAATAATTTTCAATACAATAGTTAATATAAGTGTATCTAATTTATAAAAAAAAGTTTATCATCTTTAAAAATGTACTTATATTTATTAACTATATTTAATTTATAAAAGAAGTTGAATATGTTGTTTTCTAAAAATGAATATGTTGTTTTCTAAAATATATATATGTGTCTCACGTGCCTTCAAAAATGAATATTTTGTTTTCTAAAATATATATGTGTGTCTTGCGGGCTTCCAAAAATGAATATTTTATTTTTTAAAATATATATATATGTGTCTCGCGGCCTCCAAAAATGAATATTTTATTTTCTAAAAATATATATGTGTCCCGCGGGCGTCCAAAAATGAATATATTATTTTTTAAAAATATATAAATGTCCCACGGGCCTTAAAAAACGAATATTTTGTTTTTATAAAAATATATACGTGTCCTGCGGGCGTCCAAAAATGAATATAATGTATTATAAAAATATATACATGTCCCGCAGGCGTCCAAAAATGAATATATTATTTTTTAAAATATATAAATGTTCCACGGGCCTCAAAAAATGAATATTTTATTTTTATAAAAATATATACGTGTCCCGTGGGCATCCAAAAATGAATATAATGTTTTATAAAAATTTAAATGTGTCCCGCGGGCTTCAAAAAATGAATATATTATTTTTTTAAAATATATAAATGTCCCACGGGCCTCAAACAATGAATATTTTGTTTTTATAAAAATATATACATGTGTCGTGGGCGTCCAAAAATGAATATAATATTTTATAAAAATTTAAATGTGTCCCGCGGGCTTCAAAAAATGAATGTATTGTTTTTATAAAATATATAAATGTCCCACGGGTCTCAAAAAATGAATATTTTGTTTTTATAAAAATATATACGTGTCCCGTGGACGTCCAAAAATGAATATAATGTTTTATAAAAAGTTAAATGTGTCCCACGGGCCTCAAAAAATGAATATTTTATTTTTATAAAAATATATACGTGTCCCGCGAGCATCCAAAAATGAATATAATATTTTATAAAAATATATACGTGCCCCGCGGGCGTCCAAAAATGAATATATTATTTTTTTAAAATATATAAATGTCCCACGGGCCTCAAAAAATGAATATCGTCCAAAAATGAATATAATATTTTATAAAAAAAATTTAAATGTGTCCCGCGGGCTTCAAAAAATGAATGTATTGTTTTTATAAAATTTATAAATGTCCCATGAGTCTCAAAAAATGAATATCTTATTTTTATAAAAATGTATACGTGTGCCGTGGGCGTCCAAAAATGAATATAATGTTTTATAAAAATTTAAATGTGTCCCGCGGGTCTCCAAAAATGAATGTATTATTCTTTTAAAATATATAAATGTCCCACGGGCCTCAAAAAATGAATATTTTGCTTTTATAAAAATATATACGTGTCCTGTGGGCGTCCAAAAATGAATATAATGTTTTATAAAAAAAATTTAAATGTGTCCCGCGGGCTTCAAAAAATGAATGTATTGTTTTTATAAAATTTATAAATGTCCCATGAGTCTCAAAAAATGAATATCTTATTTTTATAAAAATGTATACGTGTCCCGTGGGCGTCCAAAAATGAATATAATGTTTTATAAAAAGTTAAATGTGTCCCACGGGCCTTAAAAATGAATATTTTATTTTTATAAAAATATATACGTGTCCCGCGGGCATCCAAAAATGAATATAATATTTTATAAAAATATATACGTGTTCCGCGGGTGTCCAAAAATGAATATATTACTTTTTAAAAATATATAAATGTCCCACCGGCCTCAAAAAATGAGTATTTTTTTTTATAAAAATATATACGTGTCCCATGGGCGTCCAAAAATGAATATAATGTTTTATAAAAATATCTACGTGTCCCGCGGGCGTCCAAAAATGAATATATTATTTTTTTTAAATGTATAAATGTCCCACGGGTGTCAAAAAATGAATATTTTGTTTTTATAAAAATATATACGTGTCCCGTGGGCGTCAAAAAATGAATATAATGTTTTATAAAAATATCTACGTGTCCCGCGGGCGTCCAAAAATGAATATATTACATTTTAAAAATATATAAATGTCCCACGGGCCTCAAAAAATGAGTATTTTGTTTTTATAAAATATATAAATGTCCCACGGATCTCAAAAAATGAATATCTTATTTTTATAAAAATGTATACGTGTCCCGTGGGCGTCCAAAAATGAATATAATGTTTTATAAAAATTTAAATGTGTCCCGCGGGCTTCAAAAAATGAATGATTGTTTTTATAAAATATATAAATGTCCCACGGATTTCAAAAAATGAATATCTTATTTTTATAAAAATGTATACGTGTCCCGTGGGCGTCCAAAAATGAATATAATGTTTTATAAAAATTTAAATTAAATATTTTGCACCATCCTAAGTTTCGGGACAATTTAAATTAAATATTTTGCACCATCCTAAGTTTCGGGACAATTTAAATTATTATTTTGTGATTACTGTGAAAAATAGAATTATATATAAAAGTATACATTTAGATATTAGATTTAGGTGGATTCATTAAACATTTTTTTATGAATATAAAATTAGTTAATTATTAAATTAGTCCCAATTATTAAATCAGTCCCAAAGATAATATATATTTAGTTTAAATTAATTAATTATAGTAACAATAAATTACAATTATTATATTAATACTTTAAATTTATAATATAAACTGTAGTAATCTACCTTCGTATCACACACGGGCCTCCAAAAATGAATGTTTTATTTTTCTAAAATATATACGTGTCCCGCGGGCGTCCAAAAAAAGAATATTTTGTTTTTCTAAAATATATACGTGCCCCGCGGGCGTCCAAAAATGAATATTTTATTTTCTAAAAATATATAGGTGTCCCGCGGGTCTCCAAAAATGAATGTTTTATTTTTCTAAAATCTATACGTGTCCCACGGGCGTCCAAAAAATGAATATTTTATTTTTCTAAAATATATACGTGTCCCGCGGGCGTCCAAAAATGAATATTTTTTTTTCTAAAAATATATATGTGTCCCGCGGGCCTCCGAAAATGAATGTTTTGTTTTTTAAAATATATAAATATCCCACGGGCCTCAAAAAATGAATATTTTATTTTAATAAAAATATATATGTGTCCCGCGGGCCTCCAAAAATGAATGTTTTATTTTTCTAAAACATATACCTTTTTCGCGGACTTCCAAAAATGAATATTTTGTTTTTGAAAAAATAACTATGTGTCCCGCGGGCCTCCAAAAATGAATGTTTTGTTTTTCTAAAATATACATGTGTCTCGCGGGTGTCCAAAAATGAATATTTTCTTTTTCTAAAATATATACATGTCCCATGGGCGTCCAAAAATGAATATAATATTTTATAAAAATTTAAATGTGTCCCACGGGCCTCAAAAAATGAATATTTTATTTTTATAAAAATATATACGTGTCCCGTGAGCGTCCAAAAATGAATATAATGTTTTATAAAAAAAATTTAAATGTGTCCCACGGGCCTCCAGAAATAAATGTATTATTTTTTAAAAATATATAAATGTCCCACGGGCCTCAAAAAATGAGTATTTTGTTTTTATAAAAATATATACGTGTCCCGCGGGCGTCCAAAATTGAATATAATATATTATAAAAATTTAAATGTGTCCCACGGGCCTCCAAAAATAAATGTATTGTTTTTTAAAAATATATAAATGTCACACGGGCCTCAAAAAATGAGTATTCGGTTTTTATAAAAATATATACGTGTCCCGTGGGCGTCCAAAAATGAATATAATATTTTATAAAAATATCTACGTGTCCCGTGGGCGTCCAAAAATAAATATATTATTTTTTAAAAATATATAAATGTCCCACGGGCCTCAAAAAATGAGTATTTTGTTTTTATAAAAATATATACGTGTCCCGCGGGCGTCCAAAATTGAATATAATGTTTTTATAAAAATTTAAATGTGTCCCACGGGCCTCCAAAAATAAATGTATTGTTTTTTAAAAATATATAAATGTCCCACGGGCCTCAAAAAATGAGTATTTTGTTTTTATAAAAATATATACGTGTCCCGTGGGTGTCCAAAAATGAATATAATATTTTATAAAAATATCTACGTGTCCTGCGGGCGTCCAAAAATAAATATATTATTTTTTAAAAATATATAAATGTCCCACGAGCCTCAAAAAATGAGTATTTTGTTTTTATAAAAATATATACGTGTCCCGCGGGCGTCCAAAATTGAATATAATGTTTTATAAAAATTTAAATGTGTCCCACGGGCCTCCAAAAATAAATGTATTGTTTTTTAAAAATATATAAATGTCACACGGGCCTCAAAAAATGAGTATTCGATTTTTATAAAAATATATACGTGTCCCGTGGGCGTCCAAAATTGAATATAATGTTTTATAAAAATTTCTACGTGTCCCACGGGCCTCCAAAAATAAATGTATTATTTTTTAAAAATATATAAATGTCCTACGGGCCTTAACAAATGAATATTTTTTTTTGCAAAAATAATCATGTGTCCCGCGGACATCAAAAATATATATAATATTTTTTACTATTTTATTTCTTTATATAAATTTTTATTTTATTAAATCAAGTGGAGTTAATATTTTTAATTATAATTTAATATATTTATTTGGGTTCCAAATTTGGTTTTTAAGATATATATGATCTTATAAGGGCCTTAAGATTATATTAGAGGTGTTAAATTACGATTAACTTATTAATTTCAAAAATTAGATGCTGTTAGATGCTGTTAGATGCGGTTAGATGCGGTTAGATTCCGTTAGATGCTGTTAGATGCTGTTAGATGCCGTTAGACGCTGTTAGATTAAGTTGGATTTCTTTAAATCATATTAACTGGGTTTCAAATTCAGAAATTAAGGTCTAAATGACCTTATAAGGGGCCTAGGATCATATTACAGGTGTTAAATTAGGATTAACTTATTAATTTCAAAAATTAGATGCTGTTAGATGCTGTTAGATGCCGTTAGATGCTGTTAGATGCCATTAGATGTCGTTAGATGCTGTTAGATGCCATTAGATGCCGTTAGACGCTGTTAGATTAAGTTGGATTTCTTTAAATCATATTAACTGGGTTTCAAATTCAGAAATTAAGGACTAAATGACCTTATAAGGGGCCTAGGATCATATTACAGGTGTTAAATTAGGATTAACTTATTAATTTTAAAAATTAGATGCTGTTAGATGCTGTTAGATGTCGTTAGATGCTGTTAGATGCTGTTAGATGCCGTTAGATGCCGTTAGATGCTGTTAGATGCTGTTAGATGACATTAGATGCCGTTAGACGTTGTTAGATTAAGTTGGATTTCTTTAAATCATATTATATGGGTTTAAAATTCCGTAATTAAGGTTTAAATGACCTTATAAGGGGCCTAGAATCATATTACAGGTGTTAAATTAGGATTAACTTATTAATTTCAAAAATTAGATGCTGTTAGATGCTGTTAGATGCCGTTAGATGCTGTTAGATGCCGTTAGATGCTGTTAGATGCCGTTAGATGCCGTTAGACGCTGTTAGATTAAGTTGGATTTCTTTAAATCATATTAACTGGGTTTCAAATTTCGTAATTAAGATCTAAATGACCTTATAAGGGGCCTAGGATCATATTACAAGTGTTAAATTAGGATTAACTTATTAATTTCAAAAATTAGATGCTGTTAGATGCTGTTAGATGATGTTAGATTCCGTTAGATGCTGTTAGATGCTGTTAGATTCCGTTAGATGCTGTTAAATGCTGTTAGATGCCGTTAGATGCCGTTAGACGCTGTTAGATTAAGTTGGATTTCTTTAAATCATATTAACTGGGTTTCAAATTCAGAAATTAAGGTCTAAATGACCTTATAAGGGGCCTAGGATCATATTACAGGTGTTAAATTATGATTAACTTATTAATTTAAAAAATTAGATGCTGTTAGATGCTGTTAGATGCTGTTAGACGCCGTTAGATGCTGTTAGACGCTGTTAGATGCTGTTAGATGCTGTTAGACGCTGTTAGATTATAATGATTTTATTAAATCATATAATATGAGTTTCAAATTCTGAATTTATGGTCTAAATGACATTATAAGGGACCTAGGATTATATTACAGGTGTTAAATTAGGATTAACTTATTAATTTTAAAAATTAGATGCTGTTAGATGCTGTTAGATGCCGTTAGATGCTGTTAGATGCCGTTAGATGCTGTTAGATGCTGTTAGATGCCGTTAGATCCGATTTTATTCAGAAAATAATAAAATATTAATAAATTTTCAAAAATTCGAGAAAAATAAAAGAACTTGTTATTTTTGAGAGTACCATGATTACATTAACTTTAAATAATATGAAATAACTTCTAATAAAATTTATATTTTCTAACTTTACTAATTATAATGAAATCTTTTTAAAAAATAATTTTTTGTACAAAAATTTTTTTAGAAAATTTCAAATGATGAGAAATTATGTCCACATACATTTTAATATTTCATCTAGCAAATGAATGGAATAGATTGAGATTTTGTATATATATAATACAAATTTTATCAAAAAACCAAACATACTCACGTTTTTAAGTTATTATACTCTCGCTGTAAAATTACCAAAATGCCCAGCTTCCTTTTTTTTACCCAAGGGAAGTGCTTCCTATGGGTTGGGACTCCTTCACAGGCCAAGTAGTCTCGCTAGCCTCAATCCGCCTAATGACGTCGAGGAGCAATTCCGGTGGTAGCTTGGCCCACTGGCTTTGCTGAGCCATTCCACCATCAGATTGAGCCCCGTCAAGATCTGGAGCAGCATTCAGAGACTGTTCCCGGCAGTAGGCTGCCTCCCATCCAGACCACCCTTCGACGTGCTTGCAATCCCGTCGTTCATTTCTCTAAGTTCACGAACCATGCTTTTAAATGACATTGAAATCGTCCTTTTCATTTGTTTTAAGTAACATGCTTATTGCATGTCGCTCTTCGGCAACACGCTGAGCTTCTTTCTAAAGTTCCTCCCTTTCCTTCTGCATCAACATCATATCTATTTCTGCAGTTTCTTTTGCAGAATTTAGGCACTCCTTTTCCCCATTAAGTGAACTCAACATCTGTGAAATATATGTTTCCTTCTCTGCCAATGAATTTAACCGCTGTTCGAGGTCATGTGCCTTTCTTTCAATTTTATTCTCCTTGTCACTCAAATCAGCTTCTCTGAGCTCACAAGCCTGTCTCCGGATTTCAAGGTCATCCTCCGGTATCTCGTGCTTTTTTCTCCAAATCATCTTCGACCTCAATTTTTCTCTTTTCCAGAGCAGCTTGTTGTTCTGCTGTAAGCTTTTGGATTTCATCATGTGCCTTGCTACCAATCTTTTCTTGTAACACGAGCAACTCCTATTCCCTCTTATCAAGAAGTGCTTCCCTTCTGATGACATCCTCCTCTCTAGACGAAAAAGAAATCATTTTTGCATCTAGTTTGGATTCCTCGTCTTTTAAATCTAGAAACTCCTCCTCAATTTCTGCTTTCTTTGCCTCCAATTCTTTTTCTAGACGACTTAAATTTTCAGATTTTCCCAGGATGTATTCCTCCCACTGGTTTAGCAGGGCCTGCCCTTCAAGTAATCTTTCTTGACCTTGCTGCAGAGATCGTTGATGCTCAGATAGGCTTTCCCGCTCAAGGTTAATCTCTTTTTGTTTAGCATAGCATTCGGACTTGAAATGTAAAGATTGTCTTTGAAGTTCGTCTTCCCGAGCTTCAACTTCTCGTAACTTTCTTTCAGCAATGCTACGATACCATTTTGCCTCTGCTTCTAGTAATTCTGCTGCATGGAGCTTTGCCTTCACATCCAGAAATTTCTTTTCAGCATCCTCCTTCATGATGTGTGCTTCTGCCAGTTTACTCTCAAAAGCAACCTTTGTTTTAGCAGCTTCAGCACGCATCTCATGTAAAGCCTTCTCGATATTCACCCCACACTCCTTCTCAACACCTGGAGACCTTTGCAGACTTTCTTCCTGTTTCTTCTTCTTCCCGGGCAGTACCCTGATGCTTCCTCGTCTTCCATCTCTTCGTCGCGCACCACCCGATCACTGCGCTCCATAGCGACATCCTCTTCTGGCTCGAATTGCGGATCACGGTCATCAAGACCAACCTTTCCATTTCGTGGTTCCCGTAATCATCGTCCGCTCTCGGAGAGGGTGATGAATCTTCGAGTAGCTCATTAAGGGAAGGAAGAAGGGTGTGTTTCCTTTGTTCCGTGGTATCAACGTGCTTGGATTCTTCCTTCGTTTCTCTGGTTTTAGCAGGGGAATTTTTTTCTTCAGCATCGGCACTGTGGAAGCTCTCCTCGCGGCTCGAGGCGGCATCTTCGATTTCCTCCTTTACAACCTCTTGCATGCATCCAATGCATCTAACCCGGAAGCAAAATCTATAAAAGCAAATCCACGGTTCGTTCCCTTATTTTTTTGTACCCTCAACTAAAGTCAATTCTTCATACTTATCGACTCCATACTTCACAAGCTTTTCCTTGAAAGTCTCTTTCGTCCATGTCTTGCATATGTTGCCAACAAAAAGTGTGCCACTGTCTTGGCTCGGAGCCACTCCACATTGCTTCCCATTAACCATTGGATGCTTAAGCTCGCTGAGAGCATACTTAGCCTACTCGACCATCGCAGACCGCAAGAAAGCAAACCCCCTATTCTTGTGTGTGGCAGGATTCCTCATCAACCTTACTTCCTTTCCCACAACACCAAATACTTCCCGGAGGTCTTCCTCGGTTGCGTCCTGGTCCAACCATTTTTTTTGCTTATTTTCTTTCGTATATATTTTTTTGTTCATTTTTTTAACCTTTTTCTTAAATTTTCCGGTCTATAAACAAATTTCTTTCTCTCACCTTTTCTTTTTTTAAAATATTAATAAAAATCTTGGCTATGTATGATTTCTTAATAATAATTTTTTAGTCATTTGCAATTTTTTCTTTTGCCATCAATTTTTCTTTTGTTATAATGTTTCTCTTTCTTTTTTTCTTTTGCCATCAATTTTTCTTTTGTTATAATGTTTCTCTTTCTTTTTTTCTTTTTTTCTTTTTTTCTTTTTTTACACATGAAAAATCATATAATTTCATAGACTGAAATCAATCATATAATTGTAGTGGACCCATGGTTCAAAATATACCTCATCAACTAGTTGATCGAAGGAATGGCCGACCCAAGTCTCAAGAACCTGGCATCATCAGATCTAACTTGAACACTTTACAGTTCGTTATCCCTAATCCAATATATTCACCTCGTCGGTCAGCCATTACTTCATCCAGTTCAAAAACCAAAGCCAAGTCTTCATTTGATCATGTTACTGCTAATGTCGTGAGAGTTTCTTGTCCTACTATGACGCCCCGAACCGAGGTGCCTAGAAGCCTTACTCCGGGATCGTTTTGATTGGTAAACGTGACTCAGAATTGTTGCCCTGATCACACGGCAGGATTTTTTTTTTTATCAATACATGGAAAATTCCCATCATTCATCCAATTTGAAATATATTTCACATAACACAGTTATGAGCAAAAACTATTTCATAAACATTTCCATTGGAATAAAAATATTCCTTTCCATCTCAAAATTATCATCGTTGATTTTACATAAAGTTTACATAAACATCATTTATATCAAAAACTACATAACACTTGGCATGCTGCCTTCATCATCATTTCCTGTCTGTTGTTGAAAAAGCATGGGTGAGTAATAATACTCAGTAAGCAAGCTATACATAATTTTTCAATCATTTTCATGCATTTCATAAAATGCAAATGCAATGCATACATAGCATTCATGACATTTCTTTGGATGCGACGCTAGCTAGGCGCCCATTCCATACATGCTCCCATTTCAGGGAGGTCGCCCCCGGCCTGGGCCTATTAAGCGACTTGGCAATAGCGAGGGGGACATCCGGTCCGCTTACTACCTCGATTAAGGTCTATTCCTCGTGCACATGCTCATTCTCATACACATGCCGGCATGATATTTGCAAATCATAAACAATTTCATAAAAAGCATTTAATAAATAATTTCACAAAACGAACTTCAATTCATGTAAAGCAGTTATAGGTATGGTCAACCTTAAATAGATTTCATAAAGCAACTTGCAAACAATTTCAAGCATTTTGGAAATAATTTGCAAAACATATAACTTGCTTACCTTTTTAGGAGGTGTCTTCGACCTTCTCTTTTCCTTTTCCTATTCAAGGAGAAATGATATTTTCATTTCTTCTATTCAAACTGCTTCCCATGCATGCTCTATATTATTATCTCTTTATGTGGATATATATTTTTTTATCCATAGGTTCTTCAAAATTTTCATCATCATATTTAAATATTAATCTCAAATTTTCTTCAAAATCACGTTGTTTACTGTAGCAAATTACTGTAGCAGATCACTGTTCATCCGAGTTACTGTTCACAGAGACGTAGTTACTGTTCATGGGTTCCAAAAAATGATATTTTTTCCAAAAATAAAAAATACCATGACATACCTTATGCCTAGTATATCATTGGACATTTCATACATTTTGAATTTATCATCATTTACTTGGCCAAAAAAATCATTTTCTCCATATACTAAAAATTAACATAAATTCACTTAAGCAAAATCCTTAATCCCAAAAATCACGAAATTAATATATCATTATTCTAACATCATATTTATCATAATCATACATCCTAAGTCATGATTTATCAATTTTGGAGAATTATTTTCACATAACATATGCTATTTTCCCAAATACCCTATCTTTGCTCCAAATTTTTGATATTTTGGCATAATTCCATTTAAACATTATATCTATACTTATTTTCTCATGCTTGGAGATTATCTAAGCATAGTTTTACTTCATCTAACATTCAAATCAAGTTTGAGGGGAATCCACTTACCTCAAGCGAAGTTATGCCTCTTCAACTCGCCTTCTCTCACTCCAACCTTCGATTCTCCTCTTTCCTTAAGGCTAAAACGTGTGGGGATGGGAAATGAAATTGCTCAAGTGATTTTTTTGAGCTAGGATGTTGTGAATTCGTTCATGGGCTGCTCCTCTATTTATAGGGGTCCATTTTTCATAAATTTGAAATTTACCCCCTCTAGCTTAGGGTGTAAAATTGAAAAGGTGTTTTTTTCTAATTTCCCAAAGGTTCTTAGAGCCTTGTGCAGCCTCCCTACCCTGCTCCAGCTTCCCTATTTTGCAGGCCTATTTTTCCTATTTTTTTATTTTTTTATTTAATTAATTTTAATCTAATTAAATCTAAACCCTTGATTTGTGATTTGGATGAATTTGAACCATTGATCAAAGTCAAATGTCCATAAATACCCCTGCTCACGCCCCCTGCTATTGCTGCATTTCATTTAATTTTTTTATTTTTTATTATTTAATTTTTGTAAAAAGTCAAAAGTAGCATTTAATTAAAGTAATGCTACTTTTTGATTTTTCATTTGACGTTTAATCTTGACCTTTGATTTGTGATTTTTATCACATCTTAATCCATTCATTATGTTCATCATAAATTTTTAACCATCCATAAAAAATTTTATCGAATTTCGACGTCCGGATTGCAATTTATGAATTTTTTTCTATTTTTCCATATAAATCCGAATTTTGATTAAAATATCCAAAAGAATTGCTATTTTGTCTTGTAGTGATTAAATCTCTATTTTGTCTTTTATGATTAAGTTAATCCAAGTGATTAACTCTTAATCATATATCTTAACCCCTGTTTACTATTCACGTTTACTATTCACGTGCACTATTTACGGGGTTAAATTCCCAATTGCATTATTTCAACCTCAAATACACAAGTCCATTAATAAGGTTCATGAATCTTTATTTATTCATAAAATAATCTTCAAAATTACAAATGTCGAAATGACGCGTATACGGTCGAAACAACGCGTATACAGTCAGGGTTTCACACCTACACTAAGAGGACAAAAGAAAAAGCATAGCGGAAAAAGCAAGTCGGGAAAACAACTTCTTGCTTGAACCTGAAAGCTTCCCCACCACTGCTACGAGGGTCGAGTTTGCATCCCCTTCAAAAGGATAAGTCACAAAAAAATAGATCAAGAGGATTCCTAAGCCAAAAGCATTCCAAAAACCAAGGCTTGTAAATGGATGGCAATACCCTCCCAAATGCCATACAATGTATCTATGTTCGATACTTAGTTTGATTCCAAATTTCGTGCATAGAAATCAATTTGCTTCACTAGTTAGACTGAAAGAAGAAATGACTTATCCATCCATCAAGACCTCATCTCACGAAGAATATCAAAAGCCACATCCAAAGAGAGAGGCCAAAAGAAGGAGGTGTTCTTTTTAAATAGCTGAAGTTAACATGATAGATGTTACTCAGTTGAGCACTTCAAAGGTGTCTAAGATGCTGATTCGGTCAAGGGCAGCTACAATGCCCATGACACCACCTTTTGTAGCCTTTTCTTATCATGGAAGCATTAGAACTACTTCCCCAAAAGGAAAGTTTGTAGCCTCTTATGTGGTGGGCGGATAAGAAGAGGTTTTTACACCCAAGTCTCAGTTGATTTATGATCTCCAAAAGGAAATTAGGAGTATGAAACAAGTTATGGAAACCCAAGGCGACAAGGCGACAAGTTCTCATCAACCGCCATCGGCAAAGAACCATCAATCAGTTCATTAACCAGAAGGACCATTTGGGAGGCGAACTGAGTAGGACGAAAATACAGAATATGATCAAGGCTTCTTACAGTTCAACAATTTGTGTATCAACACTCCTTAAACTCAGGATGCATGGGTTAATACACCTATGGGGTCATCATGCAGAAAGAAATGGTGCACTAATTGGTGGTTGAATGCCTTTGTTGCTAAGCACCTCAACTTATTGGAGGCCCTACAACAATAATTAATAGGTCTTATCCCTCAAAAATCGATGCAGAATTGTCGCTTACAGATTTGAAGCCGCCAAAAGTTCAATTTGATGGCACTGGGAATGCATTAAAGCATTTGACGTCCTTTCACTATGTCATGGGCAATTATGCACGCCATTCAAACTTTTGCATTTGGATATTCCCCAATACCCTTTCCGGTGATGCTTTCCAGTGGTATATTTTCTTTCGACTGGCTCGGTACATACCTCGAAAGAGATGAAAAATATTTACTTCTCGATTCATTGATACCATATGATAAGTATAATCATCAAATTTGTCAACCTTGTTTCAAAAGAAGGACGAATTAGTTGAAGATTACATCACCAGATGGCAAAAGGTTGTCAACCGGTGTCAGACACCCCTCTTTCAAGTAATGAAAGTCAATCTTTGTCGGAATATCATCGAAAGGGAAATTTCTTTATTGATGAATGATCGGCTTAGCATATTCCAAGCCCTGGCTATTGAAGCCTATCGAAAAGAATATTTATTATCTCAACAAAAGGCTTGGAAGAAAGAATCTTCTACGATAACAATATTCAAGAAGAAGAAAGCTAGAGAGACTTTTGCAAACATTACAGAAGTTAAGAAGCAGCCAAACAAGGCAATATGTGAAGCATATTCGAAGAAAAGAAATCCAATATGCCTTTAGCGAGGATGATGTGAAGACATTATTTCAATAGCTTATGTCAATTGGGTTATTCGAACTACCCACCCTGGAGAAACCAAAAGCAGTCGGACGCAGTGTTCATCAGCATATTGCAGCTACCATCGATATATTAGTCACCCAACTAAGAAATGCTGGGGTCTCCAAGCAATCTACAAGACTATTTAGAGAAAGGGATCATTAAACTGACCCCTCCTGCACAAGTTTCATCAAATTTTGTGACCATTGAGGTAGCTAATAAAGATGACTGAGAGGCAGTTGAAAAATTGCTAAGTCTAAGACGGATAAAGAGATGCCTTAAAAATCTATATAAAGAAAGATAAAAGGATCTGGGATAAGACTATTCTCCCTTTCTTGCCAAGGTATTTGAGGCAATCTTCACGAGTTCAAACATTCCTAGTCATGGACTTCCTTCAGCCTGAATTGTTATCCCCATTCTACCAAGGCATGGTTGGTAGATCACCTTGTCAAGCAAAAGAAAGATATATACTTAAAAAATTACAAAGTATTACTCTAGATAAATTTTCTAAAGATGGTCCATTCTAGGATTTAACTAGCAAGAAGAATGAAGAAATTGCTAATTCGAGAGAATTTCTTGAGGATGGTCTCTTTTGGGACTTGGATAGCAATTAAGATGAGACGAAAACTTATTATCACATCAATATATCCCCGTCTAACCCTACAAAGCGACAAAAGGTCACTTCACCTCCCATCCCTAACTATGCCAAGTTTGAGGTTAGAATGTCGCTGGTCAACCATATCATTACCTACTTGCGAGAATCTCGGCCACTGCTAGTATCCTAGGAATGTTGTAAAATGAATGAGCAAATCAAGCACAATCTATGTTTTGATGATTAACAATTCAATTTGAGAAGTTTTAAGATACTAATATGTGTACGAGATCATTCAAGGTTCAAAATTTTCAAAATTCAAAGCATGATAATTCAAATCATAAGCAAAGTCGACTTAGGCATCGAGTTAGGTCAAGTCGATCCCCAAGTCAACTTTGGTATCAACTTCAAAGGCCAATTTTTGGACAAAACTAAAAATGTGGACGCGTAAGAGACGAAGTTTCACCCGAAGTCAACTTCGCATGCGACTTGAGTCAAGTTACAACTCAAGTCGACTTCGTCATCAACTTAGATGAACTTAGATGAACTTAAGTGTCCGATGCTAAATCTGATAAAGTCAAGTCGCAACCCAAGTCGATTATAACATGCGACTTGGGTGAAGTTAAGATGAAGTTGACTCAGACATGCAACTTAGAGTTAAGTTGCAAACCAAGTCGACCTTAGCATTCAACTTGAGTACAAGAAGGTAAAACTAAGAAGTTTCAAGACCAAGAATGACATATATGGCTCAAGAAACATTATACCTATATGATTCAAAATCCAAGTCACAAGCCCATTAATAAACCTTCAATTGGACTAGGCCAAGTCTAATGATTAAGAAGAATCAAGACCCTTGAAAGCTTTTGAAGATATTATTTGAAGAAGTCAAAGATATATGCTAAAGGATTAAGATTGTGAAGCACTAAAATTCTAATGCACAAAGTGTACTATGAAGTTGAAACCCAAGTGGAATTCACCTAAGTCTTGGGTCAAGTTTGAGGCCAAGTCGACCGCAAATGGAACTTGAAGCTTGAAAACCAAAGCTCTAAAGAACAAAGTCCCAATCCAAGTCAACTTCAGTTTGTGACTTCGGCGAGTCGCACCTGAAGTCGACTTCAAGTGTGACTTAGATGATAACGGTCGGAAAATTTTGAATGTTGGCTCATTAAATGTGCACCACCTACCTCATAATGTTTAAATTTATTCCCTCTCTATTTAAGACACGACAAATGAAGTGCAGAGAGTTAACTAGAGCATTGATTAAGCTTCCATCTTCCAACTTACAAGCATTCAAGTGCTCAATAAGGAGATCTACAAGAAGAACTGTGCCTTCAGTTGCAAGTGCTGAAGTGTTCTTTCATCTAATCACTCCACACATACTTTTTCATGCTGAAAACTTTCCTACACATCTGTAAAGTATAAATTTTCGTTTTCATTCATTTTTTTGTAATTCCACTTGGTTTAGTGTTGGAGACCAAGACTATATGAAGGCAAGTAGTGCGTGGTTGGAGTGTGAATTCTCACTTACTTGTGTAAAATTGTAAAGGCCCCTAAAGTTAGAATATAGAAGAAAATAAAGGCTCTAGTTATAATTCCATTGATATAGTGGACCTCAGATACGAAGGTGTGTCCTCGGAGGAGTGGAATAGCTGAAAATTGATGCTACTATCCAGCAAAGTAAAAATATCAAAATAAATATAAATACTTAATATTTTGTACTGAAATTAATGATTTTGGTTAATTCATGTAGTTGTCAAGGTATGATATAAATTTCATATTTAAATTCCTTGATTTGATTATAATTCAAAAATTAGAGAGATCAGTGTGTCTGATTTCAGCATTATTGAGAGATTGAAGAATAAATCAAAATAAATGTTAAATTCCATATTTTTAGGATGAAATTTAACTTACAATGGAATATAAACATTATCATAAGTGATTATGAGGTTTTAACCTATTAGAGGTGGATTTTGAAAGGAATGGATGCTACGGAAGCATAAGTTATACCAATGTGGGAATTGAAAAATGGACACCCAACTTGAAAGGTAAGTGGGTTAAGTAAGTTGATAGAAACCATGTGGGTTGGAAGACTATATGATGTGCAAACATATGAAATTATGATTCTGAATACAATGTCATTCTTATGTATATAGGCAAAGGCAAAGAAAAGATTGATGAAGAAAACGGAAGTGAATTCAAGGTAAGCAAGCAACCTTTTGAAAATATTGATTTCATTTCAACATGCTTTATAATGATGTTTTATTAAGCATTTCCAAATGTTATTTTATTGGCATATATTGAAATGATTTGAACTTGCTTTATCAAATTGTTTCAAAATTACTTACAAGGTAAGCAAGCAAACCTTCATGAATGTTGATTTTATTTCATGTATTTATATTGATGATTTTAGAATTGCCTACAGAGTAAGCAAATTCAATTATTGAAAAATATGAATTTAATGAAAAGCCTCAACATTGCTTCATTGTAAGCAAGCTCGGTTTTTGAAAGTATGATTTTATTCTTTATTATTGACATGTTTCAAGATGGTTTCATATTAAGCAAGTTCTTAAAAATGCTATTTCAAAAGCATTTTATGATAGAGAGTTCTTACAACATGATATTTGAAAACAAACTTTGGGAATTCTATTCCTAAGGAGTTTTGAGAAAAAATATATGATTCTTCATATAATGATATTTGTAAATAAATAAGGCTTTTGAAATGGTTTAATTAAATTTCTTTAAATGGTTTATTTAGATGCTTTGAAATGGCCTATTGAAATATTTTCAGTCTCTTTGAAGACTGAAATACTTTGAAAAATGTCTTGTATTTTGTTTTCAAAAAAATTTTAAAGATGACCAACTAAATAAATTGATTTGATGATTGTTTTGTTTAAATGATGTTCAAAAGATTGCACAAACTCTTCTCTATATAAGAGTGATAAAGATGTTGTGTGGACAAGGCATATAATGTCGATAAAAATAAAAGCAGATGTATTTGCATATTCTTTGTTCATGAAAAGCCCAGAAATGGGAATAAAAATGTTTATAAGAAAATCTTGTTCTTTTCGATTATTGAAATATTTCAAAATTAGTTTATCGAGATGATTCTAAAATTGTTTACCAACAAACAAGAAATATTTTTGAAAATATTATTTTCTCAAGTATTATAAATATTTTGTAAAATTGATTTACTAAAATATTTCTAAAATTCTTTAAGGGTGGTCATCCTAACATTATTATTTAAAGACGGTTTATGAAAATATTTTATCTTTAAAAATAATTATGTCCAGTTCTCAATTTGAGAAGGGCACAGTCTGAGGACTGCGATGGATTACGTTATATCAAGTTTTGACTTGGAAAATGGCACGGTCTAAGAACTGTGTTGATTTTATGAAATCATGATAGCATGACAATGCGAATATAAATGAGTGTGCACGAGGATCATGTACTGGGTCCATGGTGGAAGCGGTTGCAGATCAAGACGGATGCATACTAAGGCCAACTTCTACCTGTGGCCAAGTCGCTAAGGGAAGGCCGGTGGCCGGCGGCGCCCTCCCTGAAATGGGAGAAGAATCATGGACGCCCGCCTAGCTTAGTGGTGCTGTCACGTTGATAGTTTCTTACCTATGGAAGGATGATTACTTGGTAAGTGCCACTACCAAAGGGTTAGAGACGTATATGCATATGTTTTGTTTTAAATTGGGACATGAAAATATTTTAGGATATGATTATATTAATAGAAAATAATGTTTACATGAACATATTTTAGGAGATGAGAATGTCCACACAGATAAAAGGTTTATATGCATATGCGTTGTTTTGAAAAGCCTAAAATAATTGGGATATGGAAAAGGTTTATACGAAATTGTTTGAGGACATACAATTGTCCTCATATAAAAAGGTTTATATGAAAATGTTTTAGGACATAAAATTGATCTCATAAATAAAGGTTTATATGAAAATATTTTAGAACATACATTTTCCTCATGATTAAATGCTTATATGACAATGTCTTAGGACATAAAATTGTCCTCATGAATAAATATTTATATGAAAATATTTTAGGACATATAATTGTCCTCATATAAAAGGTTTATGTGAAAATATTTTAGGGCATACAAATGTCCTCATGAAAAATATTTTATGAGGGTTTTATATGAAATGTTTTATGAAGGGTTTAAATAAAAAAAATTCATGAAAAGTTTCTTCCGGTTGGTAGTTGATGTTGGTCCTGAGTTTATGCAATTACCAAAGAAAGGAGGGGTGAATTGGGTATTTTAAAAATTTTTGCTTAAACAAAAAATTTTCCCCTTTTGCGGAATTAATCCCCTTAGTGAAATAAACAAAATGATTGAGAGAAATAAAGCAGTAAAACACAAATAATCAAGCCACTCTAAGAGACGAAGATTTATAGTGGTTCGGGCAACTTCCCCTACTCCACTCTTCCAAGCACACACCTGTTATGGCTTGGGTTCCATTATTGTATTTCAATATAACTAGAGTAGCAGCTCTCTTCTAGATTCCAGCTCTGGAGACTTGTACAAATTCAGCACAAGTAGGTGACGAGTCTTCCTCCAGTCACACACTACTTTGCCTTCACTTGGTTTCAATTTCCAATATCAAACCAAGTAGGAAAAATAAATAATCAATAAAAGAAAGATCTACACTTTACAAATTCATGTAAGTAGTTTTCAGCACTTCGAAGAACTTGTAGAAGCAATAGATGATTGAGTAATGCAGCCTTCAGCAGTTTACAAGCACAATTCTTCTTCAAACTCTTTGTAGAACATTTTAAATGCAAAGGAGAGTGGAAGTTGAGCACATTCAATATTTTTTTAACCACCTTCACGTTCCCTTGAAGCTTCTTAAATAATGGGAAGTAAATTTGAACGTTTGGTGGTAGGTGGCACGCATTTAATGTGTCAACGTTCCAATTTTTCCGACCATTGTGAACCAAGTCGCATTTGGAGTCGACTTGGCATGCGACTTCGTCCAAGTCGCATGGTAGAGTCGACTTCGGGTGCGACTTCACCCAAGTCGTAGACTGGAGTCGACTTAGGGTGCGACTTCGGTCTTTGGCTTCCACTTCCAAGTTTCAGCTTCAGGTCGACTTGGTCTCGGACTTGACTCAAGTCGCAGGTGGAGTCGACTTCGGATGTGACTTCACCGGCCATTTGATTATCTTGAAACTTTGAAGTCTTGCAAGTGATCTTAATATTGTATATTTTCTTTTCTTCTTTTGTTCTTCATTAAATGTCCTCGATATGCATTGTTTTGTTTAAAAACTAAGCAATGTACTCTTTTCTTCAGAAGTTCTTCCTTGTGGTCTTGATTCATGATGATTGTCCTTCTTGATCTTGTTATCCAAACTTCAATATAATGTTTCTGGATCATTAAGGGATAGCCACATGCTTGAGTCGCACGCTTGGGTCAACTGGACTTCGACTTTGCCCAAGTTGCATGCTCTGGTTGACTTGCGATGCGACTTCACTTAAGTCGCATTGTGGAATCGACTTGGAAAGCAACTTGACTCTGAGAACTCGAAGTCTTCAGCAAGGCTATACCGAAGTCGACTTGGGTTTGCGACTTCACCTAAGTCGCAAGCGGAGGCTACTTTGACTGCGACTTCACCTGTCTCCGGGTCCCAATTTCAACTCTGTCGAATTTAATGCACTTGAAGTCGATTCTGGGGTCAACTTGGGAATCGACTTGACCTAAGTCAATGGCTGAGTCGACTTAGGACTGCGACTTGACCTGCTATCTTTTGAATCTTGGATTTTTAAACCTTTGAAACACTTAACAACCTCATTAGTACTTAATTATTTCTCAAATTGAGTTGTTAATTATCAAAACATAGATTGTGCTTAATTTGCTTTGAATTTCAACAGCTGATCACTTGATAAGTGTCTCCTACCAAACGGCGATAAATGTATTTATATGAAAATGCAAAATACTTGTTTACTGAGTTATCACTCACGATTCATTTTTCCAAACCTTAAACAGGTACAGAAAAGCTCAAGAGGTAGAGAACTAAAGCATTAAGAAAAAGTATGAGATGGTATTCATGTGTGTACTAAATGATTAGCTATGTATATAGAATGGTATGATTGGAGTTTTTAAGGTATGATAATTTATGTGAACGTATTGAAAAATCCTGAGTTCTATGTGAACTGATGATTGAATGTATGTATACAAGTATGAGTGTTGAATATTAGATAATAAATGAATTTTATATGGCTATGACATGGCCAGGTTGATAAAACCAAGGATGTAAGAGAACAAGATAAAAATTTTGTGAATGATATGTACAATAGATGACAACTGCCAGGAGATGAGTTTATGAAAAAGTATATAAAGAAGGAAACCAAGTAGTATTTTAAAATGCAATGTGCAACGAATTACAAGTGTATCGTTGCTTATAAGATGAATAGAGTGAAATGCAAAGAAATAAAATGATGATGGATAAAAGAATGAAACTAAAAAATAATTTGGACAAGATCCAATTAAGAACTCGTCGCGTGATCAAGGCAACAATTCTGTTTTATATTTACCAATTGATAGCGATTTTGGAGTAAAGTTCAGGTTGTGACGCCTCAGGTTGGGGGCGCCACATAGGTTAGAGGCCCCTAGTGATGGCGGTTTTGATACAACTAACACCCTCCACGTAATCATTATCTCTAGAGGACTCAATCCAACCAACTCTCACCAAGGAACCATCTCCTTTGAGAAGGGAAGCTTGAACCTAGCAGCTCCTTTTAAGTAACCCTTCCAAAATGAGGCCACAATGGAAGAAAAATACCCAAATTTGTAACTCTAACTATATGTTTTTAAAACTTTGAATAGAGGAACTTTAGCTAAAGTCCGCCCTATGATTTTTTGAGTAACTTTATATTCGTGGTCACTATTTTTCCATGTAAAACCTTATGTTCATACTATCTTTTCACTTAATCTCTATTTTTGATGATTTAAGCCTCTAATTTGGTTCTACTAAGTTTTGAACCAAATTTTGGACTTATACACAAATAAATTATAAATTTCTTAATTCTACTTATTTCATTTTTTACCATGCCTTAGATTAACATTATAAGCCAAGTTTTAAAAGAAATAAAAAAAAAAAAGCATATTGCTTAAGCATGCCTCCTGATAAAGTTTTCTCGCTTGTATAAGCCCTTTATTAGGGGTGCAACTCGGGCTCATGAAACTCGGGTTCACCTCAACCCTAACCCTAACCCTATTTGTAAACCTCAACCCTAACCCTATTTTTGAAATTCGGGCTCGGGTTGAGTTTCGGGTTGACATCTTCTATTAATATGTCTTTGTTACTCATCTTATATATAATTTTTTTATCACAAATCTATTATATAAAAAAGTTTAAAAAACAATTTATTGTATGAAATTAAGAAAAATTCAAATACCGCTTAAGAGTAGAAAGAAAGAAACCTGCTTTGAGCATTCTCTTTGTATCAAGTAGAATATGGATTATATGTAAACGTTGTCAATAAAATTGTATTATTAATCATTAATTGTATTTTTTTACTCCTCTATTGTTTTAAGCTTATTTTACAACTATAATTTTAAAGTTCTCATAAATTTTCCCGTTGGAAAAAAAGATCTCAACAAAATTTAATATTTAGTATCACAGGATTTCGTTGGTCAAAAGGGTTCAGTAGAAAAGGCGTGAAGAGTAATTTTTTTAAAGAGTAATTTTTTTAAAAAAAACTGTTGAACCTGTATCGTAATGTAAATTGGGAATAGATATTTTGTTAAAATCACTTAAGACGTTAGATTGTCTCGACGATGAGATGTCCATGCCTACCATGCCGTACTCCTGTTGTCCATCATCCATCCATGAGTAATATGTTATTATTATAATATATTATTATTATAATATAAATTATATATTTTATATAAATGCAAATTCGGGTTCTGGTTTACAGGGTTCGGGCTTGCCTGAACCCGAAACCGAGATCTATTTGAATTCGGGTTCGGGTTGAAAATATCAAAGTTTCAATACTGCATTTTTTCGGGTTCGGGCCGAACCCGGCCCAAGTTGCACCCCTACCCTTTATAGCTAAAATCTATAAGAGAGTTGTGAGTGTAAGAGTCCATTTGGCCCAAGTTACTTTCTGTAAGAAGCACTAAATGGATTTTTTGAAATATTTGGTTGACATTATCTATTCTTCCAAAGTTTTTTTGTAATAAAAGACTTAAAAAGTGCAAAAATAATAAGTACCAAATCGACACTTTTTCTTAATGCAAATTCTACCATTTAGCTAAATGTACCTTAATTTGACTTTGTTGAAATACAAAGTAGAACCTAAGATAGAGGTGGTTTATGTTTGGACGAGTGGAGTAAGATAGTTGACCCAAACGTCTATTCTCTTTATTACAATTCATTTATTATTTGTTTGTTGTGATTTTTATCTCTTTAACACTATGCTCGTCCAAGGGATTGATGCTTCTAAGGTTTTATTACTAAAGTTTTAAATGTTATTAATCTAATTTACTCCTCTCCTCCTAAGTTAAGTTATTTTTAAACCTACAAGTGGTAAAAAAGTAGACTTTATATTAATTGAAGAGAAACTCAACGATAATCTAATTAACTTTTGGTTATTTTTTATTGAGAGACAATCACCTACTTGTAATTCCTTTATTAATATTGTTGGCTTTGCCAATTGGAACTTGAGAATGAAATAATTTATCATAATTGAAAATTTTGAGAGTTAAGGGGCCATCGGGTAGTTGTATCCTTACAAGAGGATGGCAACTAGTACTTAGATTGAACAACAAACTAACTCACCCTACCATTTCCAATTTTCATTTCCAATAGGTACTCTGTATTGATCAAATCCATGTTACCTTTCATCTTCACTTTTCCTTTATTCAATGCTATAATTATTAAATATTTTGGATAAATGGAGTATTTTCCTTCATCCTAATTCATGCTCTAATGCCACTATGTGGTGCATCACTGAATAAAGCCTTGGGTTGATAATCACCATGGTAGACATTTGACAACATCTCCCCCATATCTATGATAGTTTAGAAGATAAATGACTATCTATTATGAGAAAATACTATACAATCCTAGATATCCTCGACTAATGCATCATTTAAGCATATATCAATAGAAAAATTTAAGGGTTTTTTCCAAATATACCCATTATGTTTGACCATAATTCCAAATATACCCACTACGTTTCACAAATCTCAAATATACTCACTACGTTTGTACATAATCCCAAATATACCCACTCTGTGACTGACATGAGAGAACAGCGTTAATAGATAGTTGAAATTACCTAAATACCCATTAACTGGGGCAAAATGAAAAGGGGTGAACTCGGGCTAGGGCGTCCATCCGCCCAAATCCCATGAGACCTAATCCCCATTTTCATTATCTGCTTCTCCGGCTCCGGCTCCGGCTTCCGACGTCGGTAGCTGTGACGGACTCCTCTGTCTCTCTCCATTGATTCGATTCTCCTCCATCGACAATTGTTCATTGTTTCTCTTTGAATTTGGTCTTCGTCAAGTGCTGCCATCTGTTTCTGTCTCCATCAACAGTTGTTCATTTGTTTCTCTTTGAATTTGAATTTGGCTTGACGTCTTCGTCTGTCTTCATCTGCATCTGCTCCCGACCATCTCCGTCTCCGATTGCTTCTTACTCCCGTCTCCTCTACTTCCAACGCCTCTATCTCCTCTGCTTATAACATCTTCGTCTTCCCTCTGCTTCTGACGTTGTCGACCGGCGCCCACATATTCACGGATGCTAGTCTTTGATTTTGATAACCGACCTTAAAATTAGGTAATCTGATGTCATTAAGATACTGTTGAATTCTGCTTCTTGTGGAAACGACAATATTTTATAGTCATGAAGAAGAAAAAGAAAGATAGCAAATTATAATGCATTTACTCCATCTAGGAATTTGAGCCCACATTTCTAATCAGCTAACCACAGTCACTGCTTAATTATTTAAACCAAAAATTTTTCTTATGTTGCAAAGTAGTCGTATTATTTTTTCATTGTTCCGCTTAATCTTGGCATTTTAGTCTTCATAGTGGGTGGGATAGAGAGAGAGATTATACTTAGAATTTTGCTAATGTTATTCTTTATTGCACAAGATCCAAACAGAACTTAAATGCTTTAAAGTAGAAAAAAAAATTGCAGATAATGAGCTCAAGAAACTTTGATGAGCCTGGGCAGATGACAGCAAATCAATTTTATGTCCAACAAATAAGTGGTAGCCGCACTTTATATAATCTATTTTTCAAAAAGAATGCACAAAATATGCACCGCTATGATCCATGAATGATAGCTGTATGATAGCAAAAATTTTATACGCATACCTGAAAATAAGGTTTTCGTATGATATGAACGTCTTTCTCTTGCAACCTTTCAACCGCTGCGTGAGTGGAGTGAAGAACCCATTATTTTATGATTCGTCCCAAGGGTATTCTTAGCATTTTCAAAAAATTGACACCTATTTTCAGGCGCACCTGTTAAATAACATAACAATCACTGACGGAGTGGGTATATTCGAGATTTTGTGCAAATGTAATGGGTATATTTATTATTTTTAAAACATAGTGGGTATATTTGGAATTATGGTCAAACATAATGGGTGTATTTGGGAAAGCCCAAAATTTAAACCATATCATATCCATCTACTGTTCGGAAAATCTGATTGATTAAAATCATAATCACTTTAGGATCCTTCATGTTAAATCACCAAGAATAATAAATCGTAAGCGAAAGCATATTTGAATTCATAAGAGCAGTTGTTCTTGAATTTGAAAGTTTCTAGTCTTCCAAATTAGTGCCTTAGGGTTTATTACAGAAGAAGGCTCATTTTCCAATGATAGGATGTTAGAAAAAAATCTTAAAAGTGCAGAACCTGGGACCACAACCGTTTATATAGAGAACCTATTTTTCTTATTTCTAATTTAGCCTATCGTAAAAATAGAAATTAGAGATTACACAATAGAGTTTCTATGCATAGAAGACTCATACTCTATTAGAAAATTTAGGCCCATAAATCTTATAAAATCACTTTATAATTTGGGCCGCTATTTAAGATAATGTAAATATAATTATTGCATATGTGTGGCCAAAAATTCAACAATCTCTCACTTGGGCTACATATAATTTTTTAAAATTATATATAACCTTATGAGCTTAAAACCTTTTGCTATCATAACTAAAATCATCTCTGAATAATCTCGTCCATTAGTTATGCCAACATAGTATCAAGGCGGCCTTTTCAAATTCATCAATACTAAACCCATCCATGGTCACGTATATCAAAAATAACCAAATGATATTGATCAAGTATGGATGCATAGCATGAAAATTGCATATAATATGTTCTAACGTGCCTATTTCTAACTGGTCCAACTTTAGTATCTATAACCATAATAAAGTGTCTAAGTCAGAAAAAAAATAAACACAAACTCCCATTTAATTAGTATATCATTAAATGATACAACACTCATATGAGTAGTGCGCTCATTAAAGACCTTGGGGTGTTACCCTTACTAAGCGGATCCGCAACCGTAGAGTTTGTTGCAATATGGTTTATAGTCATTATATCTTCCTGAATCATTTTCTTAACAACTAGGAACATCGCTAAACTCTTGTTGTTGATGAAATATAATAATACTAATTTATTATCAAAAAATAACTTAAGTAGTCTTTCTATGCTATTCATATTTTGCAGCTCTATGACAAAATTCTGTAGTCATATTTCATAATTGGATGCCTCATAATAACTTATAAACTCTTCTGTCATAGTTGAAAAAGTTGTAAGTGAGTATCTGCTTAGTACTCTTTTCTAATATAGCTTTTCAACAAACAAATAAATATAACCTGAAATGAATTAAAATTGTATCTGCATCCAATAAAGTCAAAATTTGAATACTGAATGATCTGCAACTTACTCGACTTTCTATATGTGAACATATAGTGTTTTGTTCTCTAAAGAAATTTTAAAACATGTTTGATTACTTCTGAAAGATCCATTCCTGAATTACTTAGATATCTGCTCAACATCCGAACGATGTAATATATTCAAATGCATACAAACTTGAACATATATCATATTTTCTACTAATAAATCATAGAAAATCTTATGCATTTGCTTAGATTCAAAATTATTCTTGGGGCACTAATTAAGACTAAACTTGTTTCCCTCATCAATGAGGTGTTTCCTAATCTGCAACCCTACATGTCAATTATCTTTGGTACTTTCTCAATACATGCCTTTTTGTGATAATTTGAGAATATAAAAAATAATTCTAATGTCTCTGAATTCCTAATACAAAAAACGTGTTTTAAAAATTTTTCATTTTAAATTTCTTCAATAGAAATATCTTAATTTTATGCAATAGAAATATCTTAATTTTATGCAATAAAAATATATTGCGCTGGCAAAGAGTATGTTTGTGTGTTACTCTCGTTGAACTTGTGATTACTCCCACTGAACTTATGGTATATGCAATCATCAATCGAATTCATTTCAAAATCAAATGAGATGTCAATTTGATGAAATTGACAATACCATTAATAGAAAGCATGCATGAGCTCATAGATGGATTTTTATTTTAACAATCTATAAACCATATTCTTTGTAATTTTTCAACCTAAATTTTTTTCGTTTCACTTTATAAATCATCTCATCAATGTCACCATTAAGAATATTATCCTTACATTCATTTAATATAGCTGAAGGTTAAAACCTAGTACTAAAGTCATTTATCTTAAAAAAACTTTCAATGAAATTGGAGAGAAAATCTCTTTATAATTAATGTCTTCCTTTTAAGTAAAATCCATTATGACAAGATGAACCTTATGTCTTTTTACATTACTCTTTTGAATCCCTCTTGGTTCTAAATATTCATTTATAACCAATGAGCTTCGTACCTTCAGGTGATAGGATATTCTACCAAATCCCCATTGTCTTTTATGAACTTAATTTCTTATTTATGAAATCAATCTATTTTTGAGAGTTTTTACTTTACATTGCTCAGTGAAAATTGATAGAATCACTTTCTACCAATCCAATATCACCCTGATATACTGGAGAAATTTAATGTAACCATCAAAAACTGTATTCTCCTCTCTCTAGTAGATCTCTTTAATGACATCCATTCTTAAGGGTGTTGAGTATGACAATCAAGAATAACCTGTTTACCCTGATCAGAGAGATTTTTCAACAATGTCTTATAAGATTTCTCTTTAAAGACATAGTCTCTAACCTCATCTCTCCTTCAAGCTTAATATTCCCAAAGAACTGATATTTTTTGTCTTAAAAGAACTGAATGTGAGATCACATGATTTATATCCTAAAATTGTTCAACATATCCAATAATATTCAAATTAAAAAAAAACTAAACTGACTATTTTCAAATGAACAAGAATAACCAAATTTATTCAATACAGAAATAGAAACTAAATTTCATCTAAAAAATGATACCACATGTCTTTTTGAATCCAAATAATATTGAGTCTTTCATAATAACTTAAATGTCTATATAGCCTCAACCATAAATGATTTGTCATCACCTCTATCGATAAATCTTTCATCATTATTTGGCTTTTGACAACTCAAGTAATGTCCCATAAACACATTTCCATGAATAAGAACATCATATCCACAAAATATGTCTTAGAATTGAGGATAAATTACTCTTTTAATGAACCAAAGTAAAAAGTGTATCCTTCTTAACACGCTAAGCATGATAGTTTGTACAATTCTTCTATTCGTGTCCATGAGTCTAACAAAAGCAACAACTAAATATTTTATTTAACTTCTTTTGCTATTTCTTTTGTGTTAAAACACCCACAATTTTCTTATCATTATTCTTGTCCTTATAGGTACTTGTCAAATGAGTTTTTTTAGTTTTTTCTTACTTCAATCTATTCCTCTTTTGCACACGATAAAATGAGCTCATTAAGAGATTATTTATTTTTTTGTCAGTCATAATTAACTTTAAACTAACCAAATTGTGTTAGGAAAATCAAAACTAAATGCACGAGCAAATCTTTAAACCGCTTTATCCTTAATGCATATAGTTTCAAAGCAAGATAAGAAAATTCACATGAGGAACTCCCTTATATTTCCTTTATTCTTATACTTTATTGAAATCAAGTTCAACAAAATCATACTTATTTCAGCTTTATCACATTTAGCAAAGCGCTTTTCAATTTTCTTAATAGAAATTTTGGCACTAGTTACCTTTTTGGAGATGATGCCCTATGTAAGTTTTCAAAATTTTACACTTTATAATCATAAAACTCATATGATTTGAACAATCTCGCTTCTCAAAGTTCCTATTTTTCCTCATTGAAACCTTTAACTGCAAAAGTAGTAAATTATTCAATCCTTAATACAAGGTCTAGATTCATAAAGCCAATAATAATTGTAACATTCTATTTTTATTAGTTAAAGTTGGTTTAATTCAACATGAAAATAGAATCAATATTAGCAGATATAGCACAAGCAGATAAATTAACTAAAAATTGAGCAAAATAATACATTCACGTAAGTTTTATATAAAACTTTAGCAATTCAAATAATGATAGGGTTCATCACAATATACCTAGCACAACATTAATATTTAGTCTTTGGATAGAAGTATTAACTTATAAGTGGTACTATTGGTGCAATAATCAAATATTGATAATAAAATCTTGTCAAACAATGAGCCTTTTTTTGGACCGATTATTGTTCACATAGAATGCTTAATAATTATCATATATTTATCACCGTAGGTATCGATATAATCCGGCCAAATATTGGCCTTTCTTTGGACTGATCAATATCTGCATTAACTATATATTTACAACATTTTAGTGTAGTAATCAAATATTGACAATAAAATCCTGTCAAACAGTAAGCCTTTCTTTAAACTGACATATTGTTCACATGGAGTACCGAATAATTGTCAAATATTTATTACCACAGGTATGCACACGATTCGGCCAAATATTAACCTCCTTTGGGCCGATCAATATTTGCATTAATTGCATACACACAATTATTTAAATGTCCCAAAAACAAATTAATCTGAACAAGAGAGACTACTTTGATAGCATATTATTTTAATCAATTTATTTTAAAATATTAGATATTGATAAAAAAATACTGGTATTATTATTCGAATTTAAATTCTCAAAAAGTCGAAAATTAAACTTTATTTCAAATTCCAAATATTGAAATTTTGCATGAGAATTGGATTAATATGATTTTAATAGAAAGCGAGGAATCATAAATGCAAAAAAAAATCTCTACAAATAGCTATCTAAATGTACATGAATTAATCACTTAATTTATTTGCATGCATATCCGAAAAATTCATTAAAAAAGTCATAATTCTAGACCTCTTTGGGTCAATCGAACCTTTCTATTTGATTCAAAATGTCCAAAAAAATATTTTAAAAAAACACTATTAGATCGCCCAATATAGATGCCAAAATCACAAAATTCATTAAATCCTGTTTAGACCACGTCCTATTGGAACCAGCTACTTAGACCAAGGTCGACCCCAAGCCTATGCCCAAGGAGATGCAGGCTGGGGGTTCGTTTGTAAAATTTTCTAGCCCAATCTATTTGCAAAATTTTTCTGTTCCATAAATGTATCCAAAAATCCTCATAGGTAGAGAATCCAGCACCTTCTTCATACAGGGATGAACCAAAGCCCTAGCCGTAAGGGAAAGAAGTCGTCCACTTTTGGCGATCCTCGCCGTGAATTGGCGACCAAATGGGAGAAAACCCAACACTGCTGAATCACCATGAAAGAAGAGGATGGAAGCTGGCTCAAAATCCAACAATCATCCAATGGCCCCTGGATCCACATGCCCCAATCCACCAGACGCATGATTTCCAATCCAAAAAAAAGATAGCGGCTGAATCCATGTCGTGATATTTACAGGGTTGCAACAAAAGCAAAGTAGTTAAGTTGGTAGGAGACGTTGGTAGGAACTAATAAGTCTTGGGTTCAAATTTACCATTTGGCTACTTTTTTGAATTTTTAATTTGCACCAAGTGGTGCAAAGATAATTCAAACTTCAAGCAAAGATTCTAGGGATGCATCCAATTGAAATGGGATGCGTTTATTAAATCAAATGGTTGTGTAAAGAAACAATCGAATCATTCCAAACCATGTGCTTTCTTTCAGACACATCTTGCCTCCTTCAAGACATTGTGTTGTCTCGATTCAGACATCCCATAGCTTCTCTTGATTCAGACATTGTTGTCTTAATCAAGTTTTTGCAATTTTACCATATCGATTTGAAATTCTCTCCATTCAACCAAAAATTCTATTTCCAAGTGTTTGTGTGCCTAGAAAAGGTACTGCTTTATATTCTAATTCAGGTTTCACTTTTTTTATCCTAGGGGCAACTGCAAAATTACTCTAAGCAGCAAATAAGGTAGCAAAATTGCCTTATGGAAATTGACGTCGTAACACGCCTGAAGTAAAACTTAATTTTAATTTTGCTTTTCTCACTTTCCTTGGTTTTCTCTTTTTTATATTTTCTCCCAACAATCTTAAGGCAATTTTTTTAGTCTTTTTCCCTTTCTATTATTTATAAATGGCCCCCTAGTCATCCATTCTACCCACAAAGCCCGATGTCCCAAGATTGGACTGCTGTGTTGGTACCAATTTCAAGAGATAGAAACAACAATTTCATCTTTTCTTAACCCGCATTGGAGTTATGTATGTCCTCACCATACTAAGACCTGAAGAAAAAGAAGATGAAATGCTGCAAGATCAACGCCGATGAGCAAAGTGGGAATGAACAACTATATTTGCAAAGGGCACATCATTAAAACAATATCTAGCTCGTTGTTTGAAGTATATCAAGATGCAATTACTACCAAAAATTTTGAAATTCGCTTCTACACAAATACAATACTGATGATACAAGCGTCAAACGATTTCTAGTAAGCGATTTTCTTAATTATACTATGACTGACGATAAATCAATCCTTGATCAAGTTAACGAGATTGAATATATGTCAATCAACTTGGGTCATGGGGCAGTAAGATGGATGAATCTATTATTATTGGTACGATTATTGAGAAATTATCACCTAGTCGAAACAACCAACACAAAAGTCTAAAAGAAACGAAAAGATCCATAAGTTTAGATGATCTTACTTTGAATCTTCGCACTAAAGAAAATAAAGAAAAAATAAAAAATAAAAAAAGAACAAGTTTTTGCTAAGGCTCATGTGGTTGAAGTTCAAAATCAGGTAACAAATGTCAATAATCGACCTTCTAAGAAATTTAAATTAAATACTAAAAAGACTATTACTAAGAAGAAGAAGAAGAAGGGACCTTGCTTTTATTGTAAGAAAATGGGTCATTTGAAAAATGAGTGTAAATTTCTCGAAATAAAAAATAACACTTAGTCTAGATCATATCAGAGAAAAGGTCCAAAAGGCCATTTAACTGAAAAACATTTTGTTGCTATGATTTCTGAAATTTATACGGTAAGTAATGACCAAAACTAGTGGCTTGACTCTGGAGTCACTAGACATGTTTGCAAAGACAGAAATCTATTTAAGATATGAAATTAATCAAAATGGAAATATATTATTCATAGATAATTCTTCTATTACTAAGTGGAAGGGTCAGGAACCATGATCCTGAAACCGACTTCGAGGAAATTACTCACTCTCACGAATGTACTTCATGTACCAAAAATAAGTAAGAACCTTGTCTCAGTTAGTCTTCTTAGTAAGTATGATTTCAAATTAGTATTTGAGTCAGATCAAATTATTGTAACCAAGGGAGATGTACTTGTGGGCAAGGGTTATGTTGTAAATGGCATGTTTCGTCTAAATGTCAATAATGGATCATCATTTTCTACTTATATGGTTGACTCTTTTTCTATGTGGCAGCGTAGATTAAGTTATGTCAATTTTTGTAGTATGGACACTATAATGAAATTAGGTTTAATTCGTAGATCACCTAATGAATTTTCAGATAAATGTAAAATTTATGTTCAAACTAAAATCACTAAAAAAAAAACACTTCAAAAGGTTAAAAGGAATTCTTGATTGTTAGGTTTAATTTATTCAGATATTTGTGATATAGAGAATACATTAACGAGAGGTGGAAAGAAATACTTCATAACATTTATAGATGACTTTAGTAAATATACTTATATTTATTTATTAAGAACAAAGATGAAGCCTTAGACAAATTTAAATCCTATAAAGCTGAAGTTAAAAATCAACTTCGAAAGACAATTAAATCCCTAAAATCAGATAGAAGAGTTGAATATTTATCAAGTGTTTTTAATGATTTTTGTAAAAATACTGGGATTATTCACCAAGTAACAACCCCATATACGCCTCAACAAAATGGAACTGCAGAAAGAAAACATAGAACTTTAGTTGAAATAGTAAATTCAATATTAATTAATGAAAACCTAAGTAAAGACGGGTGGGGAGAAGCTTTATTAACAACTTGTCATATTCTTAACAGAATTCCCCACAAGAAAACTAAAGTTACTCCCTATGAATTATGAAAAAATAAAACACCTAATCTTAAATGTTTAAGAGTATAGAGTTGTAGAGCTTTAGTAAGATTACCTGATCCTAAAATACCAAAATTAGGATAAAGAAGAATAGAATGCATATTTATAGGTTATGAATGAATAGTAAAGCTTATAGGTTTGTGGTGGTAGAGTGTGATAGTTTAATTCAACAGAATACCATTATTGAATCCCGAGACGCTAACTTTTATAAAAATACTTATAAGTCAATACCTATACTCGATCAAACTGATGAATCTTCTTCTCAACTATTGAATAAATCTATAGTTAATAATTTTATAACCATGAAAAAATCTTTAGAAGATGATAATGTGAGAAAAAGTAAACGAGCAAGAAAAGATGGCTATAATCGTTTTGAGCCTGATTATCAGTTATACCTTGTAGAAGGATCCAAAAATAAAATAAGTGAAGAATACATGATTGTGTTTCATACCGAATGGGATCCATCTACTTGTGAAAGGTCCATGAAATCTCTAAATGCATCATACTAGAAAGAAACCATCCAAGATGAAATGGATTTTATAATAAAAAATAGTATATGGACATTGGTTGATTTACCACTTGAGTCTAAACCTATAGGCTGCAAATAGAAATTTAAGAAGAAATTAAAAGTTGATGGATCAATTAATAAATTTAAAGCTAGATTAGTAGCTAAGGGGTATAGACAAAAGAAAGATATTGATTTTTTTTATACTTATACTCCAGTAGCTAGAATTTCAACCATTAGGCTTTGACAGTTTTAGCATCAATTTATCATCTTGAAATTCATCAAATGAATGTAAAAACTGCTTTTCTAAATGGAGATTTAGATGAGGAACTTTATATGGAACAACCTGAAGGTTTTGTATTCCCTGGATAAGAAAAGAAAGCTGTAAATTAATTAAATCTTTATATGATTTGAAACAGGTACATAAGCAATTATATGAAACTTTTGATCAAGTTGTATTAGTAAATGGATTTAAATTAAACCAATCAAATAAATGTGTTTATAGTAAATTTATTACCAATAGAGGTGTTATTATTTGCTTATATGTTAATGATATGCTTATATTTGGCTTTGACCTTGAGATTATTATAGAAACTAAAAATTTTCTATCAGTTAACTTCGATATGAAAGATGTGGGCAGGGCCGATATCATCTTTGGCATCAAAATTGTAAGATATGGTAATGTATTTTCTTTTTCTCAATCTCGCTACATTGAAAAAAATACTTAAGCGGTTTAATCATTTTGATGCCGGTATGATCTCAACTCCTTTCGATCCCAGAGTCAAATTATGTAAAAATAATGATAGATCTATAGATCAGTTTGAGTCTTCTAGAGTAATAGGAAGTTTGATGTATGTTGTATTGTACTAGACCAAATATTGCTTTCGCTGTAGGTGTATTAAGCAGGTTCACTAATAATTCAGGATATATGCATTAGAATGCAATTCATAGGATTTTGAAATATTTATGAAAGATCATTGACTATAGATTGCATTTTAATAGTGAACCCACTGTAATAGAATGATACGGTGATACAAGTTGAATTTTTGATACCAAAGAATCTATATCCACAAGTAGCTGAATTTTTACCATTTGAGGAGCTACTGTTTCATGGACTTCTAAAAAGCAAACTTGCATTATACATTCGACCATGGAGTCTGAGTTCCTTATTTCGACTGTAGCAGGAAAAGAGGTTAAGTGGCTTAAAATTTTGTTACTTGAAATTCTTATTTGGCCTAAGCCAATGCTTCCCATTTATTTATATTATAATAGCGAAGCAACCTTGTCTAGAGCATACAATAAAAATTATAATTGTAAGTCACAACATATTGCATTGAGACACAGTTATATAAGGATGTTGCTCTAAAATGGAGTGGTTAAGATTGATTTTGTAAAATCAAATGAAAACTTGGTAGATCCGCTTATAAAAGGCCTTACTAGGGAAGTGGTCTAGAAAATATTGAGAGGGATGGAACTGAAATCCACATCTAAGAGTTGCAATAACTAGAACTCAACTTTATTCTTGTAGCATAAGTCTAATAGTTCAATGAGCAATGTAAGTTATTCTCGCAACTTGTAAGCACTGATTATATATATGATTTTGCATCCCTCAATGGTGCATGGATCATGTAACGTATTTATAAAGTTGAGTGTTTTATACTCTTAATGGATCTAAAACTACTAAGTTGGAGTATTTAGTTACAGGGTACTCGAAATAGATCCACCTATATGTGTTGAAACTGATGCCGCTTCTATTTGCAGAGTATGTGAATTCACTTCGAGGTACTCATAAAATTGGGATACTGGCACATGGTCAAATGTGTTGTCTTTTAGAACACTTAATATATTTTGAAATCTTATATGTGAATATGTCTGATTTATCAAATGAGGTCGACAGTTCAAAGCCTTGGCTACTGTACAATTTGATAAATCTTGATATATTTTCACTAACTAAAGGTTCAAATCTGCCCGACACCTTTATTTATGTATGAGATAAGACTTAAATTTTAAAAATGACCAAGGAATGTTAAGATTTTTCAAATTTATAATAAATATAATATAATTAAATAAATTAACAACAAAAGCAAAGTAGTTAAGTTGGTAAGAGACGTTGGTAGAAATTAATAAGTCTTGAATTTGAATCTACTATTTGGCTTTTTTTTTTTAATTTTCAATTTGCACCAAGGGATGCAACAATAATTCAATGATAATTCAACCTTTAGGCAACACAAGTACATGAAGTGAAATGGCATAGGTGACGTAGCAAGGCTCTAGATATGCATCCAATTGAAATGAGATGCATCTATTAAATTGAATACACATATTATCTCCTTCAAGACATTGTGTTGTCTCAGTTCAAACATCTCATAGCTTCTCTTGATTCAGACATTATTGTCTTAATCAAGTTTTTGTAATTGTATCATATCATTTGAAATTCTCTCCATTCAACCAAAAATTTTATTTTTAAGTGTTCGTGTGCCTAAAAAAATATTGCTTCCTATTCTAGTTCAGGTTTCACTTTTTATATCCTATGAGCAACTACAAAATTTCCCTAAGCATCAAATAAAGTAGCAAAATTGCCTAAAGGAAAGTAACGTCGTAACACGCCTGAAGTGAAACTTGATTTTAATTCGCTTTTCTCACTTTCATTAATTTTCTCTTTTTTATATTTTGCCCCAACACATAGTGGATAAAAGGTTTTTTTTTTTATTTGGATATAAGTATAAAAGGTTTTTATTAGGGGCAGTATACGATTTCAATTCGGAGGGCTTTTTCCCTGCATTTGCCACTGCAGCCAGCTCAAAAGCAACACCGCCCACAACTCATGAGATGCTTCATTCGTCAGAACAGTCTTAAATCACCTTTACGAATCCAATACTTCTAATATTGTAATAAATCCAGTTCGATGCACATGCATGCATTATGCGCAAAATTTACAGCAGACAAACTATAGAGGTCATGTCTTCAACAGAAAACCACTGTTTGTATTTGTTTGACTTCACAGAAAATCTATGAATATGGCTACTTTGATCTAAAAAGACCATGATGTGATTTTCATCCCGGAAAGCAACCATATAAGTAAATTGTAGAGTAGGATAGACATGATTTCACCTTGCAAGTGTCAAAGATTTTGTTAAATGCCTACTGAATGATGCCTCTGGCTGATAACATTAGGTGTAGATGAATCTCATCTTCCCATTTGACTTTTTTATCCCACAGTGCATTCATCTGATGAAGCCTGGCCTGGACGGATCTTCCATAACTGGAAGTGGGTGGGCCTAAGGATTCAAATAATCAACCAGATGACCCACAGCTAGTCCTATCACATGGTCTCATGCAATGAAGACGCAAAAGAATGATAATTAATAGAATATATAAACATGACAGAAAGAGGGAAAGGTCAGTCAATATTTACGTAGGGGATGGAGATAATAGAAAGTCTGGTAGTAATCTTTGCAGTAGTATCCCACAAAAGGGACATAATGGTTTTGGGTGCTCGTGGAAGGCAGAAAACTCATTTTGAGAAATAGTATCTGAAAAGCAATTTGGCAATGTAAAAAATTTCTGAGGCACTAGTCTAAAAGCCGACCTCCTGCAGCATATGCAAAACCACAGTGGAGTGGCAGGGCAAACAAGCATAGAAACCGAACAACGTGCTTGCTTATGGCGTTGGCCAGAGCTTTCACTGCATTCTACACCTCTACAGAAAGCAACTTCAGGAGATTCAAAAGAGACAGAAGCGGAACAAAACCTACATTGCTCTTCCAATACATCTTCACAAATGGAAGCAAGCCTGCTGATCAAACAAAAGAGAAGTGGTTTCAACTTACAGCAGTGGCATGTGCAGAAGAACAAAGGGAATTAAAAGGCAAAAAGAATATAGAAATGACAATTTGTTTGCTTCTTTTTTGCACATGAATAAAACACTAATTTCAAGGCATACAAAGTGGCTGAAAAAAAGGAAGCATAAAATCCGGCCAATTATCTTTATCTCATTTCATGTAAAACCAATTTCTCAGAAAGCTTGAAATAATAAAACTGACCAATAAGGGCAAGCTAAAATATCTTATTTAACTGGTTTTAATCTGTGTAAGTATAATAACTAAGGAAAACTAAAGTAGCTCATTGATTAACTAAGGAAAACTAAAGTAGCTCATTGAGTTTTCACAAATTTTGTTTAGGTGCAAAATAGTTGGAATGGGATTATGGGGATGAGAATGAACAGACAACAACAGAAAAGCAAAAAATTAAGCATTTGAGAGGATTTTTGAGTCTATAAGATGAGACTTAAACTCTTAATACGTGGTATATACAATATTTCTCCAGTTGTTGAAGGATTGTTCAATGAGATTCACCGCATTCAGTGTCACTATTCCACCTTTCATTTAGGTGGTAGGTGGATTACTGAGATTAGTAGTGAGGTTATCTGCTCATAACACCACTGTCCCCCCATTCTTGAGGTTACCTGCTCCATTCATTACACTCTGCAATCATCACAAAACAAGCCACAAAATAGTAGGTAGCTCATGCAAGTGAAAAATCACTTTTACACATGCTCTGTTTTCATGATTACAGACTGCCAACTTTGACTAGTGTGGCTAATGTATCAAACATGCTAGAACCAACAGGCTCTACTTATCTAATCATCATTGAACTCTTTTTGCCTCCAGATGCTTGGGTATCTAGACTGATTCACATTTGTTTGTCTTGGCAGCAGTTGTTTGATTTGGGTTTCTGCTTGAGAACTTGATCAAACAGTTGGTTTGATCCTTCAATTTGCTACTTTTGATGATGGGATCAAATAATTAAAACCTAAATCACCTTACATCAATACAATCTGATAAATGATAATCACTGATAGATGATTAATCAAGATGAATAATTTATTAAATATTGTTAGTAATAAATATAATTGGTGAGCCATCATCATAAGCAGTTTCCCACCTATGGGGCCAACTATTATAATCCGATAATGTTTCAATGCAACCGGATGTTGAAATTCCAATGCATCCAACAAAAACTTCCATTTTTTAATACTTTTTTTGAAATTTTTTTTATAAAACTCTTAATCTATGTATATTTAATCTATAAACTAAGTTTTACTATTTTTGAAAATATATATTTTAAAATATAAAAAAACAGAGGGTTTTAGTACTTTTTAAATGACTAAAATACCCATATTTTCAAAAATAAAAAATACATATACAAATTTTCAAAAAGGATAAAACTTCACACATAAGTTAAATACACGTAGATTAAGAATGTTAAAAAAAAAATTCAAAAAAATATTTAAAAATGGATTTTCTAGCCAAATGCATCGAAATTTCAATGCATCCGGTTGCATTGAATCAAAACACGTTATAATCAATGATTAAGATCAAGATTAATGATTCAAAAATCGATAATAACCATTGAGTGTCAGCTAAATTGAGAAGGAAATTTTATTAAGACAATGATAAAATCAGCTATGCTTTATGAAGCACTTAAAGAAACTGAGTTCCATACTGAATTATATGCAATACCGTGCTTCTTTATTCAAAATATAGATTTTTTAACCCTATCGCCTATGCTTTGTGAAATAGAATTTTAAGCAGTTAAAGAAACTGGGTTCCATACCGAGTTATATGCAATACCTTGCTTCTTTGTTCAAAATATAGATTTTTTATCCCATGTAATACCATAAATATCCACTGGACAAGTGGCAATAAAGGTGACAATAAATTTAAAAAAATTGAGGTCAGCAAAGACAGGATCATCAAAAACACCTACCCATCCAATGCAAAGATGATTTTATATTCATATTCATTCATGATGCTGAAAATCACTCCGAAACTTGTAATTTGTAAGGGTTGATGATCTGCATTCATGAATTCCTTTGGTCTTTTAATTCCGAATTTTTTTTAAAGATCCAAATCATTGATGACATTCATCCATATCCATTTGTTTATGATTCCAAAACTTACATATATTAAAAATGTTTTTATTCATATATTTAATTTTTTATTTTAATAGTTATATATTCACTTTCAAAAGGTGTTAAATTTTTAAAACGTTCAAGTTTCTAATCAAAGCGATTTTTGACATCCCAAATAAATACCTATAAATAAAGAGAATAAATATTTTCAATTTTTCAAACAAGTTTTTATATTTGTAAAGACAAAGGAGTGGAGTTACATATCCATGCGCCCAAGTTGCATTAGATCAAAACCCATTTATAAGGCTTCAACATCTTTCAAGAATGAACACACAAGTATTAGATTTTGAAAATAATATAGTATAAATAAAGTTTCCAAAAAACTAATTTTTGGGATTATGAACAAATACATATGAATAAAATAAGAAATGGATTACCTTTGAAAAAATATACAAATAAAAAAGCAAGGGGTTATACGTATCTTACTGTCTAGCCCAATTGCAAATGAGAAAAGCACAAGAACAATATGTGCAAATATGTGCATGCAATGAGTATAGTAGAAATGAGAATACTTAAGATATGTATGGGTAGAAAACTAAAAAATAAAAAATAAAAAAATTAATTCAAATAATATAAAGGTGGGACCAAAAAATAATAAAATAAGGCAAGCCGGATAAACTATATAGGAGAGAATAGCTCATGATGATGATGACGACGGCAAGTATGATATCCCATGCAGTTATGTGTTATCAAACATGTATAACTCCTAAAACATAAACCCGCATTTTTCAGGTTTAGGGAATAACATAGTTGCTTATTAGTCACAATAGTCCTTAGCGAGAGGAAAAGAATACATGGGACCTAGCCAAGTAGGAGAACCTGTAATATATGGAATGAGATTTGACTTCACCATGTGAAAGAAGTACTATGAATTAGACTCTCTTTTAATGGAAATGATTCTTTTAGACTTATTACTGGATCTAATTATGAAATTTGTCTTAGATTTTAATTATCTTTAGTTATTGAACTTTCATAACTTAAGACTAAGAAATAAAATGTCTAGCAATGTAACACCTTAGGCACTCATCTCTCAGGGTGGATCGTTAAAACTTTTAAAAATTGATGCAATACGCAATTAATGACTATTTACTAATACCTTCATTTCCAATAGAGATCCCTAATTCTTCTGTCAAAATTGTATCTATGTTCTCCTTATTCATTTTTTTTCAATCATTACCGATATCATATTCCACTATTTCCTCCTTTTTCTTCACTTTTTTTTTTTTTCAAATTTCCCTTTTTATAAACTTCTTCACTTCTTTTCTCAAATCCATATGAATCCCAAATATCCACATTCAAACACCAATGGAAAATACATGACAGACTGTTTAGTGTTTCCAGTTTCAATAATATCACCAATATTATCAACAATACTAGTTATCAACAGGCACTGATAAAAAATGCTATTGAAAAACAAAAATATCTATTCTTTCCTATGAATATCAGTAATTAAATAAGATATTGCTGATATTATCGTATTTTTTTTTTAAATAGCATGAGAAAATATCGATAAAATCATAGGTATTATGAGCACTTATCAATTCTGAAAGAAATCATCCTTTCGAAAAACAGGACCCATAATTGACCTTCAAAGATCGAAGGGCTTTGTCTTTCCTTGGAAACTACATTCAGTTGAGAAAAATAGATTTTGAAGCAAGCCTTTTGCCTCATTTATGCAGAAATGAATTTTCTACAATGAATACTATAACCTTAATTTATACAAATTAAATAAGTTTTAACACTCGATTTTTCAAATTTTGGTAAGACTCTGGATAGATATGCAATTGGGGAAAATTCCTCAATTCATTTGATTGGTTCTAAATTCATGATACACAATGTTTGACAGAAAATCATATCATTATAAATTTAACACATTCAATGATTTTCTACACACAAAAAAAAACTGTTCTTTATTTATTCATTTGATAAAATCAAAAAATAGGGAAGTTTTCAATAAAAAAAATTCATATTTTCTTATTTTACAATTCTTTTTTTTTATCTTCCAGAAAAGTTGCCAATAAAAACAATATTTTCTGACATGAGGATCCATTTCTTATACGATCACCAGTAAATTGATTCATTTAATGACAACTGCAATTTTTTATTTTTTTTGTAAATATGTGAGGCCTACCTAGATCTTGCTCTTTACGAAGTTTGCCCCTTTAGGAATATATCTCCACTATATAACTACTTGATTTTCATGTTTGTTTGCATTGATAGAATGTATCTTAGTAGATGTCTGTATTATGATATAAAACAAGATAGGGGAGCATAATATACTTTTTGTATATGCATAGTTGCAGTTCTATATGTATTTAGTGTGGATTTCATATAAGTCCATAAATTGATTCTTAAAATAAGGCAATTCTCGTAGTATCTTATGGTTTGGGATGCTACAGATAACATCAGATAAAACACTATAAAAACATAGGAAGTCATTTCCCTATAATTGATTAATTTCAGTTGAAATGTAATTTTGAGATGCACATCAGATTTTCCATTTAAAATCTGCAAGGATATACAGCTGGCCGAAGTTGATGAAGAGGGATTTAAAATAAGATGAAGAATGAGATACATAGGAATCCACTCATTAGAAGTGATTCAGAGCATACCTCCTGTCAAGTCTACCAATGTCTGAACTAAGCTGTTTTAGTTGATCCCTGACATCATGGTTTTGGTTCAACCATTGTGCCATCTGATGAACTCCAGATGGAATCCAATTTGCACCACCAGAAAGAGCTATGCCTGAACAAGAAGTGCGAGCTAAAACAGCAGAAAAGGTAAATGCCACCAGCCTCTCTCTTAATTCCCTTTCGCTGAAAATCAGAAGTGCAGTCCACAGTTTCGTTGCATCATATTCATCATCAGTTGATTCATGCAACATACGATTGTTGCTATCAATTATATCCACATCTGCTTCTGCCAGCATCACGCGCCTACATATAATATTTAGAAGGTGGAGATGGCGGGAATTCATCTTGGAGAACAAACCTGGAACTTGAAGTAGAATCTTCCCAGGTGAAAGGTCCAGATGGCAGCTCAAAAACCAAGTTGAGAGCCATTTGAATAATATAACTTCCACAGACTTAGATGAAGACTGCTTCAAAGCCAGTAACGCCATGATGACATCCCAAAGGACCAGAGGCTGACCAGAATGGTCATACAACTTTAGAGACCACAGAATATTGTATTCCCAACACATGAAGTCACTGTCAGACAAACCAGCATAAGACGCCATGCTGCACTCTTGGTGTCCAGGTAAATGAAATCCCAGCGGCAACCCACCAGTCCAGAAAAATTCAAGAGCTGCCTTTTGGTACCTGAACACACCCAACATTACCCTTTTAACAAGTTCTGTGGAGCAGAAATAAAGGAAATATTATGTCAAAGAACTTGCTAAGCAAGGCCAGACCAAACGTTTACTGCAATATGCTCTGTTCTAACAACATCGAGGGACAAGTGAAAACAAGAAACAAAACTTTTTACCTGGCCTGATACATCTGATCCAGAAGTTCAGTGTCAAAGCTGCGGACCTGGAGATACCAAGTACGCAATTATTTACCACTTCCTTGATAAGAACATGACTGCAAAGAATCAGAATAAAATAACCAGGCATGCAAAAAACGCAGTCCGGGAAAACGTCTGTTATTGAAATTTAAGAGTTAGCACTCCACGAGCCTAAGCACAATGACATGGGAAGACTGAAAAAACTTTTTGGAGTTGCCAATGGCCAGTGTTTTTTTCATAAAGATTACAGAATGTTGTAACTCAGAGATCAGCCATTGCATTACATTTTGACCAAATTCTAACTCATAAAAAATTAGAAAAAATGTGCAACCAATTATAACCTTAGCAATGAAAAAGAATTCAAACAAAAAGATTGCGTTAATGATCAAAGGAACTGAAATAAAAGGATGTGGGATCCCATTGGAGCCATTAGTAATCACCACAAATTGAGCATACACATATAGACAGTAGTTTTCTGTTGCTACTATTAGAGACATTAGTAGGAAGAGTTACTTCTTGGAGGGAAATTCCAAGCTCTAGTCTAATTTCCTGGAAGGACATTCAATTGTCTGGTTTTGTCAACAGGAATTTCATTTCTCCCTGAATGAAAATCCAGTGTAATGATGCAGAACACAATTTAAGCTTCTGTTAAAATTAGGGCTTATTTTACTTAATGTAATTGTTATCTTTTATTTAGTGTTGGTTTCCTAGTAGATGGACTTATTAAGTAAGCATCTTTGTTGTGCAAGAATTATGCAAGGGTTTTCTTTTATTATGATGATACATTGTCATAGGTTTTTACAGATTACACTGAACAAAAGTTTGTGGTGCTTAATTCTTTCTCCCTATCTTATCTTCCATAAATTCATCTTGATTTATCTGCTTCTTCATTTCCTATCCCTTGAGGATCCTTCCTATTTCTTCCCTCTACCATGCTACATCATCTAAACAACTTGATTGAGCCATATATCAGATTAGTCCAATCTACCAAACAATTGGCTTCAGCTTCTTTCAAGCTTGACCTTAATGTAGGATACTAGCATTAAACTTTCCATGTAATCATCCCTTTAATCTGCGGCTGAAGCAAAACAAGCTAAATTTTATTTTTGTCTACTAAACATAGTTTATGTTGCAATATATATTGTCATTTATATTTTTAATATATAAAATCTAGGGGTGGGAATTGGGGTAGGTCGACCCGTGACCCGGCTTTGACCTGACCCATTTTTGGCCAAGTAAAACCAATATATTTTTGACCCGGTATAAGGATAGGTCAGAAATTTTAACCCGAATTCAAAAATAAGGTCGGGGTAGGTCAAACATGTCCCGACCCGAAGAGTTCGACCCGCCCCGCATATATTAATTTATTAAAAATTATAAGCCTATGTTTAAATATTATTATTATTATCTTTCAAAATTCTCATTTTTTTATAATCAACTCTATCAACAATAGAAGAATTAATTTATTCAGAAAGCAATATAAGAATCAATAAAAAGAATTTGTACATATATAACCCTTATGTGTAATTGTATATTAACCTATTTTAATAAATTTATACTATATTTTCAAATGTTTTATTTTTTTAATTATGTATTTTTTAATAATTAGTGAAATATTGAAGCATATAATATTTAAATTTAGTACAGATGTATATTTATGTTTGATAGGTATATAAATTCTTAAAATTATCTTATTTGACCTGTATTTCTGACCCGACCCGCTATCCCGAAATCGGTCTGATACCAACCCGAAGTTTATCCCGGAACCTATTAAAAAACAGTGAGGGTCAAATCGACCTTATCCCGACCCGGTATAAAAAGAGGATCAAACTCAATTTTTAAAAAGTAGAGTCAGGGTTGGGCATACCTTGACCCGGTATGGCCCGCCCCGATTCCCACCCCTAATAAAATCCATATGCTTACACCAAGATCAATATAAACACGACCAAGTTTTCCCATGCTGAAAGCAAAGTTGAGCTCAACAAAACTTAATTTAACAAGTTTCTCTGACAAGTAAACTTCAACTGAAGCCTCACTTGTAATACTAGACTTCATACTTTGGCTAAGCAATTATAATGGCTTCAACTGTGCACACACATTTACAAAATTAGACTGAAGTTGTCTGGCTCCTGTTTGTTACCATATAATGAAAAGTCAGTAAATCGCAATGTAGCCACATTGCTACCATCTCAGGTCAGCTAGCATCTACCAATGAAATTTCCAGTTACACCAAAGTTTAATCAATCTGATATTCAGGTTCAACTGTAGTTCGCAATTATTGCGAACTGGACAAAAGGCCAGTCAATCATCAATCATTATAATAGCATCATTATATCTATTGGTGGCTATATAATGAACTAGTCCAATGCATAGGTGTTGGCCACTTTGGGCCCCCACCATATTCGGCTGGCATGCAAAGCCTGCAAAGTTTGATCCCATCAAGTAGCAAGCCAGCTTTGCGACCTACAATGTGCCTGACAACACACTGTGGAAGATTCAATTTGAGGTTCGAACTTGAATATTCAACCTCACTATGTTAAGGTTCACACTCGAAAGCTCATGTTATATTGGTTTTCAAACCACTCTCTTACCAACAGAACAGTTACAATACCATATCGTAACTGAATATTACATTGCAAGCCAGGTGTTACAAATGGCTAACAGAACATCTCCAGCCAAAAGTCTAAGTGTCATCCACTTTGGACCAGGACTGTGTTCACTGTCACATGAGTGGCACTGATAATATCATGCTACAGAAGTGAAGGCAAAGAGGAAGATGACCTAGAAACCCCAAGCTTTTTGTCCCTTTGGTCCAGCTCCCTATCTCAAAAGTATCTCATAACATTGTTAAAATTTGAGCAAGAACCTAGAAGCTCAAGTCAAATAGGTTAAAAACCAATATTTACAAAGTTGAGCGGACAAGAATCCCTCCAGTCCACACTCGCAAATCCCTTCCCCGTTTAAAAATCAGATTGTGCCTCTTTAGTCGATCACTACTGCAAGCTTTAAAAAAAACTTTTAATGGCATATGGAGGTTCCAAATATGCAGAAAACTCAAGCAATCACCCTCTTCACTGGACAATGAGAGATTAGGATGAGTCAGCAACTGATAATCTTTAGTTTATATACCTTACAATTATGCAAATTCTAAGAAAAGTTATGCTATATGTTATTTGATTATACAATTTGAAATCAAAAGAAAAAATAATTCATCATCACTGTAAGTCATTTCTCGCCTATGCAGGGTCAGCTAAAGGAAAAAAATTATACAATTTTTTTCATTCTGCTATCCAGTTATAAGGTCCCACTTTAATGTAACCACATTAAGAGTATGTTTTGATACATGTAAAACTTTTTAATCTCCACAATCACTGTATTTTTATCATTTTTCACATCTTTCTATACAACTACTCTATTTTTCAATTATTTCTACACAACTACCCACAAAACTAACTTATTTATTTTAACTTCATCCTCATTACTCATCATCATTACCCTATTATATCACATCGTTTTCTCTCATTTCAAAAACTTCTACAAAAAAAAAATTTCCCAAAAGTTTTATTACTTCTCAAACACACTCTAACCGAATTTTTTTCATATAACTCAATCCATTTTGCCCCCCTTGATGATGATGTGAAATCCACTTTATCTATTACATTTAAAATTTTGTTTAGTTTATCAAAAAAAAAAATTTGTTTAGTTAGGTCATCAAAAAAAAAAAACATTTGTTTACTTAGTAGACTAGGTTTCATCCAAATTAATGTATAAAATTATTTAATTTATATATCAATTTCAATGTTGTATTCGACATCTAAAACATCACTCCCTGTGTGGATAAATGATTTTATAAAGGGTGTGTTTAGTAATGTGTAAAAAATATCAAGTTAAAATTTTTCAATCTAGAATTTTTCACTCTGCAAAACTATCTTATTTTTAATCATTTCTTCACATTTTCCTATACAACTACTTTACTTTTTCATCACTTCTACACAACTACCTACACAATTAACCTATCTACTTTAATTTTATTCTCTTTACTCCTTGTCATTATTTCTATCATATCATATCATTTTACAACTTTTCTTCTCCAAAACTTTTCATAGAAAGTTTTATTCATTCCCAAACACACCTAAATGTTCTAATGCATACTTATATGAATCTAAGAAAAGCTCTCCATATAAAACAATTGTAAGCACTACAACGAATACTGGAAGATAATTGATCGGCAATAGAATAACCAACTTCATCATGATTTGCATGCAGCGGGTAATCACTTGTATAAGTTATTCAAACCTTAAAACTCGACTTACATATTGTTTAAGTGTTAAATATTGAATCTAAACTTAATCCTTTATTGTACAATGGTTCTTTCACTTGTAGTTTTTTTTTCCCAAAATCCACAATACAAATATGCATACACTTGTGTCAAGGTAGATGAGATAAGGGTCGAATTGAAAAATGTCATCAAGAGATTAGAACTAGATATTAGTTGTCAAATTAATGCAATTGATGAAGTTGTAGAGAATATTGAGATGCATTTCTTTTCTCAATGATATAATATTTACGGTTAATTCTAATATTCTACTTACAGGTCCAAACGTATGAACTTGGTATGGGTAGTTTTAGAGATCCAGTTACAACAGCAATTGTTCGTTGATCGGAAGCTAGTAATTTTCATCTTTTTATTGTGAAATCATCATCATCAGTTGCGTCATTCTTGGCGATTTAAGACTAAATTTTCTGTAATTTGTAATATTATTGTGAAATATATTTGTTATATTTTAATATTTATATAATAAGTTAATAACCTATAATTTTAATTTATGTAGCTGAATGGTGGATGAATTATGAAGAAAGTGCCCCGCATCTCAAAAGACTTGTTGTAAGGATTTTAAGTCGAACTTCTTCCTTGTCAAGCTATGAGAGGAATTCGAGCACTTTTGCACTTGTTCATAAAAAGCAAAGGAATAAAATATCACAGAAGAAAGTGGAGAGAAATGTATTTATTCATTATAATGTGAGGCTATGACTTAGAAACATGAAAAGGGCAAGAAATCAGGGAGCACTAGGGGAATATTGTCTAATTAACTTGGACTATATATTTGCTGAAGATGATCCACTACTTCCATAATTGGAGAACAAAGAAAAGGAGATTGATAATCTAAATAGTGAGGATGAAACTACTCAAATAATGCTAGAAGAGCAACACAATCTCATCGAGAGCCCATCATTGAAGTTGATGAAGACAATAGCGCAACCCATACTGGTACTAGATATGATGATGATGACCATCATAGTGGAAGTAGTTGACCTGGTAAATAGGGGTGGAGATGAGAATGGATTACTTGTTGATGTACTTGTTGGATTTCCAGATAATTATTTTGTGCCTAGCACAATCCAATATCCTCTTGCCTCTTACCTCACAATCACAACTTACAGCTGATGATCATGGAAAGAGTTCTATTATATAACAACAAGATGAGACTAATGAAGAGGAAGATGAAGAAGATGAAGAGCGAACAAGTATGAGCCTTATGAAAAGACAATCCCTATGGCCTATAGGCAATCCAAATGTACATACGAAACCATTATACTCACCATATCCACCACAAGGTCCACAACTACCTAGATATGGGGTTCGGGTCAAATTTATACACGTATGTCTTTAGGTATCCCTCACAATATGGATATGGAGATGGGGAGCTTAGCAACAGTCAAATTAACAATGACAATAATGTTCAAGAACTTCTTAGGCATTCATTTTGGTGGTGAACAATGAACTGGATATAGAATGTTGTGTTGAGGGGACAATCAAACTTTCAAAATTACTAGGGCCTTTGATACATTTGCAATTCTGTTTGTGAATTTTTAATTTATCAATTTCTTTATCTATTTATAAACTTGTGTTGTGAGTTATGACTTACGAAAGTCATATTGATTATTGACGAATTAGATACTTATTAGAAAAATGGACCGATACACCATCATTTTCATATGCAAAATGTAAAATAACAACATATTCTTGCAGTTTCTAATTTTCTTAATTTATTGGATTTCTTATTTTTTAGACTTCGGAAAAAATTGCTCTAATACAATCAGATACAAGTCACTACTAATATAATACGACTATATTGCATAGGTTTCCGAGTGGCCCGATACACCATCTAATACCAATATTCAGAGCCATGGCCCTCATAATTGATTTCTACCACTGCCCATTTATTAGTGAAGAATTATATAGTATTTCCATTCCCAACAACCCAGTTACATCCTTTTATGAGGTGGTCCTTCGTTTGCATGATATAGTTCCATGTGAACGAGTAGCTTCTACTCTCCTTCCCATTCCAAAAATTCTCATTGAGAAAGTACTTCGCCTTTAATCCTTTATAGCAAAGAGAGTTTTGCCTCTTGAGCAGACTCCACCCTTATTTTGCTAGGAAAGCCATATTTAAATCAAATAGCTCTCTAAATCCCAAACCACCCCTAGCTTTAGATATACACAGTTTGTTCATTGTGTAACAAGGGATGGTATGAACCACTACTTTGATTAGAGTCTCTTTTCCTCTGTTAGAAATAGACTTGTTCTGCCAACCCTGCAGACGCTTCCAAACCCTTTCCTTTAAACTTTTAAAAACCTTTGTCTTTTGTCTTCCCACACATACTGGGAGATCCAGATAAATTGAAAATGATTTCTTGTTGACCTCAGTTTGTTTTCCATTTCTATCTTGATCTCCCTTCTAGTTTTGTTGTTGAAGAATATGGAGGTCTTCTCTTTGTTAACCTTCTGACCTAAAGCCCCTTCATACTTCTATAGGATTGAGTCTAAAGCCTCCACCTTTTCAAAGCCCTCAGAAAAAGCAAGATGTCCTCTACAAAAAAGAGGTGGGACAAAGCAAGACCAACTTATCACATTTTAATCCCCTCGATTTTTCCTTCAACATGTGCCTCTTTCAACATTGCAAAGAGGCCCTCTGCGCAAATCAAAAACAGGTAGGCTAGATGGAACCAACTTGCCTAAGGCCCCTAATTAGCTTGATTACCTCCATTTTGCTCCTATTAATGGAGACTGTCAACACCTCACCCGCCTTATCCACTTGTCCACAAAACCTATATTTGCCATCACTTCAAAAAGATAGTCTCATTCCACCATGCATAGGCTTTGGACATATCGAGCTTAATTGTCATTTCTTCCTTATTTCTACCTCTAAGAACATGAGTCGCCTCATACACCAAGAGCACATTATCCGTAGGGGTGCAAGTCGGTCCGGGTACCCCCGGGTAGGGGTGGAACCTACCCTTACCCGTTTTTTAAAAACGTCTACCCTACCCTATTTTAGACCGGGTCGGTCCGGAGCCTACCCTACCCTATTTTTTCAAGTGCGGGTCGGTTCCGGTTCGGTTCCAAATCGGTTCCTAATTTAGATCTCAATCCAAGCCCCACCCCCATAAAATATTTATTATTGCGAAAGTGATTGAATTGATGAAAATGGAAAGGAAACAAAAAAAAGAGAAAAAAACGCATGGACCACGTAAGAATATGAGAATGCTGATTCGTCCGGGAAAACACCAAGAAAAACACAACAAATTAAATTTTAATTTAGGGATACCTATCACTTCACGGTTCCTCTAAATGTATAATATTTGTATTTTATTACCTTTAGGTTTTGTATTTGCAACTGTCATCTCGAGTTTTCAAAATGTATGGTTTTGGTCGCCCCACAAATTTAAAATGTTTTTTCTAAGTGGCCAAAAAAGTTCCGACCTAATAGGATAGTCCTTTTGAGGTCTGAAGGGACCAAAACATATGATGCGAGATGATGCGGGCAGAGACGAGGGCAGCTCTGCCAGATCGCCGCGACCGCGAACCGTGAAGGGCATCTGTGCCGGCAGGGAGGGAGAGAGAGGGAGAGAGAGAGAGAGGGAAAGGGAGAGAGGGAGAGAGAGGATTGTTATCGTGGAGGGGAGGCTACCTGTGCCGACGCCACTGCCGATCTTCCGTTGCCACTACCGACCTTCTGCCGCTCGCCATAGATCTGCGTTGCCGATCTTCTGTTGTCTGCTGTTGCTGAGGAGAAACAGGATGGCTGCCGCCCGCCGCTGCCGATGAGAAACAGGATGGCTGCCGCCCGCGAGGAGAAACAGGATCGGGATGTCGGATGGGGAAGAAATTAGGGATTTAGGTTAGGTATTATAAATATATAAAATATATAATATATAATATGAAATCCGGGTCGGTTCCGGGTACCCAGAACCGGAACCGACCCCTACCCGAATTGACCGGGTATTTTACCCGAGGAACCGAACCTACCCGATTTAGGGTACCCAGCGGGTCGACCCGCAGGTACCCTACCCAAGTTGCACCCCTAATTATCTGTGACGAGCCTCTTGGGAACAAATGCACTCTGCTCCTCATATATTATCCCCTCCAGGCAATTCTTCAATCTATTCGCCAAAATTTTTGAGATAATCAAGTAAAATACATTACATAAACCAATTAGGCTGAATTCTACAAGACTAATTGCACCCTGCCTCTTCAAAATTAGCATTATCTTGCTCTAATTGATTTCTTGAGCCAATTGTAGTTGTTGCTCCTCCATCAACTCATTCCAGAAAGTATTTAAAGGTTGTCACAACCTCATCTCCTACCACCAACCAATGTTTCTAGACAAAAAAAATGCTTACATCCCATCAATTCCAGGTGCCTTCGTTGGATCCATACCCTTAATAGCCTCCCACACCTCCTCTCTAAGTCTCCGGTCAACTAAAGGTTATCCTCTCATGAAAATTGGCATTTAACTAATATACTCACTTCTGACTTGGTGCTCTGGCTAGTTGCCATGAAAGCCTCACCAAAATAATCCCAGATTAGCTTTTTCTTCTAATCTTGATCATAAATAAGATTCCTACTACCATCCTCCAAAACCTCAATGCATCACATCTCCTTTCTAATGTCACCTTGTGGAAGAAGGATGTATTTCTATCTCTAGTTGGAGCTAATTGATTTTTGATCTTTGTTTTCAAGAGATCACTTCATCTTCAAGCAAGAAATGGATGATACTCTTCTGCTTTCTAATTAAAACATCTCGCCGGTTAGATGGAGGAGTCAACTTCAGCCGTTGGAGAGAAGCTTGACGTCTGATTTTCGGAGTCTTCTAACCCTCCCATCATTATATTTCTAATTAATCCAACCAAAAATTGACTTCAACTGAGTTGGTGATCTTCCCCATGTTCTCTAGATAATTTCATGTGCTTCCTTGTGTCTTGATCGAAAAGCCTCAAACTTGAATGTCTTCCCTTTCTTTCTCACCCTTGTTCTTGAATCAAAGAACATCGAAATGGATGAGTGCTCAAAAGATACAACCACTAAGTGGTGTACCTAGCAGAGAGGGAAGAAATCCATCCAAGCATTTGAGGCCAGCCCCCCCCCCAACCGAACGAACTTCGACCATGTCCCTCCCACTGCCATTGTTGGTCCAAGCCATTTGATGGCCCACAAACCCCATATCACACCATTCACAATAATATATAACTTTCCTAAAACTTCCCATCTACCTTTCTAATCTAACTCCATCACTCTCATATTCGAAAACTCCAATCGCCTCATTGAAGTCTCCCAACACCAGCCACAGATCCCCAGCCTGATGCTTTAGCATTTTAATAAATTCCATGACTCTGCACATCTTACCAAATCTAGGTGGTCATAAAACCTATTAACCAACAATTTGCTTGCCTTGGTCCAAAAATTCTAGCATCAATGTGATTGGCCGAGTAAGATAATATCCTGACATCCATATCATCATGCCACATTAACACAAGTTCCCTCTACTTTCTTCGCAAATAACCACCAAATAGCACTCAAAATTAAGTTTCCTTCTTATTACTTTCATCTCCTTTTGCCTTCTCTATCCTTGAGAGGAAGACCAAAATGGAGGCTTTGTCTCATAATCATATTTAGGATAATACAATTGTCCAAGGGTTTTCAAGCCCCCAACAATTCCAAGCAATAATGAACATTACCCTTAGTGGGGCTGCGTAACACCCTCAGCCTCCGCCACCTCTTTGGCACTCTATCTTTCTTCCTTAATCAACTTGCTTTCTTATTTCCACTTCTTGCCCTTCTAGATCCTCCCCTTATCCCTCTCGTCTTTTTTTCTCCCCTCTCCCCTCTCTGCTTGCACCTACTACCATCTCTATGTCTTTTGGGCCCCTTCCTCTTATCCTCCCTATGTTATCTTCAGAATACAGAGAGGGTATTGATTGTTGTTGTCCTTCTAGTTGTTTCCCTCCCTCCCTTTTCCCTGCACTTCTACCCCCTATAATGACCCTCTTCCCGACCTTTGTCAGACCCCTTTTCGCCCCTTCTCCCTCTCCTTGATGCCCTTGAGTTCCCCCATCATCCCCTCTCCCTTTACTCTCTTGCTTACCCTCTCCCTGTATGATTCCCTTCTGCCTTTCCTCCATTGTTATTCTCTAAATTTTCCATCATCTTTGTTGCCCCTTCAGCTTAGTGATAGATGGCTATCCCACCTATTTCTAATGAGCTGAACCCCCTACTGTTCTCCTTCCCCAAAATTTTGTTACCCGTTTTGCTCTTCAGCAACCCGTTCATAGTTTCTTCTCCCCTCCTCTCCCTCATCCCCTACCTCCACTCCTTTCTATCCTCCTCCAGGATCACTATCATGACATTACTTAGTATTTTCATCAAGATCCCAACGTTCCCAACTACTCCCTAACTTCCACTTCCTAACTCCTTACAACTCACCCCTCTGTCTATTCCCCCATTCAATTTAATTCCCTCCACCAGTGGACCAAGCTTACCTTCCCTCCCTGCCAAGTAGGTCTTTGTTACACCTTGCTTTCAACTCTACAACCCCCTTTCAAACACACTCGTTGGAATCCCACCCTCATCCAACTCCCATAGGACATCTCTACCTCTGAATTGAATTTCCCCTCTTTTTCATAGCCCGGGTAGTCCCTGAACAAATGTCCTGTTCTACCACTATTGAGAGTTTTTCGTATTGGAAACCTGGCCACTTCTTATCTTGCCTCTCCCCTCGAATAAAGATGCCTCTCTTGATGGGTTGGCAAACATCAACCTCCACCCAGATATTGAGGCTTTTCTCGATAGCCACGATGCCTTGACACACTTCAAAAGGCCTGCCAATTAGCTCCCCCGGCCCTTTCTTATTGATTAAGGCTTGAACATCGTGAGCCTACACCCACAAAGGGATTCTGAATATTGATACCTCGCTTGTGTCAATTGGTTCAATGACCTCCATAAACAGAGTCAGATGTCGATTAAACGGCCATGGTCGCCCGTCCATCAACGTCCTCATGTCTCCCTTCGAGCCGAAGGTTATTAGATACAAGTTTTCCACTAAATATTCACAAGAGAACTTGTCCTTTATCTTCAATAATCTCTTTATTGTGGCCTTGAAAAATTCCCTATTATATCTTCTGTCACTGGCATAGAACGCAGGAGCACTAGTTTCCCTCCTGGACCTGTTCTTCTGCACAAGCCATCATTGATCTCCAAGGTTTCAAATTCCTCAACCTAAAGATTTGACTCCTCCATTGACATAGCTACCATTTCTCCCCCTCTTTCTGTTAGCCAGACAACCCCTGAAATCTCTCCCGAGCAACACAAGCTTTCCCCGATCTCGGCCCACAATTTGCCACATCTCCAAAATTGAAATGGGGGTGAAAAATTCTCAGTCATATTGTTAATATACCATTTTTATGTCTAAAAAATTGAGCCACAGATCATCTCTTTTTAAAATAACAACAAATAATAATCACTAGTTGTTTAGATATAGGGATTTTTACAAATATGCCTACAACATTTGACCAATATTGCATCTATGCCTCTAAGTTTGCCGATATTGCAAATATACCCACAAAGTTTGTACAAAATTGCAAGCATGTCCCTTCCATTATAAAATCATTAATTTTTTGTAAAATAACAATAATCCCCTTTAATCCAAGTGAGACACTTATAATTTTTGCAAATATTATAAGCATATTTGCAAAATAATAAAATAATGAAATAACAAATACATCTACAATATTTGAAAATTTGCAAGTTTGTCACTTGGTTTAAAAGGCATTATCATTATTTTGCAGAAAATTCTAACGATGTCTTAAAAGAGGGGACACGTTTGCAATTTCATGCAAACTTTGTGGGCATATTTGCAATATTAGCAAACTTAGGAACATGGATGCAATATTGGTCAAACTTTGTAGGCATATTTGCAAAAATTCCTTAAATATATTTAACTATTCTTTGATTTGAGATGTCGTGTGCTTTATATATTGACTAGCTTAATCCGGTTAAAACAGTTCAAGCTAAACCAGTCCATTAAGCAGTTCGATTACCAGTCCATGATCTTAAATCTTGGAATTATTGACAAATTGAAGTGGTGAATGGGTGGTGGGTCATTGAACATTAGTTAAATAGCCCAAATTACCAAGTAGTATACAAACCTATGCCTTGCCAATAGGCAATATGCATTCTGGCTACAATGGCAACATCAGAAAAACGTAAAATACAAAAAGGACTAAATAAGAAAAAAGAAAAATCAATCTAGCCTTAAGCATTTCTTACATATCCATACATGGTAAAATTTAATAGCAGTAGATATAGGAACACAGTGATATCAAAATGTCCCACATTTTATAAAAAATATATATATATATATATGTTGAAGTAGCACCGGTTAGGAAAACAGAGTTTATCCAAGTAGAAGGTGGTAGAAGAATGAGAGGAAGACCCAAAAAAACATGGATGGAAGTAATTAAACAAGATTTAAAAATATTACATATTACTGAAAATTTAGTCTTAAATCGCCAAGAATGGCGTAACAGAATCCATGCAGCCGACCCCACATAGGTGGGAAATGGCTTATGATGATGATGATGATGATATATATATATGTTGAAACCTTATGATAATTCCACACAAATCTGACAGTAACTTTTCATCTTCAAACATTTCCTATGCCCAGAACTTATCACGAGGAAAAGAAGAAAACCTCAATACTTCCTGCCCAGTACATAGAAGTTATTGATCAGTTTGGCTCATTGTGCTTCATGGTTTTGTTCCCAAAGAATTTCTCAAGTGGTTGAACAATGGGGCAAATTTCATGACAACAAATGCCTCCTGTATGCCTAGTAGGCCTCATTGGGCTGCACAAAGCCCACTGCATCGTCGGTGTTATCCTTAGTGCCCTATATCTCACACAACATAGACAATAAGTTAATAATGCCCAAGATACGATACAGATCTCAACATGGCCTAACACGATAGCAGCTCAAAAGTCACCTAGATGTCGATCTTTCACTCCTTAACACAATATGCAAACACACTATTTGTCTGATTCAGTTAACTAAAGCTTCTATTGCACACCTAGTTGCCCAACATCAGCTTCAGGTAAGACTTCATAGCCTAACATCTCACCTACTGCACACCCACAATGGTAAAAGCAACGTAGATGGTCATTAGTTCAAAAACTAAATCAGCCAAGATGCCAGTATATACAAGGATAAAAATCTGGGTTCAAAAAATAATAATAATAACCTAGCCCATATAGGCCAATATATGAAAATACAGATCTTATCAGCCCATCTGCATTGAGGTGACTATGCAGATGTGTTTCAGATTTTTAGTGAAAATCCCTCTCCTCGACAAACCTTTCTTCCTACTTCCTACCATAAAGAAGTAAAAATAAGATCATTTCATTTCGATGATTTCAGTGAGTTGACTAGCATTTAGTGAATTAGAAATTAGAGATTTAAATCCCCAAATTCTTTTTAGTTGAAGATTAAAGGCAAGAGAAGTAATTCTCTGAAGAACAAGAAAAATTATACTATTGATCGTAAGTCAGATATCAATTCTTCTGAACTAGATACTGAAATTTTTATTTACTTGTTATCATTTCTAGATACTGAAATTTTTGTTTACTTGATACCATTTTGATATCTTATAGTAATTATTGTTTATCATTTCTAGGTACTGAAATTTTTGTTTTCTTGATATCATTATGATATCTTATAATGATTATTGTTTTTCATTTCCAATTGACAACTTCAATCATAAACAGATATGATTGTTATATTTATCATCTATAGATAAAAATGCAAAATAATTATTTTGATTTTCATACATGAAAAAGAAGATATGGCTGAATGCATCTCGCCCTCCCTAGACCTGCAATGGTGGAGCAGTGTGCACTATTTTCATTCTTTTTCTCTATAACTGTATATTCTTACGTATCTTGACTCTCCTTATTTGATAGTGTTGGTAAATTTTGAGATCAAATGAATCTGAGCAAATACTGGGATAGACACCAACATGATATAGGGCTTTGGAGAAGCTGATGCAACCTCAATACTAATATTTAGAATTGAGAGTCATAAAATGCACCGAGACCTGACATCAGATGTGTGGAGGGAAATTTCTTGGATTATAAAATCCGTTGCTCCTCAACTAAGCAAGGCATCTTTAGGAAACAAAATCAATAAGCCAAAGCACGCAATATCTCGCATACATTAGGTTAAGGGCACAACCTTTTGAATAACGATATACAACCTACAAATTAATTCTGACATGCACCACATTCACGAAAAATAAAAACAACGTTCTCATTTGATAGATCTATACAATATAGTAAAATGGCCCTTGGCGTCCCAACCTAGAACTTGCCAAATCCATCAACTATTTCAGTGCAAATTGCAAAATTTTGGTTGTTGGTCAACAACATCAACAACATCAGTTCATTTGGAAGATCAGCTATGCCACCCATGCTTAAGAATTCGAATCTCAAGAACCAAAGAAGTAAAAAAATATTTGAGTTATGATCTTGCTTTCGCAAGTAGCGGTGTAAATGTACACAGGGTCAAGTTCAACTCCAAACCAACCTGAAAATATGTTGAGATTGGTAAGAATATGAATTATGGGTTATAAAAATAGGTTAAACCCAATTTCTAACAGAGTTGGTGTGGGTTCGGGGTCAAGTCACCCACTTCCAAATTCCAACCCAACACAATTTGAAATGCATATGAATGTATAATATTTTCTCCTCTTTTATGATTAAGATCAGATACAACGGCAAGAAGTACAAAATAAGTAGTGCGAGACTTGTGACTCTGAATTGATTGTGAATAGAATAATATCAAGACTCAGATGTGATAACAATCTTGACAGCATAAATAAGATTTTTTAAAATTTTTGAATTATGAATCTTGCAATCTGACTCTCTGACTGTAGTTACTTAAATTACTCCAGAAATTAAATTCAAAATATAATTACAATAAAAATATTTATTCAAAAATAAATTTACACTAAAAAATTAACAAACTTCAATATATCAACTTTATTATTTAATGCTACTCATCAACCTGAAACTAACCTGATCTTCTTAGGGTTGGGGTGGCATCAACCACAAACGCTTTTAACTCCCTACTTGCAAGTATTAAGTAGCATCTAATCATATTAAGAAAGCTGATGCGGTGTACATATCCTCCCCCTCCCATTCCCTTCTTGTGAAAGAGATGCTAGTTTCTCATTTTATATCAGCAATTTACCAAACAGTCGAGAGTAAAATATGCCAAAACAATTACATTATATTTGAACAATTAGTTTCACAAGAATATGTTAGGCACATTCAGAAAATCAAGTCTGCTCAAACCACTAAGGACCTACACTTAAGATGCACAATATCCTAAATTTAAACTGGAACCAAAAAACAAAAAACAAAAAACAAAACAAAAATGATCCCATGAGCTTTCAAGGACCAATCAGTGATGGCTGCCTTCATTGTCATTTGTGCCAGTCAAATGAATAGGTGTTCCAATCATGTGCAGCTGCCCATATATGGGGCAATATAGGGGCAGCCTAAAAATGCATTTTTTTTGTTTTTTCATTTTTTGTAGATGTGTGGGCTCCACCTAGATTGTTATACCAAATTTTACATTCTTCATTTTTTCATTTTTTGCAACTGGGTGCAAATGGTTTTTTTTTTTTTTTATAAAATCATTAATCTAGATGTATATGATCCATAAATCAAGTTCTACCATTTTTGAAGATATGTATATATTTTTTTCAATTTCAAACACAGTTATTTTAGTCATTTTCAAGGGTTAAATATGACTAAAATAACCGTGTTTGAAATTCAAAAAATAATCTTCAAAAATAGCAAAATTTGATTTATGGATTATATACATCTAGATTAACTGTTCTATTACAGAATTTTGTATTTTTGACCATAATAACAACCTTTTTGACACCTATGAAAAAACAAAAAAAAATTTTAAATACACTTTTGGGCTGTCCATATATTGTTCAATTTGTGGCCAGCTGCAAAGGATCGGAACACATTGAATAGACAGCATGCCACAAAAATTAGGATACATGGTACAGATCTACAGTGCCATTGCATGTGCCTGCATGCTAAACAATTAAAACAAAAGGATTGCTCACAACATGTGACTAAATATGTGGCATATCAGTATGACAAGAGAAAAATAAATGCCAAAAAACAGTGAGTAAAATATTTTTTCAGCAAGAGGGAACGTACTACAGCAACCACCAAGTTTCCAGGGGATACAGCCATGCCAAAGCAAGCATCAGACACCTCTGGATGCTGTCAGGATAATTTTCAATCAGAACAGAAGTAAAGTGACATGAAAATGAGATCACTAAAAAGCATTGCAGCTTACATCATAGTAACCTTTATCCTTTGGAGAGTTTGGCGGGAAAGGCACTTCATGAATTGCAGTTCCATGTAGAATCCAGCCATGGATAGAGTTATCCTATCATCAGCAAGTCACTTCTCAGATAAACAACAATCCGAAATACAGTTGGGGCCATTTAAATTCAGAATTCAGAAGCAGCAAGGATATGTCCAACTCTGTAATAGTTACTAAGATTACAGAAGAACTTCATGATTGGCATGCATTACTCCAAAAAGCTTGACTTTTAACTTCTCCACAGAACACAAGAAAGTGATCATCAATGCACAATGATGGCAGAAACTCCAGAAAAGAGGATTTTCACCATAAGCCATACGATAAGAAAAGAGGCTGCCATCCCCATCTATGTTTGTGGGGTGGCAACAGGGGAGTAAGTTTAATTTGACTTCGATAAACAAATATCAACTAATAGATGCCTCGCCTAGAGTCCTCCCAGTCAAGCATTCAAGGCAACTAACATTGTAAGAAAGAAGAACATATACCTCAGACACTTGATTGTAAAAATCAGGAATAAAATATGCATGACTGGTTGATTGATCGTTGACCACTTGACCATGTAGGATGTGAGAAAGTCTTGCTAAGAGTGTTTTCTGTGTGTGTGTCACCTCTTCCCCTAGTTTTTACTTTTTTCTAAACTAGTTAAACAACTTAAATATGAGAATTAACTCAACAGCCCATGGTACTTGGATGGTTAAGGTCGTGACTTGCATATGAGAGGTCTTGAGTTCAAATCCCAAGAAGCACATTTTCACCTCCAAATCACTATTGTAGGTTAGAATATTGCTTTTAGCATGTTTTATGCATGAGTTAGAGCAATATGTGATTATAGATGTGATACAGTTTATTTTATGGATGAAATTAAGCCAAATGATGCAAGGATTTAAATAATATGTAATTAATTGTGTATGTGCGGATGAGATTCAAGATATTCAAGATATTCTTTTTATGCTATTAATCCCCGAGGTATTATTCAATGCATAAGAATCTAGGATTATCAATTATCCGCGTAATTAGCATAATCAATGAATATTCTAGAGAATTAGTGGAATATAATTATGTAATGATTAACTATGCAATGGTGAAGGGCCCAAAATATGCATAGGATTATTGTAACTGCTTTCATATATTTTCCCATGTGAAATGAAATGCACAAGTTAAATAAGTATGAATGAAATTCATATTATCTGCAAAATTATTCAATTAATAGGTTAATAATTGAATATAAGACTGAGAAATTAAGATGTTAGAATTAATTTCAATGAAGAAATGAATGTTTAAATCAGTACTTTATATGCCTGCATATCCCAGGAGGAAACTGCTGGCCATGTTGGTTTTTTTTTTTTTTTTTTTTTTGAATTTTTTGCACATTTTCCCTAAGGAGTTTTTGCAGTGCAAGAAACATAGTACTGCTAGGTAGAACTGAAAATTCCAGAAAACTGGGGACACTTTCAGCGAAAAAGCAGCTGTCCAGGATCTACTGAGCCAGCTCCATGCTCCAGGTGGGATGGCTCCAGGCCAGGCCTAGGCAGGGCCAGCACTGGAGGTAAGGAGGCGGTAGCAGCAGTAGGGGTGCAACTTGGGCCGGGTTGAGCCCCAAACCCGATTCCTAATGGTGTTAGAACTCGCTTTTCTACGACCCGAACCCGGTGAACCCGATTTATAAATATGATAGGGTTAGCGTTTAAGTGAACCCGAGCCCGATTTTATTTTATATTTATTATAAAATATATTTTATATATAATATCTAAACAATATTTCTTTATATTTTGTATTTTATGTTATTTATATTTATATTTAAATACATGTTTGACATATTGCAATTATATAATAAATAAAGTATTTCATTTATATTTATCTTTCATTTCTATAATCTTCTTCATTTATTTTGTTTTTTATGTTAAATTTTTTCTAAAGATATTTTTTATAGATGAATGATCCTATTTGCTTGGGCTAAGCAAATGCCCCACTTAACCCATTTCAAAAAACTTATTTACAATAATTTTTTTGTTTTTTCTTCATACACTTATTTATTTATTTGTATTTAATGTATAAAACAAGTTTTACGATTTTTAGATATGTGTATATAATTTTTGAGATTTCTAATGATAAGGGTATTTTAAATATATATATATATACACAGATGTCTGAAAATATCAAAAAAATATATACACATATTCAAAAATGGTAAAACTTGGTTTATATGTTAAATACACTTAGATAAACAAGTATATGAAGAGAAAAAAATTGTTGTAAATGAGTTTTTTGAGGTGGGCTAAGCGAGGCATTTGCTTAGCCCTGGTTAACAGGATCACTCTTCTTTATATTGTTATATTTTTTAAAAAAATATATGGTTTGACTGTATATTGTCATGTTTACTTATATAATTTGTTATTATTATACATTCACATAAAATTTTAAACCTATCACTCTTAAATAAAATGTAAATTATCAACCTAAATTTCAACCCGAAACCCAACCCGAACTCGATTTTCAAAAATAGGGTTAGGGTTTAGGTTTTACATATAGAGTTAGGGCTGGGGTTAGGGTTGATGTTTTATAAATCGGGTTAAGGTTAGGGTTGAAGTAAACCCGAGTTTCATGAGCCCGAGTTGCACCCCTAAGCAGCAGCGACTAATGGCAGCATCAACAGGGAAGTGGGTTGGAGCCCACAATTCAGGCCCAACAGGCAGCAACCCAGAGGAAGCAGGCAAAGTCTAGAGACCAGACTCAAGCAGGAAGCCCAGATGCAAGGCCAGTGCCAGAGACATCTTCGGCGAACACATACACAGTCCTGGCCATTGAGATGTTATAATGTGCGATCTGAGCTCCTGAGGTCCATTTGAGGCAACATAGGACTCATTTTTTATATTTTTTGACATTCTGAGCTCATTAGAGGGGTTAGATGGACCAACAGAGACTTAGAAATATGAATTTGAGGGTGGAAGTCTGTCTTAAGGATTTTAGGGTGCTAAATCCTTAAGAGTAGACCCCCTACTTGTGAAGTCACATTTTTAGGTGGAGAAAATGTAGGATATGAGTCATGAAATGGCATGAGATGGATGCAATTAAGAAGAACCTACCATTTCTATTATTATCTTAATTGATTGCAATTTCCCATCTTACTAGGTTTGTTGAAACTCATTTTCCTTCTTCTATTCTTTTTACAAAGAACCCTGGTGCAAGCGGTGGATGATGATTGTAGTAGCTTGATGGCATTGATGATTCATTTTTAAATTTGACAATGGCCTGTATTAATTGAGTTCCATAGACATCTGTACTATTTGGGCATTTGTATTTTCTTTTGCAGTGGAAATTATATGGTGCCATGTATGCTAGACATCTGTACTATTGGGCATTTGTATTTTCTTTTGCAGTGGAAATTATATGGTGCCATGTATGCAAGTTTAATTTTAACTGGAGATGGTTTTCACTTATAAGAATTCATGTGAAGTTTACACCTGAGCTCAAGGTTACAGCAAAAGGCTTTAATTTTGGGTCCAGACTGTTATATTAACAAAGTTATCTTCACATTAAAATAATCACAGTGAAATGATTTCTTATAAATTGATTAATATAAGTTACCAGCATCCTTTATAGACAGGTAAAGATGCATCAATTTTAGCAGCACCTAAGCTTTCCGAAACAAAGATGCTTCGGTTAGCTGCAACTATGTTTTTTGACCACAGATGCCTTGGTCCTAGCGGTGCCTATGCTTTTTGAACCGCTAATAGCCTTCTTATGCTTGCCGCTCATGACCCTAAACTAATTGTTTTAGTTGAATCCTACCTTCTGTACAAATCTTCACAAAATATCTTTGAGAAAGCCTCTTTGCTAAGAGATCCCTTTTTAACAAAACTGTAGGTACAACATTTCATTTAAGGGACTACCAGAAATCTAATTTTGTTAAAGGCAACATACTTCAGCATCTCTCCTTAAGAACATGAAAAAGTAGTAACTTAACATTAGAGGAAAATAAAAAAGGAAAGACACATTCTGTTAATCAGAGTACAGAGCCAAAAGATGAGGAGGTATGTCAAAGAGTATGTGACAAGAACTAAGATAAAGACAAATAGAGGATAATATTCTGAAGATACATTTGCCATACCTGGCCGCAGCTGTACAAACAACACCCACCAAAAGCCCAAGCAAGACCTGTAACCTGAGGAAGTTTATAAATATGTCAGATGCTATCGCAGCATAACAGAGTTTCTTCGATGGAGACATACCACTTGATCGTGTCCATCAAAAGACCCAACACATTGGAGTTCACTGCTGGAGGTATAACAAATCCAGACCTCTAGTGCGCCAGATCCTTTTCCAATAGCAAGAAGAACCTTATCCACTGAGTTCACAGGTACAGCCAGTGATAGCGCTGACACAGGAACAGAATCCATAATCACCTACAAAGTAAAATGGTGACACCAAAAAGTTAGCCACTGCAGTAACTACTCTTGCAGAACCAAGCCCCATGCACCTTGAGCTACCGTACCTCCTTCAATAGAGAAAATGAAGCACTGTTAGCCTCGGAAGAATTGACCAATAAACCAGCATCAACTTGCCATATCTTCACACTGAATACAAAGTAGTCAAATATACACTAATAAGCCATGCTGAATTCACATTCCCAACTTTTTATTCAACTCCATGTTTTCATTTACCATCAGGGCATGCCACTGACAACAAGAACAGAAAGGGCAGAGACTGGGCAGCTCTGTTAGGCTCATATAGTTGAAAGCTGCAAAATATCCTGAACATAAACTCTATCACATAAAAGCCTATGTTTCTGTTATAATAAATATTACCACTACTCTCATACAGAGGAATTATCTTTATTACCTGTGATTATCATGAGTATCACCTAATTGTATTGCTAAAATAGTGATAAATGTTTTTTAAAAAAATCTCAATGAGATTTTAAGACAGATATGACAAATTACATGAGATTAGATAGAGGAGTGAATCAATGGAACCATTTGAATGAAGCTGTCCACGAAACCGGTTGCTTTTGGTGTTTTTTAGGGTTTTTTAAATTAAACCATTTGTGATAGTTGTTAATAGGTATTTATTTGTGATGCCAGAAATCATTTTGATTGGAAAATTATATGTTGTAGAATTCAACATCATTTCATAGTAATAATTAACTATTAACTTGTAGCATATAAAAGTGTTCAACATATGTATTTTTTGAAATCATATATCTGCAGATGAATAAATCATTTCAATTTATACAAAGGAGTTTCTAAGATACAAAAAAGAAAGTGGTCGTGCACTACAAGCGCAACCACTTGCATCTAAGCACTCCCCTTCTAATTATTATGTCAAATCTAATACATAATTAAAAAAAAAAAAAGACATACCAATGTGTAAAGACCCTAAATTTTCTAAGTTTGACTAGTCAAAATCCATGTAGGATAACCTACATAGCAGGGGTTGACTCTTTGACCAACTAGGACTGGATAATTGTGAATGGGCCTGGCCCATTTGTTATTTTTGTATACTTTGGTTGTATTTTTAATTTAATTATATATCTTATTTCAGCAATTCGTGCAATAAATTGGTATACAAGAGGTCCAAGTGTCTTAAGTCTAGGGTTCAAGTGTGGGTGCCTCGAGAAAATTAGAAATATTATTTTGCATATTTGCCTCTCTAGATGAGTGGGCCTCACATGATAAAGTCAAGATTGGATAGAATAAGAATTTAGAGTTAAATTTTAAGATGAAATGGATTAGGATAATCCGCCTCTTGCAAGAGCCTTCCTCTCTTACAAAAGCTCACAGAAGCCCTTTATAAAACTCCCTAATGAAGGCTGATAGAATGCACTGAAGCGTTTGCAAGGGGAGAAAATAGATTCGTTGGAGAGGAAATAAGGTTACAGCAGGAGGTTAGGGCAAGCAGCGTTTTATTCGAAGATTGATAGTGAATCTCAAATAAATATTTATTTCACTTAGAAGCGTTTAAATACACTGCCGCCATTTTTATGCAAATATTCTGTGAGACATGCATGTGATTTTAGGTGATCAAAATATATGATCAGCTTAATAAAATTTTATATTTTTAAGAATGGTGGGGATATAAAATTATGTAGTTGGATTATGCTTTGATTATTGTGTGATGCGCCCAATCAGGCTAAGTCTATGAGGAGCCCAACAAGAAGCAACAATGATGTGGTGGATTCTCAACCATCCAATCTGTTTCATTATAACCTATGCAAATTAACTCAAGTTTTATGATCAAAAAGTCAATTTCTATAGTTTTGTGCTTTTGAAATCATTTTAGTAATTTAAAATTACTAAAAAAAGACACTATTTTTTAAAAATCCAAAAAAAATCTAAAAATCTTCAAAATTGATAAAATTGATATATATGTTAAATACACTTAGATTAACAGTTTTATGAAAAAAGTTTTAAAACGAATTTTTAAAATGGGTTGAATGCACCTCAGCACACTGAATCTAAGCGCACCCAGTGCATTTAATAAAATCCATTTTTTATGGAATAATGAAATCCATTTTTAAACATAATATATTGTATAAAATATATATGCTACTTATATATATATATATATTAGCAATTTTGGGTCAATTCTGGATACCCAAACCTTAGGAATGACCCTACCCAAATTGCAATAATTTTTATTCAAAACCTACCCTATCTATTTTATAGTACCTAACAAGTCAACCTGGGGTACCTTTGTCTCTACCCCCAATGACCCAATCACACCTCTAAACGAAGTTCCAATTCAACGTGTTGGATTACATCAATTGCTACCTAAGTTGAAAAAGGTTCAGTATAAAATTTGATTATGAGTTTTTTCTGAGCCAAGGAGAATGATAGAGAACGTGATTATGGTTTATTAGGCTTTGTCCTAAAATTATGGTTTGTTAATTTAAAGTTTATTTTATTTAGGATTCTATTATGTTAAGGAACTAAAAGCTCTAGTTTGATTAATGGTTTAGATTGTTTTAGGATATTTGTTTCTATTTTGAGTTATTTTTGTTTGCAAGTTTATTTATTGTGCAAGTTTACTTGTTTCCTCTTTCATAACTTTGCTTGTTGCATAGACTTTCATGTTTCTTATTATATTACCTTATATAATAAATAAAGCTACTTGGTCGATATGTAAGACAACTTATTTTTATGATTAATTGGGATCCTTGTCTCATTAAAATTCTCTTTTGCTTTTTTACAAATTCTTCCAATTCTATAATTCCTAATTCTTCCTTTTTTCCCCTTTCTTCCCTTCTCCTAGAGAGGATCATTCCTCTTTCTTCTACATTCTTTACTCATCCTGCATCACCCTCATTATAACAGGAGTAACGGTGATATATCCATTCCTGTATTGCTAAAGTCTCCAACGTAGCCTCTGATAATATTGATTTTTGTGTCCTGATCCTCAAAAAAAACTCAAATTGGATCAAATATGCAAGTTAAAACATGTGAAAAAGAAAATTGAGAATTGTAACCAAATGAATGACTCCAAAAGGAAAGAGAGCAATATAATGACATGACAGCATATCTATCTCACCTCCCATTAGAACTGCCAGTAGCCAAGATAGGTCGGGAACTAGAAGCAACAGCATTTGACCCCCAACTAATTGCAGAGATCCATGAATCATGAGCCTGGAGAAGTCCAACAAACAACAATCCCACAGATGGCTCAACATTCTCAATTTTGTATACTTGTGGTTCGCGAACCCTCCAGAAAGAAATTTTACCAGACTTCCCTCCAATAGCCAATACAGCACACTTGGTGGAGCCACTTGGAGAAACGATACTTTCAGATTGTAATGGCAATACAGGTGACCAGGAAACAACCAATGATGATAACATTGCACTGCGAGAAGCAAATTGGCTTGCAGTTATTATTTGAGGTCCATTGTCCCTTCCTCTTTTAAGTGTTTTCACCTCGGAATTGAGAACCAAGATATTCGTGTGCAGACTGTTCATTGTGGGATCTTTAGAATGGATATCAGCAGCCTGAGATTGCACAAGGAGAAAAAGGACATCAGAGTAATCAAAATTTCCACTAACATTTCAGTTGTTGTCTTTATATCACATTAATAAAGAAAATTATTAAAACATTGGAGACACTAGGTGAGACAAACCAAAAAGAACAGAAGAATCTCATGTAGATACACATACATCAGACATATCCTTGTTCTTCACTTGAATCTTCACACTAGTAGCCTGCCATGCTCTCAGAACACCATTCCATAAGGGTGCCATACGAACAGTATTTGGGTCTGTTGTGATACAGTTGTTGCCACCTGTTGTCCATAGATAACAAGGGGAAATTTAACAGAAGGGCCAGCCAGTGCAGAAATCAGCACCAGGTGGAATGTTGCAGTTAAAAACCTGGCAATAGGCTCTTTCCTACATCACCCTTTAGAATATCATCAAACAAAAGCATTTCAAAACTAGACGAATAATGATGTAGTAATTGCAGTCCAAGTAACTCTTTACCCTAAATCTACATCAGCAAATGGAAAAAGACTAGAAAACTTAATGTAAAGAGACTGCAACTTCCTCAAACAGTGGCAAATTCACAAAATCTTGAACCAAAAGACATGTTTGAAAGCTAACTCAATTGGCTGCCAAACAGAACCAATTTGACACTAGATTACATGCCACTGTTGGCATTTGGCAATTTTGCTAAAAAGGGAAATTTCACTAAGGTTCGAAAGAGAACATTTTGCTGATTTCGGAGAAATTATCAATAATTTCGCCAAACTGTTTTGCTCAAATATAAAAATATTAAAAATATAGGAAATGAAATTTTAGATAAATTATAAAATAAAGGGTGTGTTTAAAAGTGATAAAACTTTTAGATAAAAAGGTTTTGGTGTAAATGTTTTTGAAATAGGAGAAAATGATGTGATATGATAGGTATAATGATAAGGAATAAAGAAAATAAAATTAAAATAGATAAGTTAGTTATATAGGTAACTGTATAAAAATGATTAAAAAGTATGGTAGCTGTATAAAAAGATGTGAAGAAATAATATTAAAAAAAAGTTATGCAGAGTAAAAAGTTTTAAATTGAAAAGTTTTGGTTGAAAGGTTTTGCAGTTAAACAAACGCCCAAATAATAATAAATTTAGATACACATTTAAAATGGAAAAATCACTTTAAATACCGATTTACGAGGAATATAACAACAAATAAAGGTTCATGTATAGTAATGATGATAAAATAACTTACATGTCTAATCTAAATCAAAATATTTTATTCAAAATAAATACAAATGTTTTTCAAAGAAACATCTTAGATATAAAAAATTATTTAGCATATGACGTATCACATGAAATAACTGAAGAAACACAAAGAGGCTTGTTACACAAAAAATTTTTAATTAAAAATTTTTTTAATAACGAAATTTTTTATTTAAAACTAATATTGAAGAATAAAAAGCAAATTTGAATTCCTGAAAAAAGTATTTAAAAAATTAGTAAATATTAAATAATATACTTACGAGCAACAATAAATTTATAATGGAAAAAGTTAAAATGAAAGCTACAATTTTAAGCAAACCAATATCAAAAATAATAACAAAATGAAAAACTTAGAATCCAACAAACAAAAGAAAAGCTTCCAGATGTTGCCTCTTTCAAGTCTTCTTTTTTGCCTGGAATAAAATTTTTGTGGTTGAATTTTTTCCTTTTTGGTAGAAGGAAAATATCTACTAAAAATTTTGGTCAAATATTTAATTCTCAAGATTAACTTTTTAAAAATTTGAAAATTCCTTTTCGTTTTGGTTAATTCAAAATATGATCATAACTAGGGGTGAAAATAGGGTCGAGACGACCCATGCCCCACCCTGATTTACAAAGGGTCGGAGCAAGGATTTTGACCCAATGAGGTGGGTTGGGTCAAGATTTTAGACCCTGTTTCAATTCTAAGGGGCAAAGCAGGCCGACCATGTCACAACCTGCAGGGTATAAATTATTTTATAAATTATATGACTTACTTATGCGAATGTTATTTTGTTAGATAAATATCTTTAACTTTATGGCTTATTAATATGAATATGATTTATGTTGATATACGGTTAACTTTATAACTTGTTTATATTGATAAATTTTTATTTCTTAATTGCATATATATTATTCAAATTATCTCAATCACGTATTTATCAATGAAATAAAATATATTATCTATATTGTTTATATTTTACAAGAATGACTATTATTATTTTGCAAAGTTGCAATTTTAACTGTAATGCAAATTTTACATCAATGTCTGTTTTAAGGTTGATACACATTTACCAATGTTAGGTTGTAAACAAAATTAGTTAAAAAATTTTACTAATGCTTTGTTATGACAATTGTGTTTTACTCCCTAAATAGTAAAATATTTAATCATTTAACCTTCATATTTATCATAGATATAAGTTTATATTGATATATATATAAATTTTTAAATTTTAACCCGCTTTTTTAACCCAATCTGTTGTCCCGATACCGACCTAAAACCAACCCAAAATTTATCTCGATACCTATTAAAGAAAAGAGAGGGTCGAACCGACCTTATCTCGACCCGGTATAAAAAATAAAGTCGAACAGGATTTTTAAAATGTAGTGTCAGGGTTAGGCACACCCTAACCCGCCCAATTTTCACCTCTAACCATAACGTATACCCATATTAACAAAAATAACCACACATTTATGAAAATGACATAGACGACCATATATTTTACCCCTAATTCTAAATATATCAGAACTGTTAGAATTTGTTAGACAATGTGGTGAGTTTTTTTAAATGACAGATTTGCCCTTGTCATTTCTTCTAAAAGGAGCAGTATGTGCATGTAGAAGTGGGGGGAATTTGCGTTTTAAACTCTAACTTTGTGTATTTGCATTTTAAACCCTGAAGTTTGAGTAATTTTAAACCTTGTGAAGTTTGATTATCTGCATAGTAGACCCTCGACCATAACGATGTTAAAAAACACTATTAAAATCTTGCAAAATATCTAAAATGCCCTTTATAGGGGAATTTGTATTTTAAACCCTCTAACTTTGCATATTTGTATTTTAAATCTTGAAGTTTACGAATTAGCATTTTAAACCCTATGAAGCTTAGTTCTCTGCATTTTAGACTTGGCCCTCACGGCATTAAAAAATATTATTAAAATCTTGTAAAATATCTAAAATATTTTTTTCATTTTAATCCCTCTAATTTTACGAATTTGCATTTTAAAAGGACCATGGTTGAATTGTAAACAAATTGGATTATATATTGCAAAAGTTGGCTTACATGTGCACAAAGTGCAGTAAACCATTGGATCACCAGAAATTTTAACCTTCCACCTCATTCATAAATCAACCATGACTGTCAAGAAATTAAGAAAAAACTCCATTGTTCTTTCTCCTTCAAAGATTGATCAAATCAAGCATCAAACAAAGCTTCAACAGCAGATATATGCATCGGCAACTTCTCTAGCTCCAGGCAACAACCAGTCTTTTTTCCTTAATTTCTTGACAGTCATAGTCGATTCCATGAATGAGAAAGAAGGTTCAAAATTTTGGTGATTCAGTGATCTACTACACATCATGCACATGTAGACCGGTTTTTGCAATATGGAATCCAATTATTTTTACAATTCAACCCAAGTCCTTTTAAAGTGCAAATATATAAAGTTAGAAGATTTAAAATGCAAGTGGCATTTTAGACATTTTACAAGATTTAACGGTATTTTTTAACGTCGTGAAGGCCAAGAGTATAAAATGCAAAGAACCAAACTTCAGAAGGTTTAAAAATGCAAATATGCAAAATTAGAGAGTTTAAAAAGCAAATTCCCTTACAAAGGGCATTTTAGATATTTTACAAATGGTGTTTTTTTAATGCTGTTAGGGCCGATGGTCTAAAATGCAAATAGCCAAACTTCAAAGGGATTAAAATATTAATACGCAAACCTCATAATCTAAAATGCAAAAACGCAAAGTCAGGGGGTTTACAACACAAATGCCCCTAGCAATGGTTGAGTCTACTTTGTCTTTTTTTATATCATTTAGTTGAATTTTTGTGTACTCTCTAATTAAAGCAAGTTCTTTTTACTTTTACCAAGGGTAACTCTATAACTTCACATCACTTTTAAAATCAGTCTTAACGGCATTGTTATATTTGGAATTAAGGGTAAAATATATTGTCAATTATGCCATTTTAAAATAATAGTAATAATGGATGAGTTTTTTCTAGGGTGGTGAAGTTTTAATTATTTACAATATTTGTTTCCAAGTTTACATGTTTTTGAAAATACATTTGAGAACCTGTTTTAGTAATTTTAAAAATTTTCAAATTTGTACAAATAGAAATAAAAGCAGCAGTAAGAGAGTTGGCTTTATTCAAATAAAAATCAGTGAGAGAGAGAGAGAGAGGAAGACCACAAAAAAAATGTAGATAAGAGCAATTAAACAAGGTATGAAAATGATTACTAATTATTGAGAACATAGTTCAAACCATAAAGAATGGAGCAATATGATCCACGCAACTAGCTCCACACAGGTGGGAACCAACTTATGATGATGATGATTTTCAGTGTTTATGAAATGCGATGCTCATTCATAAAGCATATGCATGTCTCATTGTATAAGTTAAAGCATTGTGAGAACATTTAATATACAAATGTATTTCTATATCAATTTTAATTCATATTTAAAAAATTATAAAAATTGAAACATCACCAATTTTATTGTCACGGTTAATTGCTCATAACTGCCTTACATGACATACATGATACATGAGTTTAACTGAAAGGGTCTGATTCGAGTTTATTAGTTAGTAACCATGTGCTTATGTTTTTTTAATGTTATTTGAGTATCATTTTTTTGACTTGTCAGATGTTCGGATTAGTAATGAAGACAACTGTTGTCAAGAAGTCAATCAGTTCATACGGTTGAGGGAAGTGGTAGTGGAGGTGGTTCCAAAAGTGGTGGGATGTGATTCTCGAAATGGCAGAGGAGAACTGTTGAGAGGCTTTTACCAACCATTCAGTACAAGAAAGTAATTTAATAATTTCAACTATGCAACTTATATCAATATTAATGAGGTTGATTGAGCCATGAGAACCCATTCGGGATGAACCAATGTTTAGAAAAGGTAGTGCAATCAAGCAATTGCAGAATAAATCTATAATATATAAGCTGGATAAAGCAGCAACAAAGTTATGACTTTTATATATGTCAGATTCATTCACAAAATAGGCATTGCTTCTATGAAACCTCTCTTCTATGTATCCCCTTCCATTTTTAATATCTTAATGCTTGATGAAAAAGTCACTCCATCTATTGTATAACATCATTTATATTATCATAAAACCTTTTCGATTTGTCTAGCATCACTACACATGGGCCCCATTTACAAATGTCTAAAATCAACATAATAAAATGGTCTAACACTAAATATCAATTTCAAAATTGTATTTTCGACTTCTAAATCATCTAAAATATCATCACTACTTGGATAAATGATTCTATAAAGTATTATTGCATTCTAATACATATGTAAATTGATCAAAGCATTTTTTGTAATTTACACATAAATATGTATATATTTCAGCAAATGTGGCCTATGGACATATTTGATTTAGATAAAATTTGGTCTCTTAGCTGAAAAATTATGTTAAATACAATGAATTGAGTGGATTTCCCATCAAGCATCAAGATGCTAAAAATGAAAGAGGTTGCATGGAATCACTTTTATGTAAACATTGAAGCGAGGCCACCGAAATATTACTACTTTCCACACCCATATATAACCCATAATTTTTTCCAGTGCTTTTTAAATATGGACTCAATACATTCGAGCGTGAATTGAGAAACGAACCCCAATAAATCTTCCACCTAACGAAATTGAAAATAACATGATATATACACCACATTTTGATTTTATAAAACCCACAATATCATTTTCCAATTAATATCACATTTAAACCATTTTTAAAAATCCATTAGGATTGGTCATTGTTAATTATTCTGCTTCAGTGCATGAATTTGGAGAAGAGTACTTCCATGTTGTTTGCTTATTAAAATTGCCAAAGAATGATAAGAATTAAACGACAACCTGAAAGTTTTACTAGGAGACCATGTCCATTGGAACCCATATAGTAGCCTTCCACCCATCTGCATAATCATTAGGTAATGTATCATTGTAGATACAGCAACAGAAAAGAATAGAGAAAGCAAGAGACAAAAATGGAGCTAAATTTAAGGTCTTCCTCCTAAAGTAAAACTAGCCAGCATTATGTCATTACCTATAGTTTAACCAGGCTTCCACAGCTTGGCCAACGGCGAGAATTTCTGACATTCTATGAGGATCAACGGACAAAATTTCCCTTGGGAAATTATCCAAATCCATGAATGGGCGTATGCAAGGTGAAAGAAGACCATTCTCATCTTCCGCACTCTTACTGGGTGTGTTTATCTCAATCCATGCATAGCTTTCTCCTGAACCACAAAATCCAAGAGAACAATGATATGAAAAAGCTTTTTTTAATCGTAGAAGCAAAACATATAGGGTTATTATTAAATGCACCCAGGTGTATTTAACCCATTTTTTTAGCTTTTTGAAATTTTTTCATAAAACTGTTAATCTAAATATATTTAAGTGTATCAATTTCTACCACTTTTGGAGATTTTTAGATTTTTAAAAATCAGTAGCATTTCAGTACTTTAAAATTACTAAAACGCAATTGATTTTTAAAAATCTAAAAATGATAAAAATTTATACGCATGTTAAATACACTTAGATTAACAGTTGTATAAAAAAAAATTCAAAAAAAAATTCAAAAAAGGGTATTTGCACCCGGGTGCACTTAGTTGATCGAGATCCAAACATATATGTATGCTATTTGCATAGAAGAAATCATTTTTAAATTTTCTGTCCACATTTGAAATGAAATATAATCATTCTGGACCTGCTAAAGAAATTAAGGAAAACTGATCATGTGCCATCATGCATCTGATGTTACCAATAGATGTCAGCCATCAAAATCCATATTAATTTCTCTGAAGCAAATAAATATTTCTTAAGATTCATATCTTACCATCCTTTTCTTCAGGAAATTTTACAAATGCTTTAGCATCATCTATGCACTCTATTGTTCCTCTAATCCAGATGCGCTGAGCACCATTGCATTTCAAAACCTATGAAATTATGAATTCTTAAGCATTAAAGCCTGAAGGAAAACACGATGCCAGAAATCTTCTAGCTTCCATATCACTAAAGAAAGCCATACCGCATACCTCAACCGATAAGCCCTGCTCGAATGGGGAGAATGGAATTGTGGTTTTTTCTGAGATCACAGAAAGTAACTTATCATTACAACCGTTGTATCTATCACTTGCACATTGCTTAGAGACATCACCATTTGCACGAGAAGAATGGATTCCTCTAGCTCCCCTGTAGACAATGCTGTACTCCAACGGATGAAACAAAGCCAGTTAGAACTGAGCGGTAGACACCATAGCAACAATCTCTAGATATTCATTCAGATTCAAAAGGCGCGCAAACCTTTGGAAAAATGAAAAACGGCATTGAAAGTGGTTGCATGAATGCATTGAAACAGAGTTCAACAAGGAATAGGTAAGATAAGAAAATGTGGGCCCCTCAAGCAGGTAGCATTGGGAAATTTTTCAATCTTTCAAAACCAAATAAACACATGACCTACTCACCATTCCTGCATTGCCCGCATATGTAAGGATATCATGGCTCAGGCAACAGGTATCAATTAAATCATCCCACAAGACGAGACTGATCTCATTTTTCGGCAAGCATAACAACTTAAAGAATGGCTGGGATTCACCCACACAGTGTATGTTATTATTTATAACGACTTCTATGCCAGAAGAAAATTTAGGGTTGAGGAATGGAAGAAGATAATCTTTATGCTTTTAAAGAATGATTGGATAAAATGGGGGAGAGAGATGCCTTCCCGACTTAAGGATTTGTCCTAGAAGCATAGTGACTAGAAAGCAATTTTACCAACCAGAAGACTAGAAATAAGGATTTAGCTACAATTGCTAATCAAGAAGCAACCAAGATCAATTACTTTTGCTATTTGATTATAAATTAACAGAACGAGATTTCAACCAGGATTTAAATTAGGAGAAAGAACTGCATGACTTTCTCCAATTCTATAAAACACCACCAATTACCTATCAAATAGGGGAAGTTCAAGGAAACGCCAGACACTATGGAAATGAAATTGTGGAAATTCAAAAAAGAATTTGTTCATCGAATGAGCTTAGCTCGAATGAAGATGCTAAGATAGATGCTCAGAAGACAAGGAAAGATAAGATTGCCAGTAAATGTCCATGGCAATCAAAGGCCTGCACGAATAAGTCCTAAGAGAGTGAATGATAAGCTCCACCTTAGACGTGCAACAAAGACGACAATCTGCAATTAGGCCAAGTGATTCAAATGAAAATTTCTTAAGTCCATTAGGAAATTGGGAAAAAAAATGACAAAAGAAGCAAAAGTATGTGTTAGTCAATTGATAACATGGGTCGCCATCCTTATGCATTCTAACCAAAATTTGCTAGGTACATTCTTCACATGCAAAATAATTTGAAATAGGGAGAAAAAGAGAGGGAGCAATATGACAAAAGTAGAGGATAGTGATTACAAAAACAAATAAAATGAATGCTTTTTAGGTGAAAGATTGGAGACCTTAATGAAATTATTACATGTCACATCAATAAAAAATCACAGAAAGAACCTTCACTCCCACACGAGATGTAAAAAGAAAAAGATGAATCCAAAAGATCAAAGAAAAGAGAAGAAATAATGTGACAAGAGTACGGTGTATTGATTGGACTAAATGAATAAAGATAAAATTAATAAATATTTTAAATGAAAAGATTTGAGTGTTGATTATTGATTGGAAATAAAGTGAAAAAATATAAAATTAATAAATATTTTAGATGAAAATATTCAGTGTCGATGATAAATTAGGAAATAACAAGGGAAAAAAAGAATTGGATTTGAGTTAATAAATGTCGCATCAATGTAAAAGGGGTGAAAATGATGAAAATAGTTTTTCATTTCTTCCCCTGCTATCAAGCACACATGAAGGATGTGTATAGGAATTGGAAAAAGAGTTAAAAACAAAGTGGAAAAAAACTGAAATCTGAAATAGTGAAAGAAAAACGAGAAATAAATTACAAAGGTAAGGATAATAATTGTAAACAAAGTTATTACAAATAAAATAAGCATCACTTTTGGATGAAATTATTGCAAGTAATGATCAAAACATAAATATTGGCAATGATGAGAAAAGATCAGGATTTTTAGGATAGGTAAAGGACAAAACAATTAGAAGGGGAAGGGAAATAAAGCAAAAGGCAAACTTGCGGGGGTTTTATCAGTTGATGGTGACCAAAACAAGAGAAAGGAATGAAACATGGAGAGCCAATTTTAGATGCAGAAATCATCACAAAGCAGAATAGCATCATGAGACTCAGGAGATCGCCTCATTAATTTGGAAAAATCTTGGATCCTAACATGAAAGCACTTAAACAGGGTAAGATTAATAAATAGGTGTCGGCAATTAAGGGAACAAGGAGTAGCAAAAGCTAGAAGAAAAACAAAAAACATTGGGGCACAGAAATGCCGGACGAGAAGATTGTTGCACAGAGATGAGTTCTTTCTATCATCTTCTAGGTTTACACTTCAAAGTTCTGGTTTACAATTTCAAAGTTCTTTCCAAATCTTAGTAGTCGGGGTATTCTGCACAACTGTCCCCATCCTATGGCATCACCATGGAGGATTTAAGCAGCAAGTTCTCTCCACCAAGGAGTGCCAGTCAAGTGCTATCCTGAGGAACAATCTTTCCCACAAATATTGTTCAAAGAATGGTGAAACATGCACACATGCAAACCACACAAAAAAAAAAAAAAAACCAACAACTAGAACAATACTTCTTTACATTCTGCTAGACTTTATCCACATAGAAATATAGCATTCTGCTACGTATTTGAATAAATTTCAGCATCCTGCTTGACATTTTATTCACAATTTTTTTCATTCTGACCAAAATTTATTCATAAAAAAATCTTTTGCATTGTGCTTAATATTTATGTTGTTTGATTAGTCTTACTTTTTCTTTGAAGTACGCTTGCGCCTCTTACTTGCAATAGAATCTTGCAAATAATTTGCATCTCTATTCTCTCTACAGTTGTCTTCATCAACTACCTATTTGGAGAAACAGAAACAATGGTTTTATCAGCCTCTCAAGCTGAAAAAATGGAAACAGGAAAGGAGAAAAGGAAAGAAAAAGAAAACAAAAGGCCATATGGAAATGAATGTTAATGTTGAATCAGCCAATTATGAAACAGAACATAAATGCAAACATACTGTCAAGGGCATGCCAAGATCCCCAAAACCTGTACTTGCAAAGTGATCACACAGCATATCAGTTACATCTGCCACCTGCATTGATAAATAAAAAAAATTAATCGTGATTGCATGAAATAAAAAAAATAATCATGCTTACATGATAACATAATGCATGGCTTGAGAGATGCTTGCCAGAAGATGATAAAGAACTATACAAACACTATCAAAGTGTTATAAGAAAAAAATACAATCTCCATTATAGAATTCTTGACGCAACAATTAGAAGCAGAGAGAGTCGAGAACACATTAATAGCATCTCACATTCCACTTCATGAAACAATGTTTTAATTCAACGATTAATAGAAAGGTATGTCTCTGATCTCAAATAACATAAGAATAATAATTTGTATAGCATATTTTCTACAGATACGAACAGCAGGTGAGTGAGCAGGCAGGAGGGGCTGTTAATATTGCAAATCATTGGTTGTCATGACTGCAATTTTACTGAAGCTGTCAATCTAAAATTTTTTAATATAAATTTTTTTGCTCCATACCTATCATACTTTCTAATCATTTTTCACATCTTCTTATACAATTATCCAACTTTTCAATCATTTCTCCACAACTACTTATAGAACAACCCTATCTATTTTAACTTTGTTCTCTTCACTCATCATCATTACCCCTATTATATAACATCATTTTCTCTCATTTCAAAAACTTTTACAACACAACTTTTTTCAAAAGTTTTATCCATTCAGAAACACACCCTAAAATGTAGAAAAACAATTAAATTGGATTTCAAGAAGGGTTTGCTAAGATCAACATCAGTGCTTTCTTATAAAGGAAGCCGATTGGGACAGTGCATGCACAATTCCAAGGCAACAGTGTGTGGTTCCTATGCTTACACACCAAAAGCACGCATGTATCTCCGAGCAAGGAGACTAAAGCAGCAGCTGGCATGGAATTACATAAGCCACACACTGTTGCACTGCCCTAATCTGCTTCCTCTTATAATAGAACAGCATGTGAATGCTGCTCTGTGGCATTGGCATACCTCAATCCACTCAGCAAAAAATTCGCAAAATGGAGGACGATAAAGCTTCACACGGCCTTCTGAAGTACAAACAGCAAGTAAACATCTGCATGGAGTTCAACGATGGAAACTTTTAGCAACAAGAAAACCCGGACGCATCTGGAGAAATGCAGAGACATAATCAACACAGCTAAATAAGAACTTAGTTAAGAAAAAATAGAAAAGAATGGCAAGAAATTGGAGAAGATGATACCCGGCATTGGGGGCTAGCCCTGCATGGGACCATGAAATCGAACGAACAAATGGGCGAGTTTCACGTGATAAATAGATGGGCATTAAACAGGGAGTAAGAAGATCTGCAAAGAAATATTTTAAAATACACATCCATCATGATGACCCAGCAAAATTTCAGTGAAGGTTTTAAACATGAAACTTGGTGAAAAGGTGTTCATATTAAATTGACAATTCCAATAACCATGGGATGGATGTGGCCAATTAAATACATAATAAAATATCATAACCAGCACCAAAGTCCACAATTGCAACTAGTTTCAAATTTCCAACTGACTTATCCGTTCAAGAGGGCTTGAGCACGACTCGGAATCGTTTGAAAACCATTCCACCAGCTCACTGGATCAGCAAAATTTCGATAGCGTGTCAAAATGTCAGTCGTCTACTACACTTCCTCAGCTCCACTTAAGCGTTGGCATGCAATATGGGGGTTACCCACCCCATATTCACATATTGTTGAACATGCAAGCTCTTGCTATCTTGCTTGGCATTATGAACGGTCATCAGAAATCAATAATCTTCAGAAGTCTATACCTTCTTCTTTCACCAATCCAAATTGAAACGGAGCACTCGGCTTTATTTTAATCAACCCACGAGGTCCATTCACCGAAGCCGGATTCTGTGATGTACGAAGGCAAGGAAATCAAACAAAAAAGTGCTACAAAAAATCATAAATTGAAAGAAACTAGTTCAGCGTCGATGGTTGATGGATTACCACAATCGTTACAATGTGACCGGATGCAACTGCGACAAGGTTCTCTTCCGACCAGGCGACGGCGTTCGGGGAACACGGAGAGTCCAGCAAGATAGCAGCCTGGAAAGGTGATTCCATAGAAGAGGAAGAGTGCATCTGGGTATAACGGCTTTCGGTTTGCATCCAAACGGGAGAAAGTGGCGGGAGAAATGCAGAGAAACGAGGTAAGCAGGAGGAGAGTGGGAGCTTCCGGGATCGAATCGCGGCATCCGCTGCGGGTGTGGTTTTTATTGTAGAGAAACTGAGAGGGCTGCAAGAGAAAACCCTAGTTCGAATCGCATAGTCCTCAAAAATACAAGCCACATTGACATTGCATGCATTTTGTGACTATTTCCTCTCTCTTTGTCCGCGGTATGATGGCCCTCCGTCGACAATCTCATCCATCTGCATCCGTTAATTTATTTTTTTATTATTGATTTTTTAAATCCATAACAAAGATGGTTGATTGTGTAAAATTTTATTTGGCCAATATAAATGTATAATTGATTATACTTTCTTACCACTAATTATGTAAATTTGTAATGGCCAGTATAAATGTATACATTGGGTTATAATTCTGTTAGCGCAGGTCGAGTAAATTTATATATTTTTGTGGTTATCTATTTTTTTAATGAAAATGCGCATTTGTGAGAGGGAAAAAAAATTTGTAGAAAAACTTTTGCTGTGGATTGGATAATGAAAAGTAGAGGGAACTGAGTTAGAATATGGTCTATATAAATGTATAATTGATTATTGGGATATAATCCTATTAACGCGGTCGGGTGAATTTATATATTTTGTAATATCTATTTATTATGAAAATGTGCGTTTGTGAGAAGGAAAAAATTTTAACGAAAAACTCTTCACACGGTCAGGATAATGGAAAGTTGAGGGAATAAAGTTGGAATGGATATAGCATTTATATGAGAACACATGGAAAGTTAGGAGAAAAAGGTTTGAAAATTTGTTCCTTTCTTCCTTTTCAACACGCTGTAAAGTGTAAATGCATTTAATATATATACTAAATTTTACAACTTTTTATATGTGTATTTTTTTATTTACAGAAATCGACATTTTTGAGAACTGAGAATGATCGAATACTCTCCGAATAATGATTTTTGAGAATGAGATTACATGTATGCTAAGCTTCAAAAATTATAAAATTTAGGGTGCATTTGGTTGGGCTAAAAAACGTCACCGAAACTTTTCAATAAAAAAATTTTCACCCAATCATACTTTTAAATTATTTTTGTTTTCCTATACAAATTATCGTATTTTTCATTCATTTCAACGCAACTACTTATACAATTAACATATCTATTTTAATTTTATTCTCTTTACACTCAGTCATTGCTCATATCATATCACATTATATTCTATCAATTTTAACAATTTGTACCCTAAAAAATTTTCATCAAAAAGTTCTGCCCCCAAACAAATGCGACCTTGATATATGTATTAAATATAATTATATACTTGAACAAATTTTTTTTATAAAAAGGGGAATTTTTAATGCATAGATATAAGATTATATTCCTGTGCAGCATGCTGCACCGGAATTTCCGGTACAGCATCGCTGTAATGGGCCCCACATGATCATGAAATCATGATCTACTCCACCCATTGTATTTAGAATAATATATTCTATTACCTTACCAATTTTCATCCCAATCAGATATGTATATGGGCCCCATCTGAAAATGGTACAAATCAAACGTAATAAAATAGTTTGATGAAAATAACAACTTTAAAGTATCTGATTGGGATGAAAATTGGTATAGTAATAGAATACATTATTCTAAATACAATGGATGGAGTAGATCATGATTTCATGATCATGTGGGGCCCATTTTTGGGCCACTGTACCGCTGTTCCGGTGCAGTGACGCTGCACCAGAACAGCTCTCATAGATATAAACTAACCTTCTAAGGGATACATATCACATCTTGAAATAAGGAGTAAGGACACGCTAATGAGGTCGTAACTAACAATTCTATAGAATTTTTCTTTTTTTGAATTACAACAATTCTAAAGAGCTTGAAGTTGCAAATTTTGACAAAAACGCAAGAGAAAGGATTTAGTAGAAATACATTTTTGTATGATAGAGAGTAAATAAAAACTTATGCATCCGACATTTGGGACGAGATAATATTGGGTAGAAGTGTCTTTTGTGGTTGGATTTGTGTAAAAGGTTTAATATAAGCAAAATTCTTTTTATATCCACTAACTCACTCTTAATTTCTAATATATTAATAATATTTCATGATTTGTCATGTACTTATCATAAATTCATACCATATTCACACGCTGACACAACCATTATCTAACACATTTAAAATATAATTTTACCTATTTTAAAAGTTTCATAATTGAAAGGATTCAACATTATATAACTCTTGAATCTTTTAATGTCACTAATTTAAGTGAGTCATGTTAGGGTGGAAATTTAAAATAAAAAATGTTTGAATGAGCAAAATCGTCTTTTAATATGGTAGGTAAGAGTCATGTTGATAACATGGGCATGAAAAGAGTTTAAGGTTAAATGTTATATATATAAGTGGAATTTATGATATATTATAGGGATATTGTGAATCATGGGCAAATATTATAGGTACAAGATAAATTTTCCTTTTAATATATGTCAAATGGTATTCTTAGAAGATATTTGTGAACCCAACTTATAAATTGGTTGATGAAGTGTGTGCATAAAAGAAAACTCGTCAATCTAAAATTCTTCAATTTTCACCATTATCTTATTTTTGAATTAATTTTCACCTATTTGGCATCAAATATAACTTTTTTTTAAAAGTTCATGGTGTTAAATTTGTTGGAATAAAAAAAAAGTAATGTGGCAGGATAGGATAATAATAAGTAGTAAAGAAAACAAAATTAAAATAAATATAATAGTCACGCAAATAATTGTAAAGAAATGATTGAAGATCATGATAGGCGTATATGAAATGTGAACAAATAATTAAAAATATGATAATTGAAGAAAGTCAAAAAATTCTAAATTTAAAAGTTTTCATGATTGTCAAACACATGGTTGTAGGTTGATAAAAAAAATTCGGTGTAAAAGTTGTTAAAATGTGGGAAAATGATGTGATATGTGTTGACACCCCACTTTCGATGTGAAAATTAAATTTTTAGATGGGCTCATTACCATTAGGCCCACTCATTTAAGGCTTTTCGTGGATTTATATTTGAATTTTAACTCATATATTTGCAAGCTCAAATTTGTGTAAGGATCCATGTAAAGAATGAGACTCCAATCCTTCAAGCCCACTTCGTAAGTAATGGCCAATAATCCATACAGTTGATCAATAGCAAATTACATTCAAGGTAAAGGGAAGAATATATTTTTCAAGCTAATGGGAGTAGAGTTGACATGATGAATGGTTTGACTTAGGTTGCGTTTGGTTGGAGGTAAAACTTTTTGATGAAAACTTTTCTGAGTAGAAATTGTCAAGTAGATAGAAAATGATGTGATATGATAGGGATAATAATGAGGTGTAAAGAGAATAAAGTTAAAATAGATAGGGTAGTTGTATGGGTATTTGTGTGTAAATGATTGAAAAGTAGGGTTGTGTTATATAGGAAAATGTGAAAAAATAATTAAAAAATAAGGTAATTATGGGGAGTGAAAAGTTTTTGATTGAGAAATTTTCACTGACATGTTTTGTGTGTAACCAAACACACCCTTAAACAAATAATTAATATTTTATGAGATTTTAATGGTCAAAATAAATTTGACCAAAAAACGATATAGATTTACAACATCTCAAATGTGAGATGAAAACTACAATATCTAAACAGCCAAGTGAAGATCTAAGTAGTTAAAGCAATCAAGAAACATCAGCAATGGTGGGCCCTATTCAAAATTAAGAAAAAATAAGTGAAAATCAAAGCATGAATGAAGGATACCAAATGCACAAAATAAATGGTTGAGAAAGACTTAATTTACTAGTCAATCAAAACAATAGGCCTATTAGTGGTTTCCAAAAACCACCAATGGATTTACCAAAGAGCACCCTCCATGGTTAGAATTTTGCAAAGAGGAAATGGTGGAACTGTGCAAAATATTACCAAAACATACCAATAAGCAATTTTCTAATCTAAAAGGCTATAAAAGGAGCTTTCTCCTCCCCATTTAGGGGGCCAGAAGCCGAGCACACCCAAGCTTCTTCCTTATCTATTTTCTTTTGTCCAACTCCTTTATTTTTCCATTTTCAACAATCTCAACCTCAGATTTGTTCGTCCATTAACCCGATCCACTAGCTATACCCCTGATTCACCATTTTGTTTTCTTTCTATCCAAGTCGTTTTTGGCCCCTGACCAAACAATCCCGAAGTCCAGTGCAACGTCCTCATTGTTCAAGCCCGAACCATTACTGTATTAATATTTGTTATTCCATCAGTACGTCATTTGGCTTTTCATATGCATTCTCTTTGTTTTTTTAAAAATAAAAATAAAAAAAGGGGACATCATTTGCATTACCGCTGTTAGGTTACTCGTATATATGTTTGGTGGTTTTATTTTAATGTCTTATCATTACAACTAGCATGTCACGAGCATTTTTTTTTTTTCGATTTTTTGAAATCTAACCGTTCGTTTTTAGTCATTGTTTTTTTTTTTAAAAAAAAACTTTTGCATTTAAATCAAATCATTTACACAACAGATATTTATTGTTTCATTTTTCGCAAAAGAAAATCTTGCCAAACCATTATAAAGAAAAAAACGTCATCCCTTCATCGTGAGATAAAATCACACCCTGCACAACCGGAATGAAATTCTCATATCCATTTTCAAATTGAATTAAAGCCTTATAAAAAGCTTAAGGATTAAATTTCTGTTTCCACCATTCTAAGCTTTTATGTATAAGATATATGTTAATTTTAAGCACATTTATAACCAAATGTACTAAATGAAAAATAAATTTGTATTTTTTCTAATTATGAGTTCACTCAGGAAATATTCATACTTCAGTGCTTTATTGTACACGGACTAACCACCGTTATTTGGTTAGTAGCGACTCCAAAAATTAATATATTAATTTTTTATCCGCATTTATATGCGTCGTACTGACTATTAATTGCGTTTAACTGAGACACATGTTTGTACTTGGCTAATTTGTATCATTAAAAATCTCTATTAACTTGCATTATTTAAAAGCTTTAATACTTGCATTTTCTTTCTTTAACCCATATGTTTACACCTTATATTTAAAAATATCAACGCTTGCATTTTTCATGTCTACATCTTCTTTAACCCACTTCTTTTTTATATGAGAAAATGCTTAATTTTGTCACGAAAAAGTCTCTCATCTTTTTCATGTGGGCAATGAGAATTTTCATAACGATGACAAGGGAGGCGTCGGAGAGGAAGGAATCAGGCGGTACAAGGGGTGATAGGAGAAGACATTTTGATTTTGGACGAATGTGGGAGAGGATTGTAGAGAGATTGGAAGAAGAAGAAGAAGAAGATGATGCTAACGGTGGTGGAATATGCAAAGAAAGGTCGGTCTTGGAGGATCAATGAAGATTGAGCCAGTGCTTGCAGACAAAGGACAAGGAGGCGAATTGGAATTAGAAGGCAATGAAGGATTTTGAGGAGGAGCTCGTCACGGTGAAAAGGATTGACATACTCCATATCATCCTCTCTCTCTCGATCCTCATACTCGTATCATCCTCTCTCTCTCTGTCTCTCTCTGTCTCTCTCGATCCTCATACTCCATATTGTCCTCTCTCTCTCTGTCTCTCTCTGTCTCTCTCGATCCTTCTCCCTTCTTCTTTTCTCTCAACCGGGAGCAAAAGATGAAAATGGGAGGGATTCGTTGCTTGATTATGAGTTGGGTGCGGGTGATTCCAAGGATTAAGAGAGGAAGGAAGTAGGGTTGAAAGGCGAAGGATGCGCAAGTGATTTTCACAAGAAGAAAGCAACGAAGAAAGAAGAGGAAGGCGAAGGATGAGCAGGAGGATTTTACAGGAAGAAAGCCACGAAGAAAGAAGCGGAAGAGAGGCACGAGCGTTGTGTGCTCCTGCAAGATTCTTGAAGACGTGTAAATTTCGGTTTTGCATTTCAATTCTCTCGCACAAGGAGCAACACATTTTCTCCTGCAATACCAACCCAACGGCGCTAAGGAATCCCGCCTCATCCAATGGCCCGCAATGGGCGAACACAGAATCCCAGGTCTCAGACTGGATGCAGCAGAGCAGATCATACTCTTTAACTTATTATTCTTGGGCCCTGATCTTTTACGGCGGACGCATGTACCATATTGAATGTTTTTAAGTATTTTTTTGAATTTTTAAATACAGTGTCATTTTCGTAATTTTTGAAGTTCAAAAAATTACGAAAATTCCACTATATTTAAAAATAAAAAATACTTAAAAACATCTAAAAATAGTAAAACTTATTTTATAGATTTAATACACCTATATTTACCAAAAAAATAAAAAAAATAAAAAAATAAAAAAATAGGTCTCCGTGCTTCCGGCCGTAAAAGATCAGTAGGCATTATTCTTACCCATCAACGATTACCCTTACCATTTCACATCACTTTCGTATTTTAACAAACTTTACGCTAAATGTTTGTTTGTTTAACAAAAAAAATTTCACTCGAAAACTTTCCACCATTACTCTATTTTTTAATTATTTTTTTGCACCTTCATATACCAACATATTGTAAAGATGGAATGGAAAATTTCAATGCTTATATAAAGTTTGAAATATATCTATTTTTCTTAAAATGCAATTTTTTTAAAGAATTGCATACAATAAAATTTTTAAATTTGAATACCATTACCATAGCATAAATCGAAGGATTTTTTACATTTTAAACCTTCTAACTTTGTCTATTTGTATTTTAAACCCCGAAATTTGGTCATTTACATTTTAAATCCCGAAAACTTTGGTTTCTTTGCACTTTAAACCCTGCCTCATAATGACGTTAAAAACCACCGTTAATCCATACAAAATGACAAAAATACCCTTCAATATTTTTTTTAAAAAAATAATTTTTACATTTTAAACTTGACTATTAGGCTTTCTTTATTTTATTATTAGAGATTTCAATAACATTTTCACCTTTAATACAGATTTAGGTGTTTTTCTCAAAAAAATATTGTAGAGTATTTACATTATTTTGCACGAATTAACGGTAGTTTTTAACTCCATTATGAGTCAGTGTTTAAAATGCAAAGGAACCAAAATTTTGAGGTTTAAAATGCAAATGACCAAATTTCGGGATTTAAAATGCAAATAGGCAAAATTAAAGGGCTTAAAATGCAAAATACTGCGTAAATTCTTACTTTTGCACTTACATGAATAGGTACTTTAAAATTATTACATGAGAGGTACATTAATGTTATTAATAAATTTATTTCATATACTTCTAAAGGATACTGGTTAAGAGGTCAAATTTTTAAAATGAGATATTAGGATACGGGGCGCAGGTAGGTGGTTTGAATTAGGTTGAGTCAATCCATTCATAGTCTAGAATCTCTAGATTGGAAAATCTCTACTTAATCCAAATCACAATCCATTTTTCAAAAACCAAATTTATAACACTATAAACAAATTTAGTTAAAATAATATTTCAATCGATAATTCGAATTCTTGCTTTGAATTTTCAATTTTCACATATGTTTTGCACTGTTTTAGATAAATTTTATTAAATATATTTCATATATTAATAAATAACTATGAATTGTCAAAATTTGCCAACGTTGTTGATCACTTTCTATTAGTGCCGATAAATGCATGACTGGATCTGAGTTTAGAGTGTAAAATGCCTACTTTGAGTGAGGAAATGAGAAAATGGGGCTGATTTAAAAATTAAAAATAACAAAAAGAATTCAAATCTTGCAGCGATTTGACGTGGGTTGGAACATTGATCGACGAACTTAATCAGAACGTTCATGGAGAAGCTGCGAAGCTTAAAACTTTTCTAACTAAGGTCAGTTTGGTTGGATACAAAAAATGTTAACTAAAATTTTTTACTCTAAATAATTATTTTTTTTTACATTTTTCTATTCAAACTTTTTTACTTTTAAATATATTTCATATATTAATAAATAACTATGAACTGTCAAAATTTGCCAACGTTGTTGATCACTGAAAGTATTATTTAACATCATTAATAATAGTTAAATATATGCGACAAGGACTGCCACTTTCTGAAAATGTCAACTGATGCGACCTTCGGAAGTGGAAGACGAGTCCTCCCTCCACCTCAGTAGGCTCGTTTTTGAAACATGGCGTCGCAGTGATCATTGAAACTTCCCACCTGAGACAACTATTATTGCGACAGCCCGTGGGCCTGGCAAAGCCACCGAACAGCGGCTTGTTTTTTTTCTGATGGAAAAGACACACAGCCCTATCCCGCTCCCCTTGCAGTGTGGGAGGGGATCGGGATTGGGGGAAAATGTGAGATGAGATATGAGTATTAAATAGAATATTTTAAAAATTGAGTGATTGATATATAATATAAAAAATATAGAAGTAAAATTAAAATAAATAGATTTGTTAAAAGATAGTTAACAAAGAAAGCTATTTGAACATATAAGTAAAAGTAAAGAAATATAATAATTGGTTGATCAGCTTTGGAATCCGTAATTCCATGGATTCTCACCCCATGAATCCCATGCATATTACGGAACGTCCCTGAATACAATGCAAGTGGTGCAAAAGATGAAGTCGGCTTCACCATCACAAGAGATATCAGCTTCAAAAAATCTAAGAAAATGACAACATATCCGGTGCTAATGATAAGCATACAAAAATGACCAAATTACTGCAGTATGAAAGGCTAAAAAACTCGGCTTTAGAAAATAAATCACAAATAAAATAATCACCTTAACTTTGTATCTCATGTTTCATGTGACCACAAAGCTCATGGACCTTTGTCCTAATTTGCTTTTATGGTTAGGTGATCATATGTTCATGGGTTACTATTTTTCACCTAAAATTCTATATTCTCTCACTCTCTATCCCTACTCTTCAGACGGCTCGATCACTAATTTGGACCCACAGAGTCTCAAACTTCACGACTAATTCACTGCACCAAGGTGCAAAACTCATTTTTTTATTTTTTTGAAATTTTTTCACATAATTGTTAATCTAAATGTATTTAACATGCGTATCGATTTTACCAATTTTTAATTTTTTAGATTTTTTTCGCATTTTTAAAAACTAGTGGCAATTTCAAAAAAAATCTAAAAATATCCTAAAATGATAAAAATTGATACGTATGTTAAATATACCTAGTTTTACAGTTGTGTGAAAAAAGTTTCAAAAAATTAGAGTTTTGCACCCGAGTGCATTAAAATAAGTTCCCCTCAAACTTGGCTCGAATCTGTCATTTGAACAAAAATTGGTGTTTGGAGCCTTTAGCTTGGCTCGATCCAACTTAAAACCAAAAATGTGGACTCTAACAATATGAAATTGCTTAAATTTTGTTTGAATCAAGAATTGCTTACTTAAAAGCAATATAGCAAAGACAATACAATTTTTTTTGGAGATTTTTATAACTATATTCAATTTGTATTATATTTAAACTGTTAGATGTTCTTACAAATTTTAAATGGAAACAACAACAATCTCTCTTTTATTAAATTCTTACCAAATATTGGAAGAGGAATTAAGGTGGGACTCGAACGTAGGCGGCTCCTGAAACGAGTTACTAACGTTACCACCTGGGTGGACCTCCTGAACATGGGGACAATACAGGTAAAATGTATTTAAAATAATGATGACTAAATTTATAAATGATTAAAATATAAAGAAATTAACTATGTATTGAAAGTTTTTATGTTAAATTATATATTAAAAATAATAAAAGATATCTGATTATATATAATATATTAAAATCATTTGAGTTATTTAATTCCAAATTATTTGAAGTTTCAAGTTATTTGTTATAATGATATTCCAATTTAGGGCGGTTTAAATTTGAAAATTCGAGTCTTAAATTTTCTACTATATATGTTAGCATTCAAACCATGAAGTTTATGTATTAGCATTTTAAATTCTTCAAAGTTTTTTTTTTACAGGTATGTTTGGGAAGTGATAAAAACTTTTTGACGTTTTTGATATAAAAGTTATTGACTTGAAAGAAAATGATTTAATATAATAGAGGTAATTATGGAGAGTGAAGAGAATAAAATTAAAATAAATAGGTAAGTTGTGTAGGTAATTGTGTAGAAATAGTTGAAAAATATGATAGTTGTATAGAAAAATGTGAAGAAATAATTAAAAAATAAGATAACTATAAAGAGTAAAAAGTTTTAGCTTGACATTTTTTACTCATTGCCAAATACATTTTATATTTAATACCTCATCCTTATGGTGCTAAAAAATACGGTCAACTTATGTATATGCAAAAAAGAGAAGTGATCCTGTTCGCTTGGACTAAGCAAATGTGTTGCTCGGCCCACCTGAAAAATCTCATTTATAACACTTTATTTTTTGTTTTTTTTAATATACTTATTTATATAAGTTTAGTTAACATATAAACTAACTTTTATCATTTATGCTATATGTATATATTTTTTTGAGATTTTTAAAGATATGAGTATTTTAAATATTAATATACATATAAATATTTAAAAGTCAAAAAATATATATATATATATCCAAAAAGAGGAAATTTAGTTTATATATTAAATATACTTAGATAAATAAGTGTATGAAAAAGTAAAAAAATATTATAAATAATTTTTTTGAAGTAAACTAAGCAACATGAGATTTACTTAGCTAGGTTAAAAGAACCATTCCTTTGTTAAAAAAAATACCCTTACAGTTATTTCCAACAAAGCTCAACGTCTCCCACAAAGACCTCATCGACTCCGTCTCGAAATCCAGAGCCCGTCTTTCGCAACCTCCAACTTTCCCAGAAAAGATAGCCTCTGTGGTGTCACCATTGACAGGCCGTGCATTCTAAGCGATTGTGACAGCAGCCTCGCCGGGTCTCAGCCGGACAACTCTCCACATCCTCTACTCCTAAGCGGTTGGCCAGCGCGATCATCTAGTAAATTATTTTACATATAATTTAAATTTTACCATTTTTAGATATATGTATATATATATTTTTGAAATTTTTGAATATGAAAATTATTTTAATCATTTTAAAATACCCTCATGTTTAAAAGCTCAAACAAATACATATATATCTAAAAATGGTAAAACTCAATTTATATATTAAATACATTTATATTAACAAGTATATAAGAAAAAAACAAAAAAAATATTTTAAACAGGTTTTTAATGTGAGCTGAGTAAGTTATTTACTTAGCCTAAGCTAACATGCTCATTTTTTGTTTCTTTAATGTCATGATAGATAAGTGTTTAAAATGCAAATTAACAAACTTTAAAAGATTTAAATTCTAATATACAAATTTTAGAGTTTAAAATATTAATACATATAGTTAGAGGGTTTAAGACTCAAATTTTCCATTAAATTCCAATTCATTACTTGAAATAGTACTGATCTAAACATTTAAAATTTAGGGTATGTTTCGAAAATAATAAAATTTTCGATAGAAGGAAAGATGGAAGTAGTGCTAGGAACCATGCGATTTGAGCTGAAGGAGGGAAAGAAGGAACCATGTTACATTTAGGGAAGATGATCAACTTAGGCTGGGTTAAGTAAGACTTTACTTAGTTAAGCCTAAAAAACATATTTCTGATTTTTTTTTCAATTTCTTCTTTGCAAACATGTTAAGAATTTATAAATAAAGTTTTACTATTTTTGTATATCTTTAAGTATTTTTTAAAAATTTTAAATATAGTTCGCATGCATAACAATAACCGGTGTTTAAAATTTTTTAAAATATCCAAATATAATAACTTTTTTTAATAGATTCAATAAGAAAAATTGAAAAAAATAGAAAATACATTTTTTTAATACTTGCCTAAGTAAGGTCTTACTTAGGTCGGCCTAAGAGGGACAATCTCCTACATTTAGATTGCTGCATTACTAAAGGTGTCGGGGGCAAACATGTCATTTCCTCATGCTCATGACTTGCGTTTAGATTGTCCATGACGTAAATTTATTAAATGCACCTAGGTGCACTTAATAGGTGTATTTAACTCATTTTATTTTTTTTGAAAATTTTTCATAAATTTGTTAATATAAGCGTACTTACATATGCATCAATTTTTACTTTTTTGGATTTTTTTAGATTTTTTAAAAATCAATGGCAATTTAGTAATTTAAAATTACTAAAATGCCACTAACTTTTAAAAATCCAAAAAATCAAAAATCTTCAAAAATGGTAAAAATTGATATACATGTGAAATACACTTAGGGTGTGTTTGGTTGGAGATAAAACTTTTGATGAAAAGTTTTTGGAGTAGAAGTTGTCAAATCAATAGAAAGTGATGTGATATAATAGGAGTAATGATAAGGAGTAAAGAGAATAAAGTTAAAATAGATAGGTTAGTTGTATGGGTAGTTGTGTAAAAATGATTGAAAAGTATGGTAGTTTGTATAGAAAAATGTGAAAAAATAATTAAAAAATAAAGTAATTATGGAGAGTGAAAAGTTTTAGATTGAAAAGTTTTAGTTGACACTTTTTTACCCTAAACAAACACACCCTTAGATTACTAATTGTGCAAACAAAAAATTTTAAAAAAATTAACAAATGGTTGTTTGTACCCAAGTGCATCAAAACTAAGTGCACCTGGGGCATTTGATCGTTGCTTGTCTATGATAGTATGAGTATTTGAGGAATTAAAGGTAGAATGTTATGGGCACGGGAAAATTGTTGAAATATTGTGGTTATGAAGGAAATGATGAGAAAATATTGAAGGTATTAAAGAAATTTACCTAATTTTAGATGAAAAGTTTATTTTGCTAAAACTTAAAAAATGATGTGATGTGATATGGTTAATGGTGATGGGTAGAGAAAATAAAATTAAAATGGATAAGTCATTTGTGTTAATAATTGTACAAAAATGATTACAAAATAAGATAATTGTATAGGAATATATAAAAAATAATTAAAAATATGATAGTTGTGGTAAATGAAAAGTTTAAAATTAAAATATTTTTATCGTAAACAAACATGCCCATAAGTTACTTGTATGGGTACTCGGTTGCTCGATTCGAGTTGAACATAGTTTATGTCACCCCCTAGTTACCAAGCACTATGAGTTATAATTCCCTATGATCAATTGAGCTAGCATTAACAATGAAATCTAAAATTAGAAAACGGTACAAATACAAAATAATTATAACTAAATATAACAATGTAAAATTTACATTTTCAATAATTGAATTATGTAAACTTCATTCATTGCATGAGTAATCTATAAAGTATTATGACATTCTAATTAATGCATATATTAATAGATCTAAGTTTTTTTATCGTTCACGCATGGTCATAACATTTAGTAATTTAATATTACTAAAAATGCCACTGATTTTAAAAAATAAAAAATAAAAATATAAAAATCTCCAAAGACGGTAAAAATTTATACACATGTTAAATAATATATTAAGATTAACAATCTTGTAAAAAAATTTAAAACAAATATAAAAAATAATTTAAATACACTCAAGTGCACTGAAGCTAAGTGCACCCAGGGGCATGAAATCAGTTTCCATTTAACAACATTTTTTTATTTAGAAGACTAAGTTTTATTCAAATCATAATTATCCATAGCCCACATTTGGTCAAAAAAAGATATATTCAAGCATAAATTGGGAAAGACGATTAAATTCATTCACTTATGCATTATAATACTTTATAAAATTATTTATTTAGATATAAATAATATTTTAGACAAGTTAGATGTCGAAAATATATTTTTAAATTGATATTTAATATTAAATTATTTTACATTAAACATATTTGTAGATGGAGTCGTGCATATCGATATTAGACAAATAAAATGATTTTCATGATAATATACATAATATTAAATGTAATAAATATAATAGATTATTCATCAACTATCAAAATATTCAAAATAGAAGAGGTTGTCTGGGAGAGATGTTGTATAGAAGTATCTTCACAACAATGCGATTGACACATTTGGAATGAGCAGAACAAAAATGGAGAATGAGCAGAATAAAAATGGAGAATGGGAGATGGAATAGATTTGATAAAAGTAAAATGAAAATAAATGAAAATTGAGATAATTGTATATATAAAGACATGAGGAAACGATTATAAAAATTAAAAAAATGGAAGCTCGGTAATTGAGTGTTGATTTTTACATTTCCACTCCCTTATTTTCATTTTCTTCCAAACAAACACAATTATAAGTGCAACTCAGTGAGGTATTTGTGATTCAACCAATCAGTATCATAAATGAGTACAATAGGTTTTTATTTTTATACTTAGGAGTTCCAAAGTAAAAAAATTACTCAGCGTAATTAAAGCAAGGTAGGTGCCAAGATCTAAGTGGAAATATATCATACTTAACATCTCTTTTATGAAATATGTTACATATCTCAAGATATAAAACATATATTTTAAAATAAAAAATTTATTTAATTAATCTATTATTTAGTCTATCTAATCAATTATTTTAAAATTATACTTTTATTATATTAATTATTAAAATCTATATTAGGATTATAAATTTTAAATACAATATGAAGACTACTTTAAAAAATTAATTTAAAACTGAAATTGGAATCCAACTATTTTTTTTTCAAATAGAGTAAAATAGTTATAGAATAAACTTTATCTAAAATAGGATAGAGCCAAGTTTTTGAAAGATAAGATACTAACAGTGCAAGTTATTGATAAAATTTTCAGACGAAAAGCTTTTTTGTTGTATTTTGGAGATGATTAAATTTTTGATGAAAATTTTTTTATATAAATTTTTTTTAAAATATAAAAAAATGAGATATGATAGAGGTAACGATGAAAAGTAAATAGTATAAACTTAAAATAAATACGTTAAATATATTAGTAGTTGTGTATAAATTATTGCAAAGTAGAGTAATTGTACAAAAAGAAGTGAATAAATAATTAATAAATATGATAATTGTAGATAATAAAAAATTTTAGATTGAAAAATTTAATGGGTTAACAAAACCATACAAAAGTTATAAAAATAAAGAAAAATTATATGATATAATAAGGACAATAATGAAAAGTAAAGAGAATGAAGTAATTGTGCATAAATATTGAAAAGTATTATAACTATATAAAAAAATATAAAAAAAAATTAAAATAGAAAAAAATTTTAATTGAAAAAATCTTGACGTCCCAAATCATGCCCTTAAGTTGCTCCACTTTACACTCCTGTATTCCTTGCCCTTGTCATCATGGGTGGAAATCAGGGCAAGCCATACTGGGGCAAGCCAAACAAGGTTGGTTTGACCATCATTTTTTTAATAGGTTAGATGAAAAACTTTTAGCTTACATAAGACTGATTTTAGAATAACGGGTTCAGTAAAAAATTCGGGTCAAATAAAATAATTTAAAGAATTTATATACCTATCAAATATAAAGATACATCTATACTAAATTTAAATGTTATATGTTTTAATATTTCACTAATTATTAAAAAAATACATTATTAATAAAACAAATCATGAGAAAGTATAATATAAATTTATTAAAACATGTTAATATATAATTATACGTAAGAGTTATATATGTGCACGAATTTTTCTTATTGATTATTATATTGTTTTATGGATAAATTGATTTTTATACTATTGATATAGTTAATTATAAAAAAATGTGAGAATTTTGAAAAATAATAAGATTTAAACATGTGCTTATAATTTTTAATAATTTAATATATGCGGAACGGAACGAGATTCTTTGGTTGAGACTAGAGGTGATAACGAATCGGGTTGGACGGTTTAGGAGCTAATCCTAATATGTTTTTTAACAAATTTAAAAAACTTCAACTCTAACTCATTTACAACATATTTAATAAACAAGTCTACAGGTTGTTAACGAGTTGTGTACTTGTATATGCCAAGACGTAGATATGCAACAAGACTAAAATGAAGTTACTGTCATAAGCATTGGCATTAAATTATTAATCAAACTCATGTCTCGGGCTATGAAGCTATAGACGAAGCTATAGTAACAAGCAAAATACAGATATATCTATCTAGTGATAGTCAGACGACAACAACGGTGATGGACAGGCTTCGGTGGCTAAAGACAAATCTTAGGAGATAAAAAGAGAGCAACAACTTTATTATGAGATAAATTAGAAGGTGGATAGAGAGAAAGACAGAGACGAGAGGAAGAAGAAAGGTCATAACTTACCAAAAACCTAGAAGGAGGAAATCAAGGCAGATTGAAGTTAAATCAATCAGCTGGATGGAGAGAGCTAATGGAGAGAGAGGAATCGATAGCAAGATGGGAGACATAAGATGGGAGGAGATGATGAGATGAGGGTACGAATTGGGGAAAATGAGAGAAGCTGGGGCGGAAGATGAATTACGAGGGGAAGAAAGAGGCAGAAGGAGGGCATAACCGCACAGAGCGCAACTCGGCAACTAGCATAGGAGGGGGAGATGAAGCTGTGATAGGAGACGAAGAAATGGAAGACGTGGCTAGTGCGACTAAGAGAGAGAACGAGTTTTTCAGCTCATAGGTGTAGACAACAACTGCTTTAGTAGAGGAAGGAGAATAAGGGGTGAAGAAGAAGGTCCATAACGCAGCGAGAATGGGTGGGGCCCAAGGGGGATAGGAGGCGCTAAGAGGAGCTCAAAGAGAGGGAGGGAGGGTGGGAGAGAGAGACCCACATCAGAGAAGAAGGCAGCGATGAGAGAACTTAGCAAGAGTTGTTTAGGCTTGTTGCAGGGGACTGTCAATAGCATAGACTTAAAAGTTGCGAGACAGGGCAGAGAAGAGCTCAAGCCTTAGGGGGCATGGAGAAGAAGGGCTGCGGCGATTTAAGGGGTAGGGCACATACATGGAGGGATTCAAGCGTAGGGTGAGAATAATCCAAAAGACATACACAAGTGGAAGGTGGGAGTAGAGCTCAAGCCTTAGGGGGCATGGAGAAGAAGGGTTGCTGAGATTTAGGGGGTAGGACACATACATAGAGGGATTCAAGCGTAGGGTGAGAATAATCCAAAAGACATACACAAGTGGAAGGTGGGAGTGGGAATAGGAAGAGACAAAAAATTAGAGGGATATTATATATATATACACATAGAAATATTCAGGTGCAGTATCGCTGAAATGGGCCCCACATGATCATCGAATTACAATCTAGTCCACCCATTGTATTTAGAATAATATATTCTATTACCATACCACTTTTCATCCCAATCAAATATGTATATGGGCCTCATCTGAAAATGGTACAAATTCAACATAATAAAATAGTTTGATGTAAATAACAATTTTAAAGTAATTTTTCAACATATAAACCATTTGCTATAAAATTTATATATGGATAAATGATTGTATAAAGTTTCATTGCATTCTAATATGTGTGGGGCCCACTTTTGATCAAATGTACCGTTGTTCTGGTGCAGTTGCACTGCACCGGAACAGCTCTCATATATATATATATATGGGATACCCGAATTCCCATGCAGGCGCGCTGCCCGGTTAATCCAGGCCGTTAGAGTTGGCGCATCAAATCATGGCTGTTCTCATCCTCCCGCGAGTAGGCCGCAGGTATATAGCGTGCTAAGTATGCATGCATGGTAGGGAGCCAGCTGCAGCTGTGATTTTCGATGCTGATCGGTTTCCAAGGCAGGAGAAGACGTGCTGGAGACATGCGCATGTGCTGGATTCGGCTGGATTTGAGGGAGAGGGAATGACAGAGGGAACGACGCAGTAGTCCGGAGAGGGAGGAGGGTGAGAACGGCGATAAAAGAGAGGAAGGGAGATTCGCGTCCGGAATCGCACGAACGCTACCAGATCCTTCCAACGCTGCCGGAGTCGCCATTGCTAGGAACGACGAGCAAAACGGGAGGGAAGGGGAGAGGGGACGGTGAGGGTTTGACAAGGGCATTTGGAAAACTTTGACCGAGAGGTTGAGAGAACGGCAATCGGAAAGGAGAGGAAGGAAGAATGGTAGGGGTGCAACTCGGGTCGGGTTATACCGGGTTGGAGTGAACCCAAACCCTAAGCCAACCGGGTTGGAGTAAACCCAAACCCAAACCCTAAGAATTTAATCCGGGTTCGGATCGGGTTCAAACCGGGTTCGCATTGGTTTTGGTTTGGTTTCGGGTTAGAATTCGGGTTACCAATAAACTGTTTTTTTTCTAATTTAATTGTAATCTAAAATAAAATTATTGGAATATACATACCTGTGTTTATGAAGTCAAGTATAGCGAATAGCTAATGGAAATGACTCAAGTGTAGCAAATAAAAAATAAACATATCATACCAACTATTGTAGTTGAAACTAAACATTATCATACAAATTGTTGAAATTGAATTCAAACTGAATATTTATCATACAAATTGCTAAAATAGAAATTGACCACTTATCATACCAATAAACTTAAAATATGAATCAAATTTATACTACAATCTAAAATTCAAACTAACAGATTTCTCATACTAACAAAAAGTATAATATGACATAGATTTATCATGCTAACTCAAATTCAAACATAATCCACATAACAGTTATTCAAAGCAACTAAATTTAAATACACTAAGCATAATGGTTCAACATTCCAATCTAATTTAAGTGCAATCCAAATTTAAAATGACGAATAAACAAATCTCAAGTATAAATAAGTTTACATCCACTTTTAAATAAATTCAAAATTCAAATGAGTTCATGTCTCCAAAGTTTCCAAAAAAACTAAAAAATTATTCGAAGACTTCCAAGTAATTTCTCCCTTGATTTCCATTTGTATTTCGAATGTCAAGTTTTTACACGTGCGGCTACCCCTCATATATTTTTAATTTTTTTTTAAAATATCCATATTAACTATATGTTATAAATCATAGTTATTCATTAATTTAAATCAATTAATCACTTAAATTAAACCATTTGACTGATATATATTAAATCAATTAACCACCTATATATTAATATTACAAAAAATGTATATTTTTTTAAAAAAAATTATATAAATTACACCGGGTTCGGACCGGGTCGGGTTTTGGTACCGGGTTGGTGCGAACCCGGTTTTGGTTTCGGGTTTCTACGGGTCGGGTTGAAACCGGGTCTATTTTGGAAAAAATCTTTAAAATAGAACCCAATTTTGGTTTTGGTACCGGGTCGGGTCGGGCGGGTTCGGACCGACCCGGGTACCAAGTTTCACCCCTAAAGAATGGTGCCCCCATTGCAAGGACCAACGCTGCCAAAACCGTTGCTGTCGGCACTAATGCTGCCAGCCAGTCGCCTGAGAAGAGGAACGCGAGAAGAGAAGTCGCCGGAGCAAAAGAAGGAAAAGGCTATCGGTGGTAAGGACCTCATTGTTTACTATCCGAAATCCCGATTTGACATACTGTAAATCATCAAACCATGCAAATATGCAACTATTATTTCAAATTCTTCTATATTAGAGTGCACATTAGTAATTTATAGCTGAAATTAATGTGAAATTACACTATAGTAGAGTTCAAATTAGTTTAGATGCTAATCTGTAATATATTGCAAATTAACATAGAGGGGGTTGAATTGGAGACATAAATAAACATGTAGAGATTGAAAATTTAAGTAAATTTTCAAAAACAGCTCACTAATTCCAGCTTAATCCCATTTGTCCTTTTGAATCTTTTCATAAAAATTCTATTTACAAAAACAGCTCACTAATTCCACCTAAAATAATTCATAGTCAGTGTCACAATTTTGATTGATAACAATTTTAGTGCTAAATAATGATATCATTAAGTTTTTGAATCTTTCAAAAACATATCAATATATTTACAATTAAGGAAATGATAGTTGCTGAGATGCTATGTACTACTATGAGCATGCTGAATTTCTATCATAACCTCATGAATAGTATGTTAATACAAAAAATAATTCATAGTCAGTGTCACAATTTTGTTTGATAATAATTTTAGTGTTAAATAATGATATTATTAAGTTTTTGAATCTTTCGAAAACCTATCAATATATTTATAATTAAGAAAATGATAGTTGCTGAGCATGCTATGTGCTATTATGAGTATGCTAAATTTATATCATAACCTCATGAATAGCATATTAATACCAAAAATAATTCATAGTCAGTGTCATAATTTTGTTTGATAACAATTTTAGTGTTAAATAATGATATCATTAAGTTTTTGAATCTTTCTAAAATCTATCAATATATTTACAATTCAGGAAATGATAGTTGTTAAGCATACTATGTGCTACTATGAGCATGCTGAATTTCTATCATAACCTTATCAATAGCATGTTAATACCAAAAATAATTCATAGTCAGTGCCATGTTTAGTGTATTCACAATGTCAAGGAACTCCAAACCAGTCCTTCATACCATATTTGAGGTATGTTATATATTGAATCAGCACGTTGTGTTGAGTGACAAGGATTTTCAAGTTCTTTACCGCTTTTACGCTAGTGACTGCTGTGTAGCCAGTGCCATGTTTAGTGTTTTCACAAATACCTCAGTGAACTCTAAACTAGTCCTTCATGCCATATTTGAGGTATGTTATATGTTGAGTTAGCATTGTGTGTTGGGTGCCTTCAAATACGAATCCGACTTATTTTATAATCAAGCAAGAATTTGTTTCATTTGTATATATTTTGGTAACCATTTGCACCATTATTTCGTGCTTATTGGCTACTCAACATGCTTATTGTCTACTCAACATGAACCAGATCACATGAAGTACATTCATGCTCTTTAGATCACTGCCTTATCACTTTTATTGTATGGATAAATTTAAGAATTACATGATGACATTGAAATATGGTTGTTGACTATGGATTGTTTCAAGCGATGTGATTTTGCACTGAACATTGTTTGATTGATTAACAAGTCAGCATGCTAATGTGAAGTGAGAAAAAATAATAAATAATGCATCACAAGTTGTTAATGATCCTTCACTGATTTGTCTTCTACTCTTCAGGACGAAGGTGAAGAGAATAGAATATGGTGAGGACACAAAGCAATGCCAGGCCAGAAAAGAATGCAGTTGCTAAACGTCAAGAAGGAGTGCTGTCATGCTCTAATTAGCCCAAAAAAAAAAATAGAAAGCTCAAGTTCATGAGGAAGGTAGTAGTGAGAAGACATTATACTTTCAAGACCTGCGGACATCGTTGATATATAAGGAGAAGTTTCAATCAAGACCAGTAATAAAGGGTCGTCCACTCCGCATTGATGACTTCAGTGATTTTCCACTCTCAAAGTGGCTTGTGGATTATTTAAATTTGTGATACTTGAGGAGGATATTTACCCTGATCTGGTAAGGATGTTCTACTGTAACATGAATAAAGAAGCTATTACGTATGTCAAGGGAGTGCAGATATCGATGAATGACCAAATGCTAAAGGATGTATTCGACGTACCTCTTTGAACAGGTGATGATCCCCCACAGATCACTAAGGAGGAGTCATTTACCATGTTAAGCGGAGACAAAGAGAAAGGAAATGAGGCAGCCAAGTTAACTAGTCGAGAGTTGCTCACTTTGAATATGAAATTGTTGCACTACGTGACTATGAACAACATCTTCCTGAGAGCTGGATCTGTATCCGAAGTGTCAATCCATGATGCCTACATCTTATGTGCACATGAAAAGGAGTAAAGTGTTGAAAATGGAAGAATGGGGTGGATTTATCTGGAGAGGATGTGCCGAAGCATAACATTTCGGACAAAATTGATGGTAGTTTGATGGGGAGGTTGAGATATGCGCTTAACATGGAGACAAATGAGTGGCTTCCTATTACACTAAAGGAGGGGAATAATACAAAGGAGACAGTTGCGCAGACAGATAGAGGTGCCGAGTACTAGCGAGCGGGCGACAACACCACAAGAGCAACACATCAGTGATGATAAAGAAGAGTGACATGGCTATGCTGGTGTTCATTCATCTCCAAATGAATCGGCTGCAAGGGAACGTATGCCACGAGGCCTAGAAAGTAGATTGGAGGAGGTGTTGAGTGCAAAGATCGAGGAGATGAAGAGAGAAATCAAGTCTTACATCTCTCAGCTTATATCTTCATACATGATCCCACCCAGAGTCACTCCAACAAACTTTACCCCCCGTAGTAGATGTCGATTTCACTCCTACATCCGTGGAGGCAACCCCTGCTTCTGGTACTGCCACCCCTACATCTATTATCGTCACCCCCACATCTGTTATTGTCACTCCCATTATCACTCATTCCACCACTCCTGGATTTCCCCCCGCTGTGTATACCCCCACTGAAGTATTACTATCAACGTTCATATCTTCGCATAGTGCAGCCATGTCACATGCTCATTACAATGAGCCACAATCCTCACCCTCCTTTGCGGACCTACCAACTACATACAATGTCTGCGTCGATGCTTCGTATTTTGGGAATATAGCACGTCTTGCTAGAGCAGTGGAGCAAGTCCTTGAGCATGTCAATCGCATTGATAAGAGACTTGTTGGTGTTGAGAATGTGTTATAGAGAGATGACAATGAACGAAAGTGAAGACATAAAGCTGTGGACCTGCATTACTTGTTTTGATTACTCTATGTTGTTTCCTGCATGTTTTTTATGTTCAGTATATTAGAAGATCTGTAATTAGCCCACTTTCTTTATACTTTTTTGTATTCGTAACTTTTATGTTGGAGGACATATGTCAGCAAAGAACTTTCTTTCTTTGTGTTTTTGAATATTTATACTTTGAATTCAAGTCCTGCTTAGATCGTAGATTGTGAATGGTGTTGTTTGTCAAGTCAATGGTTGGAATGGATTTACAGGTCACTTGTTTGCGAGCTTCAGCATTTGTGTTGGTCAATGAGCATGCTACAAGCAGGGCCGTCAGTGTGTGTATGCTGGATTTGCACGTCATTCGTTCGCGAGCTTCAACATGTTAAAACACTAATGAGCATGCTAGGAACTGAAGTGCATATGTGGAATGGAGAAGCAGGTCCTCTATTGCTTGAATCAACATGCTATATATTCAGGTAACTGTCTGGAGTGGATTTACTGGTCATCTGTTTGCTTGAATCGACGTGCTAATTTTTCAATTAGCAAACTATATACTCAAGTTAGATTCCGTAGTGGATTTGCGGGTCATAAGTTTGCGCGTAGTAGCATGCTATATATTGTGTGCATGCTATATACAAAAGTCAATGGGTCCATAGCATATTCAATATCACATACGTAAAAGTCAATACAAAAAATTACACTTTCATTTCTCTCAAAGTGTACAATTGAATACAAAAAGAATCATAATTCTCTTTTCCTTTAATATTGACGCTAGCATCAACTTCTGGCTAGCATTGACTTCTAATTCTATACATACATATTTATATATGTACCCACATGCTTCGTGTCCATCCTGCATTGCGCTTAAAAAATTGATCATAATGTAGTAGTACTTCATTGGTAACTTTATGCAAACAACTTACCATAGGACATATGAAGACATAATACCAAAATTCCAAAAGTATTTTATGGTGTCCCACTAGCGATTGGAGTCATGCACTAATTTGTACAATGAAGCAGAATTAAATGGAGTAAAGTAATAATATGGATTACGTTTCAGTTGATTAAATCAAATGAGATGTCAACATACCATCTCCTCACAATTCTTCTTTAGCAATTGTGGACAGTTTTGTTGATTGTGATCAATCACAAACTTCTTGCATCATCGGCATAATTGTCCACTGCGTTCTATAACTTTTTCAACTGAAGATTTTAACCGCTTACATGATCATCATTTTCTTTGAACAACATTTGGGAATTCAACAATAGGAATTAGGGCATTTGATACATTGTCTTTAGTTGTAAGCTGTATTTCTCCTCCAATGTTATCATTCGTCTCCACATTGAATGGTGTGGAGGAATTGTGAACGTCTTGGACAAGATCATTGGCAAGCGTGCTATCTTCATAAATCCTTTCTTTGTCTTCACAAGTCATGTGCTATTGTCGCTCATTCGAACATCCAGCTAACTTCTGTGATTGTACATGCTCTCACAAATTTGTTATTAAATAGTCTGAAGCTATAGTTCCAATTTGAAAACTACCCCAGCTCGATGTCATTTCCTCCAGGATGAAATTCAATTTGGGGAGTGTCAAATGCTGACGCATCATAGCTGAATTTGTAGCATCATAATTTTTTGTGAAAAGTGAAACTGCAACATTCTCTTTTGGATGTTGCGACCAACGACATAGCAAATGTTGAATAGGCATGTTAATGATATCACACCATTGGAATATGGATAATATATGCCGACAAGTAATCCCAATCCATTCAAATAGTCGACATGAACATGTTGCAAATTACCTATCTTCACACCAAGTAACTGTTCTCCTTTATGCGGGATCTTTGTACTTGTGAATTTCATATATAACACGACTCCTTTCTATAACTTCAGATTTAGGCTTGTAATAGTATGACTCCTCTACTTTTGCTTGAAACTCGAAAAATATTTCTCTAGTATATAATTTGGCAATTTATTCCTCAATTACAAATTTAGTTTTCAAAATTGGAGTACCGTATGTACTTTTACAATCAGCATCTTTCTCGTCTTCTCTCCTCTTTCGAACAACACGTTCATATGCTTCTACGAACTCATGCAATTGAGTGGTTGGTCCAACAAAGTGGTCGAAAAAAACATTCATGCTTTCAGAACGTTGCGTATTGGTCATCCTTGCTAAGAAAAAACTTCTTGTATAGACTGGAATCCACTTATCCCTGACATTGTACATCTGCTGTAGCCATGCATGGTTTGTCAAATCATAATCGTTCATTAATTTTGCCCAACTAGATTCAAACTCATCTCTATCTTCTGTATTGTGAATCAACTTGTATAACTTATCTTTAAATTCAGGATATTATTGATTGGCAGATTGCAACTTTTCATGAAATTTCCTATGTATATGCCATGAACAAAAAATATGCTTTGTGGTAGGAAAAACTATGAAAATGGCTTTTGTTATAGCTGGATCTTGATCTGTGATAATGACTTTAGGTGATACACCACTCATAGCATGGAGTCATACTTTGAATAACCACGTAAAGTCATCTTCACTTTCACCAAATAATAAACCTGCACAAAGTAAAACTGATTGCTTATGGTGGTTTATTCTGACAAAGGGCCCAAAAGGCATATCATACTTATTTGTTCGATAAGTTGTGTCGAAACAAATAACATCATTGAAAACTTGATAATCTCTTTTGGATTCCCCGTCTACCCAAAAATATGACATCAACTGATGGTACTCGTCGACCTGGATTTCATAAAAGTAATCTGGCTTCGCAGCAAATTGCTTCTGAAAGTACTCTAGTAATGCTGTTGCACTTCCATCACATCTACACATCCGTCTTGATCTTAAGGTATTACGAAAGTCAACTTTCATGAATCCTAGTTGATCACGACTCCTAATCTCTTCAGTCATGAATTGCAATGATCTAGATATTCCAATACCAACCTTACACAAATCTTCAACTATATTTAGTTGTGAGTCTGGCACATAGTGATGGGATCGCAGGCAACGGGACTTTGTGAGGGTCTCCAACATATGAGAGTGCTCTTTCTTGAAGCTCATAATTGTCCATTTCGATGTGTTACCTACGAGCTTGATGGTCAGTGATGCAAGACATCCACATCTAGTAATATCCATTTGTTTCCTCTTTTTTCCAACATTTTCTACATTCCTTCTTAGTCCTTGCCTTGAGCATTTTAGAATGCGATAGCATATCTGCTTATATTTTTTAGATCTTCTAACACCACTTTTCTAATACTGAAGCTACAACATTTTTCATATAAATTGTAGAAAGAATATGCCTCTTCCTCATAATCAAATTCTTGCCCGATAATAGGAGTTAACTCAGTAGGCGCATTGAGAGTAAAAGTAATCACACTTGTTGGACTCTGTCCACTTTTTGCAACTTCTCCAGCATCTTCATCGAATCCCACTGTGGGCAATGGAGACACACTTTTGTCCACATTCATTGATGATGTCATTTACTATATACCTACTAAATCAAACTTGATAGACAATATAAATTATTCAACTAACAAGAAATAGAATACATAAATTCTACAACTACTTGCAATGCAATAATATCTACTTTGCAAAAAAACATGGTGTACAATTGTAATGCTTCCAAAACTAGTATGCTAATGTCATTGTAAAACATATTAATTTTATAAATCTAGTGTTTTATCCTAAAATGAGCATCTCCTATAGGATTTGAATTCTACATAAATTTAGTGTTTTATTAAATCACTTTTTTCATAGTCTTTTAGTTGTCAGCATAAGTCAGTATCATATTTGAGATTTCATGTCATCTATTTCTGGCTATCCACATGCTAAATGATGCATCAGCATGCTATATACAAAAGTCAGTGTGTATTTTGCTACTGAAGGTCATTTGTCTGTGACTATTAGTTTCTCGTCGTGTTGAATGAGCGTGTTATACCTGCATTGTGTAAAGTGAAATTGCAGAGCATCTGTTTCACCTCTGGTTATCAGAATGCTAAGTGTTGCATTAGCATGCTAAGTGTTTATTTTAGAATTGAAGGTTTCTGTTTGTCCATATCAGCATACTAACTGTTGTATGAGCTTGCTTTAACTATTATAGAAAGTAAATTTTCTTTAACGTGTTTGGAATGCTGAAAGTTATCCGCAATCCTTTTTTTGTAAATATGTAGAAGTCAGATGAAAAAATTGTGATTTTACAATTGCATTACATGAATGTCGTAGCAAAAAATCAACCTTCTTTTTAGGTAGAGAATCAATCAAAACCTAAATTTATTTTTATTTCTAATATATTTTTGTCCACATCTATTTTCATTCATCCCACTGAATTTTTTTATAGTTTCATTACTACTGAAGGTGCCCATTTGTAATTTTCTGTTATAAATTAATCAAAAAATAATCAGCAATAACAGTTAAATCACGTAATAGTTAAGTTTATAAAAAATTTCCAGTAATACGTACTTATCTTATGGATATATTTGCATATTATTTTTTTAATCTGCAATGAACACGAAGATTACCTTTTTCTATGATTTTACACCTGGACAATTTATGGAAGAAAACTAACCTTCTTTTTATCCGTGGAGATTTCACAAAATTTGCAATTGTTTTTGCCTCCGTTCGATCAGATTATTCTGCAATTGTTTTCCTTCTGTTTGCATTCATTTCCCAGCAAATGCTTCTTCTCTGATGACCAACTGCAGCAGAAACAACATGCTCTACGATTTAGGCGAGACAACCAGAAGGGAAATCGCAGGCATGCTGAAGACGTGCTCCGCATGTTTGCTGCCAACATTAAATGCGCAGCAGGGGTGCAGCTTTTTGCATGCGCCTCCAACTGCTATTGTCCCATACACGCACACTTACCTATCATGGTACCAAGCATACCTGCGGCCTACTCGCGGGAGGATGAGAACGGCCAGGATTTGATGTGCCAAATGTAACGGCCTGGATTAACTGGGCAGCGCGCCTGCACGGGAATTCGGGTGTAGCATTATCCCTATATCTATATATATTACACCCTTAAAAGGGTAATATAAATGGGTCAACGGTTGTGAAATATTAATCCTAGTTTATTTATTTAATTAAATGGTTGATCGGTTTGAGATCATAAATCATGTATTCTCAACTAAAACCCTTTCATAAAAAAGTTGAACGGGTGGAATGACAGGTTAACTGTTCCATTAGCATCCGCAATTGGGACATGATCGATCAAACTCGATTGAGTTAAAATTTCTCACTTGCTACTGTAATGAGTCCACGAAACGATTGGGACAAGGCGGGTGGCCGGTGGACACGCCCCAGTTCCATCCCCACCTCGTCATCTGTCACTCCGACGTTAGCGACCACACTCAGCGGCCTACCACTAGCACCGGTGGGTGCGCATGCGCATGCTCGCGCTCGCCTCCCCTCCCCTCATGGAGAAGAAGACGAGCCGGCGCTGACGACTCCCAGCGAAAATCATGGACACTGCTGCGTCTCTGCATCCCTCCGTCTTACCTTTCGACGTTCTAACCTTCCTCTGCAGAAATACCCCAACCAAACGCCCATCATCAGCCGCTCTGCATCCTCGCCGCCTCTGCCTCAGCAGGCCAACCGCTCCCTTCGTCGACGGCCGACATCTTCTCACCCCTAAATTCCCCACTCCGATCCGACGGTTCCGGTTGTCGGCATCTCCTAACACTGATGACGGACATCCCGCCGCCGTCAACAACACAACTGACTCATCCTTGAACGGCAACAACAACGCCCCCGCCGCCGTTGCAGGATCAGAAACCTTCCGGCCTCCCCTTTTCTCGCAATGGTCTCCTCCAAGATACCTCTGGCGGGGCGCCGCCGTTTTCATCCTGGCCGGCCAGGTCATCCTCCGCGCTCTCAAGGGCAAGATCCACCAAAGAAATACACTTCAGCAGCTCGAACGAGTCGGCCCCAAATCCACCGGCGTCTGCTTTCTGACCGCGGCATTCGTCGGCATGGCCTTCACCATCCAATTCGTCAGGGAATTCACTAGGTTAGGGCTGAATCGCTCCGTCGGTGGTGTTCTTGCGCTGGCTTTTTCCCGCGAGCTGAGCCCTGTCGTCACTTCCATCATTGTAGCCGGCCGCATCGGCAGCGCGTTCGCGGCTGAGTTGGGCACGATGCAGGTTTCGGAGCAGACCGACACGCTGAGGGTTCTCGGCGCCGACCCCGTTGATTACCTGGTCACGCCGAGGGTGATCGCCTGCTGTATTGCGCTGCCCATCTTGACTCTCATGTGCTTCTGCATTGGGATGGCTTCCAGTGCCATCTTGGCAGATGGGGTTTACGGAGTGAGCATCAACATCATCTTGGATTCGGCACGGAGGGCTCTGAGGCCCTGGGATATCATCAGCGCAATGATCAAGTCCCATGTGTTTGGTGGGATCATTGCGATTGTGAGCTGCGCTTGGGGGGTTACAACCCTTGGGGGTGCGAAGGGAGTTGGTGAGTCCACAACGTCGGCGGTGGTCATATCGCTCGTGAGCATTTTTATTGCTGATTTTGTTCTTTCCTACTGCTTCTTCCAGGGTGCAGGCGACTCGCTCAAGTATGCAATGGGTTAAATCTCGTTTCTTTCTTCTTTTATTTTGTTTTGTTTTTGTATCTTTTAGCTTTCTCGGATGATGGAATTACGGATAGTGTAAGATTCCAATCAATGGAATCCAAAAAAATAGCTTGTGAGTTTATCTTGACTGGTGTTTCAGCTTCTCCACTGTGTAGGAATGGGCTCGTATTTGTCATCTATTGTCTTTTATTTGATTGTGATAGCTTTGATACAAATTGAATTAAATTGCAATTAGTAGTGTACTCAACTAGTAACCGAATTATATTTTTGTGTTTATAGACTATATTTTGAGACTTTAGCTCCGGATTTGCTTCTATGTTTGTTTTGAGGTGGAACTGAAGGAATCGAAGTAATATCTTTGTTTAGGAAAATAGGTTCTAGGTTTTTCCTCCAGGGGCAAAGAAGTAATAGGAAATGATGTGTTACACATAAATGTTGTCTTTTACTGGTAACTAGATTAATTGAGTACAAGTTAAATTTCCAACATTCAGTAGCAATTCCTTGAATTGTAAGATTGAAATCTCATCCACAATGCTCCCTACCTGATCAGAACATATGGCACTTTTATTGACATATCACACGACTTTTGACTTGAAAGATAGGAAAACTTCTAAGAAAGACCGATAGTTGGGTGTTTGGCCTGTTAGGATAAAGTCATTTGGCAGTTCAAGTGGAAGGATTCTCTGTAACTTGTGTTGCATGGCCTGTTAGGATAAAGTCATTTGGCAGTTCAAGTGGAAGGATTCTCTGTAACTTGTGTTGCATTACTAAAACTCTTGGCTAGGGGTGTAAATAGGGTTGGGTTCAACCCGAGCCCGCATCAACCCGAACCGATTTATACCATGGTTGGGTTGAGGTTTTGGAAATTTGGTTTTTAAAAAATGGGTTCAACCCGACCCGATTTTAAAAATGGGTTCGGTTGGGTTAGGGGTCGGTCAACCCGACCCGACCCGATTTCATAAGATATGTATTTACATATATTTATGTGAGTGTATTTCATTCATATTGCTTAGATATTTAAATAAAATTGTGTTGAGTTTGGAAATTTGTTTGACTATTTGGTTGTCAAATGTTATTTGAATTTATTTGGTTTGGAAATATATTTGGTTAATTAGTTGTGAAATTGTGTTTGGATTATTTGGTTATATTGCATCGTAAATAGGTTGTTTAGATATTTGCTCGCATTGGTGATTTAGAATAACATAACAGGTCAACTGAGAACTTAAGATGTTTGTAGCTTTGATTGGAAGCCAACTAAGAAGGTAAGTAAGATTATAATATTCATTTTTCTATTTTGCATAATTTACTGTAATAATTTTACTTGGCTTTCACTTTTTGACTTGCAGAAGACATCGATTGCTAAAAAATACAAAAACAAAAAAACGAATCAATTACTAAACTTATCCTCCACTTTTGAGCTATGTAGAACTTTTATTGGTACTTATTGTTTTTATAATTATAATTATTTTTATTATTTTAGAAATTCAGGTGAACAAAACTTTAACTAGCATTGATAACATGTGTAATCTATTAGCCCGATTTCTAACCCGAACCGAACCGATTTGAGGTGGGTTGAAATAGGGTTGGGTTAAGATGTGAAAAGTAGGGTTGAGTTGTGATTTTACAAGGTGGGTTAGAGTTGTATTTGTGCCAACCCGAGTCAACTCGACCCGATTTACACCCCTACTCTTGGCTAATTCCACAGTCTCATTTATGTCAGGGACACATTGGAATAGTTAAATTGTCATGGACTCTTGGAATTGACTCATATGTTGGACCTTGGTCCTTGCAAAATTAGCTGCTTTCTATGTCTCCTTTATTTGCCAATCAATCATGACTCGTGGTACCGACATCATCTGATTCCCAAATATGTTATGTTTTCTGCCTCTAGAAATATCTACATTCTTTCGCTAACAGCTCGTTGAAATGCGTCAATTTGACATTACTATCATTCTTTCTCTCCGCTTCATCAATGGCAAATATTTTATAACATATCATGATCTTGCAAATTCTTTGACCTTTAAGGGTGTTCATATCCGACGTGGAGGTGTACTTTGGACGTTCTTCCTTGCTAGATGCAGAAGATAAACTGTATAGGAGAGAGAAGGCATTGATTATTGGTGCCTGACTGAATGCACCTGGGTGCATTCAGCCTCGGTGCACCTTGGTGCATTTCACCTATTTTTTTATACAATCGTTAATGTATTTAATATGCGTATCAATTTTTATAATTTTTGGAGACTTTTAGATTTTTTTTATTTTTCAAAATCAGTGGCATTTTCGTAATTCACAAATTACGAAAACGCCATTGATTTTTAAAAAATAAAAAAAATCTAATTTTTTTTCGAAAAATAGTAAAAATTGATACACATATTAAATACTTCTAGATTAACAGCCGTATAAAAAAAATTTCCAAATAAAATAAAATAATGGGTTTTTGCACCCGCGTGAACTGAAGTGTACCCAAGTGCACTGCATCGGACTCTTGGTTATCTAGTTTCTCATTCCCATCTTTGAATTTTGACATTGCCACTTCTCAAGTAGCTTTTCCATTGTATAAACGGTGAAGGTAAAAGTTTTACATCTTCTAAAGGATGCATTCTATGGCAGCAAAGTCTATCGAACTGTGTGGTGCAATATAAAATCAGATGAGATCTAACCTCTGGGCCCAGATAAAATGCTACAGATCGAAGACAACCCCATTACATGGATTCTTGGGAAGCCTTTGAACTGGATAACTAGCTTGATGAAGGAGGTTTACTTGTGCAATTATTCAAGGAGTTATTCCTAGATTGAGATCATTTAGTTTTGAACTCATTACTGCCTGCATTTTGAAAAGCTAACTTCTCTGAAATTTCCAGGGGAAGTCTTTCCACCATTCCAACAAAAGGGAAGTGTGTCACATCTATAGAACTAGTTCCACTAAAAGTCTTCCTTTGAACGTCTATGTTTGAGCCGCTTCTTGATGATCATGTGAATTCCAATTTGATTTCAATCATATCATCATTTGTCTATCTCACGAACCAAAGAATATCCTGTTCAAAGATCCATATGGACCTGAAAATTGAGATATTTGAGTGTGAAAGTAGATCCATTAAAAAATTTTCGATTGCTAGATTAAAATTTTTTAAAGCTTTTAATTAAACATCTGTACCTTTTGAATTGTTTCTCCTATCTAGATGAATGATTTGCATAAGTTTTAATGCTTGAATAGATGCATTCAAATGACTTCCATATTTTAGTGATGGATTTATGCCTTTATAAATATCGTAGACCAGGGAAGAGTCCAAGCAAGGTAATTTCAGCCTGTTTAGACAAATGATAAAATTCTTAGTTAATTCCATGTTCTTGTTTGTTTTAGTGGTACATGAATGCTAAAAAGAAAAAAATTGCCACATGAAGTGGTGTGATCAGATTTTCCTTTTACCACCAAATCTCTTAACCTCTCAGAATGGTAAGTTTGGTTTTCCCTTTACTGTCAAAAACTTCCATTGTATTTGACTTCTGTGTTCCATTGTATTCGAACTTTATGCTTTAAATCCAGGCCAGGTTGTTGATGCTTCTTAATATCAGTGTGAGCAGTGAGTAAAAGCAATCAGACAACATGTATTTTTTTTACTATGGATGTGCTGTGCTTCCAGTCTTGTTAGGCTTCGTTTGGCCATGTGTTAGATGAGGAACAAGTGTTGTTTGTCTGCTGCACAAAAAACCTGTTTGGATGCACAGTTCTTTTACATAAATTCCAAAACATTAAAATGTAATCAAGAGCAAGGGCATCGTAATCTTTTAAATTCTGATTCCTCTGAAGCTGCTTTTTTTTTCTTTTTCTTTTCTTTCCTTTCCTTTTCTTTTTTTGTTTGAGGATGATTCTTCTGAAGCTTTACTTTACTAGCGAAATGTCAGAACTCACCGAAGCAAAGCCTTAAATCTCTCTCTCTCTCTCTCTCTCTCTCTCTCTCTCTCTCTCTCTAATGATGGTAACAACTTGCTGAAATTCCAAATTCACGAATAGGGAAGTGATAACAAATCCATCTTGGCATCCTCAATTCATCTCAGGAAATCACTCTCCACCTTCCATCTTTTTGCTGTCAATGCTGACAGGCTCACAATGCTGGAGTTTTAAATTCACGATCAGCAGTGTGACAATCGAACTCATGCTTCATCTAGATATCCTCTAATCCGTCTCAGGAAACTGGACCAGTGGAAATTCATTGGTGAAGGGGAACATGTGAGTTTTGACTGCCACAAAATTCATAATGACTGTGTTGTTAGTTGTTCCTGATGAATCTGAAGGAAATTCAGACTGTGTATGCCTCAGACATAAAATATCACAGAGTATCAAATATCGCTTCTGTTGGAAACACTCAGGAAACTCTTAAGGATCATTATTTATTTTGTTAAACATCATTAAATGTTTAAAGCCTGAACATAGTTAAAGCTCAAAATAACACCATTGAAGCAAATGCTGTCCATTGTTTAGGGAGAATAATTTCTTTTTTTTTTTGTGAGTAAGACGTGCTTCATTCAAATATTAACACAAACAATCATAAACAATATACAAAATCACCAAAACGAAGTCATCGTGGTTAAAATCCTGCAGATGCTAGGCATGGTCTTGTCACAATCCTTTAGTGAGAAGCCTGCGGTTGCAATGCTATTTTTTGTTTTGTTTATGCTGTTCTATTTTCTGAATGTTGGGGATAAAGTTTGAAACTCGAAAGAGTTCTTGTTGGGGGCTCAAACTCATGAAGAGCAAGGCTATCATATGATCCAGGAGTTTGGTTTTTGGCAGTGAGGAAGAAGTTTCTAGTTTCTATGGTGATTCATTCGTTGGATTATGTTTAATCTGGAATGAGGATGTGGATCATACCAATGGATATTCAGTCTTAGGGGAAAGGCCAATGCAGCAGCCTTGTTTGCGTGCTATGAAATGGAATAGAAAACCTGTTTGAAGTTATTGCACTGTCATGCGTTAAACACCACTAGCCACCTCATGAGGAATTTAAAAGCAAGGGGAAGGGACCAGAGAGAAGCTTTGAAATTCTAGGGAGTATGCCATGTTTCCTTGGAAATGTCTGTTATTTTTAATAGCGCTGCTGATCAACCTCGAGGGTAGCTGCTGTTTATTGTGAATACGCTGAAGGCTGAAGATTGTTAGAATTTTTATTCTCCTCTTTTGTTGCTTGCAGATATTCTCGTTGAAGCATTAGAGAGTTACAACTTGCTGCATTGCATCATGCCATCTTTTACAGTTTTACGTTTGTCTGCCAGAATTTTTTCTGTCTACTTGAACTGCTCTGTAATTATATTCGATCAGCAAATATTTGAAACCATCTTCGGAACTTGTCCCGTTGATTTCCTGAGTACGCCAACCTGAACAGCTGAACTGTTGTGGAACAATTTTCCTTTGAAAATAAACATTATGATTTTTGTTGACTTTTTAATATTCGCTTCTATTTAGCTCCTTTTTCTAACCCTTGTCATAATTTTATATTTACAACCTACCGTTATAGTTGGATACCAGTAGAAAGTGAAGAAAAACTATTTTTCTCACATTTTTACAGTCACGGATATATTTGCTCCGCCAATGAATGACCAGACTGTTAATTGCAAAGATGTACTTGGTTGAACCATGATAAATGTGCCCATCTTGACCATGCAAGCAAAATCCGACTGGCGCACCGTGATGAAATGGGGTCCACCTTGACTATGCAATCAAAATTCATGAGATTTAGGGCAGGTTTATTTCCAACTAAAACTTTTCACTTTCCATGATTCTCATTTTTTAATTATTTGTTCCTATTTTTATACAATTATTTTATTTTTCAATCATTTCTATTCACTTCTCTATATAATTAATTTATCTATTGTAATTTTATTTTCTGTACTCATTATTACCCTTATCATATCATATTATTTTTTTTTTATCAATTTAAAAACTTTTATATTAACGGCTTTTTATCAAAATTTTTTTTTACGTTCATGCACGCCTTTAGGCGTTTTCAAGGAAAGTAAATACATCAATACATCCTATGGAAATATGTCACGTGCATGGCATTGATCACGAGTTTAGACTTTTTGATTCAGGGAGTTGTAGGCTTTTAGTGCAGCTACTGTCGTTGAAATTTCAGTGTAAGTGGATACAAAACACCCTCTATTTTTTAAATAAATACATATACATAAGTTCAATACATTTAGATGTGATTTGTTGTGCTTTGATGCACTTAAGCTGGATGTATTCAAGTGCTTTAACATAAGTTCGATACATTTAGATGAATAATTTTATTAAAAGAATTTTTTTAAAAATAAAAATGAGTGTCGCATCCGGTTGCATTAAAGTTTTAATATAATTAGGGATGCAACTTGGGCTTATGAAACTTGATTTTACCTCAACTCGAACCGTAAACTTAATTAGAAAATATTTAACTTAACCCTAACCCTATTTTTGAAAATCGAGTTTGAATTGAGTTTCGGATTGAAATTTATGTAGATGAATTTATATTTTATTTAAAAGTGATAAGTTTAGAATTTCATATTAATATATAACAATAACAAATTATGTAAGTACACAATAATATGCGGTCAAACTACATTTTTTTTAAATAGCAATATAAAGAATATTTTTGAGAAAAATTTAACATCAAGGACAAGATAAAAGAATAAAATTAATGAATGTAAAAGTAAATGATAGAAATAAAAGATAAATATAAATGAAAATAATATATTTTATTTATAATATAATTGTAATATGTCAAACGTATATCAAATATAAATATCAATAACATAAATATGTAAAATACAAAAAATATTGTTTAAATATTATGTATATAATATATTTTAGAATAAATATAAAATGGAAAATTGTACTCGAGTTGTGAAAAAGCAAGTTCTAACACAGTTAAAAATCGAGTTCAGCGGATTGGGTTCGGGCTTAACCCGGTTGACGTTGCACCCCTAAATACAACCAGGTGCATTGATGGGGACTCTTCATTGCCAGCCCAAGATAATTTGATTAGAGAGAGGATCCATGCTTAAACGTTGGAAAAGAGAGGTGCACGAAGTAAATAAATGACAACATCCTTCACATGCCATCTATTTTATACATATATGGGTCATCAGCGAGTTGTATTATAGCCTTCCATTACTTGCTTAAGGTGAGCATAAAATTTAAATGCTTACAGCGAAAAACAAAAGAAAAACAGAAATAGATGAACCGTCAGATGTCAACTGATGATAACCAGCCCACGTTAATCAAGGGATCCAGGTACTTATAATAAACTGGATATGAAAATAATAAAGGAATTTCAATGGTCGGAGTTGGTGATTACTTACGATTGGTGGCAATGGAAGGTTGGACGACAACAATCTGATCCCTTAGGGAGGTGCAGTGGATCAGAAACACTACTCGGGATGCCTTGAATGAGCTGTGAACAAGCCTTTCAGGAAAAAGAAAAATTGCAAAGCAGTTGCGTGAAAGAGTAGATTTTCCGTTTTCGTTGAATTTTTTATTGTTTTTCCTAGGAAGGCAAACATGAGCTTGGCAGAGAGGTATTCAGTACGTTTAGTTTGTTCAATTTTATGCCAAAAAAAATTTTAAAAACACACAGAAAATCGGCACCTGCCTTTTTTTTTTTTCCTGTTTGTCTGGAGTCTCTATAGTATCTCGTTTTTTCATTTAATTTTACAAATCAAACCCATAAACTCTTACGAATTTTCTTACAAAGCAAGCTCATAAAGCCTTCTAAATTCACTACCATTATTGAGGAAGAGACCTGTGCACCAAACGAGGACTACAATCACAACACCCTGTTGCTTGACAATTAGTGGTGTTAATGGTCATGGCTAACCTGTTCACCAGCCTATCTAACCCACTTAAAATGGATTTGGGTTGTGATTTTTAATAAATGATTTATGATCCATCAATCCGTTTAACCATTTAAATAAATAAATAAATAAATTATAGTTGATATTTTACAATTTGTCAACCCATTTAATCGTCAACCATTCAATAACCCCATTTAACTTGTTTAACTGTTGACTCAGTTACAACATATTAAGAATGGATACGTGTATCATAAGCCCTAAATTTATTTCGTCATTTCGATTTCCTATTTTCTTCCCTCCATTTACAACTCTACAACTTTATAGTGTCTTCCTTGCTATCGTGTCGTGGCGTTACCATCATCGTCTCTACGATCAGTAAAATTCTTCTCCTTTCTCTGCCTCTCTCTCTTTCTGTTTTTCTCTTCCTTTCCATCTTTGATCATTCCCATTTTTATATCTCTCATTTCTCTCCTTTCCTTTATCTCTCCCTCTACATCTTTGATCTTTCTCATTCTATTTCTATTATTATTTCTCCTCTTTGTCCTCTTTTTATTTTGTTGAGTCGCTATACCTTTTGTTAACACCCCACCCTTGGGCCCAAAGATGGACAAGAGAAATAAATTTCAAGCCCATGCAAATTCAAGGCAAAAGAAGTTTAAGCAAGCTAAACAGGCCCTTCCGCACTCAGCCCACGGGAGCGAAGCTCCACCAAGTCTCGAAGCAGGCTTTTAAACAACCAGACCAGGCCCACAAAGAGCGAAGCTCCTACAGGCCACCTCAATGGGCTCCACAATGCAGCTCAGACTCAGCAAACGGGCTTAGCCAAGTTCTAGCCCACCAGATCCAGCCTACCAAACCTCAAAAGCAGGCTTCTCTACAACTTTGCGCCTCCACAACAGCCCATCCAAAAACAACGGGCTTAGCCAAGCTCAAGTCCACCAAACTCAAGCATATGGACCAAGTCCAAACCCTTCAAATGGCCCAAGGCCCATGATCTCAACCCAAACTCAAGTATATGGACCAAGTCCAAGCCTTCAAATGACCCAAGGCCCATGATCCCAACTCAAGTCCAAGCCCATGGACCAAGTCCATGACCCCAAGTGGCCCAAAAGCCCACTCCTACATCTATAAAAGGAGGAGCTCCTCTCTCATTCAAAACACACTTAGAGAGGCATCCCATAGGGGAGGACGGGAGTCTGCAGTATTGCCCCGGCGTCCCGGTTTTCCCACTCGTCAAGCTCCACGCATCTCTTCCCATTTTTCCCTTTCCATTCTCTCCCCTTCTCTCAAATACTTTCATTTCCCCCCTTCACGCCGTGTAAACCGCCTCGGGTTGGCAGGTTTCACTATATTTGCTTCAATCCGAAGGCTGGAGCCCAAACTCTGTACGACTAGTGCCTTATTTCATTAAACAGGGGCTGATCTCCATTTAAAGATCAGTGGCGACTCCGTTTTTTTCTTTATTTTTGTGTGCGTGTTTGAGTTAACGCCCCGGCAAGGCGGGTGCACTCGGGTCCACGGATTCCAGCATAATACGCTGCCGGATTTGTGACTTGACCCGTGTACGGAAAGCCCCGTCTTAGCCGTTATGCTGCCGAAATCACGGAAAAACACCCATAAGACCATCCTTTCTAAAAAACGTGAAGTCTAACGCGTTTTACCCCATGTGAATGCAGGAGAACTAAGCCCACGTTGCTGTCCAACACGATCCAGATTTACAAGGCCCGAGAAACCATTCCGAGCCCATTGTAGCGCTCGCAGCGAGTGCTACAGCTTGACGACTCCACTGGGGATGGCGTTGTTGGTCTACATCGGCGCAAGGGGGACAGAAAGCTGAAGATCGGAGCTTCTTCCTTGCTGAACAGCTAGTTCCCGGAGCTTTTCCGTCTTCCGGCAGTGAGTTTCTGGCGTTTCTGCCCAAATCACGCAGAAACCTGCCAAGTTTTTAGGTCCAGAGGCGTTCGGCTCTTGAACAGCAAAGGACCCGCAAAGGGAGAGAGCTATTAAACATCGTCCCATAATTGTCCAGACACATAAAACGAGCCTACAACAAGGACCTCCGACAGATATAAAATCGATTAATGCTAAAAAAAATCCGGCGTAAAAATCACGTTTTTTTTCTATAACCTGGGTGTTTTCTGGTCACACTTCCAGAAACACTTCAAGCGAAATGGTCATTCTTCCAGACACGCTTCAAGAGAACTGGTCCTTTTCCAGACACGCTTCAAGCGAACTGGTCACTTTTCCAGAGGCGCCTCAGGCAAACAAGAACCCGTGGACCTCGAACATTCTTAAGCGTGAAACTTAAAACAAATAAAATCTGCAAAAACACACAAAAAGGACCTGGACCTCCAAGCATCCATTCGAGGGTTGATCTTTTTATTATCTATTTATAAGTGTTAACCATTTTCATTGATTGCTCAGGTTCTTCACCATAGCTCGAAGGCAAAGCAAGGCAACCGTGGATCGAAGCCCCGTGGTTACCAGATCAAGAGCGGCTAGGATGGAGTCCGAACAATTCTAACATCATGAAAATCGGGATCACCAGTTCAAGCAGTCCATTGAAGCCTACATGGCGGCAATGGACAAGAGGATGCAAAAGCTAGAGGAAGTCCTGTCAAACATAGAACAACCTCTGATAGGCGGTCAGAACACGGTTATACCACTATTTTGTTCTCAAAATCCGAACCCAGTGCAAGACGGTGTACCTCAACCATCATCCCACAAATCACGGAATGATCACTACAAAGAAGAGGAGTTGGTCTTAGAACAAGGCCGCAATGAAATTCAAGACCTCAAGAACCAACTCCAGAGCCAACTAAAGGAAATGGAGGAGCGAATCCGACAACATCAAGGGGAGGGCCTACCCTCGGCCAAAATCGAAGATCTATGCCCGTTCCCCGACACCAAGTTGCCGGAAAAGTTCGAGATACCGGCTCTACCCGCGTATGAAGGAGATTCATGCCCGAGGGCTCATCTCAAGGCCTTTTGTGGCATCCTATATTCCTTGGTGAAAAACGAAGAAGTCTTGATAAGGCTATTTCAACATAGCCTAAAAAAGGACGCCTTTGAGTGGTACATATCGCTGGATTGCCGGTTGATCAAAACATGGAAACAACTCTCTTTGGCTTTCATGGACCGCTTCTCCTACAAGCTGAACATGGCTCCTAAACGGGCCGACCTCGAAGCACTAAACTAAAAAGGGGACGAAATGTTCTCCGAGTACGTTGCTAGATGGCGAGCATTGGCGGCAAAAATGAAGAGCCCGTTGCCTTTGGATGAGCAAATCTCCATCATCACACCCGAGCATCTCGGGTTATCTCATTTCTCACCCCTACGTCAATTTCACTCAACTCCTCCAAGCCGGGGACCAAGTGGAGGCGGGAATCAGACACGACACCATCTCTCCATGGCCTTACCAGGGGAACACAACTCGAAGGAAGCAAGAACCTAAAAATGGTAATTCCTCGAAGACCCCGGACGTAAATGTCATAGACACCACCCCTAAGCCTTTTCAAAGAAAAGCACACAGAGATTTTACACATCTCGCCCAGTCCTACATCAACGTCCTCAACATGCTCATCCAAAAAAATATATTGTGCCTATCACCAAGGAAGATGTCACACCACCGAAAGATGTTTTACCCTCAAACATGCCATTCAAGACTTAATAGATGAGGGAAAAATCAAAATTTCACCAAACTCTCATGAGGATGTGGTCCAAAATCCCCTACCTATGCATGAACCAAGGGGTCCCAATGCGACGACCATAAACTTCCTCGAAGTCGCAAGAGGACCCGCGAAGCCGCGTCATGAAGCTTACATGATTACTCTACAACAGGCTAAGCAAGAAACTGTCACACTACAAGGAGCAGCTCCTCGGATTGTCTATAAGCCTCAAGAAGGGTATAGCCAAGACCACCTAGTATTGCCAGCTATGAGCAACTTGAAGATTGCTCCTACTTATCAAAAGCCCGTGGTACTAGCGGCCAAGCCGAAGCCAACATATGACTCACACAGGGTCCCATGGGAATATCCTCAATGCTCGGAGATAGGTAATATTTATCCTAATGGCCGAGTCTACCGACGGGAACCGGCTCGCAACGTGATCACCAATCCGGAGAAGGAACCACCATATGATGTTGCCTCACAACTCAAGTCTTTGTCAGCTCAAATATCCATATGTGAGCTGTTATGCACCTCAACAAAGCACAGGGAGGCTTTCACCAAAGTGCTAAGCGAAGTTCACATAACCACGGAGGTAACTCTCGACGCAGTGGCTCACATGATTGGGCAAATAATGGCCCTTAACGCCATCACAATCACCGACGAGGAGCTTCCCGCGGAAGGGCGCAACCATGAACACTCCTTAAGCATCACGGTCGGTTACAAAGGCTTGAAGATCCCCTTGGTAACCATTGACAACGGCACAAGTCTTAATGTTTGCCCACTGCGAACAATAAGAGGCTTGGAATCTCAACGGATCAAATGAGACTGAGTGACTACCATGTAAGAGCCTTTGATAATTCTCAAAAGACGGTATTGGGTGAACTAGACATAGAAATCCAAGTGGGACCCGACACCATGGTCATTCCCTTTCAAGTCTTGGACATCCCCGCGTCTTTCAACGTGTTATTGGGAAGACCTTGGTTACACCAAACTGGAGCCATCCCGTTCTCTCTCCATCAAAAGCTGAAATACATATTGGCGGGACGGCTAGTGGTCATCGAAGCCGACCCCGAGATCATCATCCCGACAGAGTTTGAAAACTGCCATGAAGTCCCACTTATTGAAGTATATGAATCTGCAGATCCTCTCCCTTTCAAGATGGATGATAGGCATGAAGTCCATCACATCCCTTCAAAACAAAGACTCCCACTCCACTACGTCATACCTCCGGCCGAGAGACAAACAACAAGATTCAACATCAAATATAGAGGAAAGACGGTGTTACTCAATCCTCAACAAAAGAACAACAAGTGGGGTCTCGGATATAGGCCTGAGGAAGACAAGTTCAAGAAATCCAACAAAGCAACTCGGTTCATAAGCGTGGGGTACATACTACCCGAAGTATTAAAGATCCAAGAAGTCTTAATGATAGCTCATAACGGCCCTAATGAAAAAAATGTCATTGTGCAAAGAGAAGCCAAAAATTGGTATGCTATACCAACTTGCTCAAGACCCGGTTCTAGGAAACACATCATACATACCGCGTCCATTCAAAAGAAAAAAGAACAAACAGAGCCAGAGATGTGGGCCAGCATTCGCTGGTCCCACGAATTGCTAGAAATTTCAGAAGATAGTGGAGTTGATGAGGAGTTGTGCGGCAACATAGAAAGGCATGAAAGCAAAGACGCGGCTTTGGACTACGAAATCGTCAACTTCGGAACCCCGGAGTTACCCAAATGTCTTCGTATTGGAAAGAACTTATCCACTGAAGAAAGAAATCAAATACTCACCTTTCTCAAGCCTCGGCTAGTCAACTTCGCCTTTTCTTATGAAGACATGCCCAGACTTGACGAAGATCTAATTACTCATCAACTCCCAATAAAAGCCGGTGTCAAACCGGTAAAGCAAAAACTAAGGAGGCTCAAACCGGAATAGATACCTAAGATAAGAGATGAGGTGATTAAGCAATACAATGCCGGGTTCTTAGTCGTATCGCACTATCCACAATGGTTAGCTAATATCGTTCCCGTGCCCAAGAAAGATGGAAAAGTCCGAATGTGCATTGACTATAGAGATCTCAACAAAGCTAGCCCAAAAGACGACTTCCCACTGCCTCATATCGATGCTCTAATTGACAACACGGCGGGCCACACATGGTTCTCCTTCATGGACGGATTCTCCGGGTACAATTAAATCAAAATCACCGAAGAAGACAGAGAAAAGACCTCTTTCATTACTCCTTGGGGGATATTTTGCTATAAAGTAATGTCATTTGGTTTGAAGAATGCCGGAGCCACATGTCAACGTACCATGACGGTCATCTTCCACGACATGATGAGTAAAGAAATGGAGGTCTACGTGGACGACATGATAGTTCGGTCCTACACCTTTGAAGAGTATCTAAGAGACTTGGAAAAATTATTCAACAGGATGGAGAAATTTCAACTAAGGCTCAACCCGCAAAAATGCGTCTTTGGTGCTCAAAAGGGGCGCTTGCTCGAATTCATCGTTAGTGAAAAAGGAATTGAGGTAGACCCGGGAAAAATCAAGGCAATACTAAGCATGCCGCCTCCCGCAACCGAAAAGGAGATAAGGGGATTCTTGGGCAAACTACAATATATTAGTCGGTTCATAGCCCGACTAGCATCCACTTGTGAACCAATTTTCAAGTTGCTAAGGAAGGACTCTCCCAAAGAATGAAACGAAGATTGCCAAATCGCCTTCGACAAAATCAAAGTCTACTTGGTTAACCCTCCAATCTTGGTGCCGCCTAAAGCAGAAGGTCCCTTGTTGCTGTACCTCTCGGTTACTTCTACGACATTGGGGGCAGTACTAGGACAACCAGATGAATCAGGACGGAAGGAACAAGCTATATATTACTTGAGCAGAAAATATACTCCGATGGAAGTCAAATATCCGGAAATCGAAAAGGCATGCTTGTCTCTTGTATGGACCGTGCAAAAGTTAAGACAATATATCATGTCCCGCACCGTATTGCTCATCTCCAAAATGGATCCGTTGAAGTATCTTTGTCAAAAGACCGTGTTAATGGAAAAGCTAGCTCGGTGGCAATTGCTCCTCACGAAGTTTGACATAATATATGTCACAAGAAAAGGTGTCAAGGGACAAGTGGTAATGGATTACTTAGTCGCACAAGCGCTTCCGGACTACCAACTGCTACAAGAAGACTTCCCGGATGAAGAAATACTACTTGTGGAGCAGAATGAAGAAAAGGATGCTTGGACCTTATACTTTGATGGTGCATGGAACACTTTAGGTAACGGAATATGAGTAGTACTTTGTTCTCCCGACCAAGCCTCGATCATGATATCAAGGAGATTGGTTTTCCCGTGCACAAATAATATCGCCGAATATGAAGCATGCATAGCCGGAGTACGAAAAGCCTATAAGCTGGGGGCAAGGAAACTTCAAATCTATGGAGATTCGCAGTTGGTAATCAACCAAGCTAATGGAAAATGGAAGACCCGAGATGAAAAGCTAAAGTCTTACCCTGCGACATTGTCTCACTTGGTTTACTCATTCGAGGAAGTCACTTTCACCTACGCACCACAGGCTCAAAACTAATGGGCGGACGTACAGCAACCTTGACATCTATGGTTGAAATACCATACGGGAAGGGAACTCAAGAAATCATAGTGCAAACATCTCAACAACCCGCATATTGCTTGCAAGTGATGGCCGAAGTCGAAGAAACTCAAGTGGAAGAAAAACCATGGTATCATGACATAAAACAGTTCTTGGAGCACCAAACATTCGATGATCACATCACTCCCACGAAAAGAAGAACCATCCGAAGACTAGCCTCTACTTACATAATACAGGGGGCAACATTGTACAAACGGTCTCACAACCAAATGTTACTACGTTGTGTTGACCGGCAAGAAGCAAAAGAGGTCATGACACAAATCCATAAGGGAAACTGCGAAGAGTATATGAATGGGATCATGATGACAAAAAAGATAATGCGCCAAGGCTACTATTGGATCTCAATGGAAAAAGATTGCTCGGAGTATGTACGGAGATGTTTCAAATGCCAAGAGCACGGGAACTTGATACAGTCACCCACATCGGACTTGCACTACCTATCTACCCCATGACCCTTCTCAACATGGGGAATAAATATAATCGGGAAGATAGCTCCTAAATCCATCGGCGGGCATGAATACATATTGGTAGCAATAGAGTATTTCACTAAATGGGTTGAAGCAACATCCTTCCCAACTATCAATGCGGCACAAGTCATACGCTTCATCAAATGGAACATCCTATCCTATCAAGGATCGGACTCCCGCAAGCAATCATCAGTGACAATGAAACTGTCTTCATCAGTAAGAAAGTTCAAGACTTTTTAGCCCAATACAAAATACAACACCATAAGTCAAGTCCCTACTGCCCTCAAGCCAACAGAGCCGTGGAAGCCGCAAACAAGACCTTAATCAAGATCCTTGGCAAAATGGTGGAGAACTACCGAGACTGGGCGGAAAAGTTGTCATACGCCTTGGGGCATATCGAACCTCTATCCGGAGGGCTACGGGGTTCTCGCCATATGCTCTAACCTACGGCATGGAAGCGATCCTACCCATTGAAGTGGAGATTCCAACTTGGAGGATATTGAAGGAAAGCGAATTAGAAATGGAAGAATGGATGCAAACGCGCCAATCTCAACTGGATTTGCTTGATGAAAAGAGAATTCAAGCCCTTCACCACACCCAAGCATATCAACGGCGAATGGCGCGAGCTTATAACTGATCGGTAAGAGCTAAGAACTTCCAAGAGGGTGACCTCATTATGAAAAGAATCATACTTGTTCACCCTTCGGATAAGAGAGGCAAGTTTAGGCCTAATTGGGAAGGCCCGTGGATTATCGCCAAAGTATTGTCAAATGGAGCGTTAGCCATTTCAAGATCCAAAGACGACGAAAAGGCCAAAATCACAAGTTCGGACCATGTCAAGAGGTTCTATTCATAAAACAGCTCACCGTCGAAATAATGATACGACAGCAAAGCAAGAGGGACATCCAGAAACTATTTTTCTGCATCTCTCGTGAAATCAAAGGAAATTCACAAGTGCAGAACTGCTGCTGCTGGAAACAGGCTCCTCGACCTAAAAAGTTTTAGGGCTTCACATCATTGCTCGCAAAGCAAACTTTCAGCAACCCGGCAGGCGCCCCCAACACGACCAAAAAGGTCGGGAACTCAGAAACAGGGGGCAAACAGACAAGAGACGAGCTGCAACGCACCCCAAACCGATTCTTAATCCTTTCAAAGCAGAAACGCAAAACTTGGCGGAGGATTCGTGAAGCCTACAATGAAGAACGCAACTTAATGACTTAACATTCAAAATCCCGATTTAGGAAGGAACAGTGGCGCTGATTACAGATTCCTTTAAAGCTCACTAAGCCCAAAATCAAAGCGAAGAAAAGCAACATCAAGATATGGCCAAAAAGCATTCCATTTCATTCATTCCCAAAGATGCAATTACAAGCCCAAGGAGAAAGATCTCTCAAAATATATGGTTTTCCAAAAAGAATTCGAAAGAAGGAAAGGGCGATACACATGAAGACCAAAATGGCTAAACAATCCACTAGCCACTTCTCCAACATTCACAAAAGAAAAGGAACAAAAGGGGCTACATATAGCATAAGCGCTAGCGCCTAGCATTCGGAAGATGGCTAAGGTGCTTCAAGATGGCTTCTTGTTGAACAGTCATTCTTCCCATGGTGGCCAAAACATCGAATTGGTGTAAGCACAAAGAAGCCAAAGCTCCCAACTATGCCCACAAAGCATTGCACATCCTCGTAAAACCGCCGCAACTAGGAAGAGATCGGCAGTAGACATGACACCATTTGCGACAAACCCCCCGAAGATGCATACCCGCAACAAGCTAGCTCATCCAACCATAGCGGGTACTAGTCTCCTTGGCTATCACGATGGGTATGGCTCCAAACTCCGAAGCCGTAAGACTTGAGCTCCCTACCTGGCAAAGTTGTACACCCGTTAGCAGGTGATAAATCACTTCCATTACCATCAAGATCAGCCATGAAGCAGGAAGAGAGCAAACACAGCAACAGGAGTTTCACAGAAATGGGAAATCAAGAAGCAAATACGAAGTAAATGGCACAACAGGAACAACAGTAAATGCAGCTGTAGAAACACCATTAAAGGAGCTTAAATAGGAGGTGAAACAACCACCAACCTGCTGAAACAGAAGCAGGAAATGATCATGACAAGCCTCTCCACGGAATGGCCTCCTGAGAGAAAATCAGAAGGAAAGAAGGAGATCAAGCACGAAATGATGAAGGACGGACGCCATTAATGGAAAACCCATGTCCCTTAATCACAACAGCAGCAAATTCGGATGAAGAGAGTGCATCCGTACCCGAGCAAGCTGAAATTCCCGGGTACCATGAAAGAGAAGATGATCTAGGAAGAAGTCAATGAGCAGAGGGAAGGGAAATCGCGAATAATGCGCTGCAGCAATCCAGGACGAGTGCAGAAGCACTAAAAAGAGATTTCGGCTCGCATGGACGAGAAAATCGCGGAAAATCAGGAGGAGAACAAACCGTCGCGCGAAATGGGTATTTCTGTTCGCGGATCGCGAAAATGAAGAAGAATGCCGATTGACCTGGAAAGTTTTTAGGTCTATATATATATAAATTTTCACAGCCCCCCTATGCAGAATTTTCAACGGCCTACGGCCTACAAGCAATCAAAGCATTACAAGGGACGTCAAGAACAAGAACTTTACAAGATCCATGTCCTGCAAAAGCGACATATCACATAGACACATCCAAAGCATAAGACAAGAAGGTCGTCCCAAAAAATGAGCCGATATTCACACGACTTTACAACCAGAAAATGGACATTCAAGCATTCAGATCTACAATACGGCAAAAAAAAAGAGGAAAAGATTCAGAAGAAGACGCCTCTAGCCCGGTCAGAGCCAAGCAGTCCTCCACGGCGATCGGATCAAGAGAGGAAAGGACAACGCCCTCCCGAGCCATACATGGGAGCCCCAATTGCATCTCCACGTCTAAAAGGGAGATCCCCCATTCTCCCATCGGCAAATGAAAGGTGTGGGTCTCCGGCTACCATTGTTCAATCAGAGATGTCTTCAAAGCTCATGGAATCAAGACCGGCTTGAGACTTGCCAATCTATGAAATAGAGTCCGATTTTAGATGTCCCGGTGTGCGGTGGACAGCTTATCAAACCAGGAACGGACTCTATTCCAGGAATTATAGTAAGTGACATAAGAATCAATCTGCAAAAGGAACAAAGAAAGGGGTCGGCTAAGCATCAAATAATACGTTCAAAGAAGAAAAATGAAGGAAGACATATACCTTGCCCGCCGGCACCACCTCAAGGGCATTGGCCTCATAAGGGACGAAGAAATGGTCTTCTCCCAAACTCGGGCAGGCTGAAGGCGAAACAAGCAGGGAAATCACCCTTGGCACAACAGGCTCCTCTTCCTGTGCTGGGGATCCCTCTTCACGAACGGGAGTCATCTACTCGCCAATTGGCAATTCTTCAAGAGGATCGTCTTCCTCGATAGGTGCAGGCCCCTCTTCTTGGCGAAGAGATCCTTCTCCTTGAAAAAGATCTTCTCCTTCTTGAGCTGGAAGATCATCTCGAATTGGATCGCCTTCCTGAATAGAAAATTCCTCTACCGGCGTGACAAGCCCCTCATCAAGAAAAGAAGAGTCCGCCGCTTGAGCCCGAGATCCGCTCCCTTGAGCAGACGATCCACCCTCTAAGGAATAAAAGATGTCGTCAGAAGACATGTCATCATATCCCCCCCGAATCCGACTCCGTCTCAACCGAGTCTAATATAGCTTCTGGCGGGATAGGAACAACATCGGTAGGACGGTGAAAGGGAAGCTTGGCCTGACGACGACCGGCCGAGGAGGTTCCCGTGGCTGAAACTCTAGCCTTTGAAGATGAAGTCTTCTTGTTTTCTCTCGCTGCATCATCAGGAATTTCGATAGGCATGGTCGCCGATCCACCCGGCTCATTGGGTTTGAGCTGTACCGCTCTATCGCGAGGGCACAAGCCGTACTCCTTCTTGGAAGACATCTTGATAACTGCAACAGAAAAGATAATGGATCAATACAAGTCGACAAGTAGTGAAACAAAGGTCAGTTTACTCCACCTTTTCAAGCTTTAAAGAAAAACAAAACAATACAAAACAAAACAAAGCAAAAACCCACAAAAAAAATCAAAATCAAAAATAAAAAATAAAAAATCAAAGATAAAAAGAGAGGTTATGACAGAAGTCGCAGCTACTCAAGCAACATTGAAAGGTTATCATACAACCCAACAAGGTAGTCATCCCGGGCAAACTCAAGCAACATGAAGCAATGGAAGGACAACACACGCAAAAGAGAAGGCACCATGACAGCAACATCAAGAAACAAGTCTACGAAAATGCATTCAAGTCAGATTTCAACAAAGGGCGGGTGGGGGACCACCGTTCCCAAATAACGGCTCAACCATAACGGGAAGCGGACTCCTAGCAATCTCTCTAAGTTTCAGAATGATCCCAAGGCATTTTTTTACAAAGCAAGCAATGCAAGTATGGGCAGAAAAGTAAGCTGTAAAAAAAACTCACTGTAGCAGTTGGGAACGAAGAAGCGACCTCAACTGGTAGCAGCGGCGGTTTCAACAAACCGCGACGGCAATAGCAACTCCGGCATCAACCACGACCGGAAACAGAGAGGATGACCCCAGCCACAACAGTGGTCGCGCTCGCTAAGCAGGCAGCGCTTGCTGGAGAAGGCCAACGGGTAGCAACGAGAATGTCGGCGATCGATGAAATCAACGGCGGCGTCGACAGCGCAACCCAGACAAACTGCCACGACAATCAGAGGTTGGAGCGATGGCGGCCGATGGAGGGTGCAGCCGGAGACAAAGAGGAAGATGAACAGAGGGCAGCGACATGGCGATGGCTCAAGGCTCAACGATCACCGGGTAGCAACAATGGCGACCGGAAACTCAGCGACAGCAATGATCGGTTTTAGCGACGGTAGCGGAAAGCAGGCAAGTTCAACAATGGCGGTAGCGGCACTCAAGGACGAAGTCGAAGGTGGTGGCAACGCCGACCAATGCCAGAGGAGAAAGCGACCAGGCACGATACAGACGGCAGTGGCAGTTTCGACAAGTCGTGATGGCAACAACAACCTTGGCCGAAACCGAGGCCGAAAACCAGGAGGACGATCCCAGCCGCAACAGTAACCGCGCTGATCGGAGAAGTCAAGCAAATAGCGCCGGTCGGAGAGGACAAGAAGGCGTCGGCGGCGGCAGGGAGAGAAGAGAAGAGAAACCAAAAGAAATGGGGCCCGCGGCTAACCCTAAGAGCCGAAAAAATTGCAAAAGGCCCCCTGTGACCTTTTGGAAATTGCGAAAACTCCAGTCCCAAGGAAAAAGGCAAAAAATACCAGCCGACTCCCAGGTTTTGCAAGATGACCCACAGAAGTCTTTTCACAAAAGCCACCTTCAAGCTACATTTGCAGATAAACCGGCGCAAGTTTGCAAAAATTGCAAAATAACCCAACGACCTAAAAAACTGTTTAGGTCAGTGGTGTGTCCGTCACTTTGCCATTCACCGTCAAGACGCCTCTGGCAAAGGGGGGCAACTGTTGACACCCCACCCTTGGGCCCAAAGATGGACAAGAGAAATAAATTTCAAGCTCATGCAAATTCAAGGCAAAAGAAGTTTAAGCAAGCTAAACAGACCCTTCCGCACTCAGCCCATGGGAGCGAAGCTCCACCAAGCCTCGAAGTAGGCTTTTCAACAACCAAACCAGGCCCACAAAGAGCGAAGCTCCTACAGGCCACCTCAACGGGCTCCACAATGCAGCCCAGACTAAGCAAACGGGCTTAGCCAAGTTCTAGCTCGCCAAATCCAGCCTACCAAGCCTCAGAAGCAGGCTTCTCTACAACTTTGCGCCTCCACAACGGTCCACCCAAAAACAACGGGCTTAGCCAAGCTCAAGTCCACCAAACTCAAGCATATGGACCAAGTCCAAACCCTTCAAATGGCCCAAGGCCCATGATCTCAACCCAAACTCAAGTATATGGACCAAGTCCAAGCCTTCAAATGGCCCAAGATCATGTCATCATCAACCCAAACTCAAGTCCAAGCCCATGGACCAAGTCCATGACCCCAAGTGGCCCAAAAGCCCACTCCTACATCTATAAAAGGAGGAGCCCCCCTCTCATTCAAGACACATTTGGAGAGGCATCCCATAGGGGAGGACGGGAGTCTGCAGCATTGCCCTGGCATCCCGGTTTTCCCTCTCGTCAAGCTCCACGCCTCTCTTCCCATTTTTCCCTTTCCATTCTCTCCCCTTCTCTCAAATACTTTCATTTCCCCCCTTCACGCCGTGTAAACCGCCTCGGGTTGGCAAATTTCACTAATATTTGCTTCAATTTGAAAGCCGGAGCCCAAACTCTGTACGACTAGTGCCTTATTTCATTAAATAGGGGCTGATCTCCCTTTAAAGATCAGTGGCGACTCCGTTTTTTTCTTTATTTTTGTGTGCGTGTTTGAGTTAACACCCCGGCAAGGCGGGTGCACGCGGGTCCACGAATTCCACCATAATACGCTGCCGTTATGCTGCCGGATTTGTGACTTGACCCGTGTACGGAAAGTCCCGTCTTAGCCGTTATGTTGCCGAAATCACAGGAAAACACCCGTAAGGCCATCCTTTCTAAAAAAACGTGAAGTCTAACGCGTTTTACCCCATGTGAATGCTGGAGAACTAAGCCCACGTTGCTGTCCAACACAATCCAGATTCCCAAGACCCGGTAAACCATTCCGAGCCCATCGTAGCGCTCGCGGCGGGTGCTACACCTTTATTTGCTAATGTCGAATATACGCCTCTTTCCTAATGAAGATCTAGCAATGTCAAATATCCTTTCAGTGTAGATCAATTCATCATGACAATTACAAACAACACGCTCTTAAATTTAAATTAGTTTGGTTTTAACTTGTTTACAACGTATATGATCTATTAACAATTTACCAACTCATTTAGAAATATACTTTAACCCGGTGAACTTGATCAGTTAACACCCCTGCTGCCAATTGATTGCATATGGCATGCAGTAATTCTGTGTTGGCCATGTAATAGTTTCAACAAGCTGGGCCAAGCCCTAGGCCCAGTAGCACAGTGCTCCATGCGCAGCTGATAGCAAATGGCGACGACGTCTTAGGCTTTCCGTAACTCTGGTTCCAAAAATGGAATTCATTTGAATAAATTCTACTTTCCAATATGGATTTTATTTTAATATTTTTTCCTTTCTCATATTTTTTTCTGTGCAAACATATCCAGAAACAAAGTGACAAATACACATGCTATGTATACTTTTACAAAGTTTAAGCTTTTAAAAGAATTGGTTTTGGCAAAAAGAAAATTTTAAAATAAAGGTTGAATTCCTTATATATACACTAATTTTATCCATAATTCTATTGATATTCATGAATTTCCAAAAAATCCTCTTATACCAACGAATTTTCATCATAATTTCACTTATATCTACGCCATTAGAGATCCATTAAATGAGTTGTTAACTCTTTGAGAAATGATGAGTATGCTTATCTCTAGTTATATTTTATAACTACAAATTCATATTATAATAAATTTTTAGTAATTTTAGAACTATAAAATTATATATAATTTGAATATGAATCTTTAACTTTAAGAAAAATAAAATAAAATTATATTAGAGCTTGTGCATATCCGTCATTTTATAGGGGGGCTAACGACTAATTTAACATATCCTTAATGACGTGAGGTATAAGTAGAATTATGATGAAAATTCATGAGTATCAATTTTTTTTTTTGAAATTTCATAGGTATAAGTGGAGTTAAGGATAAAATTCGTGAGTAGATACAAAATTTGCCAAAAAAATAAATATTTTAAAATTACCTAAGAAAGAGTCACGAATAAAGATCTAGATCATTCATTGTTTATTTTCTCCAAATTAAACATATCATGATAAAATTATAGCCATTGATTCTCTCTATAACTTAATAAAGTAACCTTTTGGTGATTTGCAAACGCACCAACTTAGTTTGACCATAATTACAAATATACTAACATAATTTTAGAAATTACAAATAACCCCATATAGTTGGCCATAATTGCAAATATACCTATGCTATTATGGCCTGTTACTGCACTATCATAACGTTAGTATATTTGCAAGATATGCAAACTATGTGAGTATATTTATAATTTTAAAAATTAAGAAAATATTTAATTTTTGCAAAATACTCATGTAGTTTACATATTTTTGTAAATATACCCACATCTTAATGATGCAGTAATGTTGTGTATATATTTGCGATTATAACCAAATTATTTAAAAATTATTTGTGATTTCTAAAACTAAGTAGGTATATTTGCAAATAATTTGTAACCATAGATACGAAGGCTTTTTCCAAATATGCTTACTACGTTTGATCATAATCTCAAGTATATCAACGACGTTTCAAAAATCCTAGATATGGCTACTTAGGGTGTGTTTGTTTAGGGTAAAAAAACGTCAACTAAAACTTTTCAATCTAAAACTTTTCACTCTCCATAACTACTCTATTTTTTAATTATTTTTTCACATTTTTCTATACAAACTACCCTACTTTTCAATCATTTCTACACATCTACCCATACAACTAACCTATCTATTTTAACTTTATTCTCTTTACTTCTCATCATTACTCCTATTATATCATATTATTTTCTATTGATTTGACAACTTCTACTCAAAAAACTTTTCATCAAAAGTTTTACCTCCAACCAAACACACCCTTAGTTTGTAAATAATACCAAATAGGCCAACTCTGTCACCGCCGTGAGAGAACGACATTTGAAAGTAAGTGAAATTCCCAAGATGCCCATGATTTGGAGCTGAATCAAAAAGGGGGAACGACGGAACTTTGTGGGTATGTTCCAAATCCCGAATTTCATCTACCCTCATCTCCATCTCCTGCTCCATCTACGTTCGGCATCAGCAACTTACCATGGATTCCACCCACATGCTGCTAACAAGCTATTGATTCTGTTCCTTCCAGCCATCGATTCTTTCTCCATCTTCGGCCAGTGTCGCCGCAACTTATGAAGCTGTGCGTGTTGGGAAAACCTTATTAATTAAATTCATAATCCCCCCAGGATCCTCCACGCTAAATCACTAAGAAAATAAAACCATAAATGGAAGTATACCTGAATCAATAGGAGTGGTTGTTCTTGAATCTTGTGGTTTTCGGGTCTTCTAAGTTAATGCCCTAGGATTTTTTGGAGAAGACAACTCCTCTTTTCCAATGATGGGATGTTAGAAAAGAAACCTCAATTAGGTGCATAACTTGGGCACCACAACCGTTTATATAGGAAGTCTATCTTTCGTATTTCTAATTTAGCCCATCATAAAAATAAAAATTAGAAATTAGGCTGTAGAGTTTCTACGCATAGGAGACTCATACTTTAAAAATTGGATCTCTATTTATGATAGCGTATATATAATTAATATATATATATATGTCCAAAATTTCAACAATCTCCCACTTGAACTACATATATTTTATAAATATATATAACCTTATGAGCTCAAAACTTTTTACTATCATACCAAAATCATCTCCGAACAATCTCGTCCATTAGTTATGCCAACATAGGACCAAGGCAGCCTTTGTCATATTTATCGTAACTAGACACATCCATGATCACATATATCAAACATAACCAAACGACATATATCAAGTATGGATGCGTAGTATGAAAATTACATGTAATGTGATCTGACATGTCTATTTCCAACTGGTCCGACTTATTTGGTGAGATCAAACCAAAACTAAAATACTGAATAACCAAAATACCGAATACTTTATTTTTACGAAAAAATATTCATAACCATAGTAAAGTGTCCAAACCTGAAAAGCAAATAAATATAAACTCCCACTTAACTAGCATATCATTAAATGATACAACACCCGTATGAGCAGTACGCTCATGAAAGACCATAAGGTGTTACCCTTAGTAAGCGGATCCGCAACTTTAGAGTTTGTCACAATATGCTTTATAGACACTTTATTTTCTTGAATCATTCCCTTAACAACCAGGAACATCGTTGAACTCCTGTTGTTCTTGGAATATTAGACTATTAATTTATTGTTGCAAAATAACTTAAGTCGTCTTTCCATGATATCTATATTTTGCAGCCCTATGACAAAATTCTGTAGTCATATTCCATAATTGGATGTCTTATAATATGCTATAAACTCTGTTGTCATGGTTGAAAAACTATAAGTGTCTGTTTAGCACTTTTTCCTGATATAGCTTTTCTAACAAGTAGGTAGATATAGCCTGAATTTGATCTCAAACTGTATTTGCATCTAATAAAGTCAAAATCTAAATACCAGATGATCTCTTACTTTTCTGACTTTCTATATGTGAACATGTAGTGTTTGTTCTCTAAAATGCTTTTTTTTAAAAAAAAATTGTTTGGTTGCTTGTTAAATATCCATTCTTGAATTACTTAAATATCTGCTCAATATCCCAATAATGTACGCAGTAACCGAATGCATATAACCCTGAGATTCAAAACTTGAGCATAAATCAAACTTCCCACTGCTAAAGCATGGGGAGTCTTTTGCATTTCCTTAGATTTAAGATCATTCTTGGGATACTAATTTAGACAAAATTAATTTTGTCTCATTTAGCAAGGAAATATTATCTAATTTGCAATCCTGCATACTAAGTATTTTAGGTGTTTTCTTAATATAGGTCTTTTATGATAATCCAAAAATATGTCAAGAATAATCCTGATATATCTGAATTCCTAATACATATGACATATTTTCAAGATTTTTCGTTTCAAATTTCTTTGACAAAAAATATCTTAATTTTATGCAATAAACTTATATTGAAGTTGGGAAATAGTATATCTCTGTGTTACTCCCACTGAACTTATAGTATATGCAATTATCAACCGAATTCATTTCAAAAACAAATAAAATGAGAGTTTGATGAAATTTGCAATACAATTATTAGAAAACTTGCTTGAGCTCGTAGATGAATTTTTATTTTAAAAACTGAAAGTCTATTATGAATGCTATCATTATATCCATTTACTATAATTCAAGGTCAAAACTCATTACTAAAGCTATTTATCTTGAAAGAAACTTTCAATAAAATCGGAGATTTTTTTTTTTTGTAATTTATGTCTTCCTTTTGAGTAAAGTTCATTGCGACAAGACAAGCCTTATGCCTCTCCACATTACCCTCCTTCTTGGTTTTAAATATCCATTTATAACCAATCAGTTTTATACCTTTAGGTAATGAAACAAGCTACTAAATTGTCATTGTCTTTCACGAACTTAATCACGTATTTATGACATTAATATACTTTTGAGAATTTTTACTTTGCATTGTTTGACGAAATCTCCTTCCACCAATCCAATGTCATCATGATGTATTGGAGAAATCTAATGTAACCATCAGAAACTGCATTCTCCTTTCTCTAGTAGATCACTTCAATGGTATCCATTCTTTAGGGTGTTGAGCTTGATCATCAGGAATAACCAGTTTATCAAAGATGTCTTATAGATTTCTCTCTAAAGACATAGTCCCTAACTTTATCTCCCCCTCAAGCTCAATATCCTCAAAAAACAGATATTTTTGGTTTAAAAGAACCGAATGTGGGATCATAAGATTTATATCTTGAGATTGTTTAGCATAACTAATAATATTCGAAAATTTAGAAAAGACTAAATTAACTATTTCCGAATGAATAAGAATGACCAAATTTATTCAATACAAAAATAAAAACCAAATTCCATTAAAATGGTATCATATGTCTTTTCAAATTCAAATAAAATTGAGTTTTTAATAATAACAACTTAAACATACATATAGTCTTAATAGTATCTGATTTACTATCACCTCCATCAACGAATCTTTCATCATCATTTGACTTTTTAGAACTCAAGCAACCACTCATAGACACCCTTATATGAATAGCAACACCAAATCTATTCGCAAAAATGTGTCTTGAGTCTAAGGCTAAATTAATCAATGAACAAACCAAAGTGAAAAATGTACCCTTATTGGTACAATTCTCCTTCATGTGTCTAACAACCTATGAAAAGTAATAATTAAATTTTTTATTTAGTTTCTTTTGTGTTGGACTACCCATAGTTTTCTTATAATTTTTCATATCCTTATAAGTACTTGCCAAGTGAGTACTTCTAGTCTTTTCTTACTTCAACATATTCTCCTTTTGTTCACAATAAAAATGAGCACATTAATAAAAATGACACATTAAGAGATCATTTATCATTTTGTCAGTCATAATTAACTTTAAACTAACCAAATTGTGTTTAGGAGAATCAAAACAAAATACACAAGCAAATCCACTTTAGCCTTAGGTATTTAGTTTCGAAGTAAGAAGAGACAAGTACTCCCTTATATTTCCTTTAACCTTATATCTTATTGAAATCAAGTTCAACTGAATCGTACTCGTTTCAGCTTTATTACTTTTAGCAAAACACTTTACTATTTTCTTAATATAAATTTGGCATTAGTTACCTTTTCGGACATGATATCTCCTTGAAAGTTTCTAAAATTTTATACTTTGCAATCATAAAATTCATGCAATTTAAACAATCTCGCTTCTCAAAGTTCCCATTTTTTCTCATTGGAACTTTTAACCGCAAGAGTTGTGAATTGTTCAATCCTTAGTGCAAGGTTTAGATTCATAACGCCAAGAATGATCATAACATTTTATTTTCATTACTTCAACATGAAAATAGAATAAACGTTGATAGATATAACACAAGTAGATAAATTAACCAAAAATTGAACAAAACAATATGTTCACATAACTTTTATATAGAACTTTAGTAATTCAAATAATGGTAGGACCCATCACAAGATACCTAGCACAACATTAATACTTAGTCTTTGGACAAAAGTGTTAATTTGTAAGTGGTACTCTTTGTGCAGTAATTAAATATTGATAATAAAGTCCTGTCAAACAATAAGCCTTTCTTTGGACCGATTATTGTTCACATGGAATGCCTAATAATTATCACATATTTATCACTGCAGGTGTCTATGTAATCCGGCTAAAAATTAATCTTCCTTTGGGCCGATCAATATCCGCATTAATTACATATCCACAATATTTTGGTGTAGTAATCAAATATTAACACTAAAATCTTGTCAAACAATAAGTCTTTCTTTGGACCGACTTGTTATTCACATGGAGTACCAAATAATTGTTATATATTTATTACCACAAGTATGTATGTAATTCGGCCAAATATTAATCTTCCTCTGGACCGATGAATATTCACATGAATTACATACACACAATTATCTTAATGTCTTAAAAATAAATTAACCTAAACAAGAGAGGCTACTTTGGTTGCATGTTATTTCAATCAATTTATTTTAAAACATTAGACATCCATAAAAATACTTGTACTATTATTTGAATTTAATAAAAGTTTAAAATATTGAACTTATTTCTGAATTCCAAACATAAAACTTTTGCATGATAATGAGTCAATTTGAATTTAAACATTCAAAAATCCAAAATTGAATTTTGCACAACAACAGGTTAATATGAATTTTAATAGAAAGCAACAACTCATAGAAGCATGAAAATTATTCAAAAATTGCTTTCTAAATTCAAAAATTGCATGCATATATAGAGAATTCACAAGAATTAACATTTTTGGACCATTTAGCTTATTCAGACCCTTCCGTTTGATTTAGAATGTCCAAAAATATAGAAAACTACTATTAGATCATCCAAATTGGATAATTGGGTCATAAAATATGTTAAATTCGATTTGGATGGTTATTAAGCTGCCACATGTCCTTAGGAGCTGGGCCAGGGTGCTGGATACGGGGATATTGGGCCCCGTTGGGCTTGTAAATTGGGCTTTACTGTTTGGGCCGAGGGCAGGCTTGAGAGGAGTCCAAGCCCATGTGTAAAGGCGAGAGTTAACCTAGCCAGGTTGGACTTAGACTAAAGTTGGGCTTCACGGGTGGACATGCTAGGCTGCTTCCGCCTGGGCCTATGAAATAGGTCCGCCCAAGAGCAAAGCAGCTAAGTATGAGCCCACTAGTGAAGCCCACAGGCTTGGATACAAGCCCAAATCCAGTTCGTGAGAGGAGAGCCTATTAGCAAAAACTCATCTAGCAAGGGGTTTTGTAATTTCTTTCTGGCCAAGGGGTTTTTGTGCAAAACTTCATCTCCTTCGCCAAAACAAGGACATACCCTAACCCTAGCTGCCCATAACCCACAGCGCCGTCGCTGCCAATACTCCTCGTTGCCGCCGCCGGCCTGACGCCTAGCCACCGCCCCGACGCCCAGCCGCCGCCTCTAGCCTGCTGCCGCTTGCAGCATGACAATGTTGTCACCGGCGTCCACGACCAGACCGGTGGCCACGACTGAAAAAAACCCATTACCTGTTGTCCGGCGCCGCCACCGCCGTTCGCAAACGCCACCCAACGCAACTGCCCGCACGCCGCCGGCAGCTACTGCTGTCGCCTGTTCTGCAGCACCGCCAGTCGTCCTCTCCGGCAGCGACGACTATATGGGTTTCCGAACCAGGAAATCCTTTGCAGCTGCGTTGTCTCGTAATTGTGGGATTTTTCCCTTTCTCGGCGTCCAGCAGCCTGCCACCGCCGTGGCATCCAGCACCCAGACCCGCCGCCGCCGTTTGTCACATAATGTCGTGGATTCCGACGTCCAGCATCCAGCGGCGGAACACCATAGTAGCCCGTGCGGCGTCAAAACGTTACCAGCACCGTCCATCGCTGTTGTCTTCTCTGGCAGCCAGCGACCAGGCATCCAGCCGCCGTCCAGCCGGTTTCTTTTTTTAAAAAAACAAAAACAGCAGTAATCTGCCCCATTGCCATCAACGGCGTCCAGCCACCGCTGTCCCATATAGGTTCCTTAATCCTTTTTTTTAATTATTGAAACCGGATTTTCTAGATGGGGAAATCGGGATCAAAATTAGGAGATCTTATGCAAATTTCTGGATCTTCTTCCCAGCCATTGCTGTTGAATCCATAGCATACAGCTTACCAATATCATATTTTTGTATTACATACTCGAACCGAATATCAATGGTGAGAAAAACCCATCCAAAATTTCTACAGTGAAACATAGGCCGTCTTTCATGAATTCTTAAAATCATACACCAATCCGCATACATGTTGAAACCCAAACAATATACAGAATTGAATAAGACCCAAATTATTCATGCGATTAAATCAAAATTTAAGCAAACTTAAAATTTTAATATTTCTTAATAATTCAACATGAAGATTGCTCTAATACTACTTGTTGGGAAAATTTTATTGATTAAATCCATAATCACCCTAGGATCCTTCATGCTAAATCACTAAGAAAATAAAACTATAAACGGAAGCGTACCTGAATTCATAGGAGTGGTTGTTTTTGAATCTTGTGGTTTCCGAGTCTTCTAAATTAATGCCCTTGGGTTTTCTGAAGAAGGCGGCTCCTCTTTTCCAATGTCAAGATGTTAAAAAAGAAACCCTAATTATGTGCATAATTTGGGAACAACAACCGTTTATACAGGAAGCCTATCTTTCGTATTTCTAATTTAGTCCATCATAAAAATAGAAATTAGAAATTAGGCTGTAGAGTTTCTACGCATAAGAAACTCATACTTTATTAAATGATTTCGGCCCACAAAACATTAAAGGATCACTTTTAAAAATTGGACCGCTATTTATGATAGCATATATATAATTAATACATATGAGTGTCCAACATTCCAACATTGCGTGTTGTTGGCGGGCTCCATCAACTTCAACCAAGACATTCCTTCTCCATCTCCGGCCACTGCCGCGATGACCCGTGAAGCTGCGCGTGTTGTTGGCCGGCTATGTCAACTTCAACCACGATGTTCCTTCTCCACCTCCGGCCAATGTTGCTACGAGTTGAGCTTCAATGAATAACTACGGATATGCACAAAGCATTCAAAAAAATTTTAAATGGATACCTCAAATGAGTTGTAGTCGAATGCATAGCTTCCTTCTCCTTACAACTTCACGTTGTTGCTGTCTTTAAGTAAAAAAACGATTCTAATTTTTATTATTCATACCAGAGGTATTCAAATAAGCAACGATTTCACAACACCTCTGTTAATCAACGTAACGGCCACTAATGGAGTGGGCCTATTTAGGATTATTTGCAAACTCAGTGGGCATATCTGAAGTGGGCCTATTTAGAATCATTTGCAAACTTAGCAAACATATCTGAAATTTTGAAAATGTAGTGAGCATATGGGATTATAGTTAAACCTAACGGGCATATTTAAGAAAAGTCGTGATACAATGTTACCCATCAATGGTGATCAGGGCGTAGGTTTGGTGGCATCCAGTCCTAACTTTGTGCAAGCGTTTCAGGTTTCGAACACTCGTGTCCCCTATTTATTTAGATGAGCTTATATCTCTTATTTAAACGAGGAGTGTGTTCTTCTATTGTTGGTTAAAAAACCGTTGAGACAAAATGGAAAAAAATATACATTTAGATGATTGGATTATAAATATGCAACAATGAAAAAGTTACTCGTCAATGTAAATGAGTAATAATTTAACATTATTTTCATATATTTTTTAATCAGATTGACAAAATTTCTGTTATGGCTAAAGCATACAAATCTAATTTTCTTTTTCCATTCATCTCCACTCGTTCACAGCTCTTTTTAAAATTACAAACGTGAGTCGACGGGCAGAATTCAAATGAAAATGGGAAAGGAAACAAAATAATAGACATTCTTTTAAAACAAAGCAAAAAAGATAATTTCCATGTATTCTCATGGATTTTATCCCAAATTTCACATACACTATTCATTTTAAAAAATCAGAGTACACCAATATACTGTGCTTAAAATTCTAGCTAATATTTTTTGAATTCTGTCAAATAGGCCATTAGTCCTCATGGGAAATGACCAATATGTTTAGGTCCTAATATAATTTGAGGTTGATTTGCTAAAAGTTAAAAATTCATATCCAAATAATATATGATTTTATATTTATAAGATTATTAAAAATTCATTTGAATATACATTTTCAGCTATAAAGTTATAATTACGGATGAAAATATTTTTCATTTCGTAATGAACTAACTACGTCTTTAATTGCTCTCTGACGGCACAAGTATAAGTAAAATTTTAGACAAAATACATTAGTATATTTGAAAAATTTAAAAGTTTATGAATATAAATAAAATTGAAGATAAAATTCATGGTTGTTTGAGGAATTTACCCACAAAAGTAATATTGAGAGAAAATAAGACTTACAAATTTATCTGTTATTATTTCTAACCTGCCATACCGCGAGAGAGAATGTGGACGCCATACCCATGCGCGCGCGGATCAGTGTTATAAAGCTGTTTTCGCGCGAGAATGGAAAACAAAAGACGTGGAGTCGTCATACTCTTCTCTCGCTCCGCGCTTTTTCTTCTCCTACCTCCCGCTTCTTCCCTCCCTCTGTCCTCTCCTCCCTCCATCCTTTCCTGAAAGAAAGAAAAAATGGTGGATGGCGAAAGAATCGCCGCCGATTTTTGGGAGTTCTTCTGGGATGCCGGCGAGGTATCAAACTCTGACAGCCCAGATGAAGATGAAGATGAAGATCCTTCTTGCAAGATACCTGCCGAGTAAGTAACAGCTACTTCTATGGCTTCCACGATCGCTGCCGCATTCTGTAAATGCACCGAAATTTTGCATTGTAACGGTATTCGGATTCCTGTTCATCTTCTTGAATGGTTTTTCTTGAGATTGATGCAAGAATGTAGCGATCTTTTCTTCGTATTATTGAAAGTGGGAATCGTCTACTGTATTTTCGTCAGCATGTCCATTTCGATTCTTCTTCTTGAGCCGCAGTTGATGATCTCCGCTGGTTCTTTTTCCTACGCGGGCATTGGTTTACTGCTCCGTAGTCGGCGCTTTTAGCATCCAAGAAAAGGAATCAAGAACGATTCAGGGCCTTTTGAGGCAGGAAGACTTGAGTTACAGGAATGCCATAATGTTTAAGTCCCATCTGTTTGATAAAAAGTCTTCCTGACCACTCATGCCAACTGACATTACTGCTCCCTGTCACCATTTGTCTGTAATCCTTCTTCCGTTCCGCTATCATTCCATAAGACTTGACAGTCACACTCGCGGTTATCGTTTAGATAGTTGAAGTAAATAAGGTAAATGTTAAAAACAGAGATTAACTTTTGGCAATCTCCCTATCAGAGGTGGTCTACACTTGGTAATAGTTTCACTATCACGTATCTCCAATTGTGTACGAGGAAAATATAAATGGAATGTGGTTGGGTTACCTGGCTTCATTGTCAAGATAGTGCGCATGTAGTATGGCTGAAGCCGCTCACTAAACGCCAATATGACATTTTAGAAGTCAGCCAAAAGAAAATACAAACGGAGTAGAAAGCGAAAGCAGAGCATCTTTGCTTCATGAAAACCTTGAACGATGACTGTACTATATATATATATATTTTTTTTTTTCGATTGGACTGTACTATATTCTTATGCCTGAAAAGTTCTGGATAAAGCTCAATTAATGGTAGCTGCAATTGCTTTTGAGAGGATTTCTTTTTAGGATTCTTGTCAAGGTTGATGATGCAATTTGTGGTTTACCATCTGGCTTTGGTTTTAATTGCAAAATATCCATCAGCTCAAAGATTTATCAGCATTTATCATCTATCTGCTTGGCCTGTAACTAAGTCTTTTAAATGTAGTTTGAGGCTAGACCATGAGCGGATTTTTTTTATATTTGCAATCTTCTCTAGCTAATTTCTACAATAAAGCTCCCGTGTTCATCCTCTTTTGTGTGCCATCAAGTTGCGATGTGTAATTTTATGCAACTAAATGATTGTAATTGCCTTTGAACCGTCGAATGCATTTCTTGTGATGTCTATGTCAAATAAAAAATGTTTTTAATGCATGGAAGTCGTCCAGATTTACCATGCGTGGTTTCTTGCTCCATATTTTCCTGTGAATTTACATGTAGGCTGGATGATTTCTAAAACAATGGGCTGGAAAGCTGACATATATGACATTGGTTCATGTTAGTGTATATTATTTCCACTTGTTATGTTCTGTGAATACACGAAGATAACCTTGTTTCACATGAATAATTTATTTCTTTGAATTGTAATAATTCCTCCAGCACAAAGGATCACTTCCAGCTGCGTCTTTGCTACGATGACAGAACAGAGACTATCAATATCAGAAAAAAGGTTCTTCCAATCAGTTTCTGTTTTATACGCGTTCTTTCCTTTTACTTCAAAATATTAAAATTTATTTTTCCACAATATCTGGGGAGTGCATTTTCAAAATTGAAGCAGCTGATTGCCAGTTCATTCCATGTGTGGAAATTTGACAAATATTTTGTCGGTCTAGCAGATTTGCTGACAATTAACTAGCTGCCGAATGCTAATGTTAACCTCCCCATGTATTGCAATGTAGATTTTAAACAAGCCCATAAGATGTGCTTATAGCCAGAATGAATTATGCCTGTTTTCTTCTGCCAATTGTCCCATCATATTGTTGCATGGCTTCTGATGGTGGATAATTAGGTTAATTTGGTAATTGATGGAGGTGCTTTTCTGGTTGTGTTGAGTGAAAAAGCAATATCATATCGTGTCTATGCTTTTTAGTTTACCATGAAAAACTTTTTTGTGTTCATTATGAGCAATTTTAATGGAGCAAAGCCTCATAAACTATACAACTGGGATCAAGGAAAGACAATAATCTAGCTTGCATTCAAAGCAAATCCTATAATGGAGAATAAGGATTTGGTATATACACTGAATGATGGACAATCTACCTCAAAGGTGGGTCCAGGTTAATTGACACACATCAATGAAGAGCCATGTGCAACGGGTGATTACTTTAACCTTAGGTTGTGCATGCCACATAGGCATGGTTGTTTATTAGAAGCGGACCTAGGATCAGGAGAAGGGGGTGGTTGTTGGGGAGAATTTCACATGAAGATGTCATGTTGTTTTTTCAAGGAGGCAATTGTGTCAAGATAAAGTTTCTTTCAAAATTTTTTTGAAAAATTGAAGGGGTTGTTATATAATTTTTGAAATTCCGGAGTGGCAATTGCTCCGAATCAACTCCATGTAGAACTTTGGGCTATCACATTTCAGAGGAAGCTTAGAGATTTTCTAGGTGTCAGTGTTGGAATACATATCGTAAATGTTGATCCTTTGAGAAAATTTTTGGGCTTTTTCCAAAAATATCCACTACAATTGCTAATTTCAAATATATCCATAATGTTTTAAAAATCCCAAACATATCTACTGCTTTTGCATTTAATCTCAAAAATGCCTATTTCGTGAGTTAGTGAATACAGTCTAAAAACTCCTATGTCATTAGTGAATATGTGAAGTTACTAATAAGACTTCAAATTTAGGACGAATTTTAAAAAATTGAATGTCATAACTCATTGATGCCTGAATTGTACATGAGTTCTAAATTTAGAGAACCCTAATTTTATTTTCTTTCTATTTCATTTCATCATTTATTATTTTACAATAGAGATATTTTCGGTATTTATAAAAATTTAATCGATGGTTTTTTATGGAATGAACATTTTTGGAATTAAATGCAAACGTAGCGGGTATATTTGAGATTAGGGCTAAACATAATGGGTATATTTGGAAAATGCCCAAAAATTTTACGTGATTTTGAATGTGAACATCCTCAACACTATTAAGAAGCTAAATAATTAGACATTGGAACCTGGTGTTGGTTGCTGCTAATTACAAACGCTGCCTACCAGACATGGGATTTGGTAAAGCTATTAATTCTGGGAAAAGATAAAAGTACAGATGAGAGAAACAAAAAAGGGAAAAAGGATTTTATCTAAATCTTTCTTTGATTCAATAATACTGAGCTACAAATCAAACCCATCATTGCTTGATTTAAATCAGTACAGAAAACAAAAAGAGGGCATTCATGTCTTGATCTTTCGTCTAATTCATTAATATTGGAGCTATAAATGAAACCCATCATTGCTTGATGTTAATCTGTAAGCCACTACATTGTTGGTTGTTTGCACTTCAAAATGATTATTTGCTCATCAACTTCATAAGGGGAAGAAGGAGAAATAGTGGAATTATAAAACACACATCAAGCTACCTAGTCGACTTATATGCTTCATAGAAACAACAGAAATCCAGAACACACTACATGATTTATCAAATGCTCTGCCCTGCAACAATTTTTGCGCCCAGTGATTTATGTTTTTATCATAATATCCCATCCAAATTTGGCTACTACTAGCAAACTCAACTAAGATTGTAACTGCAAATCTCATGATTATCTTTAGAGGTTGTTCACATGATTAGTGAGAGTAAAGTTACAACAATGAATATAATTCCTCTGCTCAAGGAATGGGATATATTCAAACAATGGGAATGTTATGTTTCTCAAAGTCAGTTGTCCAATTTTTTTTCTGATACTGTGTTGGAAATAACTTTTTTCTTTTCTGATGATGTGTAAGAATGTAGTAACAGGTTTCCAAAATTATAAATTCTGGAGGAGCAATTTTGGTATCACTATTATTACTATCCATAAACCTGGTTTTGAGACTTCGCTCAAAAACAAGTTTCGACTAATAATCTTTGGTTCTGACATTATCTTTCAACAGGTCTTTTTTCTTTCTGGATAGGTGTAAGAGTCCAAGAAAAAATTCCTTTGCTGCTAATTATAAATATTATTTTTACATTTCATTGAGTCTACCATTGTCTGTGCATGCCGTTGTAAATGTTGGCAATGATTTTTTTTTTTTTTTTTTTTTGAGAAAGGAAATGCTTGTTGATAGTGGCATACTTTCTTTTTTCTGTCAGGCTTCTGTATATGAGCTTTACAACATGGCATGCAATCTGTTTGACCTCGAGGAGGATAAGGTATGCTTAATTGGCTTTGAGTAGTAGATTCTTTCTCCTGAATTTAGTCAAACGAAAAGTTCAAAAGTTTTTATGTTTAACCTGCAGATACGCATCTGGGCTTTCAGTAATAAGAAGCTTGCGCCATTGAATAAATCTAATCAATTGTTAGAGGAAGCTCAGTTGTTTGATCAAGATGTGAGTATTCTGAATGTTATGCGTCTTATAACTACACATGGTCTTTGACCATATTCTCGAATGTGCACGCTAGAAACAATTTCTTCTTTGGTTGTTGAATTAATGGATGAAATTTGGCACTGACGACTCTCTTGTTGAAGTAGAATACAATTCCTCATTTTGTATACGCCAGTATCCACAGTAGTCCACACCCTTCTGGACCTTTCTTTTGCCTGTCTTGCTTCATTGAACTTTAATTGACTTGATAGTCCTAATCAGTGCTAGCTGAATGCGTTTGCTTTCATTTGCCTAGTCTTGGTCCTCAGTTTTTAGACCTGCATAGCCAATGGCCAAATAACAGGAATCTCCAAGTTGATTAAAATCTAACTATTATCCATTGGACCAATACTCTAATCCCAAATATCCTCCTTGCAACTGTATTCATCTCCCTCTACCTTGCAGCATGAATGTGGCACACCAACATGTAAGACCAAGCGAAATTAATGGAATATATTATGCACTCTCCTGATATAGTCTTTGTAACCTTTTCAACATCCTAATGGCTCCTACTTTGTCCACTATACACTAACAGATTTCAGCCTACTCTAGTCTTCACAGGTTGCTGCTGTTTCAGTTCGAAACCTGGTTGCTACCACTTAGAGAGTGCATTAAACAAATAACACATTAACCTTTAGTTCTTTTATATTTGACATGTAACATAATTCATAATGTTGGATTGCCTTAGATATATTCATTCTCAAATCCATCTTACTGCTTATTCACCCTTCATCAACAGTTCTGATTTTCTGCTATACCACCTATTAACGCGTGTTGCTTGACTGTTTGATTATTCCATCTCATTAAGCAAAGTTGGCCTAGAGCTATCCAATGTTGACTTTCCTCTGCTATACTGGAGAGGGTGACTGTTGGAGATTTCATGGGATAACTTAAATACAAATCACTTTTTTTTTTTTTTTTTGATAAAATATACAAATCAATTGACTTACAGAGCTTGCAGAAATTACAGCAGAAATACCACGTAAATTGACAGAACTACGCTTAAGAAACTTCCTCACTTAACACTGTCATACAAATGCTAACAAATACTCATTAAGTAAACTCTAGAACCATTCACGGTTGATACTTAGCTCATACTTCTCTCACTTTGCCCATCACTTGCACTTCTCAACACACTCCTCACATGCTCTGCTTGCACTTTCCAACTTTGAGCCGAAAACTCATGAGATGATCATTGCCACAGAATCAGATTCTTTGGGATTCATTTCCATTTAAGATTCATATATGAATGAATGATTTGATGTTACTCACTTAATTTTTCATTTCACCTGTATTTTCCAGCCTACTTTAACTTTATTCATTTTATTGCTAAATTATCCATACATTCCCTTTTCATGCAAACTTCCTTTGCTTTCCTCCCTACGATGGACTAACCGCTTGTTTTCAATATCGGTTATGTGAAGCCTCTAGGTCCCCAGAAGTCTAGGTTGGTTGTAGTTGTTTAAAACATTCAAGACAAAGTGTGTGGTGGTGGTGGTGGGTTGCTTCTCAGCTTTTCTGGTGCTGGTGCTCCAGTTTTTTTTTTTTTTTGTTAAGATCGAGTCTCGGTTTTACTTTCAAAAACCATTAAAATAACTGAAAAAGTGACCTTTCCATGGTGCTTTCCATTGATGCTGATTTAATCTTAGGAGCAACAACCTTCTTAGTTTCTCCAGTTGGTTGAATCATTATTAATCCAGATACTCAAAATGGTCATTCCGGGTGGTATCCACATCATGTAGAACACCTTAATTCCATGAGCAACGACCTTCTCTCTCTCTAGCCCCTTGTTACTGATCCAGATATGCAAAATGATCATTTCAAGGGCATCTCTTGTTCATTAGTCTGAAATGATTTCATACACTCCAACTAACTTTTGTTAAATTGAATCCATTGAATTTCGAAATCTTTAGGTGCCTGAGAATTGATTCTTCATAAGTGGTTTTTCCACCATTAGTCACTATCTCTGCATTGATGATGTTGTTGGTTATTTGATTAACTGAGTACCTGTGTTAACTCCATTAGTTTCATCTATTTGTACAGATTTTCTTGGAGGTCAATGCTTATGGTGCTTGGCCATCTGATTCTTTTGCGGAATCAATGGCTGCGATGCGGTCAGAATCTTCTCGTTCATCTTCAGTGGTTATTGAAAGTCCAAGTGGTCATCATTTGCTGTCTGGAGAGGCTCAAAGCTCATACAGATTGATCAAAGAAGATTTAGAGGAGATATCAACGGCTGATGTAAATCGAGACGTCATGGGATTGGTTGGATTGGCTAACCTGGGCAATACTTGCTTCATGAACAGTGCCATCCAGTGTTTAGCGCATACACCTCCACTTGCCAATTACTTTCTGAAGGATTACACTAATGAGATTAATTGGAAAAACCCTTTGGGATCACAAGTAGGATATCACCATAATTTTCATTTATACATTTTCTCCCCATCTTCGTTTCATGCTCATTATCTTTGCATGTGACTTCTTACGTAGGCTAATCTCAGATTCTGCCAGAAATGGTTTATAATTTTTGCTGCATTGTTGCAGGGTGAAGTTGCAGTAGCATTTGGAGATTTAGTGAGGAAATTGTGGTCCTCAGTGACAAGTGAGATTAAACCAGATGAGTTTAGAAAAATTCTAGTTCGCTTTGCTCCTCAATTCTTTGGAACCAACCAACATGATTCTCAAGTTAGTATTACCATGGAAAATTGTCTTACTTGTGTTTATATATTCACGATGTTTTCCTGCCTGATTTGTTTTACTTCACTATTTTCTTCCTTAATGTCAATATAGAAGTAAAAAGCTAATAAAATAAAGGAAAGATGCGGGCAAAAAACAGAAGGGAGAAACCACTGCACCATTTGCATTGTTCTTTAATAGGTTAGAAAATGAATATTTGAGCTGTAATGATTGAATCAATGAGCTGGGTTTTTGTAAAATAGACCCCATAACTTAATTGCAAATTAAATCTTTGATTTGGACATTGCCTAATAGACACTCAGAATTTAAAAATACTGCGAAATAAACCCTGAAGTAAATGTTTGTGGGACAGATTTTGATATGAAATGGGTTAAATTCAGTTTATAATGTTTTGGAGGACACAATCATATTCAATATTATTCTATATCTAAAAATTATCCATACATGCAGATGTTGGAATTTATTTGCATTCTAGAGCTCAGATATTTGTTTTGTAAACACTTAAATCATGGGCCTAATTTGTCACTAGACAAAATCAAAAGGTCTATTTTGCAAAGTCCCATGAGTGAGAAATATCTCTCTGTTAATTTAGCTTAACAAGAGTTCCTTACCAGTAAAATACATAGAAATAATCTTCTCGGAATCTTCTACTCATATTTTTCTTTTCTGGAACCCATGAAAATTGTTCTCTGTAACACTATGTCTCATTATGTTCATTCTACTTGACAATAAACTCAATGTTATTTACTAATCAGGGGCTGGGTAGAGGTGATAACTCTGATGAATAACTTTTATTAGTTTCTCTCTCAAAAAAAAAAAAAAAAAACTTCTATTAGTTATTATGAGGGTCTCGTTGTATGTTTAATTTTGGAGAAAGCCTGAGGGTCATTTTCTTTTTAGATGTTCTTCTTTTTCTTTTTTCATTTAGGTCCTGTTTAATTTGGTTTATGACGAACATAAAAAGGGAATGAAAGGTAATGATGCAGAACACGTCTCAATATTAGGCTTGTTTTAAAATAGGGTTCTCAATTTTGGGGTTTATTTTGATGTAATTGTTAATTATTTAGTGTTTAGTTTATTCCTTATCACAGCAGAATTAGGTTTACTTGAGTAATGAGTCGTTAGCCATCCCTCCAAAATTTGGATTGGGGTTGCATAAGGGATTGAGTGGGAATTGTGTTAGGTTTATTTTTCTTATAATTACATGTATTGTTTTAGAGTTTTATAGTCATCAATTGAATCTCTCTCTCTCTCTCTCTCTCTCTCTCTCTTCCTGAATTTGACATCAAATTGAATTAGATTGAGATTCTTCTTGGTGCTTATTCTTGCTCCCTAATTCGATCTTATCTTTATTAAATTTTACCTTGATTTCTTCCCTTTCATCCCTTCATATCCCCTTAAGAGGATCCTTCCTCTTTCTTTTATTTCTTCAAGATTTCTATTCTACATAGTTAAAGGAAGTAAAATTATAACAGCCGCATAAAGATAATCAAAATAGATAATATTGATGACAAAAATAGAGGAAACGGAAGAAGGTGAAATAACATGCTAATTTGCAACCTTAAAAAGTATAGACCATTTGGCGGAAATAAAAGGTTTACTTTCTAAGGATGAGAATAATGATGAAGATATAGGTATTAGGATTTACTATAAGAACAGTAAAGTTGATTAGAGATGCTCAATACCTTTTCTAGTTAGGCATAAAAGGTAAGGCACAACCAGGAAGTTGGAAGGGAGGTAAAAGGAGAGCAAAACTGCCAACTATTCATGGCCTTATGAGAGCCCACTCCAAAAGGTAGGATGAAAAAAGTAAAACCATATATCTAACAATTCAGTTTAGATATTTAAAATAATAAAAATAAAAAAGCAACCAGTTAGACAACTCAGTTGTTTTTAATCATTGCTCAGTATATATCTAATAAAAAATATTATATATGGTTCAGATTTTCAACAAACAATTTTAAATGAAAAATCAACAAGTTGCATGGAAAACTTCCTCACAACCGGTTGTATTAGATGATGAGAGGGAGAATTTTGTGCATGAAATTCATTTACATGGTATCATTTTGGTGTTTGTAGGAACTTCTAGCATTTTTACTGGACGGGCTGCATGAGGATTTGAATCGTGTCACAGAAAAGCCAGTTACAAAGATTCACGATTTATCTGGCTGTCCTAATGAGGAAGCTGCAGTTAAGTTTTGGCAGAATCACAAGGCTCGAAATGATTCTTCAATTGTGGATATTTTCCAAGTGAGTGGTCAACCTCTCTCTCTTTCTTTTTCCAGGAGAAATAAACAAAATAAATAAATAAATATCAGATTTTTTGATATACCATATATCTTGCACATATTGTACTGCCTACACAAAACTAAGTTGTTTCTATATGATACTAGTCAGTTGGTACCTCACTGCAGCCAGTGACAGCTGTTGTAGAATTTTTTTCACTACAAAATTTTCTTAAGACTTTAATTGGAGAATCTGATGAAAAGTAACTTTCATAGGATTCTTTGTTTACCTTCATTTCAGCAGCCATCTTCTAAGTTCTAACCACATGTGATCTATAAACAACCATTTGTTCCTGCATCTAGAACTGTAAGAGAATAAACCACTTTCTTGAATGCAATTTGTTGAAGTTGGATTATACGATCCTGTATGAGTCATTATCATTCCTTTAGCTTGTGTACCCACTTTTGCTCCATGAGATTGAGCATTTTCATAATTTAACTCTACAATCTATACAAGTGGATAATTCCAGACACAAACCTGAGATGACTTTTAATGTTATCAATTGAAAATTCCAGACACAAACACTGTTTGTGTTTCTTTTTGGCCTGCTTATTTATATTGATTCTTGCGCTGTTTGATACCCAATCAAATTTAAAGATCTATCAGTATTATTATTCTGTTTTATAATGGCTAATTTCACTTTTACTCAAGCCTCAGTTGAATTTGTCAACTTCAACATACGCTATATGTGGCCTAATATTTTTCTTAAGGAACAGCACTCTTGTTGGATGAGTCAAGAGGATTTTTGCGTTTCTGACAAGATGAACTGGCTAACAATTTCCTCAGGGTCAATACAAGTCAACACTGCAATGTACAGAATGCAGCAATGTTTCAGAAACTTTCGATCCCTTTATGCACTTGTCATTGCCATTAGCACCTTCAAAAGCCCAGAGGATGATGACTGTTACTGTATTTCATGGTGATGGACGAGAATTGCCTAGGGCTTACACTTTAACTATTCCAAAACATGGTTTTGTAAAAGATCTTACTCAGGCCCTCGGTTCTAAATGTTTCTTGAAGACTGATGAAACTATGTTGTTTGCTAAGGTAAAATTTGATTTTATTCTGAAGTTGTTTCACTTGAAGCATGATCCAGTTACATGGTTCAATAAATTGAAATTTTTGCCTTGCCAGGTTTCGGATAATGACAGTGAGATACGTCAATACCTCGAAGATCCTTCTATACCCATATCTTCAATTATGGACAATGATAAACTCGTAGCTTATAGCCTTCCTCTACAACAAAATAAATTGAAGAGACTAGTGATATTGCACCAAGATGAAAGATGGTCAGTGGGTCCCCCAGCAACTCTATGATCCTTTTCTGTGACATACCCTTAGGTTTCTGTTTGGATGGCTAGAATTTCTGATGATTTAATTTTTTTACACCGGTGTGTCCATAATTGTAAAGGGGCCTGCCAGATGCGTCCAGATAAAATTGACTACATTTACACATTGAATGCAACTAGTTCTCCAAACTCATTATCTTTTTCGAAGGTTCCAAACTCATCAGTAATAGTGACTTTCTGATGTAAAAATCCTAGTTGGTGATGCAAAGAAATTTTCTATACAATAACTTTAGGGCCTTGTTGGGAAAACATGTGCTTTCCAAACTCCAAGAAGTCATCATCATTATCATTAGCCATTTCCCACTTAAGTGGTGTTAGCGGCATGAATTCTATTGCGCCATTCTTGATTATCAGTAATTAAGTTTTTAGCACTCTTTAATATTTTCATATCTTATTTAATTATTTCCATCCATGTTTTTTTAGGTCTTCATGGCATTCTCTTATCACCTTTTATTTGAATAAATTCAACTCTCATGATTGGTCCCATTTCAAGCCTCCTTTTAACATGACCAAACCACCTTAGATTGCTTTTGCTGACTTTATCATCTACTGGTTTCAAATTTAGATTGTCTCAAGTTACTTCATTTCTAATTTAAACACCAAAGTCATCTAAACAGAAAATTAAGAGGCCGATGTTGGAGCTTGAGAAATTATTTTCGAATATATCCAATCAGAGCCTATTTTGCTAAAAAGATTTTTTAAAGTGAGTCATTTTATTTTGGGGACAGGAGTTGGGCATAGGGTGGTGTCCAAAAGGGGTTGAATATGCGAATAATGGAGAGTTCTTTGCAAGTTTTTCTTATTTCTGTATGCCATTGTTCGTATATTAAACTGACCTCCTTGAAACGTCCTAGGTTAGTCTGTAGCTTCTTTTCGAGGGAAGTTTCCTTGGAAGAGATTTGGCAGAAACTTTTCCATTTTGGAAGGTAGCGTGTCCATTCCATCTGCCATTGGGTTATAATTGGGTAATATCCAAATCCTCATCAGACAAAACAAATTCTTACATGCTTTGGCAAAAATGAGTCTGGTCTTCTCAACAGGCATAAAATGTGTGACTGGAATTACTCGGAAATTGCAAGAACTTTTTTTATGATTCTGTATGATTCTGGAAATGTAGCAAATGAACCAAAATTGGAAGGAACATGGTCCTACAACAAACACTCCAACTAGTTACATGAGAATTCAACAAACCTTTTAGCTGGTCAGGACTCAGCACTAGTTGATATTTTCATTTATTATTCATCCTTTGGAATTTGTTAATATGGAAAATATCAAGAACCTTCTGTCCCGGGGTTGTGAAACTATAGTAACTGCATTTGGTAAGATATTCAAAGATGGAAAAATTGGACAACATCTTAGGTTAGAAAAAAGTGAAGCCTTGAATAATTCTGGTCCCGCCAAAAATGCTCCCACCAGTATATGAGAACTCCAGTTTTTGATTTGTAGATGTTCTATTTACATTTTACTGTTTCCTGCTGCATCATTGACATGAAAAATGTCAAGTGCAGGTGATTTAATTGCTTTGCATGGACTCACTCCCCAAACCCACTCCACCCTCACTCCTGACCCCCACCACCCTTTGCCTGGTTTTGCAATGCTACCTATTTGCAATTAGTTATAATATGTTTACTTTACCTTTCCTTGTTTCTACCAGCTGTGGCAGTGCCAATCGAGATTACAAACTTGCTACAAGAGCGCCTCTTGTAACCTGTTTGCCAGAGGACGTGGAGATTGAATATGGATTGCAAGCTGCAGTGGGTGCCATGCTGTCTCCATTATTGCGAAGAGAACTCCATTCCTCATGTCACGTTGATACCATTCAGGAAAAGAACTTGCACTCAGGAGATGATGTTGAGAGATTAATTGAAGATTCTGATCCACTCTCTGATGGCAATGGTCAGACAATGTTTAAAATGGAACTAGAACAAATCCACGAAGGGAAGTCCTTGCAACTTCCACTAGTTGCCAACGAGAAATCTGATGAAAGCCATCCCCTTAATAGATCAGACAAGATGATACAGGTGTTTTTAAATTGGTCCACCAGAGAACTTTGTTTATATGATACCAAATATCTTGAGCACCTGCCTCCTGTTGGTTCATCAACAATTAAAGTTGCTGTCTCCTTGTTGTCTTGCTTTGAAGCATTCTTAGAGGAAGAACCTCTAGGAGAAGATGATATGTGGTAAATGTCCTTATTCTGATTTTTATGTGCTACTCCAAATGCATGCTCTGCCAGCTTCCGATTACCCTTGTCAGCTTGCGAAAAAATGCTCAATTAAGTTACTTTTTCAAGCCATTCCTTGTTCTGGTAATGCAGGTATTGTCCTGCCTGCAAGGATCATAGGAAGGCTACAAAAAAGCTGGACTTGTGGAGGCTGCCGGATGTTCTTATTGTTCACTTGAAGAGATTTTCTTATACTGGTGGTTACCAGAAGGATAACACACCTGTTAATTTCCCCCTCACAAACCTGGATTTGTGCAGCTATATACAGCACATGGATGATGCTCATTCCTACACATATGATCTTTATGCGATGATCAACCATCACGAATACTCTACCGGTGGTCACTATACTGCATATTCAAAGGTGAGCAATGCAAGTCAAGAGCCTTACGGTATTTTCCCAGGTCAATGGAATTTATTAGACTCATCAATCATGCGACCAAGAACCATCATGTGGCTCTCATAAAAAAAAAGAACCATCATTTGGCAACTCAAGCTCCTGAGTTCTGATCCGGTTGGTTCTGTCTTTGGATGCATCAGAACTCGATAACTCCCAGTGATGTTAGTCTTCTGATCAACTGGTGTTCTGATTAAAGTGGTATCCATGGGGGTGCTTGGGCATCTAATGTCCTCGTCCTGCATGAGATGGAAGAACATAATGGTTTAACAAATGCTATATCCGGTAAAATCTGATAGCATATAACAACATTAAACAGGGATGCTGGAAATTTGGCCAGACTGAGGATCAGGCCCAGCTTATGGTTGTAAATACTGGAAGCAGGCATGGGCTTAAGTTTTTGGATTATCTTTCTGTTGATTCCTACCTGAAGTCAAAGCAAGCCTGATTACCCTTGCCCTTGCTGATGCCTGATGCCTAAGCCTCAGCCTGTCGCTGTGCCTCATCCAACCTTAAACTCAATGCAAGCTAATTGAACTTCACTGAAAATTTGTTTGATCTAGTATAGTTGTTGTGTTAAAGCATGGAACTTTACTGACGGATCAACCTGCTGTATTCATTGAAGTTGCTAGAACAGGACAGGTGGTACTGTTTCAACGACTGTCTTGTTACTCCCGTCAGTGAAGATGATGTCAAGTCTTCAGAAGCGTATGTGTTGTTCTACCGTCGAGTTCAGAATGAAGCAAAAGCAACTACAGCCGAAGTTCAGCACCAAGCACTAGCGACTGTGAAAGAAGACAGGCAAGAAGAAGCCACAACGGCAGAGGATGAAGCATTGAAAGAAGACAGGCAAGAAAAAACCACAACAGCAGAGGATGAAGCATTAAAAGAAAACAGGCAAGAAGCCACAACAGCAGAGGATGAAGCATTGAAAGAAGACAGGCAAGAAGCAGCCACAACAGCAGGGGATGAAGCATTCGAAGATGACAGGCAAGAAGCCACAACAGCAGAGGATGGAGCATTGAAAGAAGACAGGCAAGAAGAAGCCACAACAGCAGGGGATGAAGCATTGAAAGAAGACAGGCAAGAAGCCACAACAGCAGAGGATGGAGCATTGAAAGAAGACAGGCAAGAAGAAGCCACAACAGCAGAGGACGAAGCATTGCAGGCTGTGGATGGGGAGCACTAGCATTCTGTAGGATGACAGTTTATACGAATGTCAAGTTTGTGTTGAGAAATTTTGTTGTACTGTGAATATTCAGTGACAATCATCTGCTGTATATGTTGTTGATGCAAGGGACAATCTTTTTTTCTGTATATGTTGTTGATATAAGCAACATTCTTTTGCTGTATATGTTGTTAATGTGAGCAGATCATGCCCTCTCATTCTTGGCTCACTTTGGCTGATACATAAAGACTGATCTATATCCTTTTTGTCCAGTTTGTCCCTTTCATCAGGAGGATTATAAGTGTGATTCCAGCTAACCTGGAAGTGTTTTTCTTTTCTTAGATTCTTGTTGAAAGAAGGGAAAATCGTTCGGGAAATGTTATATCCATCCACTTACAGTTAACCATGGTACCTTGCCTCGTGCCTATCAATGGATGCCATTGTGTTGTAAAAAAAAGACCTGGTTCAGGTGAGCCGGAAGAGCGACTAACACTTTGAGTCAAAGATTTCGGGGAAGCTAACTAATACTGTTGGGATTTCAAAATAAGTAGGTCCCATTCATGTACCCATAGAATTTATCCCTAATTTTATCTATACTTATGAATTTTCAAAAATTTCAAATATGCTCATCTATTTTGTTCAAAATTTCATTTATATACATGCACTTATATGAAATGACAATTATGCTTAGAACCTAATTTTGAATTTATAAATAAAAAATAACATTCAAGTGATATATGATTGGTAATATTATGATTATATAGCTATAAAAGTACTAAAAATTCATTTGAATGTGAATTTTTAGCTTAAAGCTATAATTAGGGCCTTGGCACATTTGTGATTTCACAATAGACCACAGGTGTAAATGAAATTTTGGTTAAAATATTTCGAAAGTTTATGGGTGTAAGTGGAAGTAGTAATAAAATTCCCGAGTATATATTAAATTTGCACTAAATTATACTATATTTATATTTTTCTTATTCTATATAAATCATTTTTATTTTTGGGGGCTGATTTGTGTCAAATTGGTTTAGTTTTTTAATTTCTGCATAATCTCTTATCCCCTCTAAAGAACAAATTAGCAACATAATTTTGGTCTTCATTGGGATGTAGATTGTGGTCTTCATTGTTATATTAATCGTTTGACAGAGAAACTTAAGGGTATATAAGAAAAGTTGATGGTGTTTATTAAAATTGTCTGTATTTTGTAAGATTACAAGCTTCTATCTATCGTTAGAGAAGACGATGAGCTCTTACTTATACTTTCTGTAATACTCTTTGGATTCGGTTAAAAAATTAAATATTTTAAAATTCATTAAGAGAATTAATTAAACATTCGTTTACCATAAAAAATAAATAGGGCAATCTATTCCGACCTAGGGGTGAGAATCGGGGTAGGCCGTACCAAGTGAAGGTTTGCCTAATGTTGACCTTACTTTTTAAAAATTCTATTTGATCTTATTTTTTATACCGAGATTGGGTGAGGTCAGTTTGACAATCATTTTTTTTAATAGGTCTAGATACAAACTTCGAGTTGGTATTGGATTGATTTTGAAATAGTAGGTCGGGTAAAAAATATAGGTTAAATAAGATGATTTTAGGAATTTATATACTTATCAAACATAAAAATACATTTATACTAAATTTAAATGTTATATAATTTAATATTTTACTAATTATTAAAAAACACATCATTACTATAACAAAACATAAGAAAATATAGTATAATTTTATTAAAATAACAAAATATGATAAAATATAGTATAACTTTATTAAAATAAATTAATATACAATTATATATAAAAGTTATATATATGTGCAAATTCCTCTTATTGATTCTTATATTATTTTTTGGATAATTTAATTCTTCTATTGTTGATATAATTTATAATAAAAAATATGAAAATTTTGAAAGAAAATAATGACAAGATTTAAATATAAGCTTATAATTTTTAATAAATTAATATATGCGAGGCAGGTTGAGACATGATCAACCTATTCTGATCTTATTTTTGAATTCAAATTAAAATTTCTAACTCATTCCTATACCAGGTCAAAAATGGGTAAGGTCACGAGGTAGACCCGGCCCAACTCCCATCTGTATTATTTCTGCCTAAAAAGAGCTCAAACAGCAGGACCTTGCAGATGATTGACAATGTTACTTTTCAATTTTTGATAGTAGCCATGAAAACGGAATTTCAACCCAAATCTGTATATTCCCAAATAAGTTCGATATATAAGGTTGAAATTGAGATTTCGGATTAAGTTTTGTGAACCCACTTGAATTGTCGAGGTAGGTGCAACTTGGATAAATCATTCACGATTTAAACCGTTTGGTATCCTAAAATGGGAATTACAGGTTTTTATATTATACCCATAGATACCGATAGGGTAGTACAAGTTCCAAGCAAAAAAATGCGTGGTTATTTGGAAAACACCTAAATTATTAATAAATATTTAATATAAATTTTATAAAATATTTTTTTATAGTGAAAGACATAAATATGTTTTTTAAATACATAGAAACTTGTTTGATTTATTAATTATTCAGTAAATTTTATAAATATATTTAAAAAATTATATTACTATTATCTTGATTTTAAGTTTTTAAGTAACACTTGTAATAAAATTATAATTTTTAAAGATAGTATAAAAATTATTTTAAAGAACCGATTTGGAGCTAAAAATATAACTAAAAAGTAAGATGGAGCATACTTAAAACAGTTCCAAATAAAATAAAAATTTCGAAGAATAGGGTCGACCCTGAACGAAACAACCGGACGGAAGTCGCATTCTAGTGATCGGTACTAAGTCAGTCTCCGAATCAGTTACCAATCTGCCGGTCCGAAGTCCCTGGTTTGGTTCGGGTCGTTTCAAAACCCTAGCTTCCCTCTCCATATATAAACCATGCACCCTTCCCCCAAAACCCCTCTCATTCGTAGCCGGCGGAGACCCTTTGCCCCAACTCTAGAGGGTAAGCTCTTTCCTTCTCCCTTGTTTTCTTCTTGATTGCAAATCTCTCAGCGTTCCCTCTTTTTCTTCCTGATTGCAAGTTTCTCACCGTTCTCTGCTGTCCAGATCCATCTCTCTCTGCCTCTACAAGAGAAAATGTCCGTCAGCGAAATTGCCTGCACCTACGCCTCGCTGCTTCTATACGACGATGGGATTCCTATTACTGTAACCCTCCTCTACATCTTTTCTCTCAAAATCAGCTTCTTTAGGATTAGAGTTTTCATCCTACATTTCTTTGTTGGCAATCTTTCGGTTTCTTGATTTTGCTTCTTTAACAGGCCGAGAAGATAACAACCGTCGTCAACGCTGCCGGTGTTAAAGTCGAATCTTACTGGCCGGGCCTCTTCGCCAAGCTCCTGCAGAACGTGAGCGTCGAGAGTCTCATTACCAACGTGGGATCTGGTTCGTCAGTTTCTCTTTTTTCTTTTCTCTTATTTTTTTCAAATCTTGGTACGGTATTCGCTTATATGGTTTGATTGTTTTGCAACGATGATCGGTAGGTGGCGGAGGTGCTCCCGTTGCTGCCGCCGCGCCTGCTGCTGGCGGTGGTGCTGCTGCCGCTGCCCCTGCAGCGGAGGAAAAGAAGGTGCGTTTTTCTATCCATCTTTTTTGTTTTCCTGATTTGTTGTATTGTCGTGAAATTAATGATGGAACCTGTCGTTTACTTACAGGAGGAGCCAAAGGAGGAGAGCGATGACGATATGGGATTCAGTCTATTCGACTAAGTAATTTCTTAGATTTTGGATTACTTTAGGATTAGACATTTATGTGTAGCTTTGGCGGCTATGGCATCTTCTTTTTAGTTATGTATGCTGTTTTTACATCTAAAGGTAATGAATACCTGCCGTAGTTTTATTTTGTTTTTTCCATTTGTGTCTGCGATATGTCTTGAATTTTGAGTGCTACAAAGAAATGAATTTTGGATTTCATGGTGGTTCAGGCATAACTGGTCTCTTTTTTTTGGGGTCATTGTGAGGATGTTAATCATGCAGCGATTTGCTCTCATTTGTTGGTTAGTAATGCTTTCATTGATGTGGGGACTGCCCATTTTAGAAGTTGGATTTGTCTTGTTGCCTAAGCATATGATGAGAATCCATTGCAAGAGGGCATTATGCTGAAGGAATATGTTGAATTCTAGTCATGTTATTTTCAAAAGCATATTATTGGTCTCGTTATTGGGCCTGTATACTTCTTATTCTTAGGTAAATGAAAAAAAAAATCCTATGTCAGTATTTCTGATTAATATGCTTCACTATCAGGTCTAAACTTCAATCTTGTCATTTATGGTGGCTAATTAGCCTTTCACACCACAGCTTAAGTTGCTGTCATCATGTGGGAAAGGTCAGTAAGCGCACCTATATTACCGTAGTGATGGTATCTCTCCAGATAAAACAATGTTTTGTCAAAAATACCATCACCCAACATTTTAATTCACCTCTCTGAGAGAATTCTACTGCAAGTAGCTGTGTAAAACCATGTGAAGCAACTGTAAAGACACTCCAAAGAACACACTCATTTCTAAGTCAACCAATTATCATCCTATTGGAGTATAGTTACCCATTTATAAAGAAGCGATACTGTCTACAGTCTGTATGCAAGTACTAATGTAATTTTGGTTGACCATGTTCGAGCCTGCCAGGAGTTCTGTGATTTGCAGTATAGCTTTTACAGCAGCGATTTAGGCTTCATTGGTGCTGACCCTCACTTGAAATGTTGATTATGCGGATGGCATTTTATTTCCTTCCAACAACTCATCATCCACTTGTTTCTGGTTTCACTTTTGGAAAGTTCTCAACTTCCCCGATCATCTCAATCTTCATCCTTTCTGCCCGTTGCAGCCACAACCTTACCTCTTCATTCTTCTCCAGCTTTTCTACTTGTTCACACTTCTTCCGCCTTTCCGCCTCCTCTGCTTGTTTAGTCTATTTTCTATTTACCTTTTCCTTTCTGCCTTTTGATACTTCCTTTTTATGCCTCTTCCCAGGCGTCTGAGTCTCGTCTGAGTCTAGTTACTCTTGTAACTCTTCCTACTCTTCTAACTTCTTCAACCCTTCTAAATTTGACCTTAATTTTCCCCCCTTTTTATCTTTTTTTCAACAAATTTATACTCTTCCACTTTTGCTTTTTCCATCCTTCTTAACTCCCCACCATCTCTCACATCTTAAGCAGTTTCTGCCTTCCCCTTTTTCATCTTTCTCAACCTTTTCCCCCTACTTTTGGAACTCAATTATTTTGGTTATGTGCAAATCTTGAAGCACTCCCAACCTTTTCAATAAGAGTTATCTTTTGCGCCACTTATGAATTGAAATATTAGGCGTGTTCTGTGTTGTTTTACTATAATGGCTTTTATTGGTCATAGAATATTTGCTTCTTCAGCATACTCGCTGATCGAGCATGTTTTGTGGGGTGTAAAGATCGAGCATGTTTTGTGGAATGCCTTCTATTGGCTATCGAATCGGTGCCTAGTGCTCACCTCTTCAACGTTGTTAAATCAAGTATTTCGTATGAGATGGTCATTCTAGGTATTTTTCTTCATATTGTCATTTTTCATGCGATCTTTACTCGAACGCATGTACTTTGTAACAAACCATGAGAAGCCAAGATTCGTAAAATGTTCCCCGCGGACTTTTGCCGATCGGGGTTTGTCAGCTGATATCGTGTGAAGAAAATTCAGTGGAATTTGGAGTAATTTCGTATGTTTTTTCACAGAACCCTTCTCTCAAAGGGAAATCTACTTGCCGTTGTTGGATTTTGATATCCAGGGCTTATCATAGCTCCTTTTAGCCCAGTCGCAGACATTGTTTTATTCTTTTTTCTCATGAAAATGTAGGCAAATGTATTTAATTCAGTTGTTAAATTTTACAATTTTTGAATACGCACTTGTATTCTCGATTACAAAATCATTTCATAGAGTACCGAAGTAAATTTTATCCTAAATAACTGGTGATTTTTGGAACTTGTATATACACACACACACACATTTAAGGATAATTTGTATATATACCCATGTAGTTTGATACTAATTGCGGATATATCTATGTAGTTTCACAAAATGTATATTATTCTTACATAGTTTCATCAAAATTGTATATTACACTAATGTCATTACTTGCCGTTAATATTTGACGTTATATTTTGAAAAATGAGGAAAATGCTCTCATTGGTATACATAGTTTTATAAAGTAATATGCAATGTTGGTGAAATCATGTGGTGTAATATGTAATTCGTGAAATTATAGATGTTGACATTTTTGTTATTTTTCAAAATATAACGTCAGATATTAACGGCATAATGGTGTGGGGGTAATATGCAATTTTGGTGAGACTATATGGAGGTAATATGTATTTTGTGAAACTACATGGATATATCTGCAATTAGTGTCAAATTATGCAGGTATATATGCAAATTATTTCACATTTAAATGTGAAAATTGGTATATGAGCCAAGAGTGTGTTTGGAAGGAATTAGAATTTAGAGAAAATTTTATGTGAAAATTTTTTAGGAGTTAAAAATTGTGATTTGATATAATAAGATTAATGATTAGAATTTAGGGTAGGCAGATGTAGAAAGACGTAGAAAATGAACGGAAAGTAACATATGACATGGGAAATGATTGTAATACAAGGTGCGTCGGTATGAATTTTTTTTTTCCTGTGTGTTTTTTTTTTAAGCTCATCATATCAAAAGCATCTTAAAATCCAAACCTTCTGGTATAGGCTGGTAATTATTTTAATGATTTAGGCTTCTTTTCGGTGCAATTTGCGTTCTAAGCTTTCTAATTTTGTGTACTTATATTTTAAATTTTGAGGCTTGCTTATTATTATTTTAAATCTTGTGAAGTTTGATTATTTGCATTTTAAACCTTCAGTTTTCATTATGTTAAAAAATATCGTTAAAATCTTATAAAATGTCTAATACGTAATTTGTATTTTAAATTACGTGTAGTTTAGTTTAAATCTTTTGCCTTCATGGTGCTTATGGTGTTGAAAAATATTGTTAAAATTTTAATTCGCATATTAGAACTTTAGGCATTTTATAAGATTTTAATGATGTTTTTTAATGACATAAGGTACGAGGGTCTAAAATGTAAAGAACTAAACTTTCTAAAGTTTAATATTTTAATAAGTAAACTAGAGAATTTAAAATGCCAAAATCAAAGAATTTAAAACGCATATTCTCTCTTCTTTTGGCTTAGCAGATTGCTTGCTTCCCGGTACTTTCATTCGGCCCCACGAGGATTCTGCTGAATGCTCCTAACCTTTTGCCAATTAGCAGAAAGTTAATTAATTAGCTTTTTGGCATTTGTGCAAGTTAATTAATTATGCTTGTTTGCTGCCTTCGCTCGGAAGGTCATAGTCAAAAAAAAAAAAAAAATCAGCAAAATTTAAAGAATCCTAGTGTTACCGTCTAGGCTGGGGGCTGGACCAAGCAACATGGTATCTTCCTATTTGTTAGGAAATAATCCTATAAAATAACAAAGTAATGCGGAAAACAAGAGAAAGAGAAATAAAGTATGCGCAGATTTTTTACATGGAAAACTCTTCAATATGAAGAGAAAAACCACGGGCGAAGGAGGAGAAAATCCACTATAAAAAACAATATTACAAGAGATGGAGAACTCTCAAAAGGAAAAACCCTTGAACTCAATACACCCCAAAAAGTTTTCAGAAAGACCAAAATTCAGTTACTTCACCAATGAGTATATAAGAGAGCGTTGAAAAAATTGATACAAAACACCTGAGAGCTAGCCTCCTTTTATAGGCTTAAGAGAAAGCTCTACGCAAAAGACTTCTAGTATGAAAAGGATTGTGTATGATAAAGATTGTGTATTGGTTACGCAAAAGACTTCTAATAGGAAGAGAATTGCGTAATGGTTTGCTTGGATAGCAAGTTACCTCCAACAAATCTCCACCTTGACTTGAATTTAAGTAACTTCAAAATAGAATGGGTTCTCCACCTTCACCACAAACTACTTCTCATAAATTAGAAGCTCCAACCAAGCTCAAGCAATGCTTGAACTTGGTAACAGGAAGTGATTTCGTTAACATATCAGCTGGATTGTCTGCAGTAGCAATTTTCTTAACTTGAATATAACCACGTTCAATGACATCACGAATAAAGTAATACCGGACAGCAATGTGCTTTGTTCTTTCATGATACATCTGATCTTTACTGAGATGCATAGCGCTCTGATTATCACAGTGAACAATAATCTTTTTCTGACCTGGATTGAGTTCACTCATTAAACCTCTTAACCATAAAGCTTCTTTGACACCTTCAGTCAATGCCATAAGCTCTGCTTTTGTAGTAGACAAAGCAACAGTACGTTGCAACGTGACTTTCCAACTGATAGCACAACCACCATTAGAGAACACATAAGCTGAAAGTGACCTTCTCTTATCAAGATCACCAGCATAATCTGAGTCAACATAACCTGTCAATGCATCATTAGTTCTTCCAAAATACAAACATATATCTGAAGTACCTCTCAAGTATCGAAAGATCCATTTCACTGCATTCCAATGTTCTTTACCAGGACAAGACATGTATCTGCTCACAACACTGACAACATGTGCAATATCTGGACGAGTACAAACCATAGCATACATAATACTTCCAACTGCACTTGAATAGGGAATACGAGACATATATTCTATCTCTTCATCTGATTGTGGTGACATCTCTGCAGATAGTTTAAAATGAGCAGCAAATGGAATACTAACAGGTTTGGAATTAAGCATACCAAAACGTTCCAAAACCTTTTGAATGTACTTTTGTTGTGAGAGACATAATTTTTTTGTTTTTCTATCTCTGTGAATTTCCATTCCAAGAATTTTCTTGGCTACACCCAAATCCTTCATTTCAAATTCAGTACTCAACTGAGCTTTTAACTTGCTAATCTCAGACATATCTTTAGCAGTAATAGGCATATCATCAACATATAATAGCAAATAAATAAAAGACTCATCTGAATATTTTTTGAAATAAACACAACTATCTCTCTAACTTCTAAAATAACCATGAGTAATCATAAAAGCATGAAAACGTTTATATCACTGCCTAGGAGATTGTTTGATCCCATACAATGATTTCTTTAGCAAACAAACGTGATCCTCTTTACCATCAATAACAAATCCTTCAGGTTGACACATAAATTTTCTCATCAAGTTGGCCATTTAAGAAGGTTGTTTTAACATCAAGTTGCTCTAGTTCCAAATTTTGCATAGCGACCAAAGATAATAAAACACGTATAGAATTTTGCTTAACAACAGGTGAGAAAATATCATTAAAATCAATACCATGTACCTGATTGTAGCCTTTAGCTACTAACCGTGCTTTATATCTTGCATTTTCAACTCTGGAATGCCTTCTTTTTTTCTGAAGATCCACTTGCATCCAATAACTTTTTTTATCTTTGGGAGGTTTAACCAACTCCCAAGTCTGGTTTTTATAAAGAGATTTCATCTCTTCATTCATAGCAACCAACCAATTTGCAGATTTAGAACAAGAAATAGCATCAGAATAAAAAGTAGGATCATCATTACCATCGATGGTCTTTGCAGTTGTCAGTGCATAAGCAACTATGCTTCCATCAGAATATTTTTTTGGTTTATTAATTTGTCTTTTCTGTCTTCCCTTTGCAGTGGAATATGGTTTTGCTTGTGATGGACCTGCTGGTGGTATATTTTCTTCTATGGTTTCTTCATCTTCTTGAGTAGAGCTAGGCACCTCTATTGAGCTGGGCTGAGGAGGTAAATTTTCAATCTCTATTTCCACCCGCTTTTCAACATCCTGACCTGTATTACATGGAATAGGAGACTCCTTTCCCGAATTAAGCATAAAAAGTTCATTCAATGTAACATCTCTGCTAATTATAAATTTTGGTAAATTTGGATTCGAACACCAAAATCTATATCCTTTTATCCCAGAAGCATAACCCAGAAAAATACACTTTTTAGCTCTAGGTTCCAATTTTCTATCATTCACATGAACATAAGCAGAACACCCAAATATTTTCAAATTGGAATAATTAGCAGGATTACCAAACCATACCTCCTCTGGAGTCTTGAGATCAATAGCCGTGGAAGGAGAACAGTTTATCAAATAACAGGCTGTAGAAGCTGGCTTTGCCCAAAAAACCTTTGATAAATTAACATTAGAGAGCATGCAACGAGCTCTCTCTATAATTGTCCTGTTCATATGCTCTGCAACACCATTCTGCTGTGGTGTATTGACGACTATGCGATGCCTCATAATTCCTTAATTTTTACAGAAATTATTAAATTCAGCATTACAAAATTCCATACCATTATCTGTTTAAAGTCGCTTCACCTATTTGCCTGTTTGTTTTTCAATCAAAATCTTTCACTGTTTAAAGGTTAGAAAAACATCACTTTTATTCTTGAGAAAATAAACCCATAATTTTCTTGAAAAATCATCAATAAATGTCAACATAAATCTAGCACCACCTTTAGACGGAACACGAGAAGGACTCCAGAGATCAAAATGAATATAATCAAGAGTACCCTTAGTTCTGTGAACTGCAGAAGTAAAACTAACCTTTTTTTATTTTCCAAAAATACAATGTTCACAAAATTCAACTTTACTTGTACTCTGGCTACATAAAAGACCTCGTTTGCTCAGAACTGACATGCCCTTCTCGCTCATATGACCAAGCCTCATATGCCATAATCTGGTGATGTCTGAATCTGACAGGCTAGATGAAGTAACTGCTGCTCTACCTGTAACTATGGTTCCCTGCAAAATAAACAAACTACCAAGCCGCTTTCCTTTCATCAAAATAAGAGCACCTTTAGAAATTTTCATAACTCCACCTTCAGCTGAATATTTGCACCCTTAGCATCAAGAGTGCCCAAAGAGATCAGATTTTTCTTTAAATCAAGAACATGCCTTACATTAGTTAATGTTCTCACAATGCCATCATGCATTCTAATTTTGATTTTTCCTATTCCAACTGTTTTACAAACAACATTATTTCCCATCAACACAACTCCACCATCAAAAGACTCATATGTGGAAAACCAATCTTTATAGGGAGATATATGATAAGAACAACCAGAATCCAAAATCCACTCATCTGTGGGTTTAGACCTATCATCGGTCACAAGGAGAACATTATCATCACTCTGATCTGTAGCTACACTAGCTTCTCAAGGTTTTTCATTATTTTTCTGGTCTGTTTGATTTTCCCTTTGCTGTTTCCTTTTTAACTTGAAACAATCAGCTTTAATGTGCCCTGGTTTACGACAATAATTACAAGGACCAACATTGTTGGAGCGCAATTCAGTGCACCCGGGTGCATTCAGCCTCAACGCACCCGGGTGCACTGCACCTATTTTTTTTTATTTTTTTTTGAAAATTTTTTCATGAAGCTGTTAATATAGGTTTATTTAACATATGTATCAATTTTTACTATTTTTGGAGATTTTTAGATATTTTTTTTAGATTTTTAAAAATCAGTGGCATTTTTCGTAATTTTAAATTACCGAAAATGCCACTGATTTTTAAAAATCTAAAAAAAATATCTAAAAGTCTCCAAAAATAGTAAAAATTGATACATATGTTAAATAAACCTAGATTAACCATTGTATAAAAAAATTTTCAAAAAAAAATAAAAAAAAATAGGTGCAGTGCACCCGGGTGCGTTGAGGCTGAATGCACCCGGGTGCACTGAATTGCGCTCCAACATTGTTTCTGGACTTTGATCTGGACTGAGATTTATTATTGTTGAAATTTCTTTGCTTAGACCTCCCTCTAGCAAATAATCCTTCAGCTTGATTATTATTATTAGAAATACCATACAATTCTTTTTCAATTCGTTCTCTTGACACCAAAGCTGTCTTAATTTCACTAATAGAAATTGTGTCCTTTCCATAAAGAATCGTCTCTCTAAAGTGCTTATAAGAGGAGGGTAGAGAACATAATAATAATAAAGCTTGATCTTCGGCTTCAATTTTGGCACTAATATTTTCCAACTCAACAATAATAGAAGTAAATTCATCAAGATGTGATTTAATAGGTGTACCTTCTGTCATTCGAAGCATGAATAAACGTTATTTTAGCAAAAGCTTGTTTGTGATGCTTTTTGCTAAATATAAAGCTTCCAATTTATCCTATGCGGCCTTTGCTCTGGTTTCCTTAGTATCTCTTACAAAACTTCATTTGAAAGACTTAATTGAATTGCTGATAGGGCTTTGATATCCATCTCATCCTTCTGCTTATCGCTCAAAGTGGCCGTCATCTTGTCTTTTCCCAAGATGGCTTTCTGCAACCCGTTTTAAGTCAAGATGGCTTTCATCTGGATCTGCCACAAACTGAAACTGATCTTGCAATCAAATTTATCTATCTCGAACTTTGTTGTAGTCATCTTAATTCCCAAGAAAGAATAACAGGCTTTGATACCAATTTGTTAGGAAATAATCCTACAAAATAACAAAGTAATGCGAAAAACAAGAGAAAGAGAAATAAAGTATGCGCAGATTTTTTACGTGGAAAACCCTTCAATATGAAGGGAAAAACCACGGGCGAAGGAGGAGAAAATCCACTATAAAAAATAATATTACAAGAGATGGAGAACTCTCAAAAGGAAAAACCCTTGAACCTAATACACCCCAAAAAACTCTCAGAAAGACTAAACTTTACCAAGGAGTATATAAGAGAGCTTTGAAAAAATTGATACAAAACACCTGAGAGCTAGCCTCCTTTTATAGGCTTAAGAGAAAGCTCTACGCAAAGACTTCTAGTATGAAAAGGATTGCGTATGATAAAGATTGTGTATTGGTTACGCAAAAGACTTCTAATAGGAAGAGGATTGCGTAATGGTTTGCTTGAATAGCAAGTCACCTCCAACACTCCTCTACAGTGCACAAGACAATCATGGGTGTTAGCTGTTGTTGAAAACTCGCTCATCCACGCTGCAACTGTAGCACCTGTTGTCGTCGCCCTCTGGCTTTTGCAGCCAGAGTTGTACCGGGCGTCCTCTGCGTAATGACATTTTCTTGGTCAAGAATTCTAAAATGATTGGATGCTCCTCCAGATGTTTCACCGTGGTTTCTTGGAGAAGCTCCTCCACTTGAGACCCATAACTAGCAAAATCTAGCTTGGGCCATTTTGCACCTTCCCGCTTGGATCAGGGACTTCGACGTTAGCATCACATCCCATGACCCTCTGATTCTTTGCTTTCGTACCACCACATTAGAGTCGAATCCTTCTTTTACCATTGCCATGTTCGATTGGCACTCTTATCCCTTTCTTGCCAACAAGAGATTGGAGCTCCGGTTGCTTGATTCCTCTCCTTGCCACTCTAGCGCCACCAGGATCCCATTATCGCCTTGGCCCATCAAACTCAGATTGCCTTACCTTATTGACTCTCCCGCTTGGGTCTTATGCCTAAACCCCGAACTGCACCCTGCATTGTGGCAATCTGCGGTCTGTAAACCAACCTGTTAGTGCAGTGCCATCCCTTGAAATAGAGATGGCATAATATGTTCCAAACTAATAATCCCAGTCAAATTGTAGAAGAACGAGTATTTTATTGAAGATGGTCTTGAATTACAATAGAATTATAATCTTCAGGTGTGTTTGGTTGGACAAAAAAAATATCAACCAAAATTTTTCAATCTAAAACATGCCACTCTCCATAACTATCCTATTTTTAAATTATTTTTCACACTTTCATATACAAACAATGCTACTTTTCAATCGTTTCCGCACAATTATCCATACAACTAATCTATCTATTTTAACTTTATTTTCTTTACACCTCATCATTACCCATATCATATCATATTATTTTCTATCAACTCGTTAACTTTTATCCTGAATCCAACCAAACACACCCGAATTCATCTTCTAACCTAACTCTCTACCCTATGTACATGATTAAAAAATATTTCCCGAACTCCAGAGCTCCCTTCTCATTTGTTATGGGCTTATTTATAAACTCCGAGCCTACCGACCATCCCCGCCCTCTTTCTTACACATCCCTGCTTCCTTCATATACTGCCCTTCTATATTCTCCCATATTCTCCTAATACTACCCCTATCATTTCCCATCCCTCAAATTCACCTTGCCCTCAAGGTGAAAATACAAAACTTTTAGAAAATAAGAGCATAGAGCACAAATAAAGCACAAAAGAAGAACCCACACCCAAGTCCAAAAGAAATCAACAGCCCAAACCGAACTCACCCCACCATCTGCAATTGCCTGATGGAAGCCCTTGGAATAGCAAATGGATCCACCTGATCCCGTACCTCATGCCCACCATAACCCTCATATCTAACCATCGCAACATGGGTCCACTTGGATCTCATACCCATGTGATGCAGATCCATTAACGACCGTTTTATTAGGATCCTACTGCACAAGCAACCAATCATGAGTCGCCATGGTCCCATTGCAATTTGATAAGTTGTGCCCTCCTTCAACACCGTATCAATACAGCCTCTTGCTAGATCGGATGACAACAGCTGTTACAACTAGGGGTGTTAACAGATTAGGTTGGATGGGTTGGAGCATAATCCCAATCTTAACCCATTTAAAATATCTCAATCCTAATCTGTTTATTAACCCATTTAAAAAATTTAACCCTAACCCATTTACAATCCATTTAATAAATAGGTTAGCTTATTGTTAACGGGTTGTATATTAAATACAAGTCAAGATAGAGCATCAATTATATAACATGTCATGATTATACAATTATGAAACTACCCGCAATGTTCACAGCTGAACCAATGTGTGAAGAATCAATAAAGGCCATCAAATATTCAAAGGTGAAGTTGCAAAAAGGTAAAACAGTATACCCGTCAATACTGTTGGACTATAACAATAGCGACAGTGAAAGAAACTTCGGTAATCGGAGACAGATATGATAAGAGACAGAAAGCGGGAGCCACATTAGGAGAGAAATCGGAGAGAGATAGGTCCGGGGAAGGAGAAAGAGAGAGGGAGAGAGAGAAGCCTCGCTTACTGAAAGGAGGAGATCGGGAAGGTTGGACCTTTGGATAGCAATAGGGCAATTAGGGCAAGAAGTGAGAGGTACAAAGAATGTAGAGGCAGGGGACAAGCAAGGCAGCATTGAACACAGAAGAGAGAGGAAGGACGATTTGGTAGGGGATAGTAGTAGTAGCGTACCGACGAGCGCACTCAAGAGCAGGGCGAAGAAACACATGAGAGAAAGAGGGTGAAATGAGCATGCTAGGTTAAGATTTGAGAGTAGCAAAGCAAAGGGAGCAGCCAATAGGTATATTGGGCAAGGGTGGAGAGAAGGCAGACAAAATGAGGTAGGCGGCAAGAATCTTAGGGCAAAGAGTAGGGTTAAAGAGAGAGAAGGAAGTGATGATATACCGGAGGTGTTGAGAGAAAATAAAGGAGAGCGGATCCAATCTCAAGGGTGGCATAGCCTTAGGGCAAACTAAATGGAGAGAATGGAAGGCGAAAAAGTAGAGAGGCAACGACATTTGGGCAAAGGAAGGGAGAGCATGGGAGGCAGCGTTGTGACGATGGGCGGAGGGGAGAAATGGGAGGCTGCAATTGGGCGGAGAGAAAACTTGAGCGGGCATAGGGTAGGAGAGGGTTGGGCGCTCGAAAGAGGGGTAAGATTTAGGGCATAAGAAGAGCGAGATTGAACTTGGGAGTGGGAATGGGAAAAATATCATATATATATAACTTGTAAACGAGTTATATAAACAACTTGATAGGTCGTAAAATTTCAACTCTAATAATTAAATGGTTGAATGGGTTGGTCAGGAACCATTTATTCAAAAATTCCAATCTAAACCCATTTATAAATCGGTTGGACGGGCGGGTTAGCGGGTTGACCATTACCATTAACACCCCCTAGTCACAACAATTTCATTTAGTCATTTTGTTAAACACTCCTGTGGCAAAGATTGGGATCGTGGTAGCCTGAGGTATCCTACTAGTAATGAGATTCCAAATTGCAGCTTGAAACTTCACGTAAATGGTCATCCCTCCCAAATCTTTCACATACATTGCCTACTTCCCACAATTCAGCTTATCATCACCTAGTTTGCCCACTATGACCTCATCAATGGTGGGTAGGTTATAGAAGCATGGGTAGCCTCCACAACAACAACTCTCTCCTTAGGTGCCATTGCAGGAGAGTTTAAGCTGCAATTGATAAACAAAGCAGCAAAGGTCTTATTTTCTTTCGATTCTTCTTCTTCGGCCATGATGACAATTGCATAACACGCAACTGATTCTATCGCCTCCACTGCATCTTGCTCTTCTCCTGTGACCCTGGTTTCCATAGACGTCATAAGAGTTGAAGATGAATTAGAAAAACAAGATGGTACCTTGTTAGTGACACTTGTTGACATTAAATCCCGCATAGAATGCCATTTCTTCCTGAATCACTTGCGATGTTATCACAGGTTTGGCCAGCATTACCCTAACTAACAAATCACTTCGCAAACCTTTGATGAACGCCCTTTCCAAATCTCATTAAAACAGCAAGGGTTTGCAAATCGGTTGTGTAATCTCTTAAACTCTAGAATATAATCCTCAAGACATCCCTTTTGTCGAATCTTTGGTGGTAACAGTTCCACTTGTACACGATTTGCACTTCTATTAGGTTTTGAAAACTCGCCAAAATTCGCTGACCCCTGTCACCCGCTTTAAAACTCCAAGAGAGAAAGGATGCAAGTGCATCTCAGCCCTTGTATGTCGGTGTTGAATGGCTAAACGAATCAGAAGGGAAAAACTCCAAAATCAGATTTCGTCGCTTGAAACCTGAAGACCTCCTCTCCACTATATCCCAACTCGGATCCCACCTTGATTGTTGAGCTTGGCTGCAGAAGCCTTAGTCTCATCTAAGCAGGCTTTCCATGGATCTTTCGTAGCTGCTGTGCTTTGATACCTTTAATACGTTCCAAACTAATAATCCCAATCAAATTGTAGAAGAACAAGGATTTTATTGAAGACAGTTGCAAATTACAATAGAATTAGTAATCAATTTATGATTCAATCACTAAAAATCTCGGTTAGAAATGCTGAATCCTGGAGGGTCCAATTATCCATTATAATCTCCATCTTCTAACCTAACTTTCTACCCTATCTACATGACTCAGAAATATTTCTCCAACTCCAGAGCTCCCTTCTCATTTGTCACGAGCTTATTTATAAGATCCAATCCCACTGACTCTAAGCCCATGACCATCCCCATGCTTTCTTATACATTCCTTCTTCCTTCATATACTACCCTACTATATTCTCTTAATGCTACCCTTATCATGACAACAATAAAGGATTTTCACCATTAATTTGAAACCATTTGCTACTGGATTTCTTGAAAATCGAAACAATTAGAGACTCCTCTCGTTTCTACTGCTCAAGAAGAGGTTGCTTGCCCAATCACAGCAGTTGGAGCGCTACTGCATTTGCTCGCAACGTCAGCTTGAGGTGTCAAGCTACTGATCTAGGGCATCCCCAAGCTTCTCTACAGTAATCTTGGTGAGTATGTTCGTCACCGTCATACTAGTTCGCGTCGGCCAACTTTGCCAACCTTAAGGATCCTACTTTTGTGGCAACCAAGATTGACAAGATCGCATGGAGCTGGTGACCAATGATGTCTCCCTATACTTTAGCATCACAAGAAGCAAGCTCATGCCTGACTGTAGTTGTGGGAGTTATTCTATGTCCGCTTGTAGCATTAACTCGACGACATGGAGCCATTGTTCAAGGTTGTCTCCAAGCTGCTCGGCATCTACCATGGGGGATCTGTCAGTGACCTCCATTGCCATTGCTACTTGCCTTCCTCGTTAGCATGCTAGGATATGAACTGAGCTCTGATACCAATTGTTACGATCCAGGCTAGTCTAGATCAAGCAACATGGTGTCTTCCTCATCTGGAGCTCTCACTGAGAAAGAAATCCTCTTACGGAGAGAATTTCGCCAATTGCACTCAATTGAAAAGAACATCACGCAAGCTGTCAGGCCTTGTGGCCAATTGGGTCTTTTGTGGCCCTTTACATCAACTGATTGCCCTCACTTATCGGTATGGGTGTTAACGGATCGGGTTAAACGGGTTGGAGCCTAATTCTAATCCATTAAAAATATTTCAACCCTAATCCGTTTATTAACTCATGTAAAAAACCTCAACCCTAACCCATTTACAACCCATTTAATAAATGAGTTGGTGGGTTGTTAACAGGTTGTATAGCAAATAACCTGAAAGCTTAAACTCTAGTAGATGATGATCATGCAGGGAGAGACGTAGGGTGTTTTCGGCGTAAGGAAAATAGAAATAGGACAGTAACGAGAAAATGGAATTAGGGCAGCAGTGAAAAAATGAAAATTAGGTGACTTGAGGAAGACTTAGAGAGAGAAAATAACCAAGGGATTTATATGTATATATATAAAACTTTAATGAGTTAAGCGAGTTAAAATGGTCGAACAGGTTATATGGGTTAAATGAGTTACTAAACGGGTTGATGAGTTATAAAATCTCAACCCTAATCCATTTATTTAATTAAATGGTTAAACGGGTTGGTGGATCATAACCCATTTATTCAAAAATTCTAACCCAAACCCATTTATGGGTTGGACGAGTGGGTTGACCGGTTGACCATGACCATTAACACCCCCACTTGTCGTTGATTTATTACACCAAAACTCCCATTCCCATACATATATTTTCTCATTGTAATACCTAGCTCGTCACGAACTGTAATTCCATAGAATTTTTCAGATCCCACCCAAGACTTTTAACGAAATTGGGATCTTATTTAATAGAGATGACCATGCTCAACATTTTCAGCCTAATTATGTTACCCTCCTTAGTTTTGTCTCCTCACACAACGTACCACCAAAATGACAATAAGTAAAATTAAACTGGCACACCAATAATAATTCCTAAGATTTCTCCAGCAGGTAGTGAAGATGTTGATTTTCCATTGGGACTTACGTTTTTTTGGGAAAGTATTTGTGCTAGAGCCTTTGTGGTCCCCAATCTCATTGCTTTTTACACTCAGGTTGGTCATATGAATGCATGTCGAATGGTTCTTTGGTGCAACATCTATTGCTCCACCCCTGTAACAAAGCTATAACCAAACCAGTAGTTGCTACTGACAGCTCCAGCTCACAGCCAACCCCAACCCTCACTCATCTTCCGCCTCTTCTTTTCTTCCCCTCGCAGCTCCACTAATCAATTAGCCAGGTAGTGTTGGGTTCCTTTGAGGTATCTGTTGTTTACTAGTCTCTGTTTTCATTTTCTAATATTGAATTGTGTAATGAATTTTGATGAATGATACTTTCGTGGGCTAGAGGTGGAAAGGACAACCTCCAAATACCATTTTTTTGTGAAGGTAAGATTGGCACTGGGCTTCCATTCAGGTATGCACATTTTGCAATTGCAGGTTGTTTCCACCAAGCTGTCATTCTGCAGTTGGTTTATATTTCATGGAATTTGATAAATGTTGTTGATTTAATAAAATGCCTTTTAACTTTTTGATGAAATACTTCGTAAGGAGTTGCATTTACTTGGAAATTGGTGAACACAATTTTTTTTTGTTTTCCCATTCTTTTTTAGGTGAATTAGATTTTTTGTGGATTTGCATTCTTATAGATATGTTGTATGTAAGTTTTAACAAAGTCTAAAAATTGTGGGTAAATTCCTGAATTCTTCTGTTGCATGTATTTTTCCAACTATTTGATGTTTCTTTGCAGGCACAATTGATTTATACTCATCATGGAAATAACATGCTAGTGATGCCCAAATCCTAATGCTAATTGAATTTCCTTGCAATATTATAATTTAATCATGTCATAGGAGTATGTGAAATTAATTATCAACTACTGTATATTTTTAATTATCAATTAATGTTAAAATTTTCATTCAACTATTTTTGGGTGAAGTTAGAAATCTTACAAATGAACTGTTGGGGCGTCCTTCTTTGTTTCCTATACTCATTACGCATGACCAACATGGCTCATGTTTAAACTATCCAAGGTTGGTTGAATTCTCACCATGATGGATGATAAGTAGGTCTAAGAGTTGATGACACTTCTAAGTTGGATTTTTTTTCTTTCCTTCTAAACTATGTTTTAACATTGATTAGCTTGATTCTGCTCTATTTTTTGTGTAGTTTCTTTTGGTTTCATTTTTTGCTTTAGCTTCAATTCTGGACTAAGGGCCCTTAAATTATTTTAGTCTAATATCTCCTATTCTTTTTTTTCTTAGTCACTTAGATTAAGAATGTCTTGCATAATACCAATGTTTTAAAAACCGAATTGAGAATTGAACTGTTTTTATGTCTGGTTCAGGTTCAACCAGTCCAACCGTGGTTCATACCGTTTTAAACCGTGATGTCAGCATGACATAATTATGACGTAATAATTATATTTAATTATTTCAAAATTAAATTAAAAATATAAATAAATATAAATTCTATGTAATATAAAAATTACACATGGCATCAACAATACATTCAAGTTCACCATATTAAAATTGTTATGCAAATCAAGAAAAAAATAAGACCACATATTAATCTAGATGAAAATTTAAAAATAATGACAAATTTTAACAATTTAAGAAGAGTGCACTGACCTGAAATATGTACAATTCTTTCATCTTTTTTTGTTCCTATATGCTTGATCAGAATATCTACAATGAAATGACAAATATTAATGAAGGGATATAATATATTTATAAAAAATATAATTTTACTTTACTTGAAGAAATTAACCACCTAAAAATAAGAAAAAGTAGGAATAGAACATCATTCAATTTTGAGCAAAGTTTGACAACTATTTAGGTATAAGGTGAGTACAAAACACAACTACGCTGGAATAGAACATATTTGAGATATCTAATCCAAACAAAAAACTTCAAAGTTGATATCTTCAAAATATCAAAAAAGAAACATCTTCACAATTGCATCTTCATGAATCTCCTCAATTTTCTCTATTTTGTTCATGATCTTCTTGAATTAGCATTGACCCTGTTAATGGATATTACAATCAGATATTAGTCTTTGAAATAAATTGTTACAAAAGTAAAAAAATAAAATTCAATAATTAAAAAATGAAGTTTATAAAATATTACCAAAATCTTCATTTCCTCTTGTAGCAAATAAAGCTTGTGGTTGGTCCATTCGCATCCAAGTCTCAGCATCTTCTTCAGTAAACAAATCTTCAGTCTTCAGACTCCATGGTCCAATCTTCCAAAACATCTATATTATCTAAACATATAGGATCAAAGCGAACCTTCCTTTTTTTCTTCCTACATAATTAGAACAAAAGTTAAAGAGAACATATAAAAAAATAAATTAATCACAAATCACATTGAATTTAATTTAATCATACCTCTCAAGCAAACGTAAATTATATTGAACATAAACAAGATCATTCAATCTTCCATGCTCCAATCTGTTCCTCTTTTTGGTATGTATACGTTCAAATACAGACCAATTTCACTCACAACCAGAAGAGCTACATGTTTGGCTCAAGACTTTAATAGCAACGACTTGTAGTTTTGGAGCACTGCACCCATAGGACTCCCACCAAAGAGCTGCAAAATTATATAGAAAAGTGATGTAGTTAAAATTTCAAAAAAAGAAATATTATAATCTAAATTTAGAATACCTGGATCTAAAGTATAACGTGCTGCTATAGCCGTTGGCCTCCCAAAGTCTACTACAACATCTTGATATAATTTTGCATCTTCATTAATACTAACTTGTGCTTCCATGTCTTCACGATTTAGTCTCTCAATTACTTCAAGTACTCCAGACCATGTATGAAACTTAGTCTGTCGATTAGCATGATAGAAAAATATTGGATTGAAATAAAAGCCTGTTAGATGAAGAGGACGACGAAGTTGATTTTCCCAACGAGTATCCATGATGTTGAGCACTTGACTACAATCCATATGAATTTTTTTGAAAGTTTTCTCTATTGTTTTCTTTGCCCTTCACATGCTTTCAAAAATATACCCCATTGAAGGTCTTTTATCACTATCAACTAATCATAATACACGAACAAGTGGCTCAAATGCTGATATAATAATCTTACATCGTTCCCAAAATGCAGAACAAAGTATCAGATCGGTTATTGTCTTCACTTTTTGATTACGAATCCACTTTCTATCATCCCATTCTTTACTAACAACCATGACTCTTAATTTATCTTTGCATGTTAAGAGACTTTGAATTGCCAAAAAGTGAGTTGCAAACCGCGTCATTACAGGCCGAATTAACTCCTTTCCATCTGTATATTTTCTCATCAATGCAAGTGCAAAACTGTTGTTGTATATAAAAATAGAAATGGAACGAGCTTCATCAATCACCGTACTTACTACATCAATTTTTGCAATATCTTCCAACATTAAATTCAAGCAATGTGCTGCAAATGGTGTCCAAACAATATGTGGATATGTGTATTTCAATATTTCTCCAGCCAACTTATAATTTGATGCATTATCAGTTACCAATTGAACAACATGCTCTGAACCCACTTCTTTTATGACTTTTTTAAATAGATCACAAAGCATATTTGCAGTCTTTATCTCTGTAGATGCATCGACGAATTTAAGAAAAACTGTGCCTTTAGAAGAATAAATAAGAAAATTAATCAAAGTTCTTTTCTTTTGATCTGTCCAACCATCAGCCATAATAATGCATCCATACTCTTTCATTTTTCTTTGTAGGAATTGACAACTTGCTGAATTTCTTGATAATTTTTTTTCAAAATAAAACCACGCATATCATGATAGGTAGGAACTCTAAATCCAAAACCAATAGTAATAATGTTGTCTACCATCTCTTGAAAATAAGGAGAATTCACAGCATTAAAAGGGATGCAAGAATGAAAAAATCATCGACCAATAGAAGCATGAGCTTGATCAATAGCATCTTTTCCATCCGTAGCGCATTTTATAGAAGGTTGAACTCCCCCTTTAGGTTGAACTGAAAAGAACTTTGAAACATATAATTTCAGATTTTTCTAAGCCATGTAGAGTGTGGCCCATGGTGCAGAAATTTTTTATATGAATGGGGTCTGTTTGGCAATCTCAAAAACTTGGGTGACAAATTTTGCAACATAAAAAATGTCACATATGGCTAAACCAAACGGGAATGATAGATGATGCAATTAATGGCTGCTCAAATAAATACCATTAAATGTGCTTGATTTTCAGTTGGGTTGGACGTTCTTGCAGCCGCAACATGCATTCCAATGGCTAAAATTCAAATGCGCATAGACGCTCAAAATTCAAATGCTCATAATGGAGCATGAGCAAACGGGATGTTGCAGACATGGCGTATACGGGATGCACAACTAGCTTTTTGATGGACGGGGCTGCAGACCTGCAGTGACCAAGTTATATGTTTTTTCGCACGGACCCCTTAGCTTTGACAAGTTTTTGCATCTTACAAGAGTTTTTGAGATTGCCAAACGGAATAATTAATGTGCATCTTTGATGCGTGTGGAACCCGCAACATTAAAATGCATGCATAGCTTACGACAATAGGGAGGAGGAGCTACAACTGTTGTTTAAAGGATAGCAGTGACAGAAATGATGATGATGGATTTTTTACCCACGTAGGCACGCACCCGCAAAATGACAAGTTTTAATGATGGAGACGAGTTTTTGGCTTTACCAAAGGGGCTGTGAAGACGAAACGGACGTTGTGATGCCGGAAGAGACGATGTGATTGCGGGGCCTGCTGGAAACGACGAATCGACGCCGGAGAAGAGGACAACAGAGCCTGAAAGGGGCGAAAGGGGTGAAACCCGTTGGACTCTCGGACACTGCTGGATGATGGGTTTGGGAGAGAAGGGTTTGTGAGGCCTGCTGGAAACGGCAAATCGATGTCGGAGAAGAGGAAAACAGAGCCCAAAAGGGGTGAAACGACGAGCTCGACGCGGGACGCTGCTGGATGATAGGTTTGGGATGATGTGTTGTCGGACGACGATTCGCAGGACGACGACGTTTTGGGCGGAAGGGTTTGCGATGGGAGGGAAAGGCACAACACAGGCGGGGCCGCGGGAGGGAAGGGTTTGCGGGGCCCGCTCAATTTTTCCTTCTTTTATATTATTTACAAAAAAAGGGGCGAATCGAGCCGCGATCGGCCGATTTTTATGGTTCGGCCACCCGGTTCATATGGTTCAAACGGTTTTCGACTAAAATAGAAAACCGATGCCAAACCGAACCGTTAATCTGGCAGTTCACGGTTCGGTCCGGTTTTCAAAACACTGCATAATACTAATGCAAGCCAAATCTAGCAGCTTCTCAAGTCCTTGAGTGTAATGCAACTCTGGCAAATCAGTTGTATCCGAGAGAATAATGATATTAGTAGATAATAATTCTTTGATTCTCCTCTGGCAAGTTGATACACAACATATCTACACGTTCACATCTATTGAATTCGAGTTAGTAATTCCTTACATATTTTTATGAGAGGAAATGTTTTCCTTGTTCACACTTCTTTGCCTATTTATTCAACTGTTTTAACTACTAATCTGAAGAAACTCTTATAAGTTATATACACTTGTATTCTCAAAAATTCCTTAGTAGGTATTTTCAGGTGCATTAACCTATTTTTTAAAAGTTTTTTTGAAATTTTTTTATATAAGTGTTAATCTAAGTATATTTAACATGCGCATCAATTTTTACCATTTTTTGAGTATTTTAGATATTTATTTTTTATTTTTAAAAATCAGTGGCATTTTAAGTAATTTTAAATTACTAAAATGTCACTGGTTTTCAAAAATAAAAAATAAATATCTAAAATATTTCAAAAATGGTAAAAATTGATGCACATGTTAAATACACTTAGATTAACACTTGTATAAAAATGTTTTTTGAAAAAAAATAAAAAAATGGGTTAAAATGGGTTTAATGCTCGAGTGCACAGAGTGGGTGCATTAAATCGCAATTCGTATTTTCATTGGATAGACAATATTGACTTTTTGGAATTTTTTAGGATATGTTCATTGGATAGACTAAGCATGCAATTGTATAAATGGAAGAAGGTGAATGGGAGCTGTATGCAGTAGTGGAGGAAAAGAGAGATTAGTGTGATGAAATAGAATGTAGTGATTGAAAATAAAATGGATAAAGATGAAATATCTTGCTTTTTTCAGAGAAGTTTTTTTAAAAAAATATACTTAGTAATTGGAAAAGCTAAGGTGGTTAAGTATTTATTCCATAAAAAAGTATTTATGTTGTCAAGTATATATTAAAATGTGTGAAAGAATGTGGTGAAATAGATTAGAGTTTTTTTAATACACTCTTTCTTCATTCCCATTAGGGGTGCAACTTGGGTAAGGTACCCGTGGGTACCCATCGACCCGACCCTAATTTGGGTAGGGTAGGGTAGAAAATATTACTCATGGATATGGGTAGGGTACAAAATTATTATCCGCCTCCTCAAATAGGGTACGGGTAGGGTAGATACGTTGGGTACCCAGAACCGACCCGCATAGGTACTCATATGGGTAGTTAATTAGATGTATAATATATATTATATAACATGTATTATGCTTTGTCTTTGACATCTTATGTGCACATATATTTTAACAAATTCAAATTTAAATGACTTTTGTACATTGTGAAGTATAAAACTGGTTCGGTCATTTATATATACTTCATTGATTTCCGAAAGACTCTTATAAATACACTTGTGACTTATGATTATAATATATTAATAGTTTTAATGATTGTGTCATGATGGTCTATACTTCATATTTTTATATAATAATATAAATAATAATATATGTACTTATGATTTTAAAACATAAATGAGTATTATTTTAAATTATTTAAAATAACATAGAAATTTTTAAAAAATATTGTATTTGAGTATTAAAGGAACCGATTTAGAACCGAAACTGGAACCGACATTATGGGTAATGGGTAGGGTATACTAGTAACCGAACCGACAAATGGGTAGGGTAGGATAGACTTTTTACAAATAAGGTATGAGTAGGGTAAACCACTATTCGAACGAAACTGACCCGAGTTGCACCCCTAATTCCCATTCATTCAATGCATTGTCATTTGCACTTTTAATCAGTTTGGTTATTGTGTTGGTGGTTAAACCTAATTCCTTTGACTTGTTTTCTTCTTTTATCTTTTATGTTAACAAATGGTGACTGGTGAGGATAAAGATATTAAAAGACGAAAAAAGGATACAAAGTTGTTAGGAAAGAAGCAAAAGTTATTCGAATGAAAATGGCAAAAGATACAGAATTGTTGTAATCAAAATGGGTATGGTTCTAGTACCTTCAATTGGTGCAGCTGCCTACAAACCCTTCAAGCCTATTTCTTGGTCTTCATTGCCTGATGGAATTGCATTTGGATGGAATTCTTCAATTCCTTCAAGATCCGGTGCTTCTGAGGTACTCCTAAGTTCAAACATCGAAGATAAAAGTTTCAATATGGAGGAAGCTAAAATGAATTCCATTCTTGGAATTAGTTGACAACAAATTCTTGTGTGCATTGGGGCTATAAAATTAGAAGATGGAAGTACAACCCAACTTGAATCCCCTTATAATGAGAAGTATACTATTTTATGATGGTTTGATAGTCTTCCTCGACTGGTTATGATTCCTGGACTCGAAGATAAATTAGTGTTTGCAGTTTACAAGGGTTGCACAATCTATTGCAGATACAAGTATTAATGAACACATGCTCATTTCTTTCAAGGGAGTTGGAGCTGTACAGTATCTCATATAGACCATGATAATGATGTTGTCAAAGTTGCTGCTGCTGCCATGCTTTGAAAATGTTGTTTGTTAGGTAATTTGTTGATGTCTTAAATGATTTTCAAACCTGTATATATTCAACTGCAATTAGTATATGCTGTCTCGTGCCTTTGGCATAGGTTAGGTGGTTGCCATCCGGGCATGCTAGCCCAAGGTCCAAGGTTCAAACACTGTGACCAAACTATAAAAAAAGAAAAAGAAAAAAAGGATAGGCTTTGTCTCTACCCAGTTAGCAGAAATATATTCATTTATTCAATGCGAAGAGTTCTTCAAAATCAATAAGATTATTTAATGAAGTGTTGCAAATAACCCACAATTAAAAAAGGATAAATCCCTTTTTATGTTTTCCACGGTGCAAATCTAAAGTGTACAAGATACTTTAAACATAAGCAGTTTTAAATCATGTTATCGATATGCTAAAAACTTGTCAACCGATCAAGACTCATGGAAAAGGTTACTTGATATAGATTTTGTTTTCCTAAAAACTTTTAGAGAAGCAAGATCATGGTCATGAGTGTTCTTGTTGATAGAAAGATTTTGGAGATGTAGGCTATGAATATGCTTCCACACATGCAGATGGAAAGAGGCTACTTCTAGGACAACCAATATCATGAAATAACGATCCCATTTCACGTAAAACACAGTTGATACCACCATCAAGAAACTTGAAGGTTGTTTGAGGCTGTCATTTTATAACCTTTTAGTGCAAAAAACTTGAATTTGATTTTATCCATATCCATGAAATTTCATGTTATATTGAAGATATTTTCATGTGTGTGGAGCGTCTGGAATTTTTTTCTGCCGCCGGCCGGTCGCTGGCGCCGGCGAGTTGGCCACCGGTGGGCTACTGTTGGCGGGCCAGAATAGTAGGCCAGGCTAGTGGGCTGGATCCTTTGTTGGAAGTTGGGCCAGACTGGATATGTTGGCTGACTCTGTTTACGTGGGCTAAGCTCTTGGGCTTTTGTTTCTGTGAGCTTAAGCTTGGTTTTTGGGCTTCTGACTCACTAGGCATGTTCAGATGGGCTTAGCCCACTAGTCCAGAAGCTTATTCATTTATTCGTTTATTTTCAACGGTTAATATTTTTCAAATAAAATAGCTTATATTTTTCAACTAAAATAGCTTATATTTTTCAATATACATATCTATTTGATTTGAAATTTTAGGGGTAAGCTTATAAAATTATATTTTATAATCTGGACGGTCCATTTCTCGAAATAACATCTCTATTATCAGATTTAATATAAAAGATTTAATAAAGGGTTAATATTAAATATCACTTCAATAGCCATATAAACTAATTTTAACGGAATTAATTTATTACATATATTGTAAAATATCTCAAATAATGTTTGTAATGGTTCAGATTATTATTTTTGCATATATATTTTCATGTAATTATTTTTTTATATTTTTCTCTTAAAATACATATTTACCACTCTATATTATGTGTAAAAATTACTATATCTAAAAATCTATAAGTCTGATCAAGCTAAAATTTTGCAGGCAAGCTAATCATATAATTATCTTGTTATTGTACGGTCACAATTATCTGATTATGCCCAGAAGTACATTTATTTCATCATATATCATTTCGTACCCTTTATTTGGTACTTCTCATTTAAATAAGTAAAATTTTGGGATCAAACATTTCAATAATACTCCTGTGACTAATTAGTCATGCTAGAAACATTGTGCATGATTTAGATCTATGAAATAACTTGCGTATAATATAGAATGAATGAGATTAACAGATAAAATGGTTCGACGCAGCTTACCTTCAAAAATTCTTTCTTCTTCCTTCCTCTATCTCCTGCGTAATTTCTCTTCTTCTTCTTCAAATGGTGGAAACCCACCTCATGTTTGCCCCCTTTTATACTAATCCATTTGCTGAATGGTTGGGATTAATTACCATTAATTTGAAACGGAAATGCATGACCCATCAATCACATCCGTTTCCATCCATTTCTTACAAACGTATGGATGATGGCTGTTACATTTCTTCTCCCCTTACAAAAAGTTTCGTCCTTGAAACTTAATTAAACAAAAATGAATATTTCTGTTTGATATTTTCTTCAAGCTCCCACGTGGCCTCCGATTCTTCATGATTACTCCATCGCACTTTAACATACCTTATCACCCTTTTCCGCAATTGTTGCTCTTTAGAATCTAGTATCTTGATTGAATTTTCCTCATATATTAACTTATCCGAGATTGGTAACTGATCTACTGTAAGCACATGGGAGGGATCCGACACATATTTTCTTAACATAGAAATGTGAAACACATTATGCATTGCAGCTAATGAGGTTGGTAGTGCTATTCGATATGCCACTGCTTCGACTTTCTCTAAAACTTCATATGGTCCAATATAACAAGGACTGAGCTTTCCTTTTTTGCCAAATCTCATAACTCCTTTCATAGGTGATATTTTTACAAACACCTTATCACCTATGAAAAATTCTAACTCTCTCTGCCTTAGATTTGCATAACTTTTCTGTCTACTTTGGGTAGTAAGCAATCTTTCTCTGATTAGCTTCACTTTATCTGCAGTTTTTTGCACAATATCTAGCCTAATCTATCTTCTTTCTCCAACCTCATCCCAATTTAAGAGTGTTCTGCAAGGCTTCCCATATAAAGTTTCATAAGGGGACATTTTAATGCTAGCATGATAACTGTTATTATATGCAAACTCCACAAGCCATATATTTATCCCAACCATTTCGAAATCTATTATACACATTCTCAACATATCCTCGACTACTTGATTTAGTCTTTCAGTTTGCTCATCTATTTGTGGATGAAATGCTGTGCTAAATTTCAATTTTGTCCTCATTGTCTGATTTAAACTGCGCCAAAACTTCGAAGTAAATATAGTATCTCGGTCGGAAATAATTGTCTTGGGAATTTCGTGCAACCGAACTATTTCTTTACAATATAGGTTGGCTAACTTTTTTGCAGAATAACTGGTTTTGATTGGTAAGAAATGTGCAACCTTTGTTAACCTATCCACAATTACCCAAATAGAATTATTTCCTGTAGCAGTCCTTGGTAACCCCTCAATAAAATCTATAGTGATTTCATCCCACTTCCATTCTAGTATTTTCATTTGCTGCAATAATCCTGCTGGCTTTTGATGTTCGGCTTTGACTTGTTGGCATGTTAGGCATTGTGCTACAAATTCCGCTATCATTTTCTTCATACCCATCCACCAAAAATTTCTTTTAAGATTTTCATACATCTTTGTACTCCTTGGGTGTATGGTGTATGGTGAATAATGAACTTCTTCTAAAATTTGTCTTCTTAGTTCTACGGCATCGGGTACACATAGCCTTCCTTTATATCTGACAGTGCCCTCATCATCAACTGTGAATCCTTTCATAGTCCATTCTGCCACTTTCTCCTTTATCCTTATAATTTGTTCATCTGTTCTTTGCTTTTCTTTGATCTGTTGAAATAGAGAATGTTTCACTTGTAATTGATATAACTGATACACTAACTCTTTGGGGCAAACTTCTAATGACAATTTTCGCATGTCATTAACTAACTCCTCCTGATTGGTAATTAAAGTAGCTAAATTGCTATTTGACTTCCTGCTTAAAGCATCAGCTACTATATTAGCTTTCTCTAGGTGATATTGGATATTTAAATCATAATCTTTCAGTAATTCCAATCATCTTCTTTGCCTCATATTCAATTGTTTTTGAGTGAAAATATATTTCAAGCTCTTGTGATCTGTATAAACATCACATTGCTCCCCATAAAGATAATGCCTCCAAATTTTCAAAGCAAACACTACTGCAGCTAGTTCCAAATCATGAGTGGGATAATTCTGTTCATAAGGTTTCAACTGCCGTGAAGCATATGCAATCATTTTCCCATTCTGCATTAATACACAACCAAGACTCTTTTTAGAAGCATTGTTATAAATAACAAATCCTCCACCACTAGTAGGGTTAGTTAAAACTGTTGTCTTCACTAATTTCTGCTTAAGTTCTTGAAAACTATTTTCACAATCATCAGTCCATTGAAAATTTACCCCCTTTCTTATTAGCTTTGTGAGAGTAGTACATATTCGAGAGAAACCTTTTACGAATTTGCGATAATACCCCGCAAGACCAAGAAAGCTACGTATCTCTGTGACATTTGTTGGCCTTGGCCAATTCACCACTGTCTCGACCTTAGCAAAATCAACCATAATACCTTATGCTGTAACAATATGCCCTAAAAATAGAACAATATGCATCCAAAACTCACATTTCTTCAATTTTGCATATAATTTGTTCTCCCTCAAAGTTTGCAATACCATTCTAAGGTGTTCAACATGATCATCCTTTGTTTTTGAATAAATGAGAATTTCATCTATAAATATGACCACAAATTTATCCAAATAGGGTCTGAATACTCTTTGCATTAAATCCATAAAGGCAGCTGGTGCATTTGTTAACCCGAATTGCATTACCAAAAATTCATAATGTCCATACCGAGTTCGAAAAATAGTTTTCTGTATATGTTCCTCTTTAATCCTCAATTGATGATATCCCGACTGTAAATCAATTTTAGAAAATATAGTTTCCCCTTGTAGTTGATCAAACAAATCATCTATTCGAGGTAAAGGGTATTTATTTTTTATAGTCACCTTGTTCGGTTATCTATAATCAATGCACAATCTCAAACTACCATCTTTCTTTTTTAAAAATAAAACTGGCGCTCTCCAAGGTGACACACTTGGTCGTATAAAACCCTTATCTAATAATTCTTCCAGTTGTGTTTTTAATTTTGTCATTTCTGTTGGGGTCATTTTGTAAGGTTGTTTGAAAATTGGAAGTACCCTAAGCAATATATCTATTGCAAATTCTATTTCTCTCTGAGGGGGTAATCCTGGCAACTTGATAGGAAAAATATCAGAAAATTCTTTCACTATTGATATCTCTTCAAGAGAAATTTCTTTGTTTATATCAACTACCGAAGTCAAAAATGCCCGACATCCTTTGTTTATCGACTTTACAGCTTTCATGACAGAAATGATTTTCACCTACTGCGATTTATCTGCAACCACCTTTATCGACTTGGACATTTTAAACATAATTTTTCGATCACCACAATTTATTATTGCTCTCCACTTAGATAACCAGTCCATTCCCAATATCACATCAAAATCATGCATAGGCAACAATATCAAATCTGCTTCTAAATTCATTTCTCCTATTTTGATTGGGCAGGCTTTGCAAATTCTATCTGTACTTGCTAGTCGATATACTGGGGATTCCACATTCACAATTATATCCATGCTTTCATTTGCAATTGCATATTTTATAGTAAATGCACAAGAAATAAAGGAATGCGTAGCACCATAATCAAATAATACTTTGGCGGGATAAAAGTGAATAAGCAATGTACCAACGAGAACATCATCATGTGCAGTTTGGGCTTCTGCATTGGTCATAGCGTACACCCAAGCATTTGTCCTCTGTCTCTGTTGTTCTAGTCCCTGAATGGTGGTGCTGGTGGCCTCATTTGTACTGTTTGACGCTCCCCAGTTTGTTTGTTGTCGACTTTTTGAGTACAGTCCTTTACTCGATGCCCAGGCTGTCTACATTTATAGCAAGTGATCTCACCTGTGCATTCTTGAATTAAATGACCAGTTTTCTCACACTTCCAGCACTTCCCCGCTGCTTTCCAACATTCTCCTCGATGATTTTTACCGCAAGTAGGACATGGGGGAATTGACTGCCTTATTTCCACCTTTCTTTCATCATACTGTATCTTGCCCTTCTTATATGGCTTTATCCCACTATCTGATGTAGAGTCCCCATGCCTTTTTCCTTGGTGGAAAGCTTGAATTGCATTATCTTCCATTTCCACCATTCTTGCCCGATCCACAATATCAGAATATTGTTGGAAATGGTGACTGACTAGCTGTTGTCGTATAAAAGGGCGTAACCCCATTTTGAATTTGCGGATTTTAAGTGTAGGGTTTGTCAACACCCATGGAGCAAATCTGGATAAGGCAATGAATTTCGTTGCATACTCCGCCACAGATAATTTTCCTTAGTATAGTTGCTCAAACTCTAGCAACTTTTAATGTCTAACTGACTCGGGATAGTATGCCTCATTGAAGTGTTAGAGAAAGTTCTCCCAGTTCATTTGTTGCCAAGTAGGGATGCTTAACTTCACTGCATTCCACCACTTAGCTGCATTACCCGTCAACATATGGGTGGCAAACTGGACCTTTTGTTGCTCACTGCATTGGAGCAAATTGAAAATCTTCTCTAATTCTTCTATCCATTATTCGGCACTGTTAGGGTCCGGATCTCCTCGATAGAGTGGAGGTCGCGTGTTCAGAAAATTATTCATGACTCTCCTATGGGTATCAGCTTCCCTAACATTCCTTGATACATTCCCTCCAGCTGGAGAGTTTTCTGAAAATTGTCGGGCTGCTATCCGTTCCATAGTTTGCAATGCTCTCAACACTGCGTCCATTACTTGAGAATTGACATCCGCAACACCTTGTGATTATCCCGCATTTGATGCCCCAGCAACATCATTTCTAGGATTGTTCTCCCTTGAAGCTTCATTATATTAGTCATTAGTGTGAGCTGAAGAAGAACCCTCACTGATTAATACGCTTCCCACCAACCTACGAGTCCTTTTTCTTACTAATCGTGACAGTGGTTCATCCATCACCACTTGCTTTCCTTTATCCTTCTTAGGCGACATCTTTTTCCTACATCATACCATTAATCTTAAGTATATTTGCATAACTTCTAAAAATTTCCTTTTTCATATCATAAATTAAAAGAGAATACTATCTAAAGCATCAAATTCATCATATCATTCATAAAAAATAAAAATTTTAAGCTAATTAGCTAAGTTTGCATCATCATCACTAGAAGAATCGTAAAACTTAGGTCCACTAAGTTTCATTTCTACTGATTTATGCTCCATTTCTAAGAGTTCAACCTCGTCATCATCATTATCATCATTGATTTAAATCTCAACATCATCTTTTTTATTATTTTCTTGCGAGTCATCTCTTGAATTTTCTTCAAAATCTATTGTAAATTCTTCTTCATATTCTTTATTAGAATATTCTATTAGTTCCTCTTCTATACGCTTCTCTTGATTCATCTGAAATGCCCACATTCTTCGATAAGCATTTCTTCTTGCTTTCGCTTCAGCACTAGTTGCACGTCCGACTTCATACTTACGTTTGGATGACATTATAGCTCCTATATCATTAAACAGTTACCATTCATAATTATTTAGGATTACTTATCTTACTTTAGCTTTGCACTTTTTAAGTATAACATCACGATTTTTCCCTTGGGATGTATTTCAGTCTCGGCTCTGATACCACTTGTAACACCCTACCTTTTTGAGGTGTTACGAATGAGGTCTATTATGTCAATCTGAGAATAAAATCTCCCAAGATGGAAATAGATACCAAAATGCAAAATCATAAAACTTTTAACTATTACATCTCAAGTCTACTCCTCATGGAGTCATTATACATATTTCGTATCCATTATTAATACAAGTAAAGATTATACGAAAACTTCAACAACTCTAAACTTCTGTCTTTTGCTCTACTAGTTTCAGCTTTTTGTCATGTTGATGGTTGCTCTAGTTTAACATTGTATCCCTATGTTTCTACTGAAAACAAAACTATGTGAACTGAAAGCTCAGTAAGTAAAAAAAATTCATTTTGCAATCATTTTGATTTTTCAACAACAATGACAAAATCTATATTATCTTTTGTGCACAACAAACTATAGTTAATGAAGAATTCAAAACATCTTTTTACATGTGCACATATATGTCAATTTTAAAATCACGTATTCACACTGTAGATATTGTCATCTACTTGTGCTCGTGTGCAGTCGTGCTACACATTCGTGAGCTAATTCATCTTCTTTGGTAGTCCTGAGGTCGCTACCCAGGTACTACCATACTACTTTTACTCGTTGGCAAACCCAAATATGCATCATGCTTATGCATTATGATCAATGCACCACTTAAATTCACTACTTAACATGATTTTGAAATAATAATGCTCATATTTGAATAAACCAACTTGAAAGAAAATTTCAATTTGAATAAATAATCACATTTCATAGCAAATCACAATATTCAAATAATATTTTCAAAGTCATGATTTGGTAAAAGTTTACTTATCTTTAAGTAGACTATAAAACTCCTTTTTTTCCCAACTTTTTGAAGTAGCCTCAAGTCTCTTTTCCTAATTTTCATCATAATATGTTCATTATTTTACTCTGGTTTTCATAAATATTATTTAAAATTTCTTTTATGACTTTTCCAAAATTTCTCATAATTTTAATCGGTCAAAAATTCTATTTTCTCCTATTTATTCTCATATTATTCTACTTTTAAAAAAATTTATTTCTTATATAAAAATAAATTTGGACTCATACTTCTTTAAATATTTTCCTTTAATTTTTCTCATATTTTTATAATTTTTTTCCATTTATCACACCTTTAAAAACTTTCATTCCTCATAAAATTATAATTTTAAACTCATTTAAGCTTCTAAATATTGGCTTTAATTTTCTTGGTATTTTTCATAATTTTTTGTATTTTTTTTTCAGATTTTTCAGTATTTATTTGAATTTTTCTTTTTCTTTTTCTGCCACTGGCCGGCCGGTCACCAGCGCCGGCGAGTTGGCCGCCGGTGGGCTGCTGTTGGCGGGCCGAAATAGTGGGCCAGGCTAGTGGGCTAGATCCTTTGTTGGAAGTTGGGCCAGACTGGATATGTGGGCTGACTCTGTTTACGTGGGCTAAGCTCTTGGGCTTTTATTTCTGTGAACTTAAGCTTGGTTTCTGGGCTTCTGACTCACTGGCCTGTTCAGATGGGCTTAGCCCACTAGTCCAGAAGCTTATTCATTTATTCGTTTATTTTCAACGGTTCATATTTTCTAACTAAAATAGCTTATATCTCTCAATATACATATCTGTTTGATATGAAATTTTAGGGGTAAGCTTATAAAATTATGTTTTATAATCTGGACGGTCCATTTCTCAAAATAACATTTCTATTATCAGATTTAATATAAAGAGTTTAATAAAGAGTTAATATTAAATATCATTTCAAATAGCCATATAAACTAATTTTTAACATAATTAATTTATCACATATACTGTAAAATACCTCAAATAATGTTTGTAATGGTTCAGATTATTATTTTTGCATCTATATTTTCCTGTAATTATTTTTTTATGTTTTTCTCTTAAAATACATATTTACCACTATATTATGTGTAAAAATCACTATATCTAAAAATCTATAAGTCTGATCAAGCTAAAATTTTGCAGGCAAACTAATCATATAATTATCTTGTTATTGTACGGTCACAATTCTCTGATTATGCCCAGAAGTACGTTTATTTCATCATATATCATTTCATACCCTTTATTTGGTACTTCTCATTTAACTAAGTAAAATTTTGACATCAAACATTTCAATAATACTCCTGTGACCAATTAGTCATATTAGAAACATCGTGAATGGTTTAAATCTATAAAATAACTTGCGTATAATATAGAATGAATGAGATTAACAAATAAAATGGTTCGACGCAGCTTACCTTAAAAAATTCTTTCTTCCTTCCTCTATCTCCTGCGTAATATCTCTTCTTCTTCTTCAATTGGCGGAAACCCATCTCATGTTTGCCCCCTTTTATACTAATCCATTTGCTAAACAGCTGAGATTAATTGCCATTAATTTGAAACAGACGTGCATGGCCCATCACTAGTCTTTTCTTTTTTCCTTTTTTTCTTTTTTTTTCGATGTTGAATATCACTAGTCTTTTAGTGACTGACTTACAATGACTCAGCTATCCCGACATCACACTGTAAATTTATACATAAAATGACAAGTTTTAGTGTCATTTAAAGTTTATTTCTCTTGCAATACATGGTTATTTTGTACAGAACATGCAGCAAAATGGAAACCATTCTGACGCTAACATAATTTTGTACCTGTTTAATTGTGTGAGGGATGTGCTTGCTATCATAATCCGACGGCACTTCAAAAAATAACAGTTAGGCATATCTGCTTCCTTCATGGTTCAACATGACATCAAAACAATTTGTTATCAAATATCCATAGTCAAAACATTTCTATCAAGCAACTCACACACAAAAGTTGTTTTTTTCCTTTTTCTTAAAATAAAGAAGATTACATAATGGGAGTTTCATTTTGTAAGGCTTCTCTGAAACAAGTGCAAGACAAATGCATCCAGTTTTCAATCTCTTAAACACGGTATTAGATTTCTTTCCTAAGACAAGTCGAAGTCGAGAGCCTGAAACATAGCTCTGTTTCCTTTCTAATGGCAGACGAGGCTGAGATCATTTGAAGTGGCTTCCACGATCATTTCTTTCAGTGATTGCTGCAGTTTATTTGTCAGTAATAACATACACTGACAAGAACTTGACATTCAAAGGAGTACAGTATTGTGAATACAGTAGCAATTTCCAGCTGCAAAGGAAACAAAAACAGCAATGGAATAAAAACCTGGATGCCGTCTACAAATAAGCTTTAGTCCAACCCATGCACTAGGTCAGGTTGCAATTTGCAACTACACCAAACACAATACTATAAAAGTGCTTTTCCAAAATCCCAAATCATAATTTCATGGCAACTCAAAGGCAACAAAAAAATTCCAAAGAAACTGCTGAATTAATATTCGGATGCAAGCTCAAAACTCAGAAAATCTTCATATACATATAAAACATTAAATTCCAATGAACATAAAGTTCAATTAGATGCAGGACTAATAGTTTGGCAAAAGAAACAAGCCATTTGACATGCACGGCAAGAAGTGTGCAAAAGAAACAAACCTAGATCTTCATTCCAAATCCATTTAATAGGAATGAGGCCCTTCAGAGGCTCATTTGGAAACTTGATTCACAAACATCGCTAATGGTTCCTGAGCCAGAACACATTCTCAGCAAAAGGAACCGCCAAAACATTCAAAAACAACTTGATCAGAACAAGGTTAAATAATAACTATTTTTGAGGATAGAAAGTACTGCATCTAAAATGTTACGTGTGAGCCAGCTCAGTTCTCTGATCTGTACAACACTAAACCTATCAACTTCCCAAAAATGCAAAAAATGAATGAGCTTAAAAACAAACAACCCGCATGATATGGTAGTCCTGCCTGATTCTGCTATTTCCTCCAATAAAGATTTATGATTTCCTATCTATTTCATAAAATGCAAAAAAGAACAAAAAAATAAAAAATGAAAAGCGAACATTTGCACGACCCATACTATGCAAACATTGGTAGGGAATCACTTAGCAGGGATCAGCTGGTTATGAGACTGCTGAATCACACTTACTTGGTCCAGGTGTGGATATCAAGATCCTCCCAGCTTTTTAAAACATACAGCAAACCTATATGGTATAACACTGCTAGGGATGAACCAAAAAATGCGCCAAACATCTCGAGACTGAAAAAAAATGTGAAATTACATAGACAAAGCTTGCATAGTGCATGTCAATTGTGGATCGAAATAATCAGTCTTTAACAATCTGAAGATAATCGGTAAGCCTGTTCTAGAGATATCTCAGAAGAAGAAAGCACAAAAAACAAGTGCCGGAGTGATAAAACCGAAAAAGAAAGCACAAAAAAAAAATGCCGGAGTGATAAGACCGTCTTTATACTTACTGCCATTAGCTTGGAAATACATTTAGCACAAAATCAAAAAGTTACACTATTGCACTGTTGATGCTGCAATTAGTCACAGATCCTGTATGACAACGTTCCTGCTAATGTACAGATATTCTAGCTGAACGGTCTGCAATCTTCTTCATTGGATGTGACTTTTTTGAGTCCATCTTTAACGTACCTAGTCCCTGCAACTCATCATAAGGAGAACAAAAATTAAATGAGACACTAGAAATTCATCAGAGCGCTAAATCAGAAAGCTTCAGGAAGGCTTTAGCAATGCCAATGATGCCATAGTGAAAGGAGAAGAAATGCTTATTTCCAATGGGAAAACATTTTACAGAAGTAAGACTATCAACTTTCTACAAAAAGCATGAAGGAAGAGATCACATCTTACTTCCCTCTTGGAAGATCATACCCTTTGTTGGCTCATGTTTCTTCACACACTAAGCCATCACAATAACTTCAAACCACTTATACAAGAAAATTCATCATCATTCAAAAGTTTGTCCTTTCCATCTTTCCATACCCAACAATTTAATGGATGTATAAAGTACAAAAATCTTGCTTTAAGGAATGCTATTATCACACACTTGCCTAGTCCTCTCTTGCCTCGTCCTCTCTAACATATGCATTATTCAGTAAATGTATGCTGATGAGGTATTGAGTGATGAAATCTACTCTCTCTTTCTCTCTCATGTGAAGAAAAATGATCATCCCATCTTCCTTGTCACATAATTGTTATCATCTGTACTGACATGAACATGATGTCTACCAAACAAGGTCACAGGAAAAACATGCAAATATCTGCCTGAGATAACTTCCTTGGAAATGATAAACAGAATATTCAATTAATTACACCGATAGGTCTGCATCTGTATCCAACAAATTATAGGTCGATATAAACTGCATGGCTTGATTTCTTTCTGGGGAATTTGTATCTAAAAAATAATTGGTCAATGAAAATCACGCCACTTGATTTTCTTCTAGGTTTTAATATAATCATTGATAATAAGAACGATCAAAATTTAAATTTCCAAAAGAAAATTTGTTTATAATCAAAAGAAAGCTCAACAAGGCAATATGGATAACTGGATGATGAACTATTTGAAATGGAAGAAATATTAGGTTGTACTGTAGGCAATTAGTCTTTGTGAAATCTTATCATCCCTTTCTCCTTCTGATGTTCATTTGTCATGGAAACTCTTCAAAAAAGTAGGCAGCCTTGACAGCTTCATGGAATATAACCTCTTTTTTTATCCTGGAAAAACTCTTTCTTTGTGACATCTTGTCATGGCTTTTCACCTCATGATGTTCATTTGTCATGAAGACTCTCCAAAAAAGAGCTGCCAATTACGTAGCCTTGATAGTCCATATGGAATATAACCTCTCTCTTTTTTTCTTTTTTTTCCTGGAAAACTCTTAATGCCAGGATTGTTATCATAATGAAAGGCGTAAAAGCTAAGCAAGGAAGAAAGAGGAATCTGACATCACTCTGTATGCTTCTATAAGTCCCAAGTTTCGGATGATAAGCATAAAAGAAAGGAAACAGAAAGAAAGAACGTGAATAGGAGGAGAGGGATTGGACAGTCAGTACTGTAATAAGGGATCAGAGTTCAGACAGCCATCAAAATAATGCACCACTAACTCTATGAACCACATTAACACACAACATGATTAATTATCAAATGTATCTAATTTCCCGCAGATGATATTTTGCAGCAATATTAGACATTGGAAAATCAGTTGGACTGAATAAGTGCATCAAAATAAAAACTTGACCATTCATAATCTACCCAGGAATCCAATATGTTGTAGACCTTAACAGACAGCCCCCAAGAACATCATCAAACAAGGATGGTTAACTGTAGGCGTACAAATTGTTTTTAATGCGCAATACATGTGCACAAGGAAGCAAAATAATCACATAAAGCATGATTGGAGTGCATAAAATCAAGTGAAAAGGCTTACCAGTATTTGATCAAACCGTCCCAACCACATGTTGCAACTTTGCTCTGCTCTAACGGATGCCACTCACAGCCAATGCAAACTCCTTCATGACATTTCAAAGTCTTGAAGACTCTACACGTCTTCCAATCCCAAAACCAACATTTGCCCTCGCCATCTCCAGACATGATGAACCGCCCATCAGGCGAAAAATTCACCTGGCAAGCATAGCCTGCAACAATGTGGCCTGCAAACCTCTTCTTCTTGTTGAGTTGAAACCTCTCCCTAGTACTATATATAAGAATCTGGTTATCCAGACTCTGCGCTGCAAGCCAATTGGAGTTGGGGTGAAGCGATATAGAAGGCATTGAATGCATGTGAGGTTCACTGATATACTTAATAACAACAGGAATCCCAAACTCCCACACACGAAGCGACTTGTCATCGCTTGAAGTAACAAATCTGCGGTTGTTATCAACAAACGTGATTGTGTTTACGGCACCCAAATGCTGGTCATATTCTTGCGTGATTTCGCCACTGTTCATGTCCCACTGGACAATCTTCTTATCGCTCATCCCAGCAAGGAGGATATTCTGCTTATCTTCATCAGGATTAAGCTTAACCACATATGGTATTTTACCAGTGGAGAAAGTTGAGATCACCTTCCCTGACTCTGTATCCCACAATTTAATGTTTTTGTCATAGCTAGCACTCAAGAACTTAGTTCCATCGTTGGAGAAGGAGACATCACGGACGGCCTTTGAGTGACCCATGTAAGTACGCATACACTTGCCCGAATTGAAGACATCCCAGATCTTGACCTTGGTATCCATACCTGCGGAAAGGATAAGGTGGCCATGCTTTGGGAAGAAGCGGATTGCCGATACTCCCTTGGTGTGGCCACTCCATGTGTGGACGAGCCTCTTGGGGGCGAAGCAATGATCGTTGGAGGCTTTGGCCTCCTTGGGAGGAGAAAGCCACGACCGCCCCTGGTAATCCCGCTCCTCTTTCCCATGGAAAGTGCTCTTATCAGCGACCTCCTGCTTGTCACCGCCAGCACCCCTCTCCTTCGCAGCCTTCTTCTCTGCATACTCCTCTGCATACTTCTTCTGCTCCTCCGTCAGCTCCGTCTGCAGCCCTTCCTTCTTTCCGGCCCATGGGCTCTTCCGGTTCTTCTTCAGCCACTCTTCCGACGCGGGGTTATCGGCATCGGGATGCCCCGTCTCCGTCTCCGTCTCCGTCTCCTTCTCCTCGCCCCCGCCGTTGTCCTCCCTCTGCTGCTGCTTGTCGAGCTTCCGCTTCTTCTTCTGCTCGTGCTGCGGTATGTTGTAGACGGAGATACCGTTATTCTGCTGCAACGCGTCCAAGTCGCCGATGTAGTTGTAACCGGCGGAGGCGGAGGGGTCAGCGGCGTAGCCGTACCTGTGGAAGGTGTTGTACTGCTCGTCAAAGACGAAGGGTTCGATGGAGGCGTTCTCGACGAATCCGAGCTTGTGGTTGCGCATGCCTTGGGCGATGCCGTCCTTCGCGTAGGGGTGGGCAGGGCCGTAGATGGGGGCCCAGAGCTGATCGTAGGTCGGATTGAAAGAGACGAGATGGCGGACGGGATCGATGGGTTTATTGAGACGGGAAACGGAGGAGGGGTCCGAAGAAGCTACGGAGAGGGCGAGCATGGTGTCATCAACGGAGGGAGCGGAGCTTTTAGAGGGGAGAGAGATTCGAAGAGGAGACGACGAATCTGGAGATGAAGGAGGCGAGTTTTGAGAGGATGAGGGTTGTTGCTTCTGCTGCTCTTTCTCTTTCCCTGATTCGTCGCCATCAGAGGAATCGCTCTTCTCAGAGTAATTTCGCAACAAATCCATGGATTTTCGGAGGAGAATGTCGGGGAAGAAGAGATCTAGGGTTTTGCAGGGGATGACGATGCGAGGTGGAAGAAGAGCAAAAATTCTGAGCAGATTAGCTGCGAAACCCGTCGCAGGGGCAGCCTGCGAAACGACGCCATGAGAAGCCGCGTGGCAACGAGAACTAGATGATGATAAAGTATCCGTTTGTAACGCGCACCAAAACTTTTGAGATAATTTGCCAGTATACCCGCGTAGTTTAACGCTTATACTTACATAGTTTCACGTAGGGGTGCAATTTAGGTCTGGTAGGGCCGGGTACGGGTGAAACTTATCTTTACCCGTTTTGGTAAAACCTTTACCCTACCCTATTTTAAACAGGGTCGGTCCGGAGCCTACCCTACCTAATTTTCTCAAGAGCGGATCGGTTTCGGTTCGGTTCCAAAATCGGTTCCTAAAACACGATTTATTTGCAGCAACACAAATTTAATAATAAGCACGGAGAGAAGATAGTGCTTCTAGGCAGGGCTAATTGCAGTTCTGTCCTAAGATATTACCGGAGTATTACTTTGCACTATCAACCCACTATGAAGAACAATACACACTAAACAGTTGGAATATGGAATTTATCATTTCAGAAATCCAGGCAAGCAAACAAATAAAACTAAAGGAGGAATTTTTCTGCTATCAAACTCAAAATAGATAAAAGAAATAAGAATGAAAACTATGAGTAATTTGCAATGAATTGCCTCTCCAGATGTTGAGGAGAAAATTAAAATCATCCAACTTTGGTGGCGGGCATTGCAAAAAAAGAAATCTATTCACGAGGTTAATAGTACAATGTTTGATCTAAAACAAGATGCTAGATGCCATTTATCAGACCAACATTGCAGTGAGATCCAAAGAGGTAGGAATAATGCTGTCATAGCATTTTGATCATTATTTCATTGTAGAATGAACTCATATGTAGTTTCTATTTTGAGAGTCGTGAGTTTCAGAAGGTGCAAAAATCAGTTTAACTCATTTAGCATGCTGCAAGGTTGTGGATCAAACAACGACAGCGTAGGAGACTAGGAGTACTGTACTAATGAGATCAACCATGGTTTCCCCAAATATATGAAAGGGCCTTTTCTGCACTTGAAATACAGCTTGAAAGACCAGCATTTTTGGTGCGGAGAACTGACAGAGCACCTGGGAAAGGATTTGCAAACGGACTCTACAAATCACATCCACAAGATCTGTCAACACTTTCTGATCCGGCCAAAACACAGAGCAGATAGCAGCTGTACGAAATTTGTTGCTGTTGTGGAGAGAGAGAGAGAGAGAGAGAGAGAGATCACTTGTTGCTGCCGTGGAGGGAAGGCTAGGCTGGCTACCTATACCGATGCCACTGCCGATCTTCTGCCGCCCGCCGCAGATGCCATGGAGGGAAGGCTAGCCGTGCCAGCGCCGATCTTCTACCGCCGCTGCCGATCTGCTGCCGCCTGCTGCAAAGGAGAAACAGGATGCCGTGGAGGGAAGGGGCGAAGGGCGGAACCGCGGAAGGCTAGCTCGTTGTCGGCGTTCGAAGAAATTAGGGATTTAGATTTACCGATTTAGGTTAGGTATTATATATATAATATAATATAAAATTCGGGTCGATTCCGGGTACCCAGAACTGGAACCGACCCTTACCCGAAACTGACCGGGTATTTTATTCGAGGAACCGAACCGACCATACGGGTAGGTTCTATGGAACCGAACCTACCCTATTTTAGGGTACCCGTGGGTCGACCCGCGGGTACCCTACCCAAGTTGCACCCCTAGTTTTACGAATGGCATACTTCTCCATATAGTTTTACTAAAATCGCTTATTAGTCCCACATCATTACCTACCGTTAATACCTTGTCTGATATTTTGAAAATGACGAAAATGTTCTCATTAATATATACCCATATAGTTTGACTTTAATTGCAGATATACTCATATAGTTTCATGAATTGTATATTAACCTTACATAGTTTTACTAAAATGCATATTACCCCATGAAACTATGCAGGGGTAATATATAATTTTGGTAAAATTATGTGAGGATAATATGCAATTTTTGTTAAATTATATTGGGTATCTGCAATTCATGAAACTATGTGGGTATACCTGCAATTAGCGGTAAACTATGTGGTTATATCTACAAATTACCAATGAGAACATTTTCATCTTTTTAAGCAAGGTATTAATGACGAGTAATAGCGTAGGGTAATACGCAATTTTGGTAAAATTATATGGGGTAATATGCAATTCATGAAACTATGTAGGTATAGATGCAATTAGCGTCAAACTATGTGGGTATATATGCAAATTATCCTAAATTTTTTTAAAATCAAACAATATTATAAAAATTGATTTTTATTTATTATAAACAATTTGAAATATAAATAAATTTATTTTATTTAATGTGAGGACTATTTTGGAAAATGAAATTCTTTATGTTATAAAGGTATTTCTATTATAATTTTAAAAATTAGTTTTAAAATATTTATTGTAGTCATTAATCTACTAGATACAAAAAAATTTTTGTTTAATACGAATAATGTTTTTAAAAGTTATATTTTGATCTGTACACCTAATTACTAAATTAATTATTTTTATGTTTATTATTTTAGATATTTGTTGTATATATTTTATTACTTAATATTTTTGGCAATGATTTTATAATAGTGCAAAAATATAGTGGTTTGAATTCTAAAATAATAATTTTTATTTCTTCATAGAACGTTTTCATAAGTTTTGAAATTTTTTAACTACCCTAATGACAACCTTAAATGTCTAACCCTCACATCTTATGTCTAAAATATTTTAGACATGAGCCTTGATCTCCAGCAACAAGCCATTATTGACCGATAACTTAGATAAGTTCAAATGGAGTCTCTTTTATTTTTTTTTTGATTTTTTATAAAACTATAAATCTATCTATTTAATTTATAAATTAATTTCTATTATTTTTAAAGATATATTTTTAATTTTTCTATGTCAAAGTATATATTTTCATTTTTTGATTAGGACTTATACATCATGATAACAGGTATTCCAATAATGGCACATTCACAACTTTTTGTGTCATGGAGAAAATTTTTTATAAACATGCCTACACCATAGAGAATTGATAAATACCCCAACATCTTGGAGAAAATTGTAAATTCACTCACAGAACTAGTGAGAATTGAAAATTGGTAGGTAGAATAAAATGATCAAAATACCCAAAATCAAAAATATATATACATATTTCTAAAAATAGTAAAAATTAATTTATATATTGAATACATCTAGATTAATAATTTTATAAAAAAACTAAAAAAATAAAGGGCCCTCATGTGGATTGATAGAAGTTAGCCCTAACAATAGCCACTACATGGGATCATGCATCTTTAAACATTATTAGATATATGATATTAACAAATAAATTTCATATGCTATTTAATAGATCTTAATTTAGTTGAGATTTGGCCGGAGACAAATCCAACTCTAGATTATCGTATAATGGAATTAATCATACAGGTATTCCCTTCATTTATATGAAAAAGAGTCGATCTAATGGTACAGTCGATCTGATAATCTATAGTGGGGTTAATGATCCCAAGATTTCACTATTGAAGTTTTTCAAAGAGTTAAAGGTTTTTGTTAGCTTAATTCTCACTAGCGAGACTCTTGTTAAAGGTTTTGCACCCGGTTGAAGGAATTTTTCTAACGAAGAGTCATACATTGGAAGATGGACAGGATAAAGGCAATTAAAGGTCCTCTTCGGGTTCTTCTCCTTTCACTCTCCTTATTCTTGTCATAGTGTTCTCTCTCTTGTCATTATGATATGTTGTACCTTGTGTCAAAAGATATATTTATGGTCATTCCTTAGAAATTTTATTTGGTAAACATGTTTGCCTATAGTTAGTTAGGCTAGAGGATTAATTTACAATTATCTCAAGATGTCTAGATCATCCTTAATCTGTGAAGATGTCACTTCTTCATTAATGTGAAGTAGCCACATGACTCCTTGGCAAGGGGTATTCTTCGATAAGACCCTCATCCCCTATGGAGGGTTACATTGGGCCTCTTCCTACTAATGGTTGGGTCCATTTCTATTTCACCCTATCACCATTAACAGACTTCAAATTTTATTATTTTTATAAAAATTTATTAATTACTCATGAATATATATGTTTAACAAATTATATTCTATAATTAATTTAAATATTTAATGATATTAAAGATAAAAAATTTTAAATGTAAAATTATTGGATGCGCTTGCTTTGGAGATAATTAATTTAAAATTTTAATAATATTAAGGTTAAAAAAATTTTAAATATAAAATTATTGGATAGACTTGCTTTGGAGATGGTATGCATCCAAGTTAAAATGGCCCAGACAAACACAAAGATGCCAAGAGTAATGTTTTTATTTGGATTTTTTGCAAATGTAACCTTCTAATTTTATGATTTTGTAAATTTGTTCCTAAATTTGATTATTTGCAAAACTTACCTCTTTAATGCAATGTTTGGGAAATTTTAAAACTTTTGAATAAAAAAATTTTGAAAAAAAAAAGAAAATGATATGATATGATAGAGGTAATGATAATGAGTAAAGAAAATAAAGTTAAAATAGATCAGTTGGTCACATTGGTCCATATGGGATTTTCGACCCAATTATTGTCTGAGAGTTGTGGTCTCTCTCGAAATCCAATCCAGTGCTCCCGGAGCATTGAGCCTCAATGCTCCCGAGTGCATATACCTACTTTTTTAATTTTTTTTGAAATTTTTTTCATGAAGTTGTTAATCTAGTATATTTAATATATATATATATATATCAATTTTTATCATATTTGGAGATTTTTAGACATTTATTTCGGATTTTTAAAAATCAGTTGCATTTTAGTCTCAATGCTCCGGGAGCACTGGATCAAAATCCGGTCTCTCTCCTTGAGATGTGAAAGTAGCGGTCTCCTCTGTGCATATTTGGGAGCTCGGAGCAATGGTTTCGTGGATATTTTGGAGTTTGTTGTCTTCCTTTGAAAAATTATAAGAACTATTTCAAAGCTTAATTGTAATATGAATTGAAATATAATATAAATATATACTAATAAAAAATAGATAAGTTAGTTATATAGATAGTTATGCAGAAATAATTGAAAAGTAAGATAGTTATATAGGAAGATGTTAGTAAATAATTAAAAAATATGGTAGTTATAGAGAGTCAAAAATTTTAGATTGAAATTTTTTTATTTGAAAAGTTTTTAGTGTAGCCAAACATGCCGTTATCATTCTCCATTTTCACAAAATTGCCCATCTCATTTTGATTAATTATCTCTGAAGTATTGACCCTAGGAGTGTTAATAGTTATGGTCAACCTGCTCATCCAACCCTTTTATAAATTGGTTTGGGTTGAGATTTTTGAATAAATGCTTTATGACCCCTCAACCCATTCACCGGTTAATTAAATAAAAAGATTAGGACTGAAATTTTGTAACTCGACAACCTATTTAACTTTTTTAACCAATTAAAATTATGTATGTGTAAACTCCTTGTTTTTTTCCCCCACCACTTAATTTTTATTTTTTACTGCTTCTTTAATTCCATTTTTCTGTCATTGCTCTAATTTCAATTTTCTTTGATTACCTTATTTCCATTTCTCTTATGCCAAAACATCCTCTGGCCTCAACATGTGAAATCATCATATGTCAAAATCTAGATTGTCAGGTTGTTTGTTGGACAACTTGTTAACAACCCGCAACTTATTTATTAAATGAGTTAGAGTTGAGTTTTTTTAATGGATTAATAAATGGATTAGGATTGAGATATTTTAAATGGGTTAGGAACTCGTCCAACCCGATCCGTTAGCGCCCCTAATTATCCTTTAACTTTTAGAATTTTAAAAAAATTATCCCTCGTATTTAAAATTTTATAAATTTAACCTTCTACAAAATTTTAACTTTTATAATTTTAAAGGAAATTATCTATTTTTTTAAAAAAAACCCTTAAAGTAAGGGAGTCAAATTTTATAGCCATTTAAATAAAATTATTTAAAAAATATTTATTATGTTAAATAAATTAATTTCATCTTCCAAACATTAAAAATTCTCATATATATAAAAATATTTCTAAAGTTATTTCTTATGTTAAATTATTTAGTTTGTTGTCTTTACGTTTTATGAATTCTCATCTATAGATAATTTTTTACAACTACTAGTATTACAATGTGGTTGTCAAAAAATAATATTACATTGTAGTAGAAAATAGAAAATTATTCATAAAAACTAAATAACCAACTTCTAAAATTTTTTTATATTCTTCGCATTTAATAAACCTTTGTTTTTGGTAGTAATAATAGTTATAAAAAGTTATTCATGAATGGAATTTACAATATCTAATAATTTCATATCTCATGATAGTGTTGTGATATTAAGTGTGAAATTTTTTTATTAGTGAGATTTAAATCTAGTAGTTGGAAAACTAAATTATTTAATGCGAATAATAAATTTGAAAATATTTTTTTTTATATTTTAAGGTATTTTATTATATTTTACTTTTATAATACAAGAAAATTAATTTTTTATTTTATTTTTTACAAAAAATTTGCAAAAGGGGCGATTGTGTCAGAACCAAAATCCTTTTTTCAAGATTTTTTTATAATTCTTTTAAGAAAACTGTTATGCTAATAGTATCTAAGTAATATATAAGTTTTATTATTTTTGGAGTTTTGTATATATATATATTATATTTATAAATACTTAATAGAGCTTAGTCGAGAAATATTTAGGTGCAACTTCACTATACCAAAATTACGGTGCAACTATCTAAAAATGGGTCCCATGTGATTTACTCCACCCATTGTATTTAGAATTATGTATTATATTTTCATACCAATTTTCATCCAAATTGGATACGTATAAGGACATTTGAAAATGGTGGAAATTCAACATAATAAAACAGTTTGATGTAAATAACAACTTTAAAGTTATTTTCTTAACATATAAATTATTTGCTATAAAATTTATATACGGATAAATGATTGTATAAAGTATCAATGCATTTAGGTAGAGATGAATGAACTTGTTAGCCCGGGCTAAGCAAATGTCTCACTTATCTCAGTTTCAAAAACTTATTAAAAATATTTTTTACTTGTTTATCTAAGTCTATTTAATACATAAACCAAGTTTTACCATTTTTTGATATGTGTATATATTTTTTATATTTTAAAGATATGAGTATTTTAAATACATATGTACAAATAGATGTTTAAAATTGTCAAAAATATATACATATTCAAAAATGATAAAACTTAATATATATATTAAATACACTTAGATAAACAAGCGTATGAAGAAAAGAGCAAAAAAATTATTGTAAATGGATTTTTGAGATAAGCGAGACATTTGCTTAGCCTAGGTTAATAGGATCATTCATCTTAAGTACATATGAGGCCTATTTTGGGCCAACTACACTGTTAATAGGGGTGCAAGTCGGTCCGGGTACCCACGGGTCGACCTGATGGGTACCCTAAATAGGGTCGGTTCGGTTCGGATTTCTCAACCCATCGGGTCGGTTCGGTTCCGATTCCGAAATACCCGTAGGATTTTGGGTAGGGTCGGTTCCAGGTGCCGGGTACCCGGAACCGACCCGAATTGCATATAATATATGTATACATCTTGGGTGTGTTTGGCAAGTGACAAAAAATGTCAAGTCAATCTAAAACTTTTCACTCTCTACAATTATCATATTTTTAAATTATTTTTTCATATTTTTCTATACAACTACCCTACTTTTCAATTATTTCTACACAACTATCCATACAACTAACCTATCTATTTTAACTTTATCCTCTTTACTACTCATCATTACTCCTATCATATCACATCATTTGACAACTTTTATTCTCCAAAACTTTTCGGGTGTGTTTGTTTGGGATATAAACATGTCAACCAAAACTTTTCAATCTAAAACTTTTCACTCTCCATAACTACTCTATTTTTTAATTATTTTTTCACATTTTACTATACAAACTACCCTACTTTTCAATCATTTCTACACAATTATTTATACAACTAACCTATCTATTTTAACTTTATTCTCTTTACTTTTCATCATTACTCCTATTATATCACATCATTTTCTATCAATGTGACAACTTCTATCGCAAAAACTTTTCATCAAAAGTTTTACCCCCAACCAAACACACCCTTCATCACAAATTTTATTCATTACCAAACACATCCCTTATCTTCAGTGGCTTCCCTCAATGCCCTGGCCCTAATCCCGTTTCCAAACAGACCAGACCCCTCGTATTCAGTCGGCGATGGCGATCTCGATCCCTGTCTGCCTCCTGCTGGCTTCGACCTCGAAAAAGATCCATTGCCCTCTGCTCTCCCTCCGAGTACCCCTCTGCAACTTCGATCCATCGGCCATCGCCCCCTGCTTCCGTCGTCTCGTCATCGATCAAGATTCCAAACAATCGGCCGCTGCTGTCACCGTCGACTCCCTTCGTTCCAGCCTCCAAACCACGCCATCTGCGACCTCGATCATTGGAATGGAATTTCTGTTGTATCTACCACATCCGTTTTTTTTCCACATTTGAGTCATGTTTTCTACATTTAGTCAACCAGAAATTTGAAAAAAGAAAATGCTACAAGTCTAGATTGGGATTTGGCTGTGTTTTCACTATTTTCAGCGCCATGTATTTGCCGGAGCATTCGAATTCACGGTCTTCCTTCTGGTCCTGCACATAACTGCATGACATAGAATAGTCCAACTGCTTGCACCCGAGAGAGAGAGAGAGAGAGATGGGCAATGGGAGCTCGAGGAACGGTGAAGAACATGCCGATGGGAGCAACGGATCCCGATCATCTCGTTTCTCAGATTCCAGAGGCATCTGCACCGGCTTAGACACGAAAATAGCTCTGCTTCGAGCAACATACTCCGGAATATTGCTGCTGAGGATTTCGCTGGAATTGCTCGCATCCAACTTATAGATGTAAGCAGTTGCTATTTTCGGAGCTCTAGCTTCTAGATTTTCATCAATTTTCCCTTATTTCTCGTCTTCCTGCAGGCGGAGATGAAATTCAAGGACCGGTGGTTTGCCTGCATCTCATTGGGACAGCGGACGTTTCGGACGCCAAAATCAAATCAGTTAAGGAAACTTCTATGCTATACTGAAGCTTTCAATTTTATCTTATTTTTTCTTCTTTTTACGTAGCGTGGTTTATGCACTATCTCTGCCAAAGTTACAGATGTATATGAGCGGGGAAAGCAGAAATTAGAATGAGAATCCAGTAAATACAGTTATGCCGAAGTTGGCTCTTTTTGACCTCGAAGCCAATAGGAGAGCTTTCCAAATTGGACGATCTGTTCGGCCTGACATAACTGAAACGCCAGTCTGCACTGATCGTAAGAAATATGGAGATTTGTAGTGATGTCTCTCCGATTTGGTTTTGAGGTATGATCTGCTGTGATTAGTTACTAGTAGACAAACTGTCCCGACACTTGACTTTTGGCTAAACTTGACTTTTGGCTAAGGGATTCGTTCACTTAGAATTAGAATCCTGGGTACATACAGAGTTCAGTTGGGAGTTAGGACTCCCTTATGCCAATGGGCATTGCCACCCAAATGACTTATTGGTCGCCCGACTGGTTCTCTAGTTGAATTATGCAGGATTGATGTTGCACACTTGCTTACGGGTGTTTTGGCCTAGTAGTCAGTCTACCTCTACCTTACTGCATATCTCATAATTGTATGAAATATATAGTGACTGAAAATTTATTAACCGATCATTCCTAGTTATGCGGACCAACGTCTATCCTTGGTACACTTTTCGGATAGTCAAAATGGGTTTTGAGTTGTCCTAACGGTGTCAAATTTTGTCTAGAACCTTAATGGACTGGACTTCGATCATATGGTATGCACTCTGTATGAAATGTATAGAGGCAGGGAACATATAGACATATATATTTTATTGATCATAGTCATTGTCTTCATTCAAGATTTATGATAACTTCTTAGGATTAACTCTACAAATCCTGTTGTGTCATTCACTGATATCTAGAATCATAAATTCAGTTAAATCTTTGGTTATACAATCCTGTCAGTTATACTTTAACTAAATCCTAATTTATTCTTTCTTTGAAAAAAATTCCTAATTTATGCAACTCTTTATTTTTGTTTCACAGAAACAAATGGGCGGAACTATTTAAATCAATGAGAATATCAATTTTTAGTTATTTATTTGACCAGCTCTTTCTTTTCATCTTATTTTGGCGTCTTTATACAGTGCATTCTAGTGATTCTCTAGCATTTCATTAAAACTAATACTTCTCATTGTTGTTTTTGCAGAATAGAGAAGCCAATCTAGAACTCCTTGAGTATCAGCACCACATTCTGTGAATTGCTCATATGAATTTGTGTTTTTGTCCTTCAATTTTTCTCTAGGAAAATAGATAGTATATTTCCATTGAACATTCTTCTGTGTTTGTCAATAAAGATTAACGTGACACTGAAATTTCGGGTGCCTATGACAAAAAAATATTCTGTTTCATTGGAAAATTCTTTTCATAATCTAGTATTTCTGTATTTTAAGCCAATTTGGATGCACGGCGTTTTTGGGAACCGATTTGGAACCGAACCGGAACCGACCCGCACTTAAGAAAATTGGATAGGGTAGACTCCGAACCGACCCGGTCTAAAATAGGGTAGGGTAGAAATTTTTAAAAAATGGGTAAGGGTAGGTTCCACCCCTACCCGAGGGTACCCGAACCGACTTGCACCCCTAACTGTTAATTACGGTGCATATAAATGCACAGGAAAGATTCTCGAGCTCCATCTATGTAACTTATATATAATCAGGTTACAAAGAAGCGAAGTCGTATAACCCCTTCGAATTTTAAGATTTTGATCTTCGATAGAAAATTTAATCAATTTATTATATTTAACCATTGTATTATGTTGATTTTTCACACTTGTAGATATTACCTATATACAATGATACTAGATAAATGAAAGAGTTTCTATGATAATATAAATGATGCTAAATACATAGACTGAATTTTTATTAACCATCAAGATTTTAAATATGGAGGGGTTACATAGAGAAAGAGTTTCATAGAAGTGGGACCACTTAAGGACTCCGTTTATATGTAACATATTATATAGAAGCGGAGTCATGTATTCCTTTCAAAATTTAAGATTTTTATCCTTGATAGAAAATTTAATCATTTCATTTTATATAACATCATTTGTGTAACTAAGAGACCAAGTTTTATTTGAATCAAGTATGCGCATGAGTTACATTTATTGGAAAAATATATATTCATGTGTAAATCATAAAAATGCTTAAATTCATTTACACATGTATTAAAATATAATAATATTTATCACCTGCGGCTAGCGCAAGTGGCAGGAGTATTGGGCTCCTTTTGGTGAGAACGATTTTTTTCCAAAAAAAGTCCCTCAAAATGGGGGTTTTACAATTTCTTCCCTAATTTTGGAGGTTTTAAGATTTCCTCCCTCAGTGTGGATGTATTTTAGGAAAGTCCCTCAAGTATGTGAAGGTTGTGAATGTGCCCTAATATTAAGTTGCCACATTGTATACATACCAATAAAAAAATGAAATTATATTTTGTAGAATTATTTATTCATATACAAGTGATATTCTTTATTAGTATTATATACACTATGACATCTTCATCAATATTACAAATCATGCATTTTCACAACTCTCACCAAGAAGAAATATCTTGTGAATACCCTCACTCACCATTATCAGAGGGACACTGCACCTGCATCCAGTAGGATTTGAACTTGTGTACGGCACCATGTGTGCCACAATGAGTTACCACTATTACACTGTCGTGGTGGTCATAGAAATGATATTTTAAACAATTTAGATATTAAAAATACTACTTTACAATTGATATCTTAGTACCGGGCCAACTTATATTTAACCAAGTTATATACAAACAGTTTTATGTAACTCTTTCAAATTTTAAGAATTTGAGACTTGATAGAATGAGAACATATATTGTGATATTAGACAAATGAGAATGTTTCCATAATAATATAAATGACCTAAATACAATGCATGGATGAAGTGAATTTTCCATCACCGATCAAAATTTTAAATATAGAAAATATCACATAGAAAAGGAAAATGATATTTTAAACGATTTAGATATTGAAAATACTACTTTACAATTGATATTTTAGTACCGGGCCAACTTATATATAACCCAGTTATATACAAACAGTTTTATGTAACTCTTTCAAATTTTAAGAATTTGAGACTTGATAGAATGAGAACATATATTGTGATATTAGATAAATGAGAATGTTTCCATAATAATATAAATGACCTAAGTACAATGCATGGATGAAGTGAATTTTCCATCACCAATCAAAATTTTAAATATAGAAAATATCACGTAGAAAAGGAGTTTCATAAAAATAGGACCCATACTTAAATTTATTTATATATGTATTAGAATATAATAATGTTTTATAAACGATGACCACGTCAGGATTATATTTTAAACGATTTAGAGGTTCGAAATACAGCTTTATATATCAATGACTTGATCAAGTGGTAAGAAATCGGTTCATCTTATGTACAGTTCCAGCTTCCACTATTTTCTCCTTCATATAAAAAAGTGAAAAAAATGGTGCTACGCTTCTATGAAACCTGTCTTTCATATAACTTCTTCCATTCTAACATTCTAATACTTAATGAAAAATCTACTTCATCCATTATTTTTACCATCATTTATATTGATGCTTCCCAATGTATTGACGAATGCTATAAATGATTTAGATAGATGTTTTAAAATTAAAAAACTAAGGGGGTATGAAATTATGAATAAGTCAGTTACATCATCTAAGATGTTAAATAAATTTTCGAAAGTGTATGAGAAAGTAGATTCCCAACTTGCGCAAATTACCAAACATATATATAAGGTTGTGTCGGAACATGTGAAAAAAAGGTGGACATAAAAAAATAGGAAGTGGAAATGGAAAAAAAATTGAAAAATGAAAAATAATATAATATAATAAGGGTAATAATTAGAAGTAAATGAAATAAGGTCAAAATAGATAGTAAAGACAGATGTTAAAAATGATTGAAATGTTGAGGTTATGATAAAAGAAATGGTAGCAAAGTAATTAAAATATTAAATTATCTCAAAAGGAGAATGGAGAAAGTGGAAATTTTTTTTCCATTGTGCATGAGGAGTGTTAATAGATTGGGTTAGATGAGTTACAATCTAATCTTAATCTTAACTCATTAATAATTCCAATGCTAACCTGGTTATTAACCCATCTAATCTGTTTATTACCCATTTAATAAATGGGTTAACAGGTTATTAATGGGTTGTCTATATGTGTTGTAAATAGGTAAAAGCAAGTAATGGGTTAACAGGTTGTTAATGAGTTGTCTATATGTGTTGTAAATCCGTTAAAACAAGTTAATTCAAAGTCCTATTTAGTAGTATTATATGAAATAAATTTAATAACTGAAAAATATGTTGACAACTCAAAAACATACTTGATTAGTTTGAAAACAAATGCTCCAATACTAACATTGTTTAATAATTCTGCCTAATCTAGTAGTACCTGTTTGTTCATGTTCCAAGATGCGAATAATATATACTACCTTTAATAGAGTTGTTAACGGGTTGGAGGGGTTCAATGGATCACCAAACGAATTGTTGAGCTGTAAAAATCCAACCCAAGACTGTTTATTTAATCAACTAGGCATGTGGGTTTGGATCATAACTCATTTATTAAAAAAATCTAACTCAATCCATTTATAAATAAGCTGGATAAGAGAATTACCTAATCCAGTAACACCTCTACCATGCATATTCGCAAACGGATCCTCAAAAGAGGATGCATGAACACATGGGTTGCACTTTCATAATCCAGGGAATAAACCTAGGATGACTTCTAAAAATGATGTTGACTGGCAATTGTAGACAATTCGCACAACCATATCCAAATGCATTAAGCTAGATTCTAGAAAGAAGATTTATTGACTATAAGCGTTTCTGAGTACGATACAAAAATTCTAGGAGCTGACATGATGCCATTGCTCCATTCCTACACCTAAAATTTATATATAACAAAAAAAGAACTACCACCCACGAAGTTAATTATTTTTCTTCTTCTTCTTTTTTTTTTTTTTTTTTAGGGGTCAGTGCTTACGTTAGTAAATAGTGGCTTGGCTGGCTGTTAGCTTTATTTAATAAAAACTGGCACCGGATCAGCATCATCATCCTTCTGCTACTGTGCTTCAAGGAGTAGCCACATTTTCCACTGAAAGTGGAGCGATTTCTTCTCCATCCACCCCAGGTTCACTACCCTCAACTCCCAGACCAAAGAGCACCTCCTCCCACTTCTTTGCAGGACCCTGCACCGATCAACATCACTTAAATCAGCAACAAGCTCATACATTTTGTGTTAAAACTGAAATATCCTCCTCTCACCTTCCAGGAAAGATCCTGAGCCATACAGTTCTTCACCATTTCTCTGTGAGCATCAGTATTATACACAGAAAGGGCCCGCCTCACTGTACTCGTAATTGCAGCTGTATCGGCTGGATCAATGGCTGCGCACTGAAGAAAACCTTGCATGGTTTAAGCTCAATTCGACGCAGCTATGTGACCCAATCAAGGGGGGAAGAGGGTGTATGCTTACATCCACATTGAAGGCTCCCATATGGAAACCAGTAAAACCTTCTTTGACAGTGTCAACCAATCCACCGGTTGAGGCAACAATAGGAATCTGCTAGTAACATAACAAGCATATCATTTCATTCATATCCAATATCTTGGTAGGTAAATTCAATTAAGGAATCCTGTAGTACATTAGCCTTGGGAGTAAAGCAATTCATGAAAGAAGTCATACAAAAACAAACTAGAACTTCAATGTGATAAATTGCAATGCTGATGCAACCATAGCTTGTTGTGCATAATTTTTATATGAACAAAATCCCAAATAAAAAACATAAATAATTGCGTAATTAAAATAAATATATATATTTTTTGCATGTGTGGTCTGTTTGACTAGGTGGGTTCACAAGAGAATCATACTGTTCCATATCGCATGGCATGTAACTGGATCAAACCACAGGGTTCAAACCGACTAGGAACAATCATATAGTCTGCTCCAGCAGTAATCATATGGGCCAGGGGAACTTTGAATTTTGCCACTCCACATGCTTTGTTTGGATATGACACCTCTAGCGCTTCAAGTTGCTTCTCCATTTTTTTCTTGCCAGTTCCCTAAAATGAAACCAAATTTAGGTTTTATGTCATTCGTTGTAATATCAACCAGCATATAACAAATGTTTAAATAGATGAGAGAATATAGTATTAGATACTTACAAGCACAACTATCTGAACATTTTCTTTAATGAATTCGGAAATGGCAGCAACCAGAATGTCTGAACCTTTCTGCTCTTCAAGTCTACCAATGAAGCCAATGAGAGGAACTGTTCTATCCGCAGGCAACCCAACTTCTATTTGCAGGTTTTCTTTCAGAAGTGCCTTTGCTTCCAACACCTGGAAATGAAAATTGGTATTGGTATCCATTTTTTCTAAAGAAAAAAAGATCTAAACCTTGATAACTTAAACAAATGTTAAAACGTTCTCACAGTCGCTGCATCGTAGTTGACACTGATGTATTTGTCTGTACTAGGATTCCACTCTTGAATATCCATGCCATTCACAATTCCAAAAATGCCAGTCTTGCGAATAAAAGCATCCAATTCCACTCCTCTGTCTTCCCCTGAAACAACCTCCTCAGCATAATGTGGGCTAACAGTCAAGACCTTGTCCGATTCTAATATTCCAGCCTTCATCCAGTTAATTTTCCTTCCTTCCACAGGCTTGTTGTACCTGAAAGACCAGATTTGTTAGGTACGGCAGAAAGGAAACTTGAACTGACATGACCTAGAGCATTCTTTCATGCAATGAAAGAAACTGATACCCATCAACAAAATCAAAGGAGCTTCTAAATTGATCTGGGAGATTGAGAACCGAAAAGTCTGAAAAGGCAAATCTTCCTTGGTAGGCAATGTTGTGGATACAGAATGCAACCTGGAAGGACAATTAAGCCCATTATAAGCTAAACAAGATTAAACTTGCAAAATATCTGAAAAAGAGAAGATTCAATACCTTTGCATTCTTGTACATCCCATGAACCTGGTATAAACTCTTTAAGTAGCAAGGAAGTGGACCAGCATGCCAATCATTTGCAATAAAGACAACATCTTCACCTGTTTGTGGAAAACATCACTAAGGGAGTTAAAGTCACCTCAAATAAATTGATACCATCAAATTTAAAATAAGCACACACCATATGGCCCAGAAAAATATTCACTGTTGTTCAAATTTAGAATCCTTGGGGCTTCCAAAGCTGCCTGAAATTGCACATAAATGAAAGTAAGTTTCTCCAAGAAGAAGGATATCATATAACAAACAGCTCTACTAACAAGAAAATAAACAAGCTTGCAGAGAGTAGAAGATAAGTCCTTTAATTTATAGCATTATTTTCTACAGTCATAGAGTTGTCCTTATTGTCTTTTTATTCTGTAAAATCCAAAATATTCATCTTGTTTGAAAAGGAGTTTCATATGCTGAAAAAATGGAAATCATTTCAAGAAAATATGCATACACACATCTATCTTGATATAGAAATGTCAACAGATTAGGTTTTGTTAAATGATTATAATTGCATGATATATTATGATTATTTTATGCTGAAATTTTCAAAAAAAATTTCCTAACAAGATAGATAATTCAACATGTTGGGCAGTTTAGACTTCACAAAATTGCCTTGGTGGGGCCCAAATCAAGCATTTTGACCTTTGGGGAAATGTGGAAATGTATTGAAGGAATCACTTGTCACCAAATGTGTCATGTCCATAAGTTGGAGAGTACAGCTTCCATATTATTCACGTACTTGGAAAAGCCATGGTCGAAGGTATGGTGGCAGAAGATGTGGATTCTACTTTTCAGTCATGGTGGAAAATGTGGTATGAAATGCACCAAACCCGAAGCAAGCCAACCTTGATAGAAATTAATGAATTCCAGAGATTTTAGGCAAAGCCAAAGAGGTTTAATCAGCACATTCAACACAAAATATTTATAAGTCCTGATACACCAATTACTAACAGGATGGTAAGCACATGCCAAAAGGACATAGACAAAACAAAACAATCCAAGGAAACAGCTCTATTTTCAAAGTATGTCGTCATTGTCATCCTCCACCAAGATGATTGCAATGGAAAGATGTACAAAGTAACCGTGTTTTATTGCAAACAAGTAATTCTGCTCATGCTAACATGGCGGCAGCCACTAAATTATTAGTTATTTAGAAACCAAATTGTAGGATCTTACTTGTCATTCACTAAAATTTCTGAAGCTGAAATTCTCTGTAAATGGATTTCTCCAATAGGATGGATTTGAGAAAGGGTTTCGATTTACTATTGTCAACTCTCTGCCACTCTTTCCACATCAATCCACCAATCATGTAAACCCATTTTTCCTGAGAATGTAGTTGCAGAAAAGTCTCCCCCCAAAACTTTCCCTTGTACTGTTGAGATCAGAATCGAAAGCCCATCCCATCAATAATACTAAGGAAAAAAAACTCTCTTGGGTTCGAAAAATTGAAGAAAATCCCCCCAACCAAAAAAAAAGCAATCACAAAACAAAAGGTCCAGCTGATTACTTATTCAAATGTAATGAAATAGAAGCTTAACCTACATCCTAATGGCGCTGCTAGGTTCCAATGGCAATTAATCAAAACCATTTGAGTATAAACCAATTTCTAATTGGAACACTGTAATTTTATTCATTATTTATTGCCAAATATTGAGCCCAGAAATAAAATAAAAAAAGTAATGCTCACCCGGCACAAGAGGCTGAACCTAAGTTGGTTGTCTGGATAATCTACACCAGTGATAGGACCATAAATTTTTTCGCAAGTCTTTCCCCACACCTGGAAAATAAACAAAAACTAAGAACTTCATATAGACTGAAAGCATTGTTAATGCCATCTTTATGGGAGAATGAAAACATTCTTGAGGCTGAACTTGACCTTCTCAAGGAAGTATGGGTGATCAACAAATACACGGTCAACTCCCCTTTTGTAGCAATGGAAGAAGCGTACGGTTTCAACTGTATTTCCAACTGGTATCTGAACATTGTGTGATGAAGCTTAGAACTAAAAGTAATATGTACCAACTCTTACTTTACATGAGAACGAGGAATCTGTAAATCACCTCAGCCATAATATTTGTATCCCATGAGTCTCTGTATTGGTCATACCGTGGGGAGACGGTCATTACTCGATGTCCGTTAGCCTAGAACAAGGGCCAATCCAATACAATTGGGTAAAAGATTTGTGCACATATAGGAGGAAAAATGATATCGAAATTACTGGAAGAATTTGTACATACTGCCAAGGCTGGAGGAAGTCCTCCAAGAACATCACCAAGTCCACCAGTTTTGCTCCATGGAGCTACCTCCGACCCCACGAAGACAATGTTCATGCCCATTCCACAGAGAATTACGGGATTTGATCGTGCATTGTCATGTTTGGGTCTCTTCATCAGAGCTCGGCGGGAAGTTACTCTTGCATTGGACTTCAATCTTGAGAGACCCACTTGATCCAGAGGTCTCAATCCCTGGAAACGCAGCAAGTGGCTCCCCATGGACGCCCCACTCAACGCACATGATGTCACATCCAAATTGTTGCTTCTTGATACAAAGAGAGAGACACTCACAGCTGCCATTGGAATAGGTATCTAAAACAACTACACCTATTTCACCAGGAATTATAACACCATGGAACCCAATCATTAGTAAAAATCATAGATAAAATCAATCATTAAGCAATTAAAGAAAAAACCCAAATCTAGTCGGCACCCTTTGCCCATGAAAAGTCTGTGGTTGAGAAGTGTGCGAATTTCATAAATGCTGCTTGAAATCTCAGAGCGAAATGAAATGCAAACACATTACAACAGAAATAAATGAAAAAAAAAATCTCAGATGGTCGTCAATTACTCTCTGAGAATGAAGGAGAGTGGGAATCGGGAGATGGTTGCCGTCCAACAGCTGGAGCTAGAGCAGGATCGGGAGCAGAGCAGCCCATTTGTAGGCGGCCGGAATGCTACGTGGCTGCTGAGATGGTGCGCAGGGCTCCCGCTGCGGACGCGACCGTTGTATATCTCCCGGGGTTTGTTCTGTTCAAGGGCCTACACTTCCAAAGGTGGCCGTTACTCCTTTAGAATCCCACGCAACAGTAAAAACAACATCGACTTGCAGACTAATGATTCAATGCATCGAGGCTGACTTCTTGTTTTTTTTTTCTTTTAATAAAATTTATACCATCTGTCATGTTTATTACTTTATTTATATCTTAGCATTTATAATTCCTAAAATTACATGGTACAACTTTAATACAATCAGATGTACCAATTGAATTAAGTACTCTCATCCATGACTTGTATCGTTCCTAGAATTAAAAATCATTTAAGAGTACTTTTAAATTTATTAAAAATGATTTATTTATTATATTACCCATAAGGTCCTGATTCCAAATCTAAATCATTTACAATATTATTTAAGAATTTTATATGATTTCATCGCATTCTAAAATCATCACATTCTAAAACTTTAGTAAATAAATCTAAGTAATTTTCTAAATTTATACATAATTTTATACATTTTTAGAAAATATGGCCCACATAAAAACTCATGTTAAAAGTAATGGATGGATTGGATTTGATAAAATAATCAATATTGTGCTCATACTAGAAAGAACCAGTACATCTGTTGTATTGAAGTTGTACCCTTTTCCAAACTACGTAAATCCTACATTTTTTTCAAAGAGTTTAATATTTATATATTTACTATAAAAGCTATTTTTTGCAAAATCTAAATTTTTAATAATTTTTTTGGCTTAATAAAAATAAGATACATTAAACATGAAAAATGAAAAATGATTTAAATTTTAAAAATATTTTAAAATTAAAAAAGCGATGCAAGAAGCTTGATATGTTGAATCATTACTCATACTTATATACAAGGATTTTGTAATCTTAATAAATTTTATTATTACCAAAAAATAAGCTACTAGATTTAATTTAAAGGCAAACAAAAATACATTATGCATTTAAAGTAGAACTTTTAATAGAATATATATATTATATTCTAGATTAGTTAAATGGTCCCACTTCTATGAAACTCATCTTTTATATAATCTTTTTCATTTTTAATTATCTTAAAATATTAATAGTCATTATATTTATTGTATTTAACATCATTTATATTATTGTGAAAACTTTTTCATTTGTGTAATGTCAATGTACATAGTCCTTTTCTACAAATATGTAAAATTAATGTGATAAAATAGTTTATGTCAAACATCAATTTTAAAGTGATATTTTCAACACTAAACCATTTAAAATATCATTATTATATGGATAAATGATTATGTAAAGCATTATTATATTATGATAAATATGTGAATGGATCTAAATATTTTTACTAATTTACATATAAATATATATTTTTAACCAAATGTAGCCTATGCATAAAACTATAAATAATGAAGGGCTATGCTTCGATAAAACTCTTTATCTATTTAACCTCGTTTATTTTTAATATTTGATGATTGATGAAAAATTTATTGTATTTAATAGTATTTGTATTATCATGAAAACTATTTCATTGACTTTATTTTTTAAAGGAACTCTTTCATTTATTTAGTATTATTGTATATGGGTCTCACTATAAATGTGTAAAATCAATGTCATAAAATAATTTAATACTAAATATTAATTTTTAAATAGGATTTTCAATATCTAAACCATCTAAAATATCACAACTACATGGATAAATGATTTTACAATGTATGATTATATTCTAATATATGTGTGAATAAATATAATCATTTTTCCTAATTTAAATACAATGGTCATGCACATACTTAATTTGGATGAACTTGATTTTCTTGCTAAACAAGTGATATTATCATATTAAATAAAATGAATTAATTGAATTTTCATTAATCATCAACATTTTAAAAATTGTGAGAGTTTAGTTCACAATTACTAATTTTAAGAAACTACAGTACGAGCTTGGCGATATCTTAACTCCAATCTTACAATGCTAATATAGGGTGCTAATCCCCATGTAGTTGCGGTTGGTTAAGCCCTAAATGCTTTTTAAAAAAATTATATATTTGAGAATTTTTTAAACGCACCTGTGTGCACTTAACTTCGGTGCACCCAGGTGTGTTTAACTTATTTTTTAATATTTTTTGAAATTTTTGTACAATTGTTAATCTAGGTATATTTAACATTTATATCAAGTTTTACTATTTTTTGAAGATTTTTAGATATTTTTTAGATTTTTTAAATCAATGGCATTTTTGTAATTCACAAATTACAAAATTGCTATTGATTTTTAAAAATCCAAAAAAGTCTAAAAATATCCAAAAATAGTAAAAAATTAATATACATGTTAAATACACCTCGGGAAACTAAGTGCACCCGTGCACTAGATCGCATTCCAATTTTAAAATGCAAATGATTATATTTCCGAGTTTAATATACCAACACCCAAAGTTAGTGAGTTTAAAATACAAAAAAGATATCTCAAACATTTTTGAAAATTTTCATAGTTATATATTCATTCCCAAAAGATTCTAATTTTTTACAAAAAATAAATTTTCAATGAAAATAATTTTTAGTAACATAATAAAACAAAGGTATTTAAAAAAAATGAATAGTTTGTAATTCTGAAAAAGATTTGAAATAAGAAAAAATAGGGAACTACATAGAGGCTTCATGTAGATGGAAACTGATCTTATGCACTTAGGCTCGATGTACCCAGGTGCATTTAATTTATTATTTTTATTTTTAAAATTTTTTGTACATAATTATTAATCTAAGTGTATTTAACATGCGTATTAATTTTTAACTTTTTTGAGTTTTTAGATTATTAAAAATCAGTGACATTTTTAGTAATTTAAAATTACAAAGATGCCATTGATTTCAAATAATAAAAATATCTCTGTCTCCAAAAATGGTAAAAATTAATATGTATGTTAAATATAATTCGATTAATAGTTGTGTAAAAAAAATTTAAAAAATAAAAAATAAATATTTGCACCCAGGTGCACCTAGCATAAGTGCACCGGGCGCATTGGATCTATTCCCATGCGGGTGGACTGCACTCAAGCATTGCTCTTTATTAGTTGGGTTAACTAATTTAATGGCGCTGTAATTTTTTAACATCCGTTTTTGTTGTATCGACTTCTTGGGAGCAACATAAAGACGCAAGCTTGCTTTTCAACAACAACTTCTATTTTTCCGATGAAGTTGAGTTTTGAGTTTGTAGTTGAAAGATATCATGTTCTCTTTTTATCATTTCTCACACATTCCTCACCTTTTGACTTGAAGAATGGTTTTTAACAAAGCACCTTCTTAACGTAATATATATATGTATGCCAGGTGATACAAAAATATAAAATAATTATAGATAAATTTGATACTATCCTAAAAGATACTCTATGAGTTCTTGTTTTTGTTTTATTGCAAGTGATATTCTATAAAAAATTTCTTTTAATGGTTTATAGAGGTCACTATAGATTTGATGAGGTAATAGTCTTCTTAAATGATTTTCAAGTTTAGTTCTTCATTGCCTTAGAGCTCTTAATTCTCTACTTAACTGATGAATTTTACTAGTCATTGTTAACAAATAAAAATTTCAACTTGTTTTTTCAGAGTTTTTATCATAACTTGATATTTATAAAGTTTTCCTCTTTATTTTCTGTATAGCTTAGGATTAAATCTCCGAGGAGGTCAGCTGTCTAAATAAGTATGGAGTTTAGCCTTTTTAAATCTTAGAAGTTTTAATTCTTGTTTTAAATCTTTTAATTGTATAGTCATAAAATTCGGCAACTAATATATATAATTGTTCTTCTGATTTTCATTTGTCATCTTCTAAGTTAGAGATCATACAGTTTCTAAACCAGTGCGAACCAATGCCGGTATCGGTTTCGTCTTTCTCTTAATATTTCTAAAAATTTTGTAATGAGTTTATGCCTTTGGACTTATCCTTGAATAAAAGAAAAATAGTCTGAAATAACTCCCCATAAGGCTAGTTCATCATTGACATTATCTGCAAGGTGTTGAAATAAATTTTGTAAGTTTAAGGTCATCTGATTATGATGATATGCATCAAAACAGTAAATGAATTTGCAGGCAAATAACAAAATTGATTGAAAAGATAGTTTATAATATAAGTTCGAAATACAACTTTAGAAATAACTTACAAGTTTATGGACGGATCAAGCTGTAAATCAACAACTTGTTTCTTCAGCAGAGCTTTGAGATCATCTTACAACAGAAGTTTTATGAGAAGTTTATAAAGCAAGAGGGATTACAAGCGGAGAGAGAGAGAGATTTGAAGATTGCTTGAAGAAAATTTCCGTAGCAGGGTAGTGAGCTTTGGAATTGTTTCGTTGCCCTCCTTCCTTCTTCAATATCTTCTTTATAGCCACTTGGAGACGCTCTTGAATAACCTATTATGGCTTGGAATGACAGCCACTATTGAGTAATAGGCTGGAGATACTATTTGAAAGACATTTTTATGAAAGGTTCATGGCAGAGATTCCTGGCGGGCTGGCTTTAGCAGAGATACCTGACAAACTTGGTTGACGGGCTAGCTTTGGCAGCAATTCCTAACAAAGCTATTCTGATGAGAACTGTTTGAGATGCCGTTGAAGCTATAATAGGATTTTTCTACTGTTACTGAAACATTGTTTTGTCTTTTATGCAGGCGGAGATGATGATGTATAATGTTGTCATGCTGGCGGAGAACTCTTAAGCGGAAAAAATATTTGAGCAAGGGTAGAAGATGACGGTTAATGGCAATTTTTTAAGTACAGAAATGTAGTTGATATCGAGACTCAATAAGTCCCCTATATATCTTCATTCTAGTAAGTTTGGTCAACTTCATTTGACCCGGAGGCAGATTGTTGATGTTTCTCAAGTTTGGCAGTTGGTTGTACAGATGGATACGGGCTGAGCTGTGTTTGAATTTCTTAAAGGAGTTTGACAAAGTCTTCTTGAGTTGATATTGCTGTGAGCTTGGATTAGACTACAGATTTTTGAGACAAAAATTGCAGCTCTTGCTTGGATGGAGTCTCCGGTGCTTGAAGTTACTGTTTATTAATCTATTCAAGGATCTCTTGAGACTCAATATGAGTGTATGTAAAAGGACCTACCATTTTACATTAAAAAATTTTCTAAGGGAAGATGACTGGGGTTTTGGATTTTCAAGAAAAGTATACTCCTATTGACAAATCTATGCTAAAGAAAATTTTGAACAAAAAATTAAAGTTTGAAGAAAGCAATTTTCATAATTCGAAAGAGGAGCATGTTTGCAAAAGGTCTGATAATCTTGATTTACCAAAAGTGGAAATATTTCAGGAATTAACCCAAAATGATCCCACCATTGAGCAAACTAATAAAGAAAAATATAATTTGTATTCCGTTTAAAATAAAACATCCAGGAATGATTTTCAGATTTGTTTTTGTACTAAAAAGCTTTGTATCAGACTCGTTTAAGGATTGAATGTGATTGAAAGTCTTTTGAATTTTTTTATTGATTCAAAATTCGATGCCATCAAAATCTTCTAAATTTTTAACACTTGAATGGGTAATCTTGGTTGGATCATCTTTATCGGAGTAATGTTTGACGTAAATGGATTAAGAATCGACAAGGATAAGTTCATGAAATTTTTGAATTTTATAATAATCTGTGGTTTTATCATGATGAGTTAGAGGAAACAGGATTTTGGCTATTCGAGCGGGGTCTTTGAAAGTTTGGAAGTCATACTCAACATAGCAAATGAGTATTGAGACATTTAGTTTTACAACATATTTGAATTTGTTTAGAACCTTATTTGAAGTGGTGTTGAATGAAGTTCAATCTCTTTAGCTGGTTTTATTTGGAGAGTTTGATGCAGAATTCTCTTTTTTGAGTGTTTGAGCCAAATGGATTTGAATGACTCAATGACCTTGAGCTCAGGGGACTTTTGGATTAAGGATAAACCAGTTTGTTCATCCAACTAACTAAGTTCATTAGATGCGGGTGTTTGGAAAGGTTCTGAGGCTGACAATGCCAATGGGGTCATTTTAGTTTGAGGAATGGTAGTTTGAGTTTGATTTCTTGGTTTGGTATGAGTCATTGCAGCTATTTCTGCATACAAAGGACTTGACAGGTTTATGATTTTTGCTATGAAAGGGTGTGACATGGTTACTCAATATTGAGAGTAGGATTCAGGTATCTGAGGCTTAACCTTTGGTTTGTTGGGCTTTCGCAGCGTTATTGACAATTGTTGTTGAAGATTTTGATCCCTAGAGAAATTCTATAGTTAGGAAATCTGTGATTGAGTTTGAAGTACCTTTTGTAAATTTTATTATGAAATCAAAGTTTGACAAAAATGTCTGCCATCTTGCAAAAAATGCGTTGAGAAACTTCATTTTGAACATTTTTTTACAAAACGTATTTGGTTGCTTTGCAATCCACTCATACTAAAAAAGTTTGGTTTAATAAATCATGTTGAAACTTTTTTATGCATAAATAATGCTTAAATCTTCCTTTTTTATTGTTGAGTATTTTTTTTTGTGTTTCATTCCACATACTTGAATGGTATTTAACTATTTGTTCTTTTTTCTCTTTTACTTGTTTGAGGATTCCTCTGTAACCTATATTAGAGTCATCTGTTTCTACAATTTTCTTTGTTATTGGGTCAAAAAGATTTAAGACGGGTAAAATTGTTAATTATTTCTTAACTTGTTGGACAATCTTTGTGTGTTGATCAGTCCGATTCGGAGGATTTTTCTTTAATCTTTGATACAAGGGTTTACACATGGTTCTAAGGTTTGGATAGAAATCGGATATATAATTTAATGCTCCCAAGAATCTTTAAAGTTGAGTTTTGTCGGTTATCTTATATGAAAATTTATTTCCGAATTCAAGTGACCTTTGGATTAGGATGATTGTGTTATAGTAGATTTCGTGTCCTAAAATTCCAATTTTTATTGAAAGAGTAAGTATTTTGTCTTTGAAATTACTAATCTATTTCTCCGGATTGTTTTTAGAAAAATATTTAGATGTTTGAAATGTTGTTCTATTATTTTTGAAAATATTAACACATCATTTATATATACTATTGAGAATTCAGTATTGGACTTTAGTATATCATTCATAATTTTTTGAAATTCTGATGGTGCATTTTTGAGTCCTTCCATTCGTATTGTCCAAATCGAACTGTAAATGTTGTTTTGCATTTATCTTTTTCTTCTATTTGGATTTGTCAAAATACTAATTTCATATCGAATTTTGAAAATATTGTTGCAGTTATTATTCTTTGTAAAAGATTTTTTTTTTGGAATTGGATATCCGATCCATTTTAAGACTTTAAATAAAAGTTTATAATTTATTACTAGTCTTGGACTTCCTATTTTTATCTCAGAATTTTTCTTAACATAAAAAGTTGCACAAGATCATGAAAATTTTGATGGTCTTATTAATTTTTTATTAAGCAGGCCTTTTATTTCTTGTTTTTAATACTTTAGAGTTTCCTTGTTTCTTTGAAAAGGTCTAGCTTTTGTAGGTATTTTATTTTTATCAAAGTTTGGTTCATAAAAAAGGCTTACTTTAATTGTTTTCTTTTCCAAAATGCATTTGGGAGGTTTGCACACACTTGAATCTTTAGTCTTTCTTTGAAGTTTTTATTCTTTTTTGTATTTTGAAATTTTTTAACAGTTCCTCTATTCTTTTAAAATTTAATTTTTTCTTTAGAAAATTTAAGTGTTTTTATTTTTCAGTTATAAAGTTTATTGTTAACGATTTGTCTTTTAATAAATTTATATCCTTTTGTTGAGGTTTTTGAATGAAATTAAAAACTATTAAAGTTTTTTAATATCACTTCCGTTAGAAGGTATTTCAGTTTCTGTTCTAACTTTATATGGGGAACATGTCACTGTTTATTTTTAAATTCTATCACAATTTTGGTTTCTAATGGATTATTTAAAGATTTTACTTGTTTTCCTGTGGAGTCTTTCCATAGAAGTTTTATGGTTCTAGGGTCATTAGTTTGTTTTTCAGGGGAATGGAAAGTTTCGAACTATTCAAAGAAGAACATATGAACTTTATATACTTTGATAATTTCGTAATATTCTTCTTGAATAGGCTTTCTTTCATCCTTATTATAATTTTCATAAAATTATTTTTTTCTTTATTAAATTTTTTATAAAAGTTTTCTCTTAGCCTGTCCTTGTCTAATTAAAAAAATTTTCAATAATGTTTTTTAATGGGTCAAAGTCTCTCATATCTGTTTTAATATACGACATTCTTGGGCTTAAGATTTCTTCATTTGATTCTGCAGAGTAGATTGGTTGGGGAATTGGAGAATTGATATTTATTCCTTTTATTTTTATGTCTGATATATTATTTGTAGGTATTAAAGAATATGAGGCTCTAGATTGGGTTGTTTTAAAAGATCTTTCTGAAATTTTGTCTACAAATCTTCTAGGGTTAAAAGAAGATGATTTCATAAATTAGTTCATGTCTATTATTACATTTCTTTCTTCATCTTCACTTATTTCTTTAATTTCAAAATTTTTTATTTGAGGAGGTGATACCTCAATTTGAAGTTCTCAGTGAGATGGAAAAGTTATTTGATCCCATTTTATAGTTCGGGTGCCACTATATTTGCTTTTCTTATATCCGTTTGTAATAATATTGTTTCTTCTTTTAAGGATTGTTTAATAGCTCTTGTGTTAAAAGCTGTAGTCATGGCTTAGTAATGGATCTTGTATACCAAGGCTATGGGTAAAGATTCTAGTTTTATTTTACGGTTATATACCTTTAAATTTAGGGTTAAAGCATCTAGAATGTTTTAGTCTTGCAAGGAAATGGTAAAGTTTAGGTAATAGTCAAAGTAAATAGGTCCACTGTATAGGCTTGTTTCTACCATTCCTAATAGTGAGTCTTGAAATTTATTAAACCTATAATCTCTTAGGCATAACAGGATCGAAGTGTCTAAATCTTTTCTCATTAATAGTTTGATAACTACTTGTACAAGTCCTACATGTATGAAGTTGTATTTTTGTCCACGTTGTTCAATTAATCTTCTATTTAAAAAGAAAATAGTTTCATATTGATTGAATAAAGAGATTGTTTGTTTAATTATTTTATTTGCCTAATTTATTAAGAGCTGAAATGATCCTTTTTTGTATATTTAACTGTCTAAAATATCAGGTATTTTTCAATTGTTTAAGTCTTTTTCCAGATTATCTATATTAATTTTTTATGTATTTTATACATTACCTTGACTACTACTTGATTTAGAGCTAAAGTTTTTAAATAATGCATTCATGGTTAGATAATAATATATTTGTCACTTCTGATCACTGTTAAAGATATTACTTTACAAGGCGTAACATTACATTACATGCCTTTAAGAGCCTTTTTAGGAAATACGACTTGAGGTTTCACAGAAATTCCAAATACATTATTCTTCTTTTACCACACAAAATTTAGCAACTCGGCTCTGATACCAAATATATTATATATATGTGTGTGAGAGAGAGAGAGATAGAGAGTCGTTCCGATGCAGCAGCATTACATTAGAACAACAGTACATTTGCCCTTTTTGGGTCCCACACATATTAGAATACAATGAAACTTTATATAATCATTTATTTATATATAAATTTTATAGCAAATGATTTATATGTTGAAAAAACTACTTCAAAGTTGTTGTTTACATCAAACTATTTATTATGTTGAATTTGTACCGTTTTCATAGGGATCCATACACATATCCGATTGGAATGAAAATTGATATGATTATAAAATATATTATTCTTAATACAACGGGTGGAGTAGATTATAATTTTATTATCATGTGAAACCCGAGTTGACTTGGGTTGCGACTTCGCTTTGTTAAAACTTGTTGTCTACTTGTTGTCCAGAATTTTGCCTTCGAAGTTGCAGGTGAAGTCGACTTGGGTCGAGACTTCACCCAAGTCGCAAATGAAGTCGACTTGGGTTGAGACTTCACTTTGCTGTCTGTCTGAAGTTGCAAGCGAAGTTGACTTGGCTATGAAACTTCACCTAAGTCGCAAGTGAAGTCGACTTGGGCTGAGACTTCAATTTGCTGAACTTGCTATTCATGAACTTAAGCTCTAGAAACTTAAATTATTTCACATTTTCATTTTCATACACATAATTAGAGAAAAAATATCTGAGCACACTTACACAAATTCATTAGAACTTTTTTAATGATATTTTAATTATTTGTTAATTATCAAAATCAAATTAATCTTTTTAAAGCAAGCATATGATCAACAATCTTCCCCTTTTTGATGATTGACAAAACTTAATTGAAATATCTTTTCTTCTCAAATAAATTACAGATATGTCAACATGAATATCGTGATTGTCATCAATCAGCACAAAATTGAAAATGATATTTTCATTAATTTCAAAATACTTTTTCATGTAGATGTGCTCTCCTACTATTCATGGAAATAGTTGTGCTCTCCCATTATTTTGAAAATAGTTTTCCCCCTAAGTTATATGTAATATTATTCTCTTCTTAAGATATTTCGTATTATTCTCTCTCCTTTTTTGTCAATCAACATAAAAGGTGAGGCTTAAAATGAATTAACAATAGTAGTACATATGGGGTATAGAAGTTCATTTCGTGCATACAAATCTTCTATTAAATACTTCCTTTCGTCATTCAAATCATTCATTTTGAGTCATAAGCATATGATCTACAATATGACCATATGACATAACTTATTTATTAATACTTTTATATAGAAGGGGCTATGAGAGCAATATACCTTCACTTACCTTTGATGAGAATTATCAATATTTTGCTCAGCTCCCCCTTTCTTTTGCAATTCATGCTCCTTCATCTTGTGGATGACTTTGCATTTGTTTGAAATAAAACCTGCATCACGAATATAATATTTTCTTTCCTTTTGGTACCCGTGTTATGGGTTCATAAATATTTGTACCATAAAACCTAAGAACTCAAAAAGACTTGGTTCCATCTTAGATATATCTCTTTAGCATCCAAACTAATTTAACTCTATTGTAAATCATTTTTCTTGTCTTGCACTAATATATTTTGTGTCCAAACTTATTACAATAATGACAAGTCATTCTAACATAAGTTGGAGTATCATGATAGCTTTTTGGTTACCAAGTAGGCATTTTTATCCATGATTTATCAACAAGCTTCTTATTGTAAAAAATTCGTCCCCTCACATTTGATGTACTAGAAGCCTTAATCCAAATAGGAGCATTTATTTTATTTTATTTGACATTAATGTGTTTTACATCTCCAAGACCTCTCTTATCAACTTGAGAGGTCATTCTAAAAATTTCTGTACATTTTCTCCCGGATTGGAGAACTTAGTCAATGAATCTTTCAAAATTTAGTTCTCCTTTCTTAGTACATCCGCTTCATTTTTTAAGGCATTTATATCATTTTGCAAGGATGCATTCTCATCCGCTAACTTTCTATTTGCAATGGTAGTTGTATTGAATTATTTTTTCTTTTGGACATATTTGATACTAAGGCTTTTAAATTCATCAAATGGTGAGTCATAAGTTTGTTGTAAATCATTTAACTCATCACATCTAGAACAAACACTAGAAGATGAAATGCAATAAGAATTGAATGTACTTACCTCGATATCCATTGATGCATCCAACGTTGCAGTTGAATTTTTCTTGTATCATCATGTTTCTCTCCGAATTTTTGGCAAGTTTTCTTTTCATCTTCTACAATGGCCATGCAACAAACTCTTGTCCAATTTACTGCATCTTCTCCTTCACTTGATGAAGTGCTAGAGCTTGAGGTAGTATATTTCTTTATAAGCATTCTTCTAGCCTTTCTCTTTGAAAAAATTCTCTTATTTTGAATTTCTAATTCATCCGGTGTGGTGTATTCGATTTATATATGTCCAACACCACCACGTTTATAACATTTTGAAAAATTCTTTCTTCTATTCTTCATTTTCTTGTGTGAGTCGGAATATTTGTTTATCTTTATGTTGGAGTATGAGCTTGATGTGGATTCACTTGAGCTCTCTTTCATACTTTTGAATGCAATAGACTTTCTACTTCTGCAAGATTCTTCTTTCTTATTTTTGATGAGCTCATGAGACATGAGTAAGCTAATCAAGTCATCTACTTTGACCTTGTTTAAGTCTTTTGCCTCCTCAATAACTGTGACTTTTTTATTCCACGAGTTTGGCAATGCTCTAAGTATCTTCATAACCTGTTCACTTTCAGAAATTTGCTTTTCTAGGCCTTTAAGAGCGTTAGTAATTTTAGAAAATCTAGCATATATTTCTGAAATAGATTCACCATCTAACATTTGAAATCTTTCAAAATCACCAACAAGTATATTTCTTTTAGTTCCCTTTACTTGGGAGGAACCCTCATAAATAGATACCAATTTATCTCGTTTCTCTTTAGCCATCGTGCATGAAGAAACTTTATCAAATTTTGCAGTAGTCAATGCATAAAATAAGAAGTTCATAGCTTTGGACGGACATAATTTCTTCTTTTGTCCAAGTGGACGCCTTGTCCCCTTTTGGTAATGTAATGTCATCTTGTATGGCTATCCAAGAATCCATATTAATTGTCATAATGAGTTGTTTCATTCTCAACTTCCAATAAATAAAATTATTGCCATCAAATAGAGGTGACCTAAAAAATGATTGACCCTCGGCAAATGCAGGTACAGAAATTAAGTAGGTTACCATAGATATATAGAAGAGATCACCTCAAATAAGATAGAGGTCTGCTTTGATACCACTTATTGGTCCCGAGTTTATGGCAAAATCCAAGAGGAGAGGGGTGAATTGGGTTCTTAAAAATTCTTTTAGTAATTAGAAACTTAACCCCTTGTAAGTTTAATCCCCTTGATGAAACATGCTATGAAATAAAATGAGAGAGTGCAAAGTGAAGTATAAAATGCAAGCAATCAAACCCACAAGAGACAACAATATATAGTGGTTCGGGCAACCTTCCCTACTCCACTCTTTCAAGCACACACCCGCTGTGTCTTGGGTTCCACTATTGTATATTCAATACAATCTACAGCACCCGCTCTCTTCTAGATTGTAGCTCTAGGGTCACCCGCTCTCTTTTAGATTATAGCTCTAGTGGCATATACAATAATCACTTGTTGGTGAGACCAACTCTAACCAACCAAGTATGATTTGTTGGTGAGACAAATTCAAATCATTCAAGCAAAACCTGTTAGTGAGACAAACTCAAATCAATCCCCTGTTTTGCTTCTTCTTAAATTTGGTCTCCAACACCGATCCAAGGTAACAACACAAAAGAAAATAGACAAAAGAGAATTTACACTTTATAACGTGTAATCAATCAGCTCCAGAAGCTCCTTGTCATGTGAAGAAGATGATCTTGTAAGCACACTTGAAGCTTCAATAGTTGTTTAAATGATTTCAACACTCTTGAATAATGAAAAGTGTAAGGTCATCTCCTATTTCTTTCCTTTTTCTCTTCTTATTCACACTCATACTTCAATGATATTTATAGAGGAAAAAGATCTAGCCGTTGAAGTGGAAATTGACGTGTGTCTAATGTTCCAACGTTCGAATTTCCGACCGTTATAGGTTGAAGTCGCAAGTGGAGTCGACTTGGGATGGGTGAAGTCGACTTGGGTTACGACTTCGCTTTGTTAAAACTTGTTGTCTATTTGCTGTCCAGAATTTTGCCTTCGAAGTTGCAGGTGAAGTCGACTCGGGTTGAGACTTCACTTTGCTGTCTGTCTAAAGTTGTATGCGAAGTCAACTTGGCTATGAGACTTCACCCAAGTCACAAGTGAAGTCGACTTGGGCTGAGACTTCACTTTGCTGAACTTGCTATTTATGAACTTGAGCTCTTGAAACTTAAATTATTTCACATTTTCATTTTCATACACATAATTAGAGAAAAAATATCTGAGCACACTTACACAAATTCATTAGAACTTTTTTAATGATATTTTAATTATTTGTTAATCATCAAAATCAAATTAATCTTTTTAAAGCAAGTATATGATCAACAATAACTTCTTCCATTTCAAAAGTTCTATAAAAAAAAAATTTCATTTTAAAATTTTGTTAAATACTAAATATGCCATAACTGATACTTCATTCATTTAGATTCAAGTGATCCTCACATATAAGTTTCTTAATACGTGATGTGTCTGTAAAGTTATAAAATTTTTAGATGAAAATTTTTGGGATAAAAGTTGTTAAATTGAAAGAAAATAATGTAACATGGTAGGGTAATGATAAAGAGTAAAAAATAATAATGTTAAAGTAAATAGGTTAATTGTATATGTAGTTGTGTAAAAATAATTAAAAAATAAAATAGTTGTATAGAAAAATATAAAGACATAATTAAAAATAAGATAATTATAGAAAGTGAAAATTTTCAGATTAAAAAATTTTAATTTACAATTTTACTATTCACCACATACAACCACAATAAAGTGCAACATCCCACCATGTTTGGTTGCGCACAATAATCGAGGAAGCAAAATCCTAAAGACTTTTGATTGTGACGAATTTCTGGGAAACATAGTTATGAGAATAAATCCGGGGATTAGATTTCAACTTAATTATCATGATCTCATGGAAAAGGAGCCTAGCGTCGAAGTCAGCAACCTCATGATGTCCTACATAAGTCTAGGATTTGACGTCACTAGAGATTTGCTACTAAATTGATGAGGATTAATTAAACCTAACTACTCCATGTAAACTGGTCTCTAAGATGGGGAACCAAGAATAACAAGATCTCAGCATCAGCAGAGGATTGTTTGTTGATACTTGACACAAAAACCAGTTGAAGAAATATGCAATTCTGGTCCATCTAATTAAGCGATCCCCAAAGCACTTGTTAACCTTCTTATGTCATATTATAAAAACTTATAAAAACTCCCTTCTAATAATTTTATTCAAGCCTCAATAATTTTTTTTTAAATCATGTTGTCTCCACTAAAAAGACAACTGGTGGAAGACAACTCTAACGGAGGGATAAATGAGGCAAATAGCTCCGTCCAACTTCAACCCTAACCTCCCAACACTTACTTTAACCACTTAATCATCCAAGTAGCAGATTGCACTAGTCAAATTTTGTGTTAGGACTTTACATAACGTGAATAGACAAAATTGCACATTTCTCAAGTAAATGTTCGGCTAAGTGAAAAAGAGGGGAAGCATACATTTCTGTACAACCACCTCACCTGATAATAATTTTTGCACATTTTTTATACCACTACTCTATTTATTTCAACTTTGATAACCCAAATCTGAAACATCGACCAGATTTCACAGCAAATAAGCGGTTTTTTTTTTTTTTTTTTATGAAAGCAAACAAGCGACTTTGAAAACCCTTAAGGTCATGCCGAAGTCAGAAACCATGGCCTTTATTTTACTTGACTAATTTTTACATAGTGCTTAACAAGCACAGTTACAGTCTAGCATTTGTTAGCGGACTAGGGGGCACACAAAAAGTCTGAACCATATCAAAAGCCATGATTTATTTAATACAAGCGCCTCTCAACACAATACAGAATGCTAGGAGTAGGAGAGGGCGAGCAAGCCATTTCTCAAGTCCACTCCTATCAGTACCAGGGCACGTTTCTAACATCAAAATGCCCTGTCCCACACCGCCCCTCAAACAGCGAAGTTAATTTCTGTCAGTGCTTACTGCTTAGGTTAGTCCACAGAGGTTTTGGAGTGGTTCGGTTGGCTGCATTGGCTTATTTAATAAAAACTGACACAGCAGCAGCATCATATGATATCCCACAGCCACTCTTAAGGAGTTGCCACATTTTCCTTTGCAAGTGGAGCAATCTCCTCCCCATCCACTCCAGGCTCGCTGCCCTCGACTCCCAGACCCAGAAGCACCTCCTCCCACCTCTTCGCTGGTCCCTGCACCCATCACCACCATTTGAAATCAGCACTAGGGAAGGAAGCAAGCAAGCAAGTAGATGCAATACAGCACAAGGTCATCTGTATCTGTTACTGAAATATCACCCTCTCACCTTCCAGGAAAGATCCTGTGCCATACAGTTCCGGACCATTTCTCTGTAAGCACCAGTACCATACACAGCAAGAGCGCGCCTGACAGTCGTTGCAACCGCTGCCACATCAGCCGGATCAACGGCCTTACACTGAAGAGAGCATGCATATGATTTCAGTCAGTTTCAAGAAGACATAGCTATGCAATTCGATCAAAGTAAAAGGTCTGCTTACCTCCACATTGAAGGCTCCCATGTGAAATCCGGTGAAACCTTCTATAACAGTGTCAACCAATCCACCAGTTGAGGCAACAATAGGAATCTGCAGTGCACCATCAGAACTCCATTATTCCACAATTTGCAATTGCAATTCGTATCAAGTTAGACACAACTTAGCTATCATAGTTTAAGTTCAAAATAAAGTGCAATATGATTCTGGTAGTTCCATTACAAGCATGTCATTTCATTTATATCCAACAATTTGCTAGTTAGAACAATCCAACAGAAAGCACTTAAAGAGGCAAACTCCATTGAGGAATCCTGCACTTTAATTCCTGAGTGTGTAGAAAACAATCTGCACTAGTGCCCTAGGCAGAGACACTGAGGATAGTAATGCCACAAGAACAAAATAGAACTTGCATGGCTGTACCAAATCATGAAAACCAGAAAACATCAACAAAATTCATCATGATTTTGAAACTTTCGAAATTCTAGGTTGTGCAATTCATATTTGAAATGAATTTAGGGGAAGAGGAAATAGAATTAGGTAGCAGAATCAGATACCAAAAAAATTTTCATTCATTAATTCTCTGGAACAAAACACAATGCACCTATTTATAAAATAAGAGAGAACCCTGACACAACCGTCAACCCTTCATTCATTAAATGTCTGGAACCAAATTATTTATAAAATAAGACATTGGTGTATAATTTGCATATAAACAAATCGTACCAAAAAAGGGAAAAAAAACACTTTAGTCTGAATCATCAAATTAACTATATAAAATCCTAATTTTTAAGCATGCTTTTCAACTGATATTTCTACTCTCTTTATCTTTAATGCATGTTGTGCATAGTCACATGCTCCCAACCTTCTTATTTTGTTACCAAAAAAATAATTATAGAAGTAAAATATCATGACATTTTTGACAGAAAAGAAGAAAATGAAACCTAGAATAAATTTTACATAGCCAACAGTCTAAAGCATTTGAGAGGCCAAGAAGATAGATGCAACGCCATGTGTGTGATCCAGTTGACTCAATAGGTGCAAAAGAGAGTATGCATACCGTTCCATATTGCATAGCATGTAGCTGGATCAGGCCACAGGGTTCAAACCGACTCGGAACAATCATATAGTCTGCTCCAGAGATAATCATATGGGCCAGGGGAACATTAAATTTTGCCACCCCAAGTGCTTTATCTGGATACAACACCTCTAGCTCTTGAAGCTGCTTCTCCATGTGTTTCTTGCCAGTTCCCTTAAAGGAAAATGATTTAGGATTTATATCACTTATTAAAATACCAAACAGCATAGCAAATTGTTTAAGTGTACGAGAGAATCTACTTACAAGAACAACTATCTGAACATCTTCTTCAATCAATAGAGAAATGGCAGCAGCCAGAATATCTGAACCTTTCTGCTCTTCAAGTCTGCCAATGAAACCGATGAGAGGAATGTTTCTATCAACAGGCAACCCAACTTCTGCTTGCAGTGCTTCTTTCAGGAGTGGCTTTGCATCCAACGCCTGGAAATAACAATCATAGGAGTATTGGTATTCATATAAAGAAAGGCAAACCTTTGTAATTTAAGCTAAACATCTGAAAATGCTCTCACAGTTGTTGCATTGTATTTGACATTGATGTATTTGTCTTTCGAAGGATTCCATTCTTGAATATCCATGCCATTCGCAATTCCGCAAGGCTCAGCCTTGCGAAGAAAGGCATCCAATTCACACCCTCTGTCTTCTGCTGAGACAATTTCCTTAGCATAATGCGGGCTAACAGTCAAGACCTTGTCTGATTCTAATATTCCAGCCTTCATCCAGTTGATTTTTCTTCCTTTCACAGGCTTGTCATACCTTTAAAAGACCAGAATTGGAACATTTAGCAGAAAGGAAACAAGAACTCATATGCTCTAGAGTATTCCTTGAAATAAACGTTTTTGTAAAAAACACGTGTTTTAAAGAAACCGATACCCGTCGATAAAATCGAAAGAACTTTTAAACTGATCAGGTAGATTGAGAAGTGAAAAGTCTGAAAAGGCAAATCTGCCTTGATAGGCAATGTTGTGGATGCAGAATGCAACCTGCAAGGACAATTAAGCCCATTATAAGCTAAACAAAATTGAACTGGCTAAATATTAGGTGAAAAATAGCTCAAAAAACAGAAGAAGCAATACCTTTGCGTTCTTGTAAATCCCATGAACATGGTATAAACTCTTCAGGTAGCAAGGAAGTGGACCGGTGTGCCAATCATTTGCAACAAAGACAATGTCTTCACCTGTTCGTGGAAAGAGCAATTGATGGAGTTAAAAACTCCTCTAAGAAATTGATACAATCAAATTTAAAAGAATCAAGTACCATAAGGCCCAGCAAAATATTTGCTGCTGTTCAAATTTAGAATTCTTGGGGCTTCCAAAGCTGCCTGAAATGCCAAATTGATGCAAGTAAGTTTCTCCAAGCAGTATAACATATAACAAACAGCTCAACTGATAAGAACAATAACCAAAGGTCATAAAGAATTGACATATTTTCTAAATGGAGCATAGAAGATTGAGGGAATACCTTCTCTTATTTTCTACTGTCGTAGAGTTTTCCTCTGTTTCTTTCATACTTTCTACAGTTATATAGTCACTAGCTTTCTTAATCTTCAAATTAATTAGAATGTGTAACCATGTTTCATCGTCACAAGCTCAAAACTACAATCCAAATATTACCCAAGTGTAACCAGTTGAATAGACATTAAGGATGGTAGACACAAAAATGGAGTAGAAGAGCCAATTGCCCAATTTACCCATTCCAATCTGATACAAGGTTGTCCTCCTGAACAAAAGGACCAAAGGAACAAGGGGAAACTTCAGGTGCACCATAATCCCATGACAAAAAGTCCCAGAGTGACCAGGTTGTGTCCCAAACTGGTAATATCATTCATGGTAACAAGATGGGACCCACTAAATAATTCTTGCTTAGGATTGTTATTCTTTGAAATTTCTGAAGAAATTCACATAGATTTATTCCGTAGGAAGAGCTTCGACCGGGTTTCCCATTTATTACTGGGAATTTTCTTCCACTCATCCAGATCAATCTATCAAACAGGACAAAATGATTCTTTCTTAGGATTGCTATTCTCTAGAATGTCTGAAGAAATTCACAGAGAATTCTTTTTTTTTTTTTTTTGAGATATTTTCTAGTTAATGGATAGGAAGAAGAATCCCAAACATAGTGAATCGCATGAGCACTTGAGCAAAAGTTCTTGACTGCTTGAGTTCAGTGGGACAAGTCACTCCAACTACTAGCCTGACCGGAGTCATGACATTGGACATCGTAAAAGTTCTTCTATTGAAAGAAGTGCGTTTCTGATTGGAAAATTTTCTCCTAAAATGCAGATCTCAACAACGGAATTTTCCGCATGATCTATTGTCAAATACAGGAGAAAGTGTTAATGCTCACCAATGTTATCAAAAACAAACTTGTGATCAAACCAGTGGCTTGAGTGGTATGGTTCAAACTGGTTAAACCATTTCTTGTTTGACCCATTAAATTATCATTATATTAACTATTTTTATGTATTAAATAAATTTCAAAGATTGTAACTCAAAATTTTTATCTAAAAATGATTTTAAACTTAATAGATATTAAAATTTATTTCAATTATGCAATGATTATTTATGAATGTGGACACTATTCCATAATCATTTAACTATTAAAATACTAATAGTACAAAGCTAAAAAAGAACTGAAACCGGTGCCAACTAGAACGAACTGGCCACCTATCCCCAGTCGAACTGTCGGGTCTGATTATTATAACATTAATGCTCACCAGACACAAGAGGCTGAAACGAAGTTGGTTGTCCTCGTAATCCTCACCAGTCACTGGACCATAAATTTTACCACCAGTTTTTCCCCACACCTGGAAAACCATCCAAAATTAAGAGCTTTGTTCAGACCAACAACATCATAAGGTCATCAATAGAGCATAGAAGAACGGTTTCTAGAGTGAACAATAATTCTTGAGGCTGAATTTGACCTTCTCAAGGAAAAATGGGTGATCAACAAACACACGGTCAACTCCCCTTTTGTAGCAGTGGAAGAAGCGCACGGTTTCAACTCTATCTCCAACTGGTATCTGAAAATTATGTGATGATGCTTAGAACTGAAACTAATATTCACTAAATCACACTTAATGAAAATGAGAAACCTGTAAGTTACCTCAGCCAAAACACTTGTATCCCATGAGTCTTTGTATTGGTCATACCGTGGGCAAATCGTCATGACACGATGTCCATTAGCCTAGAATAAGGGCCAATCCAATACAGTTGGGTAAAAGATTCAACCAAAGTAAGAAAAATGATAACTTTAGAGCCTCCATGATCAAATGTTGTAAAACCTAAAAAAAGCAATACATACTGCCAACGCTTGAGGGAGTCCTCCAAGAACATCACCAAGTCCACCAGTTTTGCACCATGAAGCAACCTCTGACGCCACAAAGACAATGTTCATCCCCGTTCTACAGACGATTTTGGGATACGACCGGGAGTTTTCATATTTTGGTCCCTTCCTCAGAGCTCGACAGGCAGACACTCTTGCACTGGTCTTCGCCCTTGATAGATCCACTTGATTCAGAGACCTCAATCCCTGGAAATGCATCGAGTGGCTCCCCATGGATGCCCCGCTCAATACACACGACTTCCTCTCCAAATCGCTGCTTCCGGCAGTGAGGTGCAAACTTCTTGACACGAAGTGGGAGGAACTTACAGTTGCCATTGGAATTGATATCTAAAGCAAAGTCAAAGCCAAATGCATTAAAAAATGAACAAATCAACTACATATCCCACCAGAAATTATAACAGGAGGAACCACTTCTGTTTATAAAAATCATACATGACACCGATCAGAGCGATAAAAGAATTAAACCGCCTATTCCATAGGCTTTGAACCGCGAAACTCAATTATAGAGAAGCACACAGAGGATTCCAAAGACAAGTACAACTTCCGTGACGAAAACGACCAAATCCACGGACACAGAACTTTTTCTCTTTTTTTTTTTTTTTGAAGAAAAAAAATATGCAGAAACAACTCGGTGCAGTACGCATAACTTGTTGGGATTTTAGGCTATCCCCTTCTTGTGTAGATTAAATAGGAATGATTAATCACAGACAATAAATATTGCAAATAATAAGCAATCAAACCACGGGAAAAACACACCACAATTTTTACGTGGAAAACCCCTCTTTACCAAAGGGGAAAAACCACGGGACCCAGTCCAGGTAAATCTTCCACTATAGAATAATGGGATTACAACGCAATGTCTTCTCTAGTCAAAACTAGAGGATTTCATCATCACAATAAGGATGGATTTCAATACAGAAATTAATCAAGGGTAGATCTCACCAAATCTGAGATGACGGCAGAATTTTCTCTCTTGATGGCTGGAAGAGATAACTGCCGTAGAAGCCTTGAGCATATGACGAAAAATCCGGAGCTGCTGCTGCTGCTTCTCTGAAATCTGAGAGGGGAAGAGAGACTCTCTCTCTGACGAAAAAATTCGTCGCTGCCGAGAGAAGAAACGCTGCCTGGAGAGAAGACTCTGCTGAGAGGAGAAGAGAGAGATGTGATATCTCTCTCTCTCACACGCCGAAAGCAAAAAGGAGGGGGCAGGTGGGTGAGGCATTATCGATAATGCCAAATGGGTGGGGCCCCCCCACTTTTGACTTCACGTGGGAGGAACCCACCCAACAAATCTCCCCCTTCCGACTACGTGGAGGGATTTGCCATCCCAACGATAGAACGACAAACTTCAAGCTTCTCCCTTGGTAGAGCCTTCGTCAACATATCAGAGCTATTATAATCGGTATGGATTTTCTCAAGTTCAAATAACTTGTCATCAATAGCTTCTCTTATCCAATGATACCTCACATCAATGTGCTTTGATCTTGCATGAAAGGAAGAATTCTTACCAAGGTGAATTGCGCTTTGACTATCACAAAATACTATGTATCTCTGTTGTTTGAAGCCAAGCTCATGTAAAAACCTCTTCATCCACAACATTTCTTTGCATGCTTCAGTTGCTGCAATGAATTCTGCTTCGGTTGTAGAAAGTGCAACACATTTCTGTAGCCTTGATTGCCAAGCTACAGCTCCCCCTGCAAAAGTAATCAAGGAACCAGATGTAGACTTTCGAGTGTCCACATCTCCTGCCATATCTGCATCTGTGTAGCCAATTAGTAATGGTTTCTCATTGCCAAAACAAAGTCTCAAACTGGAAGTACCTCGTAGATATCTCATAATCCACTTAACTGCATTCCAATGCTCTCTCCCAGGATTAGACAAGAACCGGCTAACAATACCAACTGCATAAGCTATGTCTGGCCTTGTACATACCATTGCATACATCAAACTCCCCACAGCTGAAGCATATGGAACCCTTTCCATGTCTTTCTTCTCTGCATCTGTAGAGGGACACTGCTCAATGTTTAGCTTAAAATGAGTAGCAAGAGGAGAGTTAACCGCTTTAGCTTTGTCCATGTTGAACCTCTGAAGTACCTTCTCAATGTAGTTCTCCTGTGACAGATATAACTTCTTGGCATTCCTCTCACGATGAATGCTTATGCCAAGAATTTGCTTTGCCGGCCCTAAATCCTTCATAGCAAAAATTTGACTTAGTTGCGTCTTCAACCTGTCAATCCTCAAAGAATTTCTGCCAATAATCAACATATCATCGACATAAAGCAATAGTATAATAAAATCATCATCAGAGAATTTCTGCACAAAGACACAATGATCAGAAGTTGTTTTTCGATAGCCATGTTTCTCCATAACTGACTCAAACTTCTTATACCATTGTCTTGGTGCTTGCTTCAAGCCATAAAGGCTTTTTCTCAGCTTGCACACATAGTCCTCTTTTCCTTTTACCATGAAACCCTCTGGCTGCTCCATATAAATTTCCTTGTCTAGTTCACCATGAAGAAAAGCTGTCTTTACATCCATCTGTTCAATCTCCAAATCAAGACTAGCAGCTAGACCCAAAACCACACGAATAGATGACATTTTAACAACTGGAGAAAAAATCTCATCAAAATCAATACCTTTCTTTTGATTGAATCCCTTGACGACCAATCTAGCTTTGTATCGAGGTTGTGTGGTAACTTGTTCTTGCTTCACTCTGTATACCCACTTGTTCTTCAAAGCTCTTTTGCCCATAGGCAACTTTACCAACTCAAATGTATGATTTTCATGCAGTGACTTCATCTCATCTCGCATGGCTTCAACCCACTCCTTCTTATGTTCATCTTCTATGGCTTCTGCATAACATTCGGGCTCTCCCCCGTCAGTCAGTAACACATATTCATCAACAGAATATCGTGTAGAAGGATGACGATCTCTAGTAGACCTTCTGAGTGGAACATTTGGTGGAACTTCTGGTACTGGTGACTGCTCAACAATGTCATCATTAATCTCAACCTGTGTATGAGTATCAACATCAACTGTACCATCCTGGTCATCTTGAACTTCATCTCTAACCTGTACTGGCACATGTGTCAGAGGAACTGGATCCAAGTCTGTTAAATTATCATAATATTGAGAAACTATTTTAACTGTTTTCTCAATATCTTGTATGGTTTGGTCTTCCATAAACACAACATCTCGGCTTCTTACAAGCTTTTTCTGTACTGGATCATAAAACCTGTAACCAAAATCATCTTGGCCATAGCCGATAAATACACACTGTCTTGTCTTGACATCAAGTTTAGACCTCTCATCTTTGGGAATATGCACAAAGGCCTTACATCCAAAGACACGCAAGTGACTATAGGATACATCTTTTCCCAACCAAACTCTGTTTGGAACATCAAAATTTAAAGGAACACAAGGCGTGAGATTTAACACATGTACAACGGTACTCAAAGCCTCACCCCAAAAAGATCCTGGCAACTGTGCATATGAAAGCAAACATCTTACCCTTTCAACTAGTGTTCTGTTCATCCTCTCAGCTAGCCCATTTAACTGAGGAGTCTTCGGAGGTGTCCTTTGATGCCTAATGCCCAGCTGTTTGCAATATTCATCAAAAGGACCACAATACTCACCTCCATTATCAGTTCTGATACACTTTAACTTCTTCCCAGTCTGTCTCTCAACTGAGGTCTGAAACTGTTTAAACACATCTAACACTTGGTCTTTTGTCTTCAAGGTATAGACCCACAACTTCCTTGAATGATCATCTATAAAAGTCACAAAATAGAGAGCACCACCAAGTGTTTTTACTTTCATGGGACCACAAACATCAGAATATACTAAGTCAAGTATACCCGGCTGTCTTGAAGGAGGGGATGTTTTAAAGGCAACTCTGTTTTGCTTCCCTGCCAAGCAATGAACACATTTCTTCAATACTGTATTCTTCAATCCAGAAAGAAGATTTTTCTTTGCCAAAACCATCAAACCCTTCTCACTCATGTGGCATAGTCTTCTATGCCATAGCTCTGTTGTACTGTCATTCTCCATTGTATTGATAATACAATCAGAAACCTTTGCCTGCATGAAGTACAATGAGGAGCACTTCTTGCCTCTAGCCATAACCATAGAACCTTTAGTAAGCTTCCATTGACCATTACTGAAGGTGTTGCAAAACCCCTCATCATCAAGCTTACTTGCTGAAATCAAATTCAAGCGAATATCAGGGATATGTTTAACATTTTTCAAAAGCAACATCGTACCATTGTTGGTTTCCAAGCACACATCTCCCATGCCGACAGCTTTAGCTACACCATTGTTACCCATCTTAACATCCCCAAAGTCTCCGGATGTATAAGATGTAAAGAAGTCTCGTCGCGATGTAGCATGAACGGAGGCACCGCTATCAATCACCCAACTGGTGTCATGGCATGCAAGGTTGACAACATCATCATCATACACAATAAGGAAGTCATCTGTGACGGCAGAAACTCTATCAACATCATTACTATCATCAGTTTCCTTTACTGTCCCTTTTTCATTTTTGTAGTCTCTTTTGAGTTGTCGACAATACTTCTTTATATGCCCCTTTTTACCACAGTGATAGCATTCAACATTGGCAAACCTGTTTGACTTGCTTTTGCTTCTGTCTCTGTTCATCGGACCTTTACTCTTGCTCCTCCCCCTCTTTTCCATGACTAAGACATCTGACTGTGACGGACCCTGTGACTTTCTTCTCATCTCTTCATTTAAAACACTACTCTTAGCCAAATCCATAGTGATTACACCATTTGGAGCTGAGTTAGATACCGACATTCTAAACGTCTCCCACGAGTCCGGCAATGTGCCTAGAAGCCATAACCCCTGCACCTCATCTTCAAACTTGATATTCATCCCAGCCAACTGATTAAGAATTCCCTGGTAAGCATTCAAGTGATCTGATAAAGGAGTTCCATCCCTGTATTTCAAGCCCATCAACTTCTTTATTAGAAACAACTTGTTGTTCCCGGTTTTTCGAGCATACAACTGTTCAAGCCTGTCCCATAAAGAACGTGCATTTGTTTCTTCACTGACATGGTTTAAAACATTATCATCCACCCACTGCCTGATATACCCACATACTTGACGATGAAGTAAAGTCCATTCAGCATCAGTTTTTTCTACGGGTTTTTGTTCCGCAAACACAGGCAAATAAAAATCTTTGACATATAGCAGGTCTTCCATTTTTCCCTTCCACACATGATAATTTGAACCATTCAAATTAATCATTCTACTTGTATTAACCTCCATCGTTCAACACAAGGCACAAGATTACTAAAACCTCGCTCTGATACCACTTGTTGGGATTTTAGGCTATCCCCTTCTTGTGTAGATTAAATAGGAATGATTAATCACAGACAATAAATATTGCAAATAATAAGCAATCAAACCACGGGAAAAACACACCACAATTTTTACGTGGAAAACCCCTCTTTACCAAAGGGGAAAAACCACGGGACCCAGTCCAGGTAAATCTTCCACTATAGAATAATGGGATTACAACGCAATGTCTTCTCTAGTCAAAACTAGAGGATTTCATCATCACAATAAGGATGGATTTCAATACAGAAATTAATCAAGGGTAGATCTCACCAAATCTGAGATGACGGCAGAATTTTCTCTCTTGATGGCTGGAAGAGATAACTGCCGTAGAAGCCTTGAGCATATGACGAAAAATCCGGAGCTGCTGCTGCTGCTTCTCTGAAATCTGAGAGGGGAAGAGAGACTCTCTCTCTGACGAAAAAATTCGTCGCTGCCGAGAGAAGAAACGCTGCCTGGAGAGAAGACTCTGCTGAGAGGAGAAGAGAGAGATGTGATATCTCTCTCTCTCACACGCCGAAAGCAAAAAGGAGGGGGCAGGTGGGTGAGGCATTATCGATAATGCCAAATGGGTGGGGCCCCCCCACTTTTGACTTCACGTGGGAGGAACCCACCCAACATAACTCCCCAAAAATAGCAAAAAAATAAAAATCATCAGCGAGTTATTTTTCCAGTTGGATCAAAAGCAAACAAGCAGAGCATCAACAAAAGCAGTCGAATCTCAACATGCACTACTAAATCGAAAGAAGAAAACAAAAATGCTAACATGAAATTTTATTTTATTTTTCTTTCAGGCGCGAAAGGAAACTGCTGCCTAAAATCTCAGAACTAAATGAACACCAATTAACTTACAAGGCGAAGAATGAAGTAGACTTCAGATGGTTCTTACTCTTTCAGGAGGAGGAAGGAGTAGGAGAGAACTGAGCTGGGCTAGGGAATCGGGAGACGATAGCGCTTCGGTAGCTGGAGCTGCAGGAGCAGCTCTGCTGCTGGCAGGCAGGAGCAAGAGCAGGAGATGGGCGCTGCTGGTCGTGAGAGACGGAGGAGCGGAAGTGCAGCCCCATTTTGTAGACAGCTGGATCCCACGTGTCGCGCGCTGAGTGGTGGACAGGGACCCACTCCCTGTGCACCGCTAGATACACTGACGGTTGAAAATGCCGAGGTGGGACCCGCAGCATGAAGGGGGAATATGCAGTGGACACGTCAGCCCGAGGTATTATTTTACCGGATGCGTTCGGTGCGAAAGGGCCAAACGAGATCTCGGACCATAGCTGGGGTGGACCCGGGCACGTGACTCGTTTCGCAGGTGCGTCCGCCCTGCGCCTCGTGACGTGAATCGACGGTAATCAACAACCGATGTGAGTCAGAAACATTGCTTAAATGGTAGGTACTGCCTATCGAGTGATGAGTGATGAGTGATGAGTGATGAATTCAAAAGCAGATCTCCAGCCGTCCGTTTTAGTTTTGACGGGGGAGACCAGGTCAGTTATAGAAAGATCTGGACCGTCTGCTGCGATCGAGTGTGTTATTCGGTACGGTGACAGCCCAGCGTATGTTGCCGAATCTTCCCAGATGCGTGCACAAGTGGTGCGACGGGATTCGGAAACCATCGCAGGTGTTTAAGAAAGTTTTTTTTTTTTTTTTTTTTTATAACAGGTCTACACTATGCCTACCCCCCTTCCCAAATGTGCGAGGGAGTAGGAATAGAGAGAACTAGACTATTTATTGCCAAAAAATTATCTGTACAAATTTTCCCAATAACAGCTCGGGGAGAGGTACCCTACCAAGACATGGTTTAGGTTAGAGGCCAAGACCAATTCGGCGAAGGAATGCGCAACAACATTTCCCTGCCTTAAAACATGGTGAACAGAAAAGGATTGGTTCACACTAAGTATCTCTTTGATTTCGTCAATTATAAGGCCAACCGGGGATAAGATGGGCTCCGCATCGGACAGGTAGTGGCAGAGCAGGAGAGAGTCAGATTCGATCATCGCACATTTGATGTTTAGTTGGGTGGCCCATTTGATTCCCAGAAGAAAAGCTGTCGCCTCAGAAAATAACGGCTCCCGCCTACCTGGCCGCCTCCAGCCCCGTGCAGCGATAAACGACCCCTTCGAATCCCTAATCACAGCCGCACAGCCAAAACCATCCCTATCCCCCATGATCCGAGCATCCGTGTTTATCTTAACAAAACCATGGGGAGGTTTAGCCCATCTAGGTACCAAAGCCGTAGCCAGCGAACCCGTTTGCACCAACTCCCTTGCGGTTCGGTACTGATTCCGATACTCAACACACCAAGCAGCGATATCAGATATTCTTTGTTGGCATCCCTCCTCCCTAAGCTTGTTACGTAAAAACCAGACCCTCCAGCAGCACAAAATGAAGAGAGTCAGGTCATCATGTCTCCTCTCACGCACACAAGCTTCAAAGATATCATGAACAGTACTTCCAGAAGGACTCAACCCCGCTGCCGACCTGCAAGCCCCACTAGCCACGTGACAATCCAAAAAAAGGTGATTTGCATTCTCAGACCCCTCTCCGCAGAATAAGCACCGTAAGTCGACCTCAATGCCCCTGTGATTTAGATTTTGCAAGGTAGGAAGGGCATCCCTTACCAGTTTCCATCCAAAGATAAGGACCTTTGATGGAAGTTGTAGCCGCCATATTGCCTTGAAAATCCCCGAGGCCACAGGAAAGGCGGCACCAGAAGAGAGTAGCCTATACGCCGACTTGACCGAGTAGCACCCGTTCGGTTCATGAGTCCAATACATACAATCATCGGCCAGCCCCTCCGGGAGAGGAATTGAGTTAACCTCCTGCCACCGCTCCTCTCCCAGAGCCGCAATCACACGATCCTTGATCAAGGACTTAGAATCCCCATCAATGAGGAGGTTGACCGTCATGTCATCAGGTAAGAATATTGGTAGCGGTCCTGCTTTCTGCACTTTTGCTGCCAGCCAGGTGTCGGAGAACACCCTTACCCGTTCCCCTGTGCCAATCCTCCATCTGCTCCCCAATTGAATTACATTTCTCACCTTCAGGATGCACCTCTAGGTAAAGGAATCCGAGGATTTCTCCGAGCAACTCCAAATATCAGTATCAGGAAAATATCTGGCCTTAAGAACATTGTGGCAAAAGGAGGAGTTGCAAGTGACAAGTCGCCAGACCTGCTTAGCTAGAAGAGCGTAATTGAATCTGTGAAGATCTCTGAACCCCATTCCACCACCACGCTTAGATATGCACATGTCTTTCCAGGCCACCCAACTCATCTTCCTTTTTCCACCTTTCTCCCCCCACCAAAATTTGCTGAGTAAACCATTCAGATCATTACAAAAGGATTTGGGCATTAAGAATATACTCATTGCATAAGACGGTATGGCCTGACACATAGCCTTGATCAGCACCTCTTTGCCTCCCGCCGAGAGCAACTTGCCTTTCCAACCTTGTATACGGTTCCAGATACGCTCCTTAAGGCTTTCGAAGAAAACCACTTTAGATCTACCAAGCCATGCCGGGAGACCCAAGTAGTAGTGAAGATTCTGCCCCGACGACCCCAACATCTGGATCAGCTTTATTCTGGTTTCAGACTCAGTGTTTGAGCTGAAAAAGACAGCCGTTTTGTCCACATTTACCATCTGGCCCGAGTCACTAGCATATCGGCTTAACAGTTCAAGCAGGTGCCCAAGTTCCTCCTCATTCGCCCGTATGAAAATGATGGCATCATCAGCGAAGAGCAAGTGAGAAATCGTCGGGCCCCTCTCCTTTAGTCTGATACCATGAATAGCGCCGCATTCAACCGCCTTGTGGATCAAAGCCGATAGTCCCTCTGCACACAATAGGAAAAGGTAAGGGGATAGGGGGGTCCCCTTGTCTCAAGCCCCTTTGGGAGTGGAAAAATGGGGATTTAAAACCATTAACATTCACACGATATGAGACAGTAGATATGCAACTCATAATGCAGTTTATCCATACCGGACAGAAATTCATGGCCACCATAACCTGCTTTAGGAAATGCCACTCCACCCGATCGTATGCTTTGGACATATCGAGCTTGATTGCCATCTCGTGCTTTCGCCCCCTCTTTCGCTTGCGAAGGGAGTGGATCACTTCATATGCGATGAGCATGTTATCTGTGATGAGTCGTCCCGGGACAAACGCGCTTTGTTCGTCACCAACAATGTCGGGGAGGGCCGCCTTCAGTCGATTAGCCAGGACCTTAGCCAATATTTTGTAAAGCACATTGCAAAGACTAATGGGCCTGAATTGAGAAAGGTTTTGAGCGTCGGCCTTCTTCGGGATCAAGATCAACGTGGTGGTATTGATCTCCTTTATAAGCCTACGTTGGTGTTCCTGATTCCTCTCCACCAAAAACTGTCTGCACCAATTAATAATATCACCCCCCACAGTACTCCAGTGACGTTGGTAAAACCCCGCAGAGAATCCATCCGGTCCAGGAGCTTTGGTAGGCCCCATTCCTTTCACCGCCTTGATTACTTCATTAGGCATAAGGGGTTTCGTCAGATTTAGCCGTTGTTCGTTAGATATTCTTCTTGAGATACAATCCGCCACCCATGGCGCCGATGCGTGTGTAGTTGAGGAGAGGATCTCAGAAAAGTGTTTGCTCGCCATCTCCAAGAGTTGGACCTGGTCCCTTACCCAGTTGCCACTCTGATCCCGTAATGCCTCGATTGAATTTGTTCTTCTTCTGTTAGAGGCAATACGGTGGAAGAAACCCGTATTGCGATCACCTTGATGGAGCCAATGTGTCTTGGCGCGTATCCTCCATAGTTGCTCTTCGTCCTCGAGTAGAAGATTGACTTGGAAGTTCAGTTTCTGGATGTCATTGTCTCTCTTATCAGATGGATCCATTCTTGAAAGGGCCTCGACTTCTCTTTGTTTCCGTTCAATGGCTTTCCGGATATTACCTCTCTTCCTCCGATTCCACATAGAAAGTTCAGATGCAACCCGCTTGGTTTTCCAAGCGAGATGGTCCCCCTCATGCATCCCCGTAGGATTCAGAGAATCCCAAGTATGGGTTACGATTCGAGTGGCCTCACCATCCCTATTCCAGAATAGTTCGTACTTGAACTCCCTTGGCGGTCTCCTTCTGCCGATGTTTGAGTCAAGCACCATCAATAGAGGACAATGGTCGGAGGTTGGGGCCTGCAAATTGATGATTTTTGCATGAGGATACAGATTGAGCCATGACGGGGAAGACATCCCTCGGTCTAACCTCGCTTCCACCCTATGACGCCCACATCTGTTGTTGGACCACGTCATTGACGCTCCAGAGAATCCCAAGTCGAGGAGGTTGCAATAATCCGTGGTTTCTCGAAAATGGTCAAGTTGGGCCTGAGGGCGGGATCTTTCGCTGTTATACTCATCGTGGTTCAGAACCTCGTTGAAATCCCCCATCACTAGCCAGGGATCCGCAACTTCGGTACTCAAAAGATTGAGAATGTGCCAACTCAGATGCCGTTGGTGGACTTCCGGGTGGCCATAGAACCCAGTAAATCGCCATCCGCAAAATTCGGCGTCGATGTGGTGACAAGAAAAGCTTCTGATACTCGCAGCTTTGTTATTATTCCACAGTAGAGCTAAGCCGCCCCTTCTCGCCTGTGAGTCCACCACAAAACACCCGTCAAAATGAAGTCTTCTTCCGATGTTGTCCATTTCCTTTGCGTAACATTTAGTTTCACAGAGGAAGACCAAACAGGGCTCTTTCTTCCTTACAAGATGAAGGAGAGTTCGGATTGCCCGAGGGTTCCCAAACCCTCGGCAATTCCATGCAAGAAGGGCTAGCATTGGGAACCTGCGCAGTTGCTATTCCCGTACATGGCTTTTTGCATTTACCGTGCCCACACCTTTTCTATTTTTCAATTCACGCTCGAGAATACCATTAAAAAAAAAAAAAATTACGCTCGAGAATGCTTTCTTTGCAAAATCACCTCCTGAGATTACGTTCACTGCCCTTCGTCAATCAGAATTCAGAAGTGATTCAGAACTTTTCTGTTTCTATTTTTATCGAAATTCTGGAAATGTGTTTCAACGAGTGTGCCTGTTTTATGCAAAGTTTCTACTTCGGTTTGATTTTGAAATTTGTTTTAGATAGCTGATATTGAAATTTTTTTAATAATAGAAACATCAGTCATTCAGTTGATTCTAAAAAAATTTTATTACGGGATCCAGCAACTTTACGTATTTATCGGGATCTACTAATTCAACCCAAAGTTATATTTACAAGATAATAAATGCCCTTGATTTTAGGAAAAATTTGTCATGTACTCCTAACATTTGTTCACAATTCATAATATATTCATAAAATTTCAAAATTTCTTTTATGCTCGTAATATTTCATTTTGAATTATTATTATACTCATGCAACCAAAACAACAGCTAGTTATTCCATTAAAAAACGATTTTTTCCTTTCAAAATTTTCTAATTAAAATGATTCGGCCTAACATGATATTTGAATCGTTTGATAACAGAAATTAATAACTTACCAACATTAATTTAGCTGTATTAAGTTTGAATCGTTTTAATTAAAAATTATAAAGAGATAAAATTGTCTTTTTAATAGAATAGTAATATTATTTTGACTGTATAGATATAATAGAAATTTTGAGTAAAATATTATAAGTACAAGAGTAGTTTTTGAAACACTATAGGTATATTAGGAATTATGGGCATACGTTGTAGGAATAAGAAAATTTTTCCTTGTTTTTACAAAGAACTTTCTCAAATAAAAAAATGAAATTGTGCATGACGCATAAGTTGCATTAAATTATAACCTTTTGTGTTAGGAGGGCTTTTACAAATATATAGTGTTAGAAATGATATAATTATGTAAGTGAGTTTCAAAAATTCCAAAAAATATTTACGAAGCTAGACAAAAGTCTCTGAGTACCCTTACTTCAATTAAAATCATTATTTAATTAGAAATCCACAAGCTGTATAAATAAAAGATTTACATGACACATGCCATCCAAATTCTCAAACTATCTTGATAAAATTAACAAATTTTTTTGATTATTATCTTAATTTGAATCTTTTAATTCAATATTTGAGCAATTCTTAGAATTTATTGTTCATGTGAAAGGATATTTAATTTTTTATTGTGAAACAAATATATAGTTTCAAAAAAATTTCTTATTAGCATAATTTCCATTAGCATAGTCATTATTTGGACGACCAAGTCATTAATATAAGGGTGTATAGAGTGTTAGAATAGAAAAGGTTCAGGATTTGAAGTTCGTAAAAACAGTGACCTTGTGACATTTTCATTAAAATACACGTCTGTCAGTTGTGTGGTCATCCAAGATAAATAGCTAGAAAAAATTTTCATTAACGCAATGTCAAGTTCTTGTTTTTTTATGATACAAAATCTAATTTTTCATCTGATTATTATATATTAAATAAATTAACCTCATAAACCCTTACAAATTTCCTACAATATTAAAGAGAAGACCTAAGCCCCTAATAGGGAAGACAATTGCTCCCATCGAAGACATAAGCTCTTACATGCACGAAAACCTCAGCACCATTTGAAGCCTATTAGGGCTTTGATAAATTTCGCCCTCACCGCTCGAGCACGGCTCGGGTGGTGTCAAGTTATTGTTATTGTTGTTACTATGTTTGATCAATATGGTTCTGGCATACAGAACTCGTATTTTAGTATATATGGTTTGACATTTTGCAAACTAAACCTTAAAACTTTAATATTATTGCAATGTTTAAGTAAATATTCTTGTAATTTTTTACTACATGAGAGAGTTTAATTTGTTTTAGAACATTCTCAACCCTATATTCTTTTTTAATTGACGTAAAAGAAAAGGGTTCTTTTATGTTGTTTTAAATTAACAGTAAAATTTATTTTGCAAATGTATAAAACTTACAGAACTATTTTGCAAATATCCGATACAATTGCTAAAACACAATTAATCATATTTACAAGGCACATATCACAAAAACCTCAAATTACACCCTGTAACTTTTCTTTTGTCAAACGTAGTTTGAAGATTCCAACTCAATGATGTTAAAAAGGTGAAAATTCACTAAAAGACTCCAAACAAACTCGTAAATTCAAAATCGAAATTTCCAAATTTTTATTTCGTAGAAAAAAAAAAAAATTATAGTCGATTTATACTGACCAGTGGTCTGAATCACAAATAGACTCATCTAATTGTGGGCTCCGCGCGGATCCTCCAAGTTGCAACTAGTGGTTGCAAAAGGTCAGCCAAATTTTCCAAGAGAGCGACAATTGCAATTTGACGCCGTCGGCCATTACCCTGCGCCCTGTGATCACATCGGTAACCACCGATGTGAGTCGGCATGATTGCTGAAATGGCAGGTACCGCGTGTCGACTTCAATGGCAACTGGACCGTCTGCAGCCAGCTGCGATTACGGCAACAGCTCCGCGTCCATTTTAGAATTTGCGCATGCATAGGTGCATGCGGCGGGATTCGTGAACCGTCACCACTAGCTGGGTTACATGACTAGCAGGCACCCATCAACATGAGTGTGTTTAACAATTGATAGAAATGTCAAATTAAAATTTTTCACTCTACAACTTTTTACTCTTCACAATTATAATATTTTTTAAATTATTTTTTTCATATTTTCCTATACAACTACCCTACTTTTCAATCATTTCTACACAACTATCCACACAACTAACCTATCTATTTTAACTTTATCATCTTTACTGCTCATCATTACCCCTATCATATCACATCATTTGACAACTTTTATTCTCCAAAACTTTTCATCAAAAGTTTTATTTATTACCAAACACACCCTAAAAGTATTTCTACGTAATCTTTTTAAATTTTAAGATTTTAATACTTATGAAAAATTCAATCCATTCATTATATTTAACATTATTTTATTATTTATAGGACTAAGTTTTATCCACATCCAATATATGTGTAAGTTACATTTGCTCGAAATAGGTACATTTATGTGTAAATTAGGAAAAATACTTAGAATCATTTATAAATGTATTATAATATAATAATATTTTATAAAACTATTTATCTATATAACAATGATATTTTAGATAGTTAAAATGTTGAAATACTACTTAAAAATTGATATTTAGTATTAAATTATGTTATTATGTTGATTTTGTATATTTGTAGATGATACCCATATATAGTGATATTAGACAAATAAAAAAAATTTCATAATAATATAAGTAATGTTAAATACAATAGATGGGGTTGATTTTTCATTACCTACCTAGATATTAAAAATAAAGGAGGTTACGTTACGTAGCAATAGCACTGGAGTTTGAGAGAAGCATCCCCAAGGCGTGCAAACCCATGCAGTCAACGATTCCGTGAATGACATTTTGCATGTGGGAGAAGATCTGCTTAGGCCGGCCTAAGTAAAGCTTAAAAATTATATTTTAAAATATTTTTTTAGTTTTTTCATAAACATGTTCAGTTAGGTATAATGAATATATAAACTAAGTTTTACAATTTTTAGATATTTTTAAGTATTTATTTTTTATTTCTAAAGACAATGACATTCTCGTAATTTTTTAGCTTAATATGTTTATGGAAAAAAAAAATGCTGAAAAATATAATTTTTAGACTGGCCTAAGTAGGCCTCTACTTGGGCCGGCCTAATCAGATCATATATCTTTAACTTTTATGCAAACTTTAACCACCGATGTATAAATGGTAGGTACCGCGTGTCGAGTTCAAAACCAGTTATAGGAAGATCTGGACCGTCTGCTGCCAGCTGCAGTCGAGTGGGTAACTGTGTCATTCGATTACGGCAACATCTCAGCGTCCATTTTAGAATTTGCGCATGCATAGGTGCATGCGGGGGGATTCGTGGACGGTCAAATTTTCAGATATTAATGCTGCAAAATTTAATCTATTTATTATTTAGGAGACTAGTTTTATCTAAATTCAATATGTACATAGATAACATTTGCTTAGAATAAGTACGTTTATATGTAAATTAAGAAAAATACTTAAATTTATTCACATATGTATTGGAATGTAGTAATACTTTAGACAATCAGTTATCGATATAGTAATGAAATTTTAGATAGTTTAAATGTTGAAATTATTACTTAAAAATTAATATTTAATATTAAATTATTTTATTATATTGATTTTACATGTTTATAGATGGAGCCTATATATACTGACATTAGAAAGATGAAATTTTTTTCGTAATAATATAAATAATGTTAAATATAATATATGAAATTGATTTTTTGTCAACTATCCAAATGTTGAAAATAAAATAAAATAAATTATATAGAAAAGAGAGTTTGAGAGAAGCATCTCCTAGATCGTGCAAACCCCACGCAGTCGCGACTCCATGAATGGCCTTTCGCATTTACCATCCTTATGCTTTTCAATTTACGTTTTCGAATGCTTTCTTTGCAAAATGTCTGGAAATGTGCTATAAAGAATGTGCCCGTTTTAACTTTATGCAAGCTTTTTAGTTTGGTTTGATATTGAAAATTTTTTTAATAATAGGAACATCAATCATTCAATTGATTCAGAAAATTTATTACGGGACCCAGCAACTTAACATATTAATCGGGATCTAATGCAATCCAGAGTCATCCCAGCATTATTCAATGCACTCGGGTGCACTTACCTTTGGTGTTGGTGCACCCGAGTGCAAATACTTATTTTTATTTATTTTTTTAAAATTTTTTTAGACAATTATTAATTTAAGTGTATTTCACATATGTATCAATTTTTACTATTTCCGGAGATTTTTAAATTTGTTTTGAATTTTTTAAAATTAGTAACATTTTTAGTAATTCTCTTAAAAATTGATACACATGTTAAATACATTTAAATTAACAATTGTGTAAAAAAATTTCAAAAAAATAAATAAAAATAAGTTAAATACACCCAAGTGCATTGAATAATGTTCGAAAGTCCCCACCGCATGAAGGTCATGCTATTAACAATCCCTTTTATAAGTGCGGGTCAAATCTTTAAGGCGCTGTTTATGAGAATAGTATGTCTTCCAATGATGATGAAAGGAGTGTGTCTCTCAATTGTAAGACAACTTAAATGTAATAAAAATTAAGATGGTTGTAACTATTTATAAATTAGAAAATGCAACCCAAAGTCATATTTACGAGATAATAAATGGTCTAGATTTTTTTAGAAAAAAATTTCTAAAATAAAGGGGTTCATGGATTGGAATCAATCACTTGTAAAAAATATGGTTTTGACTGAGGCCTCAAATCGTGGATTTGTGAGAGATAAAAATTATATTATTATTATTATTATTATTATTATTATTTTATAAAAGTGTAAATCTACCTGCAGGTTCACGCTTTGCTGTACATCAAGAGAAACATTTCCAGTTTACGGTTCATTTTTGAGCCGCTACTCGGTTTAGACCTGCTTCGACAATTAAATAAAATTTACTTCAATTATTGAATTGAAAAATCATTTATTTAATGATAAATCAACAAATTATATAAATTAAAGATTTACATGTCACAATGTCATCTAATATAAAATCTCGAACTATCTTAATAAAATTAACAAATTTGTATGATTGTTATCTTAGTCTGAAATTTTTTGGGTAATTAATCTTAAATCTTTTAATTCGACACTAGTATAATTATTAGACTTCATTGTTTATATGAAAGTATGTTTAATACTTTTTTATTACGAAATAAATATATATTTTTTAAAAAATTTCTTATCGACTGAATAATTTCCACTTGCGCAATGTCAAGTTATTAGTCTTACATCAGTGCTGGACAACGGAAGATAATCCCGGAACCACTGGCACCCTGTCCGGTGCAAAATGTACAAAGATCAATTGATAAATGCTCAACGAGTTGCGGGTGCTTGGTTTAGCTCTGAACGATCTGGTTCCGCGTTGGGTGAAACTGATGTTTGGTTTCCTCAAACTCAATGTTTTTTTTTTTTTTTTTTTTTTTTTGATGGTTTATATTTACATACATCTCAACACATATTACATTGTAGTTCTGAGACATTCTTACAAACAAGGAGATACATAACTCCTCCAAAGAAATCCGGAGACACAGCTCCACTAAAGAATTAGGAAGAACAGCTCCTACTCTACTTCAAAGGGAGACCACAGCTCCCACATTATTTTTTTCCGGACCGAAATCCCCACGTAGAATTCGAACCCATGATCTGCTCTAAGGGGTCTAACGCCACTGCCACCTGCGCTAGCCGCAGGTGACTCCTCAAACTCAATGTTGATGGTAGCATGAATGAAAGAAGAAGCCGTTGGGGATTTGGGGCTGTAATTAGAGATAAGGGTGTAATTGGATTGGGTTGGATGGGTTGAAGCATAATTCTAATCTTAATTAATTTAAAATATCTCAACTATAATCTATTTATTAACTCATTTTAAAAATCTCAACTTTAATCCATTTACAGTCCATTTAATAAATTTGTTTCGGATTATTAATGAGTTGTATATCATATTACGTAAAGTCCTAAACTCTGAAAAATGAAAATCTCACGTGGAGAGGCGAGGAGATGTTTACAAGGGAAATGCATATAGTACAGGAAAATGAAATTTAAGCAGCAGTGGAAAAATAAAATTTAAGTGATGAAAGGAATACTTAGCAAGGAAAAATAACAAAAAAATTTACATTTGTATATATAAATAAGTTAAACGGATTATATGGGTTAAATGAGTTGCTAAATGGGTTATCAAAAGTTCAACTCAAATTTGTTTATTTAATTAAATAGTTAAGCGGGTTAGCGGATTATAACTCATTTATTTCAAAATTCTAACCTAAACCCATTTATAAACGCATTAGACGAGCATGTTGACAGGTTGAACATAAGGACTCTTAGGGTGTGTTTGGGAATGAATAAAACTTTTGATGAAAAGTTGTAAAGAGTAGAAGCTGTTAAATAATGTGATATAATAGGGGTAATAATGAAGAGTAAATAAGATAAAGATAAGGTTAAAATAGATAGGTTAGTTGTGTGGGTAGTTGTGTGGGTAGTCGTGTAGAAATAATTGAAAAATAGGATAGTTGTATAGAAAAATGTAAAGAAATGATTAAAAAATAAGATAATTGTGGAGAGTGAAAAGTTTTAGATCGAAAAGTTTTAACTTATAACTTTTACTCATTAACAAATACACTCTTAATTAGAGATTGCTATAGCAATTTCATCACAGCAAAATGCCCGAGAAGATAGGATCCCAATCCTATGCACCCGGGTGCATTCAGCCTCAATGCACCCGGGTGTACTACACCCATTTTTTTAATTTTTTTTTGAAATTTTTTTTACACAATAGTTAATCTAGGTTTATTTAACATATGTATCAATTTTTACTATTTTTGGAGACTTTTAGATATTTTTTTAAGATTTTTAAAAATCAGTGGCATTTTCGGTAATTTTAAATTACGGAAAATGCCACTGCTTTTTAAAAATCTTAAAAAAATATCTAAAAATCTTAAAAAATAGTAAAAATTGACACATATGTTAAAAAAACCTATATTAACAGATTCATGAAAAAAATTTTAAAATAAAAAATAAAAAATGGGTGTAGTACACCCGGGTGCATTGAGGCTGAATGCACCCGGGTGCATTGGATTGGGATCCGAGATTTCATCGAAAAAAAAAAAGAAAAAAAGGATTGGGATCCGAGAAGATACGGTTGAACGGAAGCACTGGTCCTTGATGCGATGGCCCTCGAATTTGGCGTGGCTTGGTATGGTGAAATGCAAGTGGGTGGTACGGAGATTGAAAGCCATTCCCACTTTATATGGTGAACTTTCTTAAACGGCAAGGCCCTGTTTTGTCACCGGTGGGGATAATTATTCAAGAGATTACACTTCCCGCATTTCTTTTTAACCAAGTCAGATATTCGCATGTATTGAGAAATGGCAATAGTCTATCTTATTTTTTGGCAAAACTTGGTTTATTCATAACAGAAAATGAACAGTCCTGGTGGGGACAGGAGCTTATTATAAATGTGTTGTACATGGATTCTTGTAAGTAAATGAAGTACAGTTTCTCCCAAAAAAAAAGAAAATATATTATTCTTGTTGTCACCGATTTTGATCCATAGGGTTTTCGCAGATAGAACCCGTAAGTATGTGCAATTCCGTTTTGGTACAGTGGTGTACTGAGGTTTGACATTTTGCAAACCAAACCTTAAAAGTTTAAAATCTTTGCAAAATGAAACTAAATATTATTGTAATTTTCAATTACACGAGAAAGTTTAATTTGTTTCATAATATTGTTAACCCTATATTCTTTTTAATTAATGTAAAAGAAAAGGGTTCTTCCATTTTGTTTTACATCAACAGTAAAAAATTATTTTGCAAATGTATAAAACTTACAGTACTATTTTGCGAAGTATCAAATACAAGTGCAAAAACAAAATTAAGCATATTTCCAAGGCACGTTTTACAAAAAACCTCAACTTATACCGTGTAACTTCTCTTATTTTAAAGCGTATTTTCAAGATCTAGTCTTAAATTATGTTAAAAAGGCGAAAATTCAGTAAAACACTCCAAACAAACTCGGAAATTCGAAATCAAAATTTCCAATTTTTTCATAGAATTTTTTTTTATAATTTATAATGGATTTTCTTATTTATATTTCATTTAATTGTTATTTAAAATTTATAAGTTTATATTTTTCCAGGTTTTAAGTTTTTAGAGTTTTTTTTTTTTTTGGGTCGATTTATACTGACCAATGGTCTGAATCCTAAATAGACCCACCTAATTATGGGTTCCACGTGGATCCTGCAAGTTGCAATCAGTGGTTGCAAAAGGTCAGCCGAATTTCCAAGAAAGCGACATTTGAATCTCGCAATTGTAATTTGACACAGCGGAGCATTAGCATTATAGGCGTAACTCTGGTTGGATTGTACAGGTTTACGTGAACTATAACCTTAAGTCTATGGGGTTTATGTTAATCCTAATTCTAACTCTAATATTAGAATTAGAATTTGAGTCGGATTCGACTAGATTAACATTGATTTCGATCGTGACCTTGAGTTGAAATTCGAATTAATTTCCAAACAATAGAAGTTGAAAGTTATAAGTAGAAATATCAAACTTTTTGAACATTATTGTATTTTTACTAACTAATTCTAAAATATACTTTTGACTATAATAACTTTTTTACTTATAATTTATACGTGGATCTATATATGACTTATGACATTTTTTATCTTGATGAAACTTGATCTTCTAATTAAAAGATAATGCTAAGTATAATAAATGTAATGAATTTTTCATCAATAACTAAGATAGGAAAAATAAATGGAGTTACAGAAATCACCATCTTAACAAGTTTAATAAAAGTGAGATTATCTATTTCATAGTTCATTAGTATACATGTAATAATTTTAAAGAATTGATATATTTACAATTATTTACAAATTGAGTTAACGTAGATGTAAAATATTCAACTTTTTATAGATAAATATCGACAATATTTAAGTTTTAGAATAAATATTTTATAATTTAATTATGTTATGATTATATGAAAATTTTTCATTATAATTATAATTAAAATTATTAAACAAAAATAAATATAATTATTTTAACAAATTATGGTATCCGATTGATGTAAATTTAGCATTAGTTTTAGCTTCTCCCAAGTCGAGTTGAAACCGGGTCTATTTTTACAAATTTAACAAAATTGAAACCATGCCCTAATTAGCCTACCATGTCGGGAGAGTTTGAACTAATTGGGTACTAAGTTGCACTCCTTATTAGCCTACCACACAAGAAATAAGAAGGGAAAAAATTGTTACTCATTCGAAAATCAACATCCTCATCCTCATCATCTTCCTTATTATCAATATCAACTGTATGGATCTTGTTCTGTCATTTATTATTATTTTCAACTTTATTTTGGGGAACATGTTTATATTTTGTTTAATTTTTTTATTAATATTCTTTATCATGCTAAAGTTCTTTTTTACCAATCTTTATTAGCAATCTAAAATCTATTAGTGAAAAAAGTGTATATCCAAGAAAATTTTTCTTGCTGTTAATACCTTGGTGATTGACATCAGTAAGTATGCATGAATGTGTGCAACGATAAAAGGTTAGGGATTTGAAAACAAACAAGGGCTTTAGCCTCTATCCGGATAATAAAAAAAAAAAAGAAAGAAAGAGAAAAAAAATAGAGAATTTATTGCTTATACTGTTGCTTTCATAGGAAAAAATTCTTACTTATAAGGGTGTGTTTGGTAACAACAAAAAGTTGTCAAGTTAAAACTTTTCAATCTAAAACTTTTCACTCTCCACAACTACCCTATTTTTTAATCATTTTTTCACATTTTTTTATACAACTACCCTACTTTTCAATCATTTCTACACAACTACCAACACAACTAACCTATCTATTTCAACTTTATCCTATTTATTACTCATCATTACCCCTATCATATCATATCATTTGACAACTTCTCATCTCTACAACTTTTCATCAAAAGTTTTATCCATTCCCAAACACACTCTAATAATGCTTTTATAGAAAATGAAAAATTTTGTTGCTTATGATAATGTTTTTCCAACCAACCATTGACGATCCAATTTCTTTTTAATAGATCTATATAATATATGTTACAAACTATTGGCAAACAAAATTTTGGTTGGCAAAAAATTTAAAATTTTGTAGTAGATCTTTCTATTATTCTCTTACCATATTTTATTTAAATAATTTTAACTATTTTCACTAGTGCCATTTTTGCCTTCATTTAACATGCCCAACGACTTTACTCTTTTTTTATTTTATATTTATTAGTTTCATATTACTTCATTTCTAACTTTGTCTTTTTTATTTCAAAAAGGATCGGGTGTGGCAGGGTAAATAGGGGCAGCTGGCAAAAAAATTCCTTTTTTATTATTTTTATTATTTTTATAAACATGTAGAATTATGTGTATTTAACTTCTAAACCAAGTTTTATCATTTTTGGATTTTTTAAGTATTTTTTAATTTTAAAAGCAGTGACATTTTTCGTAATTTTTGAGTTAGAAAATTACGAAAATGTCGTTATGTTTAAAATTTTTAAACATACTTAAAAGCATCTAAAAATGATAAAACTTGGTTTATCTGTTAAATACACTTAGCTTTACATATTTATAAAAAAACTCCAAAAAATATTTCGGGGGAGTCCCATGTCAGGACGCAAAGGGGGTTGGTCCCTTGTGCCGGCATAAAAATTCACCCGTCTTTATTTTATCACTCGTATACCTAATATTCTCATTTTTACTGCACTTATTTTATGTACATGTTACTCTTTAATTACCCAACATTTTGCCCAGACCTAATCAGAACTTTTCAAACAAAACTAAAGTCCTAAATTGCAAAATCAACCTTGCAAATAAGGTTCCAAAATCAAAACATTGATCACATGTAAATTAACATGTACTCCTACTTCCCAAAAAAAAAAAATGTGATCCAAATAAGCCATGGCTAGCACCTATTTGAATATCTTCTTACAAGTTCACTCTCAACGTCGTCCAATTTTTTTATTTTTTTTTACTTTTTTGTTCATACATTTGTTTATCTTAATGTATTTAATATATAAACCAAATTTTACTATTTTTAGATATGTGCATATATTTTTTTTGAGATTTTTAAAAATATGGATATTTTAAATATACATATACATATAGATATGTAAAATCTTAAAAAATATATATATACATATTCAAAAATGATAAAATTTTGTTTATATGTTAAATAAACTTAGATAAACAAATGTACAAAGAAAAAGTTAAAAAAAATTGTAAATAAATTTTTTTTTATAGATTAAATAAGATATTTACTTAGCCTGATGTAACGAGATCATTTATCAGTAACAATAATGTCAGATCTCTGGATATATGTGGAAAATCCCCTTGGTTTTGATGATATAAATGTAAAGATCCCCTTCATATTTCTTTTAAGTAAAAGCGAAATTATATGATTTTGTATGAGTCACGATCTTGTTAGCCTACCCGGAAAGATAATTCTTTGATCTTCTATAAAAATGTTTTTTAAGCATATTTAATCTGTATATCAAATTTTTATTTTTAAATACATTTTAAAATATTTTCATAAAAAATAAAACACCTTTAATGCGGGCTTGAATTAACAAGATCAATTCCCATTTTGTATAATCAAGGCTGAATTTATTATATTAACATTTTATATGGCTAGGGACTAAAGAGTGAGGGTGATATGAATTAAATACACTTAAAAAAATATTTTTTATAAACAATCAGAAAGTAAAAAATTTACACCCTTTAGCCCAGGCCTGGGTTCATAAGACCATAACCCATTTTGTATAATACACGGTTGAATCATATTACTCTTAAAATTGTGTGGCTAGGGACTAAGAAGCACGTGGAGCTCATTTTACTATGGAAATGAATCCCTAGCTATACATATAAGCCTCCTAACGGTCGAAAAAGATCGGCTATAGTGAAGGGGTGCCAACCATAAGCTGCGAAATGGCCATTGGCTGAGATTTGCTGGACCCGAATCCCTCGCCCATCTCATTCCAAGCTGTTGTTATTTTTCAGTCAGTTGAAGTAGTAATTGTCCATTCAGCTAAGGTGCGATGGAAATCATCAAACATCGATAGACAAAAACAAATTGGAGTTGTTTCTCGCTGAAATTCTTCTTCACAAATTACAGCAACTACGGATTTTAAAAAAAAAAAAAAAAAATTATCTTAATTCAGACGCAATGGCACTAAATATTTAGTTTAGATAGGATGAATTTCAGTTGGTGGCTCAGGTTTTGAATGCTTGCTCGCTCTACTTCTCTCATATCCTATCATGTTCTCTCCCCTTAATTAAAAGTTAATCAGCCTTTTCGCATTTTAGTTTTTTTAACTATAAGTATTTTCTTTTTAATCTGCGAGTTTTATATATTTGCTTTTTAAACCTTACGCGTGTGCTTTCTTTGCATTTTAAATTTTACTGTCAGAACACACAACTAACGATTATTATTTGTAAATAAAAATTTTAAAAATACCATTATGGCTTAGTTGAGTCAATCATGTTCATAAGTCCATAAGCCTTAGAACATCTCAATTGGTCCCATATACTTTTCTGGCCCAAGACCTCTACGGTGGCCCATTTAAGCACATTAGAGTCTAGAACCCTCCATTGGTCCCAAATCACTTCACTCGGTTTAAAGTCTTTCAGTTGGCCCAATTGGGTCCACACCCTTCAATAGGCCCACTCGAGCCTAAAACTCTTCAAATGGCCTGTTGAGCCCAAAGCCTCCTCATTAGGTTCAAAACTCTTTAATAAGCTCGGTTAGGCTTGAAAGTCTCCAATAGGCCTACTTTGACATGAAATAGTTTAGTTATGCTCCAGTCGCGCTCTATAACCTTCCATTTAGTCTATAGGTTTTAGTAGAGCCCATTTGGGCCTAAAACCCTCAAAGGTGGCCCAATCTAGCCTAAGACATCACAATTGGCCCAATTTTTTTCAGTTGGCCCAAGTTAGCTAAAATATATTTTGAAATTTGGATAAACCTAATTTTCTTAGTAAAAAAACCTAGTTTTCAAATCCACAAGTTCTATGCATTATACACTGGCTTGCTATGTAAATTCAAAGGTTTTATATAGAACACATTAGTCCATTGTGTAGATTCAGAAGTTGACTGCATAATTAACTTGTAGTGTAGGGTTTAGAGGTGCAACTCGGGCTTATGAAACTCGGGTCCACCTCGACTCTAACTCTAACCCTATTTGTAAAACATCAACCCTAACCCTAACCCTAACTCTATTTGTAAAACCTAAATCCTAACCCTATTTTTGAAAATTGGGTTCAGATTGGAATTTATGTTGATGAATTTACATTTTATTTAAAAGTTGTAAGTTTAGAATTTCACATACATAAATAATAATAACAAATCATGTAAGTAAATATAATAATATATAATCAAACTACATATTTTTTAAAAAATAGTAACATAAAGAATATTTTTAGAAAAAATTTAACATCAAGAATAAGATAAATGAAGAAAATTAATGCGTGCAAAAGTAAATGATAAAAATAAAAAATAAATATAAATGAAAATAACATACTTTATTTATAATAAAATTACGGTATGCCAAACATGTATTCAAATATAGATATAATAACATAAAATATGAAGAATATAAAGAAATATTGTTTAAATAGTATGTATATAATATATTTTATAATAAATATAAAATGGGAAATCAGGCTCGAGTTCGGTTTCACTTGAACCCTAACCCTATCATATTTACAAATTGGGTTTATCGGGTTCGAGTTACGAAAAAGCGAGTTTCAATATCATTCGAAATCAAGTTCGGCGGGCCGAGTTCGAGCTCAACCCGGCCCAAGTTGCACCCCTAGTAGGGTTAATATAGCTGACGGCTCCCTCACTAACCCTAAATGAGTCACCATTAGTCAACAGGCTAAGCGCAAATTCAACTCGAGTCATAGCGTGTGGCAACATGCACTCACCCATTTTTTGAGTCACTATGCATGGAAAAGTGAATTCTATTCATTTTTGTTAGTCATATCACATGATCGATATGCAACTCATTCAAGTTATGGCGCGTGGTGATATAGACTCACCCCTTTTCAATAATGGTGTGTGGCGAAGTGGCCTCTTATTATTCTGTCAGTTATGTCGCATGGTTGATTTGCAACGCCCTCAAATCATAGAGCGTGGTGACATGCACTCACCCCTTTTTGAGTCACAATCTGTAGCAATGTGCACTCACGCATATTTGTATTTTTGTCATATAAGGTTTTTTGTATATTTGTAAAGTCATAGAGAAACCTTCTTTGCATTTTATTATCATTTCAATAAAATAATGACTTTCAACAATTAATTATATTAAGCTCTTTTAATCAAGAGTTCTTTCATTAGAAATATAAAATCAAAGTGTGGAACACAATACAAAATACTTTTGTGATATACTTTTGGACTTGATTAAGAAAATTACATGTTTCAAAATCATTTGGAGATTAATTAAGCATTTATTTTCTTAAGATCATGAAACAAAATGTGGAAGTCAAACCTAACTCAAAAAGAAAAAAAAGACGCTAAAACAATAATGAAGATAGTTTCAATGAAAAATCATCCACGACATATCATGTCCAACTCTGATAATTTTATTTAGGACATAATCCTAAAGCATCTCATAATTTAGATCTAGTTCTATCTAAACTTTTTTCAGTTTGCCTACGTAGTATCAAAAGGGAGTTAAAGTCAATTCTCAGCTACATTTACATCGAAAATCCTATCCTAAATAGATTGCAAAGATACAAATAAAATACAACTTATGCTCTTTTTAAAATGATGCTTATCTTTTAAATATCTCACACATCCCTAATCAAAATACTTTAACAATCCCCTCATACTTTGTTAGAACACTCTAGGAACTATATAATGATTCGATCTCTCTATAGGCTCCTCTTCAATATTCAGCTGAATTCGTAACTAATATCTTGCGATATAAGTCCTCCATGGATACTTATGAAAAACTAATATAAACTTTTACACATTTAACATGCACTCTTACATGTGAATAATTAAAGAACACTCATACTCAACTACAAAATAGAAAAATTCTCACATGCGAATAATTACGCAAAACTCTATGCAGAATTAGGGGTGCAACTCGGGCTCATGAAACTCGGGTTCATCTCGACCCTAACCCTAACCCTATTTATAAAACATCAACCCTAACCCTAACCCTAACCCTAACCCTATTTGTAAAGTCTAAACCCTAACCCTATTTTTGAAAATCGGGTTCGGGCTGAGTTTCGGGTTGGAATTTATGTTGATGAATTTACATTTTTATTTAAAAGTGATAAGTTTAGAATTTCATATGAATAAATAATAATAACAAATTATGTAGGTAAACATAATAATATATGATCAAACTACATATTTTTTAAAAATAGTAATGTAAAGAATATTTCTAGAAAAAATTTAACATCAAAACTAAGATAAAGAAAAAAAATTAATAAGTGTACAAATGAATGATAGAAATAAAAGATAAATATAAATGAAATAATATACTTTATTTACAATAAAATTACAATATGCCAAATATGTATTCAAATATAGATATAATAACATAAAATATGAAGAATATAAAGAAATATTGTTTAAATAGTATGTATATAATATATTTTATAATAAATATAAAATGGAAAATCGGGCTCGGGTTCTTCGGATTCGGGTATGGTAAATCAAGTTCCAACACTACCCAAAATCGGTTCGGCGGGCCAGGTTCGGGCTCAACCCGGCCCAAGTTGCACCCCTATGCAGAATACAAGTTAAAAAGCATAATAAATCTCTACATTGGTTTGAATTTTTACAATATACAATTGGTTCGTAGAGAAATCATGTCTTAAAACATTCTGCAACATAATGTTAGTACATTACTTATCGAGATATGATTTTGTTAGGTCAACCTAAGTTAGGCCTTATTTAAGTTAGCCTAAAAAACATATATATTTTTTATTTTTTCATGAACACGTACAGTTATGTGTATTTAATTTATAAACCAAGTTTTACCATTTTTAGATATTTTTAAGTATTTTTATTTTTAAACACAATAACATTATTATAATTTTCTAACCTAAATGTATTTTTAAAGCCGGCCTAAGTAAGGCCTAACTTAGGCTAGCCTAACATAATATCTTCCTTACTTATCATGCTTTAACTTTGCATTATTACCTAAGATATCACTTTTTTCTCGCGACTAAACCAACATGAATCTACACCACCATTCAAGATTCTTATACAATTAACCATTGTGTAGTAAGTGAACAATAGGAATTGAACCCATTCATGGTAGATTCATAATCCACCGCCATAAGCCACTAAGTTAGAGAAAAATAGAAAAAATGCTTATTTAAAAAACTACTAAATTTTTATATGTTTGTAGATAAGACTCATATATACTAATATTAAGACTGAAGTCTTATCCATTTGTACATGAGACTTCTACAACAGCTGGGTTTAGAGCGAAGTTGTGAATGTTACATTCATGCATAACTTCCGTACCAAAATTAGCACAATTGATGATATGAACCCATGTGTCAATAACATGACCTTGACTGTCAACTACAAATTGAATGAAGTTGACTCGTTTTCAGTGGTTTCCTTGATCAAACTAGAAATTACCAAAGAACCATGCACAACACTGAATAGGAAGCCATTGAATACACCAACTACTCTTAACATATGAAACGGGTGCATAAGTATGTTGTGCTTAACTTGAAGTACAATCATGAAACTGAAAGTACTGGAGATTCCCAGGGACATATCATTGGAGAAGCTTCCTTAACGGATAGGGTAGATTAAAAAATTAGCAGTACCTGTTGCAAAGGGAGTTGAATTTGTAACAACAATCCAAAGGAACTCCAAGATACCATCTCTTCCATTTGCTAGAATTCAAACATTGTTCTTAATATCATAAATAGCTTTTTATTTGCAGATCAAGAAAAAGATAATATCATACTCGTTAGAGATATTCTCATTTTCTACAAAAATTTTATCGATAAAATAAAAGAATTTATAATTTTTAGAAATTAATGAACTTTCTTATAATCTAAATATAATTTATTATCAATTTTCTAATATTTATCTAAAAGAACACACTACGCATGCAAATGTACTTGTATGTAAAACGTTATATTCTCATACATTAATTTATTATAGTAAAAATAATTAAGATATTAATTTGAAAATCAATTAGAATCAATATCTCAAAAGATACAATAAAAACTTGCACAATTATCAATGAATATTCAAATAATCACTTATGTTATTTTACAGTGACTAAATACCCGTTGACGAACTGAAAACTATTCGAGGATTGTTCCTAAGAATCATCACAAAAAAGATGATATCAATAAACTGTAAAAATTATTGTCTTGATCAAAAATAATATTTATAAATAGGAGATATTATTGTGTTTATCAGAGATAATATCGATAAATACAGAAATATTGTTTTACACGCCCGGGAGGCGTTTGCGCCCGGGAGGCGTTGCTTCGATTGGGAGCTGCCTGGAAGGACGTTGACGGAGCACCTGGACGCCGGTGATTTCAGACCGGTCAAAAAATATATTTTTTTGTTTTTTTTTTTTGAAAAATATTTTTATAAACATGTTAATCTAGTTATATTTAATCTATAAACCAAGTTTTACCATTTTTGGATATGTATATTTATTTATTTTGGATTTTTAAATACAGGGGTATTTAAGTCATTTAAATATTTTTATAAACATGTTAATCTAGTTATATTTAATCTATAAACCAAGTTTTACCATTTTTGGATATGTATATTTATTTATTTTGGATTTTTAAATACAGGGGTATTTAAGTCATTTAAATATTTTTATAAACATGTTAATCTAGTTATATTTAATCTATAAACCAAGTTTTACTATTTTTGGATATGTATATTTATTTATTTTAGATTTTTAAAATGACTTAAATACCCCTGTATTTAAAAATCCAAAATAAATATATATACATATCCAAAAATGGTAAAACTTGGTTTATAGATTAAATATAACTAGATTAACATGTTTATAAAAATATTTTAAAAAAAAAAACAAACAAAAAAATATATTTTTGATTTCAGACCGGTCGGTAATGATCATTCGGCCACCTGGACATGAGCGTGAGAAGTTGAGCTTGGTAGCTCCCAGAGCCCAACATCTGCCGGCAGTTCCAAGGTTTCATCTCCGCGACGAAATTTCAAGACTGATTCATTGCAGCTGTGTGAATGCATAAGGAAAAGCCAAGCAAATTTTAAAATGAAAGAGCACATAATCAACCTTTGTACTGGACTATGTTTCAAGTTCTATGGAAAAGAAGCTATCGCATTTCATGCATTTGAATTTTGATCCCCTGTTACTGTTGCTTGGGAGTATTCGGGACCAAGGGAAGCATTAAAAATCACTATTAAAGCATCTTTTTTTTTTTTTCAATTCAGTATTAAAACATCTTTTTTGTTTCACCTTTGTCCATTTTTTCTCCTAAGAATTTCGTTCTTTTGTTTCGTTTTGTTTTTGTTCCTCATCAGGTATTATGTAAAAGAAAATTTTTGGGCACAACTTAGAAGCAAAAGCAAAGTTTACTAGCTTAGGAGCCATAGGCACCTGTTACATCTGAATAGTTTTTTTCATATCAAATAACGGTCCCACTTTTTTTTTTTTTTTTTTTTTGGCTCTTTTTGCCTCACGTTGAACTTATAACTACTCTCAAATACACTCGACAACATGGAAATTTGGGGAAGGCCCGAAATCATGATTGTGAGTTTCAGGTTGCTTTCTCATCGTATAGTTCGACCTGCATTGCTAATGTCTGTTTCGCAAGTTCAATGCAATACACTGCCAGTGAAATTAGCATCGGAGCAACTCAAATGTATCAACGGTTTTGTAGACGACTCAGAAAAAAGGAAAAATAGGATCTCTCTGCACACATCAGTCCAATGCACACGAGAAAAAGTAAGTCTTTTTATAATTCATGCTGCAAACAGTTTTCATTCCATGTTGCACTGCACACAGGTGAAAAATTTTGAAAACTCTCCAAACATCTTCATTAAGAAGGCCAGCAGTATTAAGACTGATTGATAGTGGGTCATCACAGGTACTTGACAAGGGCCCATATGATCACAGCCAAGACTACAATACCAATCACTGCTAGCAGCAGGCACATGCATGAGCAACCACCCTTTGTCCGTTTGTTGAGGATTGCTAGTCTTTTTTGCACACGCTGCATCCAAAATTAAAATACTTGAGAAATAAACTACTAAAACATAATCTAGCAGCATCCAAAAAGTTGGGAGGCAAGCTGATGGAAATTATGGTCAGTCTAGGAAGAACAGAAGTTTCAATGCTGGAAAGTGAGAAAGCAGTGGGGTTTGCTAGAAATCTTAAATGGTAACGCAAGTGTTTTGAGGGAAATTTGGAAACAACACTAAATATCATATCTCATCTACGAAGTATGGATGTAACCATTAACACCATTTTTAACATCATTTGAACCAAGGGTTTACCTTTCCTAGATTCATATCAAAAGGAAGACTAGTACTGCATTGTGAATAACGGAATAAAGACATACCAAGAGCCCATCTCCTCAGCCAACGCAAGAATCTAAATGGAAGGATCAAGTAGACTCAGCAGAAGCCTTTCCTTAATTTAATGTCTCGTATCTTTAGCAATGAATTAAAGCAAGATTTCAAAAGACATGAAATGTACACAATCATTAATAATTTAAAAAAATCTTAAGAGTGATTTGAAAGTAGGGTGAAGACGTGTGGAACCCAGAAGAGTGCCTCAAACATTGAGTGAACTCAGACGATTAAGTAGTCAAATTGAAATATTAGAATTTTGAAAACAATTGATAAGATAATATCATTCTCTAGAGAAACCAATCAGCTAGCTAAAGAAGCCAACAAAAGGTGAATTGTTTCAGAATCCTGTCCCCTAATTGAGAAATGACTTCTTAAAGAATGTTGATCCAAGTGTAACTCCTACTTTCTCCTTTTAGTCCTTACAAATGGAGATGATACACCAGCATGATACTGATAACCCCTCACTGGGAGCATGCAAGCTCTGTCATAACTCATAACATCACTTGTTCTAAATGGAAAGAAAAAGAATTGGCCAATTCATCTCAATGCCAAAGGTTGAGATTTGACTGTGGCTGATTCTTTGCAGCTCTATCATAGCATTTGAAGTGTCCTACACAGAATTTCTGGTTTACAGACACATGGCTGAAAGTTGAACCAATTGAACACAATCAACAGAAACACGAACAGATATGATTCAAACACTTTGGAATTTTGAGGCCTGCAAGAGTATTTTTCATTTGCGTCCCCATCCTGTCAACTCATTTTCTGCATGCCAATTTTGACTTACAGAAATGGACATAGGGTAGAAAGCAAACCTGCAAGCGTGAGTCTGTTGAATCCACATGTTGATCCAGGGTATCCTACAAAAACATGTCGAAATGGATGTCATGCTCAAAAAGATGTGAGTAATATAGAATCGAACAGTAAATGAACAATATTTGATGGTCCCGAACATACAATCAATCTTGTGTGGAGGTCTAATTCCTCATTGACAGCCAAAGCAATATGCTTTGTGCTCAACACAGTCTCTTCTAGCTTCTCAAGGCCATCATCTTGCTCTACACAGATGAACCATGCAACACATAAAGCCAGGGTACAAAATAATTTAGTTCTTGCTGGAAAGCACATAAAAAACTTTCACAATGACTTGCCTTTCATTATTTGTCTCTGAAGACCAACAATGCCATAGTTATCCAATCCAGCAGTTCTGTTAATCTCAGCTGCTTTTTGGTTTGGACCAAACAAATCTTCCCTGGATTTCAAAATAATCATCCACGACATTTAGTTTGTCCAAAATCTCCAGTAGCTAAAAAGTCAAAAATCCACAAAAAAAGAGAGAAGTCCATTCCGAATGAACCTGAGCCCTCTAAAGAAAAAAAATTACTTTTAGCACACATCAACCAAGGGTACCAAATTACATGTATTACTTCATACATTGCTTCAAATAGCACATACAATCTGTTTCACACTTCGCAATTGCCACATATCTTCCATTTGAACCACTAAATTCAGTCTCCACAAAGAGCTTTAAAGAATCCTCAAAAAACTGAAAACTAAGTAACCACGTGCATGATTATTTCCCAGTATAATACCAATCAGGTTCAAAGATCCTACCCATCCCTTCTTTGACAAATTCCCATTGCATGATGTGTTGCTATGTCATGGTCCAATTGCTTGGCAAGCCATCATTCAAGAAGGACCAAAAAAAAAAAAAAAAAAAAAAAGACAGGAAAATATTCTAGCCTCAACAATGTTTTTTATAAATAAAGGCAATGCATGAGTCCAAGGATAGCATATGGATGTTTAGGTTACCATCATTGAATTCATACTTCATATGGGTTCATATCATGCAATTCCAGTAGGAAAAATGTATGAGGATCTGATGACCTATACAATTTCATTTGGCTATGAAAAAGATGCCGACTATACTTCTTCAAAAACAAAACCAACATTAACAAAGAAAAAGAAGGGGAAAAAAATACCTCTTACCAAAGTTTGACATGTTTAATGTAGAAGCCATCTGATTGGCCTTAGACCTCAGATTTACAAGCATGTCTTGCCGACGGTGCAGCTCCTTCTCTGTTCTGCATGTGTCAAAAAGATGGCAAAGTTCACTGTGTTGTCTCTCTTTTTTTGTAAATAATCAAAATTGGTCACTTCAGAAAGCTACAAATATGGATAAATCAAAGACATTTGGATGCGATGCATTGGAAAATCTAAACATCATGCCCGTACAGCCTACCCATGTCAACTTATACCTCAGCTGAATTCAGACGAATAGCCCAAAGATGGCGACATTCAAAATTACCAATGCGTGCGATAAGCCCATCTAATGTTGAAAGACTAGTGTCTAGGTTTGCCTTGATTGTCTATTTGTTTTAGCCTCTTAGGCAGTGTTGAAAAAAACATATCAGATGAGCCAGTCGGGCCAGTCAAACCAGAAACTAATCGCCTTCTCAGTCCGATCAATCCCGGTTGTTAGTTGGAAGATTCAAACCAGACTGGACCAGTTTAACCACTGGTTTATCCATTTTCCCACTGCCCAGTTAACCATATTATAAAAAGAAAAGTTGCTGTTGGGTCTTGGGTGCTACAATGACGTGAAAAGACAGTATGCAAACATGGCATTTAATGCGTCTTTACTGCTTTTTTGCATTTAAGGCATTATACATTTTTTTCAACTTCTCAAGTGTATCAATTGCTGCATGTAAAAATGAAAAGCAAAAAGAAAAATCATGGTGAGAACGTCTTTGGCCATGCCTTTTTTCCTGTTACTTCGGTAGTTTTTTAAAGAAAAAAATTAATTCATGTAATTCTTTTTATCTTGACAGTTTTCACACAAGAAATGAAATGCATGATCCATAAACTCTCAATTATCATATTATTTGTTACATGTTAATTTGATATTATTAATACAACTCTATACAACTCTATACATCTTAAGTAACTTTTAATATAATGGTTCAATCCGGTTTTTATATACCGTTGAACCGGTTCAAACTGAACCAGTTGCTTTACTGGTTTGGTTTTAACAACATTGCTTTTAGGTTCATATGCAACAAAAATATAAAGTTGAAGATCGCTGAAACACACCATGAAAATAGTGCAGCCATCATCTGGGTCACTACTTACCACCCCCAGTTAATATATCAGCTCCTTTTCCCCCTCTTATTCAATCTTTCGTTTTTCTAAATTGAATAGAAACATTATCATGCAGGCTTGATATCCTCATGTTCAAGTGAATGAACCCAGGCAAGAATTCATACAAAAAATCCACTGAAATTCCACAAATTGAGTCCCATCACCATCTAAATTCCACTTGGAAAACAGAAATCACAAGGCATCATCTCCATCACATGGTTGCACTTGCAAAATATACAGAAAAGAAATATGCGTCTGCAGCCTTACATGGCAATATGTTAATGGGAATAGGCACATACATAGGCTGCTTGCTAGGAAGCTTTGAAAGAAGTGATTCCAAGCTGTCAAGTCTTGTTCCAAGAATTGTTATCTTCCTTCGGATTGCAGAGAGGTAACGTTGTGTCTCTGGGCCTGAAGGGGGCAAGGAACCCTTCTCTGAAATGCTAGTACTGATATCATCAGCAAGCTTAGAAGCTTCATTGAATTCCCTCATCCACGAATCAGATGACGAAGCCATCTCTGCAAAAACAGACACCTTTGTTTCTTGTAATAATGAACTATGAATTACTACAATATCATAATTCTCCAACCCCAACATTTCCTATTTTATAACCCATGACGGAGATAACAACCCCAGGGGCCCTTCATGCTATCTGCATAAAATATAGTTTCTAGAAGATGGGAAAATCTGAAAAATAAGATTTCTTGAGGGCATTGTTTGGCTGACAATTATTTAAACTTACACGAACAGAAAATGTCCAAAAACTGAAATTTCAAGTCAACTTCGCCAAGCCTATTTTTTAAAGTTTGAACTTGGAAGCGCCTTGAGTGAGATAAAATTAAGATTTAGGTGAAATGCATCAGGAGAATATAAGGCATCATTCAAAGTCAATTCATGATCCAATGAATCAAGGAACTAAAATTTCTTCTCCACAGTAGAGTTTCCTAATGTTTCCATCACTTACCATTTCCTAAAAATTTTAAAACCAAAGAAAAAAAAACATGATGTAGGTATAACTGATACCTCCAGACACACTCAAAGTTAGATGTTAAGCACACAACCAGGGATCTAAGGCTTGCCTGAGTCCAAGGCACCAAGGCATGTGCCTAAGGTCAACCGTTACGTGGGGAAAAAAGAGAAAGAGAAAGAGAGAGAGAGAGAGGGAGGGAGAGAGACTTTTATGATGAGTAGAGCAGAAATTCAGTTGCTAGTTGCTACATCATGTCAGCAGCGAGGCCTAACCCAAAAAAGAAAAAAAAGAAGATTACTGGCTGAGTACCACGGAACATGAACAGCACATATACTGATATACGAGGAATGGAAAACAATGATTTGACCATGTTCAGCAAAGTTAGAGAATTTAATCCGTGGGAGAGCTTGGTTTAAATTAAAGACCCAAAAAGCAAGGAATGGCACAGAAGGAAGTGCTCTGCAGGCTCTGCAGGCTCTACAAGTAAAAAGACAATTGGGGGCTAGCGTTTAGCTAAAGGATACAATTTGCAAAAGACCATCAAGCAAAACAGTTTTTTTTTTTTTTCCAAATAATGTCCTGCTGCTCAGATGGAATTGCAATTCCTTCTTGTGTTTATTCCAATGCCCATAAAGCTCTACCTAACGTTCCTGAATATTGTCTTGATTGGAAACAAAGCAAGATGTTCGTTTGAAATTAAAACATAAATGCAATTTCTCCACCGTTTGGCCGTCAGAAACTGTCGAATTTTAATCAAGGGTGCTGGCCAAAGGTCCAATTCACCCTTCTGATCCATGCTTAAAACTGTTAAAAAGATGGAAAGAACTCGAATATTCACGATTGGGACTTTTTAGGTGCTTCATCAAAGAGGAGAATGCAAATAAGTGCGTAAAAACTTGCCGTCATCATAGAAGTCAAATAGCAGGATATGAAATTTGATTAAATCATCATCACAAACAAAATAAAATCGAATTTCTAAATTCACAAGAAAAAAAACTCGCTATTGACGCGATTATCCGGAACACCAACCAACTAAGATTCTGATCGACCAATATCCCAATTCTCTTGCCTCCCTAAATATCAAGCAATAGCCCCCCCAATCGCACCCAAAATCCCCAAAAAATACCACCGATCTAGGGCTGCATCAGATGAAATTAGGAGGACGAAAGAAAAGCAGACCTAGAAATCGCGATTGCGTCGGATCCTATGTAATTCGCCTTCGACGGACTTCAAATCGTTGTTATGCGGTCGCAGACGGCAGATGTGCAGCAGTACCGGTGTAAATCGGGTCGGGTTTTCTTTGGTCGGGTTGACTTAGGTGGGAGTAAATACAACCGTAACCAACTTTCTAAAATCTCAACTCAATCTTACTTTAAATTTTATTTCTCACACTTTAAATTAACTTTATTTTAACCTTTCAACCCTATTTTTTACACTTTAACCTAACCTTATAGAGGTTGGTGCAGTTCGAGTTAGAAATCGGGTTAATAAATGTATAATATTTAAAAATACTTTACTTAATTAAATATATTTTAAAATATAAAATTATATGAAAAAATAAAAATAATCATTTCTATACGAATAATTTTAATTTATGATTTATACAATAATATAAGTGCTAAATAATATTATTTCAAATCAATAATATCTAATTAATTCTTATATATTATATACTAATATAAGGTTATTTATTAATAATTAATTATATTGCACACTAATGTATGAAATCGGGTCAGGTCGAGTTGAAAATCATCCAACACAAACCAAACAACTTTTGAAATCGAGTTGGTTCAAATCAAGTTATAAAATATAATATTTTCAAAATGTTTAACCAAACTCTATTATAAATCAGGTTAAGTTAATCGGGTTGAGGTAGAAACCAACCCTATTTACACACACTTACCTTGGATAGCAGGCTCACATACTCGGGATTCGATTGCATGCGCCCGTGCTGCATGCTCCCAGGCGTATACACCTCTTTTTTCAATTTTTTTTTAAATTTTTTTTTATAAAACTGTTAATATAAGTGTATTTAACATGTGTATAAATTTCTACCATTTTTGGAGTACTTTAGATATTTATTTTTGATTTTCAAAAATTAAAAATAAATATCTAAAATACTCTAAAAATAGTAAAAATTTGTATATAGATTAACAATATTCTAAAAAAAATTTGAAAAAAAAAAAAAAAAAATAGGTGTATGCGCCTCCCGGGCGCATGCAGTGGGAGTCCCCGCATACTCACTGCTCTATGCTGGCTTGCTGGCCTCCTTTGTTGGTGCACCCGTGCCTACCTAGCCAGTCATCGTCCAAATCGATTTTCCACAGCTGAGTCGTTGAGGCACCGATCACGTTCGCCCGCCGGAGATGGTATCTACGATCACGCGTTTCCAATACAGTTGCGCGGCTTCTGTTCCCTCCGAGGAAGTGGTTTCCTTCGTAAATGATTCACATGGAGAGGGGTCCACAAAGTTTACTTTTCCTATTTTTGTAAAGAATTTTTTACATCTAAGCAACGTAAAATGAGACATGAGAAAAAATAATTTGCCTTTTTATCGAATTGTTAATCAAGATGTATTTAATTTATAAATTATATTTTACCATTTTTAAAAATATGTGTATCTTTTTTATTTCTATATCCGACGGTATTTTAGTTTTTTCAACTAATATACATATATCTAAAAGAGAGAAGATCCGGTTAAGCCGGCCAAAGTAAATACTTACTTAGGTTAGTCTAAAAGAAATTTCAAGGCATTTTTTTTTAGATTTTTTCATAAACATGTTAATCTAAAAAAATTACAAAAATGTTATTATCTTTAAAAATAAAAAATAAATACTTAAAAATATCCAAAAATGGTAAAACTTAATTTATATATTCAATACATCCAACTTAACATGTTTATGAAAAAAATATAAAAAACGCCTTGAAAAATTTTAATATATATTTTATAGATTAAATATATTTAGAGATTAACAAGTCTATATAAAAGAAAAAAATAAAATATAGTTTTTTTTTGCTGCTAACAATATCATGACTCATACAAAATATAGAGTTTTGTTGTTGTTGTGCTATCCTATTCTTATGAAACCTCATTCATTTTTCTCACCTTGGTGATTAATAAAAATTTACTTCTTCTAATGTATTTAATATAAAAAGTTAATCATTTGCTTATTACCATTGTGCACAGTCTCATCTAAAATATATGTAAAATCACCATAATAAAATAGTTTGATGTTAAATATTAAATTCAAAGTTATATTTTTCAATAACTAAATATCTTTACTATGCCACTTAATGATTTTATAAGGTATTATCATATTTTAATACATATGTGAATTGACTTAAGTATTTTTTATAATTTCTACATTAGTATTATATTTTTAAGCAAATGTAGCCCATGCTCATATTTGATTTGGATAAAAATTAGTTGCCGTATAAATGATACTCAATTTAATAGATGGAGTGGATTCTCCATTCATCATTAATGTAAGAAAAATGAATTAAGTTGCATAAAATCACTTCTATACAGAAGCGGGACTTAAATATAGAAATTCTAAATTAGATGTCTTATTTTTAATTCTAACCATAATGATGTTATACTTTAGTTTAATTTATTAATGAAATAATAATAATTTTTTACTTTATTTTAATTTAGTAATGAACTATTTTAGTATTTAATATTTAAGGTTAAATTTTAGTTTGCAATATTTGTAGAAAATATAAAAATTTGAAACTTAGCCTTCATTTTCAATCTATATTACGAAATTAAATCAAAACCAATACAACCAAGTATGGACGGTCTTCCAAAATTTAGGGCGAAGTATTTGCACCCATAGTGAAAACTTGGGCTATGTTTGTTAAGTTTTTTGCATTTTGATACTTTTAATTACACGTATTTACTTTTTAATTCACGAGTTTCGCATATTTGTTATTTAAACTCTATAAGTTTGAGCACTTTGTATTTTTAAAATCTGTTGTCAAAACATCCAACTAATGGTTTTTTTTGTAAATAAAAAATCTAAAAATATCCTTCTGGCTTAATTAACTCATGTTAGTGAGTCGACTCATATATGTAGATAGAATAATTTTATATGATCTAATTGAGTCAACTCATAAAAACAAGTCAACTCATGAAATGAGTTGATTTAAATTTGTGGACAATGTGTTTTTTGTTGTGACCAAGTTGAGTTAACTCATTTCATAAGTCTAACTCCTTTAAGGGCAATATTGTCATTAAAAAATTGTATGTAACTATTGACAAACTTCCTATTCGTTTGAGGATATGCATTAACAATAGTGTTTAAAATGCAAAGGAGGAAAATTTACAAAGTTTAAAAAGCAAATATACCAAACTCATAGGTAAAAAAGTAAATATGCATAGTTAAAAGGATCAAAATTCAGACAACCCTATGTTTGTTATTGGTAAAAAAATTTCACATTTTGCACCCTTTTAATTTGAATTAAACTACCTTATTTTTCAATATTGTCTTTATATTCTAATATTTTTAAAATTTTCATACAAATATCTCATTTAGGTGTGTGTTTGGGAAACAATAAAATTTTTTTGTGTAAAAGTTATTAAATTAATAGAGAGTAATGTGATATGATAAAGATAATGATGAGTTGTAAAGAAAATAAAGTTAAAATAGAAAGTTAGTTGTATAGGTAGTTGTGTAGAAATGATTATAAAATAAAGCAATTGTATAGGAGGATGTGAAAATAATTTTAAAATATGGTAGTTATGGAGAGTGAAAAGTTTTAATTTGAAAAGTTTTTATTAAAAACAAAAATACCCTTAATTTAATTTTATTCTTTTTACTCCTAATATTATCCATATTATATCAAATCATTTTCTCGTTTTTAACAATTTTTAAGCATAGTTTTTTTCACCATTTTTTTTACATAATATCAAATTGAGCTTAATCTTGAAAATAATACTCATTTAAACTTTGTTTTGGGAGTATTGTCTTAAAATAGATTCAAAGTGGGCCCTGTTTGCATCATTTAATGAAGTCAATTTCATTCATTATTTTTTAACCTAATTTTAAATATAACACTCATTTAAGCTCTTTCAACGGATTATCATCTTCTTCTTTTCTTTTTTTTTGATTTATGGCGGGAGACCAACGCTCTACAGTCGGCTGGAGACCATCCCTCAATAGCCCACGGGATTTGATACCCGGTTCTTGGGGCAAGTTGCCCTAAGTGTAAAACTAACTGCCTAAGGCAGGCTCACAACGGATTATCATCTTAGAATAACTCAAAGTGGGGCTCACTTCAAGGTTAGGATTGATTGCGTTGACTCTGACATACTTGAACTATTAATGTGCATATGAAAATTTTTAATTTGATTTAAAATTTTATCGAAAGCCACACAATTTTTTATGAAATCCATTTTCATGTGGATCACACATAACATTAGAATTTTAATGGTTTTTATTCTCTCTAAATCCATACTTATTTCGTAGCTCACCAATAGCTTTCGAAATCAAATTCATATGTTCCCAATTAAATACAAATAAAGAGGATTTCATAAATTGATGTGAATCTTAAAACAATAGATTTTTAATAAAAAATAGTTTAAATTATTATTATTAAATAAATTATAACAAGGAAAATAGACAATTTTATTACCGTGAAAGGGCGTAAATAGGGCCCGCTTGAAGGATTCTAAGTGAATATCGTTGATTAACAAATTTAAAACAATGTGTATGGTGTCTTTTTGCAAGATAGAGACACTCCAGAATGTATAATTCACTTTAGTATCTTTGGTTTGGCATTTTATAGAATAAATTTGGGATCCTCTTTTGAACTGATTGGGTGTGTTGTTATCACGACCCTAATCAAAGGTGGTGCCTGGAGCTAGCCATAACATGACCTTTTTATCATACATGGATGATGTTCCATTCATGCATAAGGTTCATCCACACAACTCACATGGTAATTATAACAAGTTGAGCCTTGATCTTTTATAACCAATCAAAATATGTTGTTGTTTTTAGTCACCCCTTTGCCCCGTTCGATCTTGTAAGCTTTAGCTTAGTTGTTAGATTCATTTTTAAATCTAGCCCTCTATCAGTGCAATTAATGATGTGAAGGAAATTGTCTCCGTTGTCATGACTTTGGCCCAAGCAATGACAGGAAGTAGTTTCAAGGTAGTGGTTTCAATTCCTCCCCAGTGCACTTTGTAATTGTTATTGGTAGAGGTATCCCCTCACTTGTAGGGGTGCTATTTTCGGTTGTCTCCTCAACAGTAAGATGTTATTTTTATTCCTCCGTGTTGAGAGGATTTGCATGTACTTATTTGTAATATCAGATGGTTTGTTGTGTATATTTACATAAAAAAAATGATGTGAAGGAAATTACAAAAAAAACTGCCTTGAAGCGAATCTCCCTCTCCGTACATGAGATATTGCCGCAGCCGAGCCCCCGCTTCTATCGCAACCACTCGCTGCTGCCTGCACCTTTTGTCTTCTTCACTACACCCATCTCTCTATGTAAGATAAAACAGGAAACCTGCATCCCGAATTCAAATCATTGACGGTTGATGGTATGAACGACTCCAATGATGCCTTAAGTAGCTGTGGGAGAAGAAGAAGACAACATGATTTTAGAGAGGGAAAATCTGGGAGTAAATGAAGCCACCCGATCACTTGCCACTTCTGTGCAGACCATGCGTTATGCCAATTCTGGCTACTCATTCTCATGTTCTGGCAAAATAAAAGCCGATTCCCCAAAAAAGAAAAGAGGAATGGGAGTTTTCTTTAGTTGCGAATGGAAAAAAATTCATATTTCTATAGTCCTAGAAATTAGAGGGAAGAAAGAAATCATGGATAATTAGAAAAATTAAAACTAAAAATTTACAAGCATGCCCAACAAGTGTTTGGAAATGAAACAACAATATTCTCAAGGAATTTGCTAATTCGAACAAGGATGATGCTCATAACACGCATATTTTCCTATGAAAATTAGCCACTAATTGAGACATCTAGGTGAAGATATTGAAGAAAGTTCAAAATCAACAGCGAGTCAGCGGCCCCGACAGAGGGCATCCACTAAAATCAACAATGCTGGCTACTCATGTTATGGAATTTGAAGCATTTGTAGTCATAAAAAACTGTGGTCTCTTCGTTGTCTTGAAGATCTTTTGAGCAGGAGAGGTTATAGGACGTAGAGGGCTTCCATGGCGAACGAATAGCTTGGAGAAATTTTTTCGATTAGGAAGGTGGCGATTCAGGTTGTTGGAGAAGAAGAACACGTAAGATCGACACGCAAGATCGACAAAGACAGAGGTGTTGGTGATTTCTTTGGCGACGTCGAGGTTGAAATTTATGACAGTGTGAGTCTCGTAGAGGAAGAAGGCCATGAAATGAGAGAGAGTGGGTGCAGCTCTCCAGAGAAGACAAAAGGTACAGTAGAAGTGAGTGGTTGTGAAACCATTGGATGAGAATGAGATTCAATGCCGGCGAGTCTTTTGCAGGAAGAGAAGGAACTTGTTTCAATGCACAATGCACCCTGCTGCAATTTTTCTAGAGACTTTTAGATTTTTCTTTTAGTTTTTTAAAATTCAAAAATGTCACTAATTTTTAAAAATCTAAAAAAATATTTAAAAATCTCCAAAAAAGTAAAAAATTGATACACATGTTAAATTAACCGTTTCATGAAAAAAATTTCAAAAAAATATTAAAAAATAGATTTTGCAGCAGGTTGCATTGCATTGAATCAGCCCCTGAAAGAGACTGAGAGAGCTAGGGTGCCTCGGCTGTGATGATGTCTCACGTGCAGGGGAAAAGATTCTCGGACAAGATGGGGAATTTTTTGTAATTTTTCTCGCATAATTAATTGCACTGACAGGGGACTGGATTTAAAAAATAAATCCAACGGGCAAGCTAAAGCTTACGAGATGGAACGAGGCAGAGGAGTGGTCGAAAACAGCAGCATTTTTCAGCGAGGCGTAAAATATCTGGGGCCTTGCAATGGACGTTTAAAGTCTCAGTATATATCTAAAAAGAAATGAAAAAAACTACTTTATTCTACTTCTAGAGTTCATCTTAACCTCTTTGCCCGTGTATCTATGAGCCAGACAGTTTGGCATTACTTGAAAAAAAATAGAAATTAAGTGGGGGCGAGCTCCTAAGAACTCAACAAGCAGTAATTTGTATATCATCCAATAATACCACACATGGGTGAATCTCATCATTGTCATTTGTATATCATCCAATAATATCATCCATGGGCGAATCTCATCATTGTCATCATGCATGCTTGCATGAAAATACAATTTTATAAATCATTATTAAATATGAAATTGAAATTGTAAAAGAACTCATTAACTTGATCTATATAGTTTATATTAACAGTCTTTCAGCAAAGTCTAAGATTTACCGTATAATCACACACTGGATACTATTCTAGCTAAACTTAGGACTTACTTGAAGACCAATCCGCAGTCAACAAGTAGCTTTTCAGTAAAGTGCAAGACTTACCATCATCCACACGCTCGGTAACCTTTCGGTTAATCCTATAACCTACTTAAAAACCACTCTACAACTAATATGTATTTTTTAAGCAAAGCTCAGGACTTATCCTCAATCACGTATTGGGTAACTTTCTAATTAAGCCCAAGAATTACATAAAAACCAACAACAAATAGACTGAGTACCATATACTTGCATTAACTTTTATCTACGGGTACAACTTAGGCAGAGTACTTATGGATTAGCTAGCCCATTAGGTATCCTAAAATGAGTAGAGTAGGTTCCTATTTTTAAAGTCATATGGTAGAGTAAGTTTCAAGTAAAAAAAAAAAATCCTGTTCAATTTTGGGTAGGTAGATTTCAAGGTCCAAGTTTTAGGAACCGATTTGAATTATTAATATATGTTTAATATAGATTTTACAAAATGATTTTGATAATGAAAAAGACTAATATATTCTTTAAACATACAAAACTTTTTTAATTTATTAATTATTTAGTAAATTTAATGAATGTATTTTAAAATTATATTAATATCATCTTGATTTTAGGTTTTTAAATAAGACATGTAATAAAATTATGGTTTTCGAATATAATATAAAAACTATTTTAAAAAACCAATTTGAAACCAAAATCGAAATTGACTCGATCTCAGAAAATAGTGTAGAATCTGCTTAAAACTAACTCGACTTAAAATATAGTAGGATAGGAGTTTTTGAGAATACAATAAGGGTACGATCGACCTCAAATCAAACTTATTCGACCTAAGTTGCACTCACACCTCTATATTTATAATTTATGTTGAGTAGCCTTTTAGTAAACTATAAGACATGCCTGAAAATCATTCCGCAATTAGAGATAGCCTTCTAGCATCACTTAGGACTTACTTAAAAACCAACACTATTAGACTAAATCTAAAACATTTTCCCTCAAAAGATACCATTATTCAATACTAATAATAATCATACTCGTATGCATCCCACCACATTTAGCATATTTCAACATGCTAAACAAATGTTTATAGGCTAATAAGATTAACTTGGGATTTAGAAAAGACCTACTTGCATTAATTTATTAAAATCTATTTCAGCATAAACAGATTTAAATTAATAAGATCGGCGCTAGGGAGACTTTATTCCCACCTTAATTGGTCATTGTTAATGAAATCACATAATTTATAGGGTTGCCTAAACATCTCACAATAACGATTTCTAATGGCTAACCTAACATGTCCAATAGATCCAAAATGTTCAAAAAAGTATAAACCATAGTTAGATTATAGTCTGTGGCCAAGATATTATTAAAATAACTTCAAGCATCCGCAACATTCCATGTGACACCAGTGCTATTGTTGGGTCATGGGCATTGTCCTTCTCTTGGGGCTGGATTACTAAGTTAACGTTAGCCTACTCTACTGTGTAGGTTTCATCTATGTTGGGCCTAATACGCCTAGCTTACTTGATTATCACTAGTGCCTGTCGCCAACTGCTATCGCTTGTTTCTGTCAGTAGGTTTTGTAGAGCCTCACCTGGGCCCAACCAACTTTAGGCCTAATCCACAAACAACAGCTAGTGCTGGGCGCAGCCATCATCAAGTTGCCTATCAGACCCAGGCTCCGCTCGGGCTCAAAGTAGAATGTAAAAACAGGTGAGAAAGAAAAGGGGTGCACATCTTTATAATAATATTTTTAGCATCTAAAATATAATTAGATATTTTTACAAATATGCCTATAAGATTTGACCAATATTATATTTATGTTCCTAAGTTTACCGATGTTACAAATATGCCAATTTTACATGAGATTACAAGCGTGTCCCTTTTATTAGGACGCCGTTAGAATTTTCTATAAAATGACGATAATGCCTTTAAGCTAAGTGATACATTAACAATTTTAGCAAATGTTATAAGCATATTTGCAAAAAAATTTAAAATAATAATATAAGTAAAAATATATAAAATAATGAAAAAGCAAATATGTCTACAATATTTGAAAAATTGCCAGTATATTACTCGGCTTAAAGGGCATTATCGTCATTTTACATAAAATTCAAATGACATCTTAATTGAAGAGACAACTTACAATTTCATACAAATCCTGTGAACATATTTGTAATATCGGCAAACTTAGGTAATATAATTTTATATGATAAATGATTGTGCAAAAAATTAGGGCATGTTCTAAACCATATAAGATTTTTAGATTTTGTTGAGAACGGCTTCGGTGGGAACTCGGTTCCAACCATTTTGATAGGAACTCCTTCCAAAAATAAATTTTTTTAATCTTGTTTCAAAAATCTAACCACACATATTATTAAAAATATAATTTTGGGGTGTGTTTGGTAACGAATAAAACTTTTGATGAAAAGTTTTGAGGAGTAAAAGTTGTCAAATGATGTGATATAATAGGGGTAATGATAAGTAGTAAAGAGGATAAAGTTAAAATAGATAGGTTAGTTGTGTGGATAGTTGTGTAGAAATAATTGAAAAGTAGGGTAGTTGTATAGGAAAATGTGAAAAAATGATTAAAAAATATGATAGTGATGGAGAGTGAAAAGTTTTAGATTGAAAAGTTTTAAGTTGACATGTTTTATGGATTGCCAAATGCACCCTTGATTCGTAATGAAAATAATTCAAATATAATGGTGATAATTAAAAATTATAATATAAGGATATTAATGGTGTATATATTTTTAGATTAAAAATAATATTTGCACGATCTGAAACGTTATATACATATATTTGGTTTAGATGAGTCTAAAAAAGTATTTTTTATTTTGATAAAATACTTTGTACTAATTTTTATTTGCTAAATATGTAAATTTTATAACTTTTACATATTTAAGGTCACAATAACATATGATATTTTGAATTTTCATTATGAATGGTCAAAATCATATTTTAAATAATATTTTGAAACAAGATCAAAATTTTGAGTTCTGGAAGGAGTTCCTATTAAGATAATAAGAACCGAGTTGTCAGGGAAGCTGTTCTCTCCGACGTGTATCTAGATAAGAATGTAATAATGTAGATTGAGAATGAGTAAAATTATATTAGAAATGAATAAAATTATATTGAAAATTAAGAAGTTGTGTTGGAAATTTGAAATAAAAATTCAATAAAAAAAACTTGTATGGCTTGAAACTAGGGGTGGGAATCGGGGCGGGTCGACCCGTGACCCGCCCCGCCCGACCCTGTTTTAATTCAGGGGTGTGTACCCGGCGGGGCGGGGTGGGTCGGGATTTTTGGGTTTTCAAAGAAATGCGGGTCGGGGCAAAATCCGAGTTTTTACAGGGTGGCGGGGCGGGTCAAGGCGGGTCGGGGCGGGTCTACCTGCTGACCCGTTTTCTGATATTTTACATTAAAAAGAAAAATCACGTTCAATGCTAATATTCATGTTTTATTTAATTATTTATATTTACTTTGATTGATTAATAATAGATTCAAGCATATAGTAGTTAAATTTAATATAAATTTGTCTTTATACTTGATAGTTTTATAAATTTTTAAAAATTTCTTACTTGACCTGCAATTTTTTACCCGACCCGTTGACCCGATACCGACCCGAATTTTGTCCCGAGACCTTGTAGAAAAAAGTAAGGGTCAAACCGACCTTGTCCCGACCCGGTATAAAATAAGGGTCAAACAAAATTTTTGAAAAGGAGGGTCAGGGTTGGGCACACCCTGACCCGCCCCGTCCCGTCCCGATTCCCACCCCTACTTGAAACGCGCTTTTATCATACTTTTCAATAAACTTCGCTCTAACCAATGAAGACATGAAGTCCACCCTGCACCTGAAATTCTCCACCCCACCGTTTGTTTCCCCGTTTCTTTTTAACCATCTTCCCAAGCACACCCCCATTTACATTGTTACCCATCACAGAAAGCAGTATTTCGATCTCATTTCATCTGACAGGGCCTGATTGGACTCTCTCTCAGAATAGAAACTAGAAAGCGGGTAGCACGTCACTTCCCCGTCTTCAAAATACAACGAAACGTGGAATCCAAGAGTGGGAGGGTTTTCGAGCGCCAGACGGCTTTGCAATGAGTTCCTCCCAAGCACTTGCTGGAGTAAGCGCCAGATCCCTCTCTGTCTCTCTCTCTGTGTGTTTAGTGTTGGTCGATGTTTTGCTTTTTTTTTTTTTAATTTCATGTTTTCGAGTTTTTTTTCTTTTGAATTGTAGAAGCCAATTAAATGGCGATTGGTCGGTTTTCATCGTCATGATCGTCCAACAGATGCTACATTTTCGTGATTGTTTGTTTGGAACGCTGGAGTTACAAGTACTTTAGATTCAGCTTGTCTCGATCCGTGGATTTTAGTCCCCTAGGAGAAATCGGGTGGAAAGGATTTGTCGGTTCCACCCCTGTGATAGATCTGGCACATTCGTGTTGCTTGAGCAATTGTTAGCCATTTTTCTGGCCTGAGACATTGAGGTCACCTACAGTTGTAAGAATTCTGCCCCGTGCCGGTCTTTGTATCAAATTAAGAAAAAGGGGAAATGTAGAAATGAATCAAATGATGTTAATTGACGGAGACTTTGATTTGTACGTCGTGAATATGCAATGGCTTTGACTAGATTAACTCAGATTGGGATATAGCTTTTGATGGCAGGGCGGTGGCATCTTCTCTGGCTTTACTCGGTTTTGCAAAGGGCTTACTGTGGTTCTTATTGGGGGATATGCGGTGCTACAGATTTCCCCCCCAGCCCTTGCCTATCTTGCGTTGATTCCTGCAAGGTATGCTTTGTTTATTCCGCAGCAGAGGTGTGTGATGCCGTTATGGAAAAGTTTTTGATGCGCACATTAGAATTTACGGAATCTTTCTTCCCTAATGTTGTGCTATTATCTAGTCAAACTAATCTTCATGGATACCTGTTTTGTGTGAGGTGTGTCTGATAAAATATTTCAAGAACGTGCAACAGGAAACCAAAGAAATGTGCTCCTTTGTCAAAATCTTTACAGGATACATGTAACTCTGCTTGATTTATTTATTTATTTATTTTTTCTTTGAGTTGGGATCCTTCCCTCAGCAGACTGCTTTAACAACGGAAGTTCTATTATTAAAAACGTTCTTGATAGTAAATTGATCAAAGACATCTGTTTTTTTTTTTTTTTTTGGGAGCATCAAAGACATCTGTTAAGCTAAAATTAGGATGATTTGAATAGCTGGCACGATTGGAATCTGGCAAGTATTATATAGACTGAACTTGTTTCCTTTCATGTACTCTTTGTCTTTGATAAGGATCTTTATGCTGTTAAATTGATTTTGTAGGACAATTCCATTTGCTTGGAACCTCATAACTGCTGGTTATATTGAGCAGTCACTCTGGGAGGTATGTATTTTTTCATTTAACGTTTAGGTGGTGTTGGTGAATGTCTTTGGTTAGAACAATGTTAACCTTACTGATATTTGAACCTGTTCTTCAAATGTTCCTGTCATCCTCATCTCCTGATCAGTCTATCAAAGTCTATGAATGCATTTTGCATTGATCCACTCTCATCATTGACACGCTTGAACATTTGGCTGTAGTTGTAGACATGGGCACTTGGCCTAGCTGGATTCATGAAAGTGTTTCAACAACTTCATTTTCTGTTTTTGTGAAATGGTTTCACCGTTTTAGCGTCAGACTTCTTATATTTTAAGGAACCATGGGAAGAGAATTCTCCATCTCTATTGAAACCTTAAGCATCCTTCAGGAAAAATAGTAAACATGGTATTCCGAAATAAAAATGGCTTCGATGTCATTCTGTCAATTCCTTCTTGAGACAGATGGAGAGTGGCATATATCATGTTTTCGCACTTCTGATTTCTAAAGTTAAACCTTTATCAGCCTCATGTGCAGTGGATGGTGTATAAAAAAACATGCATGAAATTCAATAAAAATAAGTAGCAATCAAATTGAGGATTATTGTATTTCACTATCTGCTTTCTTGCCAGAAATTTGGTAAATATCCACCCAACTGGGTTTCCATCCAATTCCGTAGCCTTCTCTCATTGGCTGGTTGATCTTTGTTGGGGAGATGCCCTCTTTCCTCTGTAAATACTATTCAACCAAAAAAATTGAAAACATTAAGTCATCTTGATTTAGGGAAAATGCAGCAATTTATAGGGAGTATTAACTGATTTTACAATATGTGATTCTGGCTGTGATGAATTTAGTGTATTTTTTGCACCTGTTAAGCCGCTTCCATTTGATATATGTGCAAACTTTTTGAGACAATGCCCAGGTCACTATCTGAATAGTCTTTAAGAGCAATGCTATTTTCTTGGCACATTTCTTTTCTTTGGATATGTGAGCACTTCAGAGAGTTTTGTCATTCTCTTGGGGAGCAGCAAAAGATGAAAATTGAAGTCAGGCCATCCTAAAAGATGGAGATTCAGGGATGAGGAAGCCATCCATTATCTTTTAATCCCCCACATTTTTCTCTTTTACAAACTTATATTGGGCAAATTCTCCTACTCTTATCTATGCAGAGCACTTAGATTGGTTAGGAGAAGCCAAGGAACACATATGAAGATTTGGCAAGAGGTCAAAGCTATAAATTATAATCATCCCATTCTCTCACTTTAAAATATTTTTTTCTTCCTGTTGTGCGCGCGCTCATGCTAGTATGCTTGTATGCTGGGTTGTTTCACAACATGTCCCTGTCTCTTGTGAAAATATCTAATGTGATGCTTCCTTATTATTAATGACTGTTAAATGTTGGCTTTTGTCTCATTTTAGACCTCTCATGAGTGCTGAACTGCATAATTTTCTATTAATAATGATGCTTTACAGGAAAAATATAATCACTATGCCCTTGTAACCAAAAGTATTCGACAATGAACTTGTTTTGTAGGTTATTGTTAGCATCATTGGTCTTCTCTTCATTGGGAAGTTGCTAGAGCCAATATGGGGCGGAAGGGAGTTCGTAAAATTTATTTTGATAGTCAATTTTCTAACATCTGTATGCATCTTCATCACTGCGATAGCATTGTACTATATAAAACAGCAGGAAAGCTTCCTGTAAGTTTTTTTACACTTCGTTGCATTTTCCCTGAAATTCCTAGGCTGCTTTTTGTTTTGCTGCTTATTTTTCCTTTTTGCCCATGCTTTTAAATCTAGTTTGGAAACCTTTAATCAATCTTGTGACAAATTTAAAGTTTAGGAAAGTCATTTTATATATGCATGATTAAATATCATTCTATCTGTTTTTCCTCTTGTTTTGGTAGCTACACGCCTTTTTCTGGTTTCCACGGGGTCCTTGCAGGATTCCTGGTTGGTGTGAAGCAAATATTCCCTGATCAGGAGATGGGTGTGTTGAAAATTAAAGCAAAGGTATAACAGAGGCTATATGTTTAGTTATCTTGGTTTTGGCTTGATTTTTTTTTTTTTTTTTTTGCTTTTCCTGAATCTCAAGTGAATTTTTCTGATGCAATTGCCTTGATGTTTCTGAACCTCCAGTGGATTCCATCTCTTGTTTTGTTGGCGGCAATAGCTGCAAGCTTCTTTACAGCAGAATCAGTATCATACCTTCCAACTTTTATATTTGGGACCTATATGAGTTGGCTTTACTTGCGGTATCTTCAGCGAAAGCCAGAAACAAACTTCAAGGGGGACCCAACTGATGAGTTTGCTTTCTCTACTTTCTTTCCTGAATTTTTGCGGTAAGAGACATTCCTTCCTGCAGCAATTTCTTTTTTTAATTATCTTAGAAATTGCTACTGGCATCATCTTTTTCTTTGTTCTTGAGTGTGGTTCTTAATGATGGAATTACAGGCCAGTTATTGATCCGATTGCATCTATATTTGATCGGCTGCTCTGCCGAAGAGCTGAAATTTCTAATGAAGACAGAGATCAAACTTGGGGAGCTACTCCATTGCCTGGTTCTGATCCCATTGAGGCATCCCGGAGGAGGTGTGCCTTATAATTTCTACTTTGTGTTTTTAAGTGGACACATTTCTTTCACATCATTACAATTCTTTAACATTTCGTTCAAATCAGTACAATTCTTTAACATTTCGTTCAAATCAGTACAATTCTTTAACTGATTTATGGTTGCCTTTTTCTGTTTCTAAAAATTTGACTAATATTTGCCATTGTTATTTATACAAGTGTTAGTTTGTGAATTTTATGCGCAATTACCTTTAGTTTTCTTTCATGTTGCTCACACACACACACACACACACACACACACACAAAGGGAACAACAACCAGTATTTTTGTGATTGAATTGCCCAACTGGATCTTTTCTGCATGGGCTGGGGGAGAGCAGTAACAGTTATTGATTGGCCATATCATTATTACCCAGTTATGGGTGCCAAAACGTAGCATAACTGTTACCTGAATTCCGTTCTGTTTCCTTCCTAGAAAGTACTTTCAGACAGTTTCGTGCTTAAATTGAGTACCATGCAATTTATCTCCTCAAATTCATTTATGTTTTCTTGCGACTTTCAGTGTGGGTTTTCGCCTTATGTTTGTGAATTTTGACTGATGTGATGCGTTCTTTTGATATGAGATCCTTGCTCACAGTCACTTCCTATTGAATTGCAGGGAAAGGGGTGCACGGGCATTGGAAGAAAGACTTGCCACAGAAAAGACACTCGAAAGTACTGCAAACAAAGATGCCACGGAGAATGTATGAAATCTTCGCGTTCATTCCTGTACTGGTGGTGATCGATTGCCACTACTCTTTTGTAGTTCTGGGAGACTAGTCGATTGTATCAGAGGCTGATTTTGTTTCCAGTGTGATAATTTACTTCATTGCCTTTTGCACAAAGAAATTGATATAGATTCAAATGCAGCAAGCCTTCTAGCCCTGATGCTGCAATTTTCATTGAGATTATTTTTTGCTGGCGTTTCTGTATAAATTTTAAGCAAATTCATCCTGTGTTTTTGGTCATGTTGAGTCGTGAAGTAACTTTTATGGTGGGATGATGGTGTGGATATGGTGTCAATATACAAAGATTCAATCTTAAAAAGGGAAAAAAAAATCATTCTGGTAATTCAAACCCATCTTCAGTGTTATAAGAACTGGACCAGATTGACCGGTCTGGTCTAGCCCAGTTTCCAGCTCTACCTGTTAAGCCGCTATTTCCCCTCTCCATTTTCCCTCTTTTATTTCATTTTTGTCCCGCAAGGCATCTTCCCCAAATCAATTTCCTTGTCGCTTCCAATTTTAGATTTGTCTCCACAACACTGCCAGCTTTGTACGCCGCGTCTCAAAATCTCCTCTTCACTCCCGCGCGTAAAGCCCAGGGTCTTAAGCATTTCATTCTCTTCTTGCATACCCTTTGCGAACATGCCTCTCTCTCTCTCTCATTTCACTGCTGCCAGAAAAATGGCTCCTTCTTGGAAATTTATACATCTTGTCAAATCTTGGATGAATCGCGTTTCACCGTTGTGACGGTCTCTAGCGGCATCATGAATCTCCGTGACTACTGTCCTTATGCAAAAGGAAAATTTTTTCTTATACCCACAGTATTTAGCCAATATTTCTTTTATACCTAAGATATTTGAGAAATTTCCTTTACACCTTTAATATTTTACCCCTAATTTCCAAGATGCTCATGTCGTTAATCTCAGTCCAAAATAGACATTAATCATATGTAGAAATGTCAATTTTGACCCCACACGACTTGTAAAAAAGATTTCAAATGAAATCCCTATTATCTTTTTTATAAAATAAATCTGATGTATTTTTTATTTAAATTATAATAAAAAATAGAGCAGAAATTTATTTCGTCTTTATTTACATAATGTTGTGGGGCAAAATTGACATTTCTACGTAAATTAATGCTTGTTTTGGGTTGAGACTAACGGCATAGACATATGGAAAAATACGGGCGAAATGTTATGGGTGTCGGGAGAATTTCTAAGATGTCATAAATACGAAAGTAATGGTGGTCAAATATTAGAGGTATAGAAGGAATTTTTCCGGAGTAAAGAGAAAATTATTGAAAAGTAGAGTAGTTATATATGAGAATAAATGATTTTTTTAAAAAAAATACATTATTTTGCACGAAAAACTTTTCAAACTAAAACTTTTCGCTTTTTACAACTATTATATCTTTTAATTTTTTCACTTCTTCATATATAACCATCTTATTTTTCAATCATTTTTTACACAATTATTCATACATCTAACATATCTATCTTAATTTTATTCTCTTTATTCTTCATCATTGCCTCTATTATGTCACATCATTTTTTTCATTTTAAAAATTTTTACGCCTAAAACTTCTCATCTGTTTTATCACTTGCCAAGCACATCATGTAAAACTTTTCAATCTAAAACTTTTTACTCCGCATAATTATCCTATTTTTAATTATTTATTCACATTTTCGTATATGACTATTCTATTTTTAATCATTTCTACACAACTACCTATGCAACAAACCTATTTATTTTAACTTCGTTTTTTTTAACTTCTCATCATTGCCTCTATAATATCATATCTCCATTTCAAAAACTTTTATACCAATAACTTTTCATTCGAAAGTTTTATTACTTAGCAAACACACGTGTAAGAGTTTTTGAAATAGGATAAATTAATATGATATGATAAAGATAAGTGGTGAAAAGTAAACAGAATACAGTCAAAATAAATAGGTTAATTATATGAGTAGTTATATAGAAATGATTAAAAAGTAAGATAGTTGTACACAAAGATGCAAAGACGTAATTAAAAAATAAAGTAGTTGTTGAGGGTGAAAAATTTTAAATTGAAAAAGTTCTTATTTAAAAAATTTTGTGTAGCCAAACACGTAGTAGTTCCAGTTTTGTATCCTTTTTAAGCATTCTAGATGTTTTAACTAGGATTTATCAAAATATGATATTTCTTAGGTTAAACTTTAAAGCAATCGGTTGATTGCTTTGTAATTAGATTTTATATGCTGCTTGCTTAATTCTTTTTCATTAATCACATAACTAAGGCAACGTTTGGGATTGCAAAGGCAAATGCAAAATTGTGGTATGGAATGGGGTTCCAAGTCTATGCGCAGGTGCAATTATGCCTATAACAATATTAATTTCAACGGTTGCACATGGAAGGTTGCATACGGGAGCACCCTTCAATGGGGCACCAGCCCATTAGAACATGTTCCCACATTTTTCTCATGGGAACCTCATCTCTAGCCGTGGATTTCTATCAAACGGTCAGGATTAAAAGGGGTATTTTTGGTCGATCGAAAATTTTGGGCTGAGGATATTTTTTGCGGAGCCCAATCCTATGCACCCGGGTGCATTCAGCCTCAATGCACCCGGGTGTACTACACCTATTTTTTTTTATTTTTTTTTGAAAATTTTTTCTTGAAGCTGTTAATATAGGTTTATTTAACATATTTATTAATTTTTATTATTTTTGGAGATTTTTAGATTTTTAAAAATCAGTGGCATTTTCAGTAATTTAAAATTACCGAAAATGCCACTGATTTTTAAAAATCTAAAAAAAATATCTAAAAGTCTCCAAAAATAGTAAAAATTGATACATATGTTAAATAAACTTAGATTAACCATTGTGTAAATAAATTTTTTAAAAAAAATAATAAAAATAGGTGTAGTACACCCGGGTGCATTGAGGCTGAATGCACCCGGGTGCATAGGATTGCGTTCCATTTTTTGCAGCATCAACTACGCACATGCTACGGTCGGTGAGAGATGCAGAGCAGGCAGAGGGCTCTTGGGTTTGAGCAGCCGACAAAGGCTGACCCACAGCCACGAAGTTGGTGGCGTTGTTCGGCGATTGGTAGCATCAACCGGCGACGAAGAAGAAAATCGGCGCAAATTTTTTTTTTTTCCAGACTCAAGCAACTAGAGAATAGATTTGGTCCGGGGAGTTGGGTCATTGGTCGGTTCTGATCCGCGATCCATCTTCAGGAGGTTGGTGGGTTTTGAGGTAGCGACGATGGCGTATTGGATGATAGACATGGCTGCTGTCGGAGAAGAAACCGTTACTACCGAACTTTAGGGGTTTTCACCAGCTCTCGGTCTGATGAATCTGATAGTTTGATTGAAGCTTGGCAGCATCAGATTTGGAGGGGAATGGATTTTGTGGTAGAGCCATGGCTTCCTCCATCCACCGTCGAAGATGGAGTACCAAAGCATGGTACTCCAGCGGTGGACCATCAAATCATACACATGCAGCAACATATAAATGCAATCCATCGTTTTAATACGTGCATGTTACACCAAATTAAATAAATAAAATTTAAGTAATAAAAAATTAATCAGATAATTCTGGATTGATATTGGTGTAAAAATTATAATTTTTAACATATGACCTCATGATGTTTAACCCTTTATTTTGAAAAAGATGTTACAGTGAAAAAGCATATGCCGTATAATTTGTAAAAAATAATAAATATTAACTTATTATCAAACACTCCTAACTTACCATTCTTTTTAAGATCTGGTCGGTTTCGGTGTCAGTTCTAAATTAATTATTATATTTGAAAATTATAATTTTATTATAAATCTTACTTAAAAACTTATAATCAAGATGATAATAATATAAATTTTAAAATACATATATTAAATCTACTAAATAATGGATAAATTAAATAAGTTTTTATCAATTTAAAGAATATATTTATATCTTTTAATACAAAAAATATTTTATAAAATATACATTGAACATATATTAGTAATTCGAGTTATTCTACATATATGCACCTTGAAATCTACCTTATCATAATTAAGCATTGTATTTTTCACTTGAAGTCTGTCCTACCTTACCTGTATAAAAATAAAAATTTACCCCACTCATTTTAGGATATCGAATACTCTATCCAAGTTGCATTCGTAGTAATTTTTTTTGCCACTGTGTTTGATCAATAGGATTTTCCCATGTAGACCCCATAATTTTGCACAATTGCATTTTAGTACATGTAGTTTGACATTTTGCAAACCAAACCTTAAAAGTTCAAAATTTTTACAATATGAAACTAAATATTCTTGTAATTTTCAACTACATGAGAAAGTTTAATCTGTTTTAGAATATTCTTAGCCCTATATTCTTTTTTAATTAATGTAAAAGAAAAGGGTCATCTTATGTTGTTTTATATTAACAGTAAAATTTATTTTGCAAATGTATAAAACTTTCGGGACATTTTTTCAAAAATATCAAATACAAGTGCTAAAAGACAATTAGCAAATTTTACAAGGTACATTTCAGAAAAACCTCAAATTATACTCTGTAACTTCTCTTTTTACACGCGTATTTTCCAGATTCCGAGTTGATGACGTTAAAAAGGTGAAAATTCGCTAAAATGGACTCCATAAGAACTCGTAAATCAAAATCAAAATTTCCAATTTTTATCCTATAGAAAATAAAAGCAGTTTAATATTTTTATAGATTTTCGTATTTATATTTCATTTTAATTCTATATTATAAATTATATATTTTTTTAGTTTTTAAGTTTTCAGAGTTTTTTTTTTGGTCGATTTGTACTGACTAGGGGTGGTAATGGTCATGGTCAACCCGTCAACCCGCTCTTCCAACCCGTTTATTAGGGTTGAGATATTTTAAATGGGTTAGGATTAGGATTAGAATTATATTGCAACCCGATCTGGTAACACCCCTGGCTACTGACCAATGATCTGAATCCCAAATAGGCCAACCTGATTGTGGGTTGCAAAAGCCCAACCTAATTTCCAAGAGAGTGACATTTGAATTTCTCAATTGCAATTTGAAGCCGTCGACCGTTAGCTTGCCAAACAAGAAATAGGAAGCGGTGAACTAGAGGTGTAAATGGTTATAGTCAATCTGTCAACCCGCTTGTCTAACCCGTTTGTAAATAGGTATGGATTGAAATTTGTGAATAAATGAGTTATGATTCACCAACATGTTTAATCATTTAATTAAATAAAAGAATTAGGGTTGAAATTTTATAACTTATCAACCCATTTAACCCATATAACTTGTTTAACTCATTTAACTCACTAAAGTTATATATATATATATATAAATGTAAACTCCTTGGTTATTTTTTTTCTCTAAATCTTTCGCACATTCCTAATCTTTCCTAAACTAAGTTTTATATAAATCCAACATGTGCATAGGCCACAATTGCTCAAAAATAGGTATATTTATGTGTAAATTAGGAAAAATGTTTAGATCCATTTACATATGTATTAGAATGTAGTAATAATTTATAGAAGTAGTAATGATATTTTAAATGTTTTAGATGTTGAAATTATTACTTAAAAATTGATATTTTACATTAAATCATTGTATTACGTTGATTTTAGATGTTTGTAGCCCATACACGGTTATATCAGACAAATGAAAGAGTTTTCATAATAATACAAGTGATACTACACATAATAAATTGACCGGGTTTTCATTAATCATCTAAATGTTGAAAATAAAGGAAATTCCATAAAAAAAAGTTTCATAGAAGCATCTCGGATCAAACTCGCACGAATCTACTTCACTGTTAGAGATGCTTGTATAGTTAACCATTGTGTAATTCTATGATACCGTCTCTTCCATCTGCTGCCAATTCGAACATTATTCTGGATATTGATAAATAGCTTTTTATTTGCAGGAAAAAGGAGAAGATATTATCATATTTATTAGAGATGATACCGTTTTCTATGGAAATTTTATCCATAAAATAAGGTAATTTACAAATTTTAGAAATTAATGAACTTTCTTATTATGATAAATCTAAACATAATTTATTATCATTTTCTTAATATTTATCTAAAAGAACACGCTATATGCATGCAAATGTATATGTGACGTAACACATTATATGCTCATAGAGTAATTTATTCCAGCGAAAATAATTAAGATATTAATATCTTCTTTTGATTGGTAGTATATACACTGTGATAACGGATATTACAATCAGATACCTTCAAAACCCTTGCCATGGAGAAAATTTTCTGCAAATATCCCCGCTCAGGGGGGGACAATTGTAAAAATAACCACCCCCACCCCCGGGCACGGCTCCACTGGTAATTAAGATATTAATATTAAAATCAATTAGAATCCCAATAAAAAAAATCAATTAGAATCAATATCTCAAAAGTGTAATAAAATTTTATATAATTATTAATGAATATTCAAGTAATTATGTTATTTTACAGTGGCTAAAACCTGTCGACAAAAACTATTTTAGCATTCTTCCTAAAAATCGTCATAAAAAAGATCATATCAAATATTAAAAAATATTTTATTTATTGCCTCCAAAATCTGCCGGCGGTTCCAAGGTTTCATCTCCGCAACGAAATTTCATGACTGATTCATTGCAGTTGCATGAATACGAGGAGAAAACCATGCAAATTTGCAAATGAAAGAGCATTTGCGACTTATGAAAATGTCACTGATTTAAAAAAATAAAAAAAATATCTACAAATCTCCAAAAATGGTAAAATTTGATACAAATGTTAAACATACCTAGATTAACAGTTACATAAAAAATAAAGCCTAATTACATATGTCATGATATATTTTATATTAAAATACAACATTCTTTTATTCTTACAATAATTATGTTTTTTAGATTTTTTCCTTCATAAATATGTTTTCCTTAATGTATTTAATCTATATTTTTCTTTCGTATATTTAATTTATATACCAAGTTTTGCTATTTTAGAATACTTTAATATATTTATTTTTTATTGTTAAAAAATCAAGTTTTTTAAGGTGTGAATAATAACTTAAATGCCCCTGAAATTAATGATTTTTTGACAATAAAAAATAAATATGTAAAAGTATTCTAAAATGACAGAACTTAGCATATAAATTGAAAACACTAAGGAAAACATGTGTATGAAGAAAAATCAAATAAAATAAATGAATGTTTTATTTTAGCTTAAAATACATTATAGTGTATATAATCATGCTCTTAAAAAAATTTAAAAATAAAAAATGGATTTTTGCACACCGAGTGTACTAGATCCGGACTCCTCAAATACACTGGACAACAGCCCGAAATCATGATTGTAAGTTTCAGGTTGCTTTCTCAATGTACAGTTTGACATGCATTGCTAATTTCTGATTCACAAGTTCAATGCAATACACTGCAGATTAGTATTGCAGCAACTCAAATATATCAACGCTTTTGTAGACTTCTCATATGAAACAGAAATAGGGTCTGTCTGCACACATCAATCGAATACACACGGGAAAAAGGAAGTCTTTTTCTGCTTCATGCTGCAAACAGTTTTCATTCCATGCTGCACTTCACACAGGTAAAAAATTTTGAAAACTCTCCAAACAACTTCATTAAGAAGGCCAGCAGTAATAAGACAGACTGATAGTGGGTCATCACAAGTACTTGATAAGGGCCCATATGATCACAGCTAAGATTACAATACCGATCACTGATAGTAGCAGGCACATGCATGAGCAACCACCCTTTGTCCGTTTGTTGAGGATTGCCAGTCTTTTTTGCACGCGCTGCATCAAAAATTAAAATACTTGAGAAATAAATTACCAAAACATAATCTAGCAGCATTAGGATTATAGTATCAACTTTTGGAAGCTGGAAGATCTGCCTTGACCGAGCCAAAAGCTGGCTCAAGTTAGGTAAAGCAGAAATCTCTCTTTTGTATAGCATATATATCATCTGTTGCGGAATGTTAAGTTGCTTCAAGCTTTCTATTGGTAGATTTGCATGAACCAATCCAAGGGTTGTATTGGCCTGATGCGGATAAAGTCATGCATGCAGCCCTTTGAGCTTCATCACAAGGCAAGAAAACAGTCCTGCCTAAATGGCTGGTGAATAATATAATTAGATGCACCATTTAAGATGCAGGGAGCCTGACATTGCTAGTATGAGAAATGATCCTTTTAGCCCGGACCAAGCAAATTCCCTACTTAACCCACCTCAAATAATCTATTTATAACAATTTTTTTTTGTTTTTTTCTTCGTACACTTGTTTATCTAAGTATATTTAACATATAAACCAAGTTTTACCATTTTTGAATACATGTATATATTGTTTTGATAATTTTAAACATCTACGGATATGTATTTAAAATATCCCTATTTTTAAAAACCTCAAACGATATATACACATATCCAAAAATGGTAAGACATAGTTTATATGTTAAATATACTTAGATAAACAAATGTATAAAGAAAAAAGCAAAAAAAAAAAAAAATTGTTGCAAATAAGTTTTTTGAAGTGGGCCAAAAGGGCATTTGCTCAGCTTCGGCGGGCTAACATGATCACTCCTCATTAAATAATGAAGGACATCTGCAAAAACATGGGACTAGACAAAAGTTGAGAGGCAAGCCGATGGAAATTAAGGTCGGTCCAGGGGGGAAGTTTCAAAGCTGGAAAGTGAGACAGCAGTGGGGTTTGCTGGAAATCTCAAATGGGAAAGCAACAGTGTCTAGAAAGAAATTTGGAAATAACACTAAATATGGCATCTCATCAGCGAAGAATGGATGCAACCATTAACCCCATTTATAACATCAGTTTTTGCCTTTCCTATATTCAAATAAAAGGAAGAAATAGTACCACATGGTGAATAACAGAATAAGTCGTTCCAACAGCCCATCTCCTTGGCCAAGCCAAGAATCTAAATGGAAGACAAGTAGACCCAGCACAAGCCTTTTTAAATAAAATGTTTCATATCTTTAGCAATGAACATGAAATGAAAACAATCATTAATAATAAAAAAAAATTATGAGGGATTCGAAAGTAGGGTGAATACGTGTGAACCCAGAAGAGTGCCCCACATATTGCATGAACACAGTCAATTATGTGGTCAAATTGAAATGTTAGAATTATGAAAACAGATAAGATAATATCATTCTCTAAAGAAACAAATCAGCTAGCCAAAGAAGCCAAATCCTCTTCCCTAATTGAGAAATGACTTCTTAAAGAATGTTGATCCAAGAATAGGTCCTACTTTCTCTTTGTAGTCCTTACAAATGGAGATGATACAGCAGCATGATATTGATAACCCCACGCTGGGAGCATGCAAGCTTTGTCATAACTCATAACATCACTTGCTCTAAAAAGAAAGGAAAAGAATTGGCAAGTTAACTCTCAATGCCAAAAGCTGAGATCTGACTGAGGCTGATTCTGTGCACCTTTATCATAGAATTTGAAATGTCCTAGACAGAATTTCTGATTTACAGACATGGTTGAAAGTTGAACCAATTGAACTCAATCGACAGAAACATGAACAGAGCTGATTGAAACAATTTAGAACTTTGAGGCCTGAAATAGTATTTTCCATTTATGTCCTGTCCTGTCAGCTCATTTTCTGCAAGCCAATTTTGACTTACATAAATGGACATAGGGTGGAAGGGAGCAAACCTGCAAGCGTGAGTCTGTTGAATCCACATGTTGATCCAAGGTATCCTACCAAAAAAAAAAAAAAAAATTTGTCAAAATGGACGTCACGCTCAAAGATGAGAGTGCTTCAGAATCAAACTATAGATGAAAAAAATTTGAAGTTCACAAACATACAATCAATCTTGTGTGGAGGTCTAATTCCTCATTGACTGCCAAAGCAATATGCTTTGTGCTCAAAACTGTCTCTTCTAGCTTCTCAAGGCCGTCATCTTGCTCTACACATATGAACCATGCAAGACATAAAGCCAGGGTACAAAATAATTTAGCCCTTGCAGGAGAGCACATAAAAACTTTGACAATTACTTGCCTTTCATTATTTGTCTCTGAAGACCGACAATGCCATAGTTATCCAATCCAGCAGTTCTGTTAATCTCAGCTGCTTTTTGGTTTGGACCAAGCAGATCTTCCCTAGATTTCAAAATAATCATCCATGACATTTAGTTTGTACATGACCGACAGTAGCTAAAAAGTCAAAAATCCCCAAAACAAGAGAGAAGTCCATAACGAATAAACCTGAGCTCTCTAAAAAAAAAATGCACAACAAAATTACTTTTAGCACACATGTATTACTTTAAATTACTTTAAACCTGAGCTCTCTAAAGAAAAAATGCACAACAAAATTACTTTTAGCACACATAAACCCAGAGTACCCAATTACATATATTACTTTATACATAGCTTTAAATAGCACATAAAATCTGTTTCACGCTTCATATTTGCTATGTACTTCCATTTGAACCACTTAATTCAGTGCCCACACGGAAGTTTAAAGAATCCTCAGATAATTGAAAGCAAAGTAACCAAGCATATGATTATTTCACTATCGATACTAATCAGGTTCAAAGATCCTAGAAGTCCATTCTTTGACAAATTCCCATTGCATATCGACTTGATGTGTTGCTATGTCAAGGACACTATCATTTAAGAAGGAAAACTAAAAACAAAGGAAAATATTCTAGCCTCAACAACGTTTTAGGTTAGCATCACAGTCCCTCATGTAGGTCCATATCATGTTGTTCCAGTAGGAAAAATGTATGAGGATCTGTTGAATAGAATTTCATTTAGCTATGAAAAAGATACTAACTATACTTCTTCAAAAACAAAACCAATATTAACATATAAAAAGAAGGGAAAAAAATACCTGTTACCAAAGTTTGACATGTTTAATGTAGAAGCCATCTGATTGGCCTTAGACCTCAAATTTACAAGCATGTCTTGCCGACGGTGCAGCTCCTTCTCCGTTCTGCATGTGTCAAAAAGCTGGCAAAGTTCATTGTGTTGTCTCTCTCTTTTGTAAATAGTCAAAATTGCTCATTTCAAAAATCCACAAATATCGAGAATTCAAAGACATTTGCATGATATGCACAGGAAAATCCAAACTTTATTCCCATACAGACTACCCACGTCTACTTATACCTCAGCTGAATTCAAATGCATAGCCCCACTATGGTGACGTTCAAAATTACCAATGTGTGCAATAAGTCCATCTAATGACAAAAGACTAGTGCCCAGGTTTGACTTGACTGCCTATTTGTTTTAGCCTTTTAGACAGTGTTGTAAAAAACAGATCAGACCAGCCAGTCAGGCCAACTGAACCAGGAAACAGTCACCTTTCCAGACCAATCCACCCCAGTTATAAGTTGGAAGATTCGAACCAGAATGGACCAGTTTAACCATTGGTTTATCCATTTTCCAACTGGCCAGTTAGCCGTATTATAAAAAAATAAAAAAATAAAAAGTTGTCATTGGGTCTTGGGTGTTGTAATGAAAGGAAAAGATAGCATGCAAGCATGACATTTAATGCTTCCTTGCTGCTTTTTTCAACTTCTGGAGCGTATTAATGGCCACGTGTAAAAATGAAAAGCAAAAGGAAAAGTCATGGCCAGAACTTCAATGCATGTACTTGTTATTCCTGTTACTTTGATAATTTTAAAAAAAATTAATTCATGTGATGCTTTCTATGTTGACTGTTTTTCAAACAAGAAAAGAAATGCATGATGCATAAACTCTCAATTATAATATTATTTGTTGCATTTTTAATTTAAAATTATTAATACAATCACTATATATATTATATAACTTTTAATATAATGGTTCAATCTGGTTTTCATAAACCACTGAACTGGTTCGAACTGAACCAGTTGCTTTACTAGTTTGGTTTTAACAACATTGCTTTTAGGTCCATATGCAACAAACATATAAAGTTGAAGATCCCAGAAACACACCAGCAAAATAGTGTAGCCATCATCTAGGCCACTACTCATGAACTTGAGTTAGTATATCAGCTCCTTTTTCCCCTCATATCCAGTCTTTGATTTTTATAAATTGCATGGAAACATTATCATCCAGGCTTGATATCCACATATTCAAGTGTATGAACTCAGAGTAGAATTCACACAAAAAATCCATTGTAATTTCCACACATTGAGTACGATCACCATCTAAATTCCACTTGGAAAACAGGAAGTCATTAAAACAGAAATCACACGGCATCCTCTCTGTCACATGGTTGGACTTACAAAATATGTAGAAAAGAAATATCCACACGCAGCCTTCCATGGCATTATGTTAACGGGAATAGGCACATACATAGGCTGCTTGCTAGGAAGCTTTGAAAGAAGTGATTCCAAGCTGTCAAGTCTTGTTCCGAGAATTGTTATCTTCCTCCGAATTGCAGAGAGGTAACGTTGTATCTCTGGGCCTGAAGGAGGCAAGGAACCCTTCTCTGAAATGCTAGTACTGATATCATCTGCAAGCTTAGAAGCTTCATTGAATTCCCTCATCCACGAATCAGAAGATGAAGCCATCTCTGCAAAAACAGACACCTGTGTTACTTGTAATAATGAACTATGAATTACTAAAATATTATAATTCTCCAACCTCAGACATTTCCTATTTCATGACCCATGATGGAGATAAACGCCACCACGGGGGGCCATTATTGCTGTCTGCAAAAAATATAGTTTCTGGAAGACAAGAAAATCTGAAAAATAGAATTTCGTGAGGCCATTGTTTGGCTGACAATTATTTAAATTTCCACAAACAGAAAATCTCCAAAAACTGAAATTTCAAGTGAACTTCAGTGAGCCAATTTTTCAGTTTGAAGAGCCTTAAGTGAGATAAATTTTATGATTTAGGTGAATTGCAGTAGGTGAATACCTAGACATCATTTAACCATTTTCAAAGTCAATGCATGATCCACATGAATCAAGGAACTACAATTTCTTTCCACAGTAGAGTTAAAGAAACATAACTTTATGTTTCTTAAAATTAAAAAAAAATAAAAATTAAAAAACATGATGTAACTGATACCTCCAGACACACTCAAAGTTAGGTTCAAGCACACATTCAGGGATCTAAGCTTTGCCTGAGTCCAAGGCAAGGCACGAACTAACCAGGATGCCTTGCTGTGCAGTAAGGCATGTGCCTAGCCAGCCTTTAACAGCTACGTCGAAAAAAACAAAAATAGCTTTATAATGAGAAGAGCAGAAATCCAGTTGCTAATTGCTACACTATATAAGCAGTGAGACCAAAAAAATAAAAATAAATAAAAAAGGTTGAGTGCCACCGAATTTATAAACAGCACAAATGCGAGGCAAGAAAATGAAAACAATAATTTTACCGTGTTCAACAAAGACAGATTAATTGTGGGAGGCCTTGGTTTAAATTAAAGACCCAAAGAGCAAGGAGTGGCACAGAAGGAAGTGCTCTGCAAGCTCTGTACGGAAAAAGAGATAACTGTGGGCTAACGTTTAGCTAAAGGATACGATTTGCAAAAGACCATCAAGCATAACACTTTCTTTTAAATAATTTCCTGCTGCTCAGATGGAATTACAATTCCTCCTTGTCTCTATTCCAATGCCCATAAATCTCTACCCACGGTCTGCCAAACCCAACCAAGCTTCCTGAATACTGTTTTTTTTTTTTTTTTTTGTTGAAAAAAAAAAGACAATATTGTCTTGATTGGAAACAGAGTAAAGACGTACGTTAAAACGCAATTTCTCCACCGTTTGGACGTCACAAACTGTGGAATTTTAATCAAGGGTGCTTGCCAAGGGTCCAATTCATCCTTTTGATCTATGCTTAAACTTTTAAAAAGATGGAAAGAACCGGAATATTCACGATTGGGACTTTTAGGTGCTTCATGAGAGAGAAGAATGCAAACAAGTACATAAAAAAGACGTGAATTCAACACTTACGGCGTCATCACAGCAATCAAATAGCAGGATATGAAATTTGGTTAAATCATCATCGAAAAAAAAAAAAACGAAAATCGAATTAGAAGTTTGACCAAAAAGAAAACCTCGCTATTCCCGAGATTATCCGGAAGACCAAACGGTTGCGATTCCGATCAAGCAATATCCCAATTCCCTTGCCTCCTTAAATTGCAAATAGAAGTCCCCTGATCGCACCCAAAATCCCCAAAAGATCCCATCGATCTAAGGCCGCATTAGAAGAAATAAGAAGGAAAGAAAAGCAGACCTAGAAATCGGGATCGCGTGACTTCAAATCGTCGTTATTTGCACGTCGTTATATGATCAAGATGAAAAGCAGGCTCACAGGTCACAGCCTCACTGCCATATGCTCGGGTGCCGGCCTCGTTTCCGCCGCACCAATCATCGCCCAAGTTTTTTCCCCCATATCCAAGGCTTCGTTCGAGCTTTTCTGAAAATTTCCGTTTAACTTTTATAAAAAGTGAAAGGGTTAATTTCAAATATATACGTTATATTTATCTTTAATTACAAATATACCAACTAAGTTTGAAAACTTTCACGTGTACCTACTAAGTATGGATAAAATTTAATCCATACCCATTCAGTTAAGGACAATTAAAAATCATCATTATTCATCATATGACATGTCCAAAAAGCCCCTTATTATTGAATAATATTAGTCATTCAACTGCGCCAGAAGTTGAATAATGTGATATAAACATATCTAGTGTGAAAGAAAAACTATACAAAATAAGTTCTAATGGTGTGAATATTACACCAATCATAATGAATGTTGGATTAATTAGGGTATTTTAGGATTTTAAAATTATTAAACATTCATAACTATCATATTTGGTATATTTGAAGTTAATAAAATACTTAGTGAGTATATGCGAAAGTTTTCAAATTTATTGGGTATATTTATAAATAATGGCAAATATAGTAAGTATATTTGAAATTCACAATTATAAAAAGTTAGGAAGTATTCGGCTTTGTAATTTTAAAAGGACTTTTAGGTGTATTTGGAAAGTGATAAAATTTTTGAATAAAAAGTTTTCATATAAAAATTGTTAGAATGAGAGAAAATAGTGTAATATAAGAAGGGTAATAGTGGAAAATAGAGAAAATAAAATTAAAGCAAATAAATTAGTTGTATGAAAAATTATATAGAAATGATTGAAAATATAATAGTTTGTATAGGAAGACGTAAGAAAATAATTAAAAATAGAGCAGTTGTGAAGAGTGAAAAGTTTTAGAGCATATTTAGAAAATGATACAATTTTTAATGAAAAATTTTTTTGCGTAAAAGTTTTTGAATCAGTAAAAAATGATGCGATATAATAGAGATAATGACGAGAAATTAAAAAAATAAAATTAAAGTACATCGGTTAGTTATATAGGTAGTTAAGTAGAAATAATTGAAAAGTAAGGTAATTGTATAAGAAAATGTGAAAAATGATTAAAAATAAGATAATTATATAGAAAGCAACAAATTTTAAATTGAAAAGTTTACATTATTATTTTCTATTTTTAAAAAAGCATCAATTGCAATACTAAGTAATTTTTATCTCGTAAAAACTTGATTTTTACTAATAAAAAATAAATACATACAAGTATTATAAAATAACAAAACTTGGTACGTAGATTGAACACGTTTAAAAAAAACTTGTTTATTGAAGAAAATCAAATAAAAATAAAATAAAGAAATGTCAGATTTTATCTTATAATACATCATAGTGTATATAATCATACTCTAAATATAAAAGTGTTTTAAACATATAAATTACTAAAAAGTACAAAGGAAATATTTTTAAATTTGAATTATTTTACTAATAGAAGATGTTTCTTGTCATTAAAGCAAATAAATTGTTATTCAACCCATAAAGAGATCTTTAATAAATTTTAAATTTTATAAAAAAGTAAGTGAATATTTATTTCTTTTAACTAGATGAAATAATAATCTAAAATTTTAAATAATCTTAAAATATTCATAAAATAAACTTATGATTTTTGATAAGATACTTTAACAACAACTATACCCGCATAATCTTTTAATTAAAATTTATTGTTTTGATAAAATAAATAATAATGAGTATATGTAATAATATGAATCACCCTCCTTGTATCATGATATTATTAAAATGGATACATGGAAGCAAACTTCCGGCCTAAAAATGCATTTGTTTTTATTTTTAATTTGTTCATAAAATTATTATTTTAGATATATTTAATTCATAATTTTATCATTTTTGGAGATCTATATTTATATTTTTTAAAATTTCAAATATAGAATATTTAACTTTTGTTTAAGTTCATTGCAATATGTTAATCCTTTATCATTTGCTAAGAATATTATATCTTCATAAGTTGATTTTTCATAGAAATTTTTTTTATTGTGTTTGTCTCTAATTTTCTCTCTAATAATATTATATCATTTTTTCTTATTTGAAAAATTTTTACCCAAAATTTTTCAACAAGGGTTTTATCACTTCCAAGCACATCCTGCATTTGTACCACTGCAGGTGCACCACCGGAGCAACGGTCTGGGCTCCATCTTCCCAGACCACAGCCCATCAGTCCTCCGATCGGCGGCCCCATCAATTTGCAGCAGCTCTGCTATGGCCAGAAAATTTCAACTCCAAATAGCCGTAGCTCGGCACCAAGAACCCATCTTCTCTCAACCGACCAACTCATTAATCAGCAGCAGCTCACCTCGACACCGCCATGAGCAACACTTCAAACTCTAACCCAAATCAGCGACCAACATAGCCGTCGAATGTTGCAGCTTTTATCCTAATTGCAGAACCTAAAATCCACACCATTAAAGCCCGATAAACCTCCCTCTCGCCAGCTAGAAAATTCCACCATCTGCTGCAATTTGCAGCAATCTCCATCTAAACCGGAGCAGAAATTTAAACTGGCATCCCAAAGTTGGTAATCTCCCAATGCTAATTCCAGCGCGCCAATTTCGAACGAGCCAGCAGCATACCTGTAGCCCTTCCATTCCTAATTCAGCAACTCCCATCACCGATGCAACCAGCAAAATCCAACGCCCTTGCCCTCCTCCGATTTCGGCAACACCAATTCGAACCAGCAGCCACTGCATCGCCGCTGCTTGCTCTTTCCACAACAATCTGCATCAAATCCAGCTAGCAAAGTCAATGGCAGTCCTCTGTTCCGTAAATCCACGATCAACCATTTCAGCAAGGGTAGCAATAGTCGGCCAGCCATTCACAAGCAACCACTGCCTCCTATCAGCAGCAGACGAACAAGCAAAGCAAGCCATCTACTTCAATCCATCTCCGATTTTGAAATCAGAATCCAGCAGCAAGCAAGCAAATTTTTTTTGAGCCTACAGCAATTCAGAAAACGCCAAGAACAACAAAACAGGTCCAATTCAAGTGGCAAGTGCGGCAGCCATTCCAATCCATCTGCCGTGTGCCTAGTCTCGTCACTGTTCACCCCAGCAATGTAGCAGTCCGGCACACTCTACAAATCGTCTCCCAACAGCAGTGAAACTAGAAAATGACAACCGAACAGAGCATGCCCCATTTCCACCTGACTGGTTGTTTTCAACTCGAGCCGAAGTGCCACAAACCCAAGAAACTGGCAGCGCAAAAATATAACATCCAGCCATTAAAATCGACCACAACCCATCACTGGGCATCCCAATTCCAACTGATTGCAGCTGACTCCTCTTGCAAATTTCAACCGAATGTAACTCTAACTGAAAACCAATCAGCCAATTGCATATGCATATTTCGGTTTGGTCGAGCCTATAATGGCATCAAATCGACAGCTTCATAAGATGCCAACATAGCCTCCAATTGTAATTCAATTAGTTGAAAGAAATTGGCATTAACCCATGCTGCCCCTTAAGGATGGGTACTGGGTTAGAAACCAACACAGCCGCATATTGGTGATGTGAAAGAAATGGAACCGGCAGCATTCCACTGGAGTGTCTACTGTTTGTATAAATTTTAAAATATTATTTTTTTTATAGAAAATTTAAAAATATTATCGTGTTAGTATAGTGTAGAAAAATTGTTAGAATGTGTTAGAGCTTAGTTGAAAATTTTCGTTGAGATGATTGTAAATACCCATAAAAAATTAATTAGTTGCAAGAAATTGGAGCCGAGAGCCGAACCGCTTGATTCCAAATCGCTTCTGATCACCGGCACCGAGAGCAACAGATGGCAAAGGCATAGTGAATAAAAGGCATCGTAAAAATTTGAACGCAGCTAATGAAGACCAAAGCAGCAAATCAAAACTGATGATCAGGATAATTTCCATACCAGCATTTTGGAAGCACATTGTAAAGATACTAATGTTTTTTCGTTTCAATGATTTTTTGGTTTCCTTCTTCCTCGTTACATTGCTGGAGCCAAGAGGAAACGAATTGCTGTTGTTATCAAAAAAAAAAAAAAACTGATGAGTAAAGGCAAGAATCTCACATGGGATAGTCAACTCTCCCTTGTCCTACGTACTTATAAACTGATGGGCCCTCCTATCACAACCAACGTCAATAGACAACCCAAGCAATAAGTCGTTCAAATACAGTGGAGATTTACTTTTCGTTACCGGATGATGTAAATTTTTATTTTTTTTATAATTTTCTTTGAGTTGTAGTTGTTAAATTTAAGTCTGTAGTTTAATTTCTTAGATTAGATTTACTTTTTTCTTTCTTTATAATATTTATATTAAATTTAATGCAAATTTCTTTTCTACTTTCTTAGATTAAATTTTATGTTTGTGATTTTTAGTTGCTTTTTTAGATTATAGGTGCATTTGTTTAATAATAAAACTTTTCACTCTTCAAGATAATCTTATTTTTTAATTATTTCTTAATGTCTTCCTATACAACTATTTTATTTTTTAATAATTTCTAAACAACTACTCATACGAATAACTTATTTATTTTAATTTTATCATCTTTACTTCTTATCATTATCCCTATCATGTCACATTATTTTACACTATTTTAAAAACTTTTACACAAAAAAATTTTCATTCAAAAGTTTTATCGTTTTCCAAAACACCCTAGATTTAATTAACAAGTTATGCATTCCCTTTTTTTCTCTTTCTATCACTTTCTTTGTTTTCTTTCTTCTCTCTTTAATCTCCTCCTCCTCTCTTCTTCCTTTCCCTAGCTTCTCTCTTTTCTCCCCTCTCTGCTCTCTTCTTTCTCTCTCTTCTCTCTTCATTCTCTATCTTCTTTTTTCTTCCTCCGTCTACTCTCTCTTCTCTCTATCTTTTATCTTTAATTTGTCTTCTCCTCTTGTTTTTTCTCTTCTCTCTCTCTCTCTCTCTCTCTCTCTCTCTCTCTCTCTCTCTCTTTTCTTTTTCTTTTCTTTCAATGCATGTTAAACTTAAGAAATTCAAACTTCATCTACTCCCTATGGTTTTGACCCAACTTACCATTATCCTATGCTATCATCCTCATATTGTTTGTTTTAATGTGTTTTGATTAATTTACTTAAATTTATAATCATAGTGCTTTAAACGACACATACTTGGTTTACATCAATCACCTATGTTCTTTGATGGAAAGTGTCGCTAAAGTTGATTGAGTGTCAATTAATAGAGTGCCAACATATCGTATTTGAACTCCTAGAGTCATCAAAAGTTGTATTCAATTCTTCAATCACCAACAACACCTAATTTGCAACAAACCACTGATTTCAGTCAATCAACACAAGTGATGTTGCTTTGGTCATTACCTTCTTTTTTGAGCACTTTTAAATATTTAACTAGTAATCTATTATGGAATGAGGTTTTTAGAATTAAAAGCAAACATAGTGAGTACACTTGAGATTTTGAAAATGTAGTGAATATATTTGAAATTAGAGCCAAACATTATATATATTTAGATAAAACCCAAATTAATTTGACATAGGCTAACAATTGACAACGTGATTTAGTTACATGAAACCTACTCTACATTAAATGTATAATATTCAAATAAATATAACAAAATTAAGAGTAGCCCCATGATATTAAGGATTAGACTTTTTGCACCCATGTTCAGCCTTAGGTTTGATTTTTACTACCACCATTTTAGTAGCGTTGGTGATATTGCTTTTTGCTATTACCATCTTCGTGTATTAGTGACATTGCCCTAAGGATATTGAACTTTCCTTAATTTAACTATTCTCCCCTATTTTTTCCAACCATCCAAGACAAGCCACCTTCATGGATTAAAGAGATCTTTGATGCCTATATTGATTTTTTTTTTATCAAGAAGGCATGGATTAGCTCTTTCTCCCAATCCTCAGCAGCCTGCTCCAGACTAGGAGAGAGCCTCACATTCATTCAGAAAATAATTAATATTTTTACATGATGCCTGAAAAATATAGGGGGAAAGTTTTCCCACCAAGTATACATCCTTATTGTCTACTTTAGAACATACTTTGCCGTATTATGCGCAATAAAATTCCCCATTCGAGATACATAAAAAATGTACAATATTTAAAGTTTCTACGTAACTCTTTAATTCTTTCTACCACTCTTGCCTGTAGATAAAACTTTAACGGCAGCTATAAGTATGTTGTAGAGGATAAGAGTGTCATCTTAAAAAATAACGTCCCTATAATTCATCTCTTTCGGCCGCCTAACACCCAATAACATAATAAATAATTCCAACAATAGAGGTTTAGCATATCCTTTCCATGTTCAGTATTTGACTACAATCAAGTCTACTATTGAATCTCTTGTTAGGGGACAATATGAGAAAAAGAAAAATTAAAGAAATTTCTGAAATTGAAAATAGAAACAAGCTTTACTTCAGGTGTGTTATGACATCACTTTCATTGACACAATTTTGCTATCTTATTTTTTATTTAGGGTAATTTTGCAGTTGCCCTCAGAATACATAAAGTGAAATCTGAACTAGAATAGGAAGCAACAACTCTTCTAGGCACATAAATACTTAAAAATAAAATTCTTCTACTAACAATGTGGAAAGGTCAGGAATTGTGATTCAGAAACTGACTTCGGAAAAATCACTCATTCTTACAAACATACTTCATATACCGAAAACATGTAAGAATCTTGTATTAGTTAGTCTTCTTAATAAATATAGTTTTAAATTGATATTTGAGTCAAATCAAAGATTGTAACCAAGGGAAGTGTATCTGTGGGCAAGAGCTATGTTGTAAATAACATGTTTCACCTAAACGTCAATAATAAATCATCATCTTCTGCTTACGTTGTGGACTCTTTTTTGTATGACATGGTAAACTAGGTCACGTTAATTTTCATAGTATAGACACTCTGATGAAATTAGGTTTAATTCCTAAATCACCTAATAAATTTTTAGATAAATGTAAAATATGTGTTCAAACTAAAATCACTAAAATGCTATTTCAAAAGGTTGAAAGAAATTCAAAATTATTAAGTTTAATTCATTTTAATATTTGTGATATGGAGACATATTAACGAGAGATGGAAAGAAATACTTCATAACTTTTATAGATAATTTTAGTAAATACATATATGTCTATTTAATAAGAACTAAAGACAAACCCCTATATAAATTTAAATTCTATAAGGCTAAGTTGAAAATCAACTTGTAAAGACCATTAAATCCCTAAAATCAAATCGAGGTGGTGAATATCTATTGAATGATTTTAATTATTTTTGTGAAAATATTGAAATTATTCACCAAGTAACAACTATATACACTTCAACAACATAGAATTAAGAAAAGTAAAAAATAGAAATTTAGTTAAAATGGTCAATTCAATGCTAATTAATGCAGACCTAATTAAAGGTTATTGGGGTAAAGCTTTATTAATGGTTATCATATTCTTAATAGAATTCTTCACAAGAAAACTAAATTTACTCTTTAAGAATTATGAGAAAGCAAAACACCTAATCTTAAATACCTACGAGTATGAGGTTGTAGAGTTTTAGTAAGATTACATGATTCTAAAAGCATAAAATTAGAACAAAGAAGAATAAAATGCATATTTATGGGTTATGCAATGAATAGTACAACTTATAGATTTGTGATGGTAGAAACTAATAATCTAATTCAATAGAACACCATTATTGAATCTCGAGATGCTAACTTTAATGAAAATACTTATAAGTTAATACCTAGACTTTACTTATAAGTTAATACCTAGACTTAGTCAAAGTAATGAAACTTCTTCTCAACCACCGAATAAATCTATAGATGATAATTCTATATTCATACAAAAATTTATAGAAAATAATAATTTGAGAAGAAGAAAATGAGTTAGAAAAGATGACTATAATTGTTTTGGGTCTGATTTTTAGTTATACCTTATAGAAAGATCTAAAGATAAATTAATGAAGAACACGTTGTTCTGTCTCATATCGAAGGGAATCCATTTACTTATGAAGATGCTGTGAAATCTCTAAATGCATCATGCTGAAAAGATACCATCCAAGATAAAATGAATTCAATAATAGAAAATGGTACATGAAAGTTAATGGATTTACCACATGGGTCTAAACCTATAGGCTACAAATGGATGTTTAAAAAAAATTAAAAGTTGATGAGTTATTGATAAATTTAAAGCTAGATTAGTATCTAAGGGATATAGACAAAAGGAAGATACTAATTTCTTTGACACTCATACCCTAGTTGCTAGAATTTTAACCATTAGGTTATTAACGACCCTATCATCAATTCGTCATCTTGAAATTCATCAAATAGATGTAAAAATTACTTTTCTAAATGAAAATTGGGATAAAAAATTTATATGAAACAACTTAAAAGTTTTGTATTACCTAGATAAGAATAGAAAGCCTATAAATTAATGAAATTTTTCTATGGTTTAAAACAAGATTGAATCACATCCCCTTGTAATTGGTTGCACCTCTAGAATATGCACATCCCATTCAATTGGTTGTATCCCAATCATGTCTAATTGAATCCATGCTATTTAAATGTTTCAAACAACCAAACAATGCATCCTTTCATGTAGATGTGCAAATAAAATTGCCAAAAAATAACCAGTGGCAAGAATTGATCCCCTAACATGATGTCTAACAACCAATGATGTTACCACTTTAACTATATTATTTATGTTGTTCATTTATGATATAATATAATCTTTACTATAGATTTTGAAAATCCCAACATCTCATGCCACAGCTCCCATGCCACATCGATTTTGTTTACAATTTGGGCCTAAATTAACTTTGAGTTTGATTATACCCTGCGGGGATGACTTCCATTTCACCTTGTTGACAATGATAGAATACTACTCTGCATCAACAAATGCATCGATCTATACTAATAAGTGAATATCTCGCTCTAGTCCTCAATGCCTACACAAGAAATGATAGTCTCATCTATAATGCATAGATTCCTATAATACCATATTCTCTAGCATGAAACCCGAAATATCAAATATGCCCTTTGAATATGAATTTATGAAATTATAAACGATGGGAATGTTCGGAGAGTGATACAACTTTTAGATAAAAAGTCTTTAGTTTAAAATTTTTTATAAATAGGAAAAATTATATGATATAATATGAGCAACGATGAGGAGTAAAAAGTATAAATTTTGAAATAGATATATTAGTTGTATAAATAATGTATAAAAATAATTGAAAAGTAGTGTAGTTGTATAGGACAATATAAAGAAATAATTAAAAGTAAAGTAATTATAGAGAATGAAAAATTTTAGATTTAAAAGTTTTATATCTAAACAAATAGGCCCAAGGTCTTTAAGATGAATGTGATCCTCTTCAATCAATTGGAAACCTAACTAATTTCCAATTAGTTGCTAGCGTCGTCTAATCCTGTTTGGAATTTTTGGGCCGTTGGATTAAATATCAAAATCACAGCTATAGGGGTATATTTAATGGTCTGGAAAAAATCTGTAGGCCCTTGTTAGAAATTTCAATTTATAGTAAGACGCGACAACTACTTTTTCTCTTTCTCGGCATTTCTATCTGACAAATGACTCAGGTGCCTACGTGCTACTCTTTCTCCACCTCCCACGATATTTGTTCATCTCCCTGCTCACATGGTCATCGGTAATCTCTCCTATCTTCGGTCACCAGGTATTTTTTTTCTTCCCTCTCTCTGTTTCTCTTACCGTCTTCCCTCTCCCTCCTCCCTTCTCTCTCTCTCTCTTTTGGGCTAAAATTTGATCCACCAACGTTTCAATTTCTTCAACAAGTTAAATAACTTTTTAAATCCTAAAATGCTCCTATTCCCCATTCCAGCATAAACTAACTTTCCAGCTCATCGAAAATCTTTGTGCAGCAATTTGGCATCAGATGGAGGCATTGCACTCAAGCCATAATTGCTAGAAAGATACAATATTGACGTGATGTTTTTTTATTTTTTCATTTAATGGGTAATTTATTTCCTAATTGTGGAAATATCCATTGCCATGGATTTTCTTCAAACGGTTAGAATTGGTTGTCATGGATTTTCTTCGAAAGGTTAGAATTCGTTGCCATGGATTATTTTCCCAAAATTTACACTTGTTGCCATAAGGTCCAAATCATGTGTTACAGTGGGATTTATTCATTATGATGATTACTAGTATGACAAACCTTATTATAAATGTGAAATATGCCCATCCCGCCACCAATTGAAAACCCCTTCTACCTCATTTTTGCCGTGTCATTTGGATTTCTGAGTCTTCTATGCTTGATGCATCGGCTTGCAAATTATTTTTGTGGTTACATGGGTGTATGTGTTGAATGGATCAATGTTTATAGAATCAGGAATTTATTTATTTTTTATTTTAAATGTTGATTTGTATATGTCATTTTTCCTGGCAGTCATTCATGTTGATATGGATTGATTGAATAGTTTTTTATTCATCTTAAATTAAAGATGGTTGGCAAATTACTTTTTTTGTTTAACATGGATGAACGTATGGAATTGTATAGTAGAAACTAAAGTCCATAGCCAAATTACTCAAATACAATACACCTTGATCCAATGAGTGAGGCAGAATATGCTTTTGATCATCAACTAAATTAAGGGGGCGAACTCCAGGCTTTGGTCTAATAAATGAGTCAGAAAGGAAGGCAGCGACTAATAAAGAAGCCAAAATTGAAGATATGCATACAGATGGGATGTTCATGCCTTATGCTCCAACTGAGCTAAAGCTAAGAATTAGCGTGAAATTTGTTCTATAGATGAGGTGATTGTGTAATTTTACAACAGTTATACTTGACATGGTGGATTTCACATTAGCAAGGACAACACCCGCAGGATAAAGTCAGGTCAAATTTCAAGGCATATCTTGACATGCTCTAGAGATGGTATTGGACAAGAAAAGCAAAAATAGTGAAGGTCGTTTCATAGCCCGTTACTCATGTCCTACTAAACTGTATTTGAATTTAAATCAAGAAGGCAATGTTTACCATATCTCTTAGTTGGTGGAGAGCCATAACCATGCATTATGTACTCCAACAAAGACCCACAAGTCATGGTCACATAAGAAGTTCACGAAAGATGATTTAAGTCTCATAGCATCAATGAAGGAATTTGTATCGGTTTAGCATGGTTTATCAATTTCATGAGATATGACGTAGGAGGTCCTTCTCATCTTTACTTTTCTCAAAGAGATGCCAGAAATGCACTTAGGAGAAAGCAACAGACAATATTTAGAGGTGATGTGAATACTTTACTACACTATTTTTAAATAAAGAGTCAAAAGGATTCTCAGTTCTCATATAAAATTTAGGTTGATGAGGACATAAGATCGACCTCATGTTTTTAGGTTGATGGAAAATTGAAAGAAGATTGCTTAATATTTGGCGATGTTGTATATTTTGACAGCACATACAAGACAAATGAGTACAACGTGCCATTTGGGCCATTCGTTGGTGCCAATTACCATAATCAGTCTATATTGTTAGGTGCGAGCCTGCTTTTTGGTGAGACAATCAAAGAATTTATATGGTTATTTCAGACATGGCCAAATGTAATGAGCGGTGTCCGTCAAAAGTCTACAATCACAGATCAAGATGCAACTATTGGATTAGTAGTAGCAGCCATTTTTCTAAGTGCTAATCACCTGTTATACCTTGCATATATCTAGAAAGGTGTCAGAGAAGTTATCCTAAGTGATTCATGAGCATCCTACTTTTAAGGCACAATTGAATCATAGTTTGTATAATATAGAGTGTGTTTGGCAATTGATAAAAAATGTCAAGTTAAAACTTTTCACTCTCCATAACTATCATATTTTAAATTATTTTTTCACATTTTTCTATACAACTACCATACTTTTCAATCATTTCTACACAACTATCTATACAACTAACCTATTTATTTTAACTTTATCCTCTTTACTATTATCATTACCCCTATCATATCACATCATTTGACAACTTCTATACTCCAAAACTTTTCATCAAAAGTTTTATTTATTACCAAACACACCCATAAAAAGTGAGGATAATTTTAAAGAGTGCTGGTAAGCGATGATAGAGGAATTTGACTTGCATGAGAACTTATGATTATGGAAAATGTACGAAATATGTCAAAAGTGGATTCTAACGTATAAAAAGAATGTTTTCTTTGCTAGCATGAGAATCACAGCTAGAAGTGAAAGTATGAATAAATTTTTTGGTGAATTTATAAATCATAAATCAAATCTAATTAGCTTTACACATGGATATGATAAAGCACTAGAACGAAGATGTGAGACTAAAGTAAAGGTTGATTTTCGTACATTGCCTAGTGTGCCTGTGATGAAAACTATATGTTCTATTGAAGCTCAAAATGGCAAAAGTGTATATATCGAATATTTTTACTATTTCAAAAGGAGTTGGAGCAAAGTCTATTGTACATTGCAGAAAGAGTAAAAGGTGATAGGATAACACCACAATGACAGTACAACAATGTGAAGAAGACGAGGAGAGCAGGCAGAAGTTTGTCTCATGGAATGTATGAGGAGTTAGTAGCTACATGTCTATGCGTGAAATTCGAGTCCTTTGGTATTATTTGTAAGCACATCATCGGATGTTTTGATTCTATAAGGTGAAGACCATGCCATCTTTTCATGTGATATCATGTTGGATACAAACTGCGAAGTCTCAATTTAAACATAGATCCGCATCAAATAATAATGAGTCTAGGCAGTTGCTTGCTGTTTGCAATCATGTATTGTCAAAGTGGCGATCTTATGTTAGACACGTGGCCTTGTGAAACTCGAACACATCTGAAATTGCGAATGGCAATATGGAGAACATGATCTCACTTTATGCATTGCCTAAGCAGTCGTTGCCTATAGAGACTAATAGAATGGACGGAGTGGTAGCTGATGGAGCTCAAAATATTGGGGTGGTGTATTAGGTTCACAAAGTTCTCAAGCATTCAGCATCAACAAACCACATATTTATCAAAGGAAGGGAAGAACATCAAAGTGCATTAAAGGTGCATTAGAACAATTACGTGGAGTAAAATACTGTAGAAAATGTGACAATTCATCATTGGTCATGATAAACGTAATAGTTCCGCTCTTAATATTCAAAATACTACTATTGTCTTAATCCATTGATGAAGCATGCATTTCTTAAGGGCGAGGTCGAGGCCGACGAGTATTTCTAGCAATTAGTTTCTTTGATGTTTATGCATTGTAATTTTATATTCATATGACATGAATATTGAAATTTTCACATGGCACATATGTAAGTTTCAATCTATTTTTTCAGAAATTTTGACTTGTTTTATTAACTAGCTGTGTAAAGGTCAAATGACATGATCTTCAAATGTATTATCCAAAGTGAATAAGATAATGAGTTGCACTTGTTCATGCAATGTATTAGCTATTACGTTAACATCTAACACCAAAAATAGTCTCAACTAGCATTTTCTTCTATGTCCACATTTTAGAGTATGTTCTTACTTCACTTTGTCAGAATATTTATTAAAGTATTACTGATTATTAAACTATGAGAAGTTTTTCATATTAGACAAAAATTATTCCTCCATTCTTCATGCTTAGGTTCTCTTATAATTTCGTAATTGCAATGCTAATCCTATTTACTATATCTGATAGGATCCTTCAAAATGCTGCAAGTTCTTTAGATGGGTGGATGAGTAATCTATTTTGAAAAGTGCTACTGTGTTAGATGATGAGAGTCGAAGCAGTATGCAATTTCAAGGCCAGCTTGTTCCTTTCAACCATGAGCATATAATGGCATATATTGGAGAGGTTGGGCATTAAATAATTGATTTTAAAGAGATTCACATTGCATATACAAGTGAAATAAAGAATATGCAGAAAGCTACGATAGATGAATTGGAGAGTGAAATATGACAATTGAGAGATATAGTAGTGGAGAGAGACAAGTAGATGGTCAACACGAAGATAACCCTTGGCATGATCATTAGCCTACTTATTGTCATTTTTTCTATTATCTTGTATTTAATATTGTGAACTGGGTTTAATTTGTGGACATGTAAAATGATTTGACTAGTTATATTAATTAACCTTGAGAATGACTCATACTGTATGGACTCTTAGCTAATAGCTATTGTCTTGAGTGAATGACGTTTTTATTGTACCTAATGCAGTTAACGAATTTCTTAAAACAGAATAGTTGGGTTGGTCACAACTCCAATCACCAATGTTGTGGCTATTTGAAAATTGAATACATTAATGCAATTAACGATCTAGCAAAATGGTGAAAATAAATTCCTTTATTTGATCCTTTTAGCCCAAATGACGGTTGTTTCCTTTATGATCTTCAACTAGTGAAGGTAGTTGTAATAAAATTTACATGCTTTCCTTGCTTTTTGCTGGAAGGATTTGTTAGTGAAAAGTTGGAAAAATCATCTTAATTTTTCATAGTCATTACCACTATGTTAGTTTCTATGCATGAATCAATAGTTAGGTGCTTAGGAAGTAATCATGAGAGGTAGTCGAATGTATTTAACATTTTCGCTTAATAATTTTCTTAGTTTACGTATTGTTTTTAACAGGAGCCTATTATCTTTTTTGAAACCACTCTTATCAAAAAGTGAGACCTTTCAATTTTCCTAAGAAACAAAATTTTTTCATAAAAGAACAAGAGGTTGTTAGCATCATTAAACCTCTTTCATTCAAACCAAATTCAAGGTTTATTCCAATAAAACAAACCTAAACACTACAATAGTTTTACAGCTAAAAGTCTACAACCATTTCATAGTACCAAATACAAGATAACAACAAGAACTATGCTCCACATAGTGATGAGACAACTTCATTCCTCTCAATGTTGGCTAACTCGATGTCTCTCCTCTTTATTGCTTCTTTTAACTCCAAGTCTCTCTCGACAAATGTTTCTTTTAGCTTGTATATTTTCCCTTTCAATTGACACAATTCAACAATATGAATTTTTCTCTTATATTAGTTACATAACGTATCAAATTGTCAATCCATTACATAGCCTCTCAAACTCCCATATATATTCTTGTAGCGGGCAGCCATATTGCTTTATTTTGTAAGTTATCATTAAAAAAACTTACATCATGTGAAGCATCCTGTAACATACATGAAATGAGATTAGTCATGCAATTCATTGCATATGAAAAATGATAAGAGCATGCAAAGAATCACCCCTTAAGAAGTCTAAAATATACTCACTCAAATGGGATGTAATATTCCATAATTTTAGCCATTAAAAACTTTGGAACAAAATAAAGATGGACTATCAAATACCGTACCTAATTTTTGAAATCATAGGTCTTGCCCTCTCAAAATGCATAAGAGTCAAAATGCCCATGGCTCTCAACTCGTCCGTCGATTGGTTGTAAGATCCTTCTACAACCAAAAAATTTATTAAAATGCATTTAACATATATGTTAAAGCAAATTGTTAGGTTAAATTATGTTAAAAATGGGAAAAATATTTACTCTTATACTTCGTAGATGTGATGTGGTATTTAGCGTTGTTTTTGGATTTCCCTCAAGACATTGTTGCTTTACTATTTAAGGTTTCCATTAAACCCCACTATTATCTTGCTTTTCAACATTGAAACTCCTCCTAGACTGACCTTAATTTCCATCAGTTTACCTTGCTACTTTTGTTTGGTTCAATGTTTCTACAGATGTCCTTCATTATTTAATAGCAATCTCAGGAACCCAGTATCTTAAATAGTGTGTTTAAATATATTTTTCACTAGCTATTGTACTCCCTCATATATTTAGGTAGGCGTGCCATGTTCGTGCCCATCAAGTCATCACAAACCTTGAACTGGTTCATGCAAATTAACTCATAAAGAAGCAACTTACATATTGCAGCATTTAATGTATATGCTATAAAAAAGAGAAATTTCTATCATACCTAACTTGAGCTGGCTTTTGGCTCAGTTAAGACAAATGTTCTAGCTCCTAAAAGTTAAGATTATAATCCTTATGTTGATAAATTATGTTTTTGCAATTTATTTTTCAAGTGTTTTGACTTTTGATATGCTGTATGTAAAAAATTAGTAATCCTCAACAAATGGACAAAAGATATTTGCCAGCTGATAGTGGTGCTTAGTATTAATCATGGCTATGATCATATGGGCCCTTATCAATTACTTACGATGGTCGGCTATTAATCAGTCTTAATACTATTGGTCATCTAAATGAAGTTGTTTGGAAGAATTTTTGAAAATGTTTTTTTACTTGTGAGTGTAGTAGCATTGATAAATCGCAAGTTTTTCATATAATTTCATATTAAATTCATACCTTTAAGTATAAAAATATTAATTAAATATAGGTGTGAAATTTTATGAAAACTATATTTTTATAAAAATTTTAATTTTGTTATAAAATGGGTCACTTTGCAATATTTTTTGAAAATATAAAATTATAAAGGTAATTATGCATGCTAAGTGAGATTAAAATAGGCATTAGTGTATTAATATAATTTTGGCAAATTTATAGAATAGTTTAATACATAGATGACTAAAATTGTATTTTAATGAGTAACAAAGTAGATTATCATATTTAGATAAATTAAATTAAATGATAAATGAATTCAAAAGAAGCTAAAAATTAAATAAAGAAGATATATGATATTATTGAAACTATTTATAAAAGAATCAATATTTAAATTTGTATTTAAAATGCACTGTGGGTACACCGGATATCTCTACACCGCCGGAGCACTAGTTCGGTGCTCCATCTCCCCTAATTCGTCCCTCACTGTAGGTACCTATGGCTGTTTTGGACCCAGCACCATCGAAATCAATCCCCTAGAAGTCGGCAGCCATGAAAATAACCGTTTGAAGGCAACAATTTTTGCTGAAAATTTTAAGGAATACAAATTAGCAGCTGCCTTAAAACTTGTCCCAATAGCATCCATTGCAGCAACTAGCCATTCTAAAAATTTTTAGGCACCAACGAAGCAAGCAGCTCTTCCTCTGCTTCACCACTGATTCAGCATCTTCGTCCGGCCACCGATTTCACAATAGTAGCCTATCACCTCCTCAATCGGCCAGGAAAGTCTGACGATGCAGGCAGCACCGATCGGGTTTTGATTTGCAACTAGCAGCTCTAATTCTCATCAAATTGGCCGGCGGATTAGAATTTCCCAAACCCACCTGCACAGCATTGTTGCTAGCAGCAAAAATCCATCTGTGGTAGCCATTAAAATCTCACCCCTTATTTCCGAACGGCAGGAAACCGGCAATAGCCTGCCAAGGACCACCCCTGTTGCTCTTTCAATATTCGACTTCAAGCAGAGGCAGCCTGTCTTCTCCGAACTAAGCCATCTCCATGAAAACTGGTAGTGAAAATCCCAAAATTCGGCCAACTGCAACCGCTAGCGACAGAGCCTGATCGATCACTGCCTCCCAAAATCCCATCTTCACCCATTACAGCCCCAAATCCAAATGACCGAACCACAAACTAGCAACGATATGCCTCTGCATCTTCCCTTTCTTTCGGTCAGCCGTGATTCCAGCGCAGTCCTCTTCTCCATGCTAGGCGACCATTGCAGCTCAATAAATCCAAGCCCTCCATCATCGAACTAAGCAGAAAATTTGCATTGCTTAATGCCAATTGCAGCTACGTCTAATTCGCTTACAATGCCCCAGTCGAAATTCAGGCAATAGCACAAAATTAAGATGTCGCCCAGATCATGTAGCACCTAGAAAATTTAGTAATCTGAAATGCCATCGATTGGAACGCCCGTCCCAATGTTGCTTGCAAAGTGGATTCCAAAGCTAGCCAAGAAACGCAGAATGGACAGTGAAGAAGGCAAGAAAACGACAATAGCAAGGCAGCTACAGTGGTGTGCAAAGAGGGCCAACCCATGGGAAGTGCTTCCCACGGTTCTCTCATAGGAAGCAACACATCCACCGTTCATTTTCAATCGACGGTCTGGATTGAAAGGGGTAATTTTGATAATCACAATAATTTAGAAGCAAGAGTCGAGAGAGAATCTTACACGTATGTAGCTCTAATCTTCCCTCTTCCCTCCCTGTGATCTCTCATGTCCCTATTTTTGCCCTAGCTCGAACGTCCTCTCAGGCACCGACGATCTCTCCTTCCACCCCTCTTGCCATCTCTTAGCAAGAGTCGATTGAGCTGCTCTTGCACGCACCTAGCTTGAGTCTCCTCTCCCAGTGATCTCTCATTTTCCCTTTTCTGCCCTAGCTCGAACCTCCTCTCAGGAACCGGCGATCTCTCCTTCCACACCTCTTCCCATCTCTGATCTTACACGCACGAGTAGTTCCATTATTCCTTTCCTATTTTTTCTTCCCTTTCCTCTTTTATGCCCTAGTTGGAATCTCTTCTCTCTCGACGACCTCTCCTTCCCCCTTTTCTGCCCTAGCTCGAATCTCCTCCCCATTGCTACCACTCCTCCGCACATCATCCATCTTGCGCAAGTCTTCAACAACAAGCAGCAGTAGTAAATCCCATTTGCAGGTGCGCTTCCCTAGGTATTTTCTCCCACGTCCTCTGATCTACTTTCACATCTCCTTTGCACTTTTGCTAGTTTTGTGAATGCATTGCCAATTGCGATTGAGTGACTAGTGAGGAAGAGGTTGACCGTCGCCAAGGCTGCCGTTATTGCCAAATATTACAGTGAAGTAGAAGTTATTGGCGACTGAAATCGGCAGTTGGATTGGTGCAACTTATTGCTAGACTTATGGTGAAATGGCCAAAATATTCTACACATTAAATACAGTTATAAGAAACTATGTTCTGGGTTTGTTTATATCATTCATATTGGCTTTGCGAATCTGTTTTGGGGTCAACATTGATGTGTTTCCAAAATTTCCAATTTATGTTTTTCCCGGAACCCTTTGGTGGGCAGAAATATATTCCACATTACTGCCTATTGTTGAATTCAACAATTCGATTCGATTTTCTATGGTAGCCAATTATATTTAGCCTCATAGGTTTTGAATAAACTGCAGATGGTCGAAATTCTTAATTCCATTATATATATATATATGATTTGTTCTATTCTGTGCTTTGGCTGTTCGGGTCTTTTTTGGATGATTAATATTGTTGTTTCAAATACGTTTGATTGAGCCTCCATAAAAGTGGTCCCGAATGTTATGTTATAACTAACATAAAAGAGATTCAAAATGTAATTTTATATATGTTTCTTTGTACTAATTTTGGTATGCTTGTCTGACTGACCTCTTCAACTTTGATTGCTTTGAAAATTGTATCGTTTCTTATTATCCTTATATAAGTCTTTATACTTACCAAGTTTAACCAATTTTAGAGTTCATTTACTCACTAGCCTGCTGTGAATGTTCCGCTGTAATCTCACATGGAATTTGTACAAACGAAAAAGCATTTGTGTTCAGTTCAATATAGAAGAATATAATATCTGAATGAATTATCGCTTCTGCAATTCAAAGTCTGAACGTTGGGAATTTAGGGATGGAAAGATCCATGATCTGATATCTCCTGAAATTGCTCAAACTAGAATTGCATTCACATAATCTTATTTGTCTAGAATCATGTTGTGTTATTGTTTGAGTTTTTTAGTTGGTTCTGTTGCAATATAGAGGTATTGTGCACATTGTGTATTTTGTTTAGCTTATGGGTTTGATCATTGTGAAAGGAGTTCACTATCTGAATCTTAAAAAGAATACAACTTACTGCTTTCCAATTTGCATTTTTGAGTCAGCATGGGATGGACCCATTGTTGGAGGAAATGATTTTCTGTCTTTGTTTGCACAGTTTATTGTATAAAAAATCTGTTATGTTTTGTTAATGACCTGACAAGGTGAGTTAGGCCTACGATGTCTGTCTTCAGCACATAAACCATTGGGTTTGCATCTGGAGCATTTGTTTGTTGGACAATCTATCGCAAGCCAGGGATGGGCTGCCTGTAAATCATGTTAATGTGTTCAAAAAATAAAAATGTTGAATGTGCGTCATCCATGATTAAAATAGGAAATCTTTGAAGAATAATCATTGACAGTTACTACTCTATTATGTAATAATAATTTCATCTGTCAATGTGTAATGCTCAAGATAGGTATTAATAACTTCGTTGAGATATTTAATGTCATGTCTAATTTTTCTTGTTGTCCGCTCATTGAAATTTGCGAAAGAACAGTAGAACCATATGTGACTTTTATTTGTCTCTGCAATCATCATGCCGAATTTCTATTGATCATGTGATGACGGCATATCTCAGACATACATTCCCTCCTTACATGAAATGAAAATTCTATTTGATGTAGATTCTTATCATACAAGTTGTTGAATCTTATGTATTTGGTGCTAAAAGTAATGTTTTCCTTCATGAATGCATGTATATCCTTGTGGGTGGAATTTGGACAACTTATTGGAATGGTCTGCGTGTTTCCTTCCCAAATTACAACCCCTTCAGAAATTATTTGAAAACAATTGAAAGTAAGAATTTTAAGATCTGACTAAATGAAAAGAGAAGCTATCAACATTTATGTGAACCCATTTTTGGGATGCAAAGGTTGCTTAAACCCTTCTTTTTTTTATTACTAAGCTACTTACTTCGAATCACTAATGTGGACCAATTGAACATAATTTTGTTTTTCTAGTTTTTCTTCCAATACTAGCGGCCACTCCAAATCCACTTAATGCAAATTTCAGTATTTTTTCCACTAGGAGGAAACACTACCCATTATACACTTGACTTTGTGGTATTTCATTGATTAGAATCTGTTTTATGGTTATGGTGGATGCATGACAAGATCTAATGGCATTTAACATGTTGTTTTAAAAGGCAAAATCAGCTATAAATTTTCTGTATTACCTATTTTTTGCAATGAATTCATAATGTGTGGGTAAAAAAACTAGTCCAATGATTGGAGACTTATAATCTGTTCATAAGGCTGAATTTTACTGGATCATAATTTTGACTTGTTCAAAGCACTAAATTTGTGACTAAACTCAATATGAATTAAACACGTCCTATTTTTTAATCATTCACTCTGCATTCATTTTTTATCTGTATGCATTTACTTTTGAAACCCATAATCATGTATACAAGAAATAATTAATGCATCTATTAGGGTATTTTCCATTGTTATACATTTGCTTTGGTATGATCGGCCTGAATTAATTCATCCCATTGATTGTCTGAATTGTTTATTGTCTATCCAGATATTTTTTCATTTCTATTTTAATTCTACTCTCAGTTCCTCATGGATTTGCTTGAATCTGTTCATAGTAGAAATTCATCTTGCTTCCATTCTCTGATCTTTCTAATAGATTGCAGGTGGCTTTTAGCTTTCATTTCGTGTTTTCACAGATCATTTTGTATGGTGTTTTGCCCGATTGACTTTTTTTTGATAATTTGTTTTTGGTTTTGTTTATATGGGTTTTTGCATGGAATATGTGGTCGGTTGTGAAACCCCGATCTTAGACACGTGTATGAAACTCTAGGGTTGTAAATCCTAGGTAATATATTAATAAAATATATATTCATGAGTGAAAATATTTAGAAATAGAGGTTAAAATAATTAATTATGAAATTCGGATGAATAATGCACGTTAATACTGCATGTGAATAGTGAAACGTGAATAGTAAACGTGGGATTAAGAAATATGTTAAGTTAATCACTTTGGATTAACTTAATCATAAAAGACGAAAAAGGAATCTTCCCACTAAAGGACAAAATTTCTTTTGGATTTAAATAATAATTTTTAGATTTTTATGGATTTTTGTGAAGAAAATGAAGAAAATTTCATATCTTGCAATCCGGACGTCGAATTGAGATGAAATTTTTTATGGATGGCCAAAATATTATGATGAACATGATGAGTGGTCCAAGATTGATCAAAAATTATGAATCAAAGGTCAAGATGAAATGTCATTTGGAGATCAAAAAGTAGCTCTACTTTTCATTAATTGTAAATTTGACTTTTTATTAAATTTAATAATTAAAAATAATAAATAATAAATGAAAATCAGAGCTACAGCAGGAGTGGGGGGAGCTTTTTGACCAAAATCAATGGTCCAAATTCATCCTCATCAAAGATCAATGGCTAAGATTTAATTCGCCTAAATTAAATAATTTAAAAAATAAAAAAAATCATGGAAAATAGGGCTGCCATAGGGGGGCTGGAGCTGCTGGGTGGATGCACATGGTTCCATGCACCTTTTGAAAATTAGAAAAAAATACATTTATAATTTAATACCTCAAGCAAGGTGGGGGGGGGGTAAATTGCAAATATGTGAAAAATGCATGCCTATAAAAGGGGAGCATGGGGTGAACGTCTAAGCACATCCTCCCAGCTCCAAGATTGAGCAATTCAATACATTCCCACCCCCCAAACACGTTTTGACCTTGAAAGAAAGAAGGAGAGAAGGTTAGAGAGAGAACGGCCAAGTAGAAGGAGAGTTTTTCTACTTCAGGTAAGGGGATTCTTCCCAAATTTCTTTTGAATTCTAATTAGGGTAAAACAATTCTTAGATAATGCCTAAGAATTAGAAAATAAATAAATTATAATGCTTAATTGGAATTATGCTTAAACATCGAAAATTTATAGCAAAGATGGAGCATTCGGGAAGATAACATATGATATGTGTAAATAATGCTCCAAAATTGATAAATGATTATTTGGAATGAATGAAAATGATAAATATGATGTTGGAATGATGATATATTAATTTCATGATTTTTGGAATTAAGGATTATGCTTAAGTGAATTTATGTTGATTTTTAGTATATGAAGAAAATGATTTATTTAGCCAAGTAAATGATGATAAATTCAAAACGTATGAAATTTTTCATGATATACTAAGCATAAGTTATGTCATGGTATTTTTTATTTTTTGAAAAAATGTCAATTTTTGGAACCCATGAACACTAACCCACGTTACTGTAAACAGTAACCTCGGGTGAACAATAAATTGCTACAGTGATTTACTACAGTAACTATGAATAGTAAATAACGTGATTTTTATTTTTATATTTTATGAGGATATATGGATAGAATTTTTAAAGGATTTATGGATAAATATCCATATAAATGAGTAATGACCAAGTATCTTTATATGATTAACCTCTATGGGAATGAGGTAATGAATGGTTATAAAGCAAGCATGGAAAGTAAACTAAGACATAGAATTGATGGATAAAATATCCATTTTCCTTGTATAGGGAAAAAGGAAAGGAAAAGGTGGAGGACACGGATCGAGGAGGTAAGCAAGCACAACTTTGAAAATGTGATTTTATTCTCAAGTATTTATGAAATGTGTTTAAGGGTGGCCATTCCTATAATATTTTAAAATGATGAATGTTTATGAGTTTTTTATGAAAAGTCATGCCGGCATATTGATATCATGAGATGTTCATGGACATGTGCACATGTATGATGCATAATGAAGAGACTTTGGTGGAGGAAGTAGGATCAGGGATCCCTCTTCACCATTGCCAAGTCGCAAGGGCTGTGTGCCGGCGGCGTCTTCCCAAGAGGTGGGGGCACAAGGAAGAGGCTTTAGTGGAGGTAGAAAACGGATCAGAGAGTCCCCCTTCACTATTGCCGAGTCGTATGGGCTGTGTGCCGGCGGCGTCCTCCCAGAGGTGGAGGCAAAGGAATGTTATGTGTGAATGAATGCATTGCATTTTCATACATGAATTGAAAAGGAAAGCATGGATTTGAAATGATATTTTTAAGGGACGTTGCAAATAATTCTCTACATGAGAATGACAAGTCACCTGGTGTAAGAGGTATATAATGCCAAAAAAATCAAAAGTCATGCTTGTAGGAACCATGTAGGCGTCAAGAGGAAGAGAGGTTCCCCTTGATGAGGCTAAGTCGGAGACAACTGGCGTATTGGACCATGCTCTGTGAGATGTTCCTTGGGCTAGCGTACCCGCACACGAAGGTTTATATTAGGAGTGGAAAGGAAACATTTACACATCCAATGTTTATGAAATGATTTTTATGAAAAAGGTTTCTATTCCATTGATAGTTGATCACTTGCTAAGTGTCTCCTATCGAATGGAGAGAAATGCATTTACGAATGGTTTACATGAATGGTTTTCATGAATGGTTTATGAAAAATTTTCAAAAATGGTTTATGAAAAGGTTTCTATTCCGTTGGTAGTTGATCACTTGGTAAGTGTCTTCTACCGAATGGAGAGGAATGCATTTAAAATGAAAAATGCTTGCTTATTGAGTTTCGACTCATGTTTTGTTTTCCCAACCTCAGATAGGTGTAGGGAAAGTCAGTGATGAAAAAGATCAAGTTAATTTGCCCGTAAATGATATGATAAATGAATGAAAGAAGCATAGTTACAAAGGTATGTAATCCTTTGTATATTGAAGTATGAATGAATGCCCTAATGAGATATAATGAAAAAGGACATAGGTTGTATGAAATTATGAAGTTATGAATAATATGAGAAGTTGATGATTTATGATGATATGGATGAGTCCATTATGAATGATGATGAGTATATGATTATATGATGAAAGCAAAAAAAAAGAAAGAAAAAAAATTGGACGAGTTCCAATTAAGAACCCGTCGTGTGATCAGGGCAACAATCCTGAGTCACGTTTACCAATCGACAAGATCTTGGAGTAAGGACTATGTGGACGCCTCGGTTCGGGGCGCCACATCGGTTCAGTGCCATTTCCCTTGTACCATACTTAGGCGTTTCAACCAGTTTCACCAATGTAGACTTAATGTCATAAATGAATCAGTAAAAAAATGCTTGAATCAATAAATAGAGCATCTGCATGATTGGCAGCTTCAATTAATCTACTCCCTGAGTAGGTTTCCAAATTTGAGATGGTTGGTAGTGAAGTCCTCTTGGACTCAAAATTGCAATTGAAAGTTACATAAAAAAGGTTGTAGTTATAAGACTACAATTTCAAATTTAGAGGTCTCCTAAGTAAATGAAATGGTGGAACATGTTATCTTACTGTGATTGAAAGGGTTTACACTTACGCTTGAGTTCTGTGCTAATGTGGATGTTTGTTCCATATGTTGTTCAAGATTGCACTTTTAGGCCAAGAAGCTTTCTGAACGCATGAAATGCCTATAATATTCTTTTAGATTGCTTCAAGAAGTTTATCCATACAGTACCAATTGATATTTGTGCTAATGTATTAGTCTTTTCTTTTTTTTATCCAATTCTATGGATGGGATTATGGTAGCCATGCTAGCATATAAGACAATATCTAGTACCAAAAATTACAAGAAACCTAGTTCCCTGGTGATGCTGCCTGAATCGCTGATTGTTTGAAATTATGATTTAGATATGTAACTGATTTCATCCATTTTTCAACCGTATTAATAATAGTTTCAATGAGAATTGTGAACTGCTCTGGATGAGATTCAAAAATTTTTAAGATGGAAGACCAAATGAGATTCAATCAAATAGTCCAGAAAATTAACACGGTAAATGCAATTTTACTTCATACTCATTTGAAATGAAGTTTTACTTATAAGATCTTGGATACGTTTCAAAATTAATATAATCGAGAATTAGGAAATTGCACAAAATTTGCATTGACTAATTGTACTACACTAGTTGACCGTCCTTTTTGTAAATCTATGAAAATTTCTACAATTGTTATAGTTTCTATCATAAAGTTACCACGTTGAGTGGTCCATGAGTGGGATTAATAGGATGTAGCTGCCTACCATCACTTTAATGCTTTTAAGGATATTTATGTCTAAGTCGTATTTAATTAGTAATATTAACTAAGTTGATGCCAATTAATTTTAAGAAGCAACCAAGCATATGGTCGACCAACCGCTGGGTAGCTTAATAATGAAGATAAATAAACTAAATGTCTAAAATTTATATAGGAGCATGCTATCCATTCAAACCATTAAAGTTTATAATGTTTAACTTGTATATTCTCACAATCTTTGGATTTTTACTATGATCATATGAAGATTTTAGTCCCTGGGTATGGGGTCATGCTTGTGCAACTTGAAAATAAATAGTTCAACATTTCAAGTAAGACATTGTCAACATACTTCTTAAAGCTAGTGTACTTTATCCATATTTAGTAAAGATCATAATTTGTTTTGAGTCTTTTCAAATGGTTCCTTATCATGTGATTTAGAGGAAGTCAAAAGTTGTTGAATGTATTTTCATAGCACTCCTTACTCTTTAGTTACAAGTTTTCAATGCCTCTATATCCAAAATGGGTATTTTTGAATCCATTCAATGCTTATCTTGAAGCACCAAAAAAACAACATTAACTAGATTTGTGATCAATAATGCTTATGCACCAAAATTCAAATAGCAATTTGTTGGAGCTTATGTTTTGAAAATTCAATATCTATGCAGCATTCTTCTTTTCTAAATTATGAATATAAGGGGGTCATGATGAGAAGCTAAAGCACTATTATGTTCAACTTCTTATAAATTCAAGTATTAGCCAAGGGCCTAAGAGAACATAGAAAAAAGCAGCTTCTTCTTATAGATCTTTATTGTTCTTTCTTGCATGACATAAAAATAAACTAATTGTCTTTGGATACAAGTAGAAAATGCATGTTGATTAATGCACTGCTATGTTCGTTTGATTAAGTTGATGATTGGTTTATTTCTTATTGAAGTTAGTTTCGTTAAGATTTCGTATAGAATTTTGTGGTACCCGTTTTGAATAATGCTACCTACTTTGAAACTCACCTACGCTACTCACCCATAAGCACATATAAATAGGTTTGTTATTTATCCATGTTTTCTCAAATTTCATTGTAGGCATCGGGTGAATAGTTTGTAATTACTGCTATTTTTATTGAATTTATGTTAAAGTATATTAGGTCATGTTATTTATGTTATTTTTTAAATTTCATATAAAACCTGAGATAAGTCATGGTAGATATGTGTAAAATTAGAAACTAAAAGATCATTAAGTTATAATGGAGATATAATCGGTATATTATTGTGATTTACAAGACAATAGATTAAATCGATAAACTTATTTGTTCCAATTTTCTTTTCCAATGTTTGATTTCTGTGCATTAGATTAGAGTGATGGAGTTATATACGTTGGGTGGACCTTTTTACTTATGATAATTCAGGTACATCCTTACTGACATGTGTAATGGCACAGATGGGGATGTTGAGTTGCAACAATTCGCCTTTTGCTCTATTCCTTATTTCCCAAGGGCAAAAAAAAGAAAGATATTGTGCAGAGAAGACACGTGAAAGGAGCATTTTAAACAAACTGCACATGATCATACCTCAAGGAGTGGACAATAGTAGTCAGAAAAACAATGATGATTGATCAGAGCAATTATATGGCTTATGGTGTTTGACGATATTTTTGTGTCACATGGCTCACAAAGTAGATTTGAGTAGCTCAAACTGGGGAGACAATTTTTAGAGATCAGCACAAAAGTTTAGACAACTTATATACACATTTATTGGGTTATGTTCTCAAAACTCTATGAATTATGAACAACTTGACCAACTTTTTATCAGTAGTCGAGCAAATGACGTAAATCATTGCATGAAAAATGGCTTGTGGTTATTGGCTAATCCTCCATGCTACTAAAGTTTCACTAATTATTTTGCACATAAACTGCTTGCAGGATTCTGCAATTGATATTCCTTTGTCTTTTCTCATCTACTGGAGCATTTTATAACAAAATTGTCCTCAGACCCAAGGACACATTCCTTACTTTCAAGTTATTTATATGGGTGTTTAGTCTTGTGCAAATAGTTATATCGTTCTCATCTTGTGGATACTGGATACACCTTGTTTGTAATAAATCATTCGTTAGGTTGTGTACTTTGACATCCTTCCCTGGACCCTGAAATGGTTGGGAGATCTTGCATTGGATCAACCATTTTTATGGCATGACCAATTTGCCTACATACCACTGCTAAGGGAAATAATATGATTTCATCATCATTGTCTTGCCTACCTGTCATTCCCCATGAGATTTTGGTACTAGTAGTTGACAATTAAGTTAAAAATAAGTTCCTTGAGTTCCTGTCAAACAAACATTGAGCTTCCTCTTTTTCCTTCAAACTGGTCACTGTGATTTCTGTTACTGAGCGCCACTGATTAACGATATGAGGGTTTTGCATTTTCTAGTTGGATGGATCTTATAGACTTTCAGCTAGTCATGCGTACAACACCTGTCCTCGTGAAGATATCCACAGTGATGTCAAACTGCTATGTGTTTGTTTGCATGTCTTATGGTGGTAGTGTTCACTGTCCATCGTTTTAAGGCCTTAGCAGGATTTCCTTTGTACCGTAGTTAGGTGTTTCAGCTAGTTCACCATTGAAGACTTAATGTCATAAATGGATCAGTAAAAAAATGCTTGAATCAATAAATAGAGCATCTGCATGATTGGCAGCTTGAATTAATCTACTCCCTGAGATGGTTGGATGTGAAGTCATCTTGGACTCAAAATTGCAATTGAAAGTTACTTAAAAAAATTATTGTTAAAAGACTACATTTTCAAATTTAGCGGTCTCCTAAGTAAGTGAAATGGTGGAGCATGTCATCTTACTGTGATTGAAAGGGTTTCTCTTTACACTTACGCTTGAGTTAGTTGCTAATGTGGCTGTTTGTTCCATATGTTGTTGAATACTGCACTTTTAGGCCAAGAAGCTTTCTGAACGCATGAAATGCCATTTAATATTCTTTTAGATTGCTTCAAGAAGTTGATCAACACAGTACCATTTGAGATTTGAGCCAGTGTACTAGTCTTTTATTTTTTAATCCAGTTCTATGGATGGGATTATGACAGCCATGCTAGCATACAAGACAGTATCCGGTACCAAAAACTACAAGAAACCTAGTTCCATGGTGATGTCGCCTGAGTTTGATAAATTCTCTTCGTAGATGAATTTAGTTAGTGTCATCATGCTGTTATGAAACATTGATTTTGGAGCCCAATGTCTCGAGATGGTAAACTTTGATCACTTATGTTATTACCTTTTGTTCTGTTTATTTATCTGTTTGTTATTGTTTGTGAATGACTACCACAGTATCTTGGTTAGTTGTTTATACCTGATTTTACTAAAAATTAAATAATGAAAAATAACGACACCGTTGAGACTTAGTGACATGTTTAGGTTCATTTTTGGTTTTCGTTTCTCTCCTTCTTGTTTATGACTGTGTACCAAACCGGCTTTGTAATTTTTGCAGCAAAGGCCTATCAGTTTAAAGATCAATTAAGAGAACTGGAGGGTTAATTGGTTATATCTGTGGCAGGTATGACTGCACTAGATTGCTCAAGATGTGTACAAAATATTTTTCATTATTTTTAAGATTTCTTGTTGCGCAATAGCAGATTTGGTTGGAGTTGGTCATGACTCATTAATTTATAATGCATTTTGGGGAAGGGGCGGATAAAGGCAGTTTTCTACTTCATGACCTGGCTGTTGTCATTGCTCGGTTGGTTGAAGAGTTTCAATCCATGCATGCGACCAGACTAATAAAACCTGTTTCCATGCCTCTTTTACATAAGAATGATGGTTTCACATCTCCGGGACATATTATATATGTCATATGATGCTATGCCAATTAAATAGGGATACAGGTAGTTTTTCAAATTTGTTTATACGAGCTTATGCTTGGAAAAAAGGCCGTTTATATGTCATCCGATTTTCAATTTTCTAACATCTACATCTTGAGTTTTTATTTTCATCATGGTGCTATGATAATATAAGAAATAGAAATAGTTGTCTTTCCATCAATCTCATGTGAGTTTTCTGTATTCCGAAGGAATTGCTTTGGTTGGATTTGTGGAAGTGAATGAGAGGAAACCTATTTTCAAAATAAATTGCATGGCACGTAATCTCAGTTTGTACTTTTCCTTTGGTCGATTTGATTGCATGTACATATCAGTTGTTAAGTTGGAATAATTAAATATTAGTTTTAATATAATCCTATGCATGTAATGACTGAATTGGAACATCCCATAGTGAGAAAAAATTATTCTACTTCAGTTTGTCATCTTGATTGAAATTGATTGGATGAGTATCATTAAATCCAACCAAACATAAAACTAGTACAGTGTTTGCAAATTATGCCCCATTAAAGCACAAAACCCTTGGGGGTAAATTTTCAGTGGAGTAAAAAATATGGTGAAATTTGGATAAAAAAATATGTGATTACTTGGTTACACCAACACAAAAGGCAGGAGTCATCAGCTTCTCTCCATTTAAAATTATTCAAACTTCCTCAGTGCACTGCATACTTATCCCTAAACTTAAATATGAATACAAGGATATTTAAGGTTTTAAGGCCATAGTGTGTTGCACAGTCATATGAACATTGTGCAACTGGGGTATATATTGGGGTAAACATGAGTACAAATAAACGAACGTATGCGTCCTGGCACTATGATCCTAGATCTACGTATACTAAGATTTCTTCCATAAATGTCAAATTCCCAAGCCTGAGCACAAAAAGAAAATGAAAGGGTGCTATTTGTCTTTCACTAATAGATTTTAAGCTGCATCCCAAAAATTCAAGATGATTGTACCTATTTGAAGATTTTTGATTTGCTCCACATATCCAATTCTGGTGGCCAGGCACCTTCAGAATATAAATGATCATCATCTTCAACTGTTGATATGCACAACTAGCACAGGGTCTAGATTTGAATCCCCTTCCTTACCATGTTTACTCTTGTTGAAAGTGAATGGGTCAACAGTCTCCATCCAAAAATCAATATTATTCTTGGATTTTTAAGTTTCAATAAGCCTTTGAATACATCCAGATCCTAATTAGATGGTAGTCCCCTTCCACTTCCTTGTTCTCACACTTTATACTGTCTCATGAATTTCCTCAGGTAAAGGATCATCTTTCGGTAACCTCGTTCGTGCTCAGTTTGTTTCAAAGAATTTGATTTCCTCTCCTTTCCCCGATTTCCATTTGCACCCTATTTCACTAGTTGGACAGCTTTGAGAATACACCTCAAGTAAATGAGTATGTGGTTTTTGCAGTGTAGTCTCATAAATCATAATTTGGAAATTATCTAGCCTTTAGGACCCTTTGTGCCATTGATTCCTAGTTTACCATTAGTCTCCAAACTTGTTTAACTAGTAAAGCAAGATTGAAGGCTTCTAATCTTCTAATACCCAATTCTCCATTTGCAACTAGGTAGCATATCCTTTTCCAGACTATCCAGCTCATTCTCCCCTTACCATCCCTTTCCCCCACTAAAATTCTATAATTAATACCTCGATATACTCATACGATTTCTTAGGGAGGACAAACAGACTCATGGCATTGCTTGGAATAGCCTAACCAACTGCTTTTATAAGGGTTTCTTTACCACCCCATGAGGAAGTTTTCCTCTCCAACTTTAGGTCTTTTTCTCATCCTTTCTCTTTTATATATCTGAATACTTTGAACTTGGATCTTCCCAACCAAGTTGACTGTCCCAGGTACTTCTTAATTTGATTACCCTTTGATCCAAAAATTGATCCCAAGACATGTTTCTCATTGGTGCCCACATTCCTACTAAATATTAAGACAGTTTTCTCAACATTTACACGCTACCATAAACACTGCTAATAGATCTTGATCATATCCTTTATATTTAATGCTTCTCTCACTTATGCCTTTGTAAAAAGGAGGATGTCATTTGCAAAGAAAAAGTGAGAAATTATTTAGCTATTTAGTCGTATTTGAATACCATGAAGGAGACCCTTGCTTTGGAAGTTCTTGATGAGTGCTGATAGACCTTCCGCGCATATAAGACACAAGTACGATGAGAGAGAATCACCCTATACCCATGACTAGCTACAAATGGGTACTGTTTTGGGACCATTGATATTTACTCTATATTTAACGGTAGATACATAATTGTAGACCTACCTGATCCACCTCTCACTGAAATTCATGTCTCATAATTTGATAGAGATAATCTCATTGCACTTAGTCATAGGTCTTTGCCGAGTCTAACTTAACTGCTCTCTACCCCAATCCCAATTTCCTGCTCCTCAAAGCATGCATGGCTTTAAAAGTGATCAACATATTGTGTGAGATAAGTCTTCCTAGAAAAAACGTACTATTGTTTTCAGAAATCAAGTCCCCAAATCATCTCTTCAACTGTCAGCAATAATCTTGGCTAGAATTTTGTGCACAAAATTGAACAGATTAATAGGCCTGAACTCAGATAACTTTGTACACAATAACTATTTGATGGTGATCTGCTATCATTTTATTTCGCAAGACTAAGCTTCATTCTGCCTGAAGGACATTCTTGCACGCTTCAAAAACTTCTGTTTCGACCATGTGCCAATCATGATGATAAAATTCAGCAGACATACCATCCAATCTTGGGCTTTCGATGGGTCCATTTCCTCAATCATCGTTGTTACTTCCTCCATGGTTAATGGGGCTGTAAGAAGCTAATTTTGAAATTTCTACTACATTTGATGTAATAAGGCTAGCAATTAAATTTCCATTGATGTCTTCCACCAATGTGTATAGACCTTTAAAATATGCAGCAAGATCCTCCTTTTGCTTTTGTTAACATACTACGTTCCCATTCTCTTTAGTAAACATGGTGATGTGGTTCTTTCTTCATCTTTTAGAAGCATCTTTGTCATAATACATTGTACTTTGGTTTCCTCACATCAATCAGTGAACCTTGAATCTCTGCCTCCAATATACTTCTTCATCTTCCAGCAAACAGTTAATTCTTTTTTCAGTTTGTCATATTTCCTCATCTCTTATATCACTTGGCTCTTTGGATTGTTGATCTAGCAACTTCTATTGTTTTATCTTCAAAACTTTGGTTTTGTTGCCTTCATTATAGTGTCATAAAGATAGTTTTTCCCCATGTAATTTCCCTATGTAACTTGATCTTCCTTTAGTGAATTAAAAGTTATCCATTCCCCCATGTTCCTTGACTTTCAATTCTCCCAAACTACCTATATAGCCTCCTCATGTCTCCTCCAGCATTGTCCATATCTGAATTCATACGATGGTCTCTTCTCTTCTGAATACCTCCTTAGTGCTAATAGAAGTGGATAGTAGTCAGTCGCAGCAATTGCCATATCAATTCGAAGAGCAAGAGGATAAATTCTCAACCAATCAGCTGTAGCTAATGCTCAATCCTACATAGCCTCCACTTAGTTTAGTCCTCTTCTATTATTTTTCCAAGTGAATGGTAAACTAATAAAGCCCAAATTCAGCAAATCATATTCAATAATCACTTTCTGGAAAGCTACCATCTTACTCTCCATTCTTTTGGATAAGCCATAGATTTTGATGTCATTGTAATCTCATTGAAACTACCACTGATTACCTAAGAGAGATGGAATTTCTTTTGCTGTACAATTTTGATTGTAAGTTTTTGATTTCCATTATACATCATTTTATCGGTCTTACGGTTAATGTTCTGTGTTTGATGCAAGACGTTGCCACGAGATATGAATTAGAGAATAGGCTTTTCGCTGTTGTTATTCCACCTAATGATATTGGAGTAGCATTTGATGATATTGGTGCTCTGGAAAACGTCAAGGACACGTTGAAGGAGTTGGTGATTCTTCCATTACAAGGGCCTCAGCTATTTTGCAAAGGACAATTGACAAAGGTTATGGATAAATTCCTACTTGAAAGAAAGAACATATTTCATCACTTGAAAAAAAGAACATATTCCATTGTGGTTCAGAAATGACCCTCTTATTTAGCAACTGTTGTTGTTATACTGTCCCTTTACTGCATTTTAGAATTTGTTTTGATATGCATGGCTTGATCGTTGAGTTTGTATTTACGTGTTTATGCACATTCGTGCATGTTCTATTCTTAAATCATTATGCTTTATTTGGATGTTTTCATACTTCTTGAGATGTTGGCAGTTTCATGTTTTCCCTCAACCTCTCCACTTTGGAGTTGAGATTTCAACAATGTTTGAAAATGGTGATGCCAAGTAGTGACTGATTTCGGTGGCTGTTTACCCTTTCGAAACTTTTGAATGGTTTGACAGCTGCTTGAAAGTGCTAGGATGGAATGCTATGACTTAGACTCACAGGCGTCATGGAAGTAAAAAGTTCCATGTCAAGTGCTTTTTTGGATAAGTATGATGAGTGTGTATTGTAAAAGAGCATGTAGTGAAGGAAAAGAAAAAGTATGAATGATAATGTACAATCAAGCTTGATGTTTGTATGGAGAAACTAGTGTGATGTTTGTATTTTGAATGTAAAAGGGGCCAAATTTCACCATCGTGTTTGTGTGATATGTCTTCCTAACAAGCAAAGATGGATTTTTTAACAGCGTATATCGTCTTCCCTAACATTGAGATTGGCAAAGAGATGAATAAATATAAATCTATAAAGATAAAGACAGAACAGGTTGGCATATGGAAACAACAATTAATACAGGAGTAGTAACTTATCATGAAGATGTTTTTCGTCCATTGCTTGCATCTGCATTTGGCTGTATTTCAAATGAATTGTCTCAGTCTGAAGTGAGGATGTGAGTGAAATATTTTTTGGATGAATAAAAAATGTATTGTTCGTTTCACATCACGACTTCGAATCAACTAACTTGCTTTCAACTACCTTGCTTGGCCAGCTGTACATCTGATGTTGATTTAGATCTATTATTTTGCAAATTATATTTGCTTTCAAATCAAATTTGAATGGATGTCAACAATATCTGCATTCTTACTTGTTGTTCAAATTCTCTTTATTTAGTCCCCAAGTGTTTCTACTTTAATTTCTGAATTCCAGTGAAACTTTGTATATGTGGTGTATGTATGTATATATGTACATATATTTGAATCTACTTGTAGCACAATCACATAATGTCTTTATGCTTGCAATTCAAAGGAAAAACTTGAAGTCCATTTGGTGCGGAACTTTCATTTAGCCCTCCAAGTTTGACATGTGATTGTGGTAGGCTGTCATCCCACATGTCTGATTGAGTCATTGCATGGATTTTTCCAGTGCACTGCTTCCTCTAGATGTATAGGTTTTGTTTTTTCTTTGCTTCACCTAAAATATTCTCATGTTTGGAATAGAAAAGTTGGTTATATTTCATTACCTAAGATTATTCTTTTTAAATCTGTCTTCTATAGATTGAATTAGATTTTATGCAACTGAAAAAGGAATCTAGCTAGTTTAACTCTTAGAGATAAGAGTACTTTTACGGATGATGTGACTGAATGACAACTTTATTGGATTTCTGTTTTGATTGGACTGAATGGCCACTTCATGCTGTCTACAATTATGCCTTAATGGTTTAAATTGTTTTGCGTGTGTTGACCTCATTTTATAATGCTTCCCTTACTTGGCTGCTAAGGCTTCTAAATAACAAATGCACCTGTGGCTCTGTCGAGGAACCTACTTGGTGAAGATAATCCACACGTGACCTAAAGGCACTTGGTCTTTCTCACAATACATTTTTTTGTGTTCATCCCCCTATTGTGTCAGTGAATACGACTCGCCATAAAAATATCCCAAATGAGTTAGTTGACTGTAGGATGTAAACAATAATAGAACAATGGTTTAAATCGTTTAGCACGTGTTGACCCTATAGGGTAATGCTTCCCTTACTTGGTTACTAAGGCTTGTAAGCAACAAGTGCACCTGTGGCTCTGTCGAGGAACCTACTAGGTGAAGATAATCCACACGTGACCTAAAGACACTTGGTCTTTCTCATAATACATTTTTTTGTGTTCATCCCCCTATTGTGTCAGTGAATACGATTTGCCATAAAAATATCCCAATCGTGTTAGATAATCTCATTTTGTATACAATTATGCGTTAATGGTGTATATACCTTTCCATGTCTCAGCCTGATTTTATGATGCTTCCCTAACATGTTGATGCTTCAGCTTTCGATCCAATGAACCTTGATCAGTTTAAAATGGAAACGGAGGTAGCTCACGACACATGTATGGAAGAAGTTACAAGTACTCAGCCCATATGCGACTTCTCTGGTAACATGGAGCAACCGTTTGTTGGACAAGAATTTAAAGATTAACTTGAAGCATTGAATTCTACAAGGGCTATGCGAAGTCCGTTGGGTTTAGTGTCAAACTCAAATAGGTTCGCAGACTAAGCTCTACTTCGGTGATTACATGGAGGCGCATGACATGCTCTTGTGAAGGCATGCATGTTGGAAATATGTGGAAAACAAGCTAAATCTATGTTTTGATGATTAACAAATCAATTTGAGTAAGTCTTGGCTACTAGCATGTTTGTGGAATTGTTTAAGGCATATACATTTGAAGAAAATAGAGCATGGAAGGCCAAGTCGTTCCCCAAGTCGACTCCAACATCGACTTCAAGAAGTCAAATCCGTCCAGAGTTGAAATTGGAAGAAGAGCAGGTGAAGTCGCAGGCCAAGTTGACTCCACTTGCGACTTGGGAAGCCAAGTCGCAAACGAAGTCGACTCCAGCATCGACTGCAGACGGCAAAATCACTCCAGAGTTGAATTTGGGACGAAGTCGCAGACGAAGTCGACTCCAGTTGCGACTTGGGTGAAGTCGCAAACGAAGTCGACCCCAAGATCGACTTGAGGTGTTCAAAGTTCAAAGATGCAGATTCAGGCTCATTCCAAGATTCAATTGGAGTTTTCTCAAGACCAAAACAAGGGATATGAAGATTAATATCAAAAGAGAGCAAGGTGCATGAATCAAAGGCAAATCAACCATACAAGTTTTCAAGCTCTCCAAGATTCACAAGATCTACAACATTTGAAGACTAATCCAAGTCCAAGCAAGATGCATAGACTCAACCAAGAACTTGTTCAAGATTACATGATTCAAGACTCATGGATTCAAGGCTTCCAAAACATGGAGCTAATGAAAGCAAGCTAAAATGAAGACACAATGACTCAAGGAAGAACCAAATCAGAGAAGAACAATAAGGCATGAAGAAATCTAAGCAAAACAAAAGCATCCTAAAGTTTTCAAGTTCATCAAGCTATCTGCCGAGGTGAAGTCGCACCCGAAGTCGACTCCACCTACGACTTGGATGAAGTCGATGCCCAAGTCGACCCAATCTGGAACTTGAAGATTGCTACGAAAGGCGAAGTCGCACCCGAAGTCGACTCCATCTGCGACTTGGGTGAAGTCGCACCCGAAGTCGACTCCACCTGCGACTTGGGTCGCAACGGTCTGAAAATATTCGAACGTTGGCGCATTAAATGCGCGCTACCTACCTTCAAACGTTCGGATTCCCTCCACAATTATAAAAGGCATTCATTGTGGACGAGGGAAGCAGCTGGAAATCATTAAGTGTGCATAACTCCCATCTTCAAGAGCATTAAAGAGATCAAGCCCATCCAAAGAAGAAGAACTTTGCTTCAAACTGCAAGAGCTCAACTGCTGATCCTTCAAAGCCAACTCAATAAGTTCTTCTCTGCGCCAAACTGCTTCTACACAATTATAACGTGTAGATTCTCTTGTTATTATTGTTGTTGTATTGAACTTGATTTAGTTTGAGGAACTAAGATCAAGTGTAAGCAAAGTAGTGTGTGATTGGAGTGGAACTCATCACCTACTTGTGCTGTGATTTGTTGATGCCCCCTAGAGCTGGAATCTAGAAGAGAGCAGTGGCTCTAGTTGTATTTGTGGAATACAATAGTGGAACCCAAGTCACAAGGAGTGTGAGCTTGGAAGAGCGGAGTAGGGAGGTTGCCCGAACCACTATAAAAATCTTGTGTGCTTGATTTACATTTCTGCTCTCAACATTATATTGCTTTCCATTTCATTTCATAAAGGGGAATAGATTAATCCGGGGTAAAGTTTCTGTTTAAGTTATAAATTTTTTAAATACCCAATTCACCCCTCCCCTCTTGAGTTTTGCCATTAACTCGGGACCAACAAAGCATACGCCAACTACAAATGATGAAGATAGTGCTGGTATCGTAAAAAAGATTAGAACAAAAAGAGTTTCCATTCGGTGCAACTGCATGACTCGAATGGAGATTTCAAGGAAGCAAAAAGGGCGATGGGTAGTTACTCGTTTTTTGAACGACCACGATCATCAATTGGTAGATAAAGTACAGACACATCGCTTGAAATTGCATCGCAAAATTGATGATGAATCTGCCTCAATTTTGAAAGCATGTAATGAGGTCGGCATTGGTCCTTCGGTAGCCTATAATTTTGTCAGAGAGTTAGGCACTGAGTCTGAAATCTGCTTCACTCGCCAAGATGTTCGGAATTTCAAATTAAGATCTCATGGTCATCTGCTAGCACGAGATGCAGACCTTGTAATCGATCACCTCCAAAGGCAGCATGATGTAGGTCAAGACATGTACTTTGCAGTTCGCAAGAATAACAAGGGTGATTTGACTTCATTATTTTGATCTGATGGTTGGTCGAGGTTAGATTTCAAAGCACTCGGAGATGTTTTAAGTTTTGATACTACATACAAAACCAACAAATACAACATGCCCTTTGCACCATTCGTGGGAATAAATCATCATAGACAAACCATAGTTTTCGGCTGCGGTTTGGTATAGATGCCATTATACACCATTACTGACCAAGATGCCGCGATTGAAGCTGCTGTAGAGCAAGTCTTTCCAACTTCTATCCATAAGTACTGTGTATGGCATATTATGAGGAAAGTCTCAGAGAAATTGGGGAGGAGGGGTAACCAGATAGATGATTTCCAAGAGGCCTTCAATCAACTAGTGTACAATGATGTTAGTCCATAATCTTTCGAAGCGCAATGGAGCAGCATCCTGGAGGAATATGGTCTCTTGGATCACGAGTGGTTGCAACTGTTATACAGCAAGTGATCGAAGTGGGTACCGGTGTTCCACAAGCACTATAGATTCTATGGAATGTGCACAAATCAACGCAGTAAAATTTTTCATTCATTTTTGGATCATTATGTCAACCGAAAGACAAGTTTGCTTGAATTTATAAATCACATTGCATGGGCAATAAGTCGACGGCGTGAGGATGAAATGGATGCGGATAAACACACATCGCTAGCGGTCCTGTAAAGGAAGACCTCATTCCACATTGAGGAAGCCTTCTTTAAAGCGTACACTCATTACAACTTTACAAATATTCAGCAAGAAATGTGGGAGAGCAATGCATTCAAAGTTGAGTCTATCGATGCTGACGGTGACGAAGCAATATTCCATATTACAAAAGCAAGGGACATACACGCTTCCCGAGTGGTTCAGTTCAATCGTGTGAAGAATTGTGGGAGATGTAGTTTGTATGCAGTTCGAATCTACTGGAATAATATGTAGGCATCTATTTGCGGTGTTTTGGGAATTGAAAATGACCGACGTACCTGAATTCTTCATCTTGAAACGGATGTCGCGTACTCCTCGTAGAGGTCTTCAATAAGAGTCTTCTAAGCTTGCAGCTTCGCTGAAGCACCGACAGGATGACCTTCTAACCATATGGAACTCAATCAATGCTATCACTTTATCACATCGTCGCCTCTTGTATCATGCAATAGAAGGTAGCTCGAGGCTATTGCATGAACTAAATGAACTTCAAAAGATCTTTCCCGATGAAGTTGGAGACCCAAAAGCGACATCGCCAGTACGGAATGAAGAAGGTCACATAGGAATTATTACAGGCAACCCCCATGTCTCATCCAGTCGTGGATGTCCTAAGCGGGGTAAAAAAGGCCAGATAAAGAGAAAGAATCGCCGAACTGAGTGATTCGACGTGTTTCATCTATGGATGTATGAAGATCCATGGTCGCATATGAATTATGTGTTCTATTGTGTGCATTTGTTTTAATATTATAGTGTCATGTTCGTTTGTTAGTGAGCATAATGTAAAACGGCCTTAAAACTGTTTAATGGTTCTAATGTCATGTGATTGACGTATTCTAAAGTGTTTTCAGATGTCTACATGCTTCCCTTTGTCATTTTTGCCGCTCTCATATGAAATCTTGTTAATTCATTGGTTTGTTAGTGTTCCTACTTGGTACTTTAATAATTCCTGCTCATCAATATTTTATCTATTGTGTACTTTTAGTAACTGACCAACGTTGGCAATAAAATTTTTTGGTTTGCAGTTAGGTTCGATGGATGTAGACGGTGTGGATAAGCTGCCGGAGTCTCAAATGGATGGTGCCACTTAATCTATTCATTCCCCCCATGCCAATGCTCCAAGCACATCACGAAAATGTAGTAGCCCTGGGAACCCCACCAACAAATTAAAAGAGCAATCAGTGTGCGCTGTGTGGAAGTTTGTGGATTATTACAGCACACTGAGTGCAAGCCAGCGAGAGGCCATTTTTGAAATGGGTTTTGGAGGTTTGCTGTCAATGAAAGTACGTGCTCTACAACTTGGGCTCATTAAACGGCTAGCACAACAATGGGATGAGGGTGACGAAGTGTTCCACATCGGAGGTAAGAGGTTGGAGTTTACTGCACGAAATGCTAATCTCATCTTGGGACTTTCACTTGGAGGTGTGAACGTCATCCCAGTGTTGGATGAGCGTAGCACGGATAGCTGCGTATGCAATTGCAATTGGGTAAAGGAAACAGTGTACTTGCTTCAGAGGTTCAGAAAAACCTGGTTGTTGGTGGAGAGGACTTGAAATGGTGCCAATCATTCGCATTATATGCACTCTCCACTGTGTTGTGTCCAACGACGATGGGGAAAATGGAGGATGTCTACCTGCAATGTGTACTCGATATTCAAAGGATTAGGGATTTCGATTGGGCTACGCATGTGGTGGACATGTGTAAGAAGTCGTTCTCACTGTATTACACAAAAAGACAGAAGTTAATCGGAGGATGCACGGTCTTAGTATAGGTAATGATTTTGAATATTGTATTCCACATAAATTCTACTCATATTTGTAATAATTATCTTGCTTTTTACAGATTTGGTTCCTGGAGCACTTGCAGAGTAGTGTTGTAGATCTCTCCAAGATGCATCTTAGTGTACCGCTCATTAAAAATTGGACGTCTCAAGCCTGCTTGAGATTGGACGGTATATGGGGCAAGGCGGGCATTGAACAAATGCAGGTAAAGTTGCTCATTAGTATTTGCGATAAGGATGACCCTAAGAACTTGTCTGATGTACTTCTCATTGCTTTGTAGGTACAGGAGAGAATCTATGATGATGTTGGGCAGATCCGCGGTGGGCCAGTATGGGAAGTCGTACTACGCGGCCAACATGATCACACTACCTCTTCTTGTCCAACAAATATGGACTACATAGATACTAATGTTCAAGGTATCCCACGTGCCTAGGGAGAAGGAATTGCACCCTCTGATTTCGATCAGTTAATTAAGGAGAACAAAGCACAAAAAGCCGAGTCGAGGGTAATTTGATCCATCTACTACTTTGATGTAGAAAAGTAAAATGCCTGCCAACTGTAGATACTAATATGACTTGCAACCTACAAAGCATGGCAACCACTAACGCTAACTACTGTGGGTTTACGTTTTTTTAGGAATTAAGACAAATTCTAGCAGAGTCGCAATTTGTGAATAAATCATTAGAATCACAAATCCAGGTAGATCATTTTCCAGATATAATCTGAAATTTTCTCGGTGTGAGTCACTTACTTGAATGATAATTAGTGGAATAATTATTTTTTTAGGCACTCAAGAGTACTGTCTAGAAATTGGAACGCAGGGAGATGCATGGCGCCACCCATGGGAACATAACAGATTTAACGGTAATTGATGGTAGTTTCCTCGTTTCAATAACCATATCTTCATGTGTTACAAGTAGCAAATGCCAACAAAATTTCAAAATCCAATACCAAGTTGGTGCAGAAGGACCTGAGTTGGTTTTAGTGAACGTACAAGGGAGCCTTGAACCAACGAAACCGAGTGGAGGTGTTTAGGAACATATCACTGCTCCCGATGATGCGGCGTAGTTTATGGAACCCGCAGACATTGCTGCTACGGTCAGATGAGGGAGCCGAAATATAAAGACCTCTAGAGTGCTGAAGTCACCTTACAAAACAACATCTAAGAGAGGGAAGCCAATTGCACTTAGATAGCATACTCGACTGTCGGTGGCTGCTTTTGAAGCTAGAGTGGTTGGGAATTAGATTTTCTAGCTTTTGATTCCTTTATGATTTTCCATGACTGCACCATGTACTTGCGTGCTATTTATTCTTCGTGTTGCGGTGTTTGGATGCTAAATTTCCATTTTTCTTATGTTTAATTACTCTATCAATGGACTAGTTTGTAAGTGAATATACGCTTGTGGAATTTCTCTTGCATATCATAGAATCTAGGAAAATGTTGGAATCGAAAAGATGTGAAATTTGAGTTGAGGCAATTAACAGACATTGAAAACACAATTGTCACATTTGCATTTAGTAGATCCCTACCGAAAGAGTGAGTTGGCTTACCCATTTTTTTCTCAAAGACTGGCTTGTTTTAAGCTCTACACAGCTAAATATTAATGGTGTATTACATTTGATGAGGTGTGCCATGACTTGCATGTTTATTTGTACAGTGAAATTCTATTCCAATGGGAAGTCATGACCTTGACGAGAGAGTTGTTCCTGTCGCTTGCTCCACGAGAGAGAGTGCAAGTGCCCGTACGTAGAATTATGGATATGCCGGTTCCTCATTCATGCTGAATTTAATAGGATTTAACTTGTCATCTTCTGAATGTACATGCAGATTATTGACACATTGACAATGTTGTACAACATGCAATAGCTACAAACAACAATTAGTGTGATTAGATTTTACTTTGACTCTATATTCTCAGTAAGTCATTTTCAGATCATTTCATTATTATTAAATGAATTCTCATTGGTTGCCAGTATCCATAATTTCATCGTTCTATTTTGTGTTATGTAGCTATATCTGATGCGTGATCCAGTTGCTCCCAATTATATATATGATCCCGAGCGGATAAAATGTCATGTGGGAGATGCAGGATGGGTAAAGTTTTTGAGTTTTTCGATTGTACTGGTTCGCGTCCATGTTTCGTTTACACTTTGAAAGTTTCCTAATGATATCTTATCCACATTGATACAGATTTTTGTACCAATATGCGAAGGCGATCATTGGTTCGCTTGTGCCATTGACATGGTCGGTGAAGAAATTTGTTTGTTAGACTTAATGTCAACGGGTGGAGATTATGGGATAAAGGTTATTAAGAATGAAGTGGTAGGTATAGTGCAATCACCGTAACCTATTTCTGTGACAATTGCATACTAAATTCACAAAGTATTCTTTGTAAACACATTCAGGCATCCTCAATAGAGGATTATTATCACTATATCAGTGAGACGAAGGCAGTGTCGTCATGGGATGTTAAGCTGACAAATTGATTGCCACACCAAACTAACGAGTATGGTGATACTTAAACTCTCTTGTACATAGTAGCGTTCAATGTTTCTGGCTGCTCTAAACATTTTCTGATTGGATTACATGACAGGGTCGACTGTGGTGTGCATATGTTGTGCAATATGTTCTCATTTGTTCTTGAAAAGACTCCAAAATATAGATTTGTACGATTCTGAATCTTTTCATATCAATGTTACGGTTAGTTTATGACTCTAATTACTATAATAACCATATTGATTACAGGGACAGATTGCAGAATGACGACTCCAATTTGCATCGTTATACTTAACAATAGTTTGAATGATAATTTGAAGACTATACAACGGAAAGCATTCAAAGACACATACATTCTACAAAACTGATTAGGTAGCATTGTACATGACCAAATGAAAGGGTTGCACCAGAAATTTTAGTTGGAATTAGCTATTTTGGGTTAGTTTCCTTGTATCATTTATGTATAGTTGATTCCATCATGGTGGTCCTCATTTTTTGTTCATAACCACACAGATATAAATGCCATGAATATTATGTATTTGTCCAAGTGAAATGGAGTTGGAAATTAAGATATCAGTTTGTGATCTATTCATGTATGTCATATATTCCCCATATAATAGTGAAAATGCTTAATCATTCAACTTAGCAAGTCCTTTCTTAAACACGAATGTGAAAAAACATCAAAAAAGGGGTATGCATGGTTTTCATCTAAGCATACCAATCACATACTCACACGAGCATTACCAAAAATAACATGTTGTTTAATCCAGGTACAATAAGGGTGCAAATTACTCATTTCTTCAATTGTAGCTCTTTGTTAAACCAATGGGTTGCATGATGATAATTGTCTTGTGCCATCATATTAAACCTATCAGTGAGGAGTGTGTATGCAATATGCTTCTTATAGCTTCCAGTGATTATCTGTGTAACAAAACGCCACAAATGATATTTACAGCCCATATTAAAATGTATATGAGGCTATGAATTTTTTCCTTTTTTAGTTTAACAGAGATAAGTAAATATACTTTATTGAACTCTACTGAGGCTGGCCCAGTGTAATGCTCTATAATGGTGATAATATCTACTCCGAAGTCTTCTCTACAATGCACAAACACATTTAGATCATTAGCCGACCAATGTTGATTCAAAAAATTGCAATACCAACGATGTGGAATGTATATGCATCTCGAATTTTATTGTCCACGTCAAACATTTTTTTCTAACATACTAAGCTGTACAGTGGAGATCAAGTAGAAAATGAGTTCGATAATATCTATTTGCTACATGTAGCAACCCATCCAAAAGACTTACCACTATCTGGTAAGTAGCCATAAACCTAATTTGCTTATCCTCTTCAACAAAATCAATATAGTGTATTTCACAAAGTATCATATCTATCGCATATGCAAACCAGGTACCATCATGATATTGAATTGGCATAAACATCTGTTTCAGAAGACATTAGAACAATCAGTGCACGTAGCGGTATCAAAAACTGTTAACTAATTAGGCACAGTGTGAGTATTCAAATACCCATTTTGCATCATGGACACAATATTGAAGCATCTCCACCGACCATTCCACATGAATATTGTCAAGCTTCCCTAGTAACAGTCTCCTCTGCATAGGATGGAAACGAAATAGTGGCATCATTGAATAGTCTCAACTAATAAATATGTTGTGGGAACATTCCAGGTTGAAGTACTTACACCGACAAACGATGAGAAATAATAACGTCGTACACCAGATATTCCCTCTCGTTGATAGAAATTTAGTATGATAGTATATGCATCAATAGTCTGTCACCATGCCAAGGATGATAGATACAAAATAAGAAAATTTTTGATAAATAACACGTAATTAACAAAGTAAAAAATTACCATGTTATTAAAGGCAGTTAAATGAGTTACTTATACTAGGATTTGTTGGTCCCGAGTTTATGGCAATTACCCAAGAGGGGAGGGGTGAATTGGGTATTTAAATTTTTTAACTTAAACAGAAACTTTACCCCGGATTAATCTAGTCCCCTTTATGAAGAAACAAAGTGGAAAGCAATATAGTATAGAGAGCAGAAATAAAAATCAACAAGCAAGGTTTTTATAGTGGTTCAGGCAACCTCCCTACTCCACTCTTCCAAGCTCACACCTCTTGTGACTTGGGTTCCACTATTGTATTTCACAAATACAACTAGAGCCACTACTCTCTTCTAGATTCCAGCTCTAGGGGGCATCAACAATTCACAGCACAAGTAGGTGACGAGTTTCACTCCAGTCACACACTATTTTGCTTACACTTGATCTTAGTTACCCAAACTAAATCAAGTTCAATACAACAAGTAAAAGTAAAAGAAAGTTTCTACACGTTACTGTTGTGTAGAGACAGATTTGGCGCAGAGAAGAACTTGTGCAGCAGTGTTGATGATTCAATAAGAAGCTCTTGCCAGTTTGAACTCTGAGTTCTTCTTCTTTATGATGGCTTGATCACTTAATGCTCTTGAAGATGGGAGTTATGCACACTTAATGAATTCTCAGCTACCCTCCTCGTTCATATTGAATGTCTTTTATAATTGTGGAGGGAATTTGAACATTTGGAGGTAGGTGGCGCGCATTTAATGCGCCAACGTTCGAAAATTTTCCGACCGTTGCGACCCAAGTCGCAAGTGGAGTCGACTTCGGGTGCGACTTCACTCAAGTCGCAGATGGAGTCGACTTCGGGTGCGAATTCGCCTGTCCGCAGCTTCTTCAAGTTCCATTCTGGGTCGACTTGGTTCTCGACTTGACCCAAGTCGCAGGTGAAGTCGACTTCGGGTGCGACTTCACTCCTTCAGCTTGCTAGTTGAACTTGAAGTTCTTGGAATTCCTTGCTTGCTTGAATCTCTTCATGTTTGGTTGTTCTTCCTTTGATTATACTTAAGATTCTTTAATTCTTTTATCTAAAAGCACATTTGACTCCATGTCTTGAGAGAGGTCCAAATGTATAATTTCGATTCTCCATGAAAATATGCAACTTTGCTTGCTCTGGACTTCATTTGATTGTTTGAGTTGTCTTGATCTTCATCTCCATTCAAATCTTTTATTTCAGCAATTTCTGCACTGAAGTCGAAGCTGGAGTCGACTTGGTCTGCGACTTCACTCAAGTTGCAAGCGGAGTCGACTTGGGATGCGACTTCGGCAGTTCTCATTCTCGATTTCAACTCTGGAAGGAAATGACATTTCGAAGTCGATGCTGGAGTCGACTTGGTCTGCGACTTCACCCAAGTCTCAAGCGGAGTCGACTTGGGATGCGACTTCGGCACCTCTCATTCTCGATTTCAACTCTGGAAGGAAATGACGTCTTGAAGTCGCTTCTTGAGTCGACTTGGGGATCGACTTGGCCTAAGTCGAAGCCTGAGTCGACTTGAAAATCGACTTGACTTGTCATGCTTCATTTTCTTCACTTGTATATCCTTTAATCATTTCCTCAAACACATTAGTAACCAAAACTTACTCAAATTGATTTGTTAATCATCAAAACATAGACTTGGCTTATTTTTCACATGTTTCCAATAATCTCCCCCTTTTTGATGATTGACAAAACTGATTTGAGTGTATACCTTTAAATGTCTTTAAACACATACTATTTTTGCATTTTGAAGTTTAACATGCATATTTTACTTCCAATAAATCACAAGTTAAAAACATAAGATTAACAGACATATTTTACTTTCAATACATCACAAAATTTCAATACATCACCAAAAACATTCATACACATATTTAAGACGGAGGCTTAAATCCCGATCGCTTCTCCCCCTTTTTGTCAACTTATCAAAAAATAGAGATAGAGCGGGTTAATCCAAATAAATAAAATTGCATGAAAGGATTGAAGTACATTAAGTTTTGCGTTGCCATAAATTCGTTGTTTTTCTTCGTTAATATTACCAATAATAATAACAATAAGTTCATTTCAAATATTTTTTTACATTTAAGGTATTTTATTTTGGGTTCCGCTTCGTATATACACCATTAACGTTCTATAGTATATTGAATACAATTTCATCAAAAATATTTTAAATTTTTATATACGGTAAAAATATAAATTTAAAAGAAAGATTATACACATCTTCTGTTTATCCTTAGTTACTTTTCGCAACCCATTTTTAATAAAAAAATTATTTTTTCATACATACCAATTACCGTGCTAAAAGCTGATTGATATAGGGCTTGCAAAAATCAATAAGACAGTTATATTAGTAATGTTTCACTTTCGATAAATTTAACTACAATTGATAACTATGATTTATTACCAAGGTGGTTCTTAAATAATTGATTTATAAATTTAATTATGTATGATTAGTTTTATTAAACTCATATTATTTTTAAATTGAAAGTACCTGTGCTATACTAAAACTAGGAAAATTTTTGTTTTATTGGATAGTTTAACACTTTTCTATAAATAAGCACGACCCAATTCAGATATTATATTTAAGTTTTTGTAGCGAAAAACTAAATTTCATCAAAATTAATTATTTATATGGGCCTCATTTCGTAAAAGTACTATAGCTTAAAACTAATATTATAAGATTTTATTACGTATTCTAACATTAATCATTTTCCTAGACTAATTGTTTTAAATAGAATAATTGGTTAGAAATCAAACATCACCGTAAAGAAATATTTGCATGTTGTTTCACCATAAAGCAATAAGTGGTCAGATAGAAACATTTCACCTCAATTAATTTCACCGTATTTTAAAGATGTATATATATTTAAATAAACTGGTGGTTTTTAATCATTGGCAATATCATCCCTATAGATCCAAGCATCTTTTTAATTAGCATGATAAAATCCAATACGGTGTAACATTTGTGGAGCTAATCCAAGATAAACTAAATTATGACAAATATTTACAATTATAAGCTACAACCAAACATATTTTTACGGGTATAAGAAATAGCGACCAAATGACTATTCTCCACTGTGCCGCAAAAACTGAAATTCATACCTCGTCTAGAAAATCCATCGGAGCTTTTCCTGATGAAACCGTTCACGCGCCGGATGTGACGCTGTTTCTGCCGCTGGGAAGAAACAGATGAAAATCTGCTGGAAGAAAGAAGAAGAAACTATCGTGATGGTGGTCGTTCGAGATTCCGCAGCAACGAAGAAGAAGATGGTGCAGAGTAATGGTCGTTCGGAATTTTCAAGCGCTCATACCAACACACTGCAAGCCATCAATCTCAGCCTCAACAGCAGCTGATTTGCTCTGCTGTAAATGGGACAGACGATTTAATATCGGCGGCAAGGTTGGTAAACACTCGACGGCAGCACATCACACCGTCCAGTCATGCATTTACTATATGTTTTTAAATTTCATATCCGTTCTTAAAATGAATTCTAATATCTTTTGTTAAAAATTATGGTATAGATACATTTCTCAGATCTGTTCCACTAAATCCCTCTGTGGGTACACCAATTAAGTTTTTAAAAATTTTCAGGTTATTTTATTAAAGATTCAATAAGAATTTTAAACTTTTATAATTCGTCCACTTTTTGCCCAAACTCCATAGATTCGATAGATTCACAAAAAGAAAAATATTGGGCAAATCTATATTAAATAAGGATCCCAAATGTGTGACCAGAAGTGAATTTGGAGTTCATTTGGGCGGTTGCCACAAGTGAAGAACCCTTAAAGTGAAATGTATGAATGGACGGAAAAACAAAAAAAAACCCGTAGCAAATTTAACATCGGTTATAGATCTGGCGGGATGCAAAATCAAATATCTTTTGTGCAAAATTATTGTATACATACATTTCTCAAATCTATTCCAGTAAATCCCTCCGTAGGCATGCCAGTTAAGTTTTTGAAAAATTTCATGTTTTTTTTATTAAAGATTCAATAAGAATTTTAATCTTTTCTAATTCATTTACTTTTTGCCCTAACTCCATAGTTTCGCTAGATATACAAAAAGAAAAGTATTGGGCTAATCTATAGTAAACAAGGAACTCATATGTGTGCCCAGAAGTGAATTTGGGATTAATTAAGGCATTTGCCGCAACATATTAAACCTTACAGAAAAACATGAAATCGGACATCTTTACTTCTGCTAAATATTGTAGCAATTTTGACCGATTTTGCCCAATTTTGATCACTTTTGACCAATTTGACCAATTCTGACAACTCTCGGAAATACGGCTTCAGGACGCATAGTTTTTCAAAAAAACCCCATGAATGCAAGATTTCGCAGAAAGGTACCTATTACTAAGAAATTATAGAAAAATTAAATTTTGATAGTACAAGAGATATAACACGATGGTACATATTTAGAGGTGTTATATAACATGAAATTTTCTATAAATTTTATATTTAATGTAAATTTTTATTAAATTGTTTGTTTACATTGATTTCACTTGGAGTAAATAAATTTGTATTTTTATTTTAATTTAATTAATTATAGTAACAATAAATCACAATTATTATATTAATATTTTAAATTTATAATATAAACTGTAATAATATTATTTTATAATTTTAAGAAATTTTGTTATAAATTTTTTATTAAATATAGTTATTTGCTAAATTGATCTTTTAACCAATAACAAAAAGTAACATATATTTACTTATTAAATCTAAATTACAGTTATATATAATTTATCATAATTTTGGTTCTACAGCATCATATATATAATAATTTTTACTATTTTATATTTTTACGTAAATTTCTATTTCATTTAATCGAGAGGAGTTAATATTTTTTATATAAATTTATATATTTATTTAGTCCTCAAATAAATTATTAAGTATATATATTTTGCAAAATACATAAATTAGGTAAAATATTCAAAAATTATAAAAAATTAGATGCTGTTAGATGCAGTAATCAATTTTTATAACTTTAATTTCATCTTTTCATGTTAATTTGATTTAAATTAACATTTATTTTAAAGTTTAAATTATAACAAGCAATGGAAAAGATGAATGAACTCTTAGAGCTTTAGAAGACTTAGCTTACTAGGTTCGCAGAATAAATCAAAATAATAAATTTATTACATTTATAATTAGTTAATTGATTTAATTTTTATTTCAATTATATATAATATTTATTTTTATTATTATACTTAATTATTAATTTTTGTACATATAAGTAAATAATCATTTAAATTAAATATTTTGTACCAACCTAAGTTTTTGGATAGTTTAAATTATGATTTTGGGATTACTGTGAAAAATAGAATTACGTATAAAAGTATACAGATGTTAGATTTAGGTGGATTCATTAAATAATTTTTTACTAATATAAAAATACTAAACTATTAAATCAATCCCAAAAATCATATATATTTAGTTTATTTAAATCTAAATTATAGTTTTATCTCATAAACTTTTCACTGGGCTTTCAATTTAATTGGACTTCATTTTAGAGGTACTCTATAACATGAAAATTTTAGATTTTTTATTCAATGAAAATATTTATTAAATTGCTAATTTTACATTGATTTCACTTGAAGTAAATAAATTTTTATTATAAAATTTCTATTCAATATAGTTATCATATATATTTAAATTATAATTTGGGACATATAATTGGACCATTCTTAAAAGGTCATATATATTTATTTTATCTAAACCATTATTTTCTTAATTAAACATTTAAAAGTACTTAATTATTAAACCAGTACCGAAAAGTCATATATATTTATATTATTAAATGTTAATTATAGTTATATATAATTTAAATAAATATAATTTATACAGTTTTATTTTTAAAAGTCAATATAATAATTATAGTTTAATATATTTATTTAAATCTTATTTTATTCAATTTAAATAAGTTAATATTTTTAATTATAAATTTATATATTTATTTAGTCATAAAATTATTTAAAGGTTTACGTAGTTCTGAAATGAATTATTAAAAATATTTATAAAATATCACAAATTAGGTAAAATATTTATAAAATATCAAAAGTTAGATGCGATTAGATGTGGCTAAACGCGGTTAGATGCGATTAGACGCTGTTAGAGTAAGGTGCATTTGATTAAATCGTATTACTTTGGTTTCAAATTCCGTAATTAAGGTATAAATGACCTTATAAGGGGCCTAGGATCATATTACAGGTGTTAAATTAGGATTAACTTATTAATTTCAAAAATTAGATGCAATTAGATACGGTTAGACGTGGTTAGATGCGATTAGACGCTGTTAGATTAAGATGGATTTGATTAAATCGTATTATCTGGGTTTCGAATTCCGTAATTAAGGTGTAAATGACCTTATAAGGGGCCTAGGATCATATTACAGGTGTTAAATTAGGATTAATTTATTAATTTCAAAAATTAGATGCGGTTAGATGCAGTTAGATACAGTTAGATGCGGCTAGATGTGGTCAGACGCAGTTAGACGCGGTTAGACGCTGTTAGATTAAGATAGATTTGATTAAATCATATTATCTGGGTTTCAAATTCCGTAATTAAGGTGTAAATGACCTTATAAGGGGCCTAGGATAATATTATAGGTGTTAAATTAGGATTAATTTATTAATTTCAAAAATTAGATGCGGTTAGATGTTGTTAGATGTTGTTAGATTCAATTAGATGCGGCTAGACATGGTTAGATGCTGTTAGATTTCATTAAATCGTATTATCTGAGTTTGAAATTCCGTAATTAAGGTTTAAATGAACTTATAAGGGGCCTAGGATCATATTACAGGTGTTAAATTAAGATTAACTTATTAATTTCAAAAATTAGATACGGTTAGATCCGGTTAGATTAAGTTGAATTTCATTGAATCGTATTATCTAGGTTTCAAATTCCATAATTAAGGTGTAAATGACCTTATAAGGGGGTCTAGGATCATATTACAAGTTCTAAATTAAGATTAACTTATTAATTTTAAAAATTAGATGCGGTTAGATGCTGTTAGATACGATTAGACGGGGTTAGATGCGGTTAGACGCTGTTAGATTAAGATGATTTCATCAAATCGTATTATCTGGGTTTCAAATTTCGTAATTAAGGTGTAAATGACCTTATAAGGGGTCTAGGATCATATTACAGGTGTTAAATTAGGATTAACATATTAATTTCAAAAATTAGATGCGGTTAGATACGATTAGATGCTGTTAGTTGCGATTAGATTCTATTATTTTCAAAAAATAAAAAAATTATTAAATTTTCAAAAAATAAGAAAAATAAAAGAAATTGTTATTTTTGAGAGTACCTTAATTAAATTAACTTCAAATAATATAAAATAACTCCTAATAACAATTATATTTTCCAACTTTACCAATTATAATGAAATCTTATTAAAAAATAATTTTTAATAAACAAATATTTCTAGAAATTGTCAAATAATGAAAAATTGTGTCCACATACATTTTAGTACTTGATCTAGCAAATGAATGGAATAGATTGAGATTTTGTAAATATATAATACAAATTTCATCAAAAAACCAAACATACTCACGTTTTTAAACAAATGTACTCACGCTGTAAAATTACCACAATGCCCCTGCTTCCTTTTTTTCTCATGAGAAGTGCTTCCCATGGGTTGCCTCATGTGCAGAATGAATCCCACGTCGGTTTCTCAAATGTAAGGAAAGGTGCCCCACGAGCATAAAAGGAGAGCCCTGTACGCATCCCAAAAACACCAACAATACCTCTCCCTCATATGATGGGATCCCTTCTTGAGAGACCCCTATCAAGTGTGTGGGGCCAAGAAAAATATTTTTTATGGTAGAGACTTGCTCTTCGCTTTGGGTGATATAATTTTTTTTATTTTGTAGTTTACTTTTAGTGTTTTGTAGTTATTTTTGGAATTTTAATTCTTAGATTAAATTTACTACTTTGTAATTTTGACGAGCTGTGTATATGTCTATTAAAGTGCTCGCTATTTACGCAAGTATACGTGCCGTGTCAAGTAATAAAGAGTGAGTAGAGTATCGTTCCCATGAGGAATTGTTAACTGAATTATTAATTAGTTAAACTGCTTTCGATGGATGAAAAATTCTGGTTTTGTGATTTAACTAAGCTAACGATTGCAATGAGAAATTAGAGTGAAATTTTGAGACTACTGGATACTTTGAACGGGTTTTCTGAATAGGGATGGCAGATGGATAGCTTGGAATCCTTGAATCTAAACTATATTGCTTTGGTTCTTTCTAATTGGATTGCATATGGATTTACTAGCCCAAGTTCATATATCTTTATATATGTCTTCCAACATTATATGAAGCTAATTACACCCTATTTAATTGCTATGTTCTCATGCCATTAAATAAAGTGAAATTGATAAGTTCAAAACTTGTATAATGACTACACAGGGTTTAACGGTATATTCCTATTCGTTAAACAACTCTCCTTACACAAAGGTCGAAACCTATGCCTTGCACATGGATCTGACAGAGATTTTCCTCTTCCACGGATAAATCAAGCAATTAAATCATCTTACAAGGTAGCTAATCTTGTAAAAAGCATTTAATCCACACATGCAAAGGTAAATCATACACAATCATGCATAAAATCAACTATTCATCCTGAATATTCTAAGAACCAAGAAACAATATAGTTTAGAATTCAAATCATCCTAACTATCCATCTAATGGAGGTTTAGTTCAAAGACGTGATCTTAAAGGCAGAGAAAGAAAATTACAAAGAATAAGAAAAACTGTTTTCCAGCGGTTTCCACAAACGGGACTTGAATCCTTTCTTCAATCCGGGCTTTTATCTTGATTTTCGCTTTCTCTTGCACTTTAGTTCGTACTCCAGCTCTCTCTCCTCCCTTTCTACCGCCCCACGCGCGAACCCCTAGGAGCTATTTATATCGTTCATTTTGCGCAGCTTACGCACTGGAATATTCGTATACGAATGTGTATTGGTGCCTAGGCACCAACTCCCTGTGTGCTAAGCAACTTGGACACATTCTGCAGTACCCTAGAAATTCATGCACTGGCGCCTAGGCGCCAACCCCCTGGACATTCCTGGCTTGGAACTTCTCCTTTACATCTTGTGGTTGATCATGCCTGGCGCTTGGGCGCCAACTCCCTGGAAGCCATGCTGTCAGCTGTGTGTGCTGAAAATGGCTAAGGCACGTAGGGTGGCGCCTAGGCGCCATCTATTTGCCTCTGGTTGCCTCAGCTTGCATTCAACTCGTCCGCTTTGCCTTCACACGTCCCGTCCTTCCTGCAAAAGATGGAAAACTAAGTAAATGAACTAAAAAATTCTTAAATAATACTAAAAATGCCTAAAAACTAAATAATGCTCCTAAAATGCAAAACGAGTGAAAATTAAACTAAATTGATGCAAACTAAGCCTAATCTCTCGAACTAACGCACAAATCAAGTCTGAAATGGGCCATGATAACTCATAAAAATACGAGTTATCACACCCCCAAACTTAAATATTGCTAGTCCTGGAGCAACACATGCAAACAGTACAAATGAATAAATGAATGAATGAATGAATGAATTAATGAATGCCTGCAGACTCTGTCAACTCCGTTTGCTTCCTGTTATGCATTTATCAATCCACTTAGCCATTTCACAAGGTCAAGACTAATTCAACTTGAAAAATCCTTCATTATACAAACAAGGCATGCGTTTTCCTTTTCGAACCAAGTTACATGTGGATACTAAGATTCCATAGTGCAAAGTCATATTTCAACACATTAATCTTTCATTCGATCAGAAAAATGGTTAGAAAATTAATGAACATAAGCAAACCAAGGATTAAACTGAATATACTGGTTACAGCAAATGATATCAAGTCACTGAATTCAATCTCTAACAACTATACATTCTTTTCCCCCCAAACTTATTGCAAAAATTCTCCTCACCATATTTCAGGATATCTAGAGATCTATTTTTTTTTTGCTCCCCTCACCATATTTCAGGGTATCTAGGGAGAATTTTCATTTTTAAAGTGTTGTTGCTGTGATTTTCCTTTGTTTTTTTTCGCGAACCTTGCCATTTATCGATGCCAAGTCCCGGTTACTCAGCTTAGGTCAACCACCCCCTTTTTAAAACGGTTTTCTAATGCCTTGTTAGGGGTACTGAACATGTTTGAGTAATTTTTGTGAAATAATACCATTTCTGAACCCGTTATAGTACTTGGCCATCACATATTTAGTTCAGTTTTTATCATCTCGGTCTGAAAGATATGCCTGTGATTGAATTAGAACAGTGTATTATAAAATTTCTTTTAATTCTTTCACATGTTAATTTCAACATGTTTTTACACTTGATTTTTAATCTGAATAGCCCATTCTTTCATGAATTCAATTTCAAGTCAACATTAATCACAACCTTGCACATTTTCACAATAAGATGGATTGAAACAAACACAACTTTCATTAGCTGGAATTGACATACATGCAACCATAAAATAAAGCATGAAAAATTAAAATGAAAACTAACCTACGGCTGAGAATTATACACCCCCAAACTTGAGAGATGCATTGTCCTCAATGCATGATCCTAAGATGAACTAAAAATGAAAATGCAAAGAAAAGTAAAATAAAAGAGAAGAAAAACAAAAGAAAGGACTGAGACTCCCTCATGAATCGGACTCCATCGCGTCCTCATCGTCCTCGTCATCGGGCTGGGGTTGAGATTGCTGCCCAAAGCAGGCTCGAACCTCTGGTGGCGTCGGTGGGAAAGGCGGAAGGGTGGTGATGTCGATCTGGCGGTCCTCAGCTATCCGCCGTAGGTAGGCCTCCATCGCTCGACCATGCTGCCGTTGGTACTTGGCTTGGGCGGCCACCAGATTCTCCAAGTTTGTTAGCCACTCGGCCATGGATAGCGGCTGCGAGGATGGACCCACTGCAGATGGAGCTGCTTTGGGGCATGTGGTGGGGGTGCGGACTTAGGGCCGAGAGGAGAGGTCGTCGATGATGGCCTGACAGTTCAGGACCTCCTCCGTCTGCTCCCATCTGACGCCAGCCCGCTTATAGAGCCCGGTGATGAGCGATGGAAAGAAATAGCTGCCTCGGGGTGCGATCACACAGGCACAGATATGATGATAGATGAGGCGGCCCACGTTGATCGTCATGCCGCTGAAAATGGCATGGAGTAGCAATGCCCTGTCCATAGTCACTTCGCTGACATGGGTTGATGGCATCATCCGGGTCGAGATGAAATGGAAGACTATCCGCCCGTTGCGCGTCATCTCACTCCTCTTGAACGAGGTCAGCTGCCCGCCCATCAACTTCCAAGTCAGTGGCCTCTCGCAGAACGGCCTGGCGATGGAGGCGGTATCTTGGTCTTCGCCCTCCAAAAATGCCTCGTACTCATTTGGGTGAAGAAAGGGCGTCAACCCGTAGTAGGCATTGATCGCCTCCGCATGAAAGGGGACGATCTTGCCCCTGACTTTCACCCACCCCTCCTCGTGCTCCACTGCGTTTCCGTAGAACTCTTTGACGACAGGAGTGATAGCAGGCGGGGGTTGCGCCACAAAATTTTGCCATCCCCGAGCGTGCAAGCTGAGTAGTGAGGCATCAGAGAACTCGTCTATCTTGATTCCTCTCTTCGGAATCAGATGCCTTTTCTGGAGCTCGTCTGTGTACCGCTTAAAAGCCTTAGTGGACACGAATCTGTTGGCGTCGAATTCGACGGGCTCTTGTACTTTCTTCCTTTTAGTTGAGGATGATGACGCCATGTCGCACACAAGCAGTCTCAAACGGCCCTTGCAAAAAAAAATCCAACACAACCAGGTAATCCCAAAATCCAATACACAACAAGCCAAGCTCTAAAAATGCACCACAAGCACTCAATAGGTCAGCCTCTACAAACCAATCACCAAGCTACTCAAACACCAACCAATGCCAAGCAATCCACCCAAAGAAATCTCCAATCCGCAGACCAATCCACAAAAACCCACCAGTCCAATCCAATTTTTCCAGTCCAACAATTACCAAACCACTTGCAAAGCAATTGAAATGCACCAAAAATGGAGAAGTGTTTTACCCACAAAACTTTCCACCTGAGAATCTGAAGCTTGTGCTGTCTCTGAACTGGCGTCGGGGCGCGAGGGTAGCGGCGCCTAGGCACCGATCTGCTGTCAGTTGTTTTCGGCTCCGGGGCGAAGAAGATGACAATGAGATGGCTCAAAATGGAGCCCAACTCAAGGGAAAATTGTTGGGAAAGCTAGAATAGGTGTGAGGCTTAGGATTGGGTGATGAAAAACTGGATTTTAGGATGGATTTGAGTAAATCTAAGCAAAAGGGGAAAAGGGAATGAAATGGAAAACGGAATGGATGGAATGGGAGGATGATTCTTTGATGAAATGTGGTTGGATTTGAGTTGAAATGGCTTGAAATCAAAGTGAGATTGATTGGAAATGAGAAAACAAAGATTTTCGGCACCGGGGCATGGATTTAGGGTTTAGAACCCTAACCCCAAGCTTTATAATGCGTCTGGATTGCGCTGTCCATGACTCGGTGCCTAAGCGCCAGTTCATCCTCCGTGTTCTTCAGGTTCTTCATCATGGTGCTGGGGCACCCCCATGCGGCACCTAGGCGCTGATGTCTTTCATCAATTTTTTGAAATTTTTCTCCTGGCTACTTCTAAGCATGATCCTTGTGAAATTATGCTCCAAATTATTCTCCTGAAAATAAAAATAAAAACCCAAAACAAAAACAAAAAAAAACGCAAATCAAAATGAAACTGAGCAATGGGTTGCCTCCCATTCAGCGCTAAGCTTAACGTCCTCAGCCCGACGTCCCATAATGATTAGCCAATTCCCGCTCTATTGAACTTCCTTCCATGCAGCATGTGCACTAGAAGTTCAGATCTCTTCCTAGCCTCTTCAAATGGATCAGTTCGCCTCCTTTCCTGAATTTCATAAAGAATGTAGAAAAATTGTTCTCTAGGGTCTTGAATTAAGGATGGCTTCAAGACGCTGCTTTCCATGGCTATGCATTGATCAATCAAGTCATGTTGCACTTGAATTTCAGGAGGACCAATTAAAGGAGTGTTTATATGATAATTTTCAATTTTCTCCATGATATCAGCTTCTATTTTTTCATCAATTTCTTCTTCCACTTCCTGGCTTTCCATTCGCTCGGCCAATTGTTCAAGAATGAATTTAGGGGCAAATTGCTCTGCTGCACAAATGGATATATCTTCTTTGATGTTTGGAGTGACTTTACAGCCCTCATCCAGCACAGTTTCCTTTGAATCCTCCATAATATCAGTTGAACAAGACTCTTGATGCTTATTTTGAATTGCAGTAGCCAACTGTTCCACCTGCTTTTGCATTTTCATGTTAAACTCCATTTAGCTCTTCATAAATTGCATGAACATGTCCTCCAAAGATGACTTGCTTTCAGGTAGTGATGACTCCTCTTCTTGATATGCTTGAAATTCCGTCGGCATCATATTTTCTAATTGCGGATCTCCATAGTAGCCCTTTGCATCATTAGAATGATCAAGATAGCCCACAGATGCTGAGTAATATACGCATTGAACTGACAAATGTCCCTCGGCTCCGCACAAATCGCAGTACGTTGAATAAGAATTGTTCATATCCTGCATTTGATTGTCAAAACCTACAAATTGAACTGGAGGTGCCCATACATTGTCATACTCATGGAAGCCTATTGTACGTGGTGTTGAAAATTCTGCACTTGGCCAATGGTAAGTATATGAAGCCATTGAAAATTGCAATAAACGGACCCCTAAAATAAGATTTTATCAAGAGAGAAGAATTGAAAAGAAGAAAATGTAAAATGAAATATAATTACAGAATTGTACAAGAAATCAATGAAACTGATCAATAATTAGTTAAACAATTCCCCGGCAACGGCGCCAAAAACTTGACAAGCTGCGTATATGTCTATTAAAGTGCTCGTTATTTACGCAAGTATACATGCTGTGTCAAGTAATAAAGAGTGAGTAGAGTATCGTTTTGACGAGGAATTGTTAACTGAATTATTAATTAGTTAAACTGCTTTTGATGGATGGAAAATTCTGGTTTTGTGATTTAACTAAGCTAACGATTACAATAAGAAATTAGAGTGAAAGTTTGAGACTACTAGATATTTTGAAAGGGTTTTCTGAATAGGGATGGCAGATGGATAGCTTGGAATCCTTGAATCTAAACTATATTGCTTTGGTTCTTTCTAATTGGATTGCATATGAATTTACTAGCCCAAGTTCATATATCTTTATATATGTCTTCCAACATTATATGAAGCTAATTACACCCTATTTAATTTCTATGTTCTCATGCCATTAAATAAAGTGAAATTGATAAGTTTATAACTTGTATAATGACTACACAGGGTTTAACGGTATATTCCTATCCGTTAAACAACTCTCCTTACACAAAGGTCGAAACCTATGCCTTGCGCATGGATCTGGCAGAGATTTTTCTCTTCCAAGGATAAATCAAGCAATTAAATCATCTTACAAGGTAGCTAATCTTGTAAAAATCATTCAATCCACACATGCAAAGGTAAATCATATACAATCATGCATAAAATTAACTATTCATTCCTGAATATTCTAAGAACCAAGAAACAATATAGTTTAGAATTCAAATCATCCTAACTATCCATCTAATGGAGGTTTAGTTCAAAGACATGATCTTAACATTCAATACATCCATATAAAAAGTATCCATAAAGGCAGAGAAAGAAAATTGGAAAGAATAAGGAAAACTATTTTTCGTCGGTTTCCACCAATGGGACTTGAATCCTTTCTTCAATCTGGGCTTTTATCTTGATTTCCGCTTTCTCTTACACTTTAGTTCACACTCCGGCTCTCTCTCCTCCCTTTCTACTGCCCCGCACGCGAACCCCTAGGAGCTATTTATATTGTTCCTTTTGCGCAGCTTACGCACTGGAATATTCTCGTACGGATGCGTATTGGCGCCTAGGCGCCAACTCCCTGGACATTCCTGGCTTGGAGCTTCTCATTTACATCTTGTGGTTGATCATGCCTGGCGCCTGGGCGCCAACTCCCTGGAAGCCATGCTGTCAGCTGTGTGTGCTGAAAATGGCCAAGGCACGTAAGGTGGCGCCTGAGCGCCATCCATCTGCCTCTGGTTGCCTCAGCTTGCATTCAACTTGTCCGCTTTGCCTTCACACGTCCCGTCCTTCCTGCGAAAGATGGAAAACTAAGTAAATGAACTAAAAAATGCCTAAATAATGCTAAAAATGCCTAAAAACTAAATAATGCTCCTAAAATACAAAACGAGTGAAAATTAAGCTAAATGGATGCAAACTAAGCCTAATCTCTCGAACTAACGCACAAATCAAGTCTGAAATGGGCCATAATAACTCGTAAAAATACGAGTTATCAAATTTTAGATTAAATTTAATGCATTTTCTTTTACTGCTTTTGTAGTTTAAATTTTATTATTGTAATTTTTTAATTGCTTTACTAATTTAGATTTAATTTAGTTGTTGTTAATTGCAATTTCTTCTCTTTTCTTTTTTCTTTCTCTCTTTCTCTCCTTCTAATTTCTCTCTCTTCTCTCCCTTCTTTATCTGCTTTCTTTCTCTTCTTTCTCTTTCTTTTTAATTTCTTTCCCTTTTCTCTCTCCTTATGTAATTTCTTCTCCTTTGTTTCTGATTTCTTTCTTTTTATAGCTTCTTACTCTCTTCTTCTCTTCTTTTTCTCTCTACATTCTCTCTCTCTCTCTCTCTCTCTCTCTCTTTCTCTCTCTCTTCCCTTCTCTCTTCCTTCTTTTTCTCTCCTCTTTACATCTCTCTCTCTCTCTCTCTCTTTTCTTATCTCTTCTTAAACAATTTTAAAACCTTATCCCGCTCCGTGGATTTGATCCAACTCACCATTATTCTACTCTATCTTTTGTATAATGTTAGCTTTAATACGTTTCGGTTTTTTAATTAAATTGATGATCATAGTGCTCTTAACGAAAAACACTTGGTTCGCATCAAGCATGGAATGAAACTATTTGCCACATCAAGAAGACAAAACTTTTTTTTCTCTTTTTATTCGATAATGTGTGTAGAGAGACCATATGTTTCTTTTGAGTTTTGTCCGAGAAGTTTAAAAAAGTATTGACATATTTGAGTTGATTTAATGCTAACCTTACTCGCAGTATATTGCATTGAACATATGAATGAGAGTGTTAGGTTCCTATGTCTCTCTAGAGTGCCATCTATATCACCTCTGTTTTTTGTTCGTCAAAATGCAAATGAATGATTAGGTTGTTCAAGAGAGTTTGATTTAAGACCTTGGCCAATGGCTTAATAATCCAGAGCCCTCTGCTCATTCCATGTGTTCCTTTAAAATTTTGCTATGATATATGATGGGGAAGAAAGAAATTCTTTTAAAATAATAATAAACAAAGGTGAAACAAAAAATGTTTGATAATAATTTTTGGTGCATCAATGTTTTTTGGCCCTTCTCCTTAGTCTTGGATACTCTCAAACAACATTAACAAGGCATCAAAATTCAAATGCATGAAATGCAATAGCGTAATTTTTGAAGCACTAAAAACATAGTCAAATACAAAGGTTGATGTATATGTTCTTTTATTTGTAATTTTGCATGGCTTTTTACTTGCATATAATTGCTTAGGAGCATTTGGTAATGTAAGTGTTTTTTCTGGGGGGGGGGGGAGGAGAAACTTATTTTTCTTATATATTCTAATAATTTTACCGATTTTAGTTTTTCCGTTCTTATATTTATATTTTAATCATTTTACGCAAAATTATCCTATTTATTTCCGCTTTACCCGTATTATATTTCTAGGGTGAAGGACTAAAGCGTAATCCTATCTTAATCCATTTATTAAATTCTAGCTCTAATTTTTTTATTAACTTATTTAAAAATTTCAACCATAATATTTTTATGATCCATTTAATAAACAAGTTATTTATATGGGATGCAAACAAGTTGTAAAATAACTTATTTATTAACAACTACAAGACATAAAATAAATTTAGGAAAAAATTCCTTTTATACTCATACTTTTATTCACAATTCCTATGATACTCATAATGTTTCAATAACTTCTTTAATATTTATAACAACCTCAAATTCCTTATATATGTACACAGTTAATGCCATTATTATCACTCCATTAAAAGATAATTTTTCCCTTCTACCATTTCTCCACCCTAGTTTGAACTGACAAGTACAACGATTTGGGATTGTGTTAACTATCTTTTTACATGAAGAAGATGGGTCACAACAGTTAGTGACATAGTCAATGGCAATCAAAGCTCAGACGTTGCTACTATAATTGCCAGTAACATCACTTGGCTCCCTTGCTAGGTTGTTGGTGGCTACTGCTTCAACCTACCTGACTAGATGGTAATTTGTTGGTCATTAGGGAATTCTGCGGAGTCATTTGAGGGATTTTTTCAGTAGCTAGATTTGATGACATATGATACTAGATGTTAAATTTGAGGACAAAGTGTGCTTGATTGAATTTAATCGGGGAGACACTATTGATTTTGTTGGAAGCTTAGTGGCCAAATTTGCAAATTGATGGGTTCAAGCTTTGTCACCACCACAATTAAAGGAGAAGGGGTTTAAACTTTGTTAGCTATCGATGTGAGATTGAAGCTCACTAAATTTTCATGAAGGTTGGGTGATTTGTTTTTGCTAGCCGAAACACAAGGAAAGGCATTGCTATGACAGTAGATGACCGTTGGTAGTTAGATTTGCCGATTTTGACATTTGGAGGATGCTAGAGGGTACGATGAAAAATGGTGGGATGTTCGTCGTTGGCTTGATTCCAAGGAGATGGTGCTCTATTTGGAAGGCTTGAGGGTAGAAAATCATTACATGGTTGCCCTAGGACTGAGGAAGGGGAATTCTAAATTCATTTTGTTAGAATTTGGATGAGTTTCTTGAAATGGGTTGTTATTTGTATTGATGAATTTTGAGTTTCTTATTTAATTTATTGAAAGGAGAGTTTTCTATGGATTCATTTTTTCTTCTAATTGAAAAAGATGAATTTTTTTTATTGTTTAGGGTCTGTAAAATATTAAAAATAATAATAATAATAATTTAAATTGACTGGTCAAAATCCACGTAGGGCATCCTACATGGCAACGGTAGACTTTTTGACCAATTGGGCCAGATAAGTAATAATGGGACTTACCCAATTATTATTTAAATATCTTGCGGGTTATATTTATATTTTTATTTTTAAATGTTATGTCAGCAACCCATGTAGCTCGGTTGGCATTCGGGTGGTCCAAGCGGTTTTAAAGGTCTAGGGTTTGAGTAGGGGGTTCTACAGAAAAATAATTAAGTTTTTGCATTTTTACCTCCCCAGGCATGTGGGTCATACAGGATAAGATAGGATGAGATAAGAACTCTCTTAGATAAGATTAGTTAAGATAGAATTTAAGTTTAAACCGAATTTTATCTTATTCCTTATCTTTTAGAAGCTACGGGACCTTTTATAAATTGGGTTTAGGAGTTGATGGATTTACGTATAGAGCATCCGTAGGGGGAGAATTTTTGAGGAAGCAGAGTTGCGTGAGGAGAGAGTTTTTATAAGGCAAGTGGGATTTTATGTGAAAATTGATTTTAGCTCAACGTTGTAATTATTTTTATACAATCGTTATGTATAAAACATGTTATAATTTTTATGCTATGCTTGACATATTTAAATTTTGTTATCCTAAGTTTTTAAGATGTAAAATTATGCAAATAAATATGCCCGAACTTTATGCCTAAAATATATGCATTGAGATTGTTGTATTTTATTATGCATTTTATTTTTATAAATGCATTGATGTAAATTTAATATGCAATATATATAAATGAATATTGAAATTATATATTAATGATATGGGTTAATTGCAACATATTGTTCCGGCCTCGTGAGAAACAAATTCGATAATTCATAATTTGTTTCATTCTGTTTTGGTTTTTGGTTGAATGCAAAATTGTTTCCCTGTGGCTTTGAGAATAAATGCTCAATTAATTTCTCAACAAAATTTTAAAGCATCCAATTCTTTAACCGAGTCCGAAAAGTACATCACAGAAATATTTTGCATTGTGTTCCACATTCTGATTTTACATCTCTAACGAGAAAACCCTTGATTAAAAGAGCTGAATACAATGGTCCATAAAAAAATGCTTAATAATAATGAAGTACATAGAAGATCCTTCTACGTTTTCACAAGTGCAAGAAAAATCGTGTCTAACAAAAATATAAAGATAAATGAGTACACTTCGCCCCGCGCCGTGACTCGAATGTGAGGTATATGACGCCACGCGCCATATCTTAAATATGAAGTATATGACGCCCCGCGCCATGACTTAAATGTGAGGTACATGACGCCACGCGCCATGCCTTAAATGTGAGGTTCATGACGCCACGCGCCATACCTTAAATGTGAGTTTACGCTTAGCCCGTCGACCAGCGATGACTCGGTTTGGGAACTAGTGAGGGGCCCGTCGGCTACACTAGTGACCCTACACAGCAAACTAAGTGCGCTCTTAGCTTCTGGATTTACACAGCAGACCAGCGTGTCCCGCTTTCAGCTTCTGTACTTGTACAAGAAACCAGCGTCTCCCGCATTCAGCCTCTGGATTGAACAATTGGGTGGTTTTACCAAGAAATAGATTCAACCGAATTTAAAAAAGTATGTTTGGGTCATCTTTGACCAGTTAAAAAGGTTTGAGCCCAACTGGGCTTGTTGGGGGATTTTTGGGCCATCTTGGGCTTTTTTGAGAGTTTTGAGCCATCTTGGGCTTTTTGGAGGGTTTTGGGCCATCTTGGGCTTTTTGAAAAATTTTAAGCCATTTTGGGCTTTTTGGAGGGTTTTGAGCCATTTTGGAAAGTTTTGGGCCATCTTGGGCTTTTTGGAAAATTTTAAGCCATCTTGGGCTTTTTGGAGGGTTTTGAGCCATCTTGGGCTTTTTGGAGAGTTTTGAGCCATCTTGGGCTTTTTGGAGGGTTTTGGGCCCAAGAGGGCTTGCTCGGACATTAAGGCTTGGGTTGAGCGAAGAGGTCATATATATATATATATGTTGTATATGTATAATAGAAAGGTACTTAGCCCTGCGTATCAACTTATCCCATTGTTTGGGGAGTATCTACTCAGGCAAAAGTATATGAAAATTCTTTTTTTATAATATATATATTTTTGAAAGTCTAAAAATATATATATTTTTTGGGGCCCACGGGGCAAATACATATATTTTTGAAGGCCCGCGGGACAAAGTATTCATTTTGGAGGCCCGCGGGGCATTTATATAATCTTAGAAGTCAAAATCTTAATTTTTGGGTGCCCGCGGGACATCTATGTAATTTCAAAATATTGATTTTTTTTTGTTTTTTTGGATGCCTTTGAATATATATGTGTATTTTGATATATTTTATAGAAAATACTCATATATCTATTTTTATTTTTAAAGGAGAAAATATACTTATCCCGTATGCCAATTCAACCCGCCAGTCGGAGAGTATCCACGTTGGGAAAAGTAGTTTTTTTTTTAAAAATAATATATATGTATATATATATTTATACATATATAATATACACATATATATTTTTATTTTATTTTTAAAGGAGAAAATATACTTAACCCGTGTGTCAATTCAACCCGCCAGTCGGGGAGTATCCACATTGGGAAAAGTAGTTTTTTGAAAATAATATATATGTATATATATATATATTTATTTATATATATATAATATACACATATATATTTTTATTTTATTTTTAAAAGAGAAAATATACTTAACCCGTGTGTCAATTCAACCCGCCAGTCAGGGAGTATCCACGTTGGGAAAAGTAGTTTTTGAAAATAATATATATGTATATATATATTTATAAATATATAATATACACATATATATTTTTATTTTATTTTTAAAAGAGAAAATATACTTAACCCGTGTGTCAATTCAACCCGCCAGTCGGGGAGTATCCACGTTGGGAAAAGTAGTTTTTGAAAATAATATATATGTATATATATATTTATATATATATAATATAAGACATATATATTCTTATTTTATTTTTAAAAGAGAAAATATACTTAACCCGTGTGTCAATTCAACCCGCCAGTCGGGGAGTATCCACGTTGGGAAAAGTAGTTTTTGAAAATAACGTATATGTATATATATATTTATATTAAAAAAAAAAGACTCTTTTTTTTTAGATAAAAAGAAAACAAACTTGAGAACTTACGTTCTCTATTAGAACTTAGAAGAAAGAACGAAATGCTTGCTTTCGGAGCTTGTCTCCTTCTCCCGCTCTTCCGTTCTCTTCGTTGTTTAATGAAAGGGCCGAATGCGGCTATTTATAAATTTTCTGCCGGCGTGGGATGGGTTCCGCGGCTGCCGTCGTTCCCGCGGAACTTCAGATTTCGTTGCCGCGGAACTGCGTTGCTTGGGTACCAAGCTACACTTGCGCGGAACCGCTTTTCCCGTGGAACCGCTTTCGCGTAGAGCACATTTTCGCGGAACATTTTTCTCATCAAGGTACTGCGCGGGGATGACAAGCTTGATCACATGCTCTTTGAGATCGGCGGCAATCTCCCTCGACGCTTCGATCCTCCTGAGCTCAATGAGACCCATACCAGCGGCAGAAATTGCCTCAGAGATGAGCTTGGCGGACTCGCTCTCTCCCTCGGCCCTGATTATGGCGGCCCTCCGCTCCTGCTCTTCCTCTGCTCGCCGGAATCTGACGCCATGGCTCAGCTCCGCTGCTCTCCCTTCTCTGCTACTCGCGCCTTCACCAAAACGCGCGCGTTTTCCACAAATGCCCCTCACCAACCGTCCGTGACTTTCTCCCTGGGGCTGTCATTCTTCTTCAGGATCTGCTCTAGCATCTGCCAGGACCAGCAGGCGGCTCGAATGCAGACCGCAGCTGGGGACGGCCGCCTTGGCCGGGTCTCGCCGGATGAGATTCTCCAGTTCCATGAAAATCTCCCGTATCGCTTCTTCGAGCCGCCATAAAATCGTGCCAGCCTCTGTTCGGATCGAAGTCGTAGCTTTTCCGCCGTCGGCGGTTCGGATCGAACGGATGAGACTCCCTGCTCTGATCACTGTCAAGAACTCGTCCTCCGGCCGGAACATGGCCTGCTGGAGGAGCTCGTTGGCGCAGCCGAGGCAGGCTGCGATTTGGCTTCTAGGAGGGTAGCTGGTCCCAGAAGTGCGTAGTGGCGAGCAGCTCGTCGATGGTCTGGAGGAAGGTGGCGGAGTCGGCCGCGTTGGACCCAATGGGGCGGTCGGAGGAGACGAAGGAGGAGATGTGTCGTTCGACGGATTTGACAGTCTGGTCGAGAGTGAGAGGATCGTTGTCAAAGAACTTGTCAGAGAACTTGTTGCGGGAGAAGCGTCCGTCGAAGGCGGAGAAGATCTGGAGGATGTCGCCGGTCATAGTCTTGGTGCGTCCGAGCGTCTTGGCGATGTGGCAGGCCTCCGCGGTAAGCTTGTCTTCGCCGTTTTCTCCCATGGAATTCTTCCTCTGCCACAAGCGACGGGGTTCCACCGGCCCACTTACCGTCCCTGGATAGTGGCCTATTTCCGTCTGAATAAAACCCAGAGCTCCTCTCCTTCGATTTTGGGTAATGAATCCTCAGCTCGCAGGGGAATCTTCTCAACGGCACAGTGCCGGTGTTTCTGACGAATCTGAAAGAGCTGGTGCAGCTCGGATACAACCCTTTCCAAGGCGGGCCTCTGCCGGCGGATATCGGCAAACTTGTCAAGCTGGAGAATATCTTTATGGCCAGCAGCAATCCAAATCGTTCAGGGATCGCATTCTTCAGCTCTCCATCCTCCCCCAATCAATCTCAAACGCAATTTGCCTCTCCTTTTCAAGTCGTTGGACTCGCTCCGGGTCTAGTGCCTGCGTTTGACGGTACGGCCGGCGATCTCCAATGGGTTGGCGCGGAGCCTAAGAATAAGAAACTGAAGGAGCAGAATTTCCTGGAGAACTCGCAGATCTCATCCGTGGATTTCTTGCAGACTCGATCGGTTTCAACAGGGCTCGGGCTCTCTCTCGATGACCGTTGCATGGCTTCCTCCTTATCCGGTGATGCCGTCGGCGACTTCTGACTTTCGCTCGATTGATGCGTTTCCGGCAAACTCGAATTCCTGTTCTGATGGCTGCGAGAAGGAGATGGGGATTCCTGCCGATCAACGCGAGAGGCGGCTCTACTCCTGGTTCCGCCGCTGGCTTTCTCCGAAACTCTTTTTTTTTTTTTTCTTTTCACCTTCGTGCATCGGATTCGCTTCCGACTGCCCCACTGGAAGAGAAAATCCGTTTCTAGAGCTCTTTGGTTCTTCCCTTTCGCAGGCTCTTTTTTTTTTTTTATATATATGAGCCGGGAAGATTGTGGGAAGATGCGCCTCTCTTTCGAGAACTCCTTCGGGAAAATGAAGAAACCCACCTCCCTGCCTTATCGATCTCGCGGACGTGGAGGTCGGGAAGGAATACGAGTTGGTGGGCGACATACTCCAGCGGTTATCGGATGGGATACCAGCTGGCCCAATGCTCTCCGGCCGTGCTGCCAGGATGTTCAGTCCCGGGGAGATCAAGTCCGGCTTCAGTATCTCCGGCGTCTCCGAATTCGCGAGCTGAGAACGATGCCAACACCGGTGCTGGCCGGACTCCGAGCCTAGTCCCGTGGAAGATGATTGTCGTCGTCGGCGGTGACTTGGAACGACCCATAGATGCCGAACTGACGTATTTGCGAATTTCATCGCCGCCTGCTGCTCCGACGGATGTCGCCGGTCAACAGATGGCAATCGGCAACCAGGCCCTCGCCGTCGAACACCCCATTCGTGTTTTTTTATTTTTATTTATTTTATTTATTTATTTATTTATTTATTTTATTATTATTATTCAAAATATACCGCATCAAATGCCCTCTCAGGAATTATGCCATTGTGGGCTACTTGTAAAGGTGTGATTCCTGACATGTTGTTTGGCAGGCTTCTCTTGAGGATTTTTTTTTTTTTTTGCTATATATATCACAATTCTTTCTCTCAGGCAAAACACAGAGAAGAAACTGAGGGGCTCCTGGAAGCTTTGACTGAATGATTTCGAACATCTTGTCGACCCTAACAGTAGGTGGAGCACGCCTAAATTGAGGATTCTCTTCAAAGTAATCAAATGGTTCTGCGATGACAATGCCTTTCATCGCCCCACATTTGTGCAGATCACGAGCGAGAGACCGAACATCGCAGCGAGCAGAAAAGTTTACAATAGCCTATCTTTCTATTTTTTGAGGGTCCACAAGTTTCTTATTGTTGAAATTCCATCGACCATTTCTAGGAAAGAATTCATCATTGCTAACTTTTAACTTTGGTGCATTCAAGACACGGCCTTCTACTTGAGTGAAGTTACCATTGATCGAAACACCGCATGCCTTCAGCATTTGATCAGCACCATAGTTGCTGCTTCTTAATGCATTACTTAAAGTTTGCATCCCTTCTTGTGGTTTCTGTCGTGATTTTTCAACCAGTGATGATCTTTGCAAAGTTGACAAAGATTTAGTATACCTTTGTAATGAAACCAGAGAGCAGAGCTCGACAGGATAGTAAGTGGGGCGTTTTGGCTTTCCAACACTAATGCATGGCACATTTGCAGAAGACCTAAGCTCAATGTGCCGATAGTTAACAAAATAATCGAAAACTGTAATCTCAATGGTTTGAGACGGGCTATCGCCTCTTCCATTTTTCTGTTTCAAAGTAAACATTTGCTGGTTGCATGGAAGCTCACTTAGCCCTACAATTTTAAATTCCATATTTGAGGGACTTGTTTTCACCCTCAGATTCTTCAGAGTTCTTTTTGCCTTTCCCCAATCAATTTCATCATGATTTCTAACATTTTGATTAGCCATCGGAAATTCATCAACAGGGCCAGGCCTTATAATCATTGTAGTAGACACATCAATATTTAGAGACAAGCCCCCTTGACTGGTTCGGAAGCTAGAATGAAAACCACGACAACCCAAAACTCCACCTCCGATGTCAACAAAGTTACTAGGATCATTGTGAAAAAAATGACTGCCGAACTAGAAGGCAACCCTGCTTTGCAACATGCTGCCTTAGGATTATATCTAGAACCCTTTAGGCTTCTTGAGAACTCTAGGAATCGTGTCCACGCAGAGCGTTTGCAATAGCTTTCATTGGAATTGTAGCAGCGAACGCCTTTGCCTTTTCCGATCTCCCTCCCCGGGGCTATCATTACCATGAGGACTACTATTCCCACTAACTTTGTTTGAGGACATGTCTTCAAGCACAACACTGAATTCAAAATTCTATTGTGGAAGAGCCACTTACTGTAAACAAGCTCTTCTCACCATCATAAGCGAAGTACTTTTCCCTGAAAGTCACCAATATAAGTCTGGTGAACTCTATCCATGATCTTTCTTCCGATACCTTTGCCATCAATAGGCTCACTATCTTCACAAGACAGAGAAACCTTTCCGCCCGGTGCCAGATTTTGCCACTGGAACTCGATTCATTGAGACTTTTTTTCGCGCTTAGGGGTATGACCGGTGGGGGTGGCGGCTAAGCTTTCTCCTCAGCCTCCGTCTCCTCCATCTCCGCAAGAAACCGAGAAGAACGGGAAACCCTTTTTTTTTTTTTGACAACTGCCTTAGTTGTCGAAATATCTGATGATGATGCTCATGGCGGGGAGAATTTGACACTGATAGAGTCGTTACCTGTTTCTCCTGCTGATGTAGTGAACTCCATTCGAGTTTTGAAGGAGTCCCTTCCTTCTACGAGGGAGGCTGTAGAGATTCTTTTGATATATGACTTTCTTTGTAATTTCATGGATAGTATCTTTTTAAATAATTCCCATTCACAGTTGCTTTCATTTGATTTCCGCAATTAACAACTTTATATGTGCCATTGCCATGGACCCTCTCAATGATGTAAGGCCCTTCCCATTTAGGCTCGAATTTACCGGTAAGTTTGCCCCCGGCCATAAGCTCTGTGCGTAGCTTTAGCACCAAATCTCCTCTTTTGAATGAGCGATGCCTCACGACTTTATTGTATGCTTCGATCATTCGAGCTTGATAGAGTTCGATCCGTTGTCGCGCTTGAACTCGTTTCTCGTCTAGTGCCTCAAGCTCGTCGAAGCGAAGTTTAGCTTGTTGTTCAGTAGTTAACCCATAATAGATGGCAACCCTCAAAGATGCTAACTGAATTTCCACTGGCAAAACTGCCTCCGTGTCAAAGAGTAATGAATATGGTGTCGCTCCCGTTGCAGTTCGATGTGTGGTTCTGTAGGCCCACAATGCTTCGGGTAACCTCTCGTGCCAATCACGCTTATTTTTCACAGTGGTCCTTTTGAGGATTCGAATAATATTTTTGTTGAATGCCTCTGCTTGACCATTCCCTTGTGGGTAATAAGGCGATGAGAACACTTGCTTGATTCTAAACTTTTGGCATAACTGATTCACTTTGTCATTTTTGAATGGCGTGCCATTATCTGAGGTGATTTGATAGGGAACACCATAACGGTAAATGATTTTGTACTTGATAAGTTCAACCACCTCTTGCGCTCGGACTCTCTTGTAAGCTTTAGCTTCTGCCCATTTGGAGAAATAATCCGTAGCGGCTAAAATATATAGGTGTCCTTTAGATGACGATGGGTTTATCGGACCAATAATATCAAAGCCCCACCAAGAGAAGGGCCACGAGATAGGTGCTGGAGACATTACTGAAGCAGGAATATGATAAACATCTTCATGCATTTGGCAGGCTTTACAGGATTTTACAAAATTGATGGAGTCTTGGACCATTGTGGGCCAATAATAGCCCAACATTTTGATCCTATGATAAAGACGACGTCCAGATTGGTGGGCGCCGCACTCGCTGGAGTGCGTCTCTTGAAGGACTTGACAGATATCATTCCCGTTAATACAGCGAAGCCAAAGCCCATCAAAAGCAATCCGATACAAATCGTCTTGAAACACAGTATATCGTAAAACAGCCTTTCTTAACGACTTCCTTGCGTTTGGATCATCTGGTTCAATGCCATATTTGAGGTAGTTAATGATAGGGATGCGCCAGTCATCATTGTTTGTAGTGACCTCGGACACACACCATCCAACTTGATCTACTTGGAGCTCTTCATCATCTTCTAATCTTTGTACTCGAATTGTCATGTCATCGAGCTCATTAAAGGCGAGAATACTGGCCAACTTTGATAGTGCATCAGCAACTACTTTTTCTGACCGAGGAACATGCTCAACCGAAACCATTTCGAACTGTGCCAATAAAGTTTGAGCTTTGTCATAATATTTTCGCAAATGGGGCTAGTGTACTTCGTATTGATTATTTAACTGTTTGATAACCAATTCAGAGTCCCCAAATATTCGCACAAATAAAATATCTAATTGCAGAAGAAGTTCCATGCCGATGAGTAAGGCCTCGTACTCAGCTTCATTATTTGTTGTGCTTCTTCCAAGAAAATATGAGTGCGGGAATAAGTCTTTATGAGGGGAGATTACGACAATTCCAACACCAGCTCTGGATGGCTTGGAAGCGCCATCGAAATACATTTGCCACATTGGATCATCATTTGCGTAGAAAACCTTCTCATCAGGTAGGTTTTCTAAGATGGGAAATTCTTCTTCAAGAGGATGGGCTGCTAGGAAATCTGCCAATACTTGCCCTTTCACTGCCTTTCGTGGCACATATTTGATATCAAACTCAGATAGCAGAAGTGACCATTTTGCTAGGCGTCCTGAAAGCATTGGTCTAGTGATCAGGAACTTGAGGGGATCAGCCTTCGATATAAGTATAATCTGATGCGCGAGGAAGTAATGTCTTAGCTTTTGTGCCACAAAAACCAATGCTAGACAAATCTTCTCGATCGAGGAATAATTGCATTCAGCTTGCAATAATCGTCGACTGAGATAATAGGCGGCTTGTTCTTTGCCTTGGGCATTTTCTTGTGCGAGCAATGCCCTCAGTGATTGTGGGCTGGCAGCAATATAGAGAATGAGTGGCTTTCCTTTTACTGGAGTTGTCAAAACAGGAGGATTTTGCAGCAATTCTTTGATAGCTTCAAAGGCCTGTTGGCATTTCGCGTCCCATTGAAAAGTCGCATCTTTTCTCATTAACTTGTGAAAGGGCTGGCAGCGGCCGGAAAAGTTGGAGATGAAACGCCGGATATACGACAATTGGCCTTGCAGACTCCTAAGTTCTCTGAGATTTCGTGGAGGCGGCATATTTTGAATTGCTTCCGTTTTGAGTGGATCGACCTCGATTCCTCTTTGGCGGATTATGAACCCGAGGAATTTCCCAGATGATACTCCGAATGCACATTTGAGAGGATTCATCTTGAGATCATACTTTCTTAGGCGCAAGAATACCGATCTCAAATCTTCTTTATGCTTATTGTGACCTTCAGATCTTACAACCAGGTCATCGACAAAGCACTCAACATGTTTGTGTAACACATCATGAAATATATTTTGCATGGCCCTTTGATAAGTTGCGCCAGCATTCTTAAGACCAAAAGGCATGACTTTGTAGCAAAAGACACCCATCGGTGTTCGAAATGCTGTTGCGGCTTCATCTACTGGAGCCATCTTGATTTGATTATATCCCGAATATCCATCCATAAAGGAGAACGTGTCGTACAGAGCTGTGCTGTCGATTAGCACATCAGTGAAAGGAAGAGGAAATTCATCTTTAGGGCATGCTTCGTTTAGATCTCGAAAGTCTACGCAAATGCGGATCTGCCCGTTTTTCTTTTTGACAGGAACAATGCTAGAAATCCATTTTGGAAATTTGATTTTCCGAATGAATTCAGCATCAATGAGTTTTTCAACTTCCTTGATGATTTGTTCTTCGAGCTCTGGTCGAAATCTTCTCGGAGCTTGCTTGACTGGCTTTTTATCCCGCGTAATATGCAGATGGTGCATTGCAATCGCGGGGTTGAGACCTGGCATTTCAGAATACCCCCAAGCAAAAACATCTTTGAATTCACTTAAAAGCTGCCTCAATGCCACCTTTTCTTTTTCGGCCAGGTTTTTGGCGATAAAAATGGGTCTCGGGTCCTCCTCAGTCCCGAGATTGAACTCTTCAAGTACGTCAATAGTAGGCTGTCCTCCATCTTCAATCGCAGGTGGAGCATCCTCTGGTTCCATTAATGCCTCTTCATCATTGTTGGAGTCATCGCTTGTGGAGACGCAGTAGGTGGTGGCAAAGTCGACGTCTTCTTCTTCTTTATACCCAAGGCCAAATCTTTTATTACCCTTTTGATAACCACGGGGTCTTTCAGATAACGGGATAGGGATGTCACTTCCGAGACCTGATAGATGTGGTTCATCGGGATAGAATCCCATCAAATCCACAATTTTCTTGCTTTCTCTGCTATAGCGATGGAAATCCCATTTCTTGAGCTTAGTTGTGGGCAAACAAGAGAATTTGTTAGGGCTACCGTAAACCTTGCCATATTGTTTTATGAAATGTTTTTGGGCAAATTTTTCATCTTGAGGTTCTTGCACACTTGGAGCAGATACATTAAACCGCACAAGCATTGCTAAAACCTCATCGAGCGTTTTCTTAGGTTTTTGATTTTGGTGAGCGGCCTCAGTGGCCATTCCGTCACTCTCACAGCAAAGTGACTTGGCTTCCTCATTGGCCTGATTCCGGAATCTCCGAAGAGCTTCCAGATCCACCTCAAACCTAGGAGAATTGGCTCGAGGCGGTTTAGCAACCTTTTTCAGGACTTCGAGGTCCAAGTAGAACCGTGATCCTGCAGCAGTGTTGCTATAGCTGGTAGGAGGTGGTATGGTTGCCCCCTGTCGTTGTCGTGGTGGTGGATGTACTGGATCGAGGCTCATATTTTCAAATTTGGTTTGAAACTGAGCCCTTAGTTCTGTCATTCCTCGTCCATGACCGCGCCCTCGACCACGACCTTGACCTTCCATCTTCTCACCCTTTGAGAATATGTCTGTGCTTACTGGGGCGGGGGGAGCCTGAGATACCTCCTGCTGACCTTCGCGTGTGGTCGCTTCAACTGCTTTCCTTGATGTGTTGACAGCAGATGCCAAGTCATAATACTTAGCATCAGAGTAAAATGATTCCGCCGTTGTGAAAGGTTTATGGTCAGCAAAAATCTTTTTTTCGACTCCATCCTTGCAGTACTTCAAGCATTGATGCACCGTTGATGCGATTATCTTATTACTATGGAGCCAAGGCCTTCCCAGCAGCAAGTTATATGAGGTCGGAGCATTAATCACAAAGCATGGGATTTCGGTGCAGAAATCTTCTATGCTTAGTTCCAACTCAATCAGGCCCATGGCCTTTTGGGTCCCTTGATTAAACCAGTGAATCACCACACTAGTGTCTTTTAACGCTGATGGAGAAATTCCGATCCTCCTGAGTGTTCGAAGGGGCAAGATATTAATTGCAGACCCGGCATCAATCATGATCCTGTTAACCAGTTCACCTGCTAGGTTGCCCGTAACATATAAAGGTCGGTTGTGATTAACGTCTCCAAGCAACATATCCTCATTAGTGAATGAAATAACTTCATCACACTCAGTGGCGTCGACCAGATAAGCGAGACGGACATTTTCATCTGTTAGAGCACTAACCAGTGCATCTCTGGCTTCTTGCGATAATTGCAAGGCATCGTAAATACTGAGTCGAGCAGGGAGTCGCTTCAAGTGTTCAAGCACGTTATAGCTTACTGAGGATTTCTCATGATTGGATGGTATATGCTGTTCTGGCTGAGTACGATTTTCTTGCATTGGGGTTTTACCCTTGTTTTCTGGTGTGATTCGACCAGATCGAAGAATTGCAAGAACATCCTCTTCAACTTGCACCATATTGCAGGAGGCAGAGTCCTGAATATTCGTAGCCAATGTCCGTAGTACATCTGAGAAAAATGGCTATATTTTTGGGATTTCAGGAAAGTACCCACTCATTGACTTGATGCACTGATGAACCATGATTTCTTCTTTGTCGAATTTTTGGTTGATTATTCTGCAATTTATCCATCTCAAGATGTAGTCATATTGAGACTCTCCTGATAGGGGGTGCATGACTTCTATCATCTCTGGAGGGAACTCTGTTTCATATTCATGGAATCTTTGGATAAACATATCGACGAACTCTTCCCAAGAACCAAATGCTTCTTCAGGAAGCGAGGAGATCCAGAGAAGGGCACAACTGTCATGGGCCAAGCTCAAAACAAAGTGCCCGAGTGCAAACTCTTCTGTTTGCCCCATTTGACAGACTGCCAATGAATAATCAAATAAGTGTGGCAACGCATACTTATGATTCTCAGGGAATAACTGAATATGTGGCCAATCATAGCTTAACTCCCTAGTTAAGAAAGGGAACACTCGAAGAATGGGCGCATCGTTTAACTGCAGCACATGCAGAACTTAGAGTTGATTTGTCCTCCCAAAACCTTCAGCGTCGCTAAAGATTGCCTCTTGTTTGAAGCCTTCATTGCCGACCCACCGGATTGCCTTTATGAAAGTTTTAGCTCCAAAGGTCTTGTACCCATGTCAGCCGGAGGGCATACCGCATCCGAAAGGTACTTCGTGACCATTTCAGGTTCAGGCAACCATATGGCCAAGGGATCACTCCATGTACTGTCTCTGAGATAATTTACGTAATGAGCAGTAGATTCTTGACTGTATTATATTTCTCTCAAGTAATTACTAGGGAACTGCTCTCTTTGCCTTGACAGGAAGCGGACCAAGAATGCATCTATCGAGATGACCCACTCGGTAATTTCTTCGATATGATTATCTTGGTACCAAGACATCACTGATTCCCCCAGTGAGTACCGGAAATATTCCACTTTGGTTTCCCAGGATGCTGGCAGAAGTCGAGATTCTCGCAAATACGTGATGATGTGGTTTACCGGTGACATCCCAACTTCAAACTTGGTGTAGTTAGGGATAAGTACCGAGGCAGTTCTTCGCCGCTTTGCAGGCTTGGACGCAGACGCATTTATATGATAGCAAGTTTCGGTTTCTCCTTTGTTGCTATGTAGGTCCCAAAATGGACCATCCTCGGGGAACTCACGTGGAGTTATATTCTGTAATTCCTCGAGAACGTATCTTTCTTTTACTGGTCGAGGTGATCTACCAACAAGTCGTTGATAGAATGGGAGTAGCAACTCGGGCTGCAAAAAGTCCATGATCAGGAATGGTTGCACCCGTGAGGATTGCCTCAAATGCCTTGAGAAGAAAGGGAGAATGACCTTATCCCTTATTCTTTTATCTTCTCTGCATAAATTTTTGAGACACCTTTTTGTCCGTCTTAGGCTTGGTGGTTTTCGAACCACTTCCCAATCACCCTTTTCTGCTATCTCAATTGTCACAACATTTGATGAAGCTTGCACTGGAGGACTGAGTTTTATAATCCCCTTGTCGATGTAATCTTGCAATATTGCTTGGAGATCCCAACACTTCTTAGTGGGGTGACCGACATATCGGTGGTAACTGCAATATCGCTGGTGAGAAGTATGTCCAACTTCTTCTGGCCTTTTTGGGGCGGGCAACTCGAATAGCCCGGTCGACATGAGGTGCTGGAATAGTGTCTCCACGTCATCTTCCCCAAAGGCATATTGGATTTCCTCTCTTCGGAAGGGTCTTGCAGGCTGCTCTTTTACAGGTGACTTTGCTTTATCTGGTTGCTTCTTAACCTCTGTAGTGTTTGCAGAGGTTTCTCCAGTTTTCTTCTTCTTAAACGTAGTGGTTGTGGATGATTCCTTCTTCCAGGCTTTTTGTTGAGACAACAAATACTCTTTTCGACAAGCTTCTGTAGCTAGGGCCTGAAATGTACTTAGCTGTTCATTCATCAGCAATGAGATTTTCGTCTTGATGCCATTCCAGCAAAGATTGACCTTCATTGCTTGAGATAGGGGTGCTTGACATCGGTTAGCGGCCCTTTGCCATCTAGTGATGTAGTCTTCAACCGGCTCGTCCTTCTTTTGGGACAAGGTAGATAATTCTGATAGTTGTACTTCTCGTGTAGTATCAACGAATCGGGAGGTGAACATTTCTTTCATCTCTTCCCATGTTCGAACTGAGCCGGTTGGGAGAGATATGTACCACTGGAAAGCATCACCAGAAAGAATATTGGGAAACATTCGAAGACAAAAATTCGAATGGTGCGCCCAATTGCCCATGGCATAGTGGAATGATGCCAGGTGCTTTAACGCGCTCCCAGTCCCATCGAATTGGATCTTTGGTGGCTTCAAATCTCTAGGTAGCAGCTCCGCTTCAACCTCTGGGGGATAAGGCCTGTTGATTGTCGTTGTAGGGACCCCAGTGAGTTGAGGTGCCTGTCGACGAAGGCATTCGGCCACAAGCTGATGTACCATCTCCTTCTGTGCAATAAACCTGGGTGGAGACCCCATGGGTGTGCTTACCCGCGCGTCTTGCGTTCGAGGGGTATTGATACGTAGGTTATTGAACTGCAGAAAGCCTTGCTCCAATTCTGCATTTTCATCTTCCTCGGTCTGCTGCCTAATTGGTTTCTCGGGCTGATGGACTGATTGACGGTTCCTTGGTGATGGTGGTTGATGGGAACCTGATGTCTTGTTGCCTTGAGTTTCCATAGCCCGTTTCATACTCTTAATCTCCTCCCGGAGGTCATGAATGAGCTGAGACTTGGGTGTAAGAACCTCTTCTTCTTCGCCCACCATGTAAGAGGCTTCAAATTGACCTCTTGGGAGGGCGGCCCTAATCCCTTCAGGATTAGAGAGGCTACAGAATGGCGGCGTAATGGGCATTGCGGCTGCCCTTGACCGGGTTAACATCTCTAACGCTTTGGAAGTGCTTGGCTGGGTGAGGTCCACCATGTTGACTTCTGTCGTCTTGAGGAGACGTCTCCTCCTTTTAGCTTCTCTCTTGGGGTGCGGCATCCTGTGCTCTCCTCGGAACGGGGCCACAACAGGCGCATAAGTCATATCATCTTTCAGTCTGATCAACGAGGCGAATTGATTTTTGTGTATAAAATCAGGGATCAGCCTGAGCACCGAACGTGGATACGTCGTATGGCGCCTCTGGGGATACTGCAACCCGCTAAAGAGTCTTGGCTTTTGAGGCACTCTCAATTTGTGAGAGTTCTGTAGTGGCTTCTTTTGTGGCCTACCCCTTTGTCGGGGGTGTGAGAACAGCATATACCTCGGTCCTGGTGGCAGTGGCGACGAAGCCTTCAAGTTTAACCGGGAAGTTGTTTTCCCGAACTGCTTTTTCTGCTGCACTTTTCTCCTTTGTTTCCTTGATACGTGATGAGGAACCGTCACTATGTTGGCAGTATCATAGTGACCTGGAGATTTGACTCTAGCTTGTGAGCTAGATGGAGCATCGGTTGACTGATGGGGCGAATGCGTCGGGTCAGGGATGACAAATCGCAAGGTGCCTAAACCGGATCGGACAACAATAGGTCCTTGCGGCTTGAATTGGTCATCCCCTCCATCGGCCAATGAAGCATCCAGCTGAGAAAACTTGGTCTGTCTTCTTGACTTCTTCCGCTCTTGGGTGTCACCTTGGCTAGGTCGGGGGGCTAGGTCAACAACCCTTGAGGCAGCCCGACCAAATTGGCGAGTGATGGTGCATCGAACAGGATTTGGCACAGTTTTGCCCCCTTTTCGGGGAATATTGGCTTCTGGGTAGCTTGTTGGCGCTAGCCGAGTTGCAATAGATTGTCTCGCAGACCTTTTCGTGGAGTGAGACTGCAAAACTGGTTGTCCTGCAGGCTGTTGTACTGCTGGTTGGACTGGTGCAGCGAGCCGATAGGCGGACTTTTTGGCATAGTCCGGCTGTAGAGCAGACGGGCCCATTCGGATTGGCGCCTGCAGAGACTTTGTTTGTCGAATATGAGTGGTCTTCGAGCCTTGAACAATAAGAGGCTCCTTAAGAAGTGCAGATCGGTCTCTTCTTTGCTTGATCGCTGCAGGAGAGTAGTCAACGTGTCGATAGACACGGTGCTCCAGCTTCTCTGGTACACGAATAAAATGATGCGGGATAGAAACATCCATGTGGTCTGGCTCAGAAATGACAAAACCACCATTAGGCAAAAATCCAAAAGCCATCAAATGTGCCATGAAATCTGCAAAGGAGCATTTCAGAGTGTTAGGTTCGAGAAAATAAGCATATAAAGACCATAGTTTTCAGCTCTTAAAGATGAAGGGAGAATGTTTCACGTCGGGTTCACCATTTGTTCCGGCCTCGTGAGAAACAAATTCAATAATTCATAATTTGTTTCATTCTGTTTTGGTTTTTGGTTGAATGCAAAATTGTTTTCCTGTGGCTTTGAGAATAAATGCTTAATTAATTTCTCAACAAAATTTTAAAGCATCCAATTCTTTAACCGAGTCCGAAAAGTACATCACAGAAATATTTTGCATTGTGTTCCACATTCTGATTTTACATCTCTAACGAGAAAACCCTTGATTAAAAGAGCTGAATACAATGGTCCATAAAAAAAATGCTTAATAATAATGAAGTACATAGAAGATCCTTCTACGTTTTCACAAGTGCAAGAAAAATCGTGTCTAACAAAAATATAAAGATAAATGAGTACACTTCGCCCCGCGCCGTGACTCGAATGTGAGGTATATGACGCCACGCGCCATATCTTAAATATGAAGTATATGACGCCCCGCGCCATGACTTAAATGTGAGGTACATGACGCCACGCGCCATGCCTTAAATGTGAGGTTCATGACGCCACGCGCCATACCTTAAATGTGAGTTTACGCTTAGCCCGTCGACCAGCGATGACTCGGTTTGGGAACTAGTGAGGGGCCCGTCGGCTACACTAGTGACCCTACACAGCAAACTAAGTGCGCTCTTAGCTTCTGGATTTACACAGCAGACCAGCGTGTCCCGCTTTCAGCTTCTGTACTTGTACAAGAAACCAGCGTCTCCCGCATTCAGCCTCTGGATTGAACAATTGGGTGGTTTTACCAAGAAATGGATTCAACCGAATTTTAAAAAGTATGTTTGGGTCATCTTTGACCAGTTAAAAAGGTTTGAGCCCAACTGGGCTTGTTGGGGGATTTTTGGGCCATCTTGGGCTTTTTTGAGAGTTTTGAGCCATCTTGGACTTTTTGGAGGGTTTTGGGCCATCTTGGGCTTTTTGGAAAATTTTAAGCCATTTTGGGCTTTTTGGAGGGTTTTGAGCCATTTTGGAGAGTTTTGAGCCATCTTGGGCTTTTTGGAGAGTTTTGGGCCATCTTGGGCTTTTTGGAAAATTTTAAGCCATCTTGGGCTTTTTGGAGGGTTTTGAGCCATCTTGGGCTTTTTGGAGAGTTTTGAGCCATCTTGGGCTTTTTGGAGGGTTTTGGGCCCAAGAGGGCTTGCTCGGACATTAAGGCTCGGGTTGAGCGAAGAGGTCATATATATATATATGTTGTATATGTATAATAGAAAGGTACTTAGCCCTACGTATCAACTTATCCCATTGTTTGGGGAGTATCTACTCAGGCAAAAGTATATGAAAATTCTTTTTTTATAATATATATATTTTTTGGGGCCCACGGGGCAAATACATATATTTTTGAAGGCCCGCGGGACAAAGTATTCATTTTGGAGGCCCGCGGGGCATTTATATAATCTTAGACGTCAAAATCTTAATTTTTGGGTGCCCGCGGGACATCTATGTAATTTCAAAATATTGATTTTTTTTTTTTTGGATGCCTTTGAATATATATGTGTATTTTGATATATTTTATAGAAAATACTCATATATCTATTTTTATTTTTAAAGGAGAAAATATACTTATCCCGTATGCCAATTCAACCCGCCAGTCGGAGAGTATCCACGTTGGGAAAAGTAGTTTTTTTTTTTAAAATAATATATATGTATATATATATTTATACATATATAATATACACATATATATTTTTATTTTATTTTTAAAGGAGAAAATATACTTAACCCGTGTGTCAATTCAACCCGCCAGTCGGGGAGTATCCACATTGGGAAAAGTAGTTTTTTGAAAATAATATATATGTATATATATATATTTATATATATATAATATACACATATATATTTTTATTTTATTTTTAAAAGAGAAAATATACTTAACCCGTGTGTCAATTCAACCCGCCAGTCGGGGAGTATCCACGTTGGGAAAAGTAGTTTTTGAAAATAATATATATGTATATATATATATATTTATATATATAATATACACATATATATTTTTATTTTATTTTTAAAAGAGAAAATATACTTAACCCGTGTGTCAATTCAACCCGCCAGTTGGGGAGTATCCACGTTGGGAAAAGTAGTTTTTGAAAATAATATATATGTATATATATATTTATATATATATAATATACACATATATATTTTTTATTTTATTTTTAAAAGAGAAAATATACTTAACCTGTGTGTCAATTCAACCCGCCAGTCGGAGAGTATCCACATTGGGAAAAGTAGTTTTCGAAAATAATATATATGTATATATATATATATTTATATATATATATATAATATAACATATATATTTTTATTTTATTTTTAAAGGAGAAAATATACTTAACCCGTGTGTCAATTCAACCCGCCAGTCGGGGAGTATCCACGTTGGGAAAAGTAGTTTTTGAAAATAATATATATGTATATATATATATTTATATATATATAATATAACACATATATATTCTTATTTTATTTTTAAAAGAGAAAATATACTTAACCCGTGTGTCAATTCAACCAGCCAGTCGGGGAGTATCCACGTTGGGAAAAGTAGTTTTTGAAAATAACGTATATGTATATATATATTTATATTAAAAAAAAAAGACTCTTTTTTTTTTAGATAAAAAGAAAACAAACTTGAGAACTTACGTTCTCTATTAGAACTTAGAAGAAAGAACGAAATGCTTGCTTTCGGAGCTTGTCTCCTTCTCCCGCTCTTCCGTTCTCTTCGTTGTTTAATGAAAGAGCCGAATGCGGCTATTTATAAATTTTCTGCCGGCGTGGGATGGGTTCCGCGGCTGCCGTCGTTCCCGCGGAACTTCAGATTTCGTTGCCGCGGAACTGCGTTGCTTGGGTACCAAGCTACACTTGCGCGGAACCGCTTTTCCCGTGGAACCGCTTTCGCGTAGAGCACATTTTCGCGGAACATTTTTCTCATCAAGGTACTGCGCGGGGATGACAAGCTTGATCACATGCTCTTTGAGATCGGCGGCAATCTCCCTCGACGCTTCGATCCTCCTGAGCTCAATGAGACCCATACCAGCGGCAGAAATTGCCTCAGAGATGAGCTTGGCGGACTCGCTCTCTCCCTCGGCCCTGATGATGGCGGCCCTCCGCTCCTGCTCTTCCTCTGCTCGCCGGAATCTGACGCCATGGCTCAGCTCCGCTGCTCTCCCTTCTCTGCTACTCGCGCCTTCACCAAAACGCGCGCGTTTTCCACAAATGCCCCTCACCGACCGTCCGTGACTTTCTCCCTGGGGCTGTCATTCTTCTTCAGGATCTGCTCTAGCATCTGCCGGGACCCGCAGGCGGCTCGAATGCAGATCGACGCCGGGGACGGCCGCCTTGGCCGGGTCTCGCCGGATGAGATTCTCCAGTTCCATGAAAATCTCCCGTATCGCTTCTTCGAGCCGCCATAAGATCGTGCCAGCCTCTGTTCGGATCGAAGTCGTAGCTTTTCCGCCGTCGGCGGTTCGGATCGAACGGATGAGACTCCCTGCTCTGATCACTGTCCGGAACTCGTCCTCCGGCCGGAACATGGCCTGCTGGTGGAGCTCGTTGGCGCAGCCGAGGCAGGCTGTGATTTGGCTTCTAGGAGGGTAGCTGGTCCTAGACGTGCGTAGTGGCGAGCAGCTCGTCGATGGTCTGGAGGAAGGTGGCGGAGTCGGCGGCGTTTGACCAAATGGGGCGGTCGGAGGAGACGAAGGAGGAGATGTGTCGTTCGACGGATTTGACAGTCTGGTCGAGAGTGAGAGGATCGTTGTCAAAGAACTTGTCAGAGAACTTGTTGCGGGAGAAGCGTCCGTCGAAGGCGGAGAAGATCTGGAGGATGTCGCCGGTCATAGTCTTGGTGCGTCCGAGCGTCTTGGCGATGTGGCAGGCCTCCGCGGTAAGCTTGTCTTCGCCGTTTTCTCCCATGGAATTCTTCCTCTGCCACAAGCGACGGGGTTCCACCGGCCCACTTACCGTCCCTGGATAGTGGCCTATTTCCGTCTGAATAAAACCCAGAGCTCCTCTCCTTCGATTTTGGGTAATGAATCCTCAGCTCGCAGGGGAATCTTCTCAACGGCACAGTGCCGGTGTTTCTGACGAATCTGAAAGAGCTGGTGCAGCTCGGATACAACCCTTTCCAAGGCGGGCCTCTGCCGGTGGATATCGGCAAACTTGTCAAGCTGGAGAATATCTTTATGGCCAGCAGCAATCCAAATCGTTCAGGGATCGCGTTCTTCAGCTCTCCATCCTCCCCCAATCAATCTCAAACGCAATTTGCCTCTCCTTTTCAAGTCGTTGGACTCGCTCCGGGTCTAGTGCCTGCGTTTGACGGTACGGCCGGCGATCTCCAATGGGTTGGCGCGGAGCCTAAGAATAAGAAACTGAAGGAGCAGAATTTCCTGGAGAACTCGCAGATCTCATCCGTGGATTTCTTGCAGACTCGATCGGTTTCAACAGGGCTCGGGCTCTCTCTCGATGACCGTTGCATGGCTTCCTCCTTATCCGGTGATGCCGTCGGCAACTTCTGACTTTCGCTCGATTGCTGCGTTTCCGGCAAACTCGAATTCCTGTTCTGATGGCTGCGAGAAGGAGATGGGGATTCCTGCCGATCAACGCGAGAGGCGGCTCTACTCCTGGTTCCGCCGCTGGCTTTCTCCGAAACTCTTTTTTTTTTTTTTTTTCACCTTCGTGCATCGGATTCGCTTCCGACTGCCCCACTGGAAGAGAAAATCCGTTTCTAGAGCTCTTTGGTTCTTCCCTTTCGCCGGCTCTTTTTTTTTTTATATGAGCCGAGAAGATGGTGGGAAGATGCGCCTCTCTTTCGAGAACTCCTTCGGGAAAATGAAGAAACCCACCTCCCTGCCTTATCGATCTCGCGGACATGGAGGTCGGGAAGGAATACGAGTTGGTGGGCGACATACTCCAGCGGTTATCGGATGGGATACCAGCTGGCCCAATGCTCTCCGGCCGTGCTGCCAGGATGTTCAATCCCGGGGAGATCAAGTCCGGCTTCAGTATCTCCGGCGTCTCCGAATTCGCGAGCTGAGAACGATGCCAACACCGGTGCTGGCCGGACTCCGAGCCTAGTCCCGTGGAAGATGATTGTCGTCGTCGGCGGTGACTTGGAACGACCCATAGATGCCGAATTGACGTATTTGCGAATTTCATCGTCGCCTGCTGCTCCGACGGATGTCGCCGGTCAACAGATGGCAATCGGCAACCAGGCCCTCGCCATCGAACACCCCATTCGTGTTTTTTTTTTTTTTTATTATTATTATTATTCAAAATATACCCCATCACATATATAAGAATATATATGTAATCTGCGTAAGTCAAATTATATAAGCCTTTCTCGGACTCCCACGAAGAAATTTCGTTCTTAACAACGAAATTGCGCCGAAACAAAATTGCACCAGAAAAAGGAATTGTGTCAGAAAGGGAATTCAGCCAGGGGAAGAATTTGGTATTTGTAGTGTTTTTTTTCGTTGCTTTTGATGTTTTAATTCATTTAATATATTTTTTGATGCTTCTGATGTCCAGGTATTTTAGGAAATTGATGTGTAACCCATAACATCAATAAGTGCTAAGTAAGAGAGGTCTTGGTGCGGCCCACCTGCAATAAATCCTATGATGATATGGCTTAATGTGGGCCGTTCATTCCATTTTGTTATGATTTATTCATTTGAACTCTGATTTAAATGATCAAATAGTCTGTTTCTATATTTTTGATGCTTCTGGACTCAATGGAAGGGTTTATTTTGTATTTGAGGCTTAATTTTTGAGATATTAAATTAAATAATTATTTTTATTATTTAATTAAGTTTTAATTGGGCCATAATCCAATTTCAAATAATTTTCTACTTGCTAGTCATGTTGGGACTAACCCATTATTTTTACAGGTGAACCAAATCAAGTAGAACACTAGCATTTTGGATTTATGTGAAGATTTTAAAGAATATTTAATTCTATTTATTTATTTCCAAGGCATGTATTGAGAATGATAAACTTGTAAAAAAAAAAAAATTCTTGTGGCTTGATGTAATAATGGGAACATGACTAGTGGAAGTGAAACTTTAAAATTTTTATGAAATTATAATAATTAATTTCGCCATAAATGTGGGATTAATTTGGAAAATTGCATTAAATATACGGCCCGAGATCACTTTTTTGGACCAGTATATTACAGATGGTATCAGAGCGGTCACACATATAAAATATGACTTATTAATTATTATATAAAAAATTTTAAAAAAAAAGAAATTTTGAAATGGATTTGCAAATCTAACCTTATGTTTTTATTTTTGAGTCCAGAAAATGGTCAGTTCAGGTGCATCGGTATACCCTAATCCTAAAACCCAAGGAAAGACTCTCCCTACTACCCATGAAAGGTTAAGTGCCCTAGAAACACAAGTTTTAACCTGGAGAAAGGAATCTTATCTACAATACCTAGCCCTAAATAAAAAGCTGAATAGGATCCTAGAGGTTATGGATGCCGCCACCCCACCCACAGCTATTGAGCCTCGGGTTAGAAATCTAAGTAGCAAGAAGGGTAAGAAATCAATAACCCAAGTAATGACTGACCCAAAAATTGATCTAGATAATGAAACCCTGGCTGATAAAAGTAAAAGGCTGCGCACCTAGAAACCCATAGAGGATGAAAAGCCTAAGAAAAGAAAAGTTGAAACTCAGGTTGTACTTACACCTAAGAAGGTTATACCCCTACCTCGAATGACTGGAACTCTAAAATAGGATGGTCCTTCAACCTTAAGGAAACCCTCTATATGGATGAAAGTTGTTATTTCAAAGCCTAAAATATCACCTATTAATGTACCCAAAGCCATGGATGAATTCAAAATTGCTAATATACCCAAAGTCGTGGATGAGTTCAAAGCTGCTAATGTACCCAAAGCTAAGGATGTGCCCAAAGCTATGGATGAGTTTGAAGGTGCTAATGTGCCCAAAGTGGTGGATGCACTTAAGACTACTGATATACCTAAGGTCATGGGTGAGTCCTCTGCTATACCCAAGCCAAAGGTAACGGTTGAACCTAGTCCAGTGCTGCAGAAGAAAGTTTTTCCTGTTCAAGGACCTAGCCTAGATCTTGTCTATACTGAGATAGAGACTCGAGAAGTACCTTCTCAGGCTACTCAGAAGCTACTCTCTATGCAGTCACAGGGTTAAGATGTACAGACTAGAATCAAGTCTAAGGAAGCCTGCACCAAGAAGGAACTAAAGACTTTTTATAACCAACGATCCATTGTAACTGAGTTAGTGTGTTATTTTTGTGGTATCAATGGACATACAGCTAAGGCATGTCTATATGGTAGTCGAATTTGTTTTCTATGTCATTCATCTGATCACCTTAAGAAAAATTATCCTTTTAGCAAATACGCAAATTAGGTTGTAACATTTTTTATATATAATAAAAGTTACGATTGTTCCTGTTTGCTTAAGAATATTTATTGAGACCATATTTCTCTTCTATGCCAAAATGGAAAGTAATTCCGATGATCTGAATGCCCAAACTGGTCACCTGGAGCAATATCCTAGAAAAAAGTCACAAAAGATGCAGGCTAAAGACCAATCAGAAATTGAGCCTAGAAAGAAGCCCAGCAGAAGGAAGGATAAAGCTCTAGTTAAATCTCCGACCAGAACTAACATGCTTGAGCAGCGTCTGAATGAGCAAGAGAAAACCTTTGTAGTATTTTAGGCAGAGGCTTTTCGTTAGTGGGAACGGATGCAACCACAGCTAGAACAGATTGTTCAACAGCAATCATCAGTAGTGCTAAGAAACCAAGAGCACCGTCGCCACGAGCATGATGAACATCAGTCGACTGCTAGTATGCATGGAAGTCAGAAAGAATGACCAAATTAGAACCCAGATGCTCGGGTTTTAGAAGGAAAGTCGAAATTTAGTAGGCAGGAAAAATGGGAGGTCTCGCACTAGGCAAATAGAGGGGCTAGTGATAAAACTCAAGGAACGGTTGTAGAAAGTCTGAGTGTTGCAACCACGGGTTATCCCAAACAATGAGAAATGGATCGACGAGATGCTTATGCATTCCATCGTCAAAAACCCCCATCCTTTGCTAGAGATAATTATTTAGCTGCCGAGCATTGGATTGAGGTGATGGAAAAGATTTTTGACTTTCTGGATTGTGACGACCAATAGAAAGTTTTATTTGCTCCGTTCAAACTCAGTGAAAATTCCTATCGATGGTGGAAGACATAACAACGTGTCTTCAATAGTAGGCAAGAAAATGTAGCTCGCGATAAATTTAAGGAATCTTTCTTCACTAAGTTCTTTCCATCTTCTATTAGAATTTCGAAGGCCCAAGAGTTTGCCGTATTGAAGCAAGGCATTATGACGGTGGCCGAGTATGAAACAAAATTCAACACTCTGCTTCGGTTTGCTCCAAGCTTGGAATGGGAAGAAGATAGTCGGATCCGCAAGTTTGAGGACATCTGGCTGAGGATATATGCGGCCAAGTAATACTTTGCCACAATAAAACCTATGGTGATGCAGTCGATAATGTTCTCTTAGTTGAGAGTGATACTGGAAAGCTTGATAGGCATTACCTGAAGAGGGAACGATCAGCGGTAAGAGATCATTCGGAAAAGAAGCAGATCGGACAGTCTTCTTTGGGGCAAACTAGAGTTGAGAGAAGTGCAAAGAACGGAGGATTTCAAAAGAAGAAAAGAGTCCTCAAGTGCAACAGATGCGGAAAGTTTCATACTGGACTTTGCAAATCTTTAAGTGTGGGAAGACTGGTCATCAACTATCAAACTATGCCGTGGGCTTCGCGTGCTACAACTGTGGACAGCTTGGTCACATCATTAGGGATTGTCCAACAACCAGAAATGTCAGACAATAGCAACAGCAGGGGAAAAATCGTCAAGTTGGTAGACCAGCAAGACAATAGTACTAAGGTGGTGGTGGACGACAGCCAGTTTTACCAACTCAAGCACACATTTGCGCCCTAATACCCGAGCAGGCCCAAGCACCGACGGAGACAGTAGCAAGTATTATTCGTCTCTGTGGTATTTTTGCTCGAGTATTATTTAATACAGGTGCGGATAGCTTTTTTATATCTGAATAGTTCGTGCGAGAGCATAAGTTGAAAGTCACTCAGTTAACTTGGGATATCTGGGTCACTTCACCTGTTGGGGGTAGTTTATTAGTAAGACATGCTTGCATGGCTTGTACCCTATAAATTGAAAGTTTAACCATCCCAGTAGATATTTTAATCATATCCATGAAAGATCTAGATGTTATTTTAGGAATAAATTGGTTAGCTAAGTGAGTACATGGAATTTATCCTCGTGAGAGTCTTGTCAGCTTGCGAGGATCCAATGAGCAAAGTATTGATTTCAAGGGAAGTCGATAGATAGTACCTCACCTCATATCAGATTTTCAGGCTAAAAAACTTCTTAGAAAAGTTGGCAATGATGTTTTGTTTCAATTCTAGCAATGGAAGATAAAGAGGTTAAGTTGAAAGACATTCCAGTTGTTCATGAATTTCCAAATGTATTTTCAAAAGAGTTGCCGGGAGTACCCCCAGAAAGAGAAATTAATTTCATCATAGAATTAACGCCCGGGAGTACTCCAATTTCAAAAGCTCCTTATCGAACAGCTCCTACAGAGTTGAAAGAATTAAAGATACAGTTGCAAGAGCTTCTCGATTTAGGGTTTATTTGACCTAGTAAGTCACTTTGGGGAGCACTTATGTTTTTTGTAAAGAAGAAGGATGATAGTATAAGACTATGCATCGATTATAGAGAGCTGAATAAGGTGATAATTAAGAACAAATACTCACTTCCCTGAGTTGATGATCTCTTTGATTAACTAGAAGGTGCATCGGTCTTTTCCAAAATAGATATGCGGTCAGGGTATCATCAGTTAAAGGTTCTGGACGAAGATATACCTAAGACAACTTTTAGAACCCGGTATGGTCATTACGAGTTTTTAGTAATGTTATTCGAAGTAACTAATGCCCCAACCGCATTCATGGATCTTATAAATAGGGTATTTCAACAGTTCTTAGACAAGTGTGTTGTGGTATTTATTGATGATATGCTAGTTTATTCCAAAGGAGAGACAGAACATGTTGGTCATCTAAGGGAAGTACTACAGACTCTAAGAGAACATAAGTTGTATGCCAAACTCAAGAAATGTAAGGTTTGGATGGATAGTGTGCCTTCTTAGGTCATGTGGTTAGCAACGATGGTGTGTTAGTAAACCCAAAGAAGATAGAAGCTATAACCAATTAGGGTAGACCGACTACAGTAATTGAGGTTAGAAGTTTCCTGGGTATGGCAGGGTATTATCGAAAATTTGTGAAAAATTTCTCAAGTGTAGCAGTACCGCTACCACGTGGTGTATAGTGAGGCATTTAGGAAAGCCTTGGCTGTGTACTCATGTAGCAAGGTAGCGTAATTGCCTATGCGTTTAGACAGTTAAGACCTTATAAATAAAATTATCTTACCCATGACTTGGAGTTAGCAGCGGTAGTATTTGCTTTAAAAATATGGCGACACTACTTGTATGGTGAGAAAATAGAAATTTTTACAAACCAGAAGAGCCTGAAGTAAATTTTTTCTCAAAAGGAGTTGAACCTTTGATAGAGAAGATGGTTGGAGTTACTAAAGGACTATGACATTAGTATTCAGTATCACCCCAGTAAAGCAAATATGGTAGCTGATGCTTTAAGTCGTAAATTTTGTATTGCAGTTTAGATTACTCAACAATTGCCTCTAATAAGAGAAATTCAATCTTTGCAGTTAGAAATAGTAACTCCAAGAGAAATTCGAAGAATAAGTGCTTTACAAATTCAATCAACCTTGGTTGATCGGATAAAGCAAGCTCAGAAGCAAGACAAACTTTTTCTTCGTATTTTAGAAAAGTTAAAAAATAGAGATCCTTCGGATTTCGATTGCAGTTCTGATGGTACACTCCTTTTCTGGGGAAGGTTAGTTGTGCCAAGAGATGACAAGCTGTGACGAGAAATTTTAGAGGAAGTCCATAAGTCTAAATTTTCTATGCACCTTGGTAGTACCAAGATGTACAAAGATCCAAGACAAAATTTCTTGTGGAAAAGGCTACGTGTTGAGTGTGCCAAATTTGTGTCTCGGTGTTTAATATGTCAACAGGTCAAAGCTGAACTAAAAAGAGAAGCCGGATTGTTGCAATCTTTAAAAATACCATAGTGGAAATGAGAGTACATTACCATGAACTTTGTGACTGCTCTCCCTAGGATGCATGCTCGTTATGATGCTGTATGGGTAGTGGTGCTAGTATGTTATGGCTCCGTTTGAAGCTCTGTACGGAAAAAGGTGTTGAACGCTTGTCTATTGGGAAAAAATCGGTATACGGCAACTTTTAGCTCCAGCCCTAGTTCAGCAAGCTGCTGATATAGTTTGAGTTATTCAGTAACTATTGGAAACGGCACAAGATCGCCAGAAAAAGTATGCTGATAGCAGACGAAGAGACCTACAATTTACAGTAGGCATGTTAGTCTTCTTAAAAGTCTCTCCCACTAAAGGTGTAACTCATTTTGGGGTGAAAGGCAAATTATCTCCTCGATATATCAGACATTTTGAGATATAAAAAAATTTTGACGGTGTTGTTTATCGGCTAGCATTGCCTCCTTTGCTAACAAATGTTCATAACATCTTCCATATCTCACAGTTAAGAAAGTATGTGGCCGATTCGACGCAGATTTTGTCAGCCGAACAATATGAGATCGAGGAAGATTTAACTCATTCAGAATGTCCTTTTCGAATCTTGGATAGTCGCTAGAAGTAGTTAAAAAGGAGAAAAATTCGGCATGTTCTAGTGCAATGGAGCAACCATAGTGAGCGGGAAGCTACGTGGGAGCTAGAGGATGATATTCGTAGAGTCTGCCTCGAATTGTTCCAAAATTTATCTTGATTATTGTAAGTTTCGAGGATGAAACTTTATAAGGTATGGAGAATGTAAAATGTTGAAATAATAATAATTTAAATTGACTGGTTAAAATCCACGTAGGGCATCCTACGTGGCAAGGGTAGACTTTTGACCAACTGGGCCAGATAAGTAATAATAGGCATTGCCTAATTATTATTTAAATATCTTGCGAGTTATATTTATATTTTCATTTTTGAATGTTATTTCAGCAACTCACGTAGCTCGGTTGGCATTCGGGTGGTCCAAGCGGTCTTAGAGGTCTAGGGTTCGAGTAGGGGGTTCCGCAGAAAAATAATTAATTTTTACACTCTTACCTCCCAAGCATGTGGACCTCACAGGATAAGATAGGATGAGATAAGAACTATCCTAGATAAGATTGGTTAAGATAGAATTTAAGTTTAAACCGAATTTTATCTTATTCCCTATCTCTTTGAAGCTATGGGACTTTTTATAAATTGGGTTTAGGAGTTGATGGATTTACGTATAGAGCATCCGTAGGAGGAGAATTTTTGGGGAAGCAGAGTTGCGTGAAGAGAGAGCTTTTATAAGGCAAGTGAGATTTTATGTGGAAATTGATTTTAGCTCAACATTGTAATTATTTTTATACAATCGTTATGTATAAAGCATGTTATAATTTTTATGCTATGCTTGATATATTTAAATTTTGTTATCCTAAGTTTTTAAGATGTAAAATTATACAAATAAATATGCCCAAACTTTATGCCTAAAATATATGCATTGAGATTGTTGTATTTTATTATGCATTTTATTTTAATAAATGCATTGATGTAAATTTAATATGCAATATATATATATATGAATATTGAAATTATATATTATTGATATGGGTTAATTACGGCATATATAAGAATATATATGTTTGGCGCCCCAGCCCGAGCGTCACAACCTTACTCCAAGATCAATCGATTGGTAAGCGTGATCAAGATTGTTGCCCTGTCACTTAGCGAGTCCTTTGGATATTTATCCCATTTTATCTTAACTCCTTAGGAGTTTATATCATTTTATATATTCCATTTGAAATATACACACATAATCTCATAACCTTCCATACTTAACCATTTCAAAATGAAACATCATCAATAATCGACCATAAATTTTTTTCTATTTATAGTCATAAACATCATATAGTCATGAGCATGACAAAATCCTTATCCAACATTCAAACATCAATAAATGTCATCAACATACAACCATACAAACTAATAGAGTTCTATCACAAGAACTTGTAGCAATTCAATTTTTCCTTGAATCTCCATCCGTGCTCCTTGCATAGTTCTTTCCTTCACCTGTCTTTAGTTTTTGGAAAACAAAACTGTGAGTCGAAACTCAATAAGAAAGCTATAGGTTTTCAAGCAATTCATTTTCAAGGAAATTCATATAAATGCATTTCTCTCTATTCGATTGAAGACACTTACCAAGTGATTAACTACCAATGGAGTAGAAACCTTTTCATAAATCATTCATGGAAAGCTACTTTATACCCGCTCGAGGATATACCTTTAAACATGTTTCTCATACCCATCCAGGGTATGTCATAAACAATGCATGCATCATTTGAAATCATGACATTCCTTTAGATAGAAGCTAGCTAGGCAACCATCCACTTTCATCCTCTCTCCCATTCCAGGGAGGCGCCGCCGGGCCTCGGCCACCTTAGCGACTTGGCCGCACCAAAGGGGTACATTCGGTCCACTTACACCTTTGAGGTGGACCTCATGCTTTTGTGCACATGCTTCTTTCATAAACATAACTTGACATGCTAGCATGATTTTTCATTCATAAATCATGAATTCATTATTTATCACAAATACTTGAAAAGCAGTAAGCAATTCATTTATTTCAATAGAAATAACATTTCAACACTCATTTAGACAAGGAATGACCATCCTTAAACACTTTATAAAGAATTGAAACCATTCATTTTCTAACTCATATAAACAGTTAGAACATCATTGATAAGCATTTTATCACATTTGATAAAACAAAGCATTTTGAAAAATTGCTTGCTTACCTTTCTTGCTTCGCTTTCCTCCTCGTTAACTTCTTTGCCTTTGCCTATACATAACATAGCATTGCATTCATAACAAGTCATTTGCTTGTATTTACTTAGCTTTCCAATCCCATAATCCATATCATTCATAATCAACTTGGATTTTCAAGTCGATCATACATACAAGACAAGCACTTATGCAATCATAGCATTCATTCCATACTTTCCATAATGTGTTTTAATCCCATATTTAGGGTAAACGCATAGCATACATTCATATCTCAACATATGGGGATTTATATCTCTCATTAACCATTTTTCATGCATTTTCCATTTTTCCCACGTCAATTCTTATTCTAAGCATGTAAATGACGTTTCAAGCTACTTAAATAAATCTCAAATATTGAGATAATTAATCCACATTCATACAGAAACTTCCTCAGGAATTTTATCACATTTTCATGCATATTTTGCATTTTAGAAAATTCACATAAGTCACATATCAACCATACACACATATGCTTCACATATATTCAACATACAACACATATATTATGTGTTTCTTAAATTTTCTTAACACAGCAACTTCTACCCATTTTCATCATCATTAAACCCCTTAATTAACATATACTTTAGGGTTTAATTTTATATTTTTAATTCCTTTATCACTAATTTCCAAAACAGCCATGTTAAGACACACGTTTAATCATTTAAACGTCTTTCATGACTTAAATCATAACATATTTTTAAGTCATAATTTTCAGCAACTAATCATGATTTTCTTAATTCAAATTTAGGATATTATAACATATTTAAAATCCAAAATTCGTTGGTTTCCATAACAGCAATATATTCATGCATATATGGATCCCTTTAACCCATTTTTACGTGTCCAATCATATGTCTATAAAATCAGATTTAGGGCTAATATTTTCAAATCCTTTTGGACACTGAAAGTACCTTAAATATAGGATATTTTACCCTCCATAACATTCATAAATCATTTCATTACAAACAGTAACAAAAATCATATTAAAATCATCCATTTTGGCCCCATTTGGACGTCCCTCAAGCATACCCTAAAAAACCAAATTGAGGAAAAATTAATCCATCCCACTTTGTCCATCCAAAGGGTCCTTAATTTAGGTTACTTTACCCTAAAATTCATTAATAAACAATTTAAGCAATCCCTTGTATCATTTTTAACCAAAAAATGGAGAAATCGGGTCATTTCTTGAAACTTAGGGTTTCGTATTTGCTAAAATCATCAACCAATGCTTAAATCATCATATATAACTCACAAGAACATAAATTACATCCAAACCAACATGCTCAAATCATACAACAACTTAGTTTAGGGTTTTGAGATTTTTCAAATTAGTTTTCATCTCAAAATCCAACCTAAACTTTCATTTTCACTCTCTTGAACTCTTGATTTCATTTAAATCTTTCAAAAATCATTCAATACATTAATCCAACCCACTTTTTCCATCCAAAGGGTCCTTAATTTAGGGTACTTTACCCTAAAATTCATTAATAAACAATTTAAGCAATCCCTTGTATCATTTTTAACCAAAAAATGGAGAAATCGGGTCATTTCTTGAAACTTAGGGTTTCATATTTGCTAAAATCATCAACCAATGCTTAAATCATCATATATAAATCACAGGAACATAAATTACATCCAAACCAACATGCTCAAATCATACAACAACTTAGTTTAGGATTTTGAGATTTTTCAAATTAGTTTTCATCTCAAAATCCAACCTAAACTTTCATTTTCACTCTCTTGAACTCTTGATTTCATTTAAATCTTTCAAAAATCATTCAATACTCATGTTAAGGAATAATAAATCATCCTTTAAGAGTTCTTTATGAACCATATTCATGGGTCATGATTTGAGAGAGAAAAATTTGATTTAGGTGATTCAAAACATAAATTTCACTTACTTGAATCAACCTTAACTTGATTCCAACTTGAGTTGCTTGGTTCCTCTTCTTTTTTTCCTCTTTTTTCTTCCTATTTTTCTTCTCATTTTTCCTCTTTCCCTTGCTAGTTTGGACGTGCAAAGGGGCTGCTCAAGCCTTAGTGATTTTTAGGAAATTTCCTTCCCCCTTCTTGCCTTGCACGTTACCAAGCTATGCATCCATTTTATGATTTTTTAACCAGCTAGTGGGACCCATTTGCCACATGTCATGAGGGTAATTTAATTTTACCTTATCCCTTGATGACATGGAATTTTTATATCTATGTAAAATATGCATTTTATATTTTACAAAAATCCACAAAATCCATGCATTTAAGCACCATGTTGTTGTTCACTATTTGCAACATCTATGAAGCTTCCCTTCCAACGATTTTTGCCATGAAAATCCACATTTTTAATTGCCCATTTACTTCCCCTAGTCATTAGGCAGCTTAGGCATATTTTTTAGGATTTTTAAAAATCACATTTCATGCCCCAAAGTGCCCTTGGATATCCATGCATATGCCACATACTTTATGTTCCCTTTGACACCTTTCACAGCATTTAAATATGTTATTTTCAAAAATACTTTTTAATAAATGTTATGGTAGTCTAGGGTACACAAAGTCAATACTAGGTACCTTTTCCTAATTAACCACTTTTCCATGGTAATTATCTTAATCAAATCCACTCATTCCATAGATTTCATAATTTTATTCAATCGTTTCAAATTTTATCTCAAACCGACGTTTCTACGTCAAGTTATAAACCTTTGAAATTTTTTTTGGAGTGTGGATTAAAAATACATAAAATAAATAATTATCACATTAATCTCATCACTTTTGCCTTAATCCAATCCACTTATAAGATTGAGCTCAAAATCATGAGCTTGTCTTTAAAATTTCATCTCATTTCGCCTTGTAGGCGTAAAGTTATGAATTTTCTATGATTTTCAACATAATTCCACAATTTCTATTTTAATCTACATTAATTAAATCATGAAAATTAAAATAAATATTTATGTCACATTAACACTTGCTAATCCTCCTTAAACTTCATTAGTCATCCTGACTCATTTCGGCTCTGGCGATTAATCTTAATCACCTTTCATAATTGCAAACTAGGGTTTGCAAAAATTCATTAATTCATGAAAATCATCCAAAACTCAATTAATTCGCACATAAATCATTCATTACATCTTAAATGCAATTATATAAGTCCTACTTGGGTATGGGTATTACAATATGTAATCTGCGTAAGTCAAATTATATAAGCCTTTCTCAGACACCAAGAAGAAATTTCGTTCTTAAGAACGAAATTGTGCCGGAAAAAGGAATTTTGTCAGAAAGGGAATTCGACCGGGAGATGAATTTGGTATTTGCAGTGATTTTTTCTCGTTGCTTTTGATGTTTTAATTCATTTAATATATTTTTTTATGCTTTTGATGTCCAGGTATTTTTAGAAATTGATATGTAACCTATTACAGTAATCAGTGCTAAGTAAGAGAGGTCTTGGTAGGGCCCACCTACAGTAAAGGCTATGATGATGTGGCTTAATGTGGGCCGTTCATTCCATTTTGTTATAATTTATTCATTTGAACTTTGATTCGATTGATCGAATAGTCCATTTCTATATATTTGATGCTTCTGGACTCAATGGAAGGGTTTGATTTTGTATTCGAGGCTTAATTTTTGAGATATTAAATTAAATGATTATTTTTATCATTTAATTAAGTTTTAATTGGGCCATAATCCAATTTCAAATAATTTTCTACTTGCTAGTCATGTTGGGACTAACCCATTATTTTTACAAGTGTACCAAATCAAGTGGGACACTAGCATTTTGGATTTACGTGAAGATTTTAAAGAATATTTAATTTTATTTATTTATTTCCAAGGCATGTATTGAGAATGATAAACTTGTAAAATTTCTTTTTCCTTATGCCTTGATGTAATAATGAGAACATGACAAGTGGAAGTGGAACTTTAAAATTTTTATAAAATTATAATAATTAATTTCTCCATAAACGTGTGATTGATCTTAGGAAATTCCATTAAATATACTGTCGAGATCACTTTCTGGACCGGTATGTTACAAGGTCTTTCCTTTTTCAGAAGATTTCCATTTTATTGTTGTTATCTCTATAACTAATTATCTCTTTTGATATATAAAAATGTATTTTATGAAGTTGCATTTTTGTTTAAAAAATTATGCTTGAATCCAATATTAGAGTAATTTAGTTATGCTATTAGTATATAGGTTTGTCGTTGAAAGTATCAATTAGCGGCCAACAACAATGGTTACATGCCTAAGTGTGGAAGGTGCAGTACTCAATTTGATAGTCTAGCTATGCAATATTAATGATGACGTTGTGGGCATTTCATAGCATTCAAGGGTGATATCTTCATAGCATGAGCATGTAAGGAATTTAGCATTAAATGTTAGGAGTATCAAACAATCTTATTAAAATCGAACCGTAACATGAACTGTTATAGTTTTTGATTCAGATCCAACCGGTCCAACCATTGGTTTGAACCGTATAATTGGCATAATATAATTATGATATAATAATTATATTAACTAGCTTCTAGTTCATTTTAAATTAAAAAATATATTATTATAATATTCATAAATGATGTTTTCATAAAAAATGTGGAATATTTATGATAAAGGTTTATGAAATTAATGTACCAAATGAGTGAATGAGTGAATAATTTATATACCTTTATTTTTTGGTAAGGATAACAGAAGCTAGGGCATATGATTGTGTGTATTACTTGTTGTGTTTATTGTCAATTGTGGCACAATGCAAAATCCACTGTAATTATTGAAATATGAAAACTCTTCTGCTGGCATAGAATCGAGCTGTGGTTCGTTGGCTATTTCGGTTTGAGCGTCTGGTTGGAACAGTTTCAATGCTTTTTAAAAAAATTTATAGACCATGCATCAACCGGACCACTCATCTACCGGTGACAATCAAACCGATCCAGTCCGGTTTCCAAAATAATGGTATGAAAGGAATTAGTGGTAACCCGGTGGCATGTCTCTTCCAATATTGTTAGAACTAGACTTGAAGGGAATCAGTCCATATTGCGGCTCATTTTTTATCGGGTCAAGTTTCATTATTCAAACCTCTTGAACCGACCACAGTCGAATCAGCTAAAAAAAACCAAAAAACAAGAAAAGCAGCTGACCGACAGCTCTCCAAAGTCTATTTTTTGGCTTTTATTAAGGGTGTGTTTGGTTGGAGGTAAAACTTTTGATAAAAAAATTTTGGGGTAGAAGTTGTCAAATTGATAGAAAATGATGTGATATAATAGGGTTAATAATGAGGAGTAAAGAGAATAAAGTTAAAATAGATAGGTTAATTGTATAGATAGTTGTGTAGAAATGATTGAAAAGTAAGGTAGTTTGTATAGAAAAATATGAAAAAATAATTAAAAAATAGAGTAGTTATGGAGAGTGAAAAGTTTTGGGTTGAAAAGTTTTAGTTGACATATTTTGGCCCCAAACAAACACACCCTAAATATACCTATTACGTTTTTAAAAATTTTAGATATACCCACTACGATTTGTATAAAATTTCAAATATGCCCTGTGAAAAATGTGAAGAAACGGCATTAGAAAACGTGTAAAATTACTAAAATACCTGTGACCAACAACTAAATCGAGAGGGACATTCTACCCAGAAACGTCATCTTCCGCAACTCTGCCTCGTCCAGCATGTCTAGCGAAACGAGATGGAGAGGAAGGTACCTGGAATGAGAGGATCTCAACACCAAAATCGTTTGTCAACAACCCTGTGCTTCCGGGAATTTTCAATCTCTCTCTCAACGAGAAATTTCCTGTCGTTCTTATCGAGCATGGGGTAGGAAATGGAATCAAGCCATGTGGAAATCGGCATCAACAATAGCACCAACGCCACGACGCCATCCGAGCCATACTTCCGTGGCCTCCCTTGCGTCTTCGTCTCCCCCATCGGAAAGCTCACCAGTGTCAACATTGTCGTCGTTGTTGCCAAAAGCTCGAGGCTGCAGTCCACCCACTTAACAGATGTATGGAACTTCCATACGCTTTCCTCGGCATTCCAGGGGCCAATCTCTTCCACCGCTTCCATTTATAGATTTTCCTAAATCTCCTGTAAATCAACCCCCCCAACTAAACAAAAATCTTTTAAATCCTTATCTTCTCAAAGCTCCAGTAAAAGTAGCAACATCAACTTTCATGTTCTTCTCAAGATTTCCACCTTCCCTTTCTTCCATGATTGGACGCAAGCCTTCTCCACCTTGCAAGGCATTGTCTTCTTCTAATTTTTTTCGCTACTGTTGTCTGTAAAACTTGGTTCCATCCCACTCCCTTAAGATTGCCGCAGCTAACAGATCGGTGGCGACAACAACGCTCACTGTTCTTCTTAGGAAGGCTAGGCTAGAGGCAAGAGAGAGCAAAATGGGAAAAAATGCAAAAAAAAGGAATGCATTGGTGGATCGGCCATAACTACCATAGCTTAAGGGATGATGGAGCATCGTACGTTATTACTCAGTGTTCTGAAGGTGCATCTTTATTTATATGCTACCGGTATTTTTAGGCATTTAAAAAAAATTAAACTTTGAATGCATGATATGGTGGATTTTTTGCATGGTAAACCCTCTAACTTTGGCCAATTGCTTTCCAAACCCTGAAGTTTGGCCATTTACTTTTTAAACCCTGCGAACTTTAACCTTTTGCATTTTGAACCCTGGGGCATAACGGCGTTTCAGAACACGCGTATTCACACTCATTTTTTTTAAAATCCCGAAAATGGCCTTGTAAAAACCCATCCCTTATAACAGATTGTCAGTTCATTTCCAAGTAAAAAACCCAAGTTCAGAAGATGCATTTAGAAAGAGTTGCTGACGCACGATCAAGAATGGATGCTAACAGGTAACATTTTTTATTTTCTTTTCAGAATTAGGGTGATGTATTTTATTTTCTCCGTGCTGTTGTTTCAATAAAAATGTCATTCAATGATCTGTTGAATTTTTCAAATGGGAATGTGAGTCGTCGTTGTACTAGGCAATTCAGAAATTAGGATCCCTATAAACATGAGAGTTTAGCTTAAAGGCATTTCTGATTTTTACCATTTATGAAAGTTTTTCAAGATTTTTTCGAGTTTGGTTGAAATGTAATCTTCCAGAGTCGAGTTAAAAACATTTATGGTTGGATTCTGAACATGACTGCTTACTTTGGTTTAAATACATCTCTTGCAACACATGTAATGATCCAAATCTTCAATTGAGTTGAATTTTTTTTTATAACATGTTAGTTTGTGTTAAATTTGTTGAAGTAGGAATATTCCTAGCTGGATCAAGAAAATTCACTGTCCGTGTGGAATGGGAATGTGCAAAGTGTTCTTATTAAGGACAAAAAATAATCCAAATAGATGGTTTTATCGCTGCCCGAAACGGTAAGAATAAAATATTACCTATAATTGTAATTGAACATATTCATTATATATATTAAGCTACTATTGTAATTAATCATAAATTTTTCTGATGCAGGATATAAAGAATTGCAATTTCTTTCATTGGTGCGATGAATATGAACTCAATGTGGAAGAGTCATTGGCAGAAGAAAGTATAATGGAGGTCAAAACCAAATGCAGCAGTAGTAGCCTGAGGTAGAATTAGAAAATGTGAAGAGAGAATTAGCCGAAATCAATAAAACAAGCCAAGCTGATGAGATCACCAAGGGAATGAGCAACCTGACCATAAATATTAATATTTGCAGTTCCCCTAATATGAAGGGATGAATTGTGTTTGTTTGACAGTATGTTTGTTGGAGTATGAATATTTTTGGTATATTAATGTAATGTATGAGTTGAACATGTAGTATGGAGACTTATATTTTCCCTTCTTGAATGACCAATGGACCATATATCTTTCTCATTGGGTTCCCATTTAATTGATAGTCTTTAATTTGATACAATTGCTACAAGTAAGCCAATGTCTTTGAAGCACACATGGGAAAAGGAATTATTTTAGAATGCCCAGCTGCAGCAGTAGCAATAGACTTTCTATTTAAGAGGCAATGTCAAGACAACAAAGAATCGATATGCAAAAATTTGTAGGCAGCCTGCATCCAACCCAAGATAGCAAAGAACCCCGGTAGTAATTGTACCCTGTACATATGATACAATTGATAATGCTGTGGCTACATCTCGAAGGATGCATTTACTGTACCCTGTAACATCTGATAAAGGCGAGTAAATTAAAGTATTTTTTACATCAAAAGATTAGCTAAAGTCTATTTCTAAAGCAAATACAAGTAGTCTACAAATTCATACACCATATCCATATCCATCACAAAAAAATGCTACACAGGATATTGTGAGGTATTAACTAACTTAACTGTCTTAATAAAAAATTCATAATTTAGATATACAAAAAACATATCAACTACATGAGTTGTCACTGTGTAGCTGCTGCAAAAAAGTTCTCTTTCGAGCTAGAGTCTTCATCTTCTATTGAGTCAGTTGTGGAATTGGTTGTGAAGATGATGGACCACGAGAGGCTTGAGACATTTCTGTTTGGGTGGCATTTTGACTTTGAGATTGTGATGGTGAGCTTCTCATTGGTGGTGGTGGTGGTCGGCTTGTGGAACCTTGCTTTGTAAAAGGACACCCTCTTCTATTATGGCCTTCTCCTTTGCACACACTAAAATGTATCTTCCCACTTATTCGTTTAACATGCTGAGATGGTCCTTCTTCTTACCCTTTCCTTCTTTCAGTTTGCTTTTGACCTACCGTTTTTTCAATATCAGGTGGGAGCACTACCCTGTCTAAGAATGATAGAAAACCAATTAGATAATTTATACTATTAAGTAAAAAACTTAACCAGATAATAAGCAAGGACTAACTTCTTATGAAAAACTTACTGTCTATATCTAGCTCCCAGAAGAGTTGGCTTGGCATAACATGGAATCCATGGCTATAAGTTGTGGCGCCCCAAACCTGAGCGTCACATCCTGAACCTTACCTCAGGATCGTATTGATTGGTAAACGTGATCAGGATTGTTGCCCTGTCACACAGCGGGTTTTAATGGATATTTATCCAATTAAATATTTTTTTCATAAGAGTTTAATTTCTTATATTTTCACCTCATGAAAATCTAAGTCATTTCCAACCAATCATCATATAACAAAGCATGCTGATCAAAAACATTTTATCATTCTCATAAATCAAATGTCACTGCATGTATTATCATAGTTATCAACATAAACATCAAAATAGTTACATCAATTCCACATGAGTTTATGCATAACATAAAAGTTCTCTGTTTTTCCATCTCTTTATCGATCTCGCACTTGCTCCTTTGCCATTTCCATTCCTTCACCTGTCTTTGGGTTTGGAAAATAAAATTGTGAGTCGAAACTCAATAAGCAAGCTATTTATATTTCATAGGCAAATCATTTTAGGCAACATTTTTCATTTAAAATCATCTTGGAAAGCATATTATACCTTTTTCAAAAGGTATATTTTGAAAAACATAAATCCTGTACCCATCACGAGTACGATATACATAATGTCATATAAAACCATGAACATATTCTCATATTTCTCTTAGGATGGAAGCTAGCCAGGCGACCATCCGTCCTTGTCATCTCCCATTTCAGAGAAGGCGCCGCCGGCCTTGGGCCTATCTTAGCGACTTGGCCACACCAAAGGGGGAACAATCGGTCCGCTTATACCCTTCAAGTTGACCTAATACCTTGTGCACATAAACTTTTCATAAATCCATCTTTAACATGCTAGCATGATTTTTTACTTAGAAGCTTGGATTCACAACATTTTTCATAACATTTATCAAAGGAAGTTTCGTGATATCATATTGAAGTAAAAGCATCATTTCAATACAATTTAACTAAGGAATGACCATCCTTAAATACTTCTAAAACATTTTCAGTGTTTACATCAAACAGTTAGTACCAAAATCACATTTATTCAAAGCAATTTAGAAAAGCAAAAATCATTTAGAAAATTTGCTTGCTTACCTGCGTTCCTTAACTTTCCGACTCAGCCTTTTCTTTGCCCTTGCCTGCATGAGAATAATATAATTTTTTATATATTTTTTTTCCTTGCATTACATTAAGTTTTCCAACCCATTTTCATTACCATATATCATTCATTTGATTTCTCAAGTCATTATGCATTCACTTAGCATATACTTGTACCTTTCATTGATTCATACACAACATATTCAATCCCATAAGTTGGGTGACCATTCAACTATATAATAATCATTCAATAATTATTATTTATAAGTTCATTAACCTTCATTTATCATTTTGCACTCCTTTTCCAAAATTCATACATCGGTGCCCGTTTTAAGCACACGTTATCGCCTTAGGCTTCATTAATCAATTCCAAATTTTGAAATTAATATCATGCAATTCTAAACATATATATAATCATGAAATTCATCATATTTTCATGCATTTTTGCACAAAATCCCATTACATAAGTCATTCATCACCCATGCATATCTACCCATTCACATACGCCCATTTGGCAACACATACATGATATATTTCGTAAAATTTTCTAAGTCAGCACCTTGGTCACTAATTCAGCATGATAATTAACCTTAATTATCACTTTAATTAGGATATTTTTATGGGATTTAAATCCACTAATCATAGGTTCTCAAATCAGCAACTTTGGAACCCATTTTTCACACGTTTAACGTATCTTTTGACACATAGCCCTAAGCAGTTTCATAAATCCGAATTTTCAGCAATTAATCCCACTTTTCTCAATAAAAATCTAGGGTATTAATACATATTTAACATTCATAAATTAACACCTCTCAAAACAGCAAGTTGTTTACCTATTTCGGGTCTCGTTTTCACTCCATTTAGACATTGCTTCATAAAATCCTTAAAAATCAGATTTAGACTTATCTTCCCAAATCCTTTTGGGAATAAATAATATCTTAACCCTAGGGTATTTTACCCTACATAGCTTCTATAAATCATGCAAACCCATTTCCATATCATTTTTAGCATCAATATGAAGAAATCGGGTCATATACGTCACTTTGCATTCCATAGTTTCTAAAATTCATAACTTAAGCTTAAATCAACATATGTTTTTCATTAATACATGATTCATACCCAAACATATCATTCATCCAAAACAACAACTTGTCATGGGAATTTAGATTTTATCAAGTTGAATTTTCAACTCAATACCCACTCTAAACTTCATTTTCACCATCTAAAATATTAAAATTCATACATGTAACTTAATACCCAATCCATACTTAATCAAAGGCATGATGAATCATCATTTAGGAATTCTTTAAGCATCCATTTCATATTCAAAATCTTAGGGTTAAAAACTCAAAATGAAAAGCTCAAACTAACACAATTACTTACTTGGTTGATGCCAGTGAAACCCTAATCACTTGAGATGGTTTTCTCCACCAATTTCCCTTCTTTTTCCCTTGTTCTTGGCTGGGCTAGAGCTGGACATACTGCTATTCTTGGGGGAGAAATTCCAACACTTAGAAAAAAAACCAAGTCATAATCCATGTGGACGTGCCCCATTTTACAGAGATGGATATAATCCAGCTGTGGGCCCCACTTTTGCTGTATTTTTCCACATCATTCAATGCATGTTTATCCCCCTTATGTGATGGTTAACTCACAGCCTAGTAAAATACATTTTACCAATTTTTCAAAATCCAAAAATCTGCTCAATCTTGACCGTCCACCTGTCCAGCAGATCACGTCCATAGCTGCTGCTCATTTTCATATTTTTTTTATTTTTTAATGATCTCCATTTAAGGGTAATTCATACACCTAATTATCCTTTAATTAATGCATTAATTTGGCATGAAAAAAATTAACAAAAATGGCAGCAAATCAGCATATCAATGCACGTCATTTGCCCCATCAAGTTGTCCATGTTTTCACCTCTATGGCTGCTGCATTTCATAATTTTTTTGCAGGGAATTTTGCATGATTGAATACATATTCTTATGTCCCTACATGTCAGCTACATGGATGCATATTTTAAAAAAATAAAAAATAAAAAATAAACAGCAAGGGCATCCCCTTGGATGTCCCTATGTGGACACATAACCTATGCTCATTTTGAGCACTTGTAGCTTCATCATGGTGGACATTCATTGCTGGATAATGCTTGGTTTTTATGTCTTATAATATTGCATAAAATACCCTAAAAATAAGCTGCATTTGACACCTAATTTTTCATTAAAATTATGCAATTATTCCATGTACTCTAGCATTAAATGAATGATACTCTTAAGGTACAAAAGTCAATTATGCATATCTTTTTCAATGCAGGTATTTTTTCAACATATTATTCTTAATCCAAACCTTCCAAAATGTGCATCTCATAATTTCATTCAACCGTTTCAAATTTCATCTCAATCCAATTTTCCTATCTCAAGTTATAGCCGTTTAAAGTTAACGGTTGCATTTGTGATATGATCAATAAATCATAACATTAATTTCATTAAGAATTTTTATAACCCAATAATCTCATAATACCAAGCCCAACATCATCAACTTTTATCTCAAATTTCACTTGAATCCGCGTTACAGGCGTTGAGTTATGAATTTTCTAGTGTTTTTCCACTTAACTTAGCAATTATCGTTTAAATTCTCATAATTTATATTAAATCATGGAAAATGATTATTCATGATATATTGGTGTATTTTGATCACCAAAAATTTACTTTAATCCATTTATCTCATAATCAGCTCAAAAGGATTACTCAAGTCATCATTGCTAATCATTAACCCTAATTGTAATAATTAGCAAAATCTCGTAATCATTCAAAATTCAATAATTACACATATAAATGTCATATACATGATCCATACATACATATGGGTTCTACGTAGGTTGGGTTTCACAATCTTCCCCCTTATAACAGATTTTGTCCCGAAACCGTCTATTCTTTAAATAGCTGGGGGTATTTCCGTTCCACTTCTTCTCTTAGCTCCCAAGTGGCTTCGTTTTCGGAATACCGGTTCCATTGTACCTTCACGTACTCGATTTCCCGATTCTAAAGCTTTTGTACCTTCTTATCCAAGATTCTAACTAGTCTTTCTTCATAATTCAGATAATCTTAAATCGATAGATTCTCAGCCACTAATATATGGGTTGGGTCCGGAACATATTTTTTAAGCATTGAAATGTGAAATACATTATGAACTAGGGCTAACGCAAGGGGTAAGGCTATTCTATTTGTCAATTTCTTAATCTTCTCCAAAACCTCAAATGGTCCAATATACCTAGGATTTAGCTTTCCTCTTTTCCTAAATCTCGTAACTCCCTTGAATGGCGTAACCTTTATAAACACATGTTCGCCAACTTGGATTTTCAAATCCCTTCTCTTGCAATTTGTGTAACTCTTTTGCCGACTTTGGGCAGTGAGTATACACTGGCGAATAGTTCATACCTTATCCGTCATTCGTTGAGACAAATCTGGGGCTAATCTTTTCTCTCCAACTTCATCCCAGTTCAACGGCGTTCGACATCGCCGACCATATAATACTTCAAATGGGGCCATTTGGATGCTAGCTTGATAGCTATTGTTATATGCGAATTCCGCAATTGATAGATACTCATCCCATGATCCCCCCAAACTCCAAGGTACACATACGGAGCATATCTTCAATGATTTGATTCACCTGCTCCGTTTGTCCATCGGTTTGAGGATGAAAGGTTGTACTGAACTTAAGTTTGGTGCCTAGGGTTTCATGCAAGCTTTTCCAAAACCTCGACGTAAATGTCGCATCACGATCTGAGACAATCGACTTTGGCACTCCATGGAGTCTTACAACCTCCTTATAATAAACTTTAGCTAGCCTTTCTGCTGTATAAGTCCTTCTTATAGGTAGGAAGTGCGCAACTTTCGACAACCTACAACGATTACCTATATAGAATCGTTTCCCGCTTGGGTCTTAGGTAATCCTTCTATGAAATCCATTGTGATGTCATCTCACTTCCATTCAGGGATTTCTAAGGACTGTAGCTTACCAGGCACTCTTTGGTGATCTGCTTTCACCCGTTGGCAAGTTAAACACTTAGCCACATATTCAGCGATCTCTCTTTTCATATTATTCCACCAATATGCTTTCTTGAGATCCTGATCCATCTTAGTACTTCCCGGGTGAATAGAAAATGGTGAAAAATGTGTCTCCTTAAGGATTTGTTCCTTTAGCTCAACTGTATTAGGTATGCAAAGGCGATCCTATACATACCTTTCTCATCAATAGCAAATTCAGCCAACCCCTTTTTCATCATTTTCTCGACATGTGCATGTAGGTCTGTATCCTTTTGCTGCGCAGTCTTAATTTGTTCAAAAAGTGACGATTGTATGCATAATTGTGAAAATTTTGTTTGGACTCCTGGTGGACATACAATCAGTTCCATTTGCTCTATCTCCTTAAGCAATCCTTCTTCCTTAGTGATAAGATGTGCTAAGATGACATTTCTACTCAATGCATCAACTACCACATTTGCCTTAACTGGATGGTATAAAATTTTTAAATCATAGTCCTTCAATAACTCGAGTCATCTCCTTTGTCTCATGTTCAACTCCTTCTGAATGAAAATGTATTTGAGGCTCTTGTGATCAGTGTAAACTTCACATCTTGCACCATATAGGTAATGTCTCCATATTTTCAAGGCAAATACCACAGCTACTAACTCTAAATCATGTGTGGGGTAGCTTACCTTATTGGGCTTCAGCTGTCGCGACGCATAGGCTATCACTTTACCCCTTTGCATCAATACACACCCTAATTCCTTTCTTGACACATAACTATAAACCACAAACCCTTCATTTCCTTCTGGTAGGGTTAGGAAGGGTGCTTTCACCAATCGCTGTTTTAATTCTTGAGAACTGCGCTCACACTCTTCAGACCATACATACCTGACTCCTTTATGAGTCAACTTGGTTAACGGGGCTGACAATTGTGAAAACCCTTCGACAAATCTTTTATAATAGCCGGCCAACCCTAAAAAGCTTCGAATTTCTGTAATGGTCGTTGGCCTTGGTAATTTCAACACTGCCTCAATATTTTGAGGATCAACTTGAATACCTTTTTTAGATATTATATGCCCAATAAATCCTATTTGTTTCAACCGGAATTCACATTTCTTCAATTTGGCATATAATTTCTCTTTCCTCAACCTTGCTAAAATCCTTCGTAAATGACTTTCATGTTCTTTCTCCGTTTTAGAGTAAATCAGGACATCGTCAATAAACACAACCACAAATTGATCAAGATAGTCCCGAAAAACTCTATTCATTATATCCATGAATACAGCAGGGACATTAGTAAGTCCAAAAGGCATTACTAGAAACTCATAATGCCCATACCTGGTTCGAAATGTCGTTTTATGAGTATCGGCCAGACTTATCCTCAGTTGATGATACCCTGACTGTAGATCAATCTTGGAGAAAGTTGTGGCTCCTTGCAATTGATCGAATAAGTCATCGATCCTGGGCAATGGATATTTATTCTTTATTGTAACCTTATTTAGCTCCCGATAATCAATGCATAATCTTAAACTTCCATCCTTTTTTCCTTATAAACAATACCGGAGCTCCCCAAGGGGACACACTTGGTCGGATGAAACCCTTATCTAACAATTCCTGTATTTGAGTCCTTAGTTCATTCATCTCTGCTGGCGCCATTCTATATGGAGTTTTAGAAATTGGAGCTATACCCGACATCACATCCATTGTCATATCCATTTCCCTTTGTGGAGGCAATGTAGTTAACTCCTTTGGAAATACATCAGAAAATTCCCTGACCACAGGTATTTGATTAATTTCTACCTCCGTGCCTTTCACTACATTTACAGACACCAAATAGGCTTGACATTTTTGTCGGATCATCCTGACAGCTTTCATAGATGATATCAATATACTTGAACTGCCAGGTTGCCTTAGCTTTCCAATGGCAATCTCCTTCTCTGGAGTTGTTTCAAATTGCACTTTCTTATTCTTATAGTTTATGGTCGCTCTACATTGGCTTAGCCAATCCTTACCCAATATCACGTCGAACTCAGTCATTGGCAGTAGGATCAAATCAGGCTCTAGAATTAATGATCCTATCCTAATTGGGTATGCTCTACATACTTGGCTAGTACTTGCTAACCTATAGACTGGAGATTCTACACGTATGATCTGGTTAGTCTCTGCTACCGGTAGTGCATGGGTGGTCACGTATTAGCATGCTATGAATGAATGGGTGACACCAGAATCAAACAAAGCTACTACTATTGGAAACAATTTATAAAATCAAATGCAAAATACCCAAAGCATATATTTTGATGATTAACAACTCAATTTGAGTATGTTTTAGCTACTAATGTATTTTGTGAAATGATTAAGGTTATAAAAATAGAAAATATAAAGCATGACAGGCCAAGTCGATTACCAAGTCGACTCAGACATCGACTTAGGTGAAGTAGTAGGCCAAGTCGACTCCATCAACGACTTCAAAGTCTCATTTTTGTCCAGCGTTGAAATTGGGGACCAAGAGTTGCCTAAATCACACATGAAGTCGACTCCACATGCGACTTGAGCGAAGTTGCAGGCCAAGTCGACTCCAGCATCGACTTCAGATTGGCAGTACAGAATTTCAAGAGCTAAGTCGAAGGCCAAGTCGACTTGAGGCAAGACTTGAGTCAAGTTGAAGACCAAGTCGACTCAAACACTCAACTTTGAACAAATAAAGATTAAACCAAGTCCAAAGCAAGCAAAGTTGCATATATTCATCATGGAGGATCAAGATCGCTCACATGGACCTTTTCATGCACTGTTCAAGGACTCGAGATTCAAGACACGGAGCATAAAAGCAAGGATGAATATACTAAGTATCAAGTAATGAAAATATTTGGTAGAACAACTAATATAAAGAAGCTCAAGCAAGTAAAAGACATTTCAAAGGAGTTTTAAGTTCACTTGGCAAGTTAAGAAGGTCAAGTCGCAAACAAAGTCGACTCCAGAATCGACTTGGGTAAAGTCCCAGACCAAGTCGACCTAAAAGACCGACTTGGAATTTGGAAGAACTCAAGTCGCACCCGAAGTCGACTCCATATGCGACTTGGGTCAAGTTCAAGGCCAAGTCGACCTGAGAAAGAACTTGAACAGCCTGAGCACAGCCGAAGTCGCACCCGAAGTCGACTCCAGAATGCGACTTAGGGACATAACGTTTGAATTTTTAAACGTTGGCGTATTTATTACGCGCCAACCAACTTCATAACGTTCAAAATTTTCCCTCCTCTATATATAGACACTCAAGCAAACATGAAAATACAAAAGATAGAGCTGAAAAAGAGGAAAGAAGAGCACTTTCTTCTACATTTGAGTGATCTATACACTTTCAAAGGAATAACAAGCTTCAAAGTTATTGTTTGCTTCAACGCAGAACTATTCATCGCTTCTACGAATTCTTCCTCGAGCTAAAACATGCTACACAAATCTGTAAAGTGTAGATTTCTTTCATTTCATCTTATTATTTGGTTTTTGGTGCTTGGTTTGATTTTGGTGTTTCAAACCAAGTTATAGCAAAGTAGCGTTGTGACTGAAGTTGGAACTCGTCACCTACTTGTGTTGTGTATTGTATACGCCCCCTAGAGCTAGAATCTAGAAGGGAGCAGAGGCTCTGGTTGTATATGCCCCTTAGAGCTGGAATCTAGAAGAGAGCGGAGGCTTTAGTTGTATCGTAGAATACATAATGGAACCCAAGTCACAAGGAGTGTGAGCTTAGAAGAGTGGAGTAGGGAAGGTTGCCAAAACCACTATAAATCTTGTCTATTATTTTTCATTTCCGCTTTCATTATCTTATTGCTTTTCATTTGTCTTATTAAAGGGGATTAAACTAAACCAGGGTAAAGTCTCTAATTGAAGTTTAAATTTTTAAATACCCAATTCACCCCTCCCCTCTTGGGTAATTGTCATCAACTCGGGACCAACAACTGCCAAATTCCCTAGAATATAAATCGTACCTGTGACCACCTTTTCTTTCTGTTCTTGAGATTCCATCCGGGTCAGGGCATGCACGTGCACCGGGTTCGTAGAAGTTCCCTGCTTACTTGTTGCTCCAGGTATCCTAAGCTGAGCAGGTCTTCCACGTCCTTAAGATATCTGCTCCTTGTTTGGGCAGTTCGGGGCAATGTGACCCACTTGATCACATATGTAACATTTGACAACCTTTGCTTCCCCTGTCCTGCACTCCTTGGCGATATGACCCGTTTGGCCACATTTATAGGCTTGTTCGAGCCCTTTAAACATTCGCCTGTATGTCGCTTTTGACATTTCTTACACAACAGCGAGCTTTTTCTTTTTGGGATTCCTTTTCCCTTCCTTACATTTTCTTTTCTAGCTTTCTCCTTCTCGGTTTCCGATTCCTTGGGACCCGTGCTGAACATTCTTGAACCCAATCTCAGTTCTTGGGTTCTCAATGCTTCAATTTCCAAAGCCCTTGCTCTCTCAAGGCTTGAAGCATAATCTTTAATCAGTAGTGGAGCAAGACTTTCCCGCAGATATGGCCTCAGCCCTTGTTGGAATCTCTGTGTCTTATTTCCAGGCACATTTGCAATCCATGGCACATATCTGACCAGAGCATTAAACTTTGTAGCATACTCGGTGACCGTCATCCTCCCTTGATATAATTTTTCAAATTTTATCACCTTTTGACTCTACAATCCAACAGGGAGGTATTCCTTGTTAAATTCTTCCACAAAAGTTTGCCAAGATACTTCTTCGGGTTGTGGCATTGTGATTAACATCGTCTCCCACCATTCGTGTGCGTCCTTTGCTAACAAATGTGTTGCATACAATACCTTCTAACGGTCATTGCACGGAGATATTTTAAACGATTTCTTAATCTCGTCATCCATTGCTCTGCTTGGACCGGGTTGGGTTCTCCGGAAAACTTCGGGAGTCATTGCGCTAGAAAGGCATTAATGGCTCTTCTATCAGCTTCCATTAGCTGATTCTCATCCCTTAGCGGTGCCGGTGTGACAACGGGGTCCGCCATTGGAGCAGGTCTTTTTTCTCTCTATACTACCCAACTGAGCTTGTTGGGTTCTTTCCCATAGTCCTTGTATAATGTCGGCAGTTTGTGCTGCCCAATCTCTAGTGGCCTGCTGCATCGCTTCTTTCACTGTTATAGCCACTCTTTCCTCTATGAGTCTGGTTTGCCTCGACTCAATTTTCTCTTCCACATTTCATTTAGGGCTTTCACTATTCCTTCTTTGTTGATTCCTCTGATTCGGTCCTTTTGTCATTGGCCTTCCTCTTTTAGGTTGGCTAGATTCGCCAACTTCATGTTGGCTTAGAACCTCTATCGCTGTTTCTTTTCCTTTATTTTTCCTGAGTCCTGCCCTTGTTTCCACCATTGTGTTAATCTAGGTATATAACAGCACATTTTTCATTTTCAATTAACGTTAGATCATTATATATTCATTTCATTCACAATCAATGTTAAGTCATTGCATACGCATTTCATCATCACATGGTCACAACCAATTCATTCAGTCACAATCATATCACATCATTCAAGCTCATTCATTCATATATCTAAAACTCTTAAGTTTGGTTATATCAACATGTTCATTCATATCCATCATATTCATATCCATCATATTCATATCCATCATATTCATATCCATCATATTCACATCATCACATCCATAGTTAGTACATGCGAAAGTATAGCACATTTATGTACACATAACATAGCACAAACATTTCGCTTATATACATGTCAGTCAACCATAAAGACTAAAACTATACTGTCATCAAACCACTCTTATACATACACAACTTTTAAAACAAAAACAAAAACATTCATCGTCTTCCTGGGCCTCTCCTGAGGTATCGTCTACGTCTACGTGGAACTTGTGAGGGTGCCTTCGTGATCATGCTAGTATTGGACCACGCCTGGATCTCATCCTCTCCACTATCATCGTCGTCGTCATCGTCCTCATCCTCTTCCTCCTCTACAAACTCTACTATCTCCTCCTCTACTTCTTCCTCTTCTTCCTCCTCTTCCTCGACAGGCTCGAGGAATTCCATAGGATCATCATCATCATTAACCTCGGCCAGTCGGACAATTTCACCTGTATTCTCCATTATATAGAGCATGACCTCATCGGGTTTAGGAGCTGCAGGTATCTCAATTACTCCCTCAGCACGACGCTTTTCAATATAGAGGGTCATGTCTATTTCCCGCTAATGGAGTCTATCCCAAGGTGCCCCATAACGAAACTGAACACAACCATCCACAAATCTATACCACGGGCCTGCGTCGGGTGGTGTGGGTGCCTGAGTCTTTCTCCAAAACTCCTGGAGGTCCTGTGGATCCACTCTATCAGTAGGAACATGAGGAGACCGTGGAACACCAAGGTACGTTCCTGGGAGAACTCAGGCTCTAGGCTTATAACTTGAAGGCTTGCCTAAACCTTGCCTGTGCTGATCAGGGGGAACATGATAGCTTTCTTGAGAGTGGTCGGGAGTGCGTATAGGTGAAAACCCTGGGGGAACTGTTGGGAATGGTGCAGTGTTGTGCTGGGATCCCCACCACCTATTTATACTCTCCTCCCTTCGCTGTCTCCTTTCCTCCTCCTCTCTTTCCTTTTGTAATTCCTCCGCACTCATCATCTTTTTACCCCTATCCACCATCTGTACAAACATAGCAATCAAATTGCATTACATTAATAATTTGTCATCATATGGCATGCAGTTCATCATGTTATAAACATACCTAATCATCATATAATCATGTCTATTTCATCACACAATCATGTGTAATCATGCATATCTCATCATATTCTTTCAATATTTTATACTTAAAAATTTTTCACGCCTATTTATCAATCCATGCTCTGAAACCAAGCTCTGTGGAGCCCCAAACCCGAGCGTCACATCCTGAGCCTTACCTCGGGATCGTATTGATTGGTAAACGTGATCAGGATTGTTACCCTGTCACACGGCGGGTTTTAATGGATATTTATCCAATTAAATATTTTTTTATAAGAGTTTAATTACTCATATTTTCACCTCATGCAAATCTAAGTCATTTCCAACCAATCATCATATAACAAAGCATGCTAATCAAAAATATTTCATCATTCTCATAAATCAGATGTCACTGCATATATTATCATAGTTGTCAACATAAACATCAAAATAGTTACATCCATTCCACATGAGTCTATGCATAACATAAAAGTTCTCTGTTTTTCCATCTCTTTATCGATCTCGCACTTGCTCCTTTGACATGTCCATTCCTTCACCTGTCTTTGAGGTTGAAAAATAAAATCGTGAGTCGAAACTCAATAAGCAAGCTATTTATATTTCACAGGCAAATCATTTCAGGTAACATTTTTCATTTAAAATCATCTTGGAAAGCACATTATACCTTTTCAAAAGGTATATTTTGAAAAACATAAATCCTATACCCATCACGAGTACGATATGCATAATGTCATATAAAACCATGAACATATTCTCATATTTCTCTTAGGATGGAAGCTAGCCAGGCGACCATTCGTCCTTGTCATCTCCCATTTCAGAGAGGGCGCCGCTGGCCTTGGGTCTATCTTAGCGACTTGGCCACACCAAAGGGGGGACAATCGGTCCGCTTATACCCTTCAAGTGGACCTAATACCTTGTGCACATGAACTTTTCATAAATCCATCTTTAACATGCTAGCATGATTTTTTACTCAGAAGCTTGGAATTCACAACATTTTTCATAACATTTATCAAAGGAATTTTCATAATATCATATTGAAGTAAAAGCATCATTTCAATATAATTTAACTAAGGAATGACCATCCTTAAATACTTCTAAAACGTTTTCAGTGTTTACATCAAACAGTTAGTACCAAAATCACATTTATTCAAAGCAATTTAGAAAAGCAAAAATCATTTAGAAAATTTGCTTGCTTACCTGCGTTCCTTAACTTTCCGACTCAGCCTTTTCTTTGCCCTTGCCTGAATGAGAATATTATAATTTTTTATATATTTCTTTTCCTTGCATCACATTTAGTTTTTCAACCCATTTTCATTACCATATATCATTCATTTGATTTCTCAAGTCATTATGCATACACTTAGCATATACTTGTACCTTTCATCGGTTCATACACAACACATTCAATCCCATAAGTTGGGTGACCATTCAACTATATAATAATCATCTAATAATTATTATTTATAGGTTCATTAACCTTCATTTATAATTTTGTACTCTTTTTCAAAATTCATACATCGGTGCCCATTTTAAGCACACGTTATCGCCTTAGGCTTTATTAATCAATTCTAAAATTTGAAATTAACATCATACAATTCTAAACAGATATATAATCATGAAATTCATCATATTTTCATGCATTTTTGCACAAAATCCCATTACATAAGTGATTGACGAGCTGCGTATATGTCAATTAAAATGCTCGCTATTTACGCAAGTATACGTGTCGTGTCAAGTAATAAATAGTGAATAGATTATAGTTCACATGAGGAATCGTTAACCGAAATTATTAATTAGTTAAATTGCTTTCGACGGGTGGAAAATTCTAAATTTATGATTTTACTAGACTAACAATTGCAAAGGTAAGTTAAAGTAGAGATTACAAGACTACTGGATACTGAAAACGAGTTTACTAATTAGGGATGGCAGATGGATAGATTGGAATCCTTGAATCTAAACTATATTGCTTTGGTTCTTTTTAATTGGATTGCATATGATTTATTAGCCAAGTTCATATATCTTTATATATGTCTTCCAACATTATATAAAGCTAATTACACCCTATTTAATTGTTATGTTCACATGCCATTAAATAAAGTGAAATTGATAAGTTTATAACTTGTATAATGACTACACAAGGTTTAACAGTATATTCCTATCCGTTAAACAATTCTCCTTACACAAAGGTAGAAATCTATGCTTTGCACATGAATCTTGCAGAGATTTTCCTCTTCCAAGGATAAATCAAGCAATTAAATCATCTTACAAAGTAGATAATCTTGTAAAAAGCATTAAATCCACACATGCCAAGGTAAATCATACACAATCATAAATAAAATTAACTATTCATTCTTGAATATTCTAAGAACCAAGAAACAATATAGTTTAGAATTCAAATCATCCTAACTATCCATCTAATGGAGGTTTAGTTCAAAGACATGATCTTAACATCCAATACATCCATGTAAAAAGTATCCATAAAGGCAGAGAAAGAAAATTAGAAAGAATAAGAGAAAACTATTTTCCAACGGTTTCCACCACGGGACTTGAATCCTCTCTCCAATCCGGGCTTTAATCTTGATTTTCTCTTTCTCTTGCACTTTGGTTCGTCCTTAAGCTCTCTCCTCTTCCCCCCTTTTCGCATGCGAACCCCTAGGAGCTATTTATAAAGTTCCTTTCTCGCAGCTTAAGCACTGGAATATTCGCGTACGGATGCGTATTGGCGCCTAAGCGCCCCTAGCTGACGCCTAGGCGCCAATACCCTTTGTGCTTAGCAACTTGGACACATTCTGCAAATCCTAGAAATTCATGCACTGACGCCTATGCACCCGTGTCTGGCGCCTAGGCGCCAACTCTATGAAAGTCCGACAATATACGCGTCATTTCGATAATTGTAACCCTAGATTCTTCTGTAATTATTTTTATGATAAATGAAAATTCATGAATTATATTGATGAATATGTGTATTAGAGATTGATATAATGCAATTGAAAATTTAACCCCATGAATAGTGCCTATGAATAGTAAATGCGAATAGTAACCGGGGATTAAGACAAGTGATTAAGAGTTAATCACTTGAATTAACTTAACCACAAAAAGACAAAATAGAGATTTAATCACTACAGGAAAAAATAGCATTACTTTTGGATATTTTAATACCATTTTGGATTTTTATGGAAAAATAAAGAAAAATTCATAATTTGTAATCCGGGCGTCGGATTTCGATGAAATTTTTTATGGATGATTAAAAATGCATGATGGACATGATGAATGGGTTAAGATGTGATAAAAATCATAAATCAAAGTTCAAGATGGAACGTCAAAACAAGATCGAAAAGTAGCTAACTTTTTAATAAATTCTACTTTTGACTTTTTAAATAAAATAAATAATTAAAAAATTAAAAATTAATTAAAAGGCAGCTGTTGTAGGGGCTGGAGCAGGATAGGGTGGCTGGAGGCTTGACCAAGATCAATGGTCATTAATCATCATCATCTTTAATCAATGGCTAAGATTAATGTAGCCTAATTTAATTAATTTTAAAAAAATTAAAAATAGGTAAAAAATAGGGCTGCATAGGGGGGCTGGAGAAGGCCTAGGGTGGGCAGCACATGGCTCAAAGAATTTTTTAAAAATTAAAAATAAATACCAATTTATAATTAAATACCTCAAAGCTAGGGGGTAAATTCCAAATTCTTGAAAAATGCAACCCTATAAATAGGGCAGCAGGGAGAACGTCCAAGGGCATCAAATCCAATCTCCACTTGAGCCATTCCAAGCCCCTAAACCATCCCACACATCAAAGGAAAGAAGGGAGTAAGTTAGAGAGAGAAAGTGTGAGAAAAAGAGGCGTATCTCCACTTCGGGTAAGTGACTTCTACCCAAATTTCTTTTGGATATTAATTAGGGTAAAAACATGCTTATATAATGCCTAATCATGAGAAAATAAGTATAAATATAATGCTTAAATGGAATTATGCCAAAATATCAAAAATTTGAAATGAAGATAGGGTATTCGGGAAGATAGCATATGATATGTGAAAATAATGCTCCAAAATTGATAAATGATGATTTGGGATGTATGATTATGATAAATATGATGTTGGAATGATGATATATTAATTTCATGATTTTTGGAATTAAGGATTATGCTTAAGTGAATTTATGTTGATTTTTAGTATATGGAGAAAATGATTTTTTTCGCTAAGTAAATGATGATAAATTCAAAATGTATGAAATGTCCTATGATATACTAGGCATAAGCTATGTATGGTATTTTTTATTTTTGGAAAAAATATCAATTTTTGAAACCCATGAACAGTAACCACGTCTTAGTAACCTCGGATGAACAATAATTTGCTACAGTAAACAACGTGATTTTGGAGAAAATTTGAGATTAATATTTAAATATAAGGATGAAAATTTTGAGGAACCTATGGATAAAAACATCCATATAAAGAAATAATACCCAAATATTATAGAGCATGCATGGGAAGCAGCTTGAATAGAAGAAATAAAATTATCCTTTTTCCTTGAATAGGAAAAGGAAAAGAGAAGGTCGAAGACACTCACTGAGAAAGTAAGCAAGTTATATGTTTTGCAAATTATTTCTAAAATGCTTGAAATTGTTTGTGAATTGCTTTATGAAATTTATTTAAGGTTGGCCATACCTATAACTGCTTTACATGAACTGAAGTTTATTTTGTTAAATTATTTATTAAATGCTTTTTATTAAATTGTTTATGATTTGCAAATATCATGTCGGCATGTATACACGAGGAATAGGCCTTAGTTGACGAAGTAAGCGGACCGGATGTCCCCCTCACTATCGCCAAGTCGCTTATATAGGCCCAAGCCGGCGATGACCTTCCTGAGATGGGAGCATGTATGGGATGGGCGTCTAGCTAGCGTCGCATCCAAAGGAATGTCATGCTATGTATGCATTGCATTTGCTTTTTATGAAATGCATAAAAAAATGATTGAAAAATTATGTATGGCTTGCTTACTGAGTATTATTACTCACCCATGCTTTTTCAACAACAGACAGGAAATGATGATGAAGGCAGCATGCCAAGTGTTATGTAGTTTTGATATAAATGTTGTATATGTGCATATTTATGTAAAGACAATTATGTTAATTTGGAGATGAAAATGAATATTTTATTCCAATGAAAGTGTTTATGGAACAGTTTTGGGTTATAACTGTGATATGAGAAAATATTTCATGTTGGATGAATAATGAAAATTTTTCATGTATTGATGATATATATAAAAAATCCTGCCGGGTGATTAGGGCAACAATCCTGAGTCACGTTTACCAATCAAAACGATCCCGGAGTAAGGCTTCTAGGCACCTTAGTTTGAGGCGCTACAGAAGTTGGTATCAGAGCATGGATTAGTAAATAGGCAGAAAAGGAAAGAAATTATCAAGCTAGAATACATGAAATCATAATTATGATTGATTTATTTATCATTGATGATTTATATGTAGATGACAGATAAAAGAAAGACTCCACTAAGTGCAAGGGAACAGGTACATGAGGCTAAGTCAGCCTATGTACAAAAAGTTTGACTTATAAATGGTTTGCTGATGACTTATGATAATTTATGTGAATCATGTGATCCTATGACTATGTGTTTTTATCTGACTAAGTATATCGTGATAAATATTGATGTTATGCTAATGAATGTTTTATGAAGTTGAAAATGCCGCTTACCAGAGCTAAAGCAAGAGCCAATAAAGGAAAGGCCCCAATGGAAGAATCGGTTTATCAAACAAGGGGTGAAGCCAGTAAAAGAACTTATAGGGCTGAATCCAAGGAGCAATCCTCTAGGACCCGCCCACGGCGAGAGGAAAGCCCTAGACCTCAAGCAGAGGTCAATATAGAAGAAAGAATTGTTGCGGCCATCAAAAAAGCTATGCAGCAATGGACAGCCCAGGCTACTGGGTTATTGCAAGAAATGAGGGACCAGCAGGCCCCGCCATCAAGAGGAGACGGGGAAAGACTAGGGCCCTCTGCCAATCCCGACACGTCAAGGGGAGTAGAGAATAGTCTCCTTGAAGCCGACAGAAAGGCTATCAACGCCTTTCATTTTGCACTAAATTTACAAAAGTTGCAAACATAGAGAAGGCTTCATCTTTACTAGCTAAGAGAATTATCCATGTGAATCTTGAAAAATCATCAACTATGACAAATACATATTTCTTTCCACCAATGGTTAGAATGTCGGATGGCCCATATAGATCCATATGTAGCAATTCAAGTGGCTTGGTGGTGGAAATTTCCTTTTTGGTAGAGAAAGGCATCTTGGGTTGTTTTGATAATTGACATGCCTTACAAATCTTGTCCTTGTCATATTTCAATCTTGGTAATCCTTCTACCAAACTCTTTTTCCATAGGGTTTTTATGTTTCCCATGTTTATATGTCCAAGCCTTTTATGCCAAACCCATGGATCATTATCAATGGCCATTAGACATTGACCATTCAATTCATCAAGTGAAACCAAATATACATTTCCATGTCTTTTACCACTAAACATGATATGCTCTCCATCAAATACATTACATATAGATGATTCAAACACAACTTTGTATCCTTTATCACATAATTGGCTAATGCTCATTAAATTGTGTTTGAGTCTTTCAACAAACAAAACATCTTCCATGCATGCATTTGAAATACTACGTATATTTCCTTTACCTTTAATTTTACCTTTTTCATTATTTCCAAAGGCAATCATTCCATCGTTGCAAGGCTTAAGTTTATAAAATAAGCTTCTTTCACCGGTCATATGCCTTGAGCAACCACTATCCATGAACCATTCATTATTTGCCTTTGCCTTAAAGCATATCTCTTCATTACTTGTGCATTTTATTGAGGTAGTTTGTTCTTCTTGCTCGATTTGTGCCATACAGCAGATTCTTGCACATTCTTCTACTTCGATTTCATCGGTTGAGGAGTTACTCGTTGTAGATTCCTCATCATTCACGTACATGCCTCTTCCTTTGTATCTTTGAAATCTCTTATTGTCCCCTCGATCTTTTCTTTGTTCTTTTACTTTGCTTTCTTCGGGAGTTGGACATTGAGCTTGCATATGTCCCGAACCGCCGCATCGATAGCATTTGGTTGATTCTTTCTTCTTTTCTCTGGGAGTTCTATCCTTGAAGCTTCTGAAATTTTTGCCTTTCCTCACAAATTTTCTGAAACGTTTTGTGAGTAGGGCGATTTCATCGTCGTTTTGAGAAGAAGAAGAGTCATCTGTGTCTTGCGCGGCTTTCAAAGCAATTGCTCTTTTGCCCCTGTGTTGATCTTCATTTCTTCTCTTGATTAGCTCATGTGACATGAGTGAGCTAATTAAGTCTTCAAGCTTTAGAGTGTTAAGGTCCTTGGCTTTTTCTATTGCAGTGATCTTTGGAGTCCATGATTCGGGTAGAGCTCTTAAGATCTTCATGACCTGCTCAGATTCAGATATAGCCTTTCCGAGACCTTTTAGAGCATTAGTAATTTTAGAGAATCTAGCAAACATTTCAGAGATGTTTTCTCTTTCTAGCATTCTAAAGTTTTCCAGTTCTCCAATCAAAATATTTCTCCTAGTCCCTTGGACTTGGGAGGTTCCTTCATAAATAGATGTTAAAGTATCCCATATCTCTTTAGCGGTTAGGCAAGAGGATACTCTATCATACTCAGAAGCTGTAAGAGCACAAAATAGTGAGTTCATTGCCTTAGCATTGCTCTTCACAGTTCTTACTTCCTCTTCGGTCCATTTGGAAGCTTTGTCATCTATGGGCAGTGTTACACCATCTTGGATAGCAATCCAAGAGTCCATATCGGTAGCCATGATGAGTTGCTTCATACGAAGCTTCCAATATTCAAAATTTCTCCCATCAAACAACGGTGGCCTTGTAAAGGATTGGCCTTCAGCAAATGCGAGAACGGAAGTAGATTGGGATGCCATATTAATAAGATCTCTTTGGTAAACTCAAAGAACCGCTCTGATACCACTTGTTGGTCCCGAGTTAATGGCAAAACCCAAGAGGGGAGGGGTGAATTGGGTATTTAAAAATTTATAACTTAAACAGAAACTTAACCCCAGATTAATCCAGTCCCCTTAATGAAGAATCGTAATGGAAAGCAATATAATGTAAAGAGCAGATAAATAAATCAAACACGCAGGATTTTTATAGTGGTTCGGGCAACCTCCCTACTCCACTCTTCCAAGCTCACACTCCTTGTGACTTGGGTTCCACTATTGTATTCTCAATACAATTAGAGCCACTGCTCTCTTCTAAATTCCAGCTCTAGGTGGCATCAACAAAACACAGCACAAGTAGGTGATGAGTCACACTCCAATCACACACTACTTTGCTTATACTTGATCTTAGTTCCTCAAACTAAATCAAGTTTAACACATACAACAGAAAGAATAGGAAAACTACACTTTACAGATGTGTAGCAGCAATTAGGCGCATAGAAGAACTTGAAGAGTTGGCTTTGAAGATTCTGAAATGAAGCTCTTGCAGTTTGAAGTAGAGTTCTTCTTCTTTGAGTGGCTTGATCTCTTTTTGAGCTCCTGAATGTAGTAGTTAAGCACACTTAATGATTCTCAGCTGCTTCCCTCGTCCATCTTGAATGCTATTTATAATTTTGGAGGGAATCCGAACGTTAGAGGGTAGGTGGCGCGCATTTAATGCGCTAACGTTCAAATAAATTCCGACCGTTGTGACCCAAGTCGCATGTGGAGTCGCCAAGTCGCACCTGGAGTCGACCTCGTGTGCGACTCCAGTTCTTCAGAGTTCTAAGTCCTAGTCTGGGTCAACTTGGCCTTCAGTCTTCAACTCAAGTCGATCCTGGAGTCGACTTGGGTTGCGACTTGGCTTGGTCTTTTGCAAAAACACCTTGATCCTCTTGAACTGTCTTGAACTTTGTAAAATTGGTCTTCATGACTTGGGTGTTGCTTCATTTGGAATAAGCTTGAAGATTAGCTTTGGACTTGATAGACTTGATTTGAACTTTGAGTATTAAGCTTAGCTTTTGATCTTCAAGAAACTTTAGTTGCTTTTTGAGAATGAACTTTGCATCCTATTTGGATTTGATAAATTTCAAATGGATTCTTGAAATAAGCTTGAAACTTCAATCTTCAAGTCTGAACTCCTCAAGTCGAAGTTGGAGTCGACCTCGTCTGCGACTTCGCCCAAGTCGCACCTGGAGTCGACTTCGCCTGCGACTTCGTTATGTTCGTTTCCACTTTTCAACTCTGGATGCCTGAAGTCGATGCTGGAGTCGACTTCGTCTGCGACTTGGTTTCCTAAGTCGCACCTGGAGTCGACTTGGCCTGCGACTTCATTCGCTTGTTTTCTATTTTCAATGCTATCCACCTTTTGCCATTTGAAGTCGCTTGTGAAGTCGACTTAGGTATCGACTTCACCCCAAGTCGAAGTCCAAGTCGACTTGGTAATCGACTTGACTTCTTTGTTTTACTTAAACACTTGGCAAACTCATTAGTACCCTTTATATACTCAAATTAGTCTTTGTTTAATCATCAAAACTTATGCTTTGGTCAATTTGTTTTGTTTGGAACATTGTTTCCAACAATCTCCCCCTTTTTGATGATTGACAAAACTACATTTGAGTTGATACCTTTCAAAACATTAATCATGTTCATATATAATTTTTGAAAAACAAAGCATTGTCCTTGGTACTTTCAAACATATAGTTCAGAGCTTTTCAAACCATTATCATAGAAAATATATTCAGAGCATTACTTTCACATCATTCATATCATTCAAGCATATTAATCATTGCAAGCATAACACAACTTTCATATATGTATCAAGTTTCAAAATACAATGTAAAACAAAAATGAAACCTATACAAATTACCCAACCCAAAAAGAAAACGCTCAAACCTATCTTTTCTCCCCCTTTTTGTCAATCACTCAAAAATTTTATCAATTACCAAAGACTTGGTAAATTGAAATTGGGAAATGGGATAGATAGATTGAGGTGGTTTGATGGGACGGACATGGGCGGATGAGTAGTAGGAGGAAATGGGTGCAGGAGAAGTCTCGCGATGAACTGAACCCGATTCGAAAGGATCAAGTTCAGGCATGGGTCGCTTCTTGTGACGGCCGGAGGCGAGATGATATCGGATGGTACGCAATTCCCGATCGATTCGATCTTGTCTGGAATGCATATTATTGATTGCCGCCAACACTTCGGTCACAAGACTCGTCAGCCGGTCTTCTTGGTGACCCATTTCTTCACGGACGGCAATGATCTCATCTCTCAAATCTTTTAGAGTGACCTCCTCAGATGAGGTTGGAGGCACCCGTTCACGTGCAGCAGATCCTTGTGGAGAATAGGATCCGTGCGATATGGGAGATGCTGGCACCTCTTGAGCAGGTGGTGCCGCGGGAGGTTGCTCCCCCTCAGCTTGTGCATTGTCTGCTTGCTCTTCTTCTGTAGCTTCATGCCTTAGTTCAAGCAGATTGATCTTCATTCTCTGGATTAGTGCTTTATTTATGGCATTTGTGGATTTGAACACTTCGAAAGGCTCGCCTTCAATATCCACTTTGAAGAATTCAAGAATCTTTGTGATCCATGTGCCATAGGGAAGGACTCCTCGTGGGTTATCCTTTCTAGAAGCCGAGGCTTCAAGAAATAATTTTGGTATGCTCACTTTGACCCTGTTGGCCACTTTCCATAGTATCCCTGCTTCTTGTGGGTTTAATTGGTTTCTTCCACCGCCCTTTGGGTAGATGCAGTGGGCAATGAGAAGTCTGAGCACTCGTAGCCTGGGTGACAAATCCATGTACCGAAGGAATTTGATTCCCGGATGGTACTTGTTGCTCCGGGTGAGCTGATTATACATTTGATCCAAAGTGAGGTCTTCTGGAATAGGCTCATCCTCATACAGGACTCCAAGTATGTGTCCTAAATGACTCATTATGTCAGTCGGACCTGAAATTATCCCGATTCCAATATCCATTTCTACTCCTTTGACGAAGGTTCCATAGTATTCCTCATCCCATAGATAATAAAACATTCGAGTAAGATCTGGATAGACCCTTTCATCCTCCTTTAGCAAATTTGTCCATCCTTGAAAATCCAATAGATCTTCTATGTCGGATCCATATTCTTTCAAGAAATTAAAATCTATAATCTTGGGTATGAATACCTTCTGTTCGTAGAATTTTTTGTAAAAACGGCTATGTTGGAGCTCGGTTTTGAAGTAGGTAGTGGGCATCTTCAATACTTGGGCTTTTCCAGCTGCAGTGCCCCTTCTGCTTGTCCCGGATTGTGTGCTCTGTGAGGTTTGTTGTTGACTTTCCGACCTGGGTGCTTGATCAGATGATTGAGTAGTGGTTTGGAATCGTACCCTTTTACCCGTCGAAGTTGATGGTTCCTCTCTAGCTCTTTTTGATGGAGTCCTAGTTCTTCTAGGAACTTCTTTTGGTTGAGATGAAGGTTGTGGTTGTGTGGGAACCCGTTTGGGGTATGGTTTTGATACGGCTTTCTTTGGTGCCATTTGGAGCTTGGAGTTTATGGAATCTGAGAGGGAATGCGAGTGAGAGAGAGAGAGAGTTTGAGAGATAGTGTGAAAAAGAAACTGTGGGAGTGAGAGAGAAAGAGAAAGAAACTGAGGGAGAGAGAAAGAAAGAGAAAGAAACTGAGGGAGAGAGAGAGAGAAAACCGGAGGGAGGCAAAGTCGCCGGAGAGGGAAAAAAAATGGAGAGGCCGGAGGGAAATGAGGAAGGAAAGAAGGAGAAGAGAAGAAAAAAAGGAAAGAGAGGGAATCCGGACGGTCGCGCGCGGAGTCGACTTGCCCTAGGCGAAGTCGACTTCGGTCCCTTGGAGTCGACTTCGCCTGGGGGCGGAGTCGACTTCGCTTATAAAGTGGAGTCGACTTGACGCCCTTGGAGTCGACTTGACTCATCGACTTGACATTTTTCAATTGTAATTTTCTTATTTAATTTTTCCTAATTTAGTTCTATCATACCCATATCATTCCTAATTTTATAAAATGATTCTTTGGCTAATGGTTTGGTAAAGATATCAGCAATTTGGTCTTCTGTTTTTACATATTCTAAACATACATCATGATTTTCAACATGTTCACGAATAAAATGGTGTCTCACATCAATATGCTTGGTTCTTGAATGCAGTACAGGATTTTTAGTCAGACAAATTGCACTTGTATTATCACATCTAATAGGAATATCAACATAATCAATGCCATAATCTTTCAATTGTTGTTTCATCCAAAGCAATTGGGCACAATAACTACCGGCGGCTATGTATTCGGCTTCCGCAGTAGATAGAGCCACACTTGTTTGTTTTCTTGAGTACCATGAAACTAGCATATGTCCAAGAAACTGACAAGTTCCGCTGGTACTTTTTCTATCTACCTTATATCCGGCAAAATCTGCATCCGAATAGCCGATTAGATCAAAGGTTGACCCCTTTGGATACCATAGTCCAAGATTGGTAGTTTTTATCAAATATTTAAAAATTCTTTTTACAGCAAGGAGATGTGATTCTTTTGGGCATGCTTGAAATCTAGAGCACATACAAACACTGAATAGAATATCGGGTCTAGAAGCAGTTAAATATAACAAGGATCCTATCATGCTTCTATAAAGCTTTTGATCGATACTTTTACCGTTTTCGTCTGTGTCGATCTTGATTGTAGAGCTCATTGGAGTGTTTGCCCCTTTGCTATTCTGCAATCCAAATTTCTTGAGCATTTCCTTGACGTACTTAGACTGGTTCAAGAATATCCCTTCACTTTGTTGCTTAATTTGCAGTCCAAGGAAGAAATTTAATTCTCCCATCATGCTCATTTCGAATTCGCTCTGCATAATCTTAGAAAATTCTTGACAAAGATTTTCATTAGTAGCACCAAAAATTATGTCATCTACATAAATCTGTACAATTAAAATATCTTTGTTTTTGTATTTGATGAACAAAGTAGTATCTACTTTCCCTCTTAGAAACTCATGATCAATCAAAAATTTGTTCAACCTTTCATACCAAGCTCTTGGAGCTTGCTTTAATCCATATAGTGCTTTGGTCAATTTATAAACATACTTTGATTGATTCATTTCTTCAAAACCAGGGGGTTGTTCAACATATACTTCTTCATTCAAATAGCCATTCAAAAATGCACTTTTTACATCCATTTGGAACAATTTGAAATTCATATAAGAAGCGAATGCTAGTAGAATACGTATGGCTTCTAATCTAGCCACGGGTGCATATGATTCTTCAAAATCGATTCCTTCTTCTTGAGAATACCCTTTGGCTACTAATCTGGCCTTGTTTCTAATTACAAACCCGCTTTCATCTAATTTGTTCCTAAATACCCATTTGGTACCAATGATAGTGTGATTATTTGGTCTAGGAACTAAGTGTCATACATTGTTCCTTTTGAATTGGTTTAGCTCTTCTTGCATTGCAATAACCCAATTTTCATCATCGAGAGCTTGTTCAATGGTATTTGGTTCAATTTTAGATACAAACGCATATTGACCATAAACGTTTTGTTTTGATCTTCTAGTTTTCACTCCTTCATATACATTTCCAATAACTTGCTCAATTGGATGGGCATTTTTGAACTTTAAATCAGTTGGAGGTTTATAAGAATCATTACCTTCACTTACCTCTTCCTCCATGAGATTTTCTGGCTTGAGCTCAAGTTTCTTTGGTTGTTCTTTGCCTTTTGTCTCATCTGCATCACTTAGTTCATCCTCCTTTCTCGGAGTTTGGTTAATTTCATCAAATACAACGTGTATGGATTCTTCAACAACTTGGTTTCGTTTATTGAAAACTCTATATGCTTTGCTATTTGATGAATATCCAAGAAATATAGCCTCATCACTTTTAGCATCTAACTTTCCCAAGTTAGTTTTTCCATTGTTCAAAACATAACATGTACATCCAAAAGCATGAAAATAAGAAATATTTGGTTTTCTTCCTTTCCATAGTTCATATGGGGTCTTTTTCAAGATTGCTCGAATGGTGACACGATTCAATACATGACAAGCTGTACTTACAGCTTCACCCCAAAATTTCTTGGATAGATTGCTCTCATTTAGCATAGTTCTAGTCATCTCTTGTATAGTTCTATTTTTCCTTTCTACTACTCCATTTTGTTGTGGAGTTCTTGGTGCAGAAAATGTGTGGTGAATTCCTTTTTCATTGCAAAATTCCATGAATCGTTTGTTTTCGAATTCACCACCATGATCGCTTCTTATGGTCACAATAGTACTTTGTTTTTCATTTTGCACTAAATTTACAAAAGTTGCAAACATAGAGAAGGCTTCATCTTTACTAGCTAAGAGAATTATCCATGTGAATCTTGAAAAATCATCAACTATGACAAATACATATTTCTTTCCACCAATGGTTAGAATGTCGGATGGCCCATATAGATCCATATGTAGCAATTCAAGTGGCTTGGTGGTGGAAATTTCCTTTTTGGTAGAGAAAGGCATCTTGGGTTGTTTTGATAATTGACATGCCTTACAAATCTTGTCCTTGTCATATTTCAATCTTGGTAATCCTTCTACCAAACTCTTTTTCCATAGGGTTTTTATGTTTCCCATGTTTATATGTCCAAGCCTTTTATGCCAAACCCATGGATCATTATCAATGGCCATTAGACATTGACCATTCAATTCATCAAGTGAAACCAAATATACATTTCCATGTCTTTTACCACTAAACATGATATGCTCTCCATCAAATACATTACATATAGATGATTCAAACACAACTTTGTATCCTTTATCACATAATTGGCTAATGCTCATTAAATTGTGTTTGAGTCTTTCAACAAACAAAACATCTTCCATGCATGCATTTGAAATACTACGTATATTTCCTTTACCTTTAATTTTACCTTTTTCATTATTTCCAAAGGCAATCATTCCATCGTTGCAAGGCTTAAGTTTATAAAATAAGCTTCTTTCACCGGTCATATGCCTTGAGCAACCACTATCCATGAACCATTCATTATTTGCCTTTGCCTTAAAGCATATCTCTTCATTACTTGTGCATTTTATTGAGGTAGTTTGTTCTTCTTGCTCGATTTGTGCCATACAGCAGATTCTTGCACATTCTTCTACTTCGATTTCATCGGTTGAGGAGTTACTCGTTGTAGATTCCTCATCATTCACGTACATGCCTCTTCCTTTGTATCTTTGAAATCTCTTATTGTCCCCTCGATCTTTTCTTTGTTCTTTTACTTTGCTTTCTTCGGGAGTTGGACATTGAGCTTGCATATGTCCCGAACCGCCGCATCGATAGCATTTGGTTGATTCTTTCTTCTTTTCTCTGGGAGTTCTATCCTTGAAGCTTCTGAAATTTTTGCCTTTCCTCACAAATTTTCTGAAACGTTTTGTGAGTAGGGCGATTTCATCGTCGTTTTGAGAAGAAGAAGAGTCATCTGTGTCTTGCGCGGCTTTCAAAGCAATTGCTCTTTTGCCCCTGTGTTGATCTTCATTTCTTCTCTTGATTAGCTCATGTGACATGAGTGAGCTAATTAAGTCTTCAAGCTTTAGAGTGTTAAGGTCCTTGGCTTTTTCTATTGCAGTGATCTTTGGAGTCCATGATTCGGGTAGAGCTCTTAAGATCTTCATGACCTGCTCAGATTCAGATATAGCCTTTCCGAGACCTTTTAGAGCATTAGTAATTTTAGAGAATCTAGCAAACATTTCAGAGATGTTTTCTCTTTCTAGCATTCTAAAGTTTTCCAGTTCTCCAATCAAAATATTTCTCCTAGTCCCTTGGACTTGGGAGGTTCCTTCATAAATAGATGTTAAAGTATCCCATATCTCTTTAGCGGTTAGGCAAGAGGATACTCTATCATACTCAGAAGCTGTAAGAGCACAAAATAGTGAGTTCATTGCCTTAGCATTGCTCTTCACAGTTCTTACTTCCTCTTCGGTCCATTTGGAAGCTTTGTCATCTATGGGCAGTGTTACACCATCTTGGATAGCAATCCAAGAGTCCATATCGGTAGCCATGATGAGTTGCTTCATACGAAGCTTCCAATATTCAAAATTTCTCCCATCAAACAACGGTGGCCTTGTAAAGGATTGGCCTTCAGCAAATGCGAGAACGGAAGTAGATTGGGATGCCATATTAATAAGATCTCTTTGGTAAACTCAAAGAACCGCTCTGATACCACTTGTTGGTCCCGAGTTAATGGCAAAACCCAAGAGGGGAGGGGTGAATTGGGTATTTAAAAATTTATAACTTAAACAGAAACTTAACCCCAGATTAATCCAGTCCCCTTAATGAAGAATCGTAATGGAAAGCAATATAATGTAAAGAGCAGATAAATAAATCAAACACGCAGGATTTTTATAGTGGTTCGGGCAACCTCCCTACTCCACTCTTCCAAGCTCACACTCCTTGTGACTTGGGTTCCACTATTGTATTCTCAATACAATTAGAGCCACTGCTCTCTTCTAAATTCCAGCTCTAGGTGGCATCAACAAAACACAGCACAAGTAGGTGATGAGTCACACTCCAATCACACACTACTTTGCTTATACTTGATCTTAGTTCCTCAAACTAAATCAAGTTTAACACATACAACAGAAAGAATAGGAAAACTACACTTTACAGATGTGTAGCAGCAATTAGGCGCATAGAAGAACTTGAAGAGTTGGCTTTGAAGATTCTGAAATGAAGCTCTTGCAGTTTGAAGTAGAGTTCTTCTTCTTTGAGTGGCTTGATCTCTTTTTGAGCTCCTGAATGTAGTAGTTAAGCACACTTAATGATTCTCAGCTGCTTCCCTCGTCCATCTTGAATGCTATTTATAATTTTGGAGGGAATCCGAACGTTAGAGGGTAGGTGGCGCGCATTTAATGCGCTAACGTTCAAATAAATTCCGACCGTTGTGACCCAAGTCGCATGTGGAGTCGCCAAGTCGCACCTGGAGTCGACCTCGTGTGCGACTCCAGTTCTTCAGAGTTCTAAGTCCTAGTCTGGGTCAACTTGGCCTTCAGTCTTCAACTCAAGTCGATCCTGGAGTCGACTTGGGTTGCGACTTGGCTTGGTCTTTTGCAAAAACACCTTGATCCTCTTGAACTGTCTTGAACTTTGTAAAATTGGTCTTCATGACTTGGGTGTTGCTTCATTTGGAATAAGCTTGAAGATTAGCTTTGGACTTGATAGACTTGATTTGAACTTTGAGTATTAAGCTTAGCTTTTGATCTTCAAGAAACTTTAGTTGCTTTTTGAGAATGAACTTTGCATCCTATTTGGATTTGATAAATTTCAAATGGATTCTTGAAATAAGCTTGAAACTTCAATCTTCAAGTCTGAACTCCTCAAGTCGAAGTTGGAGTCGACCTCGTCTGCGACTTCGCCCAAGTCGCACCTGGAGTCGACTTCGCCTGCGACTTCGTTATGTTCGTTTCCACTTTTCAACTCTGGATGCCTGAAGTCGATGCTGGAGTCGACTTCGTCTGCGACTTGGTTTCCTAAGTCGCACCTGGAGTCGACTTGGCCTGCGACTTCATTCGCTTGTTTTCTATTTTCAATGCTATCCACCTTTTGCCATTTGAAGTCGCTTGTGAAGTCGACTTAGGTATCGACTTCACCCCAAGTCGAAGTCCAAGTCGACTTGGTAATCGACTTGACTTCTTTGTTTTACTTAAACACTTGGCAAACTCATTAGTACCCTTTATATACTCAAATTAGTCTTTGTTTAATCATCAAAACTTATGCTTTGGTCAATTTGTTTTGTTTGGAACATTGTTTCCAACACCCAGTGCGTATCCAAGCCCTCACCCAAATGGAATCACAAGAGATGGAGGAAAAAGTGATTACAGGTATGATTTACATTTTAGAAAATTCTACAGTAGCTTTATTTGATTCTAGAGCTACGCATTTATATCATATCAATTCGTAATCACACACGCACTTCGGGTAGAAGAAACCAGTAGTACTATACATGTAGAATCCCCATTATATAGATTGGCAAGTATAAATCAAATCTGCAAGGCATGTCCTATCAGGATAGGAACAAAGATATTAGAAGCTAATCTCATCCTATTACCAATGACAGAGTTTGATGTCATACTAGGGATGGATTGGCTAAGTCAATGGGGTGCGACAATTGATTGCAGAAATAAAAAGGTGCAATTTGAAGCATCAAAAGATGAAATAGAGATCAGTAAAATAAGACAGCCAGAAAACACAATAAGGATGGTATCAGCTATGAAAGCAGCTAAGCTGATGCGCCAACAATGTATAGCCTATTTGGTCTCTATAAACACAATAAGAGATGGGGTACCTATGGAACAAATTCCAGTGGTAAAGGAATTTCCATATATTTTTCCAAATGAGCTATGTAATTTACCACCAGAAAGAGAGATGAATAAGAAAATAGAAATTATTCCAGGAACAACCCCAATATCTAAGGCCCCATATAGGATGGCACCAGCCGAATTGGCTGAGTTGAAAGTGCAAATTCAAGATTTATTAGATAAAGGGTTTATTAGACCAAGTGCGTCACCATGGGGAGCTCTAGTGCTATTTGTAAGGAAAAAGAATGGGAGTTTGAGGCTCTATATTGATTACAGAGAATTGAATAAAGTAACGGTTAAGAATAAATACTCACTTCCAAGAATAGTTGATCTTTTTTATCAGTTAAAAGGATCTTCTACATTTTCAAAAATTGATTTACAGTCAGGTTACCACCAGTTGAGGATATGTCCAAAGGACATTCATAAAACAGCATTCAAAACAAGATATGGGCATTATGAATTCTTAGTCATGCCATTTGGACTAACGAATGCCCCAACTGTATTTATGGACATGATGAACAGAATTTTTCGAGAATTTTTGGATCAATTTGTGGTGGTATTCATTAATGATATATTGATTTATTCAAAGACAGAAGAAGAGCATGAGAAACATTTGAGGATAGTATTGGAAATTCTTCGAAGGGAGAAATTATATGCTAAATTCAAGAAATGTGAATTTTGGTTGAAACAGATAGCCTTTCTCGGCCACATTATATCTGAGAAAGGAGTACAGGTAGATTCTCAAAAGATTGAGGCAATAACAAAGTGGTCACAACCAACAAATATCATTGAAATAAGAAGTTTCCTAGGGCTAGCTGACTACTACAGAAGGTTTGTGAAATGATTCTCACAATTGTCAGCTCCACTCACAAAGCTAACAAGGAAAGGAGTTAGGGATGAATTGACACAGGAATGTGAGAATAGCTTCCAAGAGTTAAAGAAAAGACAGGTAAAAGCTCCAATTCTAACACTACCTACGGAGAAGGAAGGGTTTGTGATCTATAGTGATGCCTCAAAGAAAGGATTAGGATGTGTACTGATGCAAAATGGAAAATTTATATCATACGCATCCAGACAACTCAAGCCAAATGAGGTAAACTATCCAACCCATGACTTAGAATTGGCAGCAGTAGTCTTTGCCTCGAAAATTTGGAGACATTATTTATATGGAGTTAAATGTGAGGTCTATACTGATCATAAGAGCCTCAAGTACATCTTCACTTAAAAGGAGTTAAATATGAGGCAGAGAAAATGGCTCAAGTTACTCAAGGATTATGACCTCGACATTTTATATCATCCAGGCAAAGCCAATATAGTAGCCAATGCGCTAAGTAGAAATGTTAGCTTAGCACATCTCATCACAAAGGAAGAAGGGCTACTACAAGAATTGAGATAATTAGAATTAATTGTAAGCCCACGTGGGGTACAAGTTAGATTGTCTCAATTTACAAATCCAGTCGAATTTATTTGAGCAAATTAAAATGGCTCAATAAGAAAATGAGGATTTCAAGAATTATGTGGAGAAAATGATCAAGAAAAATCCCAGTGAATACATGCATGATGAACATGGGATGTACAGATATAGGGGTCTCCTGTGTATACCCAATCAAGAGGAAGTAAAAATACGAGTTATCACACCCCCAAACTTAAATATTGCTAGTCCTCGAGCAACACATGCAAACAGTATGACTGAATGAATGAATGAATGAATGCAGACTCTATCAACTCTGTTTGCTTCCTGTTATGCTTTGATCAATCCACTTATCCATTTTACAAGGTTTAGATTAATCTAATCTGAAAAATCCTTCATTACACAAATAAGGCATGCATTTTCATTTTCAAACCAAGTTACATGTGGATGTTCAGATTTCATAATGCAAAGTTATAATTCAACACGTTAGTCTTTCATTCGATCAGAAAACTGGTTAGAAAATTAATGAACACAAGCAAGCCAAAGGTCAAGCTGAATAAAACTGGTCACAGAAAATGGTATCAAGTCATTGGATTCTTTTTTCCCTCAAACTTATTGCAAAAATTCTCCTCACCATATTTTAGGATATTTGAAGATCTCTTTTTAGTTTTTTTGACTCCCCTCACCATATTTCAGGGTATCTAGGGAGAATTTTCATTTTTAAGCGTTATTACTGTGATTTTCCTTTGCTTTTTTACGCGAACCTTGGCATTTGTCGATGCTAAGTCCCGGTTACTCAACTTAGGTCAACCACTCCCTTATTATTTTTTCTAATGCCTTGTTAGGGGTACTGAACATGTTTGAGTAATTCCTGTCAAATAATCCAATTTCTGAACCCATTAAAATACTTGGGCAGCATTTATTTAATTCAATTCTCATCATCTCGGTCTGAAAGATATGTCTGTGATTGAATTAGAACAATGTATTATGAAATTCCTTTTAATTATTTCACATGTTAATTTCAACCTGTTTTTATACTTGGTTTTTAATCTGAATAGCCCATTCTTTCATAAATTCAGTTTCAAGTCAACATTAATCACAACTTTGCACATTTTCATAATAAGATGGATTGAAACAAAGACAACTTTAATTAGCTGGAATTGACATACATGCAACATAAAATAAAGCATGAAGAATTAAAATGAAAAACTAACCTATGGTTGAGAATTATACACCCCCCCAAACTTGAGAGATGCATTGTCTTCAATGCATCTTCCTAAAATGAACTAATAATGAAAATACAATGAAAAGCAAAAATAAAAGAAAATAAAAACGAAAATAAAGGACTAGGACTCCCCTCATGAATCGAACTCCGTCACGTCCTCGTCGTCGGGCTGGGGCTGGGACTGCTGCCCGAAGCAGGCTCGGACCTCGGGTGGTGTCGGTGGGAAAGGCGGGACGGTGGAGATGTCGATCTGGCGGTCCTCCGCTATCCGCCGTAGGTAGGCCTCCATCACCCGATCATGCTGCCACTGGTACCTGGCTTGGGCGGCAACCAAATTCTCCAGGTTGGTTAGCCGCTCGGCCGTGGATAGCAGTTGCGAGGATGGGCCTACTGCAGGTGGAGCCACTCTGGGGTGCGTGGTAGCGGTGTGGACCCGAGGCTGGGTGCGGTAGGAGAGGTCGTCGATAATGGCCTGATAGTTCAGGACCTCCTCCGTCTGCTCCCATCTGACGTCGGCCCGCTTGCAGAGCCCGGTGATGAGGGATGGGAAGAAATAGCTACCCCGGGGTGCGGTTGCACAGGCACAGATCTGATGGTATATCAGTCGGCCCACATCGATCGTCATGCTGCTGTAAATGGCATGGAGCAGCAGCGCTCTATCCATCATCACCTCACTGACGTGGGTTGATGGCATCATCCGGGCCGAGATGAAGTGAAAAATCATCCTCCCGTGAGAAAGCATGTCTCGCTTCGTTTGAAGGAGGTTAGTTGCCTGCCCGTCGACTTCCAAATCGGTGGCCTCTGGCAAAACGGCCTAGTGATGGAGTCGGCATCTCGGTCTTCACCCGCTAGGAACGCCTCATACTCGTCTGGGTGATCGAAAGGAGCCATCCCATAATACGAATTGATCGCCTCCGCATGGAATGGGACGATCTTGCCCCTGACTTTCACTCGCCCCTCTTCATGTTCTACTGCATTTGCATAAAACTTCTTTACCACAGGAGTAATAGCAAGTTGGGGCTGTGCCACGAACTGCTGCCAACCTCGAGCATGCAAGTTGAGGAGCGGAGCGTCGGAGAACTCGTCTATCTTGATTCCTCTCTCCAATATCAGGTGCCTTTTCTGGAGTGCATCCGTGTACCGCTTGAATGCCTTAGCGGACACGAATCTGTTGGCGTCAAATGCGATGGCCTCCTGTTCTTTCTTCCTCTTGGCTGATGATGATGAAGCCATATTTCTCCTTGCAATCGAAAGTCCAATACAAACAAACAGGCCAAACTCTAAAAATGCACTACAAGCAATCAACAGGTCAACCTCCACCAACCAATCACAAACCAATCAAGTACCAAACCAATGCCGAGCAATCCACAGAATTGACCACCCAAATCAATCTCCAACCCGCAGACCAATTCACAAAAACCCACCAGTCCAATCCAATTTTCTATTCAAGCAATCACCAAACACTTCATAGCAATGAAAAGGCACCAAAAAATGGAGAAATTGTTACCCTCAAAAGCTCTCCTCCTGAAATCTGGCATTGGGGCGCGGGGGAAGTGGCGCCTAGGCGCCGATCTGCTGACAGTAGTTTCCTGCGCCGGACGGAGAAAATGATGATAGTGGGGCTCAAGATGGAGCCCAAATGAAGGGGGAAATGATGGGGAACCAAATGTGAGGGTATTTCTTAGGATTTGGTGTTGGAAAAACGAATTTTTGGATGGATTTAAGATGGATCTAAGGGGAAAGAACAGAAACGGAATGGAAAATGAGATGAATGAAATGGGGAGGAGATTGAGGTTCAAATGTAGTTGGATTGAGGTTGAAATTGCTTGGAATCACTTTGACAAGATTCGGAAATGAGAAGGGGAGAAAGAGGCGGCGCCAGGGCGTGGGGGTTAGGGTTTAAGCCCTAACCCATGCTTTATAAAGTGTCCGAGTCGCGCCGTCCACGACCCGGTGCCGGGGCGCCAACATGTGGCGCCGGGGCACCAGTTCATCCTCCGTGTTCTTCGGGTTCTTCATCACGGCGCCGGTGTTTCATCAATTTTTTGAAAATTTTCTCCTGGCTGCTTCCAAGCATGGTCAGTGTGAAATTATGCTCCAAATTATTCTCCTGAAAATAAAAATAAAAACCCAAAACAAAAACAAAAACAAAAATGCGAATCAAAATGAAACTGAGCAATGGGTTGCCTCCCATTCAGCGCTAAGCTTAACGTCCTCGCCCCGGCGCCCCGGCGTCCCATAATGATTAGCCGATTCTCGCTCTATTGAACTTCCTTCTATGCAGCATGTGCACTAGAAGTTTAGATCTCTTCCTAGCCTCTTCAAATGGATCAGTTCGCCTCCTTTCCTGAATTTCATAGAGAATGTGGAAGAATTGTTCTTCAGGGTCTTGAATTAAGGATGACTTCAAGATGCTGCTTTCCATGGCTATGCATTGATCAATCAAGTCATATTGCACTTGAATTTCAGGAGGACCAATTAGAGGAGTGCTGATATGATAATTTTCAATTTTCTCCAAAATATCAGCTTCTATTTCTTCATCAATTTTTTCTTCCACTTCCTGGCTTTCCATTGGCTCGGCCAATTGTTCAAGAATAAATTTAGGGGCAAATTGTTCTACTGCACAAATGGATATATCTTCTTTAATGCTTGGAGTGACTTTACAGCCCTCATCCAACACAGTTTCCTTTGAATCCTCCACAATGTCAGTTGAACAAGACTCTTGATGCTTATTTTGAATTGCAGTAGTCAACTGTTCCACCTGCTTTTGCATGTTCATGTTAAACTCCATTTGGCTCTTCATAAATTACATGAACATGTCCTCCAAAGATGACTTGCTTTCAGGTAGCGATGGCTCCTCTTCTTGATATGCTTGAAATTCCGTCGGCATCATATCTTCTAATAGCGGGTCTCCATAGTTGTCCTTTGCTTCATTAGAATGATCAAGATAGCCCACAGATGCTGAGTAATACACGCATTGAATTGATAGATGTCCCTCGCATCCACACAAATCGCAGTAGGTTGAATAAAAATTCTCCATATCCTGCAATTGATTGCCAAAGCCTGCAATTTGAGCTGGAGGTGCCCATATATTGTTATACTCATGCAAAACCATTGTACTTGGTGTTGAAAATTTTGCACTTGGCCAGTGTTAAGCATTTGAAGCCATTGAAAATTACAATAAACAGACCCTTAAAATAAAACTTTATCAAAGAGAAGAATTGAAAAGAAGAAAAGAAGAAAATGTAAAATGAAAGATAATTACAGAATTGTACAAGAAAGTAATGAAACTAACAATAATTGGCTAAACAATTCCCCGGCAACGGCGCCAAAAACTTGACGAGCTGCGTATACGTCAATTAAAATGCTCACTATTTACGCAAGTATACGTGTCGTATCTGTTGGAAACAATGTTTAAAACAATAAAAGTTGACCAAATCTTGAGTTTTGATGATTAACAAGAACTAATTTTGAGTATATAAAAGGTACTAATATGATTGCTAAATGTTTAAGGAAAGCAAAGAGGTCAAGTCGATCTCCAAGTCGACTTGGACTTCAACTTGGGTGAAGTCGATCCCAAAGTCGACTCAAATATCGACTTGAGAATGAATCCCAAAAGGCAACAGGTGAAGTCGCAGGTCAAGTCGACTCCACTTGCGACTTGGGAAGTCAAGTCGCAGACGAAGTCGACTCCAGCATCGACTTGGAGTATCCAGAGCTGAAAAGTGGAAACGAACATAACGAAGTCGCAAACGAAGTCGACTCCAGGTGCGACTTGGGTGAAGTCGCAGGCCAGGTCGACTCCATCCACGACTTGAGAAGTTCAAACTTTCAAAGATGCAGTTTTCAAGATATTCAAGAGGATTTATCACTCAAGTCCAAGGAATCAAGATGAAAAACAAATGAGTCAAATTCAAAGTCAAGAATCATGTTCTACATTCAAATCAAGTCTATCAAGCTCAAAGCAAATCTTCAAGCTAGCTTCCAAATGGAGTAATACCCAAGTCATAAAGACCAAGTGAGTCCAAAGCAAAGCAAGGAACATACATATATTGTGCAAGGACTCAAAGTTTTCAAGTGGTTTGCAAGATTCAAGACATTTCAAGAAGATCAAGGCATTTTTGCAATAGACCAAGCCAAGTCGCAAACCAAGTCGACTTCAGGATCGACTTGAGTTAAAGTCTGAAAGCCAAGTCGACCCAAGTCTCAGACTTGAGTTTCTGAAGAACCCAAGTCGCAGGCCAAGTCGACTCCATGTACGACTTGGAAGCCAAGTCGCAGGCCAAGTCGACTTCATCTTCGACTTGGAGTATAACGGTCAAATTTTCGAACGTTGGAGTTCATTTATTGAGCACCAACCACCTCCATAACGTTCATATTTTCTTCCCTCTATAAAAGGACCCTCAAATGAACGTGAGAAAACAACAAGAGAACACAAGACACTACGTTAAAGTTCAAAGAGAGAAAAGAAGTACAAGAAAGGTTTCCTATTTGCTTTTCTCCATTATTGAGTGGTCCGTATAAATTCTAAGGAAGAAGAAAGCTTCAAGTTGCTAGCGCCTTCAACAATATTCATCCAAAGCTGCTTCTACAACTTCTTCCTCGAGCTAAATCTGCCTACACAAATCTGTAAAGTGTAGTTTCATTTATTTCATTGTCTTGTTGTATAAATCTTGATTTAGCTTGGGTAGCTAAGATCAAGTATATGCAAAGTAGGGTGTGATTGGAGTGAGACTCATCACCTACTTTTGCATGTGAGGTGTTTATGCCCCCTAGAGCTAGAATCTAGAAGAGAGCAAGTGGCTCTAGTTGTATATGCCCCCTAGAGCTGGAATCTAGAAGAGAGCAGTGACTCTAAGTGTATTCGTGGAATACATAGTGGAACCCAAGTCACAACAGAGTGTGAGCTTGGAAGAGTGGAGTAGGGAAGGTTTGCCCGAACCACTATAAATCTTGTGTTATATTTCTTTTTACTGTTTTATCTTGATTGCTCTCTAGCTCTTTTCAAAAGGGGATTAATTACTCAAGGGGTTAAGTCTTTATTTACCAAAGATTTTTTAAAGAACCCAATTCACCCCTCCCCTCTTGGGTTTTGCCACTAACTCGGGACCAACAAGTGGTATCAGAGCAGTTCTTTGAGTTTACCAAAGAGATCTTATTGATATGGCATCCCAATCTACTTCCGTTCCCGCCTTTGCTGAAGGTCAATCCTTTACAAGGCCACCGTTGTTTGACGGGAACAATTTTGGATATTGGAAGCTTCGTATGAAGCAACTCATCATGGCTACCGACATGGACTCTTGGATTGCTATCCAAGATGGAGTAACCTTGCCTACCGATGAAAGAGCTTCCAAATGGACCGATGAGGAAGTAAGAATTGTTAAGAGCAACGCCAAAGCTATGAACTCTTTATTTTGTGCTCTTAATGCTTCTGAATATGATAGAGTATCCTCTTGCTTGACCGCCAAAGAAATATGGGATACGCTAACCTCTATTTATGAAGGAACTTCTCAAGTCCAAGGGACGAGAAGGAATATTTTGATTGGTGAACTAGAGAACTTTAGAATGCTAGAAACAGAAAATATTTCTGAAATGTTTGCCAGGTTCTCAAAGATTACTAATGCTCTAAAAGGTCTTGGAAAAGCTATTTCTGAATCTGAGCAGGTCATGAAGATTTTAAGAGCTCTACCCGAATCATGGACCCCAAAAATCACTGCAATAGAAGAAGCCAAGGACCTTAACACACTAAAGCTTGAAGACTTAATTAGCTCACTCATGTCACATGAGCTAATTAAGAAAAGAAACGAAGATCAACACAGGGGCAAAAGAGCAATTGCCTTGAAAGCCGCACAAGACACTGACGACACCTCTTCTTCTCAAAACGACGATGAGATTGCCCTACTCACAAAACGCTTCAGAAAATTTGTGAGAAAAGGCAAAAATTTCAGAAGTTTCAAAGAAAGAACTCCCAGAGAGAAGAAGAAAGAATCAACCAAGTGCTACCGATGCGGCGGTTCGGGACATATGCAGGCTCAATGTCCAACTCCCGAAGAAAACAAGGCAAAAGAACAAAGAAAGGATCGAGGGGACAATAGAAGATTCCAGAAATACAAAGGAAGAGGCATGTACGTAAATGACGAGGAATCTACAACGAGTAGCTCCTCAATCGACGAAATCAAAGCGGAAGAATGTGCGAGAATTTGCTGTATGGCACAAATCGAGCAAGAAGAACAAGCTACCTCAACAAAATGCACAAGCAATGAAGAGGTAAGTTCCAAACTCTCTCTTTCTAATTCAAGTTATTCTTCCTTTCAAGAATGCCTCAAATGTACTGAATTAGATGAACTACAAACTGCATATGATTCATTATACGAAGAAATGAAGAAATTAGGAAGCAAGTTTACAATTAAGAAGAAACAATGTGATGCAACAATAATTGTAAATGGTAAACTTGCAGAAAGATTAGACAAATTGAAAGATGAAAATGAATTGCTGAAAATGGAGAACAAATCATTAAATGAATCATTAGCTAAGTTCTCTAATCCAGGAGAAAGTGTTAAAATGTTTCTGAATATGACCTCCCAAACACATAAAAGAGGTCTTGGGTATCATACATTTGAGCATGGAGAAAGCAGCAAATCAAATGTACAAACACTTGAGAAATATCAAACTAAAAATGCATCTATGTACAAGCCACAAAAGAAAAATTTTAAGTGGACTAGAAGACCAACATTTGAACCATTGCATACTTGGAGGCCTACTCCAAGATTACCTATGGCTTGTAATTTCTGCAATAAAATGGGACACAAAACTTACAAATGTAATTTTAAGAAATTATATGACCATGGTGCAAAATTAGTTTGGGTTCCAAGAAACACAAGATTTGGGCTTTCAAAGTTAGAACAACAAAAATTGATTTATATTACTAACCCAAATGGACCCATAAAATGGGTACCAAGGAGATAAGATTTATTTGCTTATTTTTCAGACATGTTTTAAGGCAAAGGCAAACAATGAATGGTTTATGGATAGCGGTTGCTCAAGGCATATGACCGGTGAAAGAAGTTTGTTTCACAAACTTAAGCCTTGTAATGATGGAATGGTCGCCTTTGGCAATAATGAAAAAGGTAAAATTAAAGGTAAAGGAAATATACATAGTATTTCAAATGCATGCATGGAAGATGTTTTGTTTGTTGAAGGACTCAAACACAATTTAATGAGCATTAGCCAATTATGTGATAAAGGATACAAAGTTGTGTTTGAATCATCTATATGTAATGTATTTGATGGAAAGCATATCATGTTTAGCGGTAAAAGACATGGAAATGTATATTTGGTTTCACTTGATGAATTGAATGGTCAATGTCTAATGGCCATTGATAATGATCCATGGGTTTGGCATAAAAGGCTTGGACATATAAACATGGAAAACATAAAAACCCTATGGAAAAAGACTTTGGTAGAAGGATTACCAAGATTGAAATATGACAAGGACAAGATTTGTAAGGCATGTCAATTATCAAAACAACCCAAGATGTCTTTCTCTACTAAAAAGGAAATTTCCACCACCAAGCCACTTGAATTGCTACACATGGATCTATACGGGCCATCCGACATTCTAACCATTGGTGGAAAGAAATATGTATTTGTCATAGTTGATGATTTTTCAAGATTCACATGGATAATTCTCTTAGCTAGTAAAGATGAAGCCTTCTCAATGTTTGCAACTTTTGTAAATTTGGTGCAAAATGAAAAACAAAGTACTATTGTGACCATAAGAAGCGATCATGGTGGCGAATTCGAAAACAAACGACTCATGGAATTTTGCAATGAAAAAGGAATTCACCACACATTTTCTGCACCAAGAACTCCACAACAAAATGGAGTAGTAGAAAGGAAAAATAGAACTATACAAGAGATGGCTAGAACTATGCTAAAAGAGAGCAATCTATCCAAGAAATTTTGGGGTGAAGCTGTGAGTACAGCTTGTCATGTTTTGAACCGTGTTACCATTCGAGCAATCTTGAAAAAGACCCCATATGAACTATGGAAAGGAAGAAAACCGAATATCTCTTATTTTCATGCTTTTGGATGTACATGTTATGTTTTGAACAATGGAAAAACTAACTTGGGAAAGTTAGATGCTAAAAGCGACGAGGCTATATTCCTTGGTTATTCATCAAATAGCAGAGCATATAGAGTTTTCAATAAATGAAGCCAAGTTGTAGAAGAATCCATACATGTTGTATTTGATGAAATTAACCAAACTCCGAGAAAGGAGGATGAACTAAGTGATGCAGATGAAACAAAAGGCAAAGAACAATCAAAGGAACTTGAGCTCAAGCCAGAAAATCTCGTGGAGGAAGAGGTAAGTGAAGGTAATGATTCTTACAAACCACCAACTGATTTGAAGTTCAAACATGCCCATCCAATTGAACAAGTTATTGGAAATATATATGAAGGAGTGAAAACTAGAAGATCAAAACAAAACGTTTATGGTCAATATGCCTTTGTATCTAAAATTGAACCAAATACCATTGAACAAGCTCTTAATGATGAACATTGGATTATTGCAATGCAAGAAGAGCTAAACCAATTCGAAAGAAACAATGTATGACATTTAGTTCCTAGACCAAATAATCACACTATCATAGGTACTAAATGGATATTTAGGAACAAATTAGATGAAAGCGGACTCGTAATTAGAAACAAGGCAAGATTAGTAGCCAAAGGGTATTCCCAAGAAGAAGGAATTGATTTTGAAGAATCATATGCACCCGTGGCTAGATTAGAAGCCATACGTATTTTACTAGCATTTGCTTCTCATATGAATTTCAAATTGTTTCAAATGGATGTAAAAAGTGCATTTTTGAATGGCTATCTGAATGAAGAAGTATATGTTGAACAACCCCCTGGCTTTGGAGAAAAGAATCAATCAAAGTATGTCTATAAATTGACCAAAGCATTATATGGACTAAAACAAGCTCCAAGAGCTTGGTATGAAAGATTGAATAAATTTTTGATTGACCATGAGTTTCAAAAGGGGAAAGTAGACACTACTCTGTTCATTAAATATAAAAATAAAAACATTTTAATTGTGCAGATTTATGTTGATGATATAATATTTGGTGCTACTGACGAAAAACTTTGTCAAGAGTTTTCTAAGATAAAGCGAATTCGAAATGAGTATGATGGGAGAATTAAATTTCTTCCTTGGACTGCAAATCAAGCAACAAAGTGAAGGAATATTTCTAAATCAGTCCAAATACGCCAGAGAGATGCTCAAGAAGTTTGGAATGCAAAATAGCAAAGGAGCAAACACTCCAATGAGCTCTACAATCAAGATCGATGCGGACGAAAATGGTAAAAGTATCGATCAAACACTTTATAGAAGCATGATAGGATCCTTGCTATACTTAACTGCTTCTAGACCCGATATACTATTTAGTGTTTGTATGTGCTCTAGATTCCAAGCATGTCCAAAAGAATCACATCTACTTGCTGTAAAAAGAATTTTTAAATATTTGTTAGAAACTACAAATCTTGGACTATGGTATCCAAAGGGGTCAACCTTTGATCTAATCGGCTATTCGGATGCAGACTTTGCCGGATATAAAGTAGATAGAAAAAGTACCAGTGGAACTTGTCAATTTCTTGGACATATGCTGGTTTCATGGCATTCAAGAAAACAAACAAGTGTTGCACTATCTACTGCGGAAGCTGAATACATAGCCGCCGGTAGTTGTTGTGCCCAATTACTTTGGATGAAACAACAGTTGAAAGACTATGGTATTGATTATGTTGATATTCCTATTAGATGTGATAATACAAGTGCAATTTGTTTGACTAAAAATCCTGTATTGCATTCTAGAACCAAACATATTGATGTGAGACATCATTTTATTAGAGAACATGTTGAAAATCATGATGTGTGCTTAGAATATGTGAAAACAGAAGACCAAATTGCTGATATCTTTACCAAACCTCTAGCCAAAGATTCATTTTATAAGATTAGGAATGATATGGGGATGATAGAGCTTAACTAGGAAAAATACATAAGAAAATTAAATTTGAAAATGTCAAGTCGATGAGTCAAGTCGACTCCAGGGACGCCAGGTCGACTCCGCTTCAGAAGCGAAGTCGACTCCACTAGGGTCGAAGTCGACTCCGCCCCAGGCGAAGTCGACTCCAGAAGGACCGAAGTCGACTTCGCCTAGGGCAAGTCGACTCCGCGCGCGACGTTTCGCATTCGGCCGACTTCTCTTCCTTTTTCTTCTCTTCTCTTTCTTTTCTTCCTCATTTCTTTCCGGCTTCCCTGCTTCTTCCTTATCTCTCTCTTCTCCGGCTATTTCCATCTCTCCGGCATTCTCTCATTTCTTCTCCCAACTCTCTCAATCCGTCTCCTCCATCTCAGTTCTATCTCTCTCCCTCAACTACTCTCTCATTTCTCCTCCCATTCTCAAAATCTCTCAAGTTCTTTCAAGTCCCATTCTCAAAGTTCCATTCTCAAAATCCATCTCATCATTCTCTTTCTCTCTAACTCTTCTTTTCAACTCTCTCAAGTCCTCTCTCAATCTAAGTTCATTTTCCTATTCCAAACTCCAAAACTCCCATCTCAATGGCCCCGAGGAAAGCCGTCTCCAAACCATCAAAAAGGCCTGTGCCTAGACCTCCCACACAACCACAACCTTCATCTCAACCAAAAGAAGTTCCTAGAAGAACTAGGACTCCATAAAAAAGAGCCAGAGAGGAACCATCAACTTCGACGGGTAAACGGGTTCGATTCCAAACCTCCACTCAATCATCTGATCAAGCACCCGGGTCGGAAAATCAACAAACCTCACAGAGCACACAATCCGGGACAAGCAGAAGGGGCACTGCAGCTGGGAAAGCCCAAGTATTGAAGATGCCCACTACCTACTTCAAAACCGAGCTCCAACATAGCCGTTTCTACAAAAAGTTCTACGAACGGAAGGTATTCATACCCAAGATTATAGATTTTAATTTCCTGAAAGAATATGGATCCGACATAGAAGATCTATTGGATTTTCAAGGATGGACCAATTTGCTAAAGGAAGACGAAAGGGTCTATCCAGATCTTACTCGAATGTTTTATTATCTTTGGGATGAAGAATACTTTGGAACCTTCGTCAAAGGAGTCGAAATGGATCTTGGAATCGGGATAGTTGCAGGACCGACTGAAGTAATGAGTCATTTAGGACACATACTTGGAGTCCCGTATGAGGATGAGCCCATTCCAGAAGACCTCACTATGGATCAAATGTATAATCAGCTCACCCGGAGCAACAAGTACCATCCGGGAATCAAATTCCTTCGGTACATGGATCTTTCACCAAGGCTACGAGTACTCCGACTTCTCATTGCCCACTGCATCTACCCAAAGGGCGGTGGAAGAAATCAATTGAATCCACAAGAAGCAGGGATACTATGGAAAGTGGCCAACAGGGTCAAAGTGAGCATACCCAAATTATTTCTTGAAGCATTAGCTTCTAGAAAGGATAACCCACGAGGAGTCCTTCCCTATGGCACATGGATCACAAAAATTCTTGAATTCTTCAAAGTGGATATTGAAGGCGAGCCTTTCGAAGTGCTCAAATCCACAAATGCCATAAATAAAGCTCTCATACAAAGAATGAAGATCAATCTGCTTGAACTAAGGCATGAACCTTCAGAAGAAGAGCAAGAAGACAATGCACAGACTGAGGGGGAGCAACCTCCCGCGGCACCACTTGCTCAAGAGGAGTCAGCCTCTCCCATATCGCACGGATCCTATTCTCCACAAGGGTCCGCTGCAAGAGAACGGGTGCCTCCAACCTCTTCTGAGGAGGTCACCCTAAAGGATTTAAAAGATGAAATTGTTGCTATGAGGAGAAGACCGGATGACAAGTCTTATCACCGGCGTTCACAACGCCCTCGAGGATATGCACTCCCGGCAAGACAGAATTGAACGGGAAATGCGGACTATCCGCTATCATCTTGCCTCAGGCCGACATAAGAAGAAACCCATGCCTGAACTCGATCCTTACGAATCAGGATCAGTTCATAAAGAAGCAACTCCAGATCACGCTTCTCTTGTTTACTCATCGGCCCATCATTATCCTATCGAACCAATCTTATATCGGATCTCTCAATTTCAATTCACAAAATCATTGAGAGTTGATCGATTTTTGATAGTTTGACAAAAAGGGGGAGATAGAATAGGTGAGTTGAGTAAAATTTTCTTATGGGTTGGGTAGTTTTGTATCTAGGTTTCATTTTTGTTTTGTATTGCATTTTGTAAAAATGAAACTTGATATATAAATGCTTTTAATGAATGTTATGTTTACTTAATATGTTATGCTTGATTAATAAAGTATTCAACATGATTTGCTTGAAAGGTATCCAATATGCCAAAATGATATAATGGTTGGAATTTCAAAAAGCTCTGACCTATAAGACAAATGCTCTGTTTTTCAAAAGACATATGAACATGATTAATGCTTGAAAGGTATCAACTCAAATGAAGTTTTGTCAATCATCAAAAAGGGGGAGATTGTTGGAAACAATGTTTAAAACAATAAAAGTTGACCAAATCTTGAGTTTTGATGATTAACAAGAACTAATTTTGAGTATATAAAAGGTACTAATATGATTGCTAAATGTTTAAGGAAAGCAAAGAGGTCAAGTCGATCTCCAAGTCGACTTGGACTTCAACTTGGGTGAAGTCGATCCCAAAGTCGACTCAAATATCGACTTGAGAATGAATCCCAAAAGGCAACAGGTGAAGTCGCAGGTCAAGTCGACTCCACTTGCGACTTGGGAAGTCAAGTCGCAGACGAAGTCGACTCCAGCATCGACTTGGAGTATCCAGAGCTGAAAAGTGGAAACGAACATAACGAAGTCGCAAACGAAGTCGACTCCAGGTGCGACTTGGGTGAAGTCGCAGGCCAGGTCGACTCCATCCACGACTTGAGAAGTTCAAACTTTCAAAGATGCAGTTTTCAAGATATTCAAGAGGATTTATCACTCAAGTCCAAGGAATCAAGATGAAAAACAAATGAGTCAAATTCAAAGTCAAGAATCATGTTCTACATTCAAATCAAGTCTATCAAGCTCAAAGCAAATCTTCAAGCTAGCTTCCAAATGGAGTAATACCCAAGTCATAAAGACCAAGTGAGTCCAAAGCAAAGCAAGGAACATACATATATTGTGCAAGGACTCAAAGTTTTCAAGTGGTTTGCAAGATTCAAGACATTTCAAGAAGATCAAGGCATTTTTGCAATAGACCAAGCCAAGTCGCAAACCAAGTCGACTTCAGGATCGACTTGAGTTAAAGTCTGAAAGCCAAGTCGACCCAAGTCTCAGACTTGAGTTTCTGAAGAACCCAAGTCGCAGGCCAAGTCGACTCCATGTACGACTTGGAAGCCAAGTCGCAGGCCAAGTCGACTTCATCTTCGACTTGGAGTATAACGGTCAAATTTTCGAACGTTGGAGTTCATTTATTGAGCACCAACCACCTCCATAACGTTCATATTTTCTTCCCTCTATAAAAGGACCCTCAAATGAACGTGAGAAAACAACAAGAGAACACAAGACACTATGTTAAAGTTCAAAGAGAGAAAAGAAGTACAAGAAAGGTTTCCTATTTGCTTTTCTCCATTATTGAGTGGTCCGTATAAATTCTAAGGAAGAAGAAAGCTTCAAGTTGCTAGCGCCTTCAACAATATTCATCCAAAGCTGCTTCTACAACTTCTTCCTCGAGCTAAATCTGCCTACACAAATCTGTAAAGTGTAGTTTCATTTATTTCATTGTCTTGTTGTATAAATCTTGATTTAGCTTGGGTAGCTAAGATCAAGTATATGCAAAGTAGGGTGTGATTGGAGTGAGACTCATCACCTACTTTTGCATGTGAGGTGTTTATGCCCCCTAGAGCTAGAATCTAGAAGAGAGCAAGTGGCTCTAGTTGTATATGCCCCCTAGAGCTGGAATCTAGAAGAGAGCAGTGACTCTAAGTGTATTCGTGGAATACATAGTGGAACCCAAGTCACAACAGAGTGTGAGCTTGGAAGAGTGGAGTAGGGAAGGTTTGCCCGAACCACTATAAATCTTGTGTTATATTTCTTTTTACTGTTTTATCTTGATTGCTCTCTAGCTCTTTTCAAAAGGGGATTAATTACTCAAGGGGTTAAGTCTTTATTTACTAAAGATTTTTTAAAGAACCCAATTCACCCCTCCCCTCTTGGGTTTTGCCACTAACTCGGGACCAACAGTATCAAGTAATAAAGAGTGTGTAGAGTATCGTTCTCATAAGGAATTGTTAACTAGAATTATTAATTAGTTAAATTGCTTTCGACAGGTGGAAAATTCTGAATTTATGATTTAACTAGACTAACAATTGCAAAGGTAAGTCGGAGTAGAGATTACAAGACTACTGGATACTGAAAATGAGTTTACTAATTAGGGATGGTAGATGGATAGATCGGAATCCTTGAATCTAAACTATATTTCTTTGGTTCTTGTTAATTGGATTGCATATGATTTACTAGCCCAAGTTTATATATCTTTATATATGTCTTCCAACATTATATAAAGCTAATTATACCCTATTTAATTGATATGTTCTCATGCCATTAAATAAAGTGAAATTGATAAGTTTATAACTTGTATAATAACTACACATGGTTTAATGGTATATTCCTCTCCGTTAAACAACTCTCCTTACACAAAGGTAGAAACCTATGCTTTGCATATGGATCTGACAGAGATTTTCCTCTTCCAAGGATAAATCAAGCAATTAAATCATCTTACAAAGTAGCTAATCTTGTAAAAAGCATTAAATCCACACATGCCAAGGTAAATCATACACAATCATAAATAAAATCAACTATTCATTCCTGAATATTCTAAGAACCAAGAAACAATATAGTTAGAATTCAAATCATCCTAACGATCCATCTAATGGAGGTTTAGTTCAAAGACATGATCTTAACATCCAATACATCCATGTAAAAAATATCCATAAAGGCAGAAAAAGAAAATTGGAAAGAATAAGAGAAAACTTTTTTTCAGCGCTTTCCACCACGGGACTTGAATCCTCTCTCCAATCCGGGCTTTAATCTTGATTTCTTCTTTCTCTTGCACTTTGGTTCGTCCTTAGGATCTCTCCTCTTCCTCCCTTTTCATGCGCGAACCCCTAGGAGCTATTTATAGAGTTCCTTTTTCGCAACTTACGCACTGGAATATTCGCGTACGGATGCGTATTGGCGCCTAGGCGCCAGTACCCTGTGTTCTGGGCAACTTGGACACATTCTGCAAACCCTAGAAATTAATGCACTGGCGCCTAGGCGCCAACTCCCTGGACTGTTCTTGCTTGGAGCTTCTCCTTGAAATCTTGTGGTTGATCATGCCTAGCGCCTAGGCACCAACTCCCTGGAGGAAATACCTGACTTGTGGCTTCAACATTGTCTGACTTGGGTTTCATGTAGATGAAGTGGCTCCTGGGCGCCAACTCTCTGGAAGCCAAGGCACGTAGAGTAGCGCCTATACGCCATCCACTTGCCTTTGTCTTGCCTCAATCTGCATTCGACTCGCCCGCTTTGCCTTCATATGTCTCGTCTTTCCTGAAAAAGATGGAAAAACTAAGTGAATGAACTAAAAATGCCTAAATAATGCTAAAAATGCCTAAAAACAAAATAATGTTCCTAAAATGTAAAGCGAATGAAAATTAAGCTAAATGAATGCAAACTAAGTCTAATATCTCGAACTAATGCACAAATCAAGTTTGAAATGGGCCATGATAACTCGTAAAAATACGAGTTATCAATCATTCATCACCCATGCATATCTACCCATTCACATACGCCCATTTGGTAACACATACATGATATATTTCGTAAAATTTTCTAAGTCAGAAACTTTGTCACTAATTTAGCATGATAATTACCCTTAATTATCACTTTACTTAGGGTATTTTTATGGGATTTAAATTCACTAATCATAGGTTCTCAAATTAGCAACTTTGGAACCCATTTTCACACGTTTAACGTGTCTTTTGACACATAGCCCTAAGCGGTTTTATAAATCCGAATTTTCAGCAATTAATCCCACTTTTCTTAATCCAAATCTAGGGTATTAACACATATTTAACATTCATAAATTAACACCTCTCAAAACAGCAAGTTGTTTCCCGTTTCGGGTCCCGTTTTCACTCCATTTAGACATTGCTTCATAAAATCCTTAAAAATCAGATTTGGGCTTATCTTTCCAAATCCTTTTGAGCATAAATAATACCTTAACCCTAGGGTATTTTACCCTACATAGCTTCTATAAATCATGTAAACCCATTTCCATATCATTTTTAGCATCAATATGAAAAAATCGGGTCATCTACGTCACTTTGCATTCCATAGTTTCTAAAATTCATAACTTAAGCTTAAATCAACATATGTTTTTCATTAATGCATGATTCATAACCTAAACATATCATTCATCCAAAATAGCAACTTTTCATGGGAATTTAGATTTTATCAAGTTGAATTTTCAACTCAATACCCACTCTAAACTTCATTTTCACCATCTAAAACATTAAAATTCATACATGTAACTTAATACCCAATCCATACTTAATCAAAGGCATGTTGAATCATCATTTAGGAATTCTTTAAGAATTCATTTCATATTCAAAATCTTAGGGTTAAAAACTCAAAATGAAAAGCTCAAACTAACACATCACTTACTTGGTTGATGCAAGTGAAACCCTAATCACTTGAGATGATTTTCTCCACCAATTTTCCTTCTTTTTTCCTTAATTTTCTCTTCTATTTTCTTCCTTCTTGGCTGGGCTAGAGCTGGACGTGCTGCTGTTCTTGGGGGAGAAATTCTAGCACTTAAAAAAAAACCAAGCCTCAATCCATGTGGATGTGCCCTATTTTATAGAGCTGGATATAATCCAGTTGTAGGCCCCACTTTTGATGTATTTTTCCACATCATTCAATGCATTTTATCCCCCTTTTGTGATGGTTAACTCACAGCCTAGTAAAATGCATTTTTACCATTTTTTTAAAATCCAAAAATCTGCTCAATCTTGACCGTCCACCTATCCAGCAGATCACGTCCATAGCTGCTGCTCATTTTCATATATTTTTATATTTTTTTAATAATCTCCATTTAAGGGTAATTCATACATCTAATTATCCTTTAATTCATTTATTAATTTGGCATGAAAAAAATTAACAAAAATGGCAGCAAATCAGCATATCAATGCACGTCATTTGCCCCATCAAGCTGTCCACGTTTTCACCTCTATGGCAGCTGCATTTCATAATTTTTTTGCAGGGAATTTTGCATGATTGAATTCATATTCTTATGTCCCTACATGTCAGCTACATGGATGCATATTTTAAAAAAATTAAAAATTAAAAATAAATAGCAAGGGCAACCCCTTGGACGTCCCTATGTGGACACATAACTTATGCTCATTTTGAGCACTTGTAGCTTCATCATGGTGGACATTCATTGCTGGATAATGCTTGGATTTTTATGTCTTATAATATTGCATAAAATACCCTGAAAATAAGCTGCATTTGACACCTAATTTTCCATTAAAATTATGCAATTATTCCATGTACTCTAGCATGAAATGAATAGTACTCTTGAGGTACAAAAGTCAATTATGCATACCTTTTTCAATGCAGGTATTTTCCTAATATATTATGCTTAATTCAAACCTTCCAAAATATTCATTTCATAATTTCAATCAACCGTTTCAAATTTCATCTCAATCCGATTTTCTTAGCTCAAGTTATAGTCGTTTAAAGTTAACGGTTGCATTTATGATATGATCAATAAATCATAACATTAATTTCATTAAGAATTTTTATAACCCAATAATCTCATAATACCAAGACCAACATCATCAACTTTTATCTCAAATTTCACTTGAATCCGCGTTACAGGCGTTGAGTTATGAATTTTCTAGTATTTTTCCACTTAACTTAGCAATTATCGTTTAAATTCTCATAATTTATATTAAATCATGGAAAATGATTATTCATGATATATTGGTGTATTTTGATCACCAACAATTTACTTTAATCCATTTTTCTCATAATCAGCTCAAAAGGATTACTTAAGTCATCATTGCTAATCCTTAACCCTAATTGCAATAATTAGCAAAATCTCGTAATCATTCAAAATTCAGTAATTACACATATAAATGTCATATACATGATCCATACATACATATGGGTTCTACACAGGTTGGGTTTCACATAAGTCTTCCGGTATGCGTCCATAGTATAAAACCATTTACAATAAGAAGTTGGGTCATCCTGCTTCCACAGCGTAACTCGAAAAGCATGAAGACATGACATTCCTTCTAACTGTCATTGCCTGCAACTGCATTTCTTTTGAGAGTATTGAATAACATGCATGTTCTCACCATCAACACAAATTTATTATGAAATATTGTCAACTTTACTGTCAACATGAATTTATTTATAAATATTGGTTATCTTTCTCAGTATGTCATACTCAGCTTGCTACTGAGAGTTGAAAGCTATTGATTGTAAATAATGTCAAAAAATTCAACAACCATTAAGACTTAATACCCAATGCTTCCTCTGTTCTGCTAAATTGATGAACGTTCTCACTAACTGGTTGGAATGATACAAGCAAAACTAAATTGCACCTAAAGTTAGTCCCAAATGAAAGGTGCAACTAAAGTTCTCAGTTGCTGTTTTGAATCATTTGAAAATCTCGTTTTCAATCAGATCATTCTCTAAAATGGCAAATCCTGTAATATATATGGTCTGCCTTGTTAGTTCTTTGATTTAACTCTTTCCAAATAGCTTTTAATTCATGTATTACAGTAGGCTTAGAAGTACAAGTAATAAATAATTTTGGCATGACTTGGATGAATTAGTAGAATGAACACCAAATATGGATGATTATGGTTGATTATTTAAATAGAAACATGCATTGAAGTAGAATAAAGAATATAATAAATTCCTAAAGGGTATAGTTTTGGTATGAAAAATGATTCAAATGACACAAAGAATGTTTTTCATTTGACAAATGGGATGGAGAATGCCATTTGAGCCTTTGTTGTGATATAGAATGTAGCTTTAAGTGAATGCATATTTAAAAAAGAGCCCCAATGAGTAGATATTTGACAATTTCCAAATGCGGATGCCTGCTACATCTTGATTATGTACAACTTGATAATGTCCCAATGGGTAACACAAAACTGACCTAGCCCAAATAAGACCTTCGACTGGCTAAAAAATTAGTTTATTCCCATTTTAACATAAATTGCATGACTTGGGATGATTTCAATTGACAGATTATGTACACAAAAATTAAATCAAATCAAATTTGATATTTTTCCGAACCTGAAGAGAGTTGTAGGTTAGTCAAGCATGAATGACTTCCACTTGTTGAAGTATGAGAATTTATACATTCTTGTCTACCAGAATGTGAAAGCATTACATGTCTACATGGATGTGGTTATTGAACCAGGGATTGGTTGGCTGGAACTTAACGATTACCTCAAGACCCATGGGCTTTTCTTTCATCTTAATCCAGGTTCATTAATTAACTTCCATATAGCTTCCGTGCACTCATATTGTTTTATTAAGTTTATCTATTTTTGATCTTTTTTGTATCTAAAGTCAATACTATCGTTGATTGCCACCTTTAAACTTGAGGGCTGTTGCATTCAGTGGAAAGGAAATGAAAAGTTCCATATATAGGAAGAATAAATTTCTCACAAATATTCATTTGAAATATAACTAGTGCAACAACTATAAATTTTTACGTTGGTACCTATACTTCCGATCATTCTCCCCTGCACAATGGCGGTACAACATTGATTGGAGCACAAAAATGAGGCTGACAACCACTAAAAAACAAAGCATCCTCTTTTTTAATTAAATGGGACCACCACTACACTCCAACAATTAGATAGACCAGACTTTTTTATTCCGCTTGGGACCACTCCTATACCATGACAAAAAATCCATCATTGTCCGTTGTCTTCATTGCATTCCACCTCCCATCATAAGAATTTACAATATCCATGTGTTGTTGTCATCATTCATCACAGTCATAATATTTTTTAAACTTAAATTGACAGTATATATATACATATACACCTTCCTTTAACCTCTATATTGTCATCTTCCATCTAATGCAAGCTAGCGAAACCCACCAAGAAACACATCGACAGTGAGAAAGATGACCCACTGAGAAACACTCCGGAGCTCCGGTCTCATTCGCGGATTCTTCTTTAGGGTTTATGATTTAGGGATTTCGAATTCGAGATTTTATCTGTCTAGGGATTTGATTTTCGATTTGAGGATTTTCGGGTTTCCGTCCTTCCGTCTGGGGTGTCTGCTAGGGTGCTTTCGTTTTTGTTTTTTAGCAAGGATATTTTGGATATTTCACTTCATTTGACGGTGTTTTTCGACGCCGTTATGCTCCAGGATTCAAATGCAAAAGGTAAAAGTTCGCAGGGTTTAAAAAGCAAACGACCAAACTTCAAGATTTGAAAAACAATTGGCCAAAGTTAGAGAATTTACCGTGTAAAAAACCATGGTCGGTAAGTTAACTACGGACATGGACGGCCTGAGTATATTCGACATTTTATGCAAACGTAATTGGTATACGTGGAATTTTCAAAACGCCCGATACCCTAGCAGCGTCCTCCCATCATCGGCGAGCTTGACGGCGCCTGGGCCGCACTCCTGCCCTGCGCTAGCCGTGTCACCCTTCTCCTTCTCCGGTCCCGGCAACCGCCCAGCGTTACTCCCGCTGTCTTCTTCTTCTCCTGCCAGCAGCCACTTCGTCCAGCCTCCCAGCCCGCCAACAGCCATTATAGGATTCTCCTCTTCGTCCGGCGGCGCCTCTGATCCTGCTTCCGGCTCCCGGCGCAACTGTCTCCCACTTCACAGTCCCTCCTCCTCTTCGTCGGTTCGTCCAGCCGCTCCAGCCTCCCTGTCCGGCAGCCCCGGCAACAGTAAATTTCTGAAATCCGGCAACAGCTTCATTTTCTTTAAAAAACGATAGCTATGATCTATCCAGCAGACAGCAGCACATGTGGTGGGGTTGGCCTGCCTGCGCGGCTTCGAATGGGGTTGAAAACCATCCATTCCTGCTAATTAGTTTCCGAACAATCCAGAACGGACATTGTCGATGGACATGAAAACCCGAATTTCCGTTTCCATAACAGACATTCAGAATCTATCATCTAAAATTGGATAAAATGATCTTAAAATGCTGTTGCATGATTTCTAATTGTAATTTATAAATTTTTCATTGTATTCTAGGTAGTTATTTGATCATCATGTCAGCATCAAAACCATCTGGAACTGGAATTTTTTTTCTTTTTTACAATGATGTAAATGGTGGATTTGTGTACTTCTAAAATTTATGTTTGATGAGAATGATGAGTTGGTAGACTTTTAAAATTTTGTGTTTGGTGAGAATGGGTAGACTTGTAGTAGATTTTTTAAAATTTTATGTTTGATGGTAATGGACTTAGAGACTTTTAAATTTTCATATTTCTTTTTTTTTTTTTCCGATGGAGAAATTTTCATATTTCTGGAGCACATGAGTTGTTTTAAATTTTTATATTATTATAAAAGATTTAATTATTCAACCATTATTGATTTTTTTCATTTCTTATTGTGTTAGATATATTTTCAAGAGTGCAATTCATAAATGCACCAAGTTAAATAGGAAAAATTCAAGAGTCAAGTATCAAGAGCCAAGGCTTATTACACATTTCAGGTCGGTTAATGTAGTTGATTTTTTCTAATTTAATATGTTACATTTGTGCTTAGTTAATGAATTTTTGAAAATTTTCTATTAATTTTTTCTTGCATGTTTTGTTGTAATGATTAGTCTAACATATAGACTTAGAAGTTACGAAATATAATTAATTAAAATCATTAAACATTTATGAATATGTCATGTTAATCTCATCGGTTCAAATTAGTTTGCTTAACCGGTCAAACTAGTTTGAACCATACTAGTTCCTTTACTAGTTCAGTTCTGATAACATTGATCTATTCCCCGTCTTCAAACTACAACAAAATGTGAAATCCAAGAGAGGGAGGGTTTTCGAGCGCTAGAAAGGGTTTTGCAATGAGTTCCTCCCAAGCACTTGCTAATTTAAGTGCTAGATCTCTCTCTATTTACTGTTGATCGATGTTTTGTTAATTTTTTTCAATTCAGATTTTCGACTTTTTTTTGAATTGTTGAAGACAATTAAATGGCTATTGGTTGGTTTTCATCGTCATGACCGTAAGATCAGATGCTAGATTCTCATGGTTGTTTGTTTGTTTGGAATGTTGGACTTCCAAGCACTTTGGATTCAACTCGTCTTGATCCATGGATTTTAGTCCCCTCTGAGAAATGGGGTGGAAAGCGTTTGTCTTTTCTACCCTTGTGATAGATCCGGCACATTCTCGTTGCTTGAGCAATTGTTAGCCATTCTTCTGGCTTGAGAAATTTAGGTTGTCTACACTTTTAGGAATTCTGCCCCATGTTGATCTTCGTATCAAATTAAGAAACAAGGGAAAATGTAGAAAATGATGAGGACTTTGATTTTTATGCTGTGAATTTGTAATGGCTTTGACTAGATTAACTTAGATTTGGATTTAGCTTTTGATGGCAGGGCGATGGCATCTTCTCTAGCTTTACTTGACTTTGCGAAGTGCTTATTGTGGTTTTTTATTGGAGGATCTGCACTGCTAAAGATTTTTCCTTAGCTATTAATTTGCTGTTCAACTTTCATGACTTCATCAGTCCTTTCATCGGAAGGTTGAAGCTCCTTAAGCTGCGATAAATTTTCTTGCAATGTTTGGATCTTTTTTTTATTATGTTGACCTGAATTTATGATTCCATTTCTACAAGGCAGCTCCACATATCAAAAGTTTGCGGTTTAAGCTCCCAAACAGTACATTATTGACATTCACGCTGTTCCTCTTACTTCTCTGGATTATTTTCTTTGCTTGCTGGTCTCTGATCCAGAAAGATTCAAATCCGAATCTCTTTGGGGTCTTCTTCCGTTACTTTGGCTATTTGATGATTTGCCTCAATGGAAAAATCTGAATATGATGCTTCTGCCCTTCCAAAGGCTGCTGCTGCCAAAGAAGACCAAACCCAACACCAGGCCCTTTTCTACCTCCTTGCCTTTCACTTCTCTTTTAAAGGAATGCTGCTCTTTCTTCCACGCTCGTCCCGTCCACCAGCAGATGATGGTGAGAGGCCTCCTACAGCTCGAGTCCCATGCCATTGGCGTCGTCTCCATGTACCTTTCTTGCAACGCCCCTGTCGATGCCCTTTCGGCCCTCGAATCCCATTGCCCATCTGCCGTCTTTTGGTGGAATGCCCTCATAAGGCATGCAGTTCGTGCTGGCTACCCTGTTAAGTCACTCTCTCTTTACCGTCGGATGGTGAGGGTTGGGACAAGGCCCGATCATTTCACCTTCCCATTCATCCTCAAGGCATGTGGTGAACTACCCTCCTTCAGGAGGGGGGCTGCTGTGCATGCAATTGTGTGTGGCAGTGGGTTTGAATCCAATGTCTTTGTTTGTAATGCAATGGTCGCGATGTATTCTCGGTGTGGTGTGGTTGAGGATGCTCACCTTGTGTTCAATGAAATTTGTGAAAGAGGGATTGATGATGTGGTGTCGTGGAACTCCATTGTGGCTGCCCACGTTCAGAGCATGAATCATCTTGAGGCGTTGGATGTGTTTTCAGGGACAACAACATGTGATGGCTCAAGGCAGCCTGATGCTGTGAGTCTAGTTAATGTGCTGCCTGCTTGTGCGTCACTTGGGGCTTGGATGCTTGGCAAGCAAGTGCATGGTTTTGCGGTGAGGAATGGCCTACTGGATGATCTCTTTGTGGGGAATGCTCTTGTTGATATGTACGCCAAATGCAAGATGACGGCAGATGCCTTGAAGTTATTTGACCGGATGGAGAAGAAGGATGTTATCTCTTGGAATGCCATGGTAACTGGGTATGCTCAGAATGGATGTTTTGATGATGCATTGAGGCTCTTTGGAGAAATGCAGTCAGAGGATATTGAACTAAATGTGGTAACATGGAGTGCTGTGATTTCAGGGTATTCTCAGAGAGGACTTGGCCATGAAGCCCTTGATGTTTTTCGGCAGATGCAACTATCAGGATCAAAAGCCAACGCTGTCACCCTCATCTCTCTTCTTTCTGCTTGTGCTGCAGTGGGAGCATTGCTTAAAGGGAAGGAAACTCATGGTCACATCATCAGATGCCATCTTAATTTGGAAGATGATACCGGTGGAAATGATCTTATGATTAAGAATGCTCTTATAGATATGTATGCCAAATGCAAACGTGCTGATGTTGCTTGGGCCATGTTTGATTCTGTAGTGCTCGAAGAGAGGAATGTTGTGACATGGACTGTGATGATTGGTGGCCATGCTCAGCATGGAGATGCTAATGGTGCCTTGCAATTATTATCCCAAATGATGTTTGATGCCAAAGTTATTCCCAATGCTTTCACCATTTCCTCCGCTTTGACGGCTTGCTCTCGTCTGGCTGCACTGAGGTTTGGTAAACAAATTCATGCCTACGTCCTTCGCCATCGATATGAGGCTGCAATGCTATTTGTAGCAAACTGTCTAATAGACATGTATGCCAAGTGTGGAGATATTGATGCAGCTCAAACTGTGTTCAATAGGATGTCCCAGACAAATGCTGTCTCATGGACATCGTTACTGACAGGATATGGTATACATGGTCGTGGTGAGGAAGCTCTTCAAATTTTTGATAAAATGCGAGGTGTGGGTTTTGTGCCTGATGATGTTACCTTGCTTGTTGTGCTCTATGCTTGCAGCCATGCAGGCATGGTCCAACAGGGGCTAAATTACTTCAAAAACATGGAACAAGATTTTGGGGTGGTGCCTGGTGCAGAGCATTATGCTTGCACAGTTGACCTCCTGGGTCGTGCAGGCCGTTTGGATGAAGCTCAAGAGTTGATTAAAGGAATGCCCATGAAACCCAGTATGGTTGTGTGGGTGGCATTACTTGGTGCTTGTAGGGTTCATGGCAATGTTAAACTTGCAGAATATGCCACAAAGCAGTTGTTGGCTTCGGAGGCTGAGAATGATGGAACATACACTCTCCTTTCAAATATATATGCGAATGCTGGCCGTTGGACTGATGTGGCGCATATCAGAACCCTGATGAAGAAGTCAGGGATCAAGAAGAGGCCTGGATGTAGTTGGGTTCAATGGAAGAAAGGGACAGCTTCATTCTTTGTTGGGGACTGTTCCCACCCCCAGGCCAAGCAGATATATGAGGTCCTTGCTGACTTGATTCAACAGATCAAGGCAATTGGATATGTACCAGAGATAAGTTCTGCTTTGCATGATGTGGATGATGAGGAGAAAGGGTCTCTTCTTTCCACCCATAGTGAAAAATTGGCTCTTGCCTTTGGAATCATGACAACATCTTCAGGGGCACCTATTCGAATCACTAAGAACCTGCGTATCTGCAGTGATTGTCACTCCGCAATGATATTTGCCTCTAAGGTCATTGACCATGAAATTATAGTTCGGGACCCAAGTCGCTTCCATCATTTCAAGCAGGGCTCATGCTCTTGTAGAGGCTACTGGTGATGACTTATTGATGTGTAAGAAAATTCCATTATTTATTCATGCAGTTGATTCTTTGCATAGGTGGAGCTACATGGAGCTGAAAGGGGGGCAATCATCATCCCTCCCTGAATTTTTAAAATTAGAAATCCCCCTTAAAATTTTAAAAAATATAATGATCTTACAAACGTGACACTATGGCAGGCTGGTAGCAGTAGCAACAGATCATCCAGATGAATAACGAGGTTAAAAACTAACAACTACATTTGGAAGGACTCTGTCTTTATGCTTTCTATACTCTAAAGAATGCTGTCCCTCTGGAAGATTAGATTGCCAGATGGAGGATTAGCTATAATTGCCTGCAATTTTGATATACCTGCGGCACTTTAACTACTTTCTTAATGCACCCAAATCATAATTAACAGAGTGAGGATGTATAATTCATTTTCATTAGATTTGTAGCTCTTAATACTTTAGTATAAAATTTTATTTAAGCATGTCAAGGCCCATTAGATTTGTTAATTCTTTCATGGTTTTACTATAGTCAATTAAATTCATTTACGGCTTCATTGAGTTAAAGTTCTAAAAATTTATTAAATGTCATTGAAGTCATATTTGATTTTTAAAAAAATATTTTAAGTACATTTGAGTTCTAAAAAGTACTCATAAATCATTATTAATATTAATATTATCATAATAAGTTATTATCGTTATCATAAGTTATTTTCTACCTGTGAGATCAGCTGCATGGATCATGTTGGGCAATTCTTTACGATCATGGATCATGTTATGCAATTCTTTACAATCATAAACTATGTTCTCAGTATTCAATAATGTTGAACGCTTTTGTATTTTGTTTAATCATTTCTATTTGCGTTGTTTTGGGTCTCTCTCATTCTTTTATCGCCTTTTTTTGAAAAAGTTCAACTCACTTAACTAATATTAAAAATGAAATAGTAGTATAAGGATGTTTTTTTTTTCATAAAACTTTTTAATTTAAAACTTTTCACTCTCCACAATTATCTCATTTTTTAACTATTTCCTCACATCTTTCTATACAAATTACCCTATTTTTCAATTATTTCTACACAACTACCCATACAACTAACCTATCTATTTTAATTTTATTCTTTTTAGTCATCATTATTACTCCTATCCTATTACATTATTTTTTCTCATTTTAAAAACTTTTACACTAAAATTTTTTCATCCAAAAATTTTATCACTTCCCATATATACCCTAAAACTAAAAAGTAATATATATAAAACCCACAAATTGCTTATTTTAAAAAAGTGGTTGTTAACAGGTTGTGTATATATGTTGCAAATAAGTCAAAACACTACTAATTATAGTCTTGATAACTGAAAAAATTGTATCTAAAATTCGAAGTAAACATGCCTGAAATTATTTTGGCTTGAAAACAAATGTTCCAATAGAATATCTTTTCAAATTTATACTTGTCAATTTGGGTGATGGCGAGAGGGTTTGATGGCGGCAACAGTGACGACGAGAAAGAGGGGGACTATCAGGGAGAGATTAATGGAAAGGGGGATCGAAGAAGTAGTGGAAGAGAGGGAAAGAGAGAGAGACTGAGAGAGGGAGGGTGAGAGCACAGACTTGTCAGGAAGAAGGTGGACGCTCGATGTGGGGTTGAAATAGGGAACAAGGCGGCGCTAATGACTCATTTACAGGTACGGAAGTCAAGAAATAAAATCTATCAGCAGAGGTGTTGAGCGACGGGGTGTTAAAGAAGTCTAGAAGAGTCCAGTGCAAGTAGTCGGGATGCGGGGAAAATGGAATTTCAGGGCAGGAGCAAGCGAGAGGGAAAAGCGAGGAATAAAATTTCAAGCTATTAGGGTTTACAATGTATATATCCCTTCAGATTTAAACTGATTACTAAACGGGTTGACGGGTTATAAAATCTCAACCTTAATCCATTTATTTAATTAAATGATCGAACAGGTTGGTAAATCATAAATCATTTATTTGGAAATCTCAACTACATCAATTTATAAACGGGTTAGATGGACGAGTCGACGGGTTGACCATAACCATTGACACATCTAGTTTAAATCATGCATGATGGCTTTTTCATCAATTTAGGAGTCGGAATGTATATCATCAATTGTATCACAAAACATGGGAAGACATCTAAATTGTTATTCACCAAAACAAGAGTAGTTGTAAACAGTTTTATACCAATTGGATGAACTAATTCCCAACAATCAATATGATTCATACTGAAAAATGCTTTTAGTAAGTAAATGGGTTTGAATTAGGGGCGTAAATCGGGTCAGGTTGACTTAGGTTGAGATAAACACAACTCTAATTCACATTCTAAAATCTCAACCCAACCCTACTTTCAACCTTATTTTTCACACCTTAATGCAACCTTATTTTAATCCTATAGAAATCGGTTTGGTTCGGTTAGAAATTGGGTTAATAATTATATAATATTTAAAAATATTTTGTTTAATTAAATCTATTTTAAATATAAATTTATATGAAAGATTAAAAATTAATCCTTTTTATATGAATATTTTCAAAATTATGACTTATACAATAATACAATTACTAAATAATCTTATTTCAAAGCAATAATGTTTAGTTAATTATGTATTATATAACCTTGTCAGTAAGAGTTTTTATCTTACTGCCGGTCCCTAGCCTAGTTAAAAAGTGAAGGTTGACATGTCAGGCTGGTAGCCAGTGCTACAAAAATTACCGCCACATCTCTTATGGATTCTGGAAATATATTAAGAGTCGTTAATGCTAGGGTGTTCCTTGTAAGTGATGTGCTGCAGGAGCCTGACTATAGTGAGAAATGAGCAAGGGTTGTTAGAGCACCGGTTAGGAGAGCAGAGTCTGTCCAAGTAGAAGGTGGTAGGAGAATGAGAGGAAAACCAAAAAAAAATGGATGAAAGTAATTAAACGAGATTTGAAAATATTACAAATTATTGAAAATTTAGTTTTTAATCGCCAAGAATGGCGGAACAGAATCTATATAGCCAACCCCGTTTAGTTGGGAAATGGATTATGATTAGGGGTGTTAACGGATCGGGTTGGACGGGTTGGAGCCTATTCCTAATCCTAACCCATTTAAAATATCTCAACCCTAATCCGTTTATTAACCAATTTAAAAAACTTCAATCCTAACCCATTTACAACCTATTTAATAAACGCGTTGGTGAGTTGTTAACGGGTTGTATAGCAAATGATCTAAAAGCCTAGACTCTAGTAAATAATGATCTCGCAGGGAGAGACGAGAGGGTGTTTTCGGCGTAGGGGAAATGGAAATAGGGCATTAACGGAAAAATGGAATTACGGCAGCAATAGAAAAATAAAAATTAGGTAACTAGAGGAAGACTTAGAGAGAGAAAATAACCAAGGGGTTTATATGCATACATATAAAACTTTAATGAGTTAAGCGAGTTAAATGGGTTAAACGAATTAAACGAGTCGAACAGGTTATATGGGTCAAATGGGTTACTAAACGGGTTGACAAGTTATAAAATCTCAACCCTAATCCATTTATTTAATTAAATGGTTAAACGAGTTGGCGGATAATAACTCATTTATTTAAAAATCCCAACCCTAACCCATTTATAAAAGGGTTGGACGAGCGGGTTGACCATGACCATTAACACCCCTACTTATGATGACGATGACGTATTACATGCTAATGTATGACAACTTTTTAATGATCTATTATATTTTACATTAATATATGAAATCAGGTTAGGTCGAGTCGTTGACAATCATATAACCTATACTAACCCACTTTTGAAATCGGGTCAGTTTAAGTCGGATTATATAACTTAATTTTTTCCAAAAAGTCTAACCCAATCATATTATAAATCGGGTTAGATTAGTTGGGTTCGGGTTGGGACCAACTAGGGGTGGGAATCGGGGCGGGTCAGGGTTTGCCCAATCCTGACCCTACTTTTCAAAAATCTTGTTTGACCCTTATTTTATATCAGGTCGGGACAAGGTCGGTTTGACCCTTACTTTTTTCTACTATGTCTCGGGACAAAATTCGGGTCGGTATCGGACCGATTTCGGGATAGCGGGTCGGGTAAAAAATACGGGTCAAATAAGATAATTTTCAAAATTTATATACCTATTAAACATAAGTATACATCTATACTAAATTTAAATATTATATGTTTCAATATTTCACTAATTATTTAAAAACACATAATTAAGAAAAAAAAACATTTGAAAATATAGTATACATTTATTAAAATAGGTTAATATACAATTACACATAAGGGTTATATACGTAAATTTTTTTTATTGATTCTTATATTGCTTTTTGAATAAATTGATTCTTCTATTGTTGATAAAGTTGATTATAAAAAAGTGAAAATTTTGAAAAAAAAAAAATTTAAATATAGGCTTATAATTTTTAATAAATTTATATATGCAGGACGGGTCGGACTCTTCGGGTCGGGACATGGTCGACTCTATTTTTGAATTCGGGTCAAAATTTCTGATCCATCCCTATACCGGGTCAAAAATATATTGGTTTTACCTGGTCAAAAACGGGTCGGATTAAAGCCGGGTCACGGGTCGACCCGGCCCAATTCCCACCCCTAGGACCAACCCTATTTATGCCCCTAGTTTGAATCATGCATGACAGCTTTTTCATCAATTTAGGAGTTAGGATTATATCATCAAGGTTGCCACAAAACATGGAAGGCATCTAAATTGTCATTTACCAAAAGACAAGCAGTTGTAAACATATTTATGCTAACTGGCTCAATGAATCCTCAACCATCGGTATGGTTCATATTGGAAAATGCTTTTAAGTAAATGGGTTTGAATCATGCGTGATGGCTTTTCATCAATTTAGGAGTTAGGATGTATATCATCAATTGTACCACAAAACATGGGAAGGCATCTGAATTGCCATTTACCAAAACACAAGTAGTTGTTAACAGATTTATGCCAACTGGCTCAATGAATCCCTAACAATCCATATGATTCATACTGGAAAATGCTTTCAATTGGGATATGGCTTTTGATGGGAGGGTGGTAGCATCTTCTTTGGCTTTACTCGGCTTTGAAAAGGGCTTACTGTGGTTCTTATTTGCAGGTATGCAGTGCTACAGGTTTTCCCCCAACCCTTGCTTAGCTTGCGCTGATTCCTGCAAGGTATGCTTTGCTCATTCTGTGGTAGTAGTGCGTGGAGCCATTGTGGAAAAAGTTATTGATGCACACACTTGAATTTACGGAATCTATCTGCTCAAATGTTGTGTTGTTATCTAGTCAAACTGATCTTCATGTTCTGTGTATCTGACAAAATATTTCAAGAACATGTAATTGGAAACTAAAGAAAGTGTGCCTTTCTCAAAAATTTTTACAGGATACATGTCGCTCTTCTTGATTAATTTTTTTCTTTTCTTTGAGTCTCAGCAGACTGCTTTAGCAATGAAAGTTTATTATTAAAAATGTTCTTGATAGTAAATTGATTGAAGACATCTGTTAAGCTAAAATGAATTAGGATGATTTGAATAGCTAGCATGATTGGAATTTGGCAAAGCATTATATAGACTGAATTTGCTTCCTTTCATGTACTTTTTGATAAGGGTCTTTACGCTGTTAAATTGATTTTGTAGGACAATTCCATTTGCTCGGAACCTCATAACTGCTAGTTATATTTGAGCTATCATTTTGGGAGGTCTGTATTTTTTTATTTAACATTTTGATGATATTAGTGAATGTCTTTGGTTAGAACAATGTTAACCTTACTATTATTTGATATATTCTTCAGATGTTCCTGTCATCCTCATCTCTTGATCAGTGTCTCAAAGTCTATGAATGCATTTTGCATTGATCCACACTAATCATTGACATGATTGAACATTTGGCTATAGTTGTAGAGTTAGGCACTTGGCGAAACTGTACTCAGGAAGTGTAAACAACATTTTCTGTTTTTCTGAAATGTTTTTAGTGTCAGGCTTCTTATATTTAAAGGGGCCATGGGAAGAGAATTCTCCATCTCCATTGAAAGCTTAAGCATGATTTTCCTTCAGGAAAAATTAAATAAGGTATTCTCACGTATTGGCTTCAATGTCATTCCAACGATTCTTTCTTGAGACGAAGAGTGGCATATATCATGTTTTCAAACTTCTAAAGTTAAACCTTTATCAACCTCATGTGCAATGAGTGGTGTATGAAAAAAGCATGCATAAAATTCAAGAAAAATAAGTAGCAACCAAATTGAGATTATTGTATTTCACTATCTACTCTCCTACAAGAAAATTAGGGGGCGTGTTTGAGAAATGATAAAACTGATAAAACTTTTGAGTGAAAAGTTTTTTGTGTAAAAGTTTTTGAAATGTGAGAAAATGATGTGATATGATAGATGTATGAAGATTAAAGAAAATAAAGTTAAAATAGAAAGGTTAGATGCATGAATAGTTGTGTATAAATGATTGAAAGTAGGGTAGAAGAAGTGAAGAAATAATTGAAAAATAAGGTAATTGTAGAGAGCGAAAAGTTTTAGATTGAGGGGCTGTTTGAAAAATGTGAAAATTTGCCTTATTTGACCTAACTTTTCAGTTGCAGAGGAAAACTGGTCATTTCATTAGCGGACTGGCTTTCGGCTTCCGTATCTGTGTGCTACTGCATGCCTGGAATGACAAGCCATGGAGATGGAAAATAAGGGTTGTAGTGCCTTTGCATAAAATTACATGTGGGGGCATTTATTGCGCTGGCCAAGCTGAACAACCAATAGTGAGGGCGTAATTTTTGACACTGACCATGGCCCATGGATTCAAATATCGGCCGGTACGCTCCCATATAGGCCGTATCGTATCTGTATCAGCCATGTCCGATACGAGATGCGCCTGTGTTTTGGCTAGAGTTTTAAAAAATTAGGCATATCGGCTGTATTGGCTTATATAGGTGTATTGGTCGGAGTTTATCAGCTAGATGAATAAAATTATGAAAAATTCTAATTTTTTTCAGTCTTTTGCATATATTTTCTTTTCCAGAACTTCTCCTGTTCTCTGCACTTATTTTTACAGTAATTTCCATTATTTTTTCTTGGAACTAGGTAAAATTTTATTTTATATTCATATATTTTCTCAGTTACATGAATAAGTGTGAAGTAATATTATTGATTTTTTCTTGCAATTTTAGGTAAAATTTGAGGTTTTTTAATTTATAAAAACAAAGTTTAGAAACAAACTTGAACACCTCAAAAATTAAAAAAACAACTTTTTGTGGGTTTGCGTTCACGCAAATATATGTTATTTGTGAATTGTGCTTAATTGATTTATGATTTATTTTATATTTTTTACTTTAATTCCATTTGATTGCTATATACTATGGTTTGCCATCCATTATCTTTTAATCCACCACTATTTTTCTCTTGTACAAACTTATATTACAATTTCTGCTTCTATCATCTGCACAGAGTAGTTAGATTGGTTAGGAAAAGCTAAGGGACACATAGGAAGATTTGGCAAGAGGTCAAAGCTGTGAATTGCAATCATCCTATTCACTGACTTTAGAATCCTTTTTTTTTTCCCCCTGTTGTGTGCGTGCACCAGTGTGGTAGTATGCTTGTATTCTGGGTTGTTTCATAACATGTCCCTGGCTCTTGCTAAAATATCGAATATGATGCTTCTTATTATTAATGACTGTTAAATGTTGGGTTTTATCTCATTTCAGACCTCTTGTAAATGCTGAACTGCATACTTTTCTTTTAATAATGATGCTTTACTGGCAAAATATAACCACTATGCGTTCTCACCAGAAGTACTTGATAATGAACACGTTTGGGAAGTTGCCAGTACCAATATGGGGTGGAAGGGAGTTCGTAAAATTTGTTTTTATAGTCTATTTTCTAACATCTGTATGCATATTCATCACTGCGATAGCATTGTCCTATATAAAACAGCAGGAAAGTCCTGTTAAGTATTTTTACATTTTGTTCCATTTGTTCCTACAATTCCTTGGCTTCTTTTTTGCTGCATATTTTTCCTTTTTGTCCATGCTTTTTAATCTTGTTTCGAAACCTTTAATCAATCTTGTTATCAAAATATTTAAAGCTTAGGAAAGTCATTTTATATATGTATGATTAGCTATCATTCTATCTGTTTTTCCTCTTGTTTTGGTAGGTACATGCCCTTTTCTGGTTTCCACAGGGTCCTTGCAGGATTCCTGGATGTTGCGAAGCAAATATTTCCTGATCAGGAGATGGGTGTGTTGAAAATTAAAGCAAAGGTATAACAGAAGCTATATGTTATCTTGGTTTTGGCTTGATTTTGGCTTGATTTTCGCCTTTCCTGAATCTCAAGTATCTTTTCCAATGCAATTGCCTTGATATTCTGAACCTCCAATGGGTTCCATCTCTTGTTTTGTTGGTGGCAATAGTTGCAGGCTTCTTTTTTGCAAAATCAATATCGTACCTTCCGACCAGCCACCATGGCAGTGCCCTAGTGGTACGCGCAGTTGCTTCCAAAGGAGCCTTGCATGTTTGAGTCTTGCCTAGTGCAAGTAGATTATTTGCAGATTCCCCTTGGTGATGGGGGTTTTAAACCCTCCCTCCCTCGGTGGAGGTATTTACAAAAAATTCCCTTTATGGGGTGAGGCTAGTGAAGGTGCTTGATTGTAATATTAATTCTCACATGTTTAATATACCAATTTTAAAAAAATAAAAAAAAGATTGTGCCTTCCTACTTTTATATTTGGCACCTATTTGAGTTGGATTTACTTGCGATATCTTCAAAGAAAACCAGAAACAATCATCAAGGGGGACCCAACCGATGAGTTTGCTCTCTCTACTTTCTTCCCTGAATTTTTGAGGTAAGAGACATTTCTTCCATGACATTTATTTTTATAGGGCATGTTTGGCAAACACACAAAATTTTCAATTTCCACAACTACCTTATTTTTAATTATTTTTTTAATCTTTTTATACAACTATCCTACTTTTCAGTCATTTCTTCATAATTAACCATACAACTAACATATCTATTTTAACTTTATTATCTTTATTCTTCTTCATTACCTCTATCATATCACTTCATTTTTTACTAATTCAAAAATGTTTACGCAAAATTTTTCATACGAAGGTTTTATTTCTTCCCAAACACACCCGTAATAAAAAATTGTTATCTTAGAAATTGCTACCAACATCATTTTTTTCTTTGTTCTTGAGTGTGGTTCTTAATGATGGAATTTCAGGCCAGTTATTGATCCCATTGCTTCTATATTTGATTGGCTGCTTTGCTGAGGAGCTGAAATTTCTAATGAAGACCGACATCGAACTTGGGGAGCTACTCCATTGCCTGGTTCTGATCCCATTGAGGCATCCCAGAGGAGGTATGCCATATAATTTCTAGTTTGTGTTTTGAAGTGGACATTTTGCTTTCTAATAAGTTCAATTCTTTAACCGACTGATTTTTGTTGTCCTTTTTTCTGTTTCAAAGAATTTGACTAGTTTTTTCTGTTATTATTTGTACAAGTGTTTTTTGGTGAATTTCTTTGATTTTGCTTACCGCCCCACACCCCACACCCCACACCCACACACACAAAAGAAAAAACAACAACAACAGCAACTGTTTTTGTGATTGAAATGCCCAACTAGATCTTTTCTGTATTGGCTGGGCGAAAACGGTAACAGCTATTGATTGGCCATTTCCTTATTACCCAGTTATGCCTACCGAAAAGTATCATAACTGTTTCCTGAATTCCTTTCTCTTTCCTTCCTAGAAAGTGCTTTCAAACGGTTTTATGCTTAAATTGAGTACAAGCCATGCTTAACACATGCAAGTCGGACGGGAAGTAGTGTCTCCAGTGGCGGACGGGTGAGTAACGCGCAAGAACCTGCCCATGGGGGGGGGGGGGGGGGGCGGCGACAACAGCTGGAAACGATTGCTAATACCCAGTAGGCTGAGGAGCAAAAGGAGGAATCCGCCTGAGGAGGGGCTCGCGTCTGATTAGCTAGTTGGTGGGGCAATAGCTTACCAAGGCGATGATCAGTAGCTAGTCCGATAGGATGATCAGCCACACTGGGACTGAGACACGGCCCAGACTCCTACGGGAGGCAGCAGTGGGGAATTTCCGCAATGGGCGAAAGCCTGACGGAGCAATGCTGCGTGGAGGTAGAAGGCCCACGGGTCATGAACTTCTTTTCCCGGAGAAGAAGCAATGACAGTATCTGAGGAATAAGCATCGGCTAACTCTGTGCCAGTAGCCGTGGTAATATAGAGGATGCAAGCGTTATCCGGAATGATTGGGCGTAAAGTGTTTGTAGGTGGCTTTTCAAGTCTGCCGTCAAATCCCAGGGCTCAACCCTGGACAGGTGGTGGAAACTACCAAGCTGGAGTATGGTAGGGGCAGAGGGAATTTCTGGTGAAGCAGTGAAATGCGTTGAGGTGAGACATTGATTATATTGGCTTTTGGCAAAGAAATTGATATCGATTCAAATGCAGCAAGCCTGCTAGCCCTGATGCTGCAATTTTCATTAAGATTATTTCTTGCTGGTGTCTGTATAAATTGCAAGCAAATTCATCCCGTGATTTTCGTCGTTTTGAGTCATGAAGTAATTTTTATGGTGGGAAGATGGTGCGGATATGGCGTAAATGTGCAAAGATTCGACCTTAAAAAAGAAGCGAGAAAAAATTCTTATTCCCGATTTCCCTCTTCATTTTCCCTCTTTGATTTCATTTTCGTCCGTAAGCATTTTTCCCAAATCAATCTTGTTGTGGCCTCACTCCATTTGCACTCCATATTTAGATTATCTTTTTGGTTCTTCCCGCAAATCCATATCCAGGTCTGTATGCTGTAGTCTCGACATCTCGCTTCCTCTCTCCTGCTCAAAGTAGGGGTGTTAAATTATTTCAATTATAATTTGTTTATTAATTCATTTAAAAAATTTCAGCGTTAACCTATTTACAACTCATTTAATAAAAAAGTTGGCGGATTGTTAACGAGTTGTATAGTAGATAATTTGAAAGCTTAGAATTTAGTAGACGATAATCTTGCACGGAGAGATAAGAGGATGTTTTCGGTGTAGAGGAAATGGAAATATGATAGTAATAAAAAAATAGAATTGGGACAATAGTGGAAAAATGAAAATTAGATGACGAGAGAAAAATTTAGAAAGGAAAAATAACTAAAGGGTTTATAGTTCTGAGAAATGATCCCGTTAGCCCGGGTTAAGTAAATGTCTCACTTAACCCAGCTCAAAAATCCTATTTAAAATAATTTTTTTTTTTTTGCTTTTCAAAAAGAGTGTGTTTGACAATTGATATAAAATGTCAAGTTAAAACTTTTCAATCTATAAAACTTGTCAATCTCCATAACTATCATATTTTTTAATTATTTTTTCACATTTTCCTATACAACCACCCTACTTTTTAATCATTTCTACACAACTATCCACACAACTAACCTATCTATTTTAACTTTATCCTCTTTATTACTCATCATTACCTCTGTTATATCACATCATTTGACAACTTTTACTCTCCGAAACTTTTCATCAAAAGTTTTATTCATTAACAAACATGCCCTTTATCTTCATACACTTGTTTATCTAAGTGTATTTAATATATAAATCATGTTTTACTATTTTTTGGATATGCGTATATATTTTTTTTAGATTTTTAAAAATAAGGGTATTTTAAATACATATATACACATAGATGTTTAAAAATCTTTAAAAAATAGATAAACATATTCAAAAATGGTAAAACTTGATTTATATGTTAAATACACTTAGATAAACAAGTGCATGAAGAAAAAAGAAAAAAAAAAGTTGTTGTAAATAGGTTTTTTAAGGCGGGCTAAGTGAGACATTTACTTAACCCGAGCTAACAGGATCACTCATTTACATTCATATATATATAACTTTAATGAGTTAACCGAGTTAAATGAGTTGAATGGGTTGAACAGGTTATATGGGTTAACCGGCTTACTAAACAAGTTGACGGGTTATAAAATCTTAATCCTAATCTGTTTATTTAATTATATGGTTAAATGGATCGGTGGATTATAACTCATTTATTCAAAATTCTTAACCTAAACTTATTTATAAACAGGTTAGACGAGCAGGTTGACGAGTTGACCATAACCATTAACAACCTTAGATCAAAGCTCAGCGTTATATGTGTTTCATTCCCCTCTACTAACTTACTTTTTGCACACTTCCCTTTCCTTCTCTAATTTTATGAAAGCTAGGTATGTGCATTGGGCCTGAATCTTATGCAACTGGGCGCACTTACGATTTAGGCACCTAAGTGGACTTAGCTTTGGTACACTCGGGTGCAAAAATTTATTTTCTTAAAATTTTAGGAAAATTTTTAATAAAACAATTACTTTAAGTATATTCAAGTTTTACCATTTTTTGGATACTTGTAGATTTTTTTTCAAAAGTAAGTGTGTTTTAGTTATTTCCAAATGACTAAAATACCTTTGTTTTTTAAAAAATAAAATATCTACAAGTTTTCAAAAATGGTAAAAACTAATTTATATTAAATACATTTTTTTGATAGGTATTTATATATTACATCATCTCAATTGTTATTGCAATCAAGAAGCAAATGGTAAAAACTAATTCATATTAAATACATTTTTTTGATAGGTATTTATATATTACATCATCTCAATTGTTATTACAATCAAGAAGCCCTGAGATATTATTATAATTTTGTCGCCGCCTTGAGATATTCTTATAATTTTTTCTGTATTACAATCGAGAAGAAGCCAGAGATATTCTTGCTTCTGAGATATTCTTATAATTTTCTCAAGCAGTATTTTATAAATATCTTACAAATATTCTAGTTTCTTAAATATTTGAATAGGTGGACTCTTCCGAAGAAACTTCAGGAAGAATAACGGAACCATTTTTCCTGGTTCACTTGCCGCTGTTGTGCAGCTCTAGAATGTCGAACTCATGTCTTCGTCAACTTAGGCAAGATGTTTTACCACTGAGGCGTTTCCCTAGTGACTAGATTAAATATGCTTAAGCAGTTTTATTTCAAAAAAATAAAAAATAGGTTTTTTGCACTTACGTCTACTGAGGCTAAGCGCACTCGGTACTCGGTGCATTTAATCAAATGCTGTACGCATCATCTTAAAGTTGCTGCTAAAAAAATGGCTCCGTTTGCAGGGTTTAGCGTTTAATTTATTACATTGAGAAATTCCAGTTTTGTATCCATTTTAAACATTGTAGATGGTTGAACTAGGACTTGTCAAATATGAGATTTCTTAGGTTAAACTTCAAAGCAGTCGGTTGTATTGTTTTCTGATTGGATTTTATATATTGCTTGGTTAATTTTTTTAATTAATTACATAATTAAGATCATTGTAGTTCCAATTATTGCATTGTTTTTAGATACAAACTTTTAAAATTTTATCTTATCAATCTAATACATATCTTACATAAATTGCTCACATACCGGTTCAATTTAGTTTTCACCGAAAGTTGAACTGGTTTGACTAGAGCATTTGTTAATGGGTTCGATTTTAGCAATTGCCCCATCATTGTAACCACTTTCCAAGGAATAAAGCATAATCTAGCTAACCGTGGAATATGAGTGTTAATGGATTGGGCTGGACAGTTTAGAACCTAATCTTAATCTTAACCCTAGAACTTAATCTTAATCTTAACCCATTAAAAAAAATCTGAACCCTCATTTATTTATTAATCGATTTAAGAAACCTCGACCATAACCCATTTGCAATCCATTTAATAAACGGATTGACGGGTTATTAACGGATTGTGTATGTATGTTGCAAATAAGTTAAAACCAAGTTATTTTAAAGTTGAATATGTGTTGTTTGTAATTATCTTGATGAATTGATTTATATCAAGGGGATACATGGCATGACCAAATCTTCATCGGGAGATGGTATAAATTCAACGCCTTAGTACAAAGAAGCACAGTAACTCAGCGAGACTGAGAAAGGACAAAGAAGAAGAAATACTAATAAAGATGGAGAGGAGAACGATTGAAGATAAAAGGGGAGAGATGAATGGAAGAAGAGAGAGAAAAGAGAAAGATGAAAACAAATAGCTAAATGGAGAGGAGGATGATATGAGATAGAGAGAGAAAGAGAGTGGTAGAGAGGGAAAAAGAATCTTGTTGGCAACACTTGCAGGTGATGGCAAAGACAACGATGATAATGTCACATTATGACAACAAAGAAGACATTATAGAGTCATAAATGGAAGGAGGGAAATAGAAAAGTGAAATAAAAAAATAATTTAAGATATATAATATATATACCCATTCTTAACGGGTTGTAAATAGGTTGATGGATTAAATAGATTAAATGGGTTAAATGGGTGACGGGTTGTAAAATCTCAATCCAAATCTGTTTATTTATTTAAATAGTTAAATGAGTTGTCAGATTATAAAGTATTTATTAAAAAATCTCAACTCAAATTCATTTATAAATATGTTGGACAGGTGGGTTGACAGGTTGACCATGACATTTGAAACCTTTACCATGGATGCTTGTGTAAAGAAACTTCTATAGTCTATTTGAAGGGTCGGTGATACTCTTAGTAATGGCGTACATAGCATGGACTAAAAATCCTATTATTTTTTTTATAAACTTGTTAATTCAATATAAAAACTAAGTTTTACTATTTTTAGAGATGTGTACATATTTTTTTAGATTTTAAACACAAGGTCATTATAGTAATTTTAACCATTAAGGCTAAAATATCCCTATGGATTTGAAAATCAAGTATCCCTTTATTTAAAATCCAAAAAAATATGGTTTTTGTTTGTGCACCCAAGTGCAACACACATTTTTCTAATTTTTTTGAAAAGTTTTATACCACTGTTAAGTTAAGTATATTTAACATGTTTGTCAAGTTTTAACTTTTTAAAAAATTTTAGATTTTTTTAATTTTTTAAAATCACTAGCGTTTTTATAATTTTAACTTATAAAAAATGCCATTGATTTTAAAAAATTAAAAAAATCTACAAGTGTCCAAAAACGGTAAAACTTGATATACATTTTAAATACTTACATTAATAGTTATATAAAAAATTTTAAAAATGAGTTAAATACATCCGAGTGCACTGAGACTAAGTGCACCTGGGTGCATTCAATCACCTGTGAAAAATATATACATATCTTTTGCATATCTTCAAACATAATAAAAATATTTTTATATACTAAATACATTTACAATAACAAGTTTATGAAAAATAAAAAATAATGTTGCCTCATATTTTTAAAAGATGTTATTAGTGGTGAAATTAATAATTGCAGGTTTATGTATACTTTATATTGCTTCTTATATAATGGAAAATAATCCGGTATTGCAGGTATTTCACTTTTTGTAATCAGCTAAGGGTAGGTGATCTTTTACATAAATGTGTAATTACACTAGATTTTAAGTGATTAAAATGGAGCATAGCGGAATCTTGATTCTTTGATAATTTATTGGGGAGTTGACTTCCACAATTGATAATTAATTTCACATTTATGAAATGTTAGTGAGCATTAAGATTGAGAAACCATGATCAAAGGAGGGGGAGGAGGAAGCATCTCAAAAAGGAGTTTAGGAGAAGAAAGTACATGTATAAGAAAGGATTTTAGGAGAGAATTTGCATTTCAAACTCTCTAATTTTGTATATTTGCATTTTAATTTTGAGGTTTGCATATTAGCATTATAAATCTGATGAAGTTTAGTTTTTTGCATTATAGATTCCCACACCTTACGGTGTTAGAAAACTCCGTTAAAATTCTGTAAAACCAAGACTTTAATAGTATTTTTAAACATTGCCAGCACCCTAAGGGCTGAGGAATGAGCATTTAGACATTTTGCAAGATTTTAACAGTATTTTTTAACACCAAATGTAAAGGATTAGACTTCATAAGGTTTAAAATGCTAATATATAAACTTTGGAATTTAAAATGAAAATATGCAAAATTAAAGATTTAAAACACAAATTGCCCGATTTCAGGAGAAAAAAATGATGATGTTGGTACACACAACAAAGATCATTTGGTAAAGAGGTGCTTATCAAGGCGGTAGCTCAGGCCATACCAGCGCACACGATGAGCATCTTTTTACTTCCCAAATCATTCTGTAAAGACATGGATGGGATGCTTAGCAAATTCTGGTGGGGGGAAAAGGATGGAAAAAGGAAAATGAGTTAGGTAGCATGGAAAGATATTTGCAAATCTAAGCGATCGGGCGGGATCGGATTTAGGGACTTCCACAATTTCAACTTCGCCCTTCTCGCAAAGCAAGTCTGGAGGTTAGCATCTTGTAATACATCCTTTTGTTACAAAGTTCTTAAAGCCAAATACTTCCCAGATTCGGATATCTGGACATGTATGGCGAAGCCATCCGATTCCTTCACGTGGAGCAGTATTCTCAAGGCACGCAATATGATTATGAGGGGCTGTAGATGGAGGATTGGGAACGGCCATCGAGTGAAGTTCTTTGATGACACATGGCTGGAGTCCAAGGTGGATAAGGCGGGTCCCCTTCCGGTTTCCATCCCTGAGGATGCATTGGTTAGTCACTTTATTGATGGCGGCTCTCATTCATGGAATAAGGATCGGGTTATGGCTGCTGCGGGGGAGGCCACATGGCAGGAGGTTAATATGATTCCCCTATCCCAGGGGGAACGAGGAGGACTGCATGTTCTAGAAGCACGAATCAAATGGACGCTATACCGTCAAATCGGCATATAGACTTCTGTGTTCCAGTAACTACCTCTTGGCACTAGCGGGATGCTATAAGGCTATCTGGCGACTCAAGCTCCCAAGCAAGGTCATTATTTTTGGATGGAAACTCATCAAAAATGCCCTCCCAACTTTACAAAATCTCCTTCAAAGGGGCATTGAGGCTGACTCGTGGTGTGTATTGTGTAGAAATGGTACGGAAGATGCGAACCACCTCTTTTTAAGATGTGCAAAGACGGAAGGGGTTTGCTGGAAAGCGGCTAGGATGACATATCGGGAGGCTTCAATCCAGGAGATCGTTGAACTGCTAGTAAGGATGAACAGACCCGAGGACCTCACTCTTTTCATTTTGTGCTGCTGGCGGGTTTGGTATATTCGAAACAAGTTCAAGGAAGAGAGTAAGCAACCGAGGTTCACCGATACTTTGGCATGGTGTGTGGATTTCCTAAATCAGCATCGTACTGCTAACCTCCTTACTATGTCTGGAGTACTGGATAGATCTCTAGTGACCAGATGGTGCAAGCCGCCGCCGGGGTTTGTTAAGATCAATATGGACGCCCGCAGACAGGGGGACACGACAACTTTTGCTTGTGCGGCTATTATCAGAGATACTGTGGGATCCTTTGTTGCAGCTAGAGGCTGGAGACTCACAGGTGCCTCGGATCCGATACTCATGGAGGCCACTGCCTTTGTGTTGGGGCTAAAATGGGCGCTTCAGCTCAATATTAGTCGTGTCCACCTTGAAACGGATTCTCTCATTTTGTGCAACTTTTTGTCTAATACTGAATCTATCTCCTCTCCCGTGGGTCTTATTGTATCTGAAATCAGATCTATACTTAGGGGGAATCTATCCTTTTCTGTCCATCATGTCCTGAGACAAGGAAATAGGGCTGCTCATTCCCTTGCTGAGCTGGTTTTGAGCTCTCGTGTGGAACACCGGCTTTGGTGGGGTAACCCCCCCAAGCTATTCTTGGGAATATTTGTACAGATAATTTTTTGGCAATGAATTGCTCGGATTACTCTTCCCCTAACCCCTTTAATGTTGAGAGGGAAGTGGGATAGGGTATTTCCTTTCATCAAAAAAAAAAAAAAGATCATTTGGTAGGTCGACTCTTCCGATTCAACTCTCTCCAGTTGCTTCACTTCCCTCGCTAGCCATCCAAAAGCTCTTCTTTAGATGCTGGGGCAGCTAATAAATGAATAAAGATTTTGCATCTGTTCCTGTATAGTTTGGATGAAATTGCTACCACATCACCACTTTTGAAGAAATTGCTTCTTACGTATGGGTTTTGCTTGAAATTGCAGGAATATTACTTCCGTTAGGGACTCATTAATGGGTGTTATTAAAAAATAATTTTTAAAATTATTTATCTGACCGGCACGAATTAATCTATTTAATGGAAAGAATGTTTTTAAAAGACAATTTTTTATATTTTAAAAGTATTTTTCTTATAATTTTTATTTAAGACATTCAATTGATTATTTTTTGTTCATTATTTATTATTTAATAAATTTTTTTGATGATTTTTACAATATTTTCAAATGATAGTTTTACTTTTCACCGGGTCATTTTCGCTAGTTCAATAAAATTTTTAAGGCCCATTAACATGCCATTAACAGAAATGATCGCCAGAAATTTTAGGCAAACTACATAAATACGGATGCAATTTCTTCAAAAACTAGGAAAGGCCTATAATTTCTCCCAAAACTTTATAGGTAAAGATCAAAAACCCCATAAATAAGGGTTCCTATTATGGGGATCATATTCCATGAATAATGTGAACCTGTAAGAACTAGGAAAATCCTGCGAGAAAATTCGTTCTTTGCAATCGTAATTAGCAATAAAAATCGTTATTAGTTGGTTTACACTTTCTATATTGCTGGGTTGGGCCTTTTTTAGGCTATTCACTTTCCCAGGAGGTGTATGCTGTGAGTCTACACCGACCTCGTATGGTCCTTGCAAGTTTAGAAGGTCGATTACCAAACCAATCAACGATCCAACATATACAATGTGATGGGTTTTCTATCAATTTTGCTGATTGAACTCCACTAACAAAAGCTTTATGGTTTATTCTCCAACATAGAATTGATAAAAATATATATTTAAAATTATCCACCTCTAGCTAATTCCTATAAAATTATAAGATTTTTTTCAGGTTATCTACCTTGTTATTCAGATTCATTATATTGACAAAATCATATGATTTTGTTTTCAGGTTAACTACCTTAATATCAAGATTCATCACATCGATAAAATCATATGATTTTTTTAGGTTGTCTACCTTTATATCAAGATTTAACAGATTGATTACCATCCATTTTCTTATATCTCATTTTTTATTGCCTAACGATTCTAATTTCAGTACTAATTTTCTCGTCTCAATGTAGCTTCTCATTTCACGGTATACAACAATTCTCAACAAGTTTTCTTATCCAAATCTCCTCCTATGCGATGATCTTGAACAAAGACCCTACAATTGAATATATGGAATGGATGAGATTTCATATTCCCGTAAAAAAAAAAAAATTCCATTTTCATTTCTAGTACAGTAGTTCATTTTTTAATACATAACAATTTTAGTGTACTCGGAAGTGATAAAATTTTTAATGAAAAATTTTTGGTATAAAAATTTTTGAAATGAGAAAAAATGATGCGATATAGTAAAGGTAGCGATGAAGAATAAAGAGAATAAAGTTAAAATAGATAAGTTAGATGTATGCGTAATTATGTAGAAATGATTGAAAAATACGATAGCTATATAGGAAAGAGCAAAAAATAATTAAAAATAAAATATTTATAGAGAGTGAAAAGTTTTAGGGTGTGTTTGACAATGAGAATAAAATGTCAAGCTAAAGTTTTTTTGCTCTCCATAATTACCCTATTTTAAAATTAATTCTTCACATATTTTTATACACTTAGCCTATTTTTTAATCATTTCTGCACAATTACTCATACAACTAGTCCATCTATCTTAACCTTATTCTCTTTACACCTCATCATTACCCCTATCACATCATATCATATACTTTTCTATCAATTTAACAACTTTTATATTAAAAATTTTTCATCTAAAAGTTTTATCACTTTCCAAATACACCAAGTTTGAAATGTTTTTGGTGTAAACAAATACCTCCTCGATGAAAAAATTTTTGGGATAAAAATTTTTAAAGTACGAGAAAATGATATGATATGGTAGGAGTAATGATGAAGAGTAAAAAGGATAAAGTGAAAGTAGATCTGCGGGTAGTTGTATAAAAATGATTGAAAATAGAACAACTATATAGAAAAATTAAAAGATCATTAAAAATATGATAATTATGAAGAATGAAAAATCTTAATTTCTTATTTCCTAACACACGACAATCCATATTCATTAGATCTCCTTCGTTAAAATTCCATATGATTCCATACAACTAGTTAAGCATCTAAGCCAACATCAAGAACCGAACCATAAGTGACGCCACCCTCAATGAAAGATGCAAAGAAAAGCACAGTGCGTTCTGGGGAAGCTATTCCTAGCTTCTCTTAAAAGCTTATTTTTAGCTTTTTAGAAGAACGAATAGGGAAAAATTGCCTTTGCGTGCAATTGTAATACACCGTTCATTGGAATTTGTGCAAGTTTTTAGGCTAGCAAAGTGCTTAACATGCATAATAATTGAGTCCATATAGGCCCCACATCCTTCCCAAATAAAGCGAGCAGTCGTAGGGAAAGCATGGCATTTACCTTATCTCCCTTTCATTTGTATTTATGATATGGCTTGAGCAAAATTGTAGGTGTAATAGCCAAAATTGGTATTAAAATAAATTAAATAAAATGGGCTACAAATAATAAAGAAAATCAATAATTTGTGATCCAAAATTGGATGAATTTCATTATAATTAGCTGAGTGTTTATATACATGCGATACAATATTACCTTAGGGTAATTTCTTCCGAACTACCATCCAAATATTCTGGCCATACTTCAGCAACTGAACTGCCTACTCGGTCAAAGTCTTGAACTGATCTAGAAGGTAGAGTAATCTCACTGCTAAGTGTCTCTTGCCCCTTGTTTCCATATGTCACTCCTTGATAGCTTCACATGTTTATTTTAAAAATTACCTTAACAATAGTCCCCCCCCCCCCCCCCCCCCCATTTCACTTGTGTATATAGGAGAGTAAAATGAAACTTTCAAATCCAAAATTCCAATAAACGCTTATCCTGAAGGAAAAGCTGTATTTGTCTACTTCACTTTCCGAGATGCATCTAGTGAATCATGCATCTTTAGTTTGTTGCCCCAAGAAGTGAACATTTTTTTAATCTTTTTGCTAAAATTATAGTGGAATCTAGCCCTTAGTGGTTCATGAGAATCCAGTCCCCTAGTAAACATTAGACGGAAGCTTACCTTCTCTAGTGAGGTGAGAACTAAAGAGCGAAAAGATCTTTAAAAAAGGATGAAATAAAAGTATGAAGTTCTTAATAGATAATAACCGTATTGAATATTTCTTCAAGCTAGGGTTTAGATTTTTCTTTTAAATCTTTATGTTTGGGTCTTCAGAGAGTATCAAATTTACTAAGGGTGTGTTTGAGAAGTGATAAAAAATTTTATGAAAAATTTTTGTTGTAAAAGTTTTTGAAATGGGAGAAAATAATGTAGTATGATATGGGTAATAATGAGAAGTAAAGATAATAAAGTTAAAATAGATAGGTTAGATGTATGAGTAGTTGTGTACAAATAATTGAAAAGTAGGGTAGTTGTATATGAAGATATAAAGAAATAATTAAAAAATAAGATAATTGTATATGAAGATATAAAGAAATAATTAAAAAATAGAGTAGTCATAGAGAGTAAAAAGTTCTAAATTGGAAAACATTGTGAAAAAAATACCCCCTAAGTCAACTGTTTCTCAGTGCCTGGCACTGATCGTAAGCCTTTGAAATGTTACGTCGGAAGTATAAGTTCCAAATGACCTTGAAAGTGATTCAGATATTCATTATTGATACAGGCATCTATTCTTTGATGGATAGAAATAAGTTAGGGAGTCGTACCATCATTAATTATAAAATATGTTGAGCATGTTTCTTCCTTGTAAATCACCCTTTAAGAGCATTGGTTTGGGAAGTCCCTTAGCCTGAAGCTTTTGCTCTTCATCTCCTACTTTAGCTCCCTATCTACTAAATAGCAAAGGGGTATAAAAATCCTATTAGGTCCTAAGAGAGTTTTGATATGTGACTCACTAAAGAAAGAACTACTAAAATTTAGGTGATCATAAGTGGAAAACAAGGGGAGAAGGATGCTTCTCTTAATGATTATGTTGAAGGGGCTTCGAACCAAGAGATTCTTGGGTGAAGGCTTAAACTCGAAATCACAATAAAATTAGATGATCTTGGGTATTTTTGAATAAAATCCATTCACCAATAGTAGTAAGATGGGGATCTCACAATCAAAAGATTTAGGTAGTAAAAATTTTCGTAAGGTTATTTTGGAAGAGAAAGCTTCTAAAGTTGAAGAATCTTTAGGAACCTAATCACCCTTCATATAGGATGTGAAAATCATTAAACCTGTGGCTTATGAGAATTCTTACGCTAAACTTGAGCATCGTAAAAGAGTTATTGGCGCTTATTGCCTAAACTGGTCATTTACAACTTTATTCACTCTAAAAGACCCTATAGTTTGTCATTTTCTACTTCAAATAGATTCCAATAACCCTTGGTCCATGATGATCAAAAGGATGAAATGAATATGTCGTAGTATGGTTGAAGCAACTAATTCCTCTAGTCTCTTATTTGAGCATTTAGGAGAATGTGAAAGGAGCAATCAAAGGCCAAAGGACTCCTCATCTTTCAGGAATCATTTATTGAAAATCGAGAGGAGAATTTTGTTGAACTTAAAAAGCGATATGAAAAGCTATCGATTCTTTTATATGTTAAAAGTCTAAATTGACTTACCTTGCCAATGAGAATATGGGAAAGTGCACTCAAGTTGATGCAATAAAAGAGGAAATAAATTCACTTTAGGATGAAGTGGAGATTCTCCATAGAAAATTGGATGAAATTAAGGCACAACATTTGGGATGTGGCAAAAGAGCCCCAAAGTGGATCTTTCTAGTTTGAAAGACCCTGTGGATGTAAACTCCTTTAGGCGTACAACTAGTTTGTTAAAATCTGCATGATGTTGTTGTCTGTCTTTTTATTTGTTATCCTTATGAGCATATCCAATATTAGTAGGCTTCTAGTATGTTTACTGAATTGTATAATAAATTCTTCTATCGAAGTTTGTGATTATCTTAGGGTAACTCGCTCTCATAAAGAATCTTAAAGAGTTAATCCTCTATCATGATAGGTGGTTTTAAATTTAATTAGGGCTTTGACTTTTTATCTACTATATGAGATCTTTTGGAAAGTACAACCCTCTAACACTCAAAGATAATTTTAAATTTGATTATAGCTTTGCTCTTTGTCCACCATACGGGGTAATATTGCCTTATGGATTTGAATTTAGGTTGTGCCTTTTGGTAGTGCCGAACAATGTTCTAATAATGAGTTGAAACCCAAATTTTTTTCCTTTGGGATTTGATTTTTTCGTTAGGCAACTGATGTAAATTATATCTCTATGGTGGGTTGGAATAGAAATTCTTCCCTTTGAAGGTTATCTTTTTGCCTTTAGGTTATTAATGGGGAATTTAACCCTTTGATGGGCCTTTGCCCTTCTTTGCCCACTCGATGTGTAGTTTTACCCTTGCAGTTTTACTAGAATGGTGCCTTTTTGGTCACATTTATTGAGGCTCTCATAACAAGTTGGGACCTGAAGATACCCTGTAGGGCGCCCTTAGGTTTAGTTTTACCCATAAGCAGGATGTTTTTATAGATCATATGCTTGTTTTTAAAAAGATTAATTTGATTTTGATGATTAATAAGCTATTGAAATATCATTAAAAGGGATTTAATATGCAAGTGTATTAAGATATTATGTCTCAAATTATTTGCATAAAGATGAAAATGTAAAATAAATGAAGTTTAAGAGCTCAAGTCCATATACAACAAGTTCAACAAAGTAAAGTCTTAGCGTAAGTCAATTTAGCTTACAATTTCAATGAAGTCGTAACCTAAATTAACTTCACTTAGCTTACAACTTCAATGAAGTCGTAGCTTAAATCAACTTCACTTTCGACTTCAGCAAAATTTCATCCCAAATCGACTTCATTTGCAACTTGTGAGACAAAAAAATTAGACAACATGCTTTCAAAAAAGTGAAGTCTCATCCTAAGTTAATTTTGCCTATAGTCTCATTTCAAGTTGACGTCATTTACAACTTTGATGATAGAAAAGTGGATACCAAGTTTTAGCAAAGTAAAGTCTCACTTCAAAGCTAACTTCACATGCAACTTAAGTGGAGTCATTGTGACCTTGCTCTGTAATGGTCGAAAATTTCGAACATTGAAGCATTAAATGCATATTAATCACCAATCTAATGGCTTAATCTTTCCCTCCTTTATAAATATTATTGAAGGATGAATGTGAGAAGAGGTTGAAACACAAGATGAGCTTTCATCTTTCAACATTTTAAAAGCATTGAAATTATTTGAATAACTGTTGAAGCTTCAGAGTGTCGCTACTTCAATTGAGCATATAATATTATCTTCTTTACATACAAGAAACTTTTAGAGCAAATTGATTATACATTGTAAAATGTAAATTTAATTTTTATTTATTTCATTTTGGAATGTTGCCTTAGATTGTATTAGAGATTGAATTCAAGAAGAAACAAAAAAGAAGATTGGTCTGAGTTTGTTTTACCAAGTTTTGCTTGATTGGTTGGAGTTGGTCTCATCAACATGTAGTTATTACATATGCCCCTAGAGCTAAAATCAAGAAGAGAATCTGTACTCTAATTGTATTATTGAATACAATAGTGGAACCAAAGACACAAGGAGTATGCACTTAGAAAAGCGAAGTTGGGAAGTTACCTGAATTACTATGAATCTCTATGTCTATTATTGTGTCTTCTTTTGTATTTTGATTCGCATCATTTTAGCTCTCAACTCTCAGCTCAACTTACTTCATTCGAGGAGAAATAATTTGCAAAGATTTAATATTTAATCGATATAATTTGCAAAGGAGAAGGTTTAGTCATCTATTCAAGACCAATAAGTGGTATCAAAACATACCTCTATCTTGTTTGAGATATTTTTTATACATCTAAGGAAATCTACTCAACTTTAGTATCACCGAGGGCAAATCATTTTTAGGCTACCTCTATTTAATGACAATAATTTTGCCTATGAGAAATTTAGGATGAAACAAATAATTATGGCAATCAACATAGACTCATGGATAGTTACAGAAGATGGTATTATTATGTCAAAAGGTGACAAGTCATCTGAATGGATAAAAAAGAAATAAGAATCATCAGAAGTAATGTCAAAGCTATGAACTTCTTATTTTGTGCATTGATCATTGCAGAATTTAATAAAGTTTCTTTATGCATAACAACTAAGGAGATATGAGATAAGTCGAAGTCCATTTATGAGAGTTTATCCCCAGTAAAGGGAACTAGAAGAAATATATTTATTACTTATTTTGAGAGCTTTCACATGTTAAATGGTGAATCCATTTCACAAATGTATGCTAGATTTTCTAAGATTACTAACACTCTTAAAGGTCTAAAAAAACCAATATTTGAAAGTGAGTAGGTTATAAAGATACTTAGAACATTACCAAACTCATGAAATCAAAAGGTTACAATTATTGAGGAGGTAAATGACTTAGATGAACTCAAAGTAAATGACTTAATTCGCTCACCCATATCTCATGTGCTAAACAAAAACAAGAGAGAAGAACCTCATAGAAGTAGAGAGGCTATTACGTTAAAAAGTATTAAAGAAAGCTTAAATGAATCCATATCAAGCTCACACTCCGCATAAAAAGAAATAAAAATTTCAAATCATATAAGAAGATCAAGAATAGAAGAAAAGAAATTTTAAAATATTATAAATGTGGTAGTGTTAGATATATACAAACCAAGTGAACCACATTGGATGACTTGAAAATTCAATACAAGACAAGTGTTTAATTTTCAAGGGAAAAGGTTAGAAGAATGCTTACAAAGGAAGATACTACCTCAAGCTTTGACACTTTATCAAGTGAAGAAAAAGATGCAGCAAATAGGGCAAGAGTTTGTTGCATGGTTATTACAAAAGATGAAAAAGAAGCTTGCGATAAACTAGAAAGAAAACGGTGATACAAGGAAGTTCAAATCACCAACATTAGATGCATCTATGGATACTAAGATAAGCTTCTATGATTCCTATTGTATTTTATCTTCTAGTGTTTGTCCTAAACGTGTTGAGTTGTATAATTTACAGCAAACTTATCACTAACTATTTATGAATTTAAAAGCCTTGGTATTAATTATGCTCAAAAGAAAATACAATTTCAATGTAACTGCTATTAAAAATGAAAAGTTGGTCGAGAAGAATCACATCCTTACAAAAGATTTAAATGCTTTGAAGAAGGAGATAGAGACATCAAGGAAGAAGAACCAAAATTTGGTAGATTTATTTACTAAGTTTTCCAACCGAGGGAAAAAATATACAGAATTTTTTAAGAATGATCACTTAAGTTGATAAGAGAGGTCTTAAATATGTGGAGCACACTAATGTAAAATTGAACAAATCAAATGCTTCTACTTAGATCAAGACTTTTGGTACATCAAATGTGAGGTAACAAGTTTCCTATGTTAAGAAGCTTATCGATAGGTCATGGATAAAAATGTCTACTTGGCAACCAAAAAGCTATCATATTATTCTAAATCATGCAAAAATTGCTTGTTATTATTATAATAAGTTTGGACATAAAGTATATCAATGCAATACAAAAAAAACTTTTTGACAATAAAGTTAGATTAATTTGGATGTGAAAGATACATTCCTAAGGTAGAATTTAGTCTTCTTAGGTTCCTAGATTTTATTATACTAATATTTATGGACCCATGACATAGTACTAAAAGGAAAAAATATATCATATTTATGATTTAGGTTTTGCCTCAAATGAGTGGAAACTCGTCTAGAGAATAAAGGAGCATGAGTTGCAAAAAAGAAAGAGAGACTTGAGCGAAATAATGATAACTCCCATCAAAGGTAAGTGAAGTTGTGTTGCTTTCTAGCCCTTTCTACATGAAAGCATTGGTAAATAAATTATGTCATGAATGATTTCAATGCATCGAAAATACAATTAGTTGAGTTGAGTATAATATGGAGGCCAGATGTTTGATTTGATCATATATGATTTTAATGACTAGTTAAAATATGAAAACTTGATTTGAATGATGAAAGAAAACATCTTATATAATGGTTTTAAATACATAAAATGAACTTATTATTCCTCATTTTTACTTCTATCGTTTATTTATTTTTTTAGATTTAAGCCCCAACCTTTGTATTGATGATAATAAGACGAGAGATTAGTATGAAAATATCTTAGGAGAAGAGAATAATATCGCATATATCTTAGAGAGAAGTATTTTCATGCATAAGGGGAGAGTGCATCTTATATGGGGGAGAACATTCTAGAATTAATGCATATATCATCTCATATATATGTGTATAGTTTTTTGAATTTTTGCTTAATGAAGAGAATCATGATTTTTATTTGATATATTTGTGATTTATTTCATAATGAAAGATATTTCAATTGAATTTTGTTAATCATCAAAAGGGAGATATTATAGATATATACTTTCTTTAACAAAGATTAATATGATTTTAATCTCATTGAAATATCATTAAAAGGAGCATAATGAATATTTGCAAGTGTATTCAGATATTATATCTCAAATTATGTGCATAAAGATGAAAATGTAAGATAAATTAACTTTTAGAGGTGGGAACTGGAGCAGGTCAACTTGTGACCTATCCTTAACCCGACCCGTTTTTGACAACGTTGGTTTTCCGATATAGGGATGAGTCAGAAATTTTGACCTAAATTTAAAAATTGGGTCGGGACGGGTCAACCATGCCTCGATCTAAAGAGTCCAACCCATCCCGCATATATTAATTTATTAAAAATTATAAGCTTGTGTTTAAATATTATTATTATTATTTTCTTTCAAAATTCTCACATTTTTTATAATCAACTATATCAACAGCAGAAAAATCAATTTATCCAGAAAACAATATAAGAATCAATAAGAAAAATTTGCATATATAACTCTTATGTATAATTATATATTAACTTATTTTAATATTTTTATACTATATTTTCTCATATTTTGTTTTATCAATTATGTGTTTTTAATAATTAGTGAATATTGAAGCATATAACATTTAAATTTAGGATAGATGTATTTTTATGTTTAATGGGTATATATATTTTTAAAATCGTCTTATCTAAACCTTATTTTTTACTCGATCCGTTGTCCCGAAATCGGTCTGATATCAACTCGAAGTTTGTCTCGGAACCTATTAAAAATATTGAGGGTCAAACTGACCTTCTCCCAACCCAGTTTAAAAATAAGGTCAAATTCAATTTTTAAAAGTAGGATAAGGATTAGGCAAACCTTAACCCTGTACGGCCCACCTTAATTCCCAACCGTATTAAGTTTCAATAGCTCAAGTCTATATATAAAAAGTTCAACAAAGTGAAGTCTTAGCCCAAGTTGACCCACTTGCAACTTCAATGAAGTCTTGACCTAGGTCGACCTCACCTGCGACTTCACTAAAGTCTTACCTTAGGTCAACTTCTCTTGAACTTGGGAGGCAAAGAATTAGATATAACTTTTTTGAAAAGTGAGTCTTACCCAGGTTAACTTCACATGTGACTTCAATGAAGTCTCATCCCAAGTTGACAGAAAAGTAGACAACAAGTTTTAGCAAAGTGAAGTCTCGCTCCAAGTTGATTTTACATATGACTTGAATGAAGTCGCACCATAAGTTGACTCCACTTGTAACTTATATTGTAACGGTCAAAAATTTCAAATATCAGAGCATTAAATGCATGTCAATCACCACTCCAATGGCTAAATCTTCCTCGTATTTATAAATATTATTAAAGTATGAACGTGAGATGAGGTTGAAAGACAAAATAAGCTTTCACTTTTCAATATTCAAGAGTGTTAAAATTATTTAAACAACTATTGAGGCTTCAGATTGTTGCTACTTCACGTGAGTTTACAACATTATCTTCTTCACATAATAAGGAGCTTTCAGAGTTGGCGCCCCCAACCTGAGGCATCACAATCCTGTGTCTTACTCCAAGATCATTATCAATAGGTAAATGTAAAATAAGATTGTTTCCTTGATCGCACGATAGGTTCTTAATTAGATCTCGTCCAAAAAATTTTTTTGTTTCATTCCTTTTCCCTTCATCATCCATCTCATCACATTTCACTTCATTCATCTTACAAGCGACGATATACTTGTAATCAATTGCATATATCATTCATAACATATTAACTTCTTCTACATTAAAAGTCCTCTTAACCCGATCATGACATTTTCATTCCATACATACATAATCTGAAAATTTCATATCAATAGCAAGTATCCATCAAATCTTAGCATACAAGTACTTATCATTTAACTCATTTCTTATCTCAGTAATATCATATCAATACAAGATATCCCATGAAATATTCATAGGCAAATCAACCTGACTTTTCCATCACTTGGCCTTCCCTACACCTGACTGAGGTTGGAAAAATAAAACATGAGTTGAAACACAATAAGCAAGCATTTCATTTTCATGTGAATGCATTTCTCTCCATTCGGTAGGAGGCACTTATCAAGTGATCAACTACTAATGAAACAGAAACCTTTTCATATAAACTTTTCATATAAATCATTCATATAAACCATTCATGTAAACCATTCATGTAAATTATTTTAATCCTAATTTTTGTGCATTTCATAAACATTGGATGTGCAAACGCTTCATTTCCATTCATAACATAATCCTTCATGTGAGGGTATGTTAACCAGGGGAACATCCTTTCATAACATGATCCTTTCCATCCATGACGTCAGACTTTTCAACTTGGCCTCATCAAGAGGGACATCTGGTCCTCTTGCTACCTCGACTAGCTTATATAATTTTCATTCTATACATGACTTTCAATCACCCCGACATTATATACCTCTTACGCATGGTAACTTATCATTCTCATGTAGAGAATTATTTGCATAATCCTTTTGAACAGCGTTTCAATGAAACATCATTTAAATCCATGCTGGCATGCTATTTCCAAATAGAGAAGAATTTAATTAATCATTTCAATAAGAGTAGTAATCAAATCACTTATGAAGTAAAGGGATGAAGGGATGACCATCTTTAAATAAATTTAGAAATATTCAAGTGATACAACTTGAAAGCATTTTAGCATTTGAGAATAAAATATCATTTTTGAAAGTCTTACTTGCTTACTTTGAATTTACTTCCGTTTCCTTCGTCAATCTTTTCTTGACCTTTGCCTATATACATAAGAATGACATTGTATTCATAATCATAATTTCATATGTTTGCACATCATATAGTTTTTCAATCCACACGGTTTCTATCAACTTACTTAACCCACTTGCCTTTCAAGTTGAGTGTTTATTTTTCAATTTACATATTGGTATAACTTGTTCTTCCATGGCACCCATTCCTTTCAAAATCCACCTCTAATAGGTTAAACCCTCATAATCACTTATGATACCTATTTATATCCCATTATAAGTTAAATTTCATCCCAAAGACCTGGAATTTAACATTTATTTTGATTTATTCCTCAATCTATCCATAATGCTGAAATCAGACACACTGATTTATCTAATTTTTGAATTATAATCAAATCAAGGAATTTAAATATGAAATTTTTATAATACCTTAATAACTACATGAATTAAATAAAATAAATATTTTCAACACAAAATATTAATTATTTATATTTATTTTGGTATTTTTACTTTGTAGGACAGCAGTATCTATTTTCAGACAGTTCAAATCACGTTAATTATTATGTATATTTATACCCTTCAAAACTTAATTTTTATTTTAGTCGAGTGATACTCAAAATTTCTTATATATCATATAAAATTTTTAGCTCAAAATTTCTTTTATAATTAAAAATCATTTGGTGCAGCTGATCCTGACACCCATTCGACCTTGTTTAGGTTGATTTTTCCAGATTTTTAATTTGCAACATGATTATTCTTTTAAGCTGAAAATTGGGTCGTTCCTTAATCGCCCTATCTTTAGTTCTCACATAAATTTTTATATAAAAAATCATTCATTTATTATTTCTTTCATATTTTGCTTTCCTATTCCAGATTCACTACATATGAGTATAGGTTAGATAACATGGGCTGATTAATAACCAAATAAAAATTTATAAATGAATCTATTTAATTGTAAATATTTTAAACTTGGAACATATTAATAAACCACTACATGCCTGGATTTCAGAAGAGGAATTACCCCTCTTTTGAAATCTTCAAGCTACCCTTCTTTCTCTTCTCTCCTTTCCCTTCTCTCTCTCTCTCTCTCTCTTTCTCTCCTTCCTTGCTGGACGTCCCAGCTGCTCTTGCTACCCCTTTTTTTTCTCATTTCTTTGTGCCCGAGAGATCCCCTTAGTAGCCTCTTTATATAATTTTTTAAAATACCAAAAAATTTATCCCTAATTTGCCCCATTGGTCACATTCATATGGGCTGCCTCTTTTGGCATTTTGGGAGGAAAAACATGTCCAAATATTGTTTCCCTTGAACGTCCCTACATGCAGCCCTATTTCCATGCGTTTTTAAAATTTTTGAAATTGCAAAAATTTGCTAAAAAATTCCTCCTTTTGACACCTCAATTGCACCCTTAATTGCATTCACTTTTGCATTAATTCAAAACCACTTTTTGAAGTAAAAGTCAAAGAATTTTAACCATAAGTGATTAAATATTTTCTCATGAGATTTAGCGTAATTAAATCCATCTATATAATAGAGTACTTTGTTTTGGCTGTTCATAACAATTTTCATCCTAAAACGACCTTTCTTATATAATATATGATCATTTGAAATTATCTCATGAAAATTCATGAAATTAAATTATTATAACCATAATCCAATCATGATTATCATAATCTATACTATTCGTGAGGTAGAGTACATCACATGTGCTTACCTTTCAAATTTCACGTCAATCCGCCTTATGGGTATCAAATTATGAATTTTCCAACTAATGACCCAATTTATTCAATCATTATCATCAACTTAATCATAATTAATGGAATTCAAAATCATGCCACACCATTATTTGCATACTTCATTTTATCCTTTTTTAGCACATTAACTCATATTGAGCTAAGGTGATTAACTTAACCAGCTCCCTTAGTTATTATCCATAATCTCATTTATCCATTTCAATTATATAATTAACAATAATTACATGCTTAGATTGCATGTATGAGTCACATTTGTTCTAGGTATCACACGGAGCAAATCGATTACATATTATAAAGTGTAAATTTAATGTTTATTTGTTTTATTTTGGGTATTGCTTTGGATTGGTGTTGGATACTAAATTCAAGAAGAAGCAAAATAGGGGATTGGTTTGAAATTATCTCACTAATGCATTTTTCTTGATTGATTTGAGCTTGTTTCACCAATAGATTAGGCTTAGTTGGTTGACGTTGGTCATACTAAAAAGTAGTTATTGTAGTAGTTATTGTAGATGCCCTTTAGAGCTAGAACTTTTTGAAGAGAACGTGTGCTTTAATTGCATTATTAAATACAATAGTGGAGCCTAAAACAAAAGGGATTTGCAGTTAAAAAGTGAAGTAGGAAAGTTGCTTGAGCACTGTAAATCTGTGTTTGTTATTATGTTTTCTTATGTATTTGATTTGCATCATTTTAGTTTTCAATTCTTAGCTCAACTTATGTCATTTAAGGAGAATTAATTTGCAAATGGGTTACTATTTAAATCAAATAAATTTTTAAGAAGCTAATTAACGCGTCCTCTCTTAGGTTTTGCCATCTATTTGAGACAACAATTTGATCCTTAGTGTATAATTTACACTCTAGGTATAATGTTCTTTCCATAAATGCTCCGCATTCCATATTGGAACCGGTTGGTATTTAAGTCATACGAACTTAGATCCAAAAATTTTACAATACGATCAAGTCCTTCCCAATTTGTGGCTAGCTTTTAAGTTTTAAGTCATAAGAGAATACCATTTTGCAATGGACCAAGTCCCTCACTCAAATAGTTCTTACTTTTACCTTAACATCAAAGTATTTAGTTAATTAAGGCAAATAAATGACCTTTTTAACTTGATTTTTCTTGAAGTTCATCTATTGGGTTTATGTTTTGGGAAAGACCTAGAGCATTGATTCTTTCATGAAAGAGCTACATAATGGACACATTTCATAATTTCAACAAGTATGATTACCTTTATGCAAAAAATCAGCTTGAAAGGTGTTCTCTTTGTGGGCTACCGTAGTATATTAAATTTGCTTATGATACCTCTAGCAAACGCCTTATGCAATTACCCCCCTCATCCATTAAGTATTTGGACAAAGTCTCTTTTCATGTATAGTTAGTTTATTCTATTTGTACATTTCTTAAGGGTATACTATGATGCATAGTGAATTTCTATAGCATTACTTATGCAAAGTCTTAAAAATGCCTATTGTTAAATTACTTTTCATGATTAACGATGATGGTATGTGGTAGTTCATGCTTACATATAATCTATTTTGATATAAAAGAAATAACTTAAGGGGAAATAATTAACCGTAAGATCTTACTAGTCGACTATGGTTATAATAAACTGCTTCTACCCTTGTGTAGCCAATAAGAGCTCTGCTGTATCCGAATCTTAATATAGAAATGATCACAATCTAAACACTAGTGACAAGCGATAGAATGATATGTTCATGAAAGGGATGTATATTTAGTGAGTTTGTCATTCCACGTAATACAATATGACCCTCAACATTCTTTGTACTAAGCTACACTAATTGGTATGATTCTCATAACAACTCTTACATATTTTTTCTAATACTACTTTTCCCTCCGAGGGTGATGAATATCTAAGATTGGTTATAGCAATGAATTGATTATTCGATCCAATGTAATATATAATGGATCAAAGGGAATGTAATATATAATGGATCAAAGGGAATATTAGATCCATCTAACTTGGCTGAAACTATATTAATTCATTGATCATATTAGTTTTACGTCCATTATTATAGCCAAATGAGCTTGGTCATCAGCTCGATAGTTTTTAATGTAAAAAGTTTAGAAGAAATTGATCAATTGAAAGGACATTACGTTCATTTTAGTCATGCCTAAATATACTTGAAAATTAGGGTCTTTGGTCTTCTATACTTTGTTAATCTTGTTGGCTACAAGTGTAGAATTAGAGAATAGGTGAGAACATTTTAATCATTAGGCTTTAGAAATATGCATATCTACTATAAAAACTTTATATGTTGAGGCATTATTTATCGCGTGAAACCCAAAACGTAAGTTATACTTTAGAAAATATCTCTTAGGGCTCTTCATAATTAACTAGACCTCACCACTTATTTTGTAAGATAGGTTGACTGTGAAAATATCTTAAGGTAGTTTTTCCTTCATTATTTTTATAATTTTCATCACCCTTTGTGCATTTGACAATGAATTTAGCTAACACTAGCCCTTCAATGGAACACTCAAGGAAAAAAATAAACAATAAATAAGTAGATCTTTATGGGTCATCTCATAAATCAGCAATAGGCTTTATAGATAAATAATATATGCCCAAGGGAAAGTCTACTACTACAAAAATTTGGTGTGCTTAATGATAATATCCAAGCTTTTTGGTTGACATAATCAGAGCAAGCAAATTTTTTCAAGTAATGAATACCTTGCCTCAATTGTTGAAAGAGTTCAACTCATATAACAGACTGCTGATGTGGGTCATGAAGAAGTTTTCATCATAGGTCTTTGAATGATATCTTTTATCCTCAAATATTTCTTCTATCCATTAAAAGTCTTGCATCAACTTTTTAATCTTTTGCTTATTGGAAAACACAGTCTCTTCCTTTTGTATCTTAGTCTAGCCTTAAGGTTAATTTTAAATAATGTCATCGCACTTTCCCATTGATGTTATGCATATTGCGGGCCTTGCATACGAAGATGTTTAGAATTTTGTATCAATAATCTCTAAGTTGTACCTACAAATTAGAAGAGTTTTAGCTTCTATGAATACCTTTTCATCAAGATCATCCATAGGGTTGCTTTGATGAGTAAGGGATCTCCTGGAGGTTCTTTTTCCATTATTGTATTATCCTCATATTTAAAAAGTAGCAAGGTAAGACGATGTAACAACCCAATGATCTTTGATATAGGGTGTAAGAATTCAACACATAGAAGATATATTGAAACCATGATTTGCAGCATATCTAATATATAAAGCTTTAATATTACATTATTAGTTGAAAGTATTCTTACCACCAAGAAGACTATGTCCTCAACTACCCAAGTTGAAATAGACGTTAAGGTCATTGGCATCATGAATATCTTCTCTGCACGGGCTTCTATTGTCGTGAATCCAATCAAAGGGTTTGCATACTCCCTTATGTTATTTATGCTTAATTTCATCCTAGTGAATGCTTTCCAAAGTAGAAAAATCTATTGAATTGTTGTATCTTTATTTTCACCAAATCATCATCTGGAGAATTTATAGCCTAAGGGTCTTCACGAAAAAATAGAATGAATCGAAAAAATTAAATCATTTCTAGGAGGGATTTTTAATATTTTTTTTTATTGGTCGTGCTTGATCCTCCATACAATAATCTTCCATAAATGGCAAGAATTAGTGATAACTCTATGAAAATGGAGTTATCAATACTTTTTTTGTACTCATTTTGGATACTAGTTCAAGAAAAATATATAAATTTACACAGATTTTGCATTAGTTTTCATCATTTGTGTGTTCCTTGTATCATGTGTAGTTTTCATGAATTTCTAGTTAGATTCAGTGTAAATCATTTTATTTTAGTTTACTAGATTATATTGGATCGCATTTACTTATTTTTGTGTTGCTTTTGTTATAGGAATATTAGTAACCAATGTGCAAATTGAGAGGGTGAAATGAGAAAGAAGGTGTTTGAAGCTGTCGAAAGATAAATCTAGCTTCGGCATACCTGTGGCCACAACCACGAGTCCACTACGATTCAAGAACTTTTGAAACAGCTTAAGTGAACAAGCTTCTAGAGAGGTTGGCATGTGAAATTCGACATGTGTGAAACTCAATTCGTGGGAGGTTATAAATACATCTTTTAGGATTTGCTAAAGAAAAACTTAGAGGGTTTATGATTGTTGTGGGAGAGGGGAGAAAAACCAAGTGAAACATCCTACATCAGTTAGGATGAAGGAGGGAGCTTAGGCTATAAATAAAGGTTTCGGTTGAATGGTCAAGACACCTTTTGGGGTGAGCCTAAAAGGATAAAACTGTGCAGCCACAAGGCCCAAAGCGAACAATACCTGCGATTGTTGGCTAGAGCGTGACAAAAATATAACATCCACATCGGTTAGGATGAAAGAGGAAGCTTGGGCTACAAGTGTAGGTTCTGGTTGAATGGTCGAGATAACTTTTGGGGTGAGCCCAAAAGGACAAAACTGTGTTGGTGCAAGGCCTAAAGCTAACAATACCTGCGACTGTTGACCAAGGCGTGAGATATCCTGCTAGTGTATCTAACGGGCACTAATCCAATGAGAATGCTGGAGCCCCAAGGGTAGTGGATGTAATATCCCACATCGGTTAGGATGAAGGAGGGAGCTTAGGTTATAAGTGGAGATTCTGGTTGAATGGTCGAGGCACCTTTTGGGGTGATCCTAAAACGACAAAATGGTGCAGGCGCAAGGCCCAAAGCGGATAATACTAATGTCTGTTAGCTAGGACATGACACCAAGGCTTCAAAGCAAGGAGAGAAGATAAAAAGGAGACAAAGTTGTCCACTTTAAATCCATTGAGTTTCATCTTTTCTTATTTTTTTCTTAATTTTGTTCTTCTCCTCTCTTAGGATGATTGTAAACTTGATGTTGAAAGGATTTGATATCATGTTTATGGGATGAATCTCCTTGTGATGGAAGATATGAATGATTTGATATCATATACTATGTTATTTGGTTTTTTTGTGCTAAATGATTATATGATTGTGTTTTAACTTGTATTGCTTGAGATTACCCTTATATATCATACTTAATACATTTTCAAGCCTTGAAACCTTGTAGATTGATTGGATATCCAAATTTATGCTTGAAAGTGTGAGTTTTTGATGAGATTCATATATAAGGCACAAGTTTTTCAGATGCTATGTGAGTTGAATGTTAATATAGATAGGAACATACCTATTAACCTTGTGTAATTATGATTAAATTATGTGGTTATTAGATTTGTTTTACTTGGTTGCATAAGAACATAGTAATTAACTAAAACAGGGTTAGGTTTGTATGCATTGAAAGACATATATGAATATAAATGAACCTTAGTTAGTAATTTCTGCACAACCAACTTAAAAAGGAACTAAATTGACATAGTTATGAGTCAATGAATTCCTACTCTCACTTATCTTATTCATCTCAAGGCAACTCTCTTGCAACCACTCTATTTTGATTATCTTTTTTTTATTTAGTTCTTTCAATACAAGTCTCAATTAAGTTATCAACTCACTCAAGACAATTGAATTTTAAGGTGCTAATCCATTTAATAAAATTCGTGTAGAAACGATACTCTACTTACTCTTTATTACTTGATCGACACGTATACTTGTGTTAAAATGAACATTTAATTAGACATATATGCAACTCATCAATTACCCCTTGGGCAGATTTTTCACGTGAAGTTATTTTTATTTTATCACTTGAATTAGACTAAGAATCTTCTTTCTTCCATTGTTTGTTGAAGGAAGTTTTTCCCACCATCTACTTTTGTTTGTCTTACACACCAAAGGTTGACTACCTATTTACGTAATAAAACAATTCTAGGATAGAATTAAATTTCCTTAAGGCTCTAAGTCAGACTGTTACATAAAATGTTTGAGAGATTCATTAGGTTTTTAATTCATTAATATAAGGTTCATATGTTCACCCTTATAGACTAGCTAATAAAGAATATAAGAAAAGCTCTTTACAAAAAGAAAGAGAATTTACTAATTCTTTGGATGGCTCAGTAAATCGTATGCATACTTTCTTCAATATTTTTGAAAAGTCCTGCATTCGATGGAGTGGATGATGCTTTCTTGCTTGCTTTTAACAATTTCAGCGTGTGATATCTTGGGTTCTTCTTTAAGGTGAGTTTTAGCCATTTAGAATTGTCTTCACGAGATGCCTCTTGCACCTTGCCATTCCTCCATGAACAACTTGATCTTTAAGAATACAAGTGAGAACTTCTGGAAAAGCCATGAAAGCTCAGCTTTGGAATAAAGTGAAAATTGAGAAAATGAATCTAAAAAATGGCTTTTCGTGCATTTCCCACTGATGGAACAAATTATAATAGCCAAAATTCGTATCACAATAAAATGGGCAAATACCTTATATACTAACAAATTTTACCTCTAATTCCACTTATATCCATACATTTTCAAAAATTCCTAATATACTTACGTATTTTGCCTAAAATTTTACTGATACTTATGCCATTAGAAATCCGTTAAAGTGGCTATTAGCACCCTTATAAAATGACAAATATGCTCAAGTCATAATAAAATTTGAGGTTAGTTTGCTCAAAATTGAAAAATTATATTTAAATAATATATGGTTTGATAGTTATAAAACTAGGCTACTTACTTGGTTAAAGTCTTGAACTGATTTAGCAGTTAGTTAAGTCACTACCCAGTGTCTCTTGCCCCCTTGTTTTTGCATGTCACTCCTTGATAGCTCTACTTGTTTATTTCAAAAAATACCTTTATAGCAAGCATGTCTTAGAGATATCAAATTGCAAAACTTACCTGAAATTGCAAATATAGTCGTTTTTATGTAACACTCTCCCACCCAATTTTAATATCTTGATTATTGATAAAAAAAATTTTACTTTATCCATCGTATTTAGCATTATTTATTTAGTTAAGAAATTATTCATCAAAATTAAAGATATTCATGGGCTACATTTGCTTTAATATATATATATATATATATTTGTATATAAATTATGAAAAATGTCTAGATCTATTCACATATGCATTAGATTGTAAAGTATATATTCACATTTTAATGATATTTCTAGATGGATTAAATATGTCTTAAATGAAGAATCCAAAGCAGAAAATTTTAGGGGTAAACTACATAGGTGAAGTCATACCCAATGTTGGCCTCTTATATGACTTGGCTGAAGTTGTAAATAAACCAACCTTAGTTCATAATTTAAAAGAGGTAAAGGAGGAACAAAATCTCTCTTAAAAAGATAGTTTGGAGTCGCACTCAAAGTCAAACTCATATGTGACATAGGTGATGTCGAAGTTGAAGTCGATCTCAGTTCGCGACTTAGATGAAGCAAAGGAAGCATAAACCTTTTGGAAAGAAAATCCAGTTCGAAGTCGCATCCAAAGTTAAATTCACATGCGACTTGGGTGAAGTCTCATCCGAAGTCGACCCCAAAGCATGACTTTAAAGATGGAAGGGAAAGCAAAGGAACTGCAAGAAAGAAGCATATTGAAGTTGCACTCAAAGTCGAGCTTAGATGTGACTTGGGTGAAGTTCCACACAAAGTCAACCCCATGTGTGACTTGGCAGACAAGGATTTAACGGACAACTTTACTATGAAGAAATTTCAAGTTGAAGTTGGTACCCAAGTTGACAACATATGCGACTTGGGTGAGATGGCGAATCAAGTTGACCACATATGCTACTTTGATCGTAATAGTCATAAAAAATTTTCAAACGTTGGCACATTAAATACGAGTCATATACCCTCAAATGTTCAAATATGGCTCAAAAATATAAATATCTTGTCAAGTGAAGTTAATGAGGCTAGCTAGAATATTAATTGTGCTCTTACCTTCCCACTTACTAGCATTAAAGGCTTTATCAAAGAGAAATTCAAGTCAAGAAAGCTTCAAAGTTCAATTCTCTTCTTAATCTATTCAAAGAGCTTGCTGTGTTACAATATTTCTATATGTACTGTAAAGTTTAGTTCTCTTATTTGATTATTCTTGTGGTGTATTGGTACTTGATTTGGTATTGAAGATCAAGGCCAAAGTGTGCAATTAAGAAGATGCTTGGTTGAAGTGGTATTCACCATCTGCTTGCTTCATCTTGTAAAAGACTCTCTAGAGCTAAAATCTAGAAAAGAGCAAAGACTCTATTTTGTGTTTGAAAAGTGATACTAGAACCCGAGACACAAGGGGTGTGTGATATTTCAGTTCTATATGTTTCATTTAAGGAAATTACCTTATAAGGGGTTAAGTTTTAGTAGAAAGATATTTTTTTATACCTCATTCATTCTTCCTCTCTTGGTTAAAGCCACTTATTCAATTTCTCAAAAAAAGCCACTTATTTAGGGTCAATAAAAATATATATTCATTTATAAATTGTAATAACTATTTAAATCTATTCATATATATTAGAATGTAACAATATTTTATAAAATTATTTATCCATAATTAAATATATTTTATATAATTTAAATGTTGAAAACACGATATTAAAATTAATATATGACATCAAACTATTTTATTATATTCATTTCATATTTTTTAGATGGAGGTCATGCAGTTCAGACTTCAGGTAAGTTTTTTGTGGCAAAGAATCTCAATTTTATAGGTCACTTATATGCTTGACTGCCTAAAAAATATTTATTATTTTATAAATATGTGACCAAACTAATATCTTTTATCTTGTGAAATTTAGTAATTTTTAAAAAATCAATTAAAATTTATCAACCTATACTGGGGGCTTGTAATAACTTTGTACTCATGATTCTTGAAAATCTAAAATAATATCAAATAAATTTAAAAGATTACCAAATTTTATAAATGGAAGATATAGGTGAAGTATACATATGTATCAAAAATTAAAAGACTAAAACCATATTTTAAGTTCCCTGTAAATCAATTGATTGTTTGATTTACTGCCAATCGTATAAAATCTACGGAGGAAATACAAATATGCTTTGTTAATATATACTACAATAAAATTTATTATTTGTAACTACTATTTTTATTGAAATTCTTGTAAAGATTCTTACAAATAATGAACCTATCGTAAAAATAATAATACCTATAAATAAATATTTTAATAATAAAAATAATAATTTAAAGATCAATTTATTATATAAACAGGGTCATTTCCATTATTTCATCAAAAAGTTTTAATTTTCATTTATGAACTCTCTCTAAAGGAACACACTTATGATTAAGATTAATAGATACACCTGCACTTTAGATGCAAATGAAAATCTAATCATGTTGCACTATTTTCAAGGCACACATAATTTTGATATCATTTATTTAATTAGAGTGCCAATTTTCATTAAAATATCACATTCAAAGTTTGATGTAAGCATTGTCTTTTTGTAATGCAAAATTTGTAATGTAATAAAAAATGTGTACCTTATCTTTCTATCAATATATATATGTACCCTATCTAAAATAGTGTAAAATTCATATAATATAATATAATTGTTTGATTTGTATATTAATTATAAAGCTATTAAAAGTTCTTATGTAAGAATTTTTTTTGAAATAGTTATGTAGGATTATAGTATTATAATATTCTAATGCATTAATAAATGGATCTAAATATTTTTCATAATTTATACAAAATTATATACATTTTTAAAAAAACGTGTCCCATCAAAATTTTCAAATGAGTTGAATTTTGGTAATGATTGAAAAAATAAATAAATTTAAACTATGACAAGTTAGATTTGGATTCAATCATAAGTACATATCCAATTTCATCAACAGTCAACCATAGCATAGTCCATTATATATTATTTTACAAAAAAGTGATTTATTTTTAGCTTTTCTATACAAACAAAATTCCTGCTAACTTTGTCAAACAATTTCATTCTTACAACCTCCATTCCAAATCTACAAGTAAGTATGAAAAATCGTACTCTTTGAAAAAAATACCAAAACCTAGCTTGAGCTAGAAAAGACTAGAAAATAGAACAAGAATTACATCATGAAGTAGAAACAAGTCATTCTACTTATGTAAGCAATAATAATGCCTAGTAACATTTAAGATAATGAATTAAGAAAATTTTTGCCAAATCCAATAACGTTTGTATGGTAGTAAGGAAAATTTTCCAAAAAGTAAGGCGATGTTATAAGGGTAATGGTTAGTAGCAAAGAAATGAAATGGGTAGAGTATTTCAATCCATTTCTCCAGGAAATTTTGTCAAAGCATCCACCAATTGGGATATTAGAAAAATAATATAGGAAAAAATAGAATATTAGCAAGATAATAGTAGATTGATTTTTGGATATTGTAAGAATGTCTTATAGTCTTATTGTAATACAATTGAGATAATATAATATATGAATATTCATAAAAAAATGGATAGACTAGTAATGAGCAAAAGGCTTTGATATAGATTTAGGCTCCGTTTGATTGTATGGGTTGGAGAATATCTAAAACTAGTAATTATGATGCACTCAATGCTTATTTAGTAGTTCCTTGCTAAATTTAAGCAAAAATTAAACACTAGAAGCGAAAGCTTGGATAAGCATAAAAGCTATGTGGGAGATCGTAGCCAAATACGATCTTAGGCTTCATTTTTTTAAAATTTAAATATGATGGAGAGACCTCAATCCCAATACTCAAGCACCACTAAGTTAGGACTGGTTGAGGCTAGGCCATCAGAAATAACATTTACATATAAAAAGTCTATACATAGGTATTCTGAAATAAAAGACGGTAGTACTTCCCACAAATCTATTACAAACTATTCTTCCCTTAAACTATTACCAACAAGATAATATGCTACTTGATTACCTAATCTTGAGGCATGAGAGAAACTATAGTAAGTAAAATTTTTCATAGCTCTTTTGATTCTGCAAATCGTTTGGCCAATATAAGATTTAATTACACCATTTCCATTTAGCAAAGATATCAACGCCAAAGAATCTGTCTCCACCTGGATGCTCATGAGATAAATTTTGTTTGCCCATATGACATATTGGAGAATAGCTTGAGCCTCCATTTGAAGTGGATCAATCAATCCCCATCTCAACCAAACCTTTGCTGCAAAAAATGTCCCATCGTCATTTCAAATAATTGCTCCCAAACCATAAGATTGAATACAACATCCACTTTTATCTTAAGAAGCCCCCTGGCTGGAAGAGTCCATCTTAGGGAACCAGTCAGAGCAATTTGATTCTATATTTTTATCAGCCTCGCTAAGACGACTATCTTTAAGAAGTTGATGGTCCACCTTAGCACCTCTTCCAATCTTGACATACATCCCTTCATATAGAGTTTATTCTTCAAAAATTGGATTCTCCAACATGAGCACAGAAAGAAGATGAGAGGGAATGTCTTGTTTCTCCTTAAAAGAGGTCCAGCAACTTCCCAAAAGCATAAGGAATTTAGTTCTAGGTGAAGGTTCGAAATTCGCTCTATAAATCTTTTCTAAGTAGTAGGGCATTTCCAAAATAGATGGTCACAGTCTTCTAGATTAGTTTTACATAATAGGCACGTCGTCTCAACCTGGATTCCCCTCATTGCATGTTTACTTTTGTAGGTAGTGAGTTAGTCAGCAAATGCATTCCAAAAATTATAATTTTCCTTGGAACTTTTAGTTCCCATAGTCCCTTAAACGCTTTTGAATCCAATAAGGGACGAGGTTCCCTCTCATTTCCCTTAGTAATCATTAGAGAAAATTTATAAGCACATTTAACCGTAAAACATCCGTCATTTTCCAAAGTCTAAAATTTGCAATCCTCTTCATCAATCTCGGGTACAAAGACATAGCTCACAACCTTCCACCCTTCAACATCCACTGTCCTCTTCACCACTAATTCATTCTAGCAATCATTCTGCCAATCAATGAACTCAGACGCTTTACAATTCTCCTTAATTTCCAGTGGAAGAGGACTAACCTTCTGTAGCCTTTCTGGCACCCAACTATCTTCAAAAAACTTAATTTTCTTCCCATTGCCCAATCGCTATTTGCACCCCATCTTTCAGGATATACCTCCAAGTAAAGGAATCAGAGGCTTTTGAAATGCAGCCTCATAGATCACAATTAGGGAAATATCTTTCCTTTAACACCTTGTGTGCCAGTGACTCTTGATTTACCTTAAGCCTTCATACCTACTTTGCCAATAATGACAGGTTAAAGGCCTTTAAATTTTTGAAACCTATTCCTCCTTCCTCAAACGAGGAACACATATTCTTCCATGTCATCCAGCTCATCCGCCGCTTACTGTTCTCTTCCACTCCAAGAAAGAAGATTTTCCCTCCAACTTCAAGTCTTTTTCCACACCTTTTCTTTGATGTATCTGAAAACTTGGATCTTAGATCTCCCCAACCAAGCTGGCAAACCCAGGTATCTCTCAATTTCATTGCCTTTTGATCCCAAAATTAATTTCAAAGCATGTCTTTCCTATTGGCCAATGTTTCTGTTGAAAGTTGTGGTAGTTTTATCTATGTTTACACATTGCATAGAGCATTGCTCATATAGCTTAATCATCCCTTTTAGATTTGAAACCTCCTTATCATTGGCCCCTCAAGAAAAGGAAGATATCATCAATAGAGAAAAGATGAGAAATTACTGGTCTATACTTACACACCTTGATGCCATGAAGAAGACTCCTATTGTGATAGTCCTTTAAAAGAGATAATAATCCTTCTACACATAATGAAATAGATACGGTGTTAGAGGATCACCCGGACAAAGTCCACGATTGGTTGCAAATGATTCGGTTTTAAATCCATTTATAGTTACCCTATATGCAATAGTTGATATGTAGCTATAAATCCACTCTATCCATCTTTCACTAAACCCCATATGTCGCATGATCAAACAGAGATACTCTCATTTGACACGATTGTAGGCTTTGGCCATATCTAGTTTCACTACCATCTCACCTTTCTTACCCCAACGCTTTTTCTTTAATACATTAATAGCTTCAAATGCAATTAACATGTTATTTGAAATTTGTCTTCCAGGAGCAAAAACACTTTGATTTTCAGAGGTTATATTCCCCAAGCACCACTTCAATCTATTAGCAAGGATCTTTGCCAAAGTTTTGTATAGGACATTACACAAACTTATTGGTCGGAACTTTGATAGTTTTGTTGCACCTGTTCTTTTGTTAATAAGCATAATAATAGTTTGATTGATATCTGCTAGCATGTTTTCTCATTGAAATCTCGATTCTGCTTAGAGAAAATTTTTGCATGCGTCAAAAACTTCCTTACCAATGATGTACCAATGGTGGTGGTAGAAATCAGTAGTCATACCATCAATCCCTAGAGCTTTCGATGGGTTCATATCTCTGATTCCCTTGTTACCTCATCCATTGTTAACGGTTCTGTAAGGATCATATTATCTGCTTGAAAGATTTTTGTTTAGATGAAGTTGGTAATTTTGTAACCATCAATTGCACCAATCGTTGTGAAAACATCTTTAAAATATGTTGCATCAAGATCCTCTTTTTGATTCTGTCCACAAACTGTATTCCCTACCTCATTAGTTAACACCACAATGTGATTCTTCCTTCTTTCAGATGCACATCTATGAAAATATCTAGTGTTTTGATCACCAACCATCAGCCAATTCACCTTTGAACATTGTTTTCAATATATTTCATAATCTTCGAGCAATACATTAATCTTCTTCTCAAACATTCTTATCTGCTCATCCCTATCATCACCTTGTCTTCTTGAGCTCTTGAAGTTTCTGATTTGCAACCTTTAACAGCTTGGTTCTATTACCCTTTAAACGGTGTCATTAGGTAAATTCTCACCACATAATCTGATCTTCCATTTGAGCAGGTTGAAGGTTATCCATTCTTCCATATTTTTAGATTCCCAGTTTTCCTGTACCACACGTTTAGCTTCCTCATCTCTTCCCCAGTACTATTCAAATGTAAATTCATATCGTAGTTTCCTCATGTCTAAAGATCTCTTTGAAGTTAATAGGAAGGGGCAAAGATCAGATACAGCTGCTACCAAATGAAACAGATGAGCCAAAGGAAAAAGTCTTAACCAGACAGTTGATACCAGTGCTTGATCAAGTCTGGCCTCCACCCAATCTAAACTTGTTCTATTATTTTTCCATGTAACGGGTGAACCAATGAAGCTAAGGTCTAGCAAATTGCAGTCATTTACTGCTTCTCAAAAATTCAACATTCTGCTTTCAGCTTTTCTTGCGGAGCTATGAATTTCTGTTGCCTCAATGATTTCATTGTAATCACCGATGACTAGCTAAGGTAGATCATTACTTGCTTTCACTTGTCTCATAAGTTCCCATGTCTCCCACCTCCTATCCCCATTGGGTCTTAATAAATACCAATGATGCAGTTATCGGAGGTGATTTTAGGAGAAAGATTCAATTCTAAAATCAGTGTCACTATTCCGAAAAAGACCCAAGCCACCTCTGCCATCTCAACAGTCCACTACAAAACTATAGTCAAACCTCATCTTTACCTTGACCATGTCCATCTAGGGTGCTCTGAGATTGGTCTCAACCAAAAAGACAAAAATGGGAGCTTTCCTCTAGACAATGTCAAGCAAATTCCAAATTGTACGTGGGTTTCCAAGCCCATGACAATTCTAAACTAAAATACTCATTTGTGTAGGCGGGGCTCAAGTCGCAACTTAGCCACCCATGCTTTAATTTAAGGCAAAGTAAGCATAATCCATGTTTTGATAATTAACAACTCAATTTGAGAAATATTAAAGTACTAATGATGATGCTAAGTGTTACAAAGGTTTAGAAATTCAAGACTCAAAAGATAGCAGGTCAAGTCGCAACCCCAAGTCGACTCATCTATCAACTTAGGTCAAGTCGATGCCCAAGTCGACTCCAGAATCGACTTCAAGTGATATAAAATCGACAAAGCTGAAATTGGGACTCAGAGACAAGTGAAGTCGCAGTCGAAGTCAACTCCGCTTAAGACTTTGGTGAAGTCGCAATCCCAAGCCGACTTCATATGCGACTTGGGTATGCCTTTGCTACAGACTTCGGAATATCAGAATCAAGTTGCTTTCCAAGTCGTCTCCATCATGTGACTTAGGTGAAGTCGCATCTCAAGTCGACCCGAGTATGCGACTTGGGTGAAGTCGAAGTCCAAGTCGACCCAAGCCTGCGACTCAAGTATATGACTACCTTGTAATGATTCAGAAATGTCTTGTTAAAGATTGGACAACCAGACCTAAAAGAAATAGCTATCATGAATCAAGGTCACAAGAAAGAATCTTTCAAGAGACTAGTATATTGCTCAACAATACACAAACAAGGACATCTAATGAAGATCATGAGAGGAAAGAAGATATGTACATCATATAGATCACTTGTAGAATCTTGAAGTTCCAAGATAATCAATGGTTCGTGAAGTCGCATCCAAAGTCGACTCTACCTGCGACTTGAGTCAAGTCCGAGACCAAGTCGACCTTGACTTGGAACTTAAGTTGGAAGTTGAAGACCGAAGTAGCTCCCGAAGTCGACTCCAGCCTGCGACTTGGGTGAAGTCTCACCCGAAGTCGACTTCACCCTGTGACTTGAATAAAGTTGCATGCCAAGTCGACTCCAAATGCGACTTGGCTCGCAATGGTCGGAAAAATTTGAACGTTGGCGCATTAAATGCGCACCACCTACCACCAAACGTTCGAATTCACTTCTCAATATTTAAGGAGCATTAAATGAATGTAAATGCGGTTGGAAAAAAAATTGAATGAGCTCACCTTCCACTCTCTCTTGCATTTAAAGTGATCTACAAGAAGTTTGGAGAAGAACTTGACTTCAAAACTGCTGAAAGTTGCAACAACTGCTTCCACAAGTTCTTCTACATGCTTAAAACTGGCTACACAAATCTGTAACGTGTAGATCTTTTTATTCATTGTTTACTTGTTTTTCCCACTTGGTTTAATATTGGAGATCAAAACTAAGTGAAGGCAAAGTAGAGTGTGATTAGAGTGAAACTCGTCACCTACTTGTGCTGAGATTGTTCAAGCCCTCTAAAGCTAGAATCTAGAAGAAAGCTGTTGCTCTAAGTTGTATTGAAAATACAATAGTGGAACCCAAGCCACAATGGGTGTGTTCTTGAAAGAGTGGAGTACGGGAGGTTGCCCAAACCACTATAAATCTTTGTCTCTTGAAGTGGATTGATTGCTTGTGTTTATTCTTGCATTATTTCTCTCCAACTTACTGATTGTTTCATTGAGGGGATTAATTCCACAAATGAAAAAATTTCTGTTTAAGCAAAGAAATTTTAAAATACCTAATTCAGTCCTCCCCTCTTGGATAATTGTCATAAACTTGAGACCAACAATCCCCTCTGAATCCAAACAAAAGTCATTCCATTTCTCCCCATATCTTTTGCTTCTTCATGAGTACCATATTTGAGTCATCATCACTAGTTACTCCCACCACAGATCCTCTTTTACTACAAGATTTAACTTGTTCATCAGTGTCCCTACATTAACTTTCTGATGTTATTTCATTCCTTTGTCTTCTTTTCCATCTGTCCCCTTTATCTCCTTCGCATCTTTGCATTCCTTTTGCTATTTTGTCACTACCCATCTGATCAGTATTGCTTTTACTTAGCCTCTGTGGATCTGCTTCTTTATTCCCTTCCTCAATGCCTTGCCTAAGCCTTCTCTCTTATTTACTGACTTATACAGAATTATTATGCAAAGGTATATGGTTGTGCTTGTCTCCCAATTGCTTTGTAGTTGTTCATTCCTTGAATTGAGTCCCAACATTTGCATTTCTATTCTCCTTAATACCCCACTTTGTGTCGCAATCCATCTCTTGATTCTTTCTTATCTTATTTGATCTAGAGATGGGCCAATTTGATTTTTGCTTATCCCTTCTTTTTGAATATTTTTCACCCGCTCCACCCCTTTCTCATAATGAGTCCTCCGTTGTGAAACCCATATTATTTGAAACTTAGTGAATGTAAGGCATACTGAAAGCTTGTACATTGTATATATTATTATTGTAAAGTTATAGAAAGATGCGTATTGCAATTTTAGAAAGTGATAATAAATTACAAAATTTAAAAAAGGGATAAATAATGATTTCATAAAGATTAGATATGATAATGAATTTTTATAAATTTTTTGGGAAGACATTTCAAAATTCTGAATTATACTAATTGAAACTGTTTAAATTCATGGACCTTATGGAAAAATAAAAATAAATAGAAAAATTTGGGCCAATTAGGGGTCCTAATTAAGGGTTTATATTCATCTATGCTATTTTCATTATATCTTAAAATGTATAACTCAGATCAACAAGAGAATTTAATAGGAAGTATTAAATTATGTGCTCTTTAATCTAGATGGATTAGATTATAAAAAATGATTGATTAAAATGCTTAACTTAAGTGCATCAGAACGCGTGCCCAGAAGTCAAACACATGCAACCATACACATACAGAACTTCCCATTCATAACTTTTATTTTCAATTAATTGTTCATTAAATTGATATCTTAGGATATTTAAGGCCGTTCCAGATGAAATTGTATGGGCAAGCCTATTTTAACATATCCTACATAATGAACGGACTAGATCATAGAAATTATGTTTAAAAAATTTTTGAACAACCAGAATTACATAAGATTTCATAAATTAATTTTAAATGCCAATATCTTAAACTATACAAATTATTTTGATATGAAAAGTGAGATAGATGGTTAAATTTATATGCTCTATAATATAAATGGATTGGATATGAAAAAGGATTAAATAATGCATTTATATAATTCCAAATTTTACATTCAAAAACGTGCATGAATTCATCGATGCATGGTATGTCCCTATCCCTTGGAATATGCATATGTAACATTTTCACCATATATTCACATTTTATTAATTGAAATAATTATATATACACAATTCCATTTGAGATAAAATTTCATGAGTAAGCTCAAATTAATGTACCCTACTTGATGAACTGAGTAGATTATACAAAACATAATTATAAATGAGAAAAAAATAAATTAAAAATTTGAATGAATTGCATTAGTTAATTTCAAATGCTTATATCTTAACCAATTTTAACCATTTAGACATGAAACTTGTTATGAACATCTAATTTAATGTGTCTTACAATATAGACAGGATAGATTATAAAGAACACTCTTAGAAAATTTTAAAATAGCATTGAATTATGTGTAATAATATATACACATACGCTGTTAAAAGAAATGGGATGGTAGTCACATGAAAAAATATAACGATAATAATGAATAAAAGAACGAAGTCAATAGCTTTAGAGAAACCGACCTAGCCTGATGAAATGAATCCTTGCCACTTGCCTATGTTAAAATATGTAGCTACCAATAAAAAAGAAAAGGAAAGGAAATCGTTCGCAGTAAGTAGACATGGGCGGTGCATGCAAAGCAATGATGTGGTAGCAAAATGAGAACGCGGCTAAGCATGGTTAAATGATTTTACCAAGGTTAACTGATGGGTGATGAAGGTATAAAAGACTGAGAAATTGACAATATCATTTTGATGTAAAGTTGTTGATAAGGAAAAGAAAAGAAGAAGAAAGAAAGGCTGAGCAGAAGAACACCGGACATCCCATAGCTTTAATCTTTACTTAATTATATACTAGGTACGAACGGTTTCACGCCTACAATTGAATTTCCTTAGGTGCAGGTTCAATATTTACACATGTATTAAAATCTCTTCTTCTACCTGATTTACATCCAAATGATTTTACCTATTATATATGTTCCTTTAATTCATACAAAAAATATTTATAACAAATATACCCTGTTTATTATTAATGAATCCTACCAATAAATAGTAATGAATAATATACTTATAATTATAATAGAATTTTAATTTATTGCTGCCATTATTAGGAAACAAAAATAATAGATTGAGATTTAGATAAATAAATAAATCAAAGAATAATATGGTGACGTGAGTTGGAAAGCTAAACAGATTTTTTAGGAAATGCTTAGAAATCATCTAGTTGGTGATTCAGTATAATAACTAAGAAAAAAATACCCGTGGGTATATAAATATATGTGTGTGTATAGTATATATTACCAAAATATAAAATAGTCATTTCCACTTGTTTAGGAAAAGAAAAAGAAAAGATCGATGAGACAAGTTGATATTTTAAGGTAAGCAAGTAATGTCTTGAAATTATTTATTTTCAGAATGATTGAATGACTTGCAATTCATTTCATTATGGTGTTTTTCATTATTATTTAAGGATGACCATCCCCATAGTGTGTTTGAAAAATATATTTATTAATCTGTTTTATAAATGATTATGTCATTTTCTCAATTTGAAAAGAAAATAAAAAGATGAATGTGATTATTTCTTAAAGTTATGCTAGCATATGTATGATGCATGGTGCACAAAGATACAAGTCCATTTTAGAGGTATAAGCAGACCAAAGTTTCCTTCTAATGTGACCGAGTCGCTGATATAGGCCCAAAGGCCGACGGCGCCCTCCCTAAAATAGGGGGTAGATGAATTGATGGTCGCTTAGCTAGCGTACCATCTAATGAAGGTTTAAGATATGAATGTGAAATGTGCATTTGCATGTGCATTATTTATGAAATGCTAAATTGTGAAACAAAAATATTTATTTAAATGAAAATACTTGCTTACTGAGTCTAGTACTCACATTTTGTTTTTCCCAACCTTTGACAGGTACAGTAAGGTTTAAAAAGAAAAAAAATGTCTCAATTTAGAGACTCTTAAGGTCGTATGGTTCTCATATATTTTGATGAATGGTAAGGTTTTGAGAGTACAGTACTATAAGGTTACAAAGATTGATGGTGTAAAGGAATTTTAGTGATTTGTAAATATTATATGATTTTAGTTGCCAGTAAATGATTGCTCGTAAATTAAAATCAGATTGAAGTGAAAACCCCGCCGCGTGAATAGGGCTATAATCCTGCTCACAGTTTACTAACTAAACGATCCTGGAGTAAGGTTCTGGTGCCTCGGGTCGGGGGCACCACAGAGAGTGGTATCAGGGCCAAGGTGTTAGTAATAGGCATTAAAAAGATAATAATAAAATTATAATGACGAATGAAATAAAATTAATTTATAATATCTATATATTATGTACTATCATTTATGTTGTGTAAAACTGTGATGTAATGTTATGACTCTTTTGTAAGATATAGCTAATTGATTATGTTTTGAAATATAGATGGAAAATAAGGAAAAGGTAATAATGGACCCAGACATGATGAGAAGAGAGGCAGAAGAAGTAGAAAAAAGACAAAGGATAGAGGAGAATTTGAATAGATGGTGGGCATCACAAATGGATATCTTTCTTTTAAACCCCCATACCTGAGGAGTACCTCAACTCAAACCCTATATCCTCTGTGAAAGTAGAAGGTACAATAGACCCTCAGCATCACCCCTTGCAACCAGGACCCAGCTTTAGGGGATCTACTAGTAGAACTCCCATACAAGAGGCTACTCCACCCCTTTGAGCAAGCCTACGACCACTTCCCCCCGTGGCTACTAATAGAATTAATAATAAAGAGTTGTAAAAGTGTTGGGATTAGATACCCGCCCCTATTCCGCCTAACCGGGGGCCTTGGTACTATTTTCTGGGAGGATATATCCGCTTCCACTATGGGGTAAGTCGGAATGTAATAGACCAAGAAGAAAGAAAATTTGTTAGGAAAAGGGAGAAAGCTCGAGCCCGGGGTGAGAAAGTAGTAGAGGAAGCCCCTCCACAACAACCAGATGAATATATACTAACAATTCTGGATAGTGATGATGACGAGCCTGTAGGAAATATAAGTGAGAACGATGATGAAGACTCCAGTGAAGGGTCTATTATAAATAAAGATGAACTAGACTAGTCGAATACCAGTACTATCACTAAGGAGCCTACACTCGTACGGCCTAGGCGTAGGTGCGACTAGTGAAATTAGAATAGACGAGTCTAGCGGATGTTTCTTTTGACGTTGATGATATGTATGAATGTCTAATATGTGTTGTATATATTATGATACCAAAGCACTTTTTGTTGTAAAAACAAACTTGTTCATACTGAGGTATGTGGAAAAAAATGGTTGTTGTTGATATTTGTGTTTGTTATGAATAATTGTGTGTGATTATTTTAAAATAATAAGAAATGTTACAAATATAATATTTATATGTCTAGATAACATAATGTCTAACACACGAGCAAGGACTAGGCTAGATAAAGAAAAAGCAGCTGTAAATGAGGAACCCGTAATTCAACATGAAATAAGAGAGCCTAGTAGTGTATCTAAGCAGCCAACGGAAAGGGAACATCCAAATCAGAGAACCCGTCAACGCCAAGGTAATGTAAATCCTGATCTAGCCATTGAAAATGAAATTTCTATAGATGATACCAGACAAGTCAGGATGATAGAAGAACAAGTAGCTATAGCTGTAAGGGAAGCTATGCAGCAAGCAACCTGAGAATGGGTAACCCAAATGGCTGAAATAATCTAAAATCTCTAGGAAAGTGTGAAACCCTAAACCACATAGGGCTCATGTATATGCATTGGACACATAAATATGATTCATATATGATTTAATTGAATTATGAATGATTTACTTTGCAATTTTGATAATTATTACAATCAGGTCCAATGGTTATGAATGATGATTGAATTAATCATTATAAGCCGATATGTGTTCGCAGTCTCATCGCAAGTGCACGGGTCGTAGATTGTAGTATATAAATTATCGATCCACAGGGAATTCAGGACTATAAATTTTGCTTTTAAACGCTTTTGTATCGGATATGAGGAGAATATAGTAAATAAAATAGAAAAATAGAAAAATGGGAAGAGAAAATTATAAATTAAAACGAGTAGAGAACGAGAGTGCCAGTACCTAGGGTCTAGAATTTCACATGTGACTTTTGCAACGGGTAATGGTATAATGATTTAATATGAATATTGTTTGTTAAAGGAAAACAAACCCTAATTTATCCTTGCACCTTCTCTAGAAACCTACAAGGCGTACCCTAATTTTCTTAACTACCTATTCTCATGGGATTAAGCCAATTAGAATTCATTAAGTTCTGTGGTTTGTTCACGGAATTCTTCAAGGTCATCATGCCTATTCTCATGGTCTTAGATTTTCAGGTTTAATAACTTGATTATCGTATATTTGGTTTTCACCTCTCGATTCCATCACCTAATATATGGAATTATGCGAAAATATGGGCCCATGTACAAAGCAAGCATTAAAATCATAAGATATTAAATTAACAACAATATCCACCAAAAATAAATTAAAAGCCCACGCCACGCTACATTGTACGCATATTACATCCTAAACCCTAGATTTAGAGTTTATCCAAGCACGTTTAAGTCAAAAATAAAATTCAAATTCAAATCCATCTTAAACAAAGCAATAAAAATTAAAAAGGGAAAAGATAGGAAGGCTTATTAGTTTGAAGCTCCTGATAGTGTGTCGGCCGCTTCACACCACTTGCCGGTCCGCCTTTTGCCCGTGCTCTCCACCTCCTCTCTCTCTCTCTCTCTCTCTAAATTCTGCCCTTTGAAATTTTTTGTAAATCTGCTGCTGCTCGTCAATTTCTCCTCCCCAAAACCTGCTGCCCGTCCTTTTTTATAGCTGTCCAAAATTACGCAATAGGTGGGCCCCATCTTTATTAAACGCAATCCCAATTGCGTTGAATTTACCTGCATAATCAGTGATAAAAATTTGGATGTGATCTGCTTTGTGAAGTGGACACATCTGTGCTTGGACGTAAAGGATTCTGATGGATGGTGCGGCTGGATTTTGCGTGGTTTAATGCTGAATTTTGACCCGCTGGATTTAATTGGTTGATGGGCCCCACTAGACTTTTAACGGTCTGGATGACTGGATCAGAAAGGACGGCTAATGAATTGGCATATGCGGTGCTGATGCATTAAAGATGTGCATGGTTGTTGATATTTTAACGGCTGATCTTGATCAACGCTGAAGGCGATTGCAGCTTGGATTAATTTTCTTCCGTTGATCTGGTCAGCTAGAATTTCTAATGGTGGACAACTTGTTCTTATGGACGGCTCAGATTTAATTAGACGACTTGTGCATGATTTTTGGACGGTTGATTCATGTCTGATGGGCAGGATTTTGCATGGTTAGCTGCTAAATTTGAAACCGTTGATTTGGTTAAATCTTGCAATCAAAAATTGTTGAACGGTCTTGAATTAATCTGCTTGATGGGCGATTGATGATTTCTAGTTGCTAAAAAAAAAATCTGGACAGTGATGAATGGCGTGATTAGCATGATCGGTGCAAATTCTGGCCTGGACGGTTGTGATGGTTCGGTGCTAAAATTTCTGGATGGTCTTGATCATGGAATGGACGGCTGTAGTGGCCCACTGTTTGGACGGCTGGAATTTTGTTTGATTTTCTGCAGCTTGTGGGCGGTGATGGTTTTGTTGGATGGACGGCGGTGATTTTTGTAGGGCCCACTTGCTGAAATTTATTTTTTTCCTGCATAAAAAAATATTTTAAGTCATTAATTGCTCAAATTAATAAATGGGTTTCCAATATAAAAAATTATTTAAACTCATTTGGCAACAAATAAAATTATAATTTCAAGCCAAAAGATCACAAAAATTGTTTAAATTGCTTGAAATTAATATTTAATACCCAAATGTTACAAAAACATGTCTTAAACCAAATTTAACATTAAACCCAATTAATTACCCACCAAATTGGTATAAAATGCTCACAAATTATATTATTAATTTGCAATTATCAATATGGGTCAATATGATTAAAGTGGCCTAATGAGAATTGAAAAGTATTAGTGTGTCATGAATAATTAATTTAATTTTCATGATTCGATTAATGGGAATTAGAGTGATAATTATAGAATTAAATTGGAAAATACTAGAAAATTCATAACTTGACGCCTGTAAAGCGGATTGAGATGAAACTTGAAAGGTAAACACATAATTTTGTGTCCAATCTTATGGAAATGTTAGATTATGAAAATTTTGATGGGATTAGGATGATAATTGATCATTTTCATCCAAAATCCAAAAGTTAATTTCAAATGATCATATCTAGAGATAGAAAAGTCGGATTGAGACGAAATCTGAAATGGTCGAATAAAATTATGAGATTAACACTATGGAAGGATTGGATTAATCTAATTATTGTGAAATTATGCTTAAACAAAAAAAGGTGTGTACCTTTGACTTTATGCACTATAAGGTAGCCTGCATTTATATTAAAGTTAAAGAAATTAATTATATAATTAATGGCATATACGAGGTGTCGAAAGGAGGTAATTACAAGTGAATTTCCTAAAATAGCAAAATCTATGAAAATTTCAAGTGTTTAATGAGAGGATTAAATGGCTAATGGCTAGCCTCAAAGGAGCTTGAAGTGGTGGCACATGGGGTGACGTCCAAGGGCCTTCTTCATAGATTTTTCTTGATTTTTAAATATGAAAAAATCATACCTAGATGAGCTATGTGAATAGGGTAAGTAAACGGACATTAAATAAGGTAGAATTTTGTGGCAAAAAAATGCCACAAGATCATGACAAGTGAACATCTCCATTTGGACAGGACGGTAGGCATCAAGAGTGGTGGACGTCCAAGGGTTGTTGCTTGATTTTTGTGATTTTTTTAAGATGCTAAATGTGCATCTAAGTGAGCTACTAGCTAGGATAATTAAATGTCCATAAATTAAAGCTGCATTTTTGTGGAAAAATGGAAAAGGGGGCAGCTACAAGGGACGTCCAAGGTGGACAGCTTGGTGGCCCATCAATGCAATAGATTTTGATGGATTTTTACATAGATAATTTTCTAATTTACTTGGAGCTAGATGTGCCATATCAACAAGGGATAAATATGCCTTAATTTGATGTGGCAAGTGGGCCCAAAAAGCTGAAAAAAATCAAATTATATGAGGGGGGGACGTCCATGTGCTATGAAGGTTGGAGAGAGAAAATTCAAGGAGAAAAATCTCCAAACCAAGGCAGTCGTTGCAAGTCCCTGGTCCAACAAGAAAAGGGCAAGAAAAAGGGGAGAAGAAGAGAAAAAAAAAAGGAAAAGGAAGCAAAGAATTCAAGTTAGGGAAATTGAGTTCAAATTTGATTCAATTCAAGTAAGTTTATCTTGAGTTTTGAATCATTTAAACCTAGTTTTCTACCTCAATTTATGAGTCATTAATGTGATTTATAATAAACCCTTAAAGGATGATTCATGATGCCCTTGATTAGGGTATTGAATAAGGATTGAATGACAAGAATGAAATCAAGCGTTCAAGAGGGAGAAAATGGAGAATAGGGTTGAATATGGGTTGATAAACCTAGCTAAAATTTTCTTAATCCCATATGTTAAGTTACTGTTTTGATTTATTATCATGATTATATAGTTATTCATGATCAAATAAATTATATATATTGATTTGCGTATAAGACATGAACCCTAGAAAGGATGAAACTTAGGGTTTACAACTTAACCGATTTTTACTTTTTTATATGTATGATTCATGAATTAGCCTAAATGATTTATGGATGATTTAGAGGGTAAAATACTCCAAACCTAAGGTACTTTGGACGTTCAAAATGGTTTGGGAAAGATTACCCTAAATGTGATTTTTAGGGGCATACATAGGGACGTCCAAGAGAGGTGCAAGAAGGGTACCCTACGAGCATATGAAGTTGCTATTTTGTAAACAACAAATATATGGATTTTAAACATGTGATAATCCCCTAAATTTGGGTTAAGAAAAGTATGATTAGTTGCTGGAATTAAGAGATTAAAAATCTATTTTGATTTAAGTATCAAAAGAGACATTGAAAGTGTGTAAAACGGGTCCCAAAGTTTCTGTTTTAAAACCCTATGATTAGTGGATTAAAATTCCATAAAAATTCTCTAAACGAAGTGTTGATTAAGGAGTTTAATCATGCTGAATTAGAAAGCAAGTTGCTAATTTGAAAAATTTTAAGAAACACATAAACTATGTGTTGTAAAATGAACATGTATGGAGAGATAGGCATGAGTAAAAGATAAATGACTTATGTGGGTTGTTAAAATTCAAAAATGCACAAAAATATGACAAAATGCTTGAATTATGTTGTTTTTTTGATAAATAATAATAATCTCAAATTTTGAGATTAATATATGTGGTTTAGGACATCAACTAAGTGTTTAAAATAAGCACGATGTGTAAATTATGAAAAATATGTAAAAAATGATAAATAGAAGTAATGAACCTCATATGGTGATTAATGAATGTGTTATGATATATATAAATATTAATCTAAATATGGGTATTAAACATATGGTGTAATGGATGATATGATGCATAAGTTGTTCTAAGTATGTGCGCCCAACTTGGAATTCAAGTGGGTTGTGTATGTTATTGAAAATGGATTGGAAAACTAAGCTGAAAGCAAGCAAATGAAAATTATATAAATGCTATGTCATTCTTACGTGTATAGGCAAAGGTAAAAAAAAGGTCAACCAGGAAAGCTGACGTGATCAAGGTAAGCAAGTAATTTTCTAAATGATTTTGTTTCTCAACTTATTCTAAAATAGTTACAAATGATGTTCTAACTACTTTGATTTGTCTAGTAAATGATATTTGAATTTATTTCTAAGGTATTTAAGGATGGTCATTACTTAGTTCAATATATGTTAAAATGATCATTTCATTTGCTAACTGATTTACATAACTGCTTTAGTAAATGTTTTATGAAAAATAATGACTTATGAATTCATGAAAGAAAAATCATGCTAGCATGTCAAAGACGAGTTTTATGAATGGTTCTTGTGCACAAAGCATTAGGTCCACCTTAAAGGTTTAAGTGAACCGATTGTTCTCCTTTCGTATGACCAAGTCGCTAAGTAGGCCAAAAGCCGGCGGTGCCCTCCCTGAGATGGGAGAAGACGGAGACAGATAGTTGCCTAGCTAACTTCTATCCTATGACGAACATGTTTTATAATCTTGCATCAGATTATGCATGATATACCCGTGATGGGTATAAGGAACATGTTTTCATGATATACCCATAAGTGGATATAATTTTGCTTTCCAAGATATTTTAAATAAAATATGTTGCCTGCAAAATGAGTTGCCTGACAAATATTCAACTTGCTTATTGAGTTTCGACTCACGTTTTGTTTTCCAAACTCATAGACAAGTGAAAGAATGAAGGTGACAAAGGAGAAAAAACTGAGCAATGAAGAATGTAAAACTTTATGATCACTTATATGTGTCACTTATGATGAATGGTTGTAAAATGACATGACATTGCTTTTATGATGTTCTTATACCAGTGATGTTATATCATATGCTTCATGGACAAGTGTTTAAGGAATGTTGAGTATGTTATGATTAACTACGCTTATCTATGAAAGAATATGTGAGTATCAGGACATAAATGGACTAAATGGACACTTGATGGAAAATAGCATGAAACTAATTCCTAAAGAGTAATAGTTAAATGAATAAATATCCAACAAGCCCGCTGTGTGACAAGGCAACAATCCTGATCACGTTTACCAGTCAATAATGATTCCGGAGTAAGGTCCAAGATGTAACGCTCGGGTTGGGGGCGCCACAAAAAGAACTCAACAAAACCAACTAGGAAGGAATGAAAGAGAAAGATTTGCTCAAGCAGTGACTCCTAATCCGCAACCTAGACCAGTAGAAGTTGAGAATGATATTTTAGAAGCTGACTGGAAGGCTATTAATATCTTTTTAGCTCAACGTCCTCCAAAATTTACTGGTGAATCCTGCTCAAGCTGAGCAATGGTTAGCAGAGATAAGGAAATTATTTAGGATTTCACCTTGTAATGATAATCAAAAGGTTTTATGTACTACTTACTTATTAATTAGAGATGCAAGTGAATGGTGGGAAACTTTATTAGTCACTATGCCAGAACTTGAAAAAGTGATTTGGCAGATTTTGTGGAAGAATTTAATAAAAAATATCTCCCAACAAGTCTTCAAAGTCAAAAAGTTATTGAGTTTGAGCGACTCTATCAAGGTAGAATGACAATTACAGAATATGCAACCAAGTTTAATGCCTTAGTAAGATATATACCTTGGATTGCAAGTGTGCCTGAGAATAAAGCTCAAAGATTTCAACAAGGGCTAAGGTCACATTTACGAGAGAGTCTTGCACCTTTTTAATAAAGGATTATGCATCAAGCTTAGAAAGAGCAAGAGCGTTAGAAATGGAGACACTAAGAACTCAAGAATTACAGTAAGGGAAAAGGCAATTTGTTCCTAACATCAAAGAAAATGATGCAAGGAAAGAAAAAAATAAGAGATTATTTGTGGAGAGGAAAAAAATGAAATTTTAAAAAGAAAAGTCCTCCTGTTTGTAAGAATTGTCAAAAATGCCACTGTGGTGAATGTTTAAAAGAGTCAAACAAGTGCTTCAACTGTAGTCAAAAAGGTCATATGGCAAAAGATTGTGGAACTGTTAAGGCAAGGATGATAAAATGCTTTATTTGCGATCGAGTAGGACATATTACTCCAAATTGTCCAAATAGAGTACAGGGAGCACAAAGACGGGGAAGACCAGCCCAGCAGAAAATAACTCCAACTGTCAATCATCAAGGAACTTCTACAAATCCAGTACAAGTGCATGCATTGACTCGCACTGAATCATAAGAACAAGATGGAAAAGTGGTTACAAGTATGGTTTACATTTTGAGAAATTCTGCAGTAGTGTTATTTAATTCTGGTGCTACGCATTCATTTATAGTATGTCAATATATAACAACTCATGTACTGCCGGTAAAAGAAATAAATAATACTATACACGTAGAATCCCCTATGTATAGGTTGACAAGTACTAACCAAATTTGCAAAGCATGCCTTATTATGATAGGATCAATGAATTTAGAAGTAGACATAACCCTCTTACCTATGACTGAATTTGATATAATGTTAGGAATAGATTGGTTGAGCCAATGGGGAGTTACAATAAATTGTAAACATAAGAAAGTACAGTTTGAGCCAGCTCCACATAAAGAAATATCTATTGAAAAGTTGAAGAAGCCTGAGAACTCTACAGTACTGATATTGGCTATGAAAGTGGCAAGAATGGCCCGCCAACAATGTCAAGCCTATCTTATTTCGGTCAACACTATAGAGGAAAAAGAAATACCAATTAAACAAATTTCAATAGTAAATGAATTTATGGATCCAAAGGAGTTGCCTAACCTACCTCCAAAAAGAGAAGTGGACATGGTAATCGACATTATACCAAGTACGTCTCCAATATCTAAGGCGCCATACCACATGACTCCAACAGAAATGGTTGAACTGAAAACTTAGATTCAAGAATTGTTAGATAAATGATTTATTAGACCCAGTGTGTCATCTTGGGGAGCCCCAGTTTTGTTTGTAAGAAAGAAAGATGGAAGTTTAAAATTATGCATTGATTATAGGGAATTGAATTGAGTCATTGTGAAAAATAAATATTCTCTTCCTCGAATTGATGATTTATTTGATCAACTCAATGGAGCATCCACTTTTTCAAAAATAGATCTACAATCAGGTTATCATCAATTAAAAATTAGCCCTGGTGATATTCACAAAATGGCATTCCGAACAAGATATGGATACTATGAATTTTTAGTTATGCCATTTGGACTTGCAAATGCTCCTGCTATTTTCATGGACATAATGAATAGAATATTTCGAGAATACTTGGATCAATTTGTTGTGGTGTTCATTGATGATATTTTAATTTATTCAAAGTCAGAGGAAGAATACCAAATGCATCTTAGGATGGCCTTGGACAAGTTGAGAAAAGAAAATTTATATGCCAAATTGAAGAAATGCGAATTTTGGCTGAAGCAAGTCACATTTTTAGGACATATTATATCTAAAAAAAGAATTTAGGTTGACCCTCAGAAAATCGAAGCAATTCTTAAATGGCTAAGACCAACAAGTGTTACTGAAATTAGGAGTTTCTTAGGATTAACTGAGTATTATAGAAGGTTTGTGGAAGGATTTTCACAGTTATTTGCACCACTTACCCGATTAACACGAAAAGGAGTTCGATATATTTGGTCAGACGAATGTCAAGATAGTTTTCAAAAATTGAAGCATCGATTGGTTGAAGCACCTATTTTAACCTTACCCGAGAGGAATGAGGAATTTGTAGTATATAGTGATGCTTCGAAGAAAGGATTGCGATGCATACTCATGAAAAAGGAAAAAGTTATAGCTTATGCATCCCGACAACTCAAGCCTAACGAGGTAAACTATCCTACTCATGATTTGGAACTTGCAGCAATGGTATTTGCATTAAAAATATAGAGACATTATTTATATGATGTTGAATATGAAATTTACATTGATCATAAAAGTCTCAGTATATTTTCACTCAAAAGGAGATTAATATGAGACAAAGAAGATGACTGGAATTATTTAAGGACTATGATCTCAGTATTTTATATCACCCATGCAAGGCAAATGTTGTGGCAGATGCTTTAAGTTGAAATGTTAGAGTGGCACACCTGATCACTAAAGAGGAAGGATTACTTAGAGAAATGAGGCAAGCAGAATTAATTGTATGTCCACCCGGAATGCAAATAAAATTATCGCAAACGCAGTTACAATCTTCACTATTTGAGCAAATTAAATGTGGACAACAGAATGATGTAGCTCTAAAGAAATATCTAGAACAAATGAGGCAAAAAGATCTTATTGAGTATACTATTGATAACCAAGGTATATTTCGATATAAAAATCGTATTTGTGTACCAAATCAGGTTGAACTAAAGAATCAGATTTTGAGAGAGGCACATTTCTCTCCATTTTCTATGCATCCTGGAAGTACAAAGATGTGTCTGACCTTAAAAATGGCTATTGGTGGAACAACATGAAGAGAGAAATTGCAAAGTTTATTGTCAAATGTCTAACTTGTCAGAAAGTGAAAGCAGATCATCAGCAAACTCCAGGTAAATTACAATCTCTTGAAGTGCCAGAATAAAAATGGGATGATATTACTATGGACTTTATTGAAGGTTTACCTCGGACACAGAAAGGAAATGATTCTATATGGGTGATAGTTGATCGCTTATCTAAGGTAGCTCATTTTGTACCTGTGAAGAGGAATTTCTCTGTGGAAAGGTTAGCTAAATTTATTATAAGAAAATTGTTTGTCTTCATGTGGTACCTAAGTCAATAGTATCTGATCGGGATACAATTTTTACCTCTAGATTTTGGAAATGTTTGCATCAAATCCTAGGAACGCAGTTAAAATTTAGCACTACATTTCATCCCTAAACTAATGGGCAAATAGATCGAGTTAATCAAATTGTTGAGGATATACTTCGAATGCGCACTTTGAAATTTAGAGGATCATGAGATGAATATTTATCAATAGATGAATTTGCCTATAATAATAGTTATCAGGCAAATATATAGATGGCCCCATTTGAAGCCCTATATGGATGGAGATGTTGAACTCTATTAAATTGGGATGAAGTGAGGGAAAGAAAATTAGCCCCAGATTTATCAAAAAGAATGGAAAAAAAGTGCAAGTGATTCGACAATGTATACTCACAGCCCAGAGTCGGCAAAAGAGTTATACAGATTGCAAATGAAGGGATCTAAATATCCAGATTGGTGATCACGTATTTGTAAAAATAACACCAATCAAAGGAGTCACACAATTTGGAAAAAAGAGTAAATTAAATCCAAGATATATTGGGTCATTTAAAGTATTAGAAAAGATTAGCAATTTAGCCTACAGGATAGGATTAGCTCCAGCCTTAGCAGCGGTTCATAATGTATTTCATATCTCGATGCTTAGAAAGTATGTATCAGACCCGACTCATATCCTCACAGTAGATGCCTTGTCAATTCAAGATCATTTAAATTATAAAGAAAGACCTATCAAAATCCTAGATTATAAGATACAAAGGCTTCGAAATCGGGAGATTGAGTATGCCAAAGTTCAATGGAACCGATACTTTGAAAATAAAGCAACCTAGGAACTTCGTGAAGAAGTAGAAAGAAAATATCCACAATTATTTGAAATAAAATAGGTTTCGAGACGAAACCTTTTGTAAGGAGGGGAGAATTGTGAAACCCATATTATTTGAAACTTAGTGAATATAAGGCATACTAAAAGCTTGTACAGTATGTATATTATTGTTGTAAAGTTATAGAAAGATGGGTATTGCAATTTTAGAAAAGTGAGATTAAATTACAAATTTTAAAAAAGGGGTAAATAATGATTTCATAAAGATTAGATATGATAATGAATTTTTATAAATTTTTCGAGAAGAAATTTCAAAATTCTGAATTATACCAATTGAAACTGTTAAAATTCTCGAACCTTATGAAAAAATAAAAATAAATAGGAAAATTTGGGCCAATTAGGGGTCCTAATTAAGGACTTATATTCATCTATGCTATTTTCATTTTATCTTAAAATATATAACTCAGATCAACAAGAGAATTTAATAGGAAGTATTAAATTATATGCTCTTTAATCTAGATGGATTAAATTATGAAAAACAATTGATTAAAATGCTTAACTTAAGTGATCAGAACGCGTGCCTAGAAGTCAAACTCATGCGAGCGTACACATAAAGAACCTCCCATTCATAAATTTTTATTTTTAGTTAATTGTTCATTAAATTGATATCTTAGGATATTTAAGGCCATTTGAGATGAAATTGTATGGACAAGCCTATTTTAACATACCCTAGGTAATGAATGGACTAGATTATAGAAATTATGTTTAAAAATTTTTAAACAACCAGAATTACATAAGATTTCATAAATTAATTTTAAATGCCAATATCTTAAACCATACAAATTATTTTGATATGAAAAGTAAGATGGATGGTTAAATTTATATGCTCTATAAGGATTGGATTATGAAAAAGGATTAAATAATGCATTTATATAATTCCAAATTTTGCACTGAAAAATGTGCATGAATTCATCAATGCATGGTACGTCCCTATCCCTTGGAACATGCATATGTAACATTTTCACCATATATTTCATATTTTATTAATTGAAATAACTATATATACACAATTCCATTCGAGATAAAATTTCACGAGTAAGCTCAAATTAATGTACCCTACTTGATTAACAGAGTAGATTATACAAAACATAATTATAAATGAGAAAAAAATTAAATTAAAAATTTGAATGAATTGCATTAGCTAATTTCAAATGCTTATATCTTAACTAATTTTAACCATTTAGACATGAAACTTGTTATGAACATCTAATTTAATGTGTCTTACAATATAGACAGGATAGATTATAAAGAACACTCTTAGAAAATTTTAAAACAACCTTGAATTATGTGTAATAATATATACACATAAGCTGTTAATATAAATGGGACGGTAGTCACATGAAAAAAAATTTAATAATAATAATAAATAAAAGAACGAAGTCAATAGCTTTAGAGAAACCGACCTAGCCTGATGAAATGAATCCTTGCCACTTGCCTATGTTAAAATACGTGGCTACCAATAAAAAAAAGAAAAGGAAATCGCTGGCAGCAAGTAGACATGAGTGGTGCATGCAAAGCAATGATGGGGCAGCAAAATGAGAACGCAGCTAAGCATGGTTAAATAATTTTACCAAGGTTAATCGATGGGCGATGAAGGTATAAAAGTTTGAGAAATTGACAGTATCATTTTGGTGTAAAGTCGTTGATAAGGAAAAAAAAAAAAGAAGAAAGAGAGGTTGAGCAAAAGAACACCAGACATCCCATACCTTTGATCTTTACTTAATTATATACCAGGTACGAATGGTTTCACGCCTACCATTGAATTTCCTTTGGTGCAGGTTCAATATTTACACATGTATTAAAATCTCTTCTTCTACCTGATTTATGTCCAAATGATTTTACGTATTATATACATTCCTTTAATTCATGAAAAAAATATTTATAACAAATATACCCTATTTATTATTAATGAATCCTACCAATAAATAGCAATGAATAATATACTTATAATTATAACAGAATTTTAATTTATTGTTGTCATTATTAGGAAATAAAAATAATAGGTTGAGATTTAAATAAATAAATCAATCAAAGAATAATATGGTGATGTGAGTTGGAAAGCTAAACAGATTTTTTATGAAATGGATAGAAAATGTCCAGTTGCTGATTCGTTATAATAACTAAGAAAAAATTACCTGTAGATATATAAAATATATATGTGTGTGTGTATAATATATATTATCAAAATATAAAATAGTCCTTTTCACTTGTTTAGAAAAAGGAAAAGAAAAGATCGATAAGATAAGTTGATATTTTAAGGTAAGCAAGCAATGTCTTGAAATTATTTATTTTCAAAATGATTGAATGACTTGCAATTCATTTCATTCTGGTGTTTTTCAATATTATTTAAGGATGACCATCCCCATAATGTGATATGAAAAATGTATTTATTAATCTGTTTTATAAATGATTATGTCATTTTCTCAATTTGAAAAGAAAATAAAAAGATGAATGCAATTATTTCTTGAAGTTATACTAGCATATGTATGATACATGGTGCACAAAGGTACGGTTCCATTTTAGAGGTGTAAGCGGACCAAAGTCCCCCTCTAATGTGATCGAGTTGCTGATATAGGCGCAAAGGCCGACGGTGCCCCCCTTAAAATAAGGGGTAGACGAATTGATGGTCGCCTAGCTAGCATACCATCTAATGAAGGTTTAAGGCATGAATGTGAAATGTGCATTTGCATGTGCATTATTTATGAAATGCCAAATTGTGGAACAAAAATGTTTATTTAAATGAAAATATTTGCTTACTGAGTCTAGTACTCACATTTTATTTTTCCCAACTTAGACAGGTACAGTAAGATTAAAAAAAATATTTCAATTTAAAGACTCTTAAGGTTGTATGGTTCTCGTATATTTTGATAAATGGTAAGGTTTTGAGAGTACAGTACTATAAGGTTACAAATATTGATGGTGTAAAGGAATTTTAGTGATTTGTAAATATTATAGGATTTTAATTGCCAGAAAATGATTGCTTGTAAATTGAAATCAGATTGAATTGAAAACCTCGTCGCGTGAACAGGGCTACAATCCTGCTCACAGTTTAGTAACTAAACGATCCTGAAGTAAGGTTCCAGCGCCTCGGGTCGGGGGTGCCACATCCGTATATCTCCACCACCTACCTCCTCTACTTACTCATATCCCTTTTCTTTATTCTTTCTCCCCATTTCGCTTTTAGTCCCTTTGGCTTAAACCCCAACCTTAGCTAACTTCCAAAAGGCATATCAGCCTCTTTTTTTCCTAGAAACTCTTGTCTACATTCATTACATTCTTTATAAATGTGCCACATTTTCCCACAAGCATAACAAAATGTGTGCAATTTTTCATATTGAAAGTTCACCCATCTCCTCTCCTATGATCCTATTTGGATAAAAATCCCCTTCCTAAGTGATTTCCTTGTATTCAACTTAACTTTTATTCTGAAGATTTGTTCATTCACCTCTATATGCATGCACTATAAAAAAGATTCTCCTATCATCTTCCCCAATTCAATTTTTTCAACCAAATAGGGAATATTCGACACCTGTTACCACATTGGAGTCTTTACAATGACAACCTCCTCCATACTCTTTGGGGTTGTCGCCTCCTCCACTATTACCAGCTGTCTGTCAAACAACCAAGATCTCTCATGTAGAACCACCCATTTATCCTCTTTTATATCAAAAGTGACCAAGAAAAGATTGTTATCCATTTATGTGAAACTGATGCATCCCTTTGATTTTCATACCTTGTTCATTATCAATTTAAACATCTCCTTGTTGTAAATTTTTTTGCGCATATTGAGCACGAGATCGTTGACCGACCCCTTGGATTGATTCTTGTACATTTGCTCACATCAACCTTCAGCATTTGGATTTCTTCCCCTAATAGTTTTGCCTCAGCTGATGGCATTTTCTCTAATTTCACGATGCCCTTTCCCTCAACAAGATCCCTAAACAACACCTTCCCCTTCTCTGCTCAAGATCCCCTTGTTCACCTTCTCCAGCACCTCATCCGGATACTAGAGATGAGAGGGAAGAAAACATGCGCTCAGGGATTTAAATGGCCAGACAGAGAGAATGCCACCGTGGTGTTGGCAATGTTTTAAAAACCGAACCGGTAACTGAACTGTTTTTGTGTCCAGTTCAGGTTCAACCGTGGTTCAAACCGTTTTGAACCGTGATGTCAGCATGACATAATTATGACGTAATAATTATATTTAATTTATTTTAATTATTTCAAAATTAAATTAAATATATAAATAAATATAAATTATATGTAATATAAAAATTACACTTGCCATCAATAATACATTCAAGTTCATCATGTTAAAATTATCATGCAAATCAAGAAAAAAATAAAACCACATATGTTAATCAAGATGAAATTTTAAAAATAATGATTAATTTTAACAATTTAAAAAGAGTGCACTGACTTGAAATAGGTGCAATTGTTTCATCTTTTTTTGTTCCTATATGCTTGATCAGAATATCCGCAATGAAATTTCAAATATTAATGGAAGGATATAAGATATTTGTAAAAAAAATATAATTTTACTTTACTTGAAAAAATTAACCACCTAAAAATAAGAAAAAGCATTTAAAATTGTAATGTAATTGAAAATGTTCAAATTGCTTATCATCATTCAATTTTGAGTAAAGTTTGACTACGATTTAGGTTTAAAGTGAGTATAAAACACAACTAGATGTTCTAACTATATAGAAAAATGTAGATTCATCAATTAATCCATAACATGGAAAAATATTGCATAATATTTAACAAATTAAATAATATAAAACTAAAATTACAATGATGTATACACATTTGTTCCTTTTCATATTTTTCTAAGCCAGGTAGAGCGTGGCCCACAATGTAGAATTTTTTTATATGATATCCACTGTATAAAATATATAAAGATGCACATGCTCATAAATTCTAGACCACATTGCAGACTTTTTCATGACATCCATTTACCGTGCAAAATAAATTTATATAAAAGAATGTGTAGTTTCAGCGTGAAATTCAAACCGATGGCTGCGGCAAATCGACGACGAAAGACGCTGGAAGCCTGGAAACCAAAATGGTGCTGTCGTGCTTTAATGAGTTGCCGGACGCTGGAGGTGTTGCTGGAGATAAGGAAATCACTAGTTGCAATTTGAAGCTTGGACCGTGTTGGGGATGTTGCCTCTCGTTTGGTTTTGGGTTTCAGCTTTGGTGTGAGGAAGTTGGAAACAAAAAGTGCAGCAACTTGGCAGCTGAAATTTCCATGGTTGCTCGTTGATTTTCAGGTGGCCGAAAAAAGGGAATTTCTGCCGTGAAACAAATTTGCTTAGCTGGATTTATGGCTATTGGGATTCAGTAGTTGCTGGGGATGGTCAAAGCAGCTTGAGATGAATGACAGCCGGTTCTGGACCTAAGGCAGAGGAGACAGAATCTCCGACAAGGGGATGGGTTCGGTGGGTATATGTATACCGCTGTCAACAGTCAGCGTCCCCAGCAGGCCAAAGGAGACAAGCAAGGAAGGAGGTCGGGCTAAGATCGATCGAGGTGGGGCCGTGGGGCTGAGACGATTCCAGCAGGCTGAAACCCTAGGTGCTGTGAAAGTGAAATAGGGAAAGGGGAGCGGGAAAGAAGGTGCGGCAGGCAGGACGGGAGAGATGGGAGTGCCGGGCCCGCGCGGTATTTTTATTTTTTAATTATTATTAAAAAACAAATCCACGCGAACCGAATCGTGGTCAGATCGATTTTTGTGGTTCAACCGCCCGGTTCAAACGGTTCAAGCGGTTTTCATTTAAAAATAGCAAACCGGTGCCGAACCGAATCGTGAAGTGATAAGTCTAAAAATTTTCATTTAATTTCATATTAAATTCACACCATTAAATATTAAAACGTTAATTAAATGCATGTTTTAAGTGGGATTTCATGAAAATCCTATTTTTGATAGAATCTTTCATTTTGCTATAAAATGGGTCGTTTTGCAATATTTTTTTAAATATAAAATTACGAACCAATAAGTTAGAAGATTTTAATATGTATGGGCAAATTTATAAAATTATCACACTTATATAACTACAATTATATGGGGAACAAAGTACATTATAATAAACTACATTTAAAGATAAAACTAAGATGATAGATGATATTATTGAAACTAGCTATCAAAGAATTAATATTAAAAGTAATATTTAATTCTCTGCTTGAGTACGAGCCACCGTACACCACCGGAGCACCAGTTCGGTGCTCCATCTTCCCCAAAATGACGAACAACCCAACTCCTTCTCCTCCAACCAGCAGCTCAACTGCAATCGCCAGCAACAGAGCCTAATCGACCAGGCCTCTTCTCTCTCCATCTCCTCCTCTTTCCAGCAGCAACTGCTGAGATTTCGAGCGGCTCGTGGAAGGACGCTCGGCAGCTGCTCTCCTTCAAAGCCTCCCTCAAGTCCCGGCCTCAAGCCCTCCTGAACTGGCAGCCGAACCAAAACCCCTGCTCCTTCCACGGCGTCTCCTGCAAAGACTCCGATCGAATCTCAGGCGTCGATCTCAGTGGCGTGAACCTCGACGCCGACTTCCTCCCCGTCGCCTCCCACATCCTCACCCTAGAAAGCCTCGAATCCCTTTCCCTCGCCTCCTCCAACCTCTCCGGCACTCTCCTCTCCGCGCCTCCCGGATTCTCCTACAGCAAGTTGCGCCTGTAGTACGCTGGTAGAGCTCAATCTCTCCTCCAACAACTTCTCCGGCGATTATCCTTCGAGAATTTTCAGTTCGATGTCGAATTTGAAGAAGTTGGTTCTGTCTTTCAACAATTTCCGCGGGAAGTTGCCCAGTTTGATGATTTCGAATCTCACAGAGCTGGAGACTCTGGACCTGAGTTCGAATCATTTTTTGGGATCGATTCCTCTGGATTTGTGCGGGAATCCATCCAACAGCTTGAAGGAGCTGTATCTTCAGAACAATCTTTTCACCGGCACAATTCCCGCCACTCTAAGCGACTGCTCGAAGCTGGTTTCACTCGATCTCAGCTTCAATTACTTGACTGGGACAATTCCCCCGAGCTTGGGATCCCTGTTGCAGCTCCGTGATCTAGTAGTGCTGCTCAATCAGTTGGAAGGGGAGAGATTCCCTCATGGATTGGTCTGCTTCAGAATCTTGCCATCCTCAAGCTCGGCAACAACTCATTCTCGAGCGCGATCCCGCCCGAGCTTGGGGACTGCAAGAGCTTGATTTGGCGGCACCAGAGTGGCAGAAGCACCATGCGGCTCTTATCACACTTGCTCAGATTGCAGAGGGATGTGCAAAGGTAATGCTAAAGAATTTGAGAAGCAGATATTCCAGCACGTAGCAAGAGAAAATAAAACGAAGGCGGCGTAAAGAGAAGGCAGGCCATAGCAGCTACGGCAACCAGAAGTGGGAATCCCACATCGGACTCAACGTTAGAGGGAGGGTCCCTCCCTCAACTATAAAAGGCCTCCACTCATCCCAAGGAAAGACACCCCATACCCCACACACAACCCCTTGGGTGGGACCCATTTTGTGGGACCCGTAGCAAGGAGGTGGGGCCAAGCAATAAAAATTCCATTACGTGGAGATTCGTTTTTTACGGGTGATGTGAATTTTATTTTTCTGCATTATAGTTAGTAGCGTTTCATAGTTGTTAAATTTTAATTTGTAATTTTTAGATTAGATTTACTGCTTTATTTTATGCTTTGTAATTTTTATATTAAATTTAATGTAATTCTCTTTCCTGCTTTAATAGTTGAATTTCATAGCTTTTATTGCTTTCTTAGAATAGTTTTAATTAAGTTGTTAGCTAGTTAGTTAATTTCTTTTAGCTTCTTGTCTCCATTTCTTTTATGTTTAAATCTTTTCCCTCTTCTTTCTCTCTCCTTCTAATTTCTTTCCTTTTCTCTCTCTAATTTCTTCTATTTCCTTTTTTCTTCTCTCTCTCTCCTCTCTCCTATTCTTCTAATTTTTGTCCGATTTTTTTTCTCTCTCTTCTCTCTCAGCTATCTAATTTCTTCTTCTCTCTCTCTAACGTCCCTCTCTCCTCTCTCTTAATTTCTTTCTTTTTCTTTCTCTCTCTTCTCTTTTTCCCTTCTCTCTTTCTCTCTCTTCTCTCTTTTCTATCTAATTTCTTCTTCTCTTTCTTCTTCTCTCTCTCTAACGTCTCTCTCTCTCTTTTCTCTCTCTTCTCTCTTTCTCTCTCTTCTTTCTCTCTCTCTCTCCTCTTTCTCTCTTCTCTCTTTCTCTCTCTTCTCTATACCTTCTTTTTCTCTTAAAAACAATTCAAAACTACATCGCCTCTCTGTGGATTCAACCCGACTCACCGTTATTCTACACTATCACCCGCATAGTGGTAGCTTTAATGTGTTTCGGTTAATTTTAATTAAACTGGTGATCACAGTGCTCTTAACGACAAACACTTGGTGCGCATCATGAAGCAACCGGTTCGCGGTTCGACCGGTCGGACCTGACGGTCCGGTCCGGTTTTCAAAACACTGGGTGTTGGTCGACATATTACCTTAGCGAGTGGGGGTCTTTGTTTCGAAGCTTGGTGTCCGCATTTTGCAGGTGGAGTTTGCGGTGATGTCTATTCACCTCGAGATTCTATTGGGGAATGTCCACCAGATGAGTACTTAGAAAATATTGTTATGAAAAATTGGATTATTGATTAGATATTTTTAGAATATTAGTAGAAAATTATAAGAATGTTTTAGAGCCCAATTGTAATACCAAGTTAGGATGATGTACATGTGAAAAAATATTAGAAAGTAGTGCAGTTACAAGAAAATGCATTCAATTCAGATATAATTTCCGATTTCACAAAAATCTTTTCCAAAAAGACAACTTATCATTTGTTGGACAAATTTTTTGACTTCTATATATGCGCAATAAAATCTTTTCATCTCATCTTGCATGAGTCTTAATTTTCAAAGTTTTTGCACGTTTTGGTCCCTCTAAATTTGCACATTTATATTTCAAATCTCAAAACTTACATATTTATTTTATAAATCCAATAAGTTTGCCTCTTTTGCTTTTTAAATCTCAAAGTTTCATATTATAAATAAATCCACAAGACTTCTGTTATCGTCAATCGAAAAGATAAAAATGCCCTTTCATATGGAAGTGGATGTGGCTCTTCATGAGTTAACTCATCATATAAATAGTAAAGTGAACGTGAGCTTACATGAGTTGACTCGTATATGGACAAGATGTGACATACATAAGTCAACTCGTCAATTGAATCAATTCATCATATAGAATATACATAGCAAAGCAGATGTGGTCTTATATGGGTTAACTTGGTTTTTTCATCAGCACACATTACACTAGTCAACTCATTACTCAAGTCAACTTTATCACATGAAAAGGAAAGGGTATTTTCTTTTCAATTAAAGATAATAAACTTTACATGGATTTATTTATATAGTATAAAATTTCAAGATGTGAAAAAACAAAAGAGGCAAATTGAGCATATTTCATAAACAAGTGTATGACTTTAAATTTTTAAAATACAAATATGCAAACTTACGTCATATTTGGCTACATATAAAACTTTTCAAAAAAAAATGTTCAATATACAATTTTTAATTTTTACAACTATCTTATTTTTAATTTTTATGTCTTTTTATACAATTGCCCTACTTTTCAATTATTAATTTTTATTCCTCATCATATCCATGTTATATCACATCATTTTTCTCCTACTTCAAAAAATTTTAGGATCAATTTCAAATATATTCACTACTTTGCTCTTAATTACAAATCTACTTACTAAATTTAAAAATTCTCATATATACTTACTAAGTAGTTCAGTAATTTTAAATATATCCAATATTGATAGTTAAGAATGTTTAATAATTTAAAAATCCTAACATATCCATGATTAATCTAGTAGCTATTATCATTTATGTCATATCCAAACCGTTAGAACTCATTCTACCTAGTTTTTCTCTTAATTTCGATGAATTTTCATCACACCATTTAACTTCTGCAATAGTCAACAGCTGAATAACTATTATTATTAAATAATAAGGAGCATTTTAGACATTTCTTAGAATGAATAATGGTGTTTTTAAATTATGCCTGACGAAATAAGTACAAATAAAATTTTACCCATACTTAGTAGATATATATGAAAGTTTTCAAACTTAATAAATATATTTATAATTAAGGATAAAAGTAATGGATATATTTAAAATTAACTCAAAATTTTAAATTAAAAACATTTTATACAGAAAAATTCAAAAGTATTACCATTTCCCAACTTGAGAGACCAAAAAGCTAAAATCTCTAATTTTTTTTAATACTACTTTTCCATCACCCGAGAACACTTTCATCCCAACATCATTAGGAGGAAGGGACATCGGCCAGACGAGAGAATTCAGTAGAGAAAGGAATCTTTTTTCATCCCACATCGTCAAGAAGAGATATGGCCGGGCCAGGAGAGAATTGAATAAAGAAAGGAATCGCACTTATAAAGAAGATTTAACAAATACAAAAGGGTTAAAATAATCCATTTTTAATCTCCCCCTTCAATGTCACCAATTGAAGCCTTAGCATCACATGTTGCCAGCCAAATGATGCATCAAAAAGTGACATGAAAATGATAGATAATTACATTTCCCGGAAAAATTAATAAAAAGGAGTATAATCGGTGGGTCAGAGCCATTTCCCTCAGATATTTTTATTGTTTTCATGACGGCTATTTCTTGCTTCTTTATGTGGATAAGAGAAAATTAATGTATTTTCAGCAATAAACAACAAAAAACGATGCTTTCGACGCACGGCACCGCCGTTCAATTTGCCGTCGTCAAACTGTCGAAGTAGGCAATTTTCGGATCGGAATGAAAACAGGGGAGGAGGCAAAAGCAAGCTAGGATAGAACTAGGAGCGAGCATCTGATGTGCACTCCGAAGTCTCCGCCAAGTGATGAACAAGCCACACGATTGATGATTCGGATCATCTATCAGACCACAAAATTCATCCAGATTCCTTAACAAGCAGCCCAAAGACCAGAAAAATAAACGAAAACTTGCTTGGGAGATCGCCAAAAATTACATTGAAAAACGCATAGAAGCAAAAAAAACTCATTTGTAGCTGAGCGAAAACAGTGAGATTTGCCCAACCCAAAGCCATCCCCACAATCTAACGGAGTATTCCTGTCCTCCCATCGCCTACCCTTCCTTCCGGCGCATCGGTGGAATGTCATCGGTGCGCCGTCACAAGCGTCTCGATGAATCTCAGCCCATCAAACCTCGGCGCGAATTGATTGTTGTCAGAAGAATCCCTGGCGACGACGGAGCCAGGATCATGCGATTCCGGCGCTTCATTTCTTGAAACCTAAAACCAGATAAGAAGAATAAGCAATGACTTTTAGATCTCAAATAACAAAGCCCCCTTCCTCCCTTCCTCCCTCTTCTTTTGGTTTTCTTTTCGAGGTCATTGGCGATTACCTGTTTGGGAAGGGCAGGGTCGGCGACGGGGCGATCGCCGTTGGACGAGGTGAAGGCAATGGAAGAGAAGGCCATAACAGAGGCGACGATGGCGCCGGATCTCTTCATCTCTCGGCTCGGCGAGAGGTAATGGAAGAAATCCGACGAGTTGCGTCGGATCTGCGACGGACAAAATCCCTGCGAACAAGTCGCCAACGCTAGGCTGCTGCTTTCTAGAGAGAAGGGCTGGATGATGAGATGGGGAGTACCGCGGACGACCAGCTGCTTTTCAAGGGAAGGGAGGCGAGGAGAGGGGGAACTTTAAATTCCGAATTTCATGGAATCTCGGCTCGGCACGCCTGTTATTTATAGTTAGGGTGCGTGCGTGTGGTGACTGGTGAGGGGAAAAGCACGTAGTTTCACATTCGTTTCTCACGCGCGTAAGCATCTCTTGCCAGGATGCATTGCTTGCGTGGCGATACCAACGGCAGCAATCTATGAGGAGCTGCTAGCCTTCCTTCCGCTTGTCTGTCGAGGCTCGATGCCGTCCGCTTTTGCTGTTTCCGCAAGATATCTCGACTTTCGTGAGAATCGAGCGGCATCGCATATTCGCATCGCATCGCGCCAGCCCAATCCCGTGAGGGAAGGACGCGGAAAGTTAGGAAACCTTCATTTTAGTCTTTCAGTACGACTGCGTGGGACCGGTGTTAGATGAGAAAAATAATATTTTGGTAAATGTATGTTTGATATAAAGAGTAAAAATAAAATTAGAATAAATAAAATAGTTGAAAGAAATATTGATTGAAATGTAGAAATAGGTTAGTTGTGTTGGTAATTGTGTAAAAATAATTGAAAAGTAGGGTAATTATATAGAAAAATGTGAAAAAATATTAAAAAATAGGATAGTTGTGGAGAGTGAAAAGTTTTAGATTGAAAAGTTTTAACTTAACAATTTTTACTGATTACCAAACACACCAAATGATATGTATGGAAACGGGGAGAATGTGACGTTTGTCACCCCCTCCTACACGAGTAATGATATGTATTTTATTAGAAATTATATTTTACACATGTCTATAAAAACAAGTTAAATTACTACATTACATTCCATACAATTAGCTTTCATAACTGAATACACGTCTATAAGAATTTAATATTAAATTGTAAATTATTGTAGTGCCCTTGTGATGCAATGATGACTGTTTAATCATATTAATTTAATCATAATTTTTTAATACAACATTGTAACAATCTAAATAAACAAATCAATATACAAAAAATAAATTTAAATTTAAATTAATTAATTAACATAAAAATAAATAAATAAATTCAAATAAATTGAAAATAATATTATTTAATTATTTATTTTCGCATTTATCTCTTTGATAAAAATTTGATGGCTTAGTTTTTAAAGAGGCCTCAACTGTATGAAAGGGCACCACTATAATTTCGTCATTCATAATTTGTATGGGCATTATCTTTTCATGGAAGTGGGAAATTTTTCAATAGAAAATATATGTGGTTATAGTTAACCCTACCACGTAAGAGGTTACATATCCAAGTATGACACCTAGGTTTCATGTAAACTACGTCGAATGGGAACCATCTTGAAATTCGATTTTTTAATTTTATTTAAAAATCTCATAGTATATATGATCTAAATATAATGTACATCATTTACAGTAAAAATCTAAGGAATCAAACTTGGTAATGTGAATCTTGGTATTATAGTAAAAAAGTGTGGGAAGTGAGAAAAAATATTTTGAAAATTGTGATTTATATTAAATGATGAGGGTAAAGTTGGAAAAGGGGTAGTTGTAAGAAAATTGATTTGAGCTAGGAGTGGAAAATCGGAATTGGTCAACCCATGACTATCTGCTAACTTGACTCATTTTTGATTGAGTAAAACCAATATCCTTTTTAGCCAGCATAGGGCTGAGTTAGAAACTTTGAACCGAATTCAAAATTAAGGTCGGGGTAAGTTGACCACGTCTGGACTCAAAGAGTCCGCACCCACACGCATATACTCATTTGCTAAAAATTATAAGCCTATATTTAAATTTGATTATTATCTTCTTTCAAAATTCTCACAATTTTTATAGTTAATGATATCAACAATATAAGAATCAATTTATCTATAAAAACACTATGAGAACCAATAAAAGGAATTTGCCGATATAACTCTTATGCGTAATTATGTATTAACCTATTTTATTAAATTTACACTATATTTACTTATATTTGGTTTTAGTAATGATGTATTTTTATTAATTAGAAATATTGAAGCATATGATATTTAAATTCAAAGGAGATGTGTCTTTATGTTCGATAAGTATATAAATTATTAAAATTGTCTTACATGGCTTGTATTTTTTATCTCGAAACTGATCCAATATCAACTTAAAGTTTGTCCCAAATCTTATTGAAAAAAGTAAGGATTAAATCGACCTTGTGCCAACCCGATATAAAGGTGAAACAAAATTTTTAAAAAGTAAGGTCAAGATTTGGTAAACCCTAACTTGGTACAGCCCACTCGGGATTCCTACACCTAATTTGAGCATAGGAGTACTTTGGAAAAAATAGAATTATTACATAGTTAAAACATTTATGTACATTTGGAAAAAAATAGAGTTATTATATAGTTAAATCATTTATGTGACATTGTGTAGTAGAAAGAAAAACCATAGGAAACCATAAATATAGATTACCAAATTACACTGTGAAACTTTATAGAATTGTTAGAGTTAATCCTGCCGTCAACCAAAAGAGGCCTCGCAAGTAATTCTTTTTTGAAAAAAAAAAATCTTTTATATTTGTACGTGAGCAAGCTTAGACATGTTTATAAAATTCTTTTTAGATAAAATTTTGAATTTTTTAAAATGGAAAATGGGATTTTCTCATGCGATAGGGAATTAAGAATCCCATTTTTTCATTTTAAAAAATTCAAAACACCTATCTTGATAAGCCCAAAATTTTTGTAAAAATTTACTTGAATACATCTAGCCTAGGCTCATGTATGAATATATAAAATTTTTAAAAAATTTATAAGTGGGGCCTCTTTTTGTTGACTACACATTACCCTGTGCAGGGAATCATAACTCAACTTTATATAGATTTATTTTAGGGATTGTCTCAAATATACTTATCAATCCTAAATATACATGTAATGTTTCCCAAATCTCAAGTATACCCACTATGTTTGTATTTAATCCCAAAAACGCTTATATCATGAATGAACATTATTAGATAATATATAAAATTACTATTATAATCTTCAAATTTAGGACGAGATTGAAAAATTGAATGTCATAACTTCTTGATGCCCTAATTGTATAAGAGCCCTGATTTCATTTTTTTATTTCATTTCTTATATTATTATTTTATAACAAAGGCATTTTGGATATTTATAAAAATTTAAATAATTTTTTTTGAAAAAATGAGTATTTTTTGGACTAAATGCAAATGTAATGGGTATATTTAGAATTTCGAAAACGTCTCAATTAAACTTGAAATTAGGGCCAAACATAATGGGTATATTATGAAAGATTCTTTATTTTACCTAGATGAATTTGAAAAAATCTTTTTATATTGATAAAACTTTGTGGGTTATTTGCTAATGCATAATACTTTTCAATTCACTTTTTATTTCCCACAACTATCCTATTTTTAATTATTTTTCACTCTTCTTATACAACTACACTTTTTAATGATTTTTATATAACTGTCCATATATCTAATGTATCTATTTTAACTTTATTCTCTTTACTCCTCATTATTACCTTTATCACATCTTTCCATTTTTTACATTTTAAAAAATTTTCACAAAAATTTTTCATCAAAAGTTTTATTATTTCCAAAACACACCATGTATATCATTTTTAATGCTAAATTTATAATTTTCATAATTTTTTACTTATTTAAGATCATACAAGTATATGATTTATTTGATTTTCACTATTAATGGATCAGATGGTATTTTAAACGATATATGCACGATGAGATTTTTGAAATAAAATTAAAATAATAATTTTTGGACTCATTGACAATTGTCGCCCTTGGATGTGCGTGAGAGGAGATGATGTCTTCTTCTTCCTTCTGTTTAGGGGTGCAATTGGGATAGGTTAACCCAAACCAGCCCGTTCAACCCAACAATTTTTAGAGTTTGGGTTTGATCATTTAAGAATTTTAATTTAGAAATTGGATTCGAACCCTAACTCGAATCAAAATTAGGATAGATTTGGGTTGATGGAAACCCAATCCAAAAACCACAAATAAGAACCTGAATTCCAGTAGATATTATGCATGACATATGTAGCTTTAATATATATTTTTGGTAATCTTTTTATTATATCATCTACGGTAATTATTTTGAAAGAAGAAAAATTTAGGTATATTATATTATAATTATATTATAAATAACTATTTAGTGCAAATGTGGTTTGAAATCAATAATATAATCTTTATATTTTTAAATTCGAATGTAAATTAATAAGATTAATCTAAATTTCAACCCAAAATTTTATGATTTTCACCCAAATTATCGTCCGTATTTAATTCAAATCAAACTAATTATAGTAAAGTTACATATGTGTGCTACTTGGGTGGGGTTCAGCTTGAAACCTGAGATTGAGTAGTGATAGAATTGTGGTTTTCAGCCCAATTTTCTCGGCCCCAAACCCAAACCGAATTCAAACAGCGTCAATCTTGAGTTCTAGTAAACCCAAACTCGAATTGCAGTTACAAAATATTAGTATTATATGTATACTTGTCCTATATAAACGAAATAATTTTTATTAAGATGGGTACTATGGAAATTAAAATGTAGAGCGGAGATGTCATAGCATGTTAAATGCATTGATGTTTTCCCCCTTTTTCATAATGCATAGTTGATAATAGGAGCCGTTCATTTCTATATTTGATAATTGAATTACGGCCTAACAAAAAAAAAGGATTACTTTCAAACAAATTATATTAATATTTGCAACTCATATTACTATTAAAATTAGTATATTATGTTAAAATTAAGTTAATATTAAGAAATATTGTCCTTTTTTGCTTATATTAATTATATAAGTTACATATTAATATAATCTACTTATATGAGATTGAGAAATATAATTTGCAATCTCGTATATAATTAATGAGAGAAGTATGAGATTCCAAATAATTTTCTGATATTAATTGTAACTTAAAAGGCATATGAGATTGTCACCTGCGGCTAGCGCAGGTGGCAGGGGCGTTGAGCTCCTTAGAGCAGGTCGTGGGTTCGAATCCCACATGGGGATTTCGGCCCCGGAAAAAAATGGTGTGGGAGCTGTGGTCTCCCTTTGAGGTAGAGTGGGAGCTATTGTCTCCCTTGGACTGGGTGGAAGCTGTTCTTCCTAATTCTTTAGTGGAGCTGTGTCTCCAGATTTCTTTGGAAGAGTTATGTATCTCCTTGTTTGTAAGAATGTCTCAGAACTACAATGTAATATGTGTTGGGATGTATGTAAATATAAACCATCAAAAAAAAAAAAAAAAGGCATATGAGATTGGCTAATTTCAACTTATTTTTAGTCCTTGAGGGGTACCGGATGCCCTGTATATGAGATTGACAGGAGAATATCAACCCAAAACTCAATCCAAGCTTGAATTTTAAAAATAAGATAGGTTGAAATATTACAAATAGGATTAGGGTAAGTTTCATGAGCCTGAGATGTACTCCCAGAAGTTAAGATTGAGATTATATAAATAGAAGTGGATTTATGGCTGGGTTTGGATTTGGGTTTGGGTTGGCCAAAAACCAAACCCGAGTTGCACAGGTACCTCTAACTTGCAGTGCGGTGTTCCCCGTCCCACACTCCATCACCGCCGCAACAGATCCGGACCGTCCGTTGCTGACAGCTGGAAGGATGCGCTAGTGGAAGTTATTGATGTTCGGGGTTTGGACGTTGCTGATGGAATCGACGAGAGCCGCAATGAAATGAATGTCACAGGCAAACGAGTTCGGCTGGCTACGATGGCTTTGCTTTTCTCCAGTACAACCGGGTATACTGTGGGTGTGTTTGGTTAGGGGTAAAACTTTTGATGAAAAGTTTTTTAAGTAGAAGTTGTCAAATTGATAGAAAATGATGTGATATAATAGGAGTAATGATGAGGAGTAAAGAGAATAAAGTTAAAATAGATAGGTTAGTTGTATGGGTAGTTGTGTAAAAATGATTGAAAAGTAGGGTAGTTTGTATAGGAAAATGTGAAAAAATAATTAAAAAATAGAGTAGTTATGGAGAGTGAAAAGTTTTGGATTGAAAAGTTTCGGTTGACATTTTTTTGCCCCAAACAAACGCACCCTGTGTGTTTATGAATGGATAAAACTTTTAATAAAAAGTTGTAGAGATAAAAAGTTGTCAAATGATGTGATATGATAGGGTTAATGATGAGAAATAAATAAGATAAAGTTGAAATAGATAGGTTTGTTATGTTGGTAGTTGTGTAGAAAAGATTGAAAAGTAGGGCAGTTGTATAGAAAAATGTGAAGAAATAATTAAAAAAATAGGATAGATGTGGAGAGTGAAAAATTTTAACTTGACAACTTTTTGTTGTTAACAAACACACCCATAATGTGCAGAAAACTATTTATTTACCATAAATATAAAAGAACAACTTCATTAAATTTTTTTATAAGCTGCAATATTAAAAAATAATTATAAATAATCTTATGCATTCGCACTTGGCGTGGCTTACACACAAATCTAATTAAAATAAATTTTCATACGATACAACCATTTATTTTTTATCATGGAAAATACGATAGATGACTTAGATCTTACGAAAAATAAAAACTTGGTAAAGAAAAACGGTTAGCACACATTGCACTGCAAAAAAGCGTTTGTTAGTTGTCTTGCGGTTGTGGACAACTGAGAGAGAAAGCAGGTAAAGCAAAAGTTAGTCAGCTTGCGTGTCAGCAGATTTTTTTTTCTTTTTTCCTGAAATGTTGCCAGCTGAGAATTAGGTGGTCATCTTCACTCCACTCAATCTATCTATCACGTTAATGCAATCTAGTCCACCGTTTCTACTATTTTATGTATGCAAGGCCACATTGGATTTTCATTTTATTTTTATTATTGTAACCATAAATGTGTTCTTCATGAATGTGGAATGGGATCGGAAGATTTGACGAAAAAATTTTATTGCATCGTAGAATGTGAGAAATTATATAGGAAAAATTATTATTTAAAATTGAAAAAGTAAGGCTTCACTTTTGTATTTTTTCTCGTACACTTTCTAAAAATAATTTGATATTTTAACTACTTAATGAGTCTACTTTTTTAAAAAAAAAAATTACCCATACATTATATTCTCACACAACAATTATATTTATTCACACTCTATCCTTATTGTACCATATAACTCTCACAATTTTTAAAATAACAAGTTTATTATGCACTAAAAATGAGAATAGTGGAAGCGAACTAATAGTGTAACCACGTCAACTAAGAAAGGGCGTCGACTTAAGGTTTTAGGATTGATTACACATGGTAATCATGTTTAGTTAAGAAATTCAAGTCAATAATAGCTTAAGAAAAAAATCGTATGAATTTTTATATTAGAAGTAGAAGGCTCATTAGGCTTTATATAGAGTATATATAACACATAATCAGCGTGACATGTCATTGATTAGACATACCTAATAGCTAACTAATGGTACCACTTGGCTTAAGAAAATTTCGGCAGCACCTCCTTATAATCTTTAAGAGGTAGCATGGAATACAAAACCTGTTGTACTTATGTAACACATTTCCATTCTAAGATTTAACAAACAGCTCTACATTTAAGCATTTACATACTTATACTCTAAAGTTATTACATCAAAAATTTTGTATTCATGTGCATTCAGCCCGAATCATCCATTTAGCAAAAAACTTCTCATATTCCATCGTAATTACATCAAGGTAATCCAGAAGGTCATCATATATATATACACATATATATTGGTTATAAATAAGCTAAAAATACCAAAAGCATAACATGCCAATCCTAGTTGGTCCAAACTAAGCAAGTATCTCCATTTATTAATACAAAATAGAAGCATAAGGTTCATATTATTAAAGAACACAGATCATAAACTATTGTGTGAGTCTCTGAGGTTATGTTCTCCCCTAATCCTATTTTGAGATGCCTCACTTGACTTGTGGTCTAAGAACATAACCACAAGTCATGGAACATAACGACAAGTCATGTAAATCTAAACAGACTTAGCAGATAGATAACAGTTAGCAAAAAATAGAATTAAATAAGACCTAGAATGCACCTACAATGATAATGATGAAGAAAACTGATGCCCAAATGACCATGCATGATAAATGGAATCAATACCTACGCCCAAAAACATATACATATAACTGCATGTCTATAATGGGTCATGCACAACCTTCCACTCATTTAAATCAAGGGTCATGAACAACACTTTTCTGATTTTAATCAAGGGTCATGAATAACCTTGTGTAACCATACAAACCACTCACACACAACTCTTTTATAAAGATTACATAATACGATGCAACCAAATTCATGCATGGGTGCTTTAACTTAGTAGAACACAAGACGATTCTAAGAAACATGACATAGTAATCATAAGAACCAATATCATAAAATACACATATATTACTAACATTTCAAGATATGTTTGTTCTCAATTTAACATACCGCCCTGTCATATTGGCATTTCACCAAACATGTGATTGGTGCTAATAGGAAAGCTACTAATTGTTCATACTCAACTGTTGTATTCAAGCCGTCATATCCTCCTGTGATAGAAAAATTCTTATGTACCAACCATTCTACAGGAATCATCCAATAATCTTAAATTTCTCCCTGTTTTCTTTAGCCCCATCTCTCTTGACATCTTAGATCATTCCATTCATAAACTATAAGAGTGATGTTCACTCCACATATGATACAATATGATAAGAGTCAAGATGACTATGTATTCAAGAAGACTAAATCATCTACTTACCTAGATTGTAATTTTTCTAAAATCAACAACCCTGAACTTGAGTTTCTAAGATTACGAGCTCCTTTGATGTAAATCAGTGATTTTTGAAGCGATTTATGGAGTTCTTATGAAGTTTAGGGTTGAGTTGAGAATTTAGATGAAGCAGAAAAGAAAAGGGAAAGAAGTAGAATTAGAAGAGATGAAAGGGTCACGTGCACCCTCCTTTTAAATAGCTTTTGCCAATTATGCGGGCTGGGCCAGACAGGGGTATTGTAAATGTTCACATGGCCTAACTCATGTACGTTTCACTCCAATTACTAATCTACTGCTAATTTCTCTGTCCCACACAACTTTAGCACTTAAAAAATTTCCATGGAGGCACTAACCCCTTCGCCTTATGATCTAATCGGGCAAGTAAAACTCCGTACTTAATCTGCAAGGTTTCAAATAGTCATATCATCCAAACTACATATCAACCACGTCTTTAAATCAATATCTAATAAATCACACCACAACCTAGTGGTTATAGCCACAAAACTATACTAATGTATAACTCATAACTCATGTCTTAGATACTCATGAACTATGTTTCATATAATCTAATATTGCAAAATCATAATACATACAAACATACACAACATGTCCTCACACACGTACATCTATATATAGTGTACATATCACTAACATCATTAATTATTAGTTATCTATTTACAAATTATGTCGAAGTTAAGGAAAAATTATCATCAAAATATTTGGTCCTCATAATCAATTACAATTATATCCTTTAGGTAGGATTTGAAGGATTCGATTTTGAATTTGAGTTTCATAATTCTATCTCACCTACATAGCCTTTCTTGAATCTCCTTATATCCCCTTGCAAACTAGGTGCTATCCTTAAAATTACTCAAAAAATGGCTACTCGAATTTAGATTCCTCAGGCGAGGCTTTACAAAATTAGGCTTCATCATATCTTGTGAGGGTCAAACCGAGGTTGCACCCCTAATCAATGTTGTAAAGAGCTATAAGACTGTAAATCACAGAAAATCTGGCCCGTTCACGAATGACATAGAATAGACAATCAGAAAATTTTCGTTTTCAAAAATTTTTGATAAAAATTGACACAAAATCTGGGCCGTTCACGAATGACATGGAATAATCATGATCTAAAAATTTTCATTTTCAAAAATCTATTTTGAATAAATAAGAACTTACTTTTTTATTTCTCATAGTAAAAATAACGCTATATCATTCCATATGTTCCCTTCTATGTGTCATCTCATTTGCAAATACTTTTTTCATTTGTAAAAAATAACAGTCTAGTATTTATCATTTACTTTTCATATTCACACTAATATTTTTTTAGGCCCGATTATATACAATATATTGCATATATGGTTAAGTTACAGTATTCATTTTTATATTATTTTTCTTTATAAACATGTTTTCCTAAGTATCTTTAATTCAGATACTAAGTTTTGCTATTTTATAATACTTTTACATATTTATTTTTATTTTTAAAAATCAAGTTTTTAAGGGATCAAAATGACCTATATGCCCCCGAAATTGATTATTTTTAAAAATAAATATATAAAAATATTATAAAGTGATAGAACTTAGTATGTGAACTAAGATGTATGATTATATACAATATATTGTATATATGTCTAAGTTACGATATTTGTTTTTATTTTATTTTTTGATTTTTTCTTCATAAACTTGTTTTCCTAAGTGTATTTAATTCATATATCAATTTTTTCTATTTTATAATACTTTTATATATTTATTTTTTATTTTTAAAAAATATCAATTTTAGAGGGATATAGGTCATTTTTCACCCTCTTAAAAAATTCAAAATAAATATATAAAAGTATTGTAAAATAACAAAACTTGCTATAGAGGTTAGACATACTTAGAAAAACATATTTATGAAGAAACAATTATTTAATTGAAGTAAAATTAAAATTTAAAAAATGAATATTATAACTTAAGAATATATACAATATATATAATCATGCCTCATGAACTAAATGCAGTTAAGAAAACAAGTTTATAAAGAAAAATCAAAAAAGAATTAAAATAAAAATAAAATAAATATTATAACTTAAGTATATATATAGTATATAATCAGGCCTCTTTTTTTCATCACATCTTGCCTGCCTTTCCACATCCATGAACACCACAAGAAGGGAGGAATCCGTGCACGTGAAGCCGGAGAAAAGAATTATTATTGTGAGGATTTTATTTTTACTTTTACTTTTGCCTTTTCTTGTTTCATTTGTTGTATTGGATGGTAACAAAGGTGCAACTTGGTAATGAGTTAGTAAGAACCTATCCAATCCGGTTTTGAAACCAAGTTTAAATTCTATTTTTGAATTTTTTTTTAAATTAAACTCAGTTTTAACCCGACTTGGAAGAACCCGAAGCCAATACTAGATTTATATCAACTTAGTACAAAATTTGACCTAGTTCGAATCCAATATCCCCCTAAATTATTAAAATAATTATATTTTTATAGATTAAGCATTTTAACTATAATGTAATCATAATTTAATTAAACTGTAAAATGATTATTCTAAAACTTAAACATCATCTACATTTAACTATACAAGTTGAATTTATTGCTTTTGCATTAACTTTATTTGTTACTAATTACAAATATACTAACTTTTTAAAATTATTGTATACATACTAATTAATTATGGAATATATAAATCTCACTTTTATTTTAGATAGTGATTTTATGTAATTTCATTTATTTTTCTTACTTTGATTGTTAATAGGTAAATTTATTATATTCATTATACTTAGAATTATTTTAATTAAAAGATCGACTTTTATCAAAACTAAAGATATCATAATTCATATAAATATATTTACATATAAATGCAATAATGTTTAAAAAATTTGTTATTTTTGTCCGTAAATTCAACTTCTATTGATTTAAGGATAACTCGAATTTCAACCTGAAACTAAAACCGAAAACAAGGCAACTTGATTCAAACTTGACCTGAACTCAAATTCTAATATTAAGTTCAAATATTAATATTTGAATTTAAATTCATAGATATTTGATAGACTTAGAGTTTGAATTTATATAAACTTTGTATAACTCGACTGGACTACGCGGGAGGAGGGAATCTATTGATGTCCAAGATCCTTTCTATCGGTTGGATTTTAATTATGAGTATTGATCTTTTCAAGCCGGATGCAAGGCCTCCTCCGTGCGTTCGGCCCAAAACTTATTATTTTTTTTTATTATTTTTTTTCATGAGTAAGTAAATCTAGGTATACTAGATCTATAAACCAAGTTTTACCATTTTAGATGTTTTTAAGTATTTTTTTTGGATTTTTAAACACAGTGGCATTTTTATAATTTTTGGATCTCAGAAAATTACGAAAATGCCACTATGTTTAAAAATCCAAAAAAATACTTAAAACATAAATTTAATATAAGATGCGTTTAGCAAGTGAAAGAAAAAATCAATTTAAAACTTTTCAATCTAAAACTTTTTACTCTCCACAACTATGATATTTTCACATTTTCATATATAACTATCCTACTTTTCAATCATTTCTGCACAACTATCCACACAACTAACCTATCTATTTTAACTTTATCATCTGTACTACTTATCATTACCTCTATCATATCACATTGATTGACAACTTTTACTTTTCAAAAATTTTTATCAAAAATTTTATTCATTATCAAATACACTCGTACTTAAATTTACTTATTCTTAAAAAAAAAAAATTTTAAAAAATTGGATTTTAGGCCTTAGCGCTTAAGGGTGTGTTTGTTTGGGATATAAATATGTCAACCAAAACTTTTTAATCTAAAACTTTTCACTCTCCATAACTACTTTATTTTTTAATTATTTTTTCATATTTTTGTATACAAACTACCCTACTTTTCAATTATTTCTACACAATTATCTATACAACTAACCTATCTATTTTAACTTTATTCTCTTTACTTCTCATCATTACTCCTATTATATCACATCGTTTTCTATCAATATGACAACTTCTGTCTCAAAAACTTTTCATCGAAAATTTTACTCCCAACCAAACACACCCTGAGAGTTCAGCCCTGCTCTAATTAATACACGGCTGTCTGCCGAAAAGATCATTACTCCACTGTCCAAGCTTTTTCTGATACAGCCGTGCAACGTGTTGAGTGCCTGTGTCTGGAGCCATTTTGAAAGGCCAGAGTAGCGCACGGCACCCCAAAAGATCTTCGATTGTGTGTGGTCGATAGGTGTCGGAAGTACGGTTTGGAGGGCCCGCTACACGAATTCGTTCACGTGCATCACCTGAACAAAATGACAATTGCTTCAACGTTTAACATGATAAAGGAACCAACTGTAGGCGCCGTAGAATTCCGGCTGCCAGTAGGTCGTGAGTTTGAATCTCTATTTTAGTATTTTGGCCCCAAATGAGAGTGTGAATTATGGTCTCACGTCTTGTTGATTGTAAGAGAAGTGATCTCTTGTTTAGTTGTTGAAAGCTATGTCTTTCTAATTATTTTGTGGAGCAGTATTTTCAATTTTATAAGAATATCTCAAGCCTTCAATATAATATATGTTAAGATGTATATAAATATATTTCAATAAAAAAAACATGATAAAGGAAACTCCGTGAAACCAAATTCGACATTATTTTAAATTATTTGTTTCTATCCTATCTTCAAGTATCATTTCAATAGTGCGTAAGTGGTAGAGGCTTTCACCCAAGTACGTGGTGACGCTGTTTGGAATCCTCGTGGCTGCAAAACTTTCGTACGATGTACAGCAGCAGATTTCCGGCAGCAAAATTTTCAAGTGATGCACAAGAGACGATTTCAAGCATAGGTAGTGGCGTCCGTCTCTCCAAAATTTTCTGTGGACCACTGATTAGAAAATTAAGAAAATTTTTAAGGAAAAGTAAAATATTGATAAGATATTTATAGAATGATATTTGAATATTGTAAGAATGTCCCATGGCCTTAGGTGTAAAAATCAATTGAGATGATACAACATACCATCCAAAAACAAGTATCATTTCAATACAATTTTTTTTATTTTTGGGCGGACCATACATGCTAAAAATAAATATTGCTTGAGACAAATTACAAAAAAGATTTTTTTAGCTTAAGCATTAAAATAATAATTTATAGAATCATTTATAAGTAAGAATGTTTGATATAATTCATGATGTACTTGAGAAGTGATAAAATTTTTAGATGGAAAATTTTTATGTAAATTTTTTTGAAATGAGACAATGATATGATATAATAGGAGTAATGATACAGAGTTACGAAAATAAAATTAAAATGGATAGGTTAGTGATATGGATAGTTGTATAAAAATAATTAAAAATAAAATAATTGTATAGAAAAATAAGAAAAAATTATTAAAAATATGGTAATTGTGGAGAGTGAAAAGTTTTTAGTTTGAAAATTTTTGTAGTTAAAATCAAATAATGGCAATGTGCATCTTTGGATTTGAGTGAATTTAAACAAAATTTTCATAATAAATAAAGAGAAGCGATCTTGTTAGCCCAGATTAAGCAACCGTCGACCTTAGTCCACCTCAAAAAACTCGTTTATAATAATTTTTTTTACTTTTTTTCATACACTTATTTATCTAAGCATATTTAATATATAAACTAAATTTTACCAATTTTTGATACTTGTATATATATTTTTTAGATTTTTAAAGATAGAGTATTCTAAATATATATACGCACATAAATGTTTAAAAAACTAAAAAAATATATATACACGTATCTAAAATAGTAAAATTTGATTTATATGTTAAATATACTCAGATAAACCAATGTGTGAAGAAAAAAGTAAAAAAAATGTTGTAAATAAGTTTTTTGAGGTGGGCTAAGCAGGACATTTACTTAACTTCGGTTAACAAGATCATTCCTTACAAATAAATAATTTTAAATGCAATGAACGTGGTGGATTTTACATTATGATCAAAGTGGGCCATGTTTGAGGATTGAATTGGTTCGTCGCAAGTGTGACTCGTGAATAAAATGCTAGTGATATGACTGCCCCCATTAGTTTGATAGATTTGCAAATAATTAAGATGTGTTAAAAATCTAACCATCAACAGAGTTGCCTCCAACTCGATTGCAGCAGTGCAACATCAGACGAGCAAACCAGCAATTCCTATCGCACAATTTCACACATTCAGAAGTCACAACCTTCTGGAGCACCCCTCTCGAATGCTACGATGGGCTAGAATGCTTCTCTAGCCTTGTAAAATTTGGGCTTGAACCTGCAACTCTTATTAAACAGAAAAGGTGTTAATATGTTCTTCAGAAAATAAGATGTTTACATAAAGTGGCTAAGATTTGGAAATCTCAAGCATCTGGGCCAGCAATATGTGCTTTGGAGTGCTGCATTCTTACACAATGAAATCTGTCAGTAATATGTTTTTTAAATTATATCAGATCGTAGGTGTTTTCCCCATGGATTTGTTACTTGCTAGAAATGGCTGAACGACATGGACGAGACTATCTGCAACTTCAAGACACTAAAAATATTAGTAACAAATCCAACAAATTACAACATGTATGCACATCTATAATGGTTAAGAAACTTGCAAAACTGGATAGAGTCGCCACTGATCATTAAGGGAAGATCAGATCCCATTTTATTGCATAAAAGGCACCAATCTTATGGAGTATGAGTTCCGGTCTTTAGATCAAACAGGTATCGCATCCATCTGTTTAACCCAAAGCAGTTACATGAACATGGGATGGAAATGGAAATAAAAAAAGAAATCTGGAGAGAGTTGAAAGGGGGCTGGAAGAGGGAGCTTAGAAGGCTGGAAATGAAGAGAGTAAGATAGGAAGCAGAACTGAGTTCTGCATTATCTCCTCCTCCTCCTCCTGGGATGCCTTCCCTTGTGTGTTTGCTGCAGGAAATGGTCCTCTATTTATAGAGGAGTGGGGCTGTTGCTAGAACATGGGAGCTCTCCACATGCTTTGCGTAATAGCATGTTGCTGCTGGACATAAACTGCTGAGTAAAATGTGTTTTCCCACATTTTTGTTGTGTTGGAGAAGAGCTGCTGCTGGGTTAGAGTTGAGGTGAGCTGTGGACGCTTTTGGTGGGCTGCATACACTTCTGCCAAGCTGCTGCTGGGCTGAGCTAGTTTGGCGGGCTACTGGAGCTTTGCTCTAGTGGGCCATTCTATTGGAGTTGGCTCCTTTGGGTCGTGACTGGGTGAGCCCGTTAGTGGGCTATTGGAGGTTTGGTCCTTGGGTTGTGCTGTGGAGCTTGGCTCCTGTGGACTGAGCCTATTTTTGGGTGGGTTGTTGGAGCTCTTCTCTTGTGGACTGCTGGTTAAGAGCTCACTGGTAATTAGCTTGGTGGCCCTCCTCTTGGTTGTAGTAGTTGGGCTTTGCATTTTGGCCCATATGCATATTTTCTTTATTTTTATATGTCTATAATATTTATTATATTTATTTGGCCCTAAGATAGGGGTGTCCGCACCTTCAGTCTCTAATAATTCAGTTTTTCAAGCAGCCTCTTCAAAATCTCGTCTGTCTAATCAACAAACATTAATCACCATTGTAGCAATAACCTTTTCTGCAAATCGAATCTTTTGATGACAATATATTGATGCTTTTCCTACCGGCACTACTAAAAAGGACTAAACCCATAACGCCCAGTTTCATTTGGCAACTCATGAACTACCATTAGGATGCCGTTGGGTATTCTAAAATGAGCATATAGATAATTAAGAGTTAAAAGGTAGCTTTGACCCCCTAAAGTTGCTCCCGAGACTCTGGTGACAAGATTGTTATCACTATTTTAATTATGACTTTGTCTACATAACTCTAAGTGAATTGATTTTATGTAGGATTTTTTTTGGATTGGGGTATTTACATCACATCTTAACTGGTATTACATTTAAAGCTCTAAGATAATTCTTACAAATTTTCAAAGGGAGACCTCAAGCGCCTAAATATCAATAGGGGAGATAACACACTCCCAAGTATTAGTGGGGAGATTGGTTGGAAATAGCGACCAAGTTGCTGACCACCTACGCAACAGGCAGGTGGCGATTTTAGGTAGAATTTTTAATTTCAAGACTTTCCATTTCTTCAAGAAAAGACTTTAACTTTCCACAAAATTTTAAATCAAAACTACAGGAGGAGATTTATCATGCGCCTTAAGTCAGATTGAGTTTCTGTCATAAGTTGTCACCTAGACACAACTCTACTATTTTAGCTATATCCCCCTTTAAATAGTTTGGATTGGCATGCCCTTTATTGGGTTAGATTTTAGACTTCAAGTTAATCTACTTAATATATACACGGTATTACCCTGAGTATACTGACCATAGGGCTTTATAAAAGTTAGGTCAAAATTTTTATCTTTTTTTTCACTTCTACTAAGGTGTTCAAATGACTTAGTTCATGTAGTATCACCCCAAGCCACACCCGAAAACTACATAACATTCTAAGAAACTTAGACATGTCATTCGTCGCTTCAAAAGGCTTATATATAAAATATCACTTGTTAAATTCTTTTTTAGCCCAGACTCTTCAAAGGCATCTCAAAAGTTCAAAACACAACAACCACCACTACTAAACCAGTACAACCACCATATACACATATCACATTATGCGAATACACATCCATGCTCACATTCTTGTAATAACATGTATAGCAAGCTTTGACCTTTTAGTTATATTTTCATCAAGCAACTCAACTGCTCGAACCAAACATTCAATAATCTAAAATCCAACCAACCACATTCGCATTACAAGATAGAAACATATTAGGCAAGTCATGTGAAAGTTAAACATACCCATGGCACTATTTACATTCAACCACTAATTAGAAGCTCACTATTCTAATTCATTTCATATTCACCCATAGTCTATCCACATTGCATCAACTCAACAACACATATATAAATAAAAAGTTCACATATATCAAGCTTGTATCTTCTATATGAAAGCCAAATAGGTTAAGCTCTAACACACTCGACACATCTAGAAGAGAAAAAACATGCAATACTGGTAGCACTATTTTTCATGCAAGCGTGCGTGACCCACAAGTAATATAGAAGTAAGTAGAGCATCATTCAATTCCCATGAGAAAGACATTAGAATTCAGTTGTCCAAAACAATTCAGGCAATCTAAATCCAATTTGGTTAAATTTATTAAGAATATTGAATTGAAATTAAAACTAATGGATGCTAGGAACTTGAAAATTCAAGATGGATAGACTTAGGGTTATGATTTTTTTGACACTTAAAAACTCAAGTAATTCCTTTAATTAACTCTCTATAGTTGAATTATTAATCTAGGACATAGTATTATTTATATGCACCTTTTGATATCACATAATATAATTCTCTATATTCCTATGAAAATTAAATTAAATTGCAACTTAATATCAAATACTAAGCATGATTGCACGAGGTTAATAGGTATATTTCTATTCTCACTATCAACTCAATCAACCCTTTTAGCGGAGATGAATCTTCACCTCTAGAGTAGTATCCTGAACTTGTGTTGTTTAATTTCAATCACATGTTATCCCTTCCAGGCATCACATATAATTTTCGTAATAATCTAATAGATGATCAAACTATTAGAAGCATTAAGAAATAATTAAATAGATAATCCAAGACACAAGAATTAATTGAAGACAAATATAATAAAATTAAGCCTCAATATCAAGATCCATCATAACCCCAAAAAGGAAAATTAGTTCATGCTAAAAAGGAAAAATCTACCACAAAAAATATCCTTGTCGCAATGTGTAAATATTAAATCAAAAGATAAAAATAGATAAGAAAAAAAATAAACTTACAAAAAATTCCTTTTCTAAACATCCAACCTTTTCTCTTTTCTCTTATTCCCTCTTCCATTACTTTCCTCTTCTTAGGCACTAAAAAAAATCCTGAAACATGGTTTAAACAACCCTTCATAATATGGTTTGCATAATAAGAGAGTTGTAAAATACACAAAAATAAGTTTTCCCTAGGGCTACAACGCCCACTGATGCCCCAATCCTTACTACTTAAATCCATTTACTTGCTTTTTTAGTTTAATTTATATACTTCTTACTCCTTGACTTCCGTCACTAACTTTATTCCACTCCAATGCCATAAGTATCACCTAAAAATAATAAACTAAGATTAAAGTTCTCTAACAAGAATTCATTTTCTATCATGCATGTTGTCATGCACCTGACTCTCGGTCAAACATACATCATGCAATTAACTCCAAAATCAATGCATCATACAAAATTATAATCACAATGTACGCTTAAATTAACATTCCCTCAACAAATAAGAATAACTTTATTTTCATAGAGTTATCAAACACACATATGTAATCACACTTAGGGTGTGTTTGGCAATATACAAAAAAATGTCAAGTTAAAACTTTTCAATTTAAAACTTTTCACTTTCCATAACTATCATATTTTTTAATCATTTTTTCACATTTTCCTATACAACTACCCTACTTTTCAATCATTTCTACACAACTATCCACACAACTAACCTATCTATTTTAACTTTATCCTCTTTACTACTCATCATTATCCCTATCATATCACATCATTTGACAACTTTTACTCTCTAAAACTTTTCATCAAAAGTTTTATTTATTACCAAACACACCCTTAGTACATATGTAAATACACAAATTAACTTCGGATCTCGAAATATCGGCGCCAAGCATAGGGGTGCCACTTGAAGGGGATGCCACATCGAGTAGTGTATATATAGGGATACCAACCATAGTAGTATAGAGAAAATGATACTACCCTCAAGTAGTATGCATGTAGGGGAAAAACCCCTAATGATAGAAGTGGTCTGAAGGAAATGCCACCTCGAGTAGTGCGATATGTAGGTGGTACCAATAATAGTAGTGTAAAGTAGGGAATATTAGCCTTAGTCATACTAACACCTAGTAATGATAGCTATGGAGATTGTGAGCAGAATATAGGGTAGCATAGACAAAGGATACTATGACCTTATAGTGACTGTGAAGGGTGTAACACTAGTACGAAAGATACATGACCCTAAGATAAGACAATTGTTTGCGTATTTAATGTAGAGGTTGCACTTGGAAAGAGCAAGATGAACCCTAAGGAAATATGTCATGATATGGTGCAAAATGGCTTGAGTGTTACGTAAGAGTGGGCTAGTAGTTCTCAACCACTTATCTAGTGATATTCCTTAGAGACATATATTTGAAGTGTCAAGCACAAGCATTTGATCGGTTGTGATAATCCTTGCATATTGAGGCTATGTATAGTGAGTATATGATGTGGATTAATGTAAAGCACATTGATTTTAATTATTAACAAGTTAATTAAAATAAAATTGAGGCATTAACTAGAAAATAAAAAATTATCTAACTAAAAAGAATCAAAGACAAATAGTTTTTGTTAAAGCATAGCAAGTGAAATTGCATTTTCAATCGACCAAAGCATTGAGTGAAGTCAAACTTCAGGTCAACCAAGCATACAACATAAGTGAAGTTGCATCCCAAGTAGCAACTTGAAAGTTGAATGTTTGAAAATTAATTCAAACAAGGCACATTAAATTAAGTCAAGTTGGACACAAAGTCAACCCCACTTACAATTGAGAAAGTTGCACTCTCAAGTCGACCTAAACATATGACTTAAGTTATGATTTTGGGTCTAGCGTAAGAGCAAGTTGTCCTACACAAATGAAGTCAAAGCCAAAAAGCAACTTAAGTTGTACTTCAAGTTGACTTTAGATATGATCTCAAAATTTTAAGGCAAGAGTGCACGTGCTGAAGGTATTTTAACATATGCAGTTTTACTTTAAGTGAACCTAACTTATGACTTGAGTGAAGTTGTAGACTCAAGTTGACTGTATATATAACTTACAGTAGAAATGAAAGGTAGACTTGTGTTGAAGGATTTTCATCAAGTGAAATCACATTTCTAGGTCAACTTAACTTGCAAGTAGGAAGTGAAGTTACAACCTAAGGTGATTCAACCCGCGACTTGAGTTGCAATGGTTTGACAATTTGAACATTGATATAAATAATGATGTGATATCCAGACCCAAGTAGGAGCTATACATGTGCACTTGACATGCAAATATGATTTATGAATTATTTGATAGGTTTATAAATGATTTCAATGACATACTGAATTTAGGGCTATTGGTTAAGGATGATGATTAAATTAATCTCCAAAGCCAATGTAGGTCAATATGACTAAAGTGGCTTAATGAGGATTGAAAAATGCGAATGTGCTATAAATAATTGTTTCATTTATTATGATTTAATTAATGGATATTATGATAATAATTATGGAATTAAGGTGATAAATGTTAGAAAATTCATCACTTGACTCCTATAAGGCAGAATGAGACGAAATTTGAAAAGTAAGCACATGATTATGTGCCCAATCTCATGGATGGATTGGATTATGGAAATTGTGATGAGATTAGGGTGATAATTATTTATTTTCATCTAAATTCAAAAGATAATTTCAAATGGTCATAACTTGTGTTAGAAAGGTCATTTTGAGATGAAATTTGTCATGAACAGTTAAAACGATGTGATGAATATTATGGAGGGATTTGATTAAGCTAATTATCATGAAAAAATACTTAATCACAAAAGGCTGAAAAACATTGACTTTTGTCTCATAAAGTAACCACCCATTAATGAAAAAGCAAGAGAGTTAGTGGAGGATTAAATGGCTTATGAGAGGTGTCCAAAGAAGGGATTTTTGAGTTAGTTTGTGAATTACTTAAAATGCCAAAATCCATGATAAAATCAAGGGGATTAATGCATGGATAAAGGCTAATGGGCGTAGACTTGAGAGGCTTGGAAATGTGGCATGATAAGGGACGTCCAAGGCTTGATATGCATGGATTTTTTATTTTTCGAAAATGCCAAAAAGGCCTCTAAATAAACTATATAGCTAGGGTAAGAAAATGACATTAAATTAAGGTTGATTTTATGGCATAAAATGCCAAAAAAAGGAAGCTACATGGGACGTCTCCAAGTGGACAACAACATGGCTTTAAATGAGCGGATTTTTTATGATTTTAAACTATGATAATTATGTTTTTTACATGGGTAAATTTGGACAACTCATCAAGGGATAAGATACCCATTAATTTATCCTCAAATGATGTGGCAAATGTGGGGCCCAAAAAAATCAGAAATATATATATGGGGTGAGCACATAGGATGTCCACTTTGGGTAAGTTAAAGAGAGAAAATTCAAGAGAGGAAAAGTCCTCTAAGGGCAACAGCTAGGGATGTACCAAGTAGGCCAAGCAAGGAAGAAAGAAAGAGAAAAAGAGAAGGAAAAAGAGGAAGAAAAAGGGAGAAGAAAGGAAGGAAACCAAGTTAGGAAAGATCTGATCCAAAGTTTCCTAAATCCAAGTAAGTATGAATCAAGTTTTGGTTCATTTAATTCTAAGTTTCTTACCTCCATTTTATGGGTCATAAATTTGATCCATAAAGAACCCATAAAGGATGATTTATGATGCCCTTGACTTGGGTATTAAATGAGGATTGAATGATAGGAATGAATTTAAGGGTTCAAGGGAGTTAAATGAGATGTTAAGTTTGATTATGATGGATGAATCTAGCTGGAATTTTTCTAAATTTCCCATTTATGTTGCTGTTTTAATTATATTTTATGTTTCAATTATGATTCATGATTCTATGATTCATATCTGTTAATTTGGGTATGAATTATGAACCTGGAAAGGATTAAACCTAGGGTTAATGATATGGATGAATTTTTACTCTTTTATGATGATTATGATGCATGAATTAACTCAACTAATACATGGATGAATTAAAGGGTAAAGTACTCTAAATCTAGGGTACATGGGACGTCCAACAAGGGTTGGAAAGAAATTGCCTAAATCTGATTTTTAGGACTCATGATTGTGGATGTCCAATGGGTGTTCAAAGGGTACCTTAACATGCATGGAAAGTTGCTGTTTTAGATCAACTAATTTATGGAATTTAAATATGTAAAATTACCCTAAATTTGGGATAAAAAAAGCATGATTAAAGGCTGGAATTTAAGGATTAAAAATCTGTTATGAATTATGTGTCAAGTTGGACATTGAAAGTGTGAAAGAAGGGTGCCAAAGTTGCTGTGTTGGAACCCTATGATTAAAGGATTAAAATTCCATGAATATACCCTAGATTATGTGCTAATTAAGGGGTTTAATGATGCCTAAATAAAGCGCAAGTTTCTGTTTTGAAAAAGATTAAGAATACATAACGTATGTGTAGTAAGATGGGTGCACATAGAAGTGTATGTATGACTAAATGAGAAATGACTTGTATGACTTGCTAAAATGTAAAAATTGCATGAAAATGTGAGGAATGGGTAATTATGGTGCTGTTTTGTTAATTATGTATAATCTCAAATTTTGAGATTAATGTATGAGGCTTAAGTTATTAAATATGTGCCTAAAGTGAGCACTAATATATGAAATGTGAAAAATATGTGAAAAATGATAAATGGGAAATAATGAACCTTCATATGATGGCTTAATGAAAGGTTATTATATGTACGAAAATAAGGATATTTAAAAATGGTATGGACTGAATGGATAGTATGATGCAGAAGTATGTTGCTATGTATGAATACCCGACTTGAAATTCAAGTGAGTCATATATGTTAATGATATGTGGGTTGGAAAACTAAGTGTATGGAAGCATATGAGGAATATATGAATGCAATGTCATTCTTATGTGTATATGCAAAGGAAAAGAGAAAATCAATATGAAAAGCTAACGTGAAGCAGGTAAGCAAGCAATTTTCTAAAGGATTTTTGCTTTCTCAAATTATGATAAAATGTTTGCCAATGTTATTCTAAATGCTTTGAATTATTTAGCAAATAGTTGTTTAAATCATTTCTAAGATTGTTTAAGGATGGTCATTCCTTACCTCAACATATTATTGAAATGTTAACTAATATGTCAAATGATTTGCTAATGATTTATCAAATGAGTTGAGCCAATTTATGATTCCTATGATGCTTATGAAAAATCATGCTAGCATGCTAAATATCATGTTTATTATAAGTTCGTGTGCACAAGGCATTAGGTCCATCTCAAAAGTGTAAGCAGACCGATTGTCCCCCTTTGGTGTGACCAAGTCGCTAAGATAGGCCAAAGGCCGGTGACGCCCTCCCTGAGATGGGAGAAGACGGAGACGGATGGTCACCTAGCTAGTTTCCATCCTATGATATTCATGTTTTATGATAATGCATTGCATTATTCATGATGTACCCATCAGGGGTGTAATGTTCATGTTTTTTATAATATACCCATGAATGGGTATAATGTTGTTTTCCAAAGATGCTATTTAAAGGAAAAATGTTGCCTGCAAAATGAATTGCTTGAAAACTACGCAGCTTGCTTATTAAGTTTCGACTCACGTTTTGTTTTCCAAACCCTACGACAGGTGAAAGCGAGGACATAGCAAAGGAGCATAGGTTCATCGATGAAGAATGACAATGTTATGAATGTCTGTGTATGACAATATTTATGAGTGGATGTATGACGGTTTATGTCTGTTAATGATGAGTTGATGTAAATTATACTATGAGGTATAATGAATAGATGAAAATTTTTATGGACAAATATTGGGTGTATGTTTCGTCATGCTATAAATGAATATGGTTTCTATGATATACCATGAGTATATCAGGAATTCATAATGGTCTAGATAGGTAAGATGATGAAAAATGGAACGTATATTAGGAGACTAACTCCTATAAATGAAATACAAATGGATAAATATCCAATAAATCCCGTCGCATGATAGGGCAACAATCTTGATCACATTTACCAATCAATAATGGTCCCGGAGTAAAACTCAGGATGTGACGCTCGGTTCGAAGCGCCACAAATGCACATCAACTACCACTACAATGGCTCACTACCCTCCAATCAATAAAAGTAATTTTATGAAGAGTTAAGAAGGTTTTTTGCAAGAGCATTCATTGGGTTCACATTTTTTTTACTTACACGCATTGAAGACTTCTGAAGAAGAAATCAAGCTCTTATGCAAGGAAAAGTTCAAAGCTTACAAGTTTGATCATCTACAATAATTCCAAAGAGCTTGTTGCGCCAAAATTTCTACACATCCGTAAATTGTGGACACTTTAATTTTTGTATGTGATTTATGTTCTTTAGGTTGGCATTAGAGGTCAAGCCCAAAAAAAAGTTGAAATAAGAATTAGTTAGAGAATGGCTCAACTGGTTTTTACCTTTGTATTTTTACCCCCTAGAGCTACAATCTAGAGAGAAAAGGTCATTTATATTGTATTGAGATAGAATAACATAACCCAAGACATAAGAAGTTTGTACTTAGAATAGTAAAGCAAGGGTGTTACTCAAACCACTGCACATTACTGTCTCCTATTTGTATTTGTTTGCCTTTACCTCCTTTATTATATGGTTTGATTTCTACATTTCATCAAGGGGATAAATTAAAAAAGGTGATGTAATCCAAATAATCAAACTTTAATAACCAAATTTACCTCTCTCTTTTTGAGTTTAGCCAACACATTGAGACCAACAACATAATCATTGAAGTTCTATTACAATTTGAGAGCTTAGATTATAAAAACTCAGAATTTTTTATGAAACCCTAGCAGAGTTTTTGAATGGCTTTGGATGATACGGAAATTCTAACTTGGATGAGTATGTGACTTGACGGATAGAAGCCTCGAAAAATAAATGTTTCTACCCGAAGTGATCAACACAGCAGCTGAGGATCATAATCAGAGTAAAATTAAATGAAGAAGTGATCCTATTAACCCGAATTAAGTAATGGATTATCTAGCCTACCTCGAAAACTCAGTTAAATTTTTTCTTTTTACTTTTTTCCTCATAAACTTGTTAATGTATATGTATTTAACATATAAACCAAGTTTTAACATTTTTGAATATGTTTATACATTTTTTTAGATTTTTAAACATACTGGTATTTTGGCCATTTTCAATCATCAAAAATAATTAAAATACTCCTATATTTAAAAATATTAAAAAATATATTATATAAAAAAATGGTGAAACTTGAATTATATATTAAATATACTTAGATAAATAAGTATATAAAAAACAAAGCAACAAAAAAAAATTTTAAATAGATTTTTGAAGTGAGTTAAGTAAGTCATTACTTAAACCCAAACTAACAAGATCATTTTTCAATTAATGATATCTCGCCATTGAAAAGCGCAAAATAAGGAAAGCTTGTAGGATTTCTTAGTCTACAATCAAATGGAAAGGTGATAAAAGCTACTACAAAAGAGAACACAACACAAGAAAGGTGATAAACTAAATGTTTCTACCCTGTGGGTTTTTTTTTTTTTTTTTGAAAAAAAAAAAATTAAGCTTCTGTCGTGTGTTTTCTTCTTTTTTTTTCATTTTCTTTTATTAAAAAAAAATTTTGGCTTTTGTTGGGTGGCTTTTTTGTTGTGATGATTAATCTTGGCCATTGATAAATGTACAAAATGTAACACGGTACACGATAAAGATGAATGATTTTAAACAAAAATTTTAATCTAATAACCATTGAACTCTTCAATCGGGTTGACACCATGAAAGTACTTCCTACTTATAATAACAAAAACCTCAACGAGGACTTCGACAAAATTCATCCAACACAAAAGCGTTTTCATCCATGACGACTAACGCATTCTGGCAAGCCACCCTAAACTTTTACTAACTATAGCACATGTTGCAGTTAATTTTTTTTTATGCATGTTTGACCATAGCTAAAAACTTTCATTCTCTATAATTATTCAAATTTTCAATTATTTTCACATCTTCCTATATAACTACTTTACTTTTCAATTATTTTCACATCTTCCTATATAACTACTTTACTTTTCAATTATTTTTCACATCTTCCTATATAACTACTTTACTTTTCAATTATTTCTATACTTTTCAATTATTTTTCACATCTTCCTATATAACTACTTTACTTTTCAATTATTTCTATGTAACTAATTATACAACTAACCTATCAATTTTAATCTTATTTTCTTTACTCTTCATCATTACTCTTATTATATCATATCATTTTCTTTTATTTCAAAAATTTTTATGCCAAAAACTTTTTATTCAAAAGTTCTGTTGCCAAAAAGGCCAAAACATACCCAAAACATACCCTCGGTATAGAGATAGAAAAAGAACAAAAATGAAAACTACATATTTATAATCTTCCAATGATTCTCCAGTAGTTTTTACAATTCAAGCTCTCACGTCGTTCCCCGTACAAAGTCTTATCTTTCTTCCATTTTCCAGCACTCCCTCTTTGCCACTTCAGGAAAACGAGCTGGCATCATGGAACATGATCTCATTAATTAGCACAGTGGCTGGGCACACGGCATCCTCCTTGGGGAAAATATAACCGTTAGCGGTGCATGATCCGAAAGTGAGTAGTTATCAGGCCACATTCCTTTCTCAACTTCAGGGGGGAAGAGAACTGCATTCTTCACGTCAAAACCAATGGCTAGCTTTTCCATGCTTTTTTGAGCATCCAATCTCTCCTCTTCAAAATTCTCCTCCGGCTGCTTCAGTGTAGGATTCCAAATCCAATGCTGCAATTTAAAAATTCAAGAATGAGCACAATGTTCAGACATGAGGAAGCACAGCTCAGGAATGCAAAAATAGTCTCTCACATGTTCAAGATCTGAGGATAAGTGACAGGAAATGTCTAGAACATTTTCAGAATTGATATGCAAGAACCAAAAACCAATGGTGCAATCTCACATTTCTCTCTACAACCAACCAGAAATTAACAGGACTTGACTTAGGTCAGAAATGTATACCTGAAATTCTTTGCGATCAACAACACCATTTCTATCTTTATCTGCTTGAGCCCACAGATCCTGGGTATCCTCCACGCTCAGTCTATCAGGATGGCCAGTCAATCCCAGCTGCACCAGGTCCAAGTATTAGAAGACTGATATTCATCTTATGTAACATGGACATTTAATTAGGTAGAGACCAGTACCTGATCAAGTGCCTGACAAAAACCTGAGTAAGTTATGTAATCGCCATGGCCACCACCTTTGAGAAAGGCAAATGCATCATTCTCTGCCAGAGAAGCTTGACGGAGCAAATACTGAAGAAAGAAAATACACTTGGTGTTAACTAGGAATACAAAACATAGGATCATACGCTAAATAAGAGAATGGCCAGTCCAACACCTGAAATTTCTAGCAATTCTTCCTACACTTGAACTAAACATTACCCACATGTACACTATGGTCACTCTAACATTCTGATGCGGGTGCACTAGAGTCAAGACGTTTACATATCAGACCCCATAAGCTCTAACTAGTAAGCCAGTTGTAACAATAGTGCAATTGTAAAACCTAAAAAAGATTAATCTTTGTAATTGTCAAATAATTTCCTGTAGAAACTCCCAATATATGGCTTTGGACATATTAAATGGAAGCCGGAAATGGCACTGTTACAAGAATTAAGTATATCCAAATAGAAAGCAATAAGAGAATGAGATGAATACGCAAAAAAAAAGGACAAAAGTAATTAAACAAGATAAGAAAATGTTAGAGGTTACTGAAAATATAATTAATGATTGTAAAAAATGGTGCAACGGAATCCATGCAGCAGACCCTACATAAGTGGAAAGCAGTTTATGATGACGATGACGATGACGATGAGAATCCTCAACATCCAAGCTCATGTTCAAATTTTGAAAACAACAAATTCACCTTGATAATTCCAAAAACAGCTTCATTCCAGCTCATCTTCAGTGGTTTCCAGCTTTTGTTGGGATTGCGAAGCCATATGAAATCAACACCACATATATTCCCACGGTGATTCCGGTGGCTAACCCACTGAAATTAGTAAGAAAAATAATCAGTGCAAGCAGTTGCATAAGTACCCAATGATTCACTTCTGTGAAAGTCAACAAGTTTACCCTGTGTGCATCACTGTCTGTATATTGATGTGCAGTATCATATGATGACACAAACCCCTGAGACCTAAGGAACATATAAACATGCCCACGCTTGCTCCCATTCCAGTCACTGACAATAAAAGGAAGCAAATATCAAGTTTGTCACAAGTTCAACAAACTGAAATCCAGGTTTCAAATGTGTTTTGGCAATCTTCCGTGCCCTGGAATTTCTGAGTTGTCTGGGACAAAAAGAACTGACCCACAGAGTATGATAGGCATGGGATTAAGCTTCTTTTCTTTTTGATACAATTCCACATACTGCAATATCTTGTACACCTGTTAAATGAAGAAAATTTAACCAAGAGAGAAGGAGAGAGTACAATAACAATGTACAGCAAAGTGTAATTTATGAAGAACAGTAGAATACCTGATGCAACCGAACAATTGACAAGTGAGAATTGTGAGGGAATAACAAATGTGTATTTACAATGAGAATTTCCTGGCGAATGTTGCTGTTTCGGCTTTGCCAGAAAGGAACGACTGATTCCACATGCAATAGTTGAGCAACACGGTCTCCAAAATCATTAAAGAGCAATTCGCTATAGTTCAAGACGCTGAAATAGTCCTTGTGGATGGCAGTTAATAGACCTGTATGTAGGCAAAAGTAAAGCAATTACAAAAACCTGTATGCAGTACAGGAAAAAATTTTATAAAGATAGTAGTATCTCATTTCTATGACATGCAAAGGAACAAATTTTAAAAAATGATATCAGATGACTTCTCCTCATAGTTAGGCACCAATAAAAAAAATCTGACAGTATTTTCAATTGAAAGAGTCAGGATGCTGAAGAATGTCTTACATAACTGAAAGCAGGTGTTGCTGTAAAATGCATGAAAGAAAGTAGGATAATCCCAGGCTAAACCTCAGAGTACAGTCCATTTTTTAAAAATCTAAGTTCCATTTGGGGATAGGGAAAAGGAAAAAAAATTCCACCACTTTCTTCACCACTTTTGATAAGATTTTACTTCTTAACTGCTAAGCAACTAATTTTTTCAATTATTATCTATAATTCTAAACATTACTTTACATGTTTCCATACAACCATATCATGTATTTTATCCCTGTTCTTTTTACTCCTAATAATTACTCCAATCACATTACATCACTCTCACCTTTTCAAAAATTTTCTGTGCAATTTTTTCCAATTACCAAATGGGCCCCTAATTTCAAAAACTTGACAACTTTCTCTACTGATGCCACTCTTAGCTATCTTAAAACTAAATACTGAAAACCTTTGCCTCCAAGCACGCTATCAACAGTTCGCTAGCCCCACTGGTCAACCAGATGCATCAATGACACATCGACAACCTCTATGGCCAACAGCACAGTCAGGAATGTGAAATTCTGTTTTGGCCATAGGTATTTTATTATGGTCATTTTCCAATATGACCAAATATATCACATGAAATCCTAAATATAACCAGATTTTTTAATGGAAAATATTCAAGTGCAGTCCACAGCAAATGGGCCCACCCCACCAATTGTATTCAAAATTATTTATTTGAGTAATATATCAATTTTCATCCAAATCAGATATGTGCACAAGCCCTCTTTGAAATGGTTGTATTTTCAACATCTTAACTATCTAAAACATAATTTTTATGTGGATAAATATATAAAGTATTATGACATTCAAATATATGTGGGCCCCATTTTGCAGCGGTTGACTACGCTAGCATTGTTCCTTTTTTAAAAATATCAATTATGAATACATGTTTCACCATTGTTTTACAAATATGACCATGCTGTCATATTTTTTAGTAATATTTTCAATAATAATATTAAACAGCAACACATTCATTGTCATATTTTCAACAGTATGACACATTTTTTATATTTCTAATAACATCGAATGGTGACAAATATGTGGTAATATTTGACATTTTTAAAAATTTGTTGTCATACGTAAAATTTCACACAAAATAAGTGGTTCTATTTGAACATAACCGAATGGTGGTCGACCAAGGCCAACATGCACATATATTTGCACCAATGGCACACACATGGAGTCATGAAAAAGCAGTCTTAGCTACCATAATAGAACTTTGAATGTTATTAGGAGGACAACCCAGGTTCTTGGCCCATAAGCATTCACCAAAAAAATAATCATGTGAACCAAGCATAGCCTAGTGGTATGACATTGTGTGTGCGTGCGTGAACTCTGGTATTAAGTCCAGAGAGAAGATTTGTCTCCTCGTAATATAATTTAGAGAGAAAACATAATTGCAATTAACAAACCCAATATGAATGTCATGATGTAGCTTGGACTCTTAGATGCATGATATTGAATAAAATAATAACAGAACATTCCCTAGCATATAGCATATACATCTTATATGGACTTGCTGGGTCAAACCAAGATGATAAAATCCATCCACCTCGTAACAAAAAAGCCAAGGACGAAGTCAGCAGGTTTCTTGTGGAATCAGTCCAATTCATGATGGAAGTTTCCACACAAAAACCAAACAGAAAAACGCCAAAATGACTATTTGGGGTTGGACTTCCCAAGTGACTAGTTAAAAAATGTAATATACCGTCTTCCAGATCAAATATTTGCCAAGAAGGATAAAATAAAGGCACAGACAGGCATGTGGGGCATCACTGCATAAAATGAAAACATGGAATTCACATGTGAATTGCTTCAACATGGAATTCAACCACAGAGAATATACCATCCGCCAGACCAAATATTTGTTACGAAGATTAAAATAAAGGCACAGACAGGCATGTAGAGCGTCACTGCATAAAATAATACATGGAATTCACATGTGAATTGCTTTAACATGAAAATCAAAGAAAATAACTATATTCTAGGGTGAGCCCAGGGCCGAGCAGCCGGATTAAAACCCATAGAACTTTAAACAGAAATAAGACTCACACCTGTCAATGAAGAAAACATGAAGAGATCCCAGACGCTTGTCTAGCGTGCAACAGGCTGCACTGCATAGATTTCCACAAATCAGTCAAGGCCTGCATTAGCAGGGCCTACCAAAATGGGCAGGAAATCTAACCCAACTGAAAGAGCAAGCAGCTTGGCCGTTAACATGCAAGCCATTTCAGCAGGCATGTGAAATAATACATCCGCCATTACCAGGTAAAGAGGCAATCATCATCATCCTTTTAAATTAATGCGCTTCAATCAAAGTTCTGACCCATCAATGCAAACAATAGAACAACAGTTTTCAAACCAACCCCTTGCTCAGCTGGCTTTGCACCATTGAGATTTGCATTCCAGGTCTTGCATAAAAATCACTTAAAAACATACAGAACTCAAATTCGTTTCCTCCCGTTTATAGGCAGTATGCCCTACTCAAATGGCTGGCTGGCAGAACAGGAAATCTTGCAGCAATACCCACAAACAAGCAGCTTTGATCGTGAATGTGAAAACACACCAACATGCACACAATCGCCTCGAAAGATTACAGACCAAGGAAGAAATAGAGGAATACCATCTCCTCGATTGTTCGTTCTAGCAAGCTTAAAGTTGAGATAACCGACTTCGCCCAGCCTCGTCTCGTACATGTCAACAAGCTCTTGGTTTCCAAGCCAGAATTCCTACAAAAAAGACAAAAATAGGTGACCCGAATTCATTCTAGCCAAAACCCTCCAAAAATAAAAAATCAAACCACAGAAATTATTGAAAACAAGAACTCATACCTGAAGACAAATAATGGAGGACCGATCATACAAAAGGCGGTCCAAAATCTTCTGGTTTCTGGTGAACCAATACGCTCTATACTCACTCTCTCGACAGCACTGATTGAATTTCCCCCAAAATCAAAACCAAAAACCGCATTTTTCAAAGAAAAGCAACAGGAAAGAACCGAAACGGATGGCCCACCTCCTTGTCAAGCCGCTTATAGATTGGCGCAAGGATGTTGAAGGTGGTGCAAGAAACGCACGGATCCGGCGCCATTGAGGCGTGGCCCCCGCGGTTAAAAATCCAACCCTTGAACGTGGTCTCATTCTCCATCGAATTGCTCCTCTTTATGGAATTCTTGGAAACCGCCACCTGAACAATGGATTCCACAAGAAAAAACCCATTAATGAAACGCTAAATGAAGCGATAAGAAATAGGGATATATAAGGTAGATAGAAATCGGATGGGGATTTTACCATGTCCGTGGAGCAGGAGGAAAGATTGGATGATGGTTCTTGAAGCGGAAAGCTAGCAAGATTGGATTGCATCGGAGGCAGGCACGCAATGTGTCTGCGAATTTGTCTGATTCGGAGTCTGTTTTTCCTCTCGTTTTCGCCGTTTTGGCCGCGAAACCGCCGAGAAAGGCCTCTCCTTCCGTTTCCTTGCGCCGTTGGTTTCATTTCACACTCGGACCAGGTGTGCTGGCCTCATATAGAGATTAGAGAGACGGGGGAAAGCGACAGCCGCCAACTGGCTACGGCAGCCTGCAACCGGTTGGCTGCGGGGTAGGGGTGTTAATGGTCATGGTCAACTCGTTAACCCGCTCGTTCAACCCGTTAATAAATGGGTTTGGGTTGAGATTTTTGAATAAATGGGTTATGATCCGCCAACCCGTTCAACTATTTAATTAAATAAACGGATTAGGGTTGAGGCTTCGCAACCCATCAACCCGTCCAACCCGTTTATTTAACCCGTTCAATCCGTATAACTCATTTAATATAATATATTATAATATATATGTAATATTTATAACAAGAATTGACATTAAAGAGATGACTTGATATTGGAGCTGATGTTTTCAAGCCAAAATAAATTAAATTCAGGTATGTTAGCTTCAAATTATTTAATTTATTTAAATTTACAGACTTTATTAAAGATTTTTAGCATGAAAATTAGTAACAAACACAACCCGTTAACAACCCGTTAACCCGTTTATTAAATGGGTTGTAAATGGGTTAGGGTTGAAGTTTTTTAAATGGGTTAATAAACGGATTAGGATTGAGATATATTAAATGAGTTAGGTTTAGGATTAGGCTCCAACCCGTTCAACCCGATCCGTTAACACCCCTACTGCGGGGAAAGAAAAGTTTACGAGGCAGTTTCGATAAAAAAAAAATTTGATATGAAATAATAAGGATAATAATAAGTAGTAAAAAATAAAATTAAAATAAATAGATTAGTTGAATAGATAGTTGTGTAGAAATAATTAAAAAATAGGATAATTTATATAAAAAAATATGAAAAAAGAATTAAAAATAGAATAGCTACAAAGAGTAAAAAGTTTTGAAATGAAAAATTTTAATTAACATTTTTTTGTCCGAAAAAAACAGCCCCTCAACGGGAATATCGATTGTAGGCCCACTTCATTTTATTCCTCACACATGGTATTTGTTTATCAAAAAATTTCCAAATTACTGACATATTTATTTTTAACCAAAACTTTTCAAACTAAGAGTGTATGGGAAATTATAAAACTGATGAAAAAATTTTAGTGTAAAATTTTTTTAATTTGAAAAAATAATTTGATATAATAGAGATAATAATGAAAAGTAAAGATAGTAAAGTTAAAATTGATAAGTTAATTATATAAACAGTAATATAGAAATGATTGAAATGTAGGATAGTTACAAAAGAAAATATAAAAAATAATTTAAAAAAATTGTTATACTGAGTGAAAAGTTTTAGTTTAAAACGTTTTAGAGATTAACTAACATTCCTAAAAATTTTCAATCTCCATAGTTACCGTATTTTTAAATTATTTTTCACATCTTCTTATACAATTATTCTATTTTTTAATCATTTCTTCACAACTACCTATACAACTAATCTATCAATTTTAATTTTATTATCTTTGCGCTTCATTATTATCTTTATTATATTATATTATTTTTTACTAATTCAAAAATTTTTACACCAAAAGCTTTTCATCCAAAAATTTTATGACTTTTCAAAGTTTTATCACAAACACGCCTTCTCACACACATCCAAAAACTTTTTCTTCTTCACGACTACTCTATTTTTTAATTATTTCTTCACTTATTACTATACAACTATTCTATTTTTCAATTATTTCTATACAGCTACTCATACATCTAACTTATTTATTTTAATTTTATACTCTTTAATCATCATCATTACATCTATCATATGACATCATTTTCTCCAATTTTAAAATTTTTTACATTAAACACTTTTATCACTTTCCAAATACACCTTATATTTGACTATATTAAAATTTTTGAAACCAAAAATTTTTAATTTAAGAGAGTTTTGATAACATTAATTTTGGTTGGACTTTGACATAAGGTGGTACATAAAAAAGGGAATATTTTGAAATTTATGTGATTCACATGAAATTATAAGGATAAAATTAGAAAAATAGAATAGTTAGAAAAAAATGATTTAATTATAGAGATAAAGTTGAAAAAATAAAATTATTGAATTATTAAACAATTAATTGGAAAATATAAAAGCCATACATTGCCCATGGAATCCCACGCTTGTGTATTATAAATAGCCTCTAGAGCTATTTATTCTCCATAACTATCATTTTTTTAATTATTTAACATTTTCTTATTAGATTACTTTACTTTTAAATTATTTCTAAACAACTAACTATGCAACTAAAACTATTTGTTTTAACTTTGTTATATTTATTCATCATTATTACCCTTATTATAGTATATCATTTTCCTTTATTTTCAAAATTTTTACATGAAAAAAATTTATCCAAAAAGTTTTATTGCTTCAACGCAGGATGTGTCTCATGTGCTTACAGTTTTTTTTATAATTGATATAAAAGATTACTTTTTCATGTGATTGCAATGTAATTTTGGCAATAAACATGACTAGAAAATCACATTTTCATCACTCTCACATACTTTTTGAAAATAATAATTTAATATATTAATTATTTAATTATCTTAATTTTTTATTTTTATCAATAATTTAATATATTAACTTTTTAGTTGGCTTGCTTTTTTCATTTTTATCTCTTTGTCATGTTACGAATTTGAGAAATATTCATTTCTAAACTTCTATATGACCCACTTTACCTTTGGGGAATTTCAAAGTTAGGATGGATAATCCTAAAATAGAATCTTTCATTTTTTAAAAAAAAAATTTATATTCTTAAAAAATAATAATCTATTTTATATTTCTTTTTTATAATTTTTTAAATATTTTTTGATGTTTTTCATGACTAATCTAATCTCATATTTCTAATACAATTTTTTTCCAATCTTAACGGGACTTTTCACAATTTTCATCCCATGTTCTTGTCTCTAAACAGCCCAAAAATAGACCTGTAGTTTATATGGATTTGTATTTTGGAACTATCATCTAAACCGTTTAAAACTCTTTTTGTCTAATTTCAACAGTAACAAAAAAATTTTAATTACTGTAATTACTATTTTGATATTAAGATTTGCATTGGTCGACAACCGCTGTCACTGCCCGTATAAAAAGCATAACTTTCTTAATCCTATATTCTTGGGCGTGCCAAGTTATTGTCCTTTTTTTTTTTTTTTTTTTTCTTTCCCTGATTGGTGTACACTGTTGCATGTCATTTTCATATTACGCGTGCCAAGTTGTTTTCCTCGTGTCTTGCACAATTGCGCCCATGCCGTTAATTAAAAACAACCAGAGGTTGCACGGTCTTGCACATCATTATATACAAATGAAATTATTAAAAAACTCTTAAAACTCATACATCCTTTTAGTATATTATCCCGCAATCTAATTTAGCTGTGTATTACTTTTTTGATATAATTGCAGTGTATAGACATAGCTATCAACTTTTAAAAGTTTCATATTTATTGCCAAATAATTTAAATATTTATAGATATAGGTTGAAAATAGAGTCAGGTGGACCCACGACCCACCCCCTCCGATTTTATTGGGTCGAAGTAAAGATTTTGATCTGGACGTACGGGTTATTTTAAACTTGTGCTTCAATTCTATGGGCGTTACTGGTCGATCTTGTCCCAACAAGTTATAAATTATTTTATAAATAATATAGATTATTTATGTGAATGCATTTTTATTAGATAAATATATTTAGCTTAATGACTTAGTAATGTGAATATCGTTTATGTGAATGTACATTTAAATTTATAACTTGTTTATATGGATAAATTTTTATTTCTTAATTACATATATATTGTCTAGTTATGTGCTTCAAATGATTTATCAATGAAATAAAATATATTAACTATATTTTTATATTTTAAAAGAATGAATATTATTATTTTACAATTTAGGCGTTTTAATAGTAATTCAAAATTTACATCAACGTTATTTTTTTAAGTTGATACACATATTTATCAAGGTTAAGTTGTAGATGAAATTATTTAAAAATTTTAATTAATGCTTTTTTATAACAATTGTATTTTACTGCACTAAATAGTAAAATATTGAAGCATTTTCCCTTTCAATTTATCATAGATACGAGTTATATTGATATATATATATATATATATATAAATTCTTAAACTTTACTATACTTTTTCAACCTAACCCGCTTTCTTGATATCGATTTGAAATCAACTCAAAATTTGTTCTAAAACTTATTAAAGAAAGGCAAGGGTTAGATCAACTTTATCCGGACCTAATATAAAATTATAAGATCAAAATGGAATTTTTTTAAATATGGGGTTAGGATAAGGTACACCATAACTCATCTCGGCGGCCCGCTTCGTTTTCACGTGTAATAATAAGATGTAAAGATAGCAAGGTTAAAATAAATAGATTAGTTGTATGAGTAAATATATAAAAATTATTAGAAAATAGAGTAGTTTTATAGAAAGATACGAAGAAATAATTTTAAAATAAAGTAGTTACGGAGAGAGAAAAGTTTTAGATTAAAAAGTTTTAACTTGACATTTTCTTCTTATTGTCAAATATACCTTAAAATTATATCGGAAAAATTCTTCTTATACCTGTAACATTTATCATAATTCTTCCCATAACCACATTATTTCAATAATTCTCTTAATACCACGTCATTTCATCTTTCGTGCTCATGCTATCACATTCCTTTAATGAAAAGAAAAGATGTCGGCATTATTTTTTAATACCCAAATTGCCTAGACAGGCTGGAACAGATGGTTACTGCCGCTCCTTGCTAGTTACACCTAGGGGTGCAACTTGGTACCCGGGTCGGTCCGACCCGACCCGACCCGACCCGGTATCAAAACCAAAAATGGGTTTTATTTTTAAGATTTTTTTCAAAATAGACCCGGTTTCAACCCGACCCGTAGAAACCCGAAACCAAAACCGGGTTCGCACCAACCCGGTACCAAAACCCGACCCGGTCCGAACCCGGTGTAGTTTATATAAATTTTTCATCAATTATACATGCTTTTTTGTAATATTAATATATATATACATGTTTTAGGCATTACTAACTCTAATTCTGACAAATCACCTCTTTCTTCATTATCAAAGCATACTTGATGTAACTTAATTTCTAGGATGATTTTTTTATAATTATTATCTTCTTATTGTTAACAGTTGCATGCATTTTTTCGTCTCGGTTGATGCATATTATTTTCAAATATGTAAATCGAAGAGGAAGAACTTGACATTAGAAATGTAGATGAAAATCAAGGGAGAAATTACTTGGAAGTCTTCAAATAGTTTTTTAGTTTTTTTGGAAACTTTGGAGACATGAACTCATTTGAAATTTGAATTTGTTTAAAAGTAGATATAAACTTATTTAAACTTGAGATTTGTTTATATTGTCATTTTAAATTTGGATTGCACTTAAATTAGATTGGAATGTTGAACCATTATGCTTAATGTATTTAGATTTAGTTACTTTCAATAACTGTTATGTGGATTATGTTTGAATTTGAGTCGACATGATAAATCTATTTCATATTATGCTTTCTATTAGTATGAGAAATTTTTTAGTTTGAATTTCAGATTGTAGTATAAATTTGATTCATATTTTAAGTTTATTGGTATGACAAGTTGTCAATTTTTACTTTAGCAATTTGTATGATAAATATTCAATTTGAATTCAATTTCAGCAATTTGTACGATAATGTTTAGTTTCAACTACAAAGTTGGTATGATATGTTCATTTTCTATTTGGTATACTTGAGTTATTTCCATTAGCTATTAAATAGAAATGACCAACTAGTCATAAAACTAACTAATATGTCATTTATTTGTGTCTATAGGGTGCTGAAAATTTGCTTGTAGAGTTCATTCAAAGAATATTGCAGAATTCAGCATGATGTTGCAGAATTCTTTGAAAGTATCTTGTAGAATTCAGCGTGAGGCTTGACTTCATGAACACATATATGTATATTTCCATAATTTTCTTTTAGATTACAACTGAATTTGGAAAAAAATAGTTTATTGGTAACCCGAATTCTAACCCGAAACCAAACCAAAACCAATGCGAACCCGACCCGAACCCGGTCCGAACCCGAATTACATTCTTAGGGTTTGGGTTTGGGTTTACTCCAACCCGGTCGGCTTAGGGTTTGGGTTCACTCAAACCCGGTATAACCCGACCCGAGTTGCACCCCTAGTTACACCGTCGTCTTTGCGGGAAATGATTCAGTGCACCAGGGTGCATTGAAATTTCAATGCTCCTGCTCATTGAAATTGACCCCGCTGCAAAACTCTATTTTTATGTATATATTTTTAGAACTCTTTTCACATAAATGTTAATCCAGGTACATTTAACATGTGTATCAATTTTTACCATTTTTGGAGATTTCTAGATATTTTTTGAATTTTTAAAAATGAGTAGCATTTTAATAATTTTAAATTATTAAAAATATCACTGGTTTTTTAAAATTGAAAAAAATATTTAAAATTTTCTAAAAATAGTAAAAATTAATACATATATTAAATACATTTAGATTAACATTTCATGAAAATATTTTCAAAAAAAATTTTAAAAAATGGGTTTTGCAAATTTCCCCATCTTTGGAGGGCCATCTTGAGATTTGGAGGAGAAGGATTAAGGGTGCAACTCGGGTCGGTTCGGTTCTGGTAATGGTTTATCCTGCCCATATCCTATTTGTAAAAGGCCTACCCTACCTGTACCCTATTTGTAAAAGGTCGATCCGTCCATACCCATTTGTCAGTTCAGTTCCTAGTATACCCTACCCTACCAATTACCCATGGGGTCGGTTGCGGTTTCGATTCCAAATCGGTTCCTTTAATACTCAAATACAATATTTTTTAAAAATTTCTATTTTAAATAATGTAAAATAATACTCATTTATGTTTTAAAATCATAAGTACATATATTACTGTTTATATTATTATATAAAAATATGAAGTATAGACCATCATGACCCAATCATTAAAACTATTAATATATTATAATCATAAGTCACAAGCGTATTTATAAGAGTCTTTCGAAAGTTAATGACGTATATATAAATTCATTTAAATTTATACTTCACAAGGTACAAAATTCATTTAAATTTAAATTTGTTAAAATATATGTGCACATAAAATATTAAAGACAAAGCATAATACATAATATATAATATTATATATATATAATTATGTACCTAATTAATTACCCATATGAGTACATATGCGGGTTAGTTCTTGGTACTCAACGTATTTACCCTACCTGTACCCTATTTAAGGAGGCAGGTAATAATTTGTACCATGCTCATTCCCATTTGTAATATTTTATATCCTATCCTATCTAAATTAGGATTGAGTCGGTGAGTACCATAGATAGTTACCCTCGCAAGTTTCACCCCTCGAGGATTGTAGATATCTTGATCTTGCAAATTGCAAACCACCCGAAGATGTATTATGTTGCTCACCGAAATTACTGGAGATAATGTCAGATTTGGCCGCAATCGACCCATTTTCATGGCTATAATCGAAGAAGTGTTTTCTGGAATTGTTGAAGACGACAACAAATGTGTCTAATTTTTGAAGTCATCAATCACTGAAAATGCTGATTTTGCGAGGGGAGAAAGGGCAGCGGTGATCTAGAGAAGCCATTGATTGCCCCTCAAATCTTCAACGACCTCTCCTCAGATACCTGCCGCCTCTTCACACCGACGGTCGCGACTTCGCTGGTCGAATTCCTGGCTTCTCCAGCGCATTTCGAACGCTGCTCGATCATACGCACGGGCGGCTTCCACTGTTGTGTCGAACATCTCCAGCTGAATCCTCTCGCCCTTCCGCTCGGAGGTCACGAATCTCTGCTATGAACTTCCCCCCACAGCCGCTGCGGGACTCTCCTATAATGCTCCTTAGCAGGGTTTGATCTCTTGTAACTAGCGGATGCGTCTTCAGTTTGTGGCCATCTTCTTCTCGTTCGGTGAAGGATTTCCTACTCGACCAGCGCACGCCATTCCACGGAAGATGCGTCTGTGGAGCATGATTACATATAGTATTTTAAGTTAAAATATAATATTTATTTACCTTATCTTATTTTTATTTTGATTTAATTTTTTCTTCATAAATATGTTTTCCTAATTATCTTTAATTCACATATAAAATTTTGTCATTTTACAATACTTTTACATATTTATTTTCTATTCTTTAAGAAATCACCAATTTCAAGGGCATTTAATTTATTTTCGCACCTTAAAAAACTTGATTTAAAAAATCAGAAATAAATATATATAAGTATTGTAAAATGACAAAACCTCATATGTAGATTGAATACACTTAGGAAAACATGTATATGAAGAAAAAATCAAAAAATAACTAATTATAAAAATAATTGGATGTTGTATTTTAACCTAAGATATATGATGATGTATATAATCAAGCTCCTACATTTGTTAGGAAACCTCTACTTTTCTCTTCTTCAACACTATTCACCACCCAATCCCCTGCTACCTACATCTTATCCACATCTAGTGATGGAAGTATCATCGTCTATGTGCTTCGACCAAAATCCACAACAAGTGAATTGAAGCTCTATCATGATTGGAGACCCATGGAGCCACATGTCGAATTTAATAAGGAGATGGAGTTGAATCGATGGATTTGGAGCAAGGTTTTAGATAGTTTCTTCTACAGATGACGATGATGATGGAGGAGTTATTGGACAAATGAAGAAGAGTTATTGCCAATGCTAAAACTCAAACTTGATATAAAACTAAGAATACATGGATATGCATAGCAATAGTGTTGACTGTTGGGAAACCATATTGATTAAATCCATAATCACCCAGGATCCTCCATGCTAAATCATTAAGAAAATAAAAAATCATAAGCAGAAGCGTACCTGAATCCATGGATGCAGCCCGTTCTTGAATTCTGTGGTTTTTGGGTCTTCCAAATTAATGTCCTAGGGTTATGGAGAAGGTGACTCCTCTTTTCTACTGATGGGATGGTAGAAAAGAACCTTGATAGGTGCATAACCTGGGGACCACAACCATTTATATAGAGAGCTTATCTTTCGTATTTCTAATTTAGCCTATCATAAAAATAGAAATTAGAAATTAGGCTGTAGGGTTTCTACGCATAGGAGATCCATACTTTATTAGATGATTTAGGCCCATAAAACCTTATAAGATCACTTTATAATTCAGGCCGCCATTTATGATAGCGTATACATATAATTATTATATATGTATGTCCAAAATTCCAACAATCTCTCACTTGGACTACATATATTTTTATAATTATATATAACCTTATGAGCTCAAAACCTTTTGCTATCATACCAAAATCATCTCCGAACAATCTCGTCCATTAGTTATGCCAACATAGAACCAAGGCGGCCTTTGTCACATTTATCGTAACTAGACCCATCCATGATCACATATATCAAACATAACCAAACGACATAGATCAAGTATGGATGCGTAGCATGGAAATTACATGTAATGTGATCTAACATGCCTATTTCCAACTGGTCCACCTTATTTGGTGAGATCAAACCAAAACCAAAAAATTGAATAACCAAAATACCGAATACTTTATTTCTGCAGAAAATATCCATAACTATAGTAAAGTGTCCAAACTAGAAAAGCAAATAAATACAAACTCTCACTTAACCAGCATATCATTAAATGATACAACACCTGTATAAGCAGTATGCTCATGAAAGACCATAAGGTGTTACCCTTAGTAAACGGATCCGCAACTTTGGAGTTTGTCGCAATATGCTTTATAGACATTTTATTTTCCTGAATCCTTTCCTTAACAACCAGGAACATTGTTGAACTCCTGTTGTTGTTGGAATATTAGACTACTAATTTATTGTCATAAAATAACTTAAGTGGTCTTTCAATGTTATCTATATTTTGTAGCCATGTGACAAAATTCTGTAGTCATATTCCATAATTGGATGCCTCATAATATGCTATAAACTCTATTATTATGGTTGAAAAGCTATAAGTGTCTGCTTAGCACTTTTCCTGATATAGCTTTTCCAACAAGCAGATAAATATAGCCTGAAGTGGATCTAAAACTGTATTTGCATCCAATAAAGTCAAAATTTGAATACCAAATGATCTCTAACTTATCTGACTTTCTGTATGTGAACATATAATGTTTTTTTTCTAAAAATACTTTAAAAAATTGTTTGGCTACTTCTTAAAGATCCATTCCTGAATTACTTAAATATCTGCCCAACATCCCAATAATGTACGCAATAACCGAATGCATACATCCTAATATTCAAAACCTGAGCATAAATCTAACTTCCCTTTGCTAAAGCATAGGGAGTCTTTTGCATTTCCTTAGATTTAAAATAATCATTCTTGAGACACTGATTTAGACAAAATTAATTGTCTCCCTTAGTAAGGAGGTATTTCCTAATTTACAATCCTGCACACCAAGTATCTTAAGTATTTTCTTAATATAGGTCTTTTGTGATAATCCAAGAATACATCAAGAGTAATCCTGATATATCTGAATTCCTAATACAAAAGACATATTTTCAAGATATTTTGTTTCAAAATTTTTTGACAAAAGATATCTTAATTTTATGCAATAAACTTATATTGATGTTCGAAAATAGTATATTTGTGTGTTACTCCCATTGAAACCATGATTACTCCCACTGAACTTATAGTATATGCAATCATCAACCGAATTCATTTCAAAACCGAATGAAATGATAATTTGATGAAATTTGCAATACCATTATTAGAAAACTTGCTTGAGCTTGTAGATGGATTTTTATTTTAAAAAACTGAAAGTCTATTATGAAAGTTATCCTTACATCCATTTACTATAGCTCAAGGTTAAAACCCATTACTAAAGTCATTTATCTTGAAATTTTTTTTTAATAAAACCGGATTGCAAATTTCTTTGTAATCTATGCCTTCCTTTTGAGTAAAGTTTATTGAGACAAGACAAACCTTATGCTTTTCCACATTATCTTCTTTCTTGGTTTTAAATATCCATTTATAACCAATCAGCTTTATACCTTTAGGTAATAGAATAGGCTACCAAATCGTTCTTGTCTTTCACAAACTTTATCATATATTTATGGCATCGATTTACTTTTGAAAGTTTTTACTTTACATTGCTTGATGGAATCATCTTCCATATTCCAATGTTATCCTGATGTACTGGAGAAATCTGATGCAACAATCAGAAACCATATTCTCCTTTCTCTAATAGATCACTTCAATGACATCCATTCTTGAGGGTGTTGAGCTTGATCATCAGGAATATCCTATTTATCAACGATGTCTTATAAATTTCTCTTTAAAAACATAGTCCCTAACCATATCTCCCCCTCAAGCTCAATATCCTCAAAAAATTGACAATTTTTTTGTCTCAATAGGACTGAATGTGGGATCATAGGATTGATATCTTGATATTGTTCAGCATATCCAATAATATTTAAATTCTAAAGAAAGAACTAAAATGACTATTTCCAAATGAATAAAAATAACCAAATTTATTCAATACAGAAATAGAAACCAAATTCCATTTAAAAATGGTACCATATTTTTCTTTCGAATTTAAATAAAATTGAGTTTTTAGGGTGTGTTTGGATTTAACGAAAACTTCGTGACGTTTTTGATAGCTTAAAAAAGTTGTCATCGTCAGTTGCATAACCGAGATAAAATTTGCGTGGCATTTTTTCGGCCATAAAAAATAATACATTAATTGCATTGCAAAGATAAAAGCTACCCTTTTGGTCAAACAACTGCACAATAGTTGCATTGGAATCCGAAATTGACAGCTTGAATGACAGGTTTTTTCAAATGGTGAAAAGTTTTATCAAAAGCACCAAGTTTCATAGAATACCAAACAGACCCTTAATAACAATAACTCAAATGTCCATATAGCCTCAATAGTATTTGATTTGCTATCGCCTCCATCGATGAATCTTTCATCATCATTTGGCCTTTTAGCAACTCAAGCAACCCCGTATAGACACCTTTACATGAATAGCAACACCAAATCTATTCATAAAAATACGTCTTGGGTCTAAGGCTAAATTAATCACTGAACGAATCAAAGTGAAAAAATGTACCCTTATTAATATAATTCTCCTCTATGTATCTAAGAGCCTGTCAAAAGTAATAGCTAAATTTGTTATTTGGTTCATTTTGTATTGGACCATCCGTAATTTCTTTATCATTTTTCATGTCCTTATAGGTACTTGCCAAGTGAGTACTTTTAGTATATTCTTACTTCAACTTATTCTCCTTTTGCACACAATAAAAATAAGCTCATTAAGAGATAATTTATCCTTTTGTCAGTCATAATTAACTTTAAACTGATCAAATTGTGTTTAAGAGAATCAAAACTAAATGCACAAGCAAATCCGCTTTAACCTTAATGCCTTTACTTTCAAAGTAAGAAGAGATAAGTACTCCCTTATATTTTCTTTAACTTTATACCTTATTGAAATCAAATTCGAATGAATCGTACTTGTTTCATCTTTATTACCTTTAGCAATAGTTTAGAATTTTCTTCATATAAATTTTGACATTAGTTACCTTTTCGGACATGATACCCCCTTGAAAGTTTTTAAAATTTTATATTTTATAATCATAAAATTCATGCAATTTTAACAATCTCACTTCTCAAAGTTCCTGTATTTTCTCATTGGAACTTTTAACCACAAGAGTAGCGAATTGTTTAATCCTTAGTGCATGGTTTAGATTCATAATGCCAAGAATGATCATAATATTTTATTTTCATTACTTCAACACGAAAATAGAATAAATGTTGGCAGATTTAGCACAAGCAGATAAATTAACCAAAAATTGAACAAAGCAATATGTTCAAATAACTTTTATATAGAACTTTAGCAATTCAAATAATGGTAAGGCCCATCACAAGATACTTAGCACAACATTGATACTTAGTCTTTGGACAAAAGGATTAATTTGTAAGTGGTACTCTTAGTGCAGTAATCAAATATTGATAATAAAGTCCTGTCAAACAATAAGTCTTTCTTTGGACCGACTATTGTTCACATGGAATGCCTAATAATTATCACATATTTATCACCGCATGTGTCTATGTAATCCGGCCAAATATTAACCTTCCTTTGGGACGATTAATATCCTCATTAATTACATATCCACAATATTTTTGTGTAGTAATCAAATATTTAACAATAAAATTCTGTCAAACAACAAGCCTTTCTTTGGACCGACTTGTTATTTACATGGAGTACCAAATAATTGTTACATATTTATTACCACGAGTGTGTACGCAATTCGGCCAAATATTAATCTTCCTTTGGGCCGATGAATATTCGCATGAATTACATACACACAATTATCTTAATGTCTTAAAAATAAATTAACTTAAACAAGAGAGGCTACTTTGGTAGTATGTTGTTTCAATCAATTTATTCATCCATAAAATACTTGTACCATTATTTGAATTTAATAAAAAGTCCAAAATATTGAACTTATTTCTGAATTTCAAACACAAAACTTTTGCATAATAATAGGTCAATTTGAATTTAAACACCCAAAAAATCCAAAATTGAATTTTGCGCAACAATAGGTTAATTTAAGATTTTAATAGAAAGCAACAAATCATGAACACATGAGATTAGATATAATTTGCTTTCTAAATATTCATAAACTAACAACATGAATTAATAGCACACATAATTCAAAAATTGCATTCATATATGTAAATTTCACAAAAATAATATTTCTGGACCTATTTTGCTTAATCAGACCCTTTCATTCAATCCAGAATGTCCAAAAACATAAAAAATCACTATTGGATCGTCCAAATCAGATAATTGGGTCATAAAATATGATCAATTCAATTTGGACGGTTATTAGGCTGCCACGTGTCTACTACTGTGTGGGCCAGAATGCGGGTGGACTAGATCGGCTGGACCACTGGTTCGGATAGAATACTAGACTGTTGCGTTTGGGCTTGAACTTGAGTGGACTGAAAACAGGCCTAACTGAATGGGCTGGCTAACTCGAGTAGGCTGCTTCCGCCTGGGCCCAGGCCCGCCCAGTGTAAATGGTTTGGTCTTGGCCTGTTGGACTGGGCTGTGGGTTTGGCTCTGGAGCCCAAGACCACAAAAGATAAATAGAAGCCCATGTGCAAAAATGGTTGTTTCGCAAATTTCGAACATTGGAACCCTTTTGCAAAAATAATTTCTGTTCAAGGAGTTTTGTGCAAAATTGTTTTAAAGGGCTAATTTGCAAATATTCTTTTGCATCTTCTTCCCAAGCCAACGAACCAGGAACCCTAGCCGCCGCCACCCATCACCCATGCTGCTGCCCGCTACGCTGCCCACGGCATGCCACTGCCTATGCCGGCCGCCGCACTGCCGACCGCGGCCGCCCGTCGCCATCACGTCCAGCTGCCCTGTCGCCGCCCTTAGCCGGGATGCCACTGCCGCTTGGCGCATTCACCGTCGTCTCCGGCAAACAGCGCCATCCAGCAGCAGCGTTGTCCGTTTCCGGCAGCGCGCACCATCTACCCGCACCTTCTGCCGCCGTCTTCTCCGGATGGGTTTTTCCCGGCCCGGAAGCAATCCAGCCGCGGCAACGCACAACAGCAGCCGCCCAAACGTCCAGCCGCCGTCCACCAGTTCAAAACGGAAACCCGGCGACCACTCAATCCGCGACCCGCCACCAGCGTCCGGCCATGGATGGCAGTAATCTGCCCCATCGCCATCTAGCCACAGCGGTCCCGGATGGGTTCCTGAATCCGGTTTTGCCTGAATCGGCAGCAGCCATAATAGCAGCCAACCGGAAACCAGATCGGTCTGAAATTGAATGGGTTTCCCAATCTGTTTGCCAGCCAAAATCTGCGCCGCCCAGCTGCTACTACCTACCCCACCGCGTTGCTGCTGCCGGAAACCAGATCGGCAGCAGGATCATGCGGGTAGCAACGTTGGTTTTTTTTTTTATTATTTTAATGCTGCAAAAGCCAAATCTCAAAAATACGGTGCCGCAAAACCCCGATCTAATCATGGTTTATTCACGGATGAAAACTCTGAATCCATGGACAACGACAACTATTAAAGGTGAGTTATCAAATTTTCAGTGTTTTATTAATTAATAAATCCGTACATGAATTCAAACAATACCCATAACAGTATACATGAATTCATAAATCTGAAATTTTCATAAATCCTTCTCAATAATTCAACATGAAGATTGGCTCTGATACCACTTGTTGGGAAACCATATTGATTAAATCCATAATCACCCAGGATCCTCCATGCTAAATCATTAAGAAAATAAAAAACCATAAGCGGAAGCGTACCTGAATCCATAGATGCAGCCCGTTCTTGAATTCTGTGGTTTTTGGGTCTTCCAAATTAATGCCCTAGGGTTATGGAGAAGGTGGTTCATCTTCTCTACTGATGGGATGGTAGAAAAGAACCCTGATAGGTGCATAACCTGGGGACCACAACCATTTATATAGGGAGCCTACCTTTCGTAATTCTAATTTAGCCCATCATAAAAATAAAAATTAGAAATTAGGCTTTAAAGTTTCTACACATAGGAGATCCATACTTTATTAGATGATTTAGGCCCATAAAACTTTATAAGATCACTTTATAATTCAGGCCGCCATTTATGATAGCGTATACATATAATTATTATATATTTATGTCCAAAATTCCAACATTGACCGCCATGGAAGAATTTGTAGACGATAGAGCATTAAAATCCAATGCTCATCGGGCACAACATATGTCATGAAACTTGCCTTGTTATCTTAGTAAAGTTGAGGGAAAAATCTTCATTATCATGTGTTGACGATGGTAGTTTAGACTATATGTGACAACATGGTATATAAGGAATTAGGAGTTAAATATTAGGTATGAAAGAATTATTGAAACATCGTAAGTATAAGAAAAATTATGCGCAAAAGTTATGAATGTAAGAAGAATTTTCATAATTGCATTTAATCATTGTATCTTGAGTCGTGACATGCTACCATATGAAGAAGGATTCATTCATCTATCTGCATGACATGTTGATAAAGATGCTTTTTATTTATGAATGTGTGAAGCACTAACATACGCGTGTCAATGATCCTTTTTTTGAATTATTTCATTTTGGAATCATACTTTATAACATCTTATCTTCATTGAATTATTGCAGATTAAAACCATAAGAGCCCGTACAAATTTTCTTACAAATTTCCTCTATAGTATCAAGAAGGAGACTATTGATCCCATTTCGGGGACCATTGCCCTTCGCCATGTCTTCAGTGTGGGCGTTGAACCCGCATAGGGGGTAAGCCTTTGCTCACGAAGCTATGTTCGGTTAGTTAGTATTTTCCTTCTTTTAGCCAGATTACACAACACGTAAATAAATAAATAAATAAATAAATCTTCAATCTCATCTTTATTTTTTATTATATCAAAACCAATTACATTATTATTTTTATATCCTTAAACATATGCATAATTATTGGATATTAAGAGGATTGTAGTAATCATAACTTTTCGAGTAGTTACTATAAAAATTTTCATTTTTTCATAAACCGAAAATTTTTTATTTTTAGCATTAAAATTTTGTTGGGTTAAACTTTTTTTGATAAAAATTTTTGATTAACAATAATTTGTTGTCTATGTCATATACCAATCTAAATGATTGTCTGGTAAAATGTAAATATGGTAATGGAATATAACAAAATGGAATAATAGGGGTAAAGTGTGAACAATGTAAAAAATGCAAATGATAATTGTTTGAAAAGATACGAGAAAATGATTATATTATCAGGATAAAAATGGAAAAAATATGAAAGTTGGATAATTAATGATGTTGACCTTTTACATTTTTTATTCCCCATTTTCATTCTCAAAATTCCAAAAACTAGGTCAGTGATTGTTAAAGAGGTTTAAAATGGAATGAGAATAAGAAAAATCTAAAAAGTCAACTCCATTAATTAATCAAGTACCTTACTTTTTTATGCTAGAATGCACTAGTGCAGCTAGGAAAGAGTCACACACAGGGTGTTGTTAGTAATATTGTTAAATTCATACTCTTTAAGTTAGGACAGCAATGTGTACTTGGGTTGAATTTCTTTTTTTTATGGAATATACTCGGGTTGAGTTATAAATACAAAGAATAAAAAGTACCTTAATTTTTTTTTAACCCTTCCATTCCAATAATTTTCTTTTATATTTTCATATAACTATCTTAAGTATTCCCATTTTATTCGCATTTTACCCTAGCATATCTATTTTAACATATTCCATTCCCATTATTTACATCTTACTGTAAAGTTAATAAGAAATTTGATTGCTAATAATTCGTGTTTGTTTATTATGAAAATATCATTATAAGCAATGAAAATGTTTTCCCTATAAAAGCAGTACTATAAGGAACAAAAAAATTTCTTTGCTTGTAAACGCCTCGCTGTAAGAAAGAAAAATTTTCCGGGTATAATAAAGATTTTTTGGTCGTTAATAAAGATTTCCAAAAACCAAGTTTCTCATAGTAGATGTACCATAATTAACGTGCACTATTGATAAAATGAGGCTCACATTAATGCTAAAATCAAAATCAAACCAGTCGCGTGATGTAACATAATTTTTTTTTTATTATGATGTGAGAAATAAACTCAATCGTAATCTTAAAAATACATGTAATGAAGTTGAATTATTAAAACACAGATTCATTTATAGATCTATTAGATGCTATATATTTTATAAAATCATTTATCCGAATAAAGTTACGTTTTATACAGTTTAAATATTAAATTGACGATTTTAAAATTGATATATAAATCACACAATTATAGTACTTTGATTTTAAGCCTTTTTTAGATGAGCTTGTAACTTTTGATGTTTAAATGAGCTTGTAACTTTTGATGAAACTTGTTATTCTAGTTACGACCTATATGCATTTTGATTTCATTATCAAAGTAAACTCCTTTTATAATGGTGCAATGTAACTCTCGTGCAACCTACTTTATTCTACTTTTAAAACTACCTGCGTATTTATAATGTTTCAATTATATTGAAGACATGTTTTTAAGTATGCTAAAATTGCAAATATATCCATAAAATTTTGCATAACATTATAAATGTGTCCCTTCTGATGAGGTTCCGTTAAAATTTTCTATAAATGAGGAAAATGCCTTCTAAGCAGATAGAGACGCTTGCAATTTTTGCAATTATTGTAGACATATTTGTATAAAATTTCTAATATAATAACAAAAATATATAAATGATCAAATAATCGTATTAATAATCTAGTGGGCCATCATAATAATTAAAATATTTGCAAGCATTTTCTAAAGAATCATTTTTGGAAATAAAAATACCTTTGTCAAATATTTTCATGCATTTTCTATCATATGAAAGTATATATATTATATGTACGAGAAATATGAAAAAGGAAAATATTATATTAATATTTTATTTTATCAATCATATTAAATAATTAATTATTTTATCCATATATTATTTTAAAATTGATTATTAATATTTCATTATTTTGGGTATTTCTATATAAATTGTTATTTTAGATTTTCATAAGAATATGCCTACACTTTTTGCAAAAATGACAAGGTGTATTCCTCGACTTAAAAGAACGTTTTTTGTGGTGAAAGTATATATATTATATGTACGAGAAATATGAAAAAGGAAAATATTATATTAATATTTTATTTTATCAATCATATTAAATAATTAATTATTTTATCCATATATTATTTTAAAATTGATTATTATATTTCATTATTTTGGGTATTTCTACATAAATTGTTATTTTAGATTTTCATAAGAATATGCCTACACTTTTTGCAAAAATGACAAGGTGTATTCCTTGACTTAAAAGAACGTTTTTTGTGGTGAAATCAATATCCGTGAAATTTACACATCATACATATAGGCATATTTGTCAAAACTAAAAGGTTTTCACATTAAAACTTTTTACTCTTCATACATATCATATTTTTTAATTATTTATTTACATCTTCTTATACAACTACTATATTTTTCAATCATTTCTATATAACTACTCATTCCCTAATCTATCTATTTTAATTTTATTTTCTTTACTTTTCATTATTACCTTTATCATGTCACATCATTTTCTCTAATATTAAAAATTTTTACATCAAACATTTTTTATCCCAAAATATTATCACTTACAAAATATATTTATAAAAAATAATAAGATGGTCGGATGATTATTTATAGTCGGGCACATGGGGGCAGCCATGCACCGGGCCCAAAAACATACTTTTTTAATTTTAAAAATTTTTCATAGACAAGGAAAGTTAGATGTATTAAATTTATAAACCAAGTTTTACCATTTTTATATTTTTAAGTATTTTTTTAGATTTTAAACACAGTGGCATTTTCGTAATTTTTAAAACAAAAAATTACAGAAATGCCATTGTGCTTAAAAATTCAAAAAAAAAACTTAAAAACATCTAAAATGATAAAACTTGGTTTATAAATTTAATACACATAACTTTACTTGTCTATGAAAAAATTGAAAAAAAATAAAAATATATATTTTTGGGCCCAGCACATGGCTACCCCATGCGCCCGTTGTAAAGACATGGCCTCAATAAGATGGACTTGTCAGCAAATACTCATTAGAGGGGTGATTCTTTTAAGTCGGGTGTATGGGACTCCCCTACGCATCTGACCATAGGACTCCTAAAAATATTATTTTGATTTTTAATAAACATGAGAAGGTAGGTATATTTAATCTATAAATCAAGTTTTACCATTTTTAGATGCTTTTAAGTTTTTTTTAATTTTTAAACACATTGATATTTTCGTAATTTTTTTAATTTTCTACTCAAAAATTATAAAAAAATGACATTGTGTTTAAAAATAAAAATATTTAAAAGTATCCAAAAATAGTAAAATTTAATTTATAGATTAAATACACTTAACTATACATCTTTATTAAAAAATTTAAAAAATAAAAAAATGAGTTTTTTTGCGGGACGCATGACTAACCCCATTCCCCTCTACTTATTATATACCATTAGCATAGCTGACAAAGAGTTTGGCCTTGGTGTTGAAAGTCCATTTTTCCTTAGCAATGTTTCTGTAGCTATTTGTTAACGATAGTGTTAGATTTACACATCGGGGATAGGATTCGAAGGTAAATACAAGAATTAGAAAGAAAAAAAAAAAAAAAAAAAGATGGGCTCAGAGGAAGGAGATCACTACAAGGCACGTGGGGCCTGCTTGTCCATGGCCCTGATTTGCACATTCTCACAGATCAGCAGAGGTGTGACTTTCAAGGGGGAATGGACTGCGGTGCCACTCATGAGTCATGATGATGCGGGAAAACCACGGGCGCTGTACTAGTCCGCCTCCGGTGGCACACGAGATTTGGAGACATGGAATCATTTCTACGATGACAACTTCCAACTTCTAATGGACCGCGTAGAACGAATACACTATGGTCATTATCACATTATTCTAGCATATCTAGACTAAAAAAATTTGGAAAAAGAGCTTTTTCATTGCTATCTTTTTTTAATAGGCACGTCCCATCACGAATTTTAATTTGCAAATCTTTTGTTAAATATATTTTCTAAGTTTAGCTTTAATCTTTAATATACTCATAAATATTCAACATTCCAAATATATCCGCTTCATTTATATTTTATCTCAAATACACACTTTCCCTACAAAATCTTTAGTTAAATTTTGTAAATGCCTAAAATACCCTTTCACAAAATCATAATAAATAAAATGAAATAGAAAACAAATGAAGTTAGGACTCTTCAAATGTAGAAGTTATGTAAAATTAGTATGATCTTGCATCAAACTATATGAGATTCTTGAATTGAATTTGTTTCACCGTTCACAAGACAATTTCTTAATCCCCCAAGACAGTTTTTTATTTTTTAAAAAAATTTCAAACACAATTTTACTTATTTTCAGTATAACTTTACTTATTCTCAACATACATTATTCTATTTTCATCCAAATACATCTTAGATTCAAGAATCTTCTATGATTTAAAACAAGCCTGTGTGAGTCATGATATTTAAGTTTTCAATATGTTCTAAATTTGATGAGTATATTAATAATTTCACATATTAACTAATGATAATAACTTATTGAATAAACATTTTTAAGATTAATTACAAATATAGTAAGTATGTTTAAAATTTTAAAAATATTGTAAGTATATTTAAAATTAAAAGCAAATATAATAGTTATATTTAAAAAAACCTTCGCTTTTATTGTACGCGTTCAGAATTTTCGATCTATCAACGCGGCTTAAATTGCACGCGCAGCCGGTGAGGCACAGAAGTATTCTCCCTTACACGGACAGAATATTCTCTTATATGGACAGAACAACAACTTTATAGAAATTCTTAACCACTACGAACGGCCTCGATTATATATACCTTTGGACTTGAGAATTTGGGATAGCACTTGGCATTTGTGGTGTCTATTCCTAATATTTCGTGGGCGTTTCCTAAAAATGAAACCACTGCAAATTTCACCATTTGCCTTTTCTATTTTCTATTTTCTTTTCTTAGGATCCAAGTCTTGTATTGTGTTTAGAATTTCTTATTTTGGAGTGATCCTGTTAACCCGGGTTAAGTAAACGTCCCACTTAGCCTACATTGAAAAACCTATTTACAACAACTTTTTTTTACTGCACTTGTTTATCGAAGTATATGGACCAAGTTTTACCATTTTTGAATATGTTTGTCTATTTTTTTGAGATTTTTAAACATTTATGTGTACATATGTATTTAAAATACCCTTATTTTTTAAAATATAAAAAATATATACTCATATCCAAAAATGGTAAAACTTGATTTATATATTAAATACACTTAGATAAACAAGTGTATGAAGAAAAAAGTAAAAAAAAGTTGTTGTAAATAGAAATTTTGAGGTAGGCTAAGTGAGACATTTACGTAGCCCGGGCTAACGGGATCACTTTTCTTTATTATTTGACCTAAGATAAAAATCTAATCTTATTTAAGATTTTTATGGTCTATATTATTGACGAATATGATTTTAAAGTACCTTATATATTTTCACTTGCTGTGGATTATAGATGCATCTAATTATAATAATTTGTTTATGATATAAATATTCATGTAGAAGAATATGATGCAAGATTTAGATGTTAAAAAAATTTAAAATTGGAAAAACAAAAGGATATATGCAACGAGCACCATTTCACAAGGGAAAAGCCTCATATTTCACCATCGACTTTAATCCAAATGGCAAACAGATTCCCCGTGGATGATGGCTAATGGAAAGGCAGCAAAATAGCAAACTGCAGGGAACCTCATGGTCATAGATGGTGATCTCTTGGTATCAAAGTATCAGACTCCCATCAACATCAGGGCGTTTACATTTATACCTCGATTAGTTGCATAAGTTTCACTATTTATTACGGAAAATTTTCTTAAATGCTCATGACATTTGTCCTTAATTCCTTATAGGTTTTTTCCAAATATACCTATTACACTAACCATAATCCCAGATATATCTATTATGTTTCGGAAATTTCAGATATATCCACTACATTTGCATATATTTTCAAAAATGTTAATTCCGTTAAAAGCCGTTAAGATAACGATTATTCCTTTTGTTGAGTTAAAGTATTTTGATGATAGACAAGTTAAGAATTTAATGCTTGAAATGTGTTGTTTGTATATGGTTTGTTATGAATGATTGTAACAAATTAGCATTGAATTATATTGTAAATTTGTTGAGGTTTTGCTGTAAAACTTCAGCAGTTTTAGTCTTCAACTTCAACTGATTTAGTTTCAAACTTCAACTATTTTGTGTTGAAACTTCAACAGTTTTTGACTTGAAACTTCAACAGTTTGCTTAGCAAGATAAATGGATAAGTGATTGGATGATGACGTGGCTAGTTTGAGGAGTTGTCTTAAGTTGTTAAAGGTGGTTGAGAAAAATCCGATTGGTTACGGATTTGGTGGAGAAAATCTCTCTTGGCGATTGGAAGTTAAAAGCTATAAAAAGACAATGAATTTCAACTGGAAATTTAACTCAGAGAGAACATTTTCAAAAGTGCAGATCTGTCTCAAGGCATTCTCTGTGATCCTCTGTCCATCTGTCAGAAGTAACATATTGGAGATCGTTGTGACCATCCTACTAAAAGTTTCATCTCAGTGCTTCTTTGCAATTAAATTGGTTGTAAGCTTTATTTTATTTTTATTTATTTTACCTCGAATTAGAGGCTGTCTCATTCAAGAGGAAAGCTTTCATTGTGATTTGTGGAAAGTTTCACGTGCCACCTGGAGCCGTTTGTGTAATCCAGAAGACGATTGAGATCGTACAATTGTAACTTGAGTTCTAAGTTGACTAGTGGAAACCCGAGTCAAGGCGTTGACTTGGAGAGTGGAGTAGGTGTGTTAACCGGACCACTATAATTTGCAGTGTCTTCTTTGGATTATTTTTGTGGTGTGTGAAATTTATCCTATTCCTTCTTAGATCACTTGTTGTGCTATTATTCCTTTCTTTTATCAGTTTCATACAGGCCTAACATTTGGTATCAGAGCGGTCTTTGAACTACTCCAAAGGGATCATGACAACTGAAAAGAAAGTGGAGATTGGATATGGTGAAGGTCATTCCATAACCAGACCACCATATTTTGATGACACAAATTATGGATATTGGAAACGCAGAATGCAGATTTTTATCATGGGTCAAGATTTAAAACTTTGGAATGTTGTTCATAAAGGTGTTATTTTACCTGAAGATGATATAATTGAACCTAATGAACAACAAAATGAACAAGTGCATTTAAATGCCAGAGCTCTAAATGTTTTATATTGTGCACTTTGCCCATCTGAATTTAATAGGGTATCTGCTTGTGCCATGGCCAAAGAGGTTTGGAATACACTCATGGTAACACATGAGGGTACTTCTCAAGTTAAGGAGTCCAAGATAAACATGTTGATGCATGACTACGAACTTTTTATGATGAAATCTAATGAATCTATTACTGTGTGAGTGTAATAAAAATTTAGGATGAAATGTTATGAGTATAAGAAGAATTTATGAAACATTATGGATATATTAGAAATTAAGTGCAAATGTTAGGGGTATAAAAGGAATTTCCCTTTTATTACATTACATAGCCAAACATGCCAAAAATTTAAAGAGTGATTCTTCCATTTACTATGATGACATAGCCAAACATGCCAAAAATTTAAAGAGTGATTCTTCCATTTACTACTATGGATGTTTTGAAATGGTTAATCATGGATATAATCGTTACATTTAACTTTAATTTTAAATATGCCCGCTATATTTTAGAAATTTTTATCCACTACGTTCATACCTATTAATTATGTCACGTACGTCTCCCTCATAGATGTTAACTAGCATTGATTTCTAAGAATTTGCCCCAAATATTTTTAAGGTTCTTGATAATTGCAGATATTAGTACATGTTTTATATATTTAATTATGAACATAATGTTTAAATAAAACTCCAACATGAAATTCTTTGGTAATTGGAACGAAATTACAAAATAATTATTAATGGTTCGGATTGTAAAAAGAGGACCACATGTGCATGGAAGTCTATAGACCGCCATGTCACGTAAGGAACGGGCGTTCCAACTTCCATCACGTTGCCCAACAGATCTGCCATGGCCAAAGGCGTAAATAGGGTATGTCTTAAATTAAATTCGGCTGAGCCAACTCGATTTATAATAAATTTGTGCCAGACATTTTGGGAAAAAAAACATGTCACGTAACCGGATTTTGAAAGTGGGTTGGATGATGAATCAACTCAACGCAGCTTGATTTCATGTATTAATATAAATAATCAAATAAATTTGAACATATAAATATTATTGTAAAGTTAAAACATGTAATCATATCATATATATAAATATTAATTAGAGGAGATCCCCTGCGCCCAGCTACAATTGGGCCCCAACTACGTCCATTCGTTTAACCCATTTTATTTTTTTATCTTTTATAAATATGTTAAGTTAGGTGTATTAGTCTATAAATCAAGTATTATCATTTTTGGATATGTTTATATATATTTTTTGATTTCTAAAACAGGGGCATTCTAGTAATTTTCTACATATAAATTTACCATAATGCCCTTGTATTTAAAAATAAAAAATATATAAACATATTAAAAAATGGTAAAACTTACTTTATAAATTAAATACACCTAACTTAAGATATTTAGAAAAAAAAATAAGTTTTGTGGCCGGCCTAAGTAGCCGACTAAGGGGAACACTATTAATTATACATCATTCTTTAAAATAACATTACTTAGCAATTATGTTGCTTTAAACTTATAAATTGGAAGGTATTTATAACTCATAAATTGGAAGATATTCCTATAAAAAAGCATTACTTTTATTTAATTTAAATTTTATATTTTAAGATTAATTAAATCAACTAACAATCTTTTAAATATGGTATATTTATTAGCATAAAATCATGCACATGAACCGAAGGTATCATACAAACATAAAATATTTAAAATGAATGTATGATATAAACATAAAAATAAGTAAAACTAAGTCTGTCCTATCTAGAGACTAAAAGCCTAAAGCCCTCATCTTTCACATATTGGTGGCTTGTCTCAAGGCGTTTCTTTGTAGGCTGAGTTGGGGGTGAAGTTTTAGGTCTTCTTGAATGACGGAGGGGGACAGATATAGAGGAGGAAAATGTCATTAACAAAAGCAAATTTCCTTGAGGATTAAACTAGGACCTCGAAGATTGATGCATCTGTAACACCTCGAATCTACGAGCACTTCACAATGAGACCTTATTACACGAGTCTTTTAAGCAGTGATGTTTGTAGATAAAATCAAAGTTTTATCTTTATATAAATGAAAACATTTTTGTTGTGTCTAAAAATTAGTATAATTTTTTTATTTAAGTTGTTTCCACTTATTTCTAGTAAATATTTGGTAGCATACCGCTTATATTCGGAAGGTTTGGAAAGAAGAATCAGCTACTTTCAAGAAATAACTTCCTTTAGAAACCTAATAAACATTATTCAATCATACCATATGCTAGAAAATCATGTAAATTCCTTCCAAGTTCTTTTTACTGATATCTCAGTTTATTCTAAGAATTCTAGTTTCTCAATTTTATTATAAACATTCTTATACCAATCCAAATAAATAGTATTCTTTATAAAAATCTTGTACATACCCAAAGGAAACTATTTTAGCTACAAACCAATCACAATGTCCAACTGAGTTATAGAACATGCCTTCAGTGTTCCATTGGCAGTGAAGAATCTCTGTTCTGGTTTGACATGTCTGCAATCATTGATGGTTTTAAAAAGCAATGAGTATATAATACTCAGTAAGCAAGCATTTATAAACAATATAAACAATCAAATATGCTTGTATTTGTACGATCTGTTGTGAATATTTATGCATGTAATGCTTATTTGACTTGTGAATTATATGGTAGATGACACTTATCAAGTGATCATCTTAAACTTATCTATAGAATGACGCTGCGAATCTTTTGATTCTCAAGGACTCAGCAACATCAAAGAAGGACAGCGGTCCTATTTAACAACCTTAATAGAAGCCTACAAAAATTCTACCATTTGTATGAATGCATCTTTCTATTTTTCCACGTCATGACGTGAGATGCCTTCATCATTTGTGCTGTGATAATAAATTTCATATACATGAAAGGCATCTAGAAATCATCATTCTAAAACACCCATGATCAACTTGAAAACATGAGTACATAATCATTGCTAATTGGCAAGTACACTTAAAGTAAAGCATTTTAAAATCATACCATTGGAGTCATTTAAGTAAAACAACTGATAAGCGCTAATTCAAATACTTGCCAAGGTACAACTCATGCAATTAAAACTCATTTAACACTAATTACATCATGGAAATTTCCAAAGCTGTTGAAGAGAAAGACTCTTAGGGCTTGCTTACCTCTTCAATTTACTCTTACTTTCACCTTTCTTTCCATTTTAGAATACCTTCTAAGCATTAATGAAATCATTATAAATATTTATCTGCCATTTCTATTATGCTTAGATTACATATTTCTCTCTATTTTTATTTTTGCCAGTTAGGGTGGGGAACTTAATCTTTTTAGGCATGAGCAGAACTTGAAGTTCCTTTACTCTCCTGCACATGGTTAGCAGTTTGATTTTACTCCATTCACATTATCAGTCATATATTTTCAAAAGCTTAACTGTTTATTTTTAAATGTAACTTTCTTACTTATCATTTATAGAGTTTAGATGTTCTTAATCAATTTATTCATTACATTCTCATGATTTTCATAACTTAGAATTAAAAGCATAACTACGGCTTGTAATTCATATAATAAACAAAGCAATTATATTACATTCAAATTTCTTACATTTCTAATTTACAAAGTCATTGACTCAATTCATTTTTAGTTAATTAAGCTTGAAATATAATTTTAGGCCATATCCTCTAGCCCATTTTTAACTCAAAGTCACATTCTAAACATGTTGACCAACCTGTGTACTATAACACTTCAATACCGCATAATAAAATTTATACGATGTAATGAATCTTGTCATTTATAGGGTTGTTAGCATATGGCCATGTATTAAAATTGACTTTGAACTTTTCTCTTAGTACATTTACTAGTGTATATCTTGAAGTATCCTATAAGATAATCCAATCATTATAAAAATAGCATTTTAGTGACAACATCACTTTCAATTCAGACTTTAACATTCATCTTATACTTTTGGTTCTGATCTACATGAATTTGGATTTTAATTAACCCTTAGAAGAAAACAAATTATTTGAAATAACATTTATTTCATTTCAAGCTTTGTATTATATTATATTTATAACTTGCTATTTCAAGTTGTACATTGTTTTTAAACACAACTTTTCATTTAGATGCTTTTCATCTTTTTCATAGATTTAGACTCCTAATATTTTAAAAACCTAAATTTCTCTCCAAAATTATCATGAAAACAACCTCATTCTTTCTACTTACTATCCTAGCTTAAAACTCTACTTACACACTTATATTAAATCTGAATTTTAGCAGGATTTTACTTTAAATTGTTAACATGCTTGGTCAAAGCAAATATTCCAATTTACAACTTGAGGAATCACTTTCATATATTTGTTGGCACTAGTTTAATGAATTAAAACCCCATTTAAAATAAAAATTTCCATTCGCTTAACATAATTCTATAAGCATGAATCATGAGAAATTTAGAATACATGATGAAAATAAAAAGCAATATTTTAAATCTGTCTGTTCTAGGCACAAGTCTCTTGTAAAAGGGAAATAATCCTGGGATATTTTAGAAAGATTTTATTGCAATATTTTTTTATTTTTGAAAGATATTAGAAGATTCATAGGATATTTTAGAATCTGTTTAAAATAAGCATATATCTATTTTAGGTTTACTTCCTCAGGAAGTTCACTTAGGGTGTGTTTGGGAATGGATAAAACTTTTGATGAAAAGTTGTAGAGATGAGAAGTTGTCAAATGATGTGATATGATAGGGGTAATGATGAGGAATAAATAGGATAAAGTTGAAATAGATAGGTTTGTTGTGTAGAAATGATTGAAAAGTAGGGTAGTTGTATAAAAAATGTGAAGAAATAATTAAAAAATAGGGTAGTTGTGGAGATTGAAAAGTTTTAACTTGATAACTTTTTGTTGTTACCAAACACACCCTTAAACTATACAATTTTCTTTTCTAAAAAGATTTCGTCTTTAATAATTTTTTAAGATTAGATAGTATATTCATCTATAAATACAACCCTTGTAAGCTCTAAGGAGCATCAATTTTGAGAATTATAAACAAGTGTTTCTTTGGTTTTCTTTTTTACTTCTCTTTTACTTATTTTCTCCTTATTCTTCTACTCTTCCTACCTTCTTTCTTCTCTTCTCATCTCTTCAAAGGTTCCTTCATCTTTCTTTTATTTTCTTCTTTATCCATCCTACATCAATTGGTATCAAAGCCAAACTTGCTACTAGTTTCTACAAATTTCTATTGTTGTTTTATTCTCCACGAATTGCTGCTATTCATGAGTCACTGCTGTCCATTCTATTGTTGTTTGCTATTTACGAACTGCTGCTATCATTGCTATCCTTGCCATTTGATGCTGCCTACTGCTACCATTACAACAACCTGCTGTTCATCACAAAGATACTACCAAGAAGATGCTGAAATCACTATCCTTTGCTGCAATACACCAAGCTGTAGAACACTTGAACTCTCTTTCAAGTTGTCTCCTGCTAAACTTGGTGAGATTGGACCTCAACAGTTACATTTTCTTTAGTTGAAAGTACTTAATTCATATCTATTTTCAATCAAGTTCTTTGCTTTTGAACCTTAAAAAGAAAAATTCATTCTTAGTAGTAAGTCTTCCTTATAGTAGCATAAGTTGAATTTCGACTCATCATGCTTAATAATGCTAAATTGAATGCTGAACTCGAAGTTTTATCTAATTCCATTGATAATCGATTTGAATCTTTAACAACCCTTTGTGATACATTGGCCTAAAAGCAAGAAGATTTTCAAAAAAAAAACAACCTCTGCCATTCAATCTCTCATTTCCTCAGTAAACAGGTTGATTGAAAGTGTTGAAAAACGTCCTATGACTGACGTAGGACAATCATTTCGAAATGGTCAATTACATAATACGCATGCTTCTAGTAGCTCTCTTATCATAACTGGCCTTCTCCCAAACCCAAACATGCATGCTAAAGGTCATCATATCATAGAGTATTCACATATTCCAGAAATGCATACAAATTCAAAAAATCATGAAGATGACAATAAGTTTTATTAAATTAGTTTTGCAAACAATCCTAAACATGAAAACCACCGAAAAAATTATAATATACCTTTTTCACAACAACAACATGTAGCCAACAATTCTTGGGTGACAAAATAAGTCGAGGTAGATGCTCCTAGTTATGACGGTCATCTAGACCCCAACGATTAAGATTTACAAAAATAAAACTTGTTAAGTTTGCCAACGCTATTGGCAAGGGGTTCTAGATGAAAGTCAATGTAGGAGTACTTATCACTACATGGGCTGAAATAAAAGTCAAATTGAAAGAGAAGTATCTTCCTGAATATTATTAGACTCAATTATTGAAACAATTGGTTAACTTGAGAGAAGAGTCATTAAATATAACTGACTATCTTAATAAGTTTGAAGATTTAAAAATGAAATGTGTAATATAGGAAGATCCTTGGGTTGAACAGACAAAGTTTATCAATGGCCTAAAACTAAAAATCAAAACTTTGTTGAAATTGCATTTAGTTATTTCTGTAGAAGACACATATTATAAAGCTTTAGAATTAAAGAATTTTTAAAAATCTTTAACTAGCAAATGTTTGATTCCACAAACTAAAGAGACTAGGGTATCCAAATTAAATTCTAATCTAATGTCTTTTCAAGGAACAACTAAACCATTGCTTGAACAATACACAAGTAGGAAAAAGAGTAGTCAATTTTTCGATTTGATGCTATTGGTAAACAGGTTAATGGTTCATGTTTTCATTATGAGGGTAAAGGTCATATTGCATCACAATTTTCTCAGCACACACTCACAATCAATCATGTAGAGGATCATAAAGATGTGACCATTGATTAAGTTGCTGAAAATTTTGAGGAACCATCGGATTGTGAACTTGATGAAGATTATAACTATAATGAGAACTCGCAATTAAATATCATGCATTATATTTTGACTACTTTTTTTTCAAATAGTGATTGGAGATGTACAAATATATTTCATCAATTTTTTAAATTTGAGAATACAGTGTGCAAGATTGTTATAGATGAAGGTAGTTCCATGAATACGATTGCTAAATCAGCTATAGCCAGAATGAATTTGAAAACCGAACTACATTCTCATCCATATTATGTAGCATGCATAGACAACTATGCTTCATGTTAATGAAAGATGTTTTTTTCCTATATCGATAGGTGATCATTCTGATCATATTTAGTACGATGTACTATCCATTGATGTGACTCATATTCTTCTTGGTCGTCCATGATTATATGACTTAAAAGTAATCCATTATGGCATCCAAATACCTATATTATCAAGTATAATGAAAAATTTATCCTTTTGAAGTCTATTAAACCTAACGAAAGTGATAGATCCAGCAAGGAGTCTCCAGTTGATTCATCTGAAAAATGACCTTTGCATATTATTATAAGAAAGTAATTTGAAAAAGAAGGACAAGATTGAGGACTCATTATAGCTATAGTAGTCAAAGAGGAAACAAATATTGTTCTTCATGAGACTAATGCAGCATTACCTAAAATCGAAGCATTAATGAAAGAATACAAAGATGTGATTCCTGATGAATTACCAAATAAGCTTCCACCTATGAGGGATATTCAACACGCTATTGATTTTATAAGAAGATCTCAATTATCAAATTTGCTTAATTTTCGTATGAATCTTAATGAGCGTGCTGAACTAAAAGGGTAGGTAATTGAACTGCTTGATAAGGGATTTATTCATGAAAGTCTTAGCCTATGTGCTGTACAAGCTCTATCAACTCCTAAGAAAGATGAATTTTGGAGAATGTGTGTTGATAGTCATGCGATCAATAAAATTACCATAGAGTACAAATTTTCTATACAAAGACTTGATGATACGTTAGATTTTTTGACTAGAGCACAATGATTCTCTAAGATAGATCTTAAAAGCAGATACCATCAAATTCGAATTAGAACAGGAGATGAATGGAAAATTGCCTTTAAAACACAAGATGGATTGTGAATGGTTGGTTATGCCTGTTGGACTATCAAATGCCCCAAGTACATTTATGAGAATCATGGACAAAGTATTTAAATCTTTCATTGGAAAGTTTGTGGTAGTTTATTTTGACGATATTCTCACTTATAGCCGTTCTAAGGAAGAATAGTTGCAAATTTAAAAATTATTCTTGAGACGCTTCGATCTGAAAAGTTTTTTGTAAACCTAAAAAAATGTTACTTTTTGACAAATCAAGTAATTTTCTTAGGATTCATGATATCAGCTAATAAAATTTCTATGAATCCTTCAAAAGTAAAAGTCATTAGGGAATAACTAGAACCCATTTCGATTTCTAAAGTGCGAAGTTTTCATAGTTTAGCTGCATTTTATAGGCGCTTCATTAAAGGGTTTAGCACAATCATGATACATATCACAGAGTGTTTGAAAATAAAGAATTTCAGTGTTCAACTTCTGCATTTAGAGCATTTAAGTACATTAAAAAGAAAATGACTGAGACACCTGTATTGCAACTTTCTAATTTTACCAAAGTTTTTGAAATTGCTTGTGATGCATCAGGAGTTGGGATTGTAGGTGTTTTGAGCTAGGAAGGTCTTCCAATTGCGTACTTTTCTAAAAAAATCAATGAAGTTAAGCAAAAATATTCAATATATAATAGAGAATTTTATGCTGTTGTGTAAGCACTTAAATTTTGGAGGCATTATTTGCTACCTCATGAATTTGTATCATATTCAGATCATATGACTTTGAGGTATTTGCAATCACAAAAATGATTAAGTGCTAGACATGCGAAGCGGATGGAGTTTTTTGAAGAGTAAACATTTGTTCTCAAACATCATGTTGAAATTGAGAACAAACCTGCAGATGCTCTTAGTCATGTTGCACTCGTTCTTCATACTATGGATGATAAAGGTGTTGGATTTGATATGTTGAAAAGTGAATATCCACCATGCATTGATTTTGGAATTATTTTTCACGAAACACAAAATGAAAATTGTAATGATTAAGTGATTCATGATGGATATTTATTTGCATAGGACTTTGGTGGGAGAACATATTGGAACTTGGTTGCATATAATAATTCGGTCAATCATTTTACTGAAAAATCTCCTTTTGAAATTGTCTATGGTTTTATTCTTTGAGCTCTCATCGATTTAATTCCTTTACCCATTGATACCTATTCATCTGTTACTGTGGAATCTTTTGCTTAATACATTTGAGATGTTCATGCTGATATTAGAAGAAAGATTACTCTAAGCAATGAAAATTATAAGCTTACTGCAGATGTTCATAGAAGAAAATAAGAGTTTGATGTTGGGGATTATGTCATGGTTCATGTACGTCCAGAAAGATATCCTAAAAATTCTTTTAAAAATTTTCCTACACAAGCCAGTGGTCCCTTTCGTATTTTAAGAAAATTGGAATCTAATGCATATGAACTTGATTTGCCTTTAGATATAGGAATTACTTCTACTTTCAATATAGAGGATTTGTTTTCTTACCGATGTACTTTTGAGCCTTTTAGTTTGTCTGCAGGAATTTCAACAGATAATAGTTCAACATCACCACATGTGCTTATACTTCGACGAGTATCATCTACTTTTTCAGATCAGATAGAGAATATCCTACAAGATGAGCTTGTCACTACCAGATTAGACATTATACAAAGATTTCTTATTGAGTGAAAAAACAAGCTTGATTCTAATGTTACATGAATTACTGAAGATGAACTGCGCCACTTGGATCCACATATTCTTGAGCAGTATCAAAGTCAGAACTCTTCAGTGGCGAGTTTTTGAAGCCGGAGAGAATTAATAAAAATAGAAAGTAATATTTCAAATCTATCTATTCTAGGAACAAAAATCTTGTAAAGAGGAAATAATCTAAGGATATTTTAGAAATATTTTATTACAATATTTTTCTATTTTTGAAAGCTATTAGAAGATTCATAGGATATTTTAGAATTTGTTTAAAATAAACATGTATCTATTTTAAGTTTACTTCCTTAAGAAGTTTACTTAAAATATATAATTTTCTTTTCTAATTTTTTTATCTTTAATAATATTTCTAAGATTATGTAGTATGTTTACCTAAAATACAACACTTGTAAGCTCTAAGGAGCATTAATTTTGAGAAATATAAACAATTGTTTCTTTGGTCTTTTCTTCTACTTTTCTTTTCCTTATCTTTCTCCTTATTATTCTACTCTTCCTACCTTCTTTCTTCTCTTCTCATATCTTTAGAGGTTCCTTCCTCTTTCTTCAAATTTTCTTCTCTACCAATCCTACATCAATATAAGATTTCCCTTTTTGCATCGTGAAGAAGACTTGAAAAGCTCAAGTCCAACTGTGGACTATGGTTTCATGAGTTACAAACTGAAATTACTTGTTTCCACTCTCATCATGTGTGGATAAATAATATTCAAGCTCAAATTGTATTTAAAAATTAAGACATGAAGTATAAAATCCACAATTCCCCTTGTAACCTGCTTTTCTATAGGCCAGAGCTCAAAAACATGCAAATTTTTCATCATATGTTTACAATTCAATTAAAATACTTTCAAAAATTGATAAATTACATAAATTTTATGAATTTAATGGCATCCAAGGCTACCCATGTTCAAATTTGTTCCCACCATCAAGGTATGAGTTGAATTTATTTAGCATTTTTGTCATATATAACATTATTAAAAACATGTAAATCTTTCATTAAACTTTGCATGCAACTTATATTCACACTTTTGCATGACTGTCGGGCATGATACATGAATTGAGTATGATTGGTTTAAAATTTCTCATGTATTAGGCATGAACAACTTGTATAACATAAGAAAAATCACCAAACTCAAAAGCCCTTTTGAGAATCAAACATGCATAACTGAATTCATGACAAACCCTAACTTCATTCCACTATTTAGGGTTGATCTCCACAATCTAACATGAATAGTTTGATTGGATGGTCTAGTACATGACTATTTTATCCAAATCACATAAAATTTTCATTATTTTTAACATGCAAGCTCAAAAATAACTAAATCTCCATTTTCTCAAGGCTATCAACCATAAATCTATGCCCAGAGCTCAAGCCCAATTGGATTCTTCCTTCAAATCCAACATGCGTATCTCGAAAATGAACAACCCAAAATCTACCAACTCATTAGTGTTGGAAACAATGTTCAAAATAATCTAAATTGACCAAAGTCTGAGTTTTGATGATTAACAAGAACTTATTTGAGTATATAAAGATTACTAACATGTTTGACAAATGTTTAAGGAAAGCAAAGAGGTCAAGTCGATCTCCAAGTCGACTTGGACTTCGACTTGGGTGAAGTCGATCCCAAAGTCGACTCAAATATTGACTTGAGAATGAATCCCAAAAGGCAACAGGTGAAGTCGCAGGTCAAGTCGACTCCACTTGCGACTTGGGAAGCCAATTCGCAGACGAAGTCGACTCCAGAATCGACTTGGGGTATCCAGAGTTGAAAACTGGAAACGAACATAACGAAGTCGCAAACGAAGTCGACTCCATGTGCGACTTGGGCGAAGTCGCAGGCGAGGTCGACTCCAACTTCGACTTGAGAAGTTTTGAAGTCCAAGATGAAGATTCAAGCATATCCAAGACATTCATTTGAAGTTTCTCACATACAAATGAGCTTTAAAGACTATTCTTAAAGTGACTTAAGATCAAAGCAAGAATCCAAGTTCAAGTTCAAATCAAGTCTATCAAGCTCAAAGCAAAATCTTCAAGATAGCTTCCAAATGGAGTAAAACCCAAGTCATAAAGATCAAGTGAGTCCAAAACAAAGCAAGGAACACACATATTTTGTGTAAGGACTCAAAGCTTTCAAATAGTTTGCAAGATTCAAGACATTTCAAGAGTATCCAGGCCAAGCTCTTCATCGAATCACAAGAACTACAAACATAAAGGCCACTCAACATTCATGAAGACTAAAGGGAGAAATCTAAAGCAAACTGAGTAAGGATCAAGGCGTTTCTGCAATAGATCAAGCCAAGTCGCAACCCAAGTCGACTTCAGGATCGACTTGAGTTAAAGTCTGAAAGCCAAGTCGACCCAAGTCTCAGACTTGAGTTTCTGAAGAACCCAAGTCGCAGGCCAAGTCGACTCCATGTGCGACTTGGAAGCCAAGTCGCAAGCCAAGTCGACTTCATCTTAGACTTGGAGAATAACGGTCAAATTTTTGAACGTTGGAGTTCATTTATTGCACGCCAACCACTTCTACAACGTTTATATTTTCCTCAATCTATAAAAGGACATTCAAATGAACGTGAGAAGGAACAAGAGACACTACTCTAAAGATCAAAGAAAGAAAAGAAGTGCAAGAAAGACTTTCAAATACCTTTTCTCCATATTTGAGTGTTTCAAGGGAAGAAAGAGCTTCAAACTGCAAGTTGCTTCAACAATCATCATTCAAGCTATTTTTGATTTCTTCCTCGAGCTCAAAACTGCCTACACAAATCTGTAAAGTGTAGTTTTTATTCATTTCTTTATTTGGTTGTATAAATCTTGATTTAGCTTGGGTAGCTAAGATCAAGTGTATGCAAAGTAGGGTGTGATTGGAGTGAGACTCATCACCTACTTGTGCAAGTGATTGTATATGCCCCCTAGAGCTTTGAATCTAGAAGAGAGCAAGTGGCTCTAGTTGTGTATGCCCCCTAGAGCTTTGAATCTAGAAGAGAGCGGTGACTCTAAGTGTATTCTTGGAATACATAGTGGAACCCAAGTCACAACGGAGTGTGAGCTTGGAAGAGTGGAATAGGGAAGGTTTGCCCGAACCACTATAAATCTTATGTTCTACTTATTTTTACTGCTTTATCTTATTTGCTCTCCATTCGCTTAAAAAGGGGATTAACTTTTTCAAGGGGTTAAGATTTTTAAGTTTACCAAAGAAATTTTAAAGAACCCAATTCACCCCTCCCCTCTTGGGTTTAGCCATCAACTCGGGACCAACAAGTGGTATCAGAGCAGGTCTTTGAGTTTACCAAAGAGATCTTATCGATATGGCATCCCAATCTACTTCCGTTCCCGCTTTTGCTGAAGGCCAATCCTTTACAAGGCCACCGTTGTTTGACGGGAACAATTTTGGATATTGGAAGCTTCGTATGAAGCAACTCATCATGGCTACCGACATGGACTCTTGGATTGCTATCCAAGATGGAGTAACCTTGCCTACCGATGAAAGAGCTTCCAAATGGACCGATGAGGAAGTAAGAATTGTTAAGAGCAACGCCAAAGCTATGAACTCTTTATTTTGTGCTCTTAATGCTTCTGAATATGATAGAGTATCCTCTTGCTTGACTGCTAAAGAGATATGGGATACACTAACCTCTATCTACGAAGGAACTTCTCAAGTCCAAGGGACGAGAAGGAATATTTTGATTGGAGAACTAGAGAACTTTAGAATGCTAGAAACAGAAAATATTTCTGAAATGTTTGCTAGATTCTCTAAGATTACTAATGCTTTAAAAGGTCTTGGAAAAGCAATATCTGAATCTGAGCAGGTCATGAAGATTTTAAGAGCTCTACCCGAATCATGGACTCCAAAGATCACTGCAATTGAAGAAGCCAAAGACCTCAACACGCTGAAGCTTGAAGACTTAATCAGCTCACTTATGTCACATGAGCTAATTAAGAAAAGGAATGAAGATCAACACAGGGGCAAAAGAGCAATTGCCTTAAAAGCCGCACAAGACACCGATGACACATCTTCTTCTCAAAATGACGACGAGATTGCTCTACTCACAAAACGATTCAGAAAATTTGTGAGGAAAGGCAAAAATTTCAGAAGCTTCAAAGAAAGAACTCCCCGAGAGAAGAAGAAAGAATCAACCAAGTGCTACCGATGCGGCGGTTCGGGATATATGCAAGCCCAATATCCAACTCCCGAAGAAAACAAGGCAAAAGAACAAAGAAAGGATCGAGGGGACAATAGAAGATTTCAGAAATATAAAGGAAGAGGCATGTACGTGAATGACGAGGAATCTACAACGAGTAGCTCCTCAACCGACGAAATCGAAGCGGAAGAATGTGCGAGAATTTGCTGTATGGCACAAATCGAGCAAGGAGAACAAACTACCTCAACAAAATGCACAAGCAATGAAGAGGTAAGTTCCAAACTCTCCCTTCCTAATTCAAGTTATTCTTCCTCTCATGAATGCCTAAAATGTGCTGAATTAGATGAGCTACAAATGGCATATGATTCTTTATATGAAGAAATGAAGAAATTAGGAAGCAAGTTTACAATTAAGAAAAAACAATGTGATGCAGTAATAATTGTAAATGGTAAACTTGCAGAAGAAAATGATTTGCTAAAAAAGGAGAACAAATCATTGAATGAATCATTAGCTAAGTTCTCTAATCCAGGAGAAAGTGTCAAAATGTTTCTAAACATGACCTCCCAAACACATAAAAGAGGTCTTGGATACAATACATTTGAGCAAGAAGAAAGTAGCAAATCAAATGTGAAATTACTTGAGAAATATCAAACTAAAACTGCATCTATATACAAGCCACAAAAGAAAAATTTTAAGTGGACTAGAAGACCAATGATTGAACCTTTGCATGCTTGGAGACCTACTCCAAGATTACCTTTGGCTTGTAATTTCTGCAATAAGATGGGTCATAAAACTTACAAATGTAATTTTAAGAAACTATATGACCATGGTGCTAAATTAGTTTGGGTTCCAAGAAACACAAGATTTGGGCTTTCAAAGTTAGATCAACTTAGATTAGATTCTATTACTAACCCAAATGGACCCATAAAATGGGTACCAAAAAGATAAGATTTATTTCCTTATTTTTCAGACATGTTTTAAGGCAAAGGCAAACAATGAATGGTTCATGGATAGCGGTTGTTCAAGGCATATGACCGGTGAAAGAAGTTTGTTTCATAAACTTAAGCCTTGCAACGATGGAATGGTTGCCTTTGGAAATAATGAAAAAGGTAAAATTAAAGGTAAAGGAAATATACTTAGTACCTCAAATGCATGCATGGAAGATGTTTTATTTGTTGAAGGACTCAAACACAATTTAATGAGTATTAGCCAATTATGTGATAAAGGATATAAAGTTGTGTTTGAATCATCTATATGTAATGTATTTGATGGAGAACATATCATGTTTAGTGGTAAACGACATGGAAATGTTTATTTGGTTTCACTTGATGAATTGAATGGTCAATGTCTTATGACCATTGATAATGATCCATGGATTTGGCATAAAAGGCTTGGACATGTAAACATGGGAAATATAAAGACCCTATGGAAAAAGAATTTGGTAGAAGGATTACCAAAGTTGAAATATGACAAAGATAAAATTTGTAAGGCATGTCAAATATCAAAACAACCCAAAATGCCTTTCTCCACCAAAAAGGAAATTTCCACCACTAGGCCACTTGAATTGCTACACATGGATCTATATGGGCCATCCGACATTTCAACCATTGGTGGAAAGAAATATGTATTTGTCATAGTTGATGATTTTTCAAGATTCACTTGGATAATTCTTTTAGCTAGTAAAGATGAAGCCTTCTCTATGTTTGCAACTTTTGTGAATTTGGTGCAAAATGAAAAACAAAGTACTATTGTGACCATAAGAAGCGATCATGGTGGTGAATTCGAAAACAAACGATTCATGGAATTTTGTAATGAAAAAGGAATTCACCACACATTTTCTGCACCAAGAACTCCACAACAAAATGGAGTAGTTGAAAGGAAAAATAGAACTATACAAGAGATGGCTAGAACTATGCTAAATGAGAGCAATCTATCCAAGAAATTTTGGGGTGAAGCTGTGAGTACAGGTTGTCATGTTTTGAACCGTGTTACCATTCGAGAAATCTTGAAAAAGACTCCATATGAACTTTGGAAAGGAAAGAAACCAAATATATCTTATTTTCATGTTTTTGGATGTACATGTTATGTTTTGAACAATGGAAAAGCCAACTTGGGAAAATTAGATGCCAAAAGTGATGAGGCTATATTCCTTGGTTATTCATCAAATAGCAAAGCATATAGAGTATTCAATAAACGAAATCAAGTTGTAGAAGAATCCATACATGTTGTATTTGATGAATTTAACCAAACTCCGAGAAAGGAGGATGAACTAAGTGATGCAGATGAGACGAAAGGCAAAGAACAATCAAAGGAACTAGAGCTCAAGTCTGAAAATCTCATGGAGGAAGAGGTAAGTGAAGGTAATGAATATTACAAACCTCCAACTGATTTAAAGTTCAAAAATGCCCATCCAATTGAGCAGGTTATTGGAAATATATATGAAGGAGTAAAAACTAGAATATCAAAACAAAACGTTTATGGCCAATATGCGTTTGTATCAAAAATTGAACCAAATACCATTGAACAAGCTCTTAATGATGAAAATTGGGTTATTTCAATGCAAGAAGAGCTAAATCAATTCAAAAGAAACAATGTATGGCATTTAGTTCCTAGACCAAACAATCATACAGTCATTGGTACAAAATGGGCATTTAGGAACAAATTAGACGAAAGCGGTCTTGTAATTAGAAACAAGGCAAGATTAGTAGCCAAAGGGTATTCCCAAGAAGAAGGAATTGATTTTGAAGAATCATATGCACCCGTGGCTAGATTAGAAGTCATACGTATCTTATTAGCATTCGCTTCACATATGAATTTCAAATTGTTCCAAATGGATGTGAAGAGTGCATTTTTGAATGGCTATTTGAATGAAGAAGTATATGTTGAACAACCCCCTGATTTTGAAGATAAGGATCAATCAAAATATGTGTATAAATTGACCAAAGCACTATATGGATTAAAACAAGCTCCAAGAGCTTGGTATGAAAGGTTGAACAAATTCTTGATTGATCATGAATTTCAAAGAGGGAAAGTAGACACTACTTTGTTCATCAAATATAAAAATAGCAATATTTTAATTGTACAAATTTATGTAGATGACATAATCTTCGGTGCTACTGACGAAAATCTATGCCAAGAATTTTCTAAGATTATGCAGAATGAATTCGAAATGAGCATGATGGGAGAATTAAATTTCTTCCTTGGACTACAAATCAAGCAACAAAGTGAAGGAATATTTTTGAACCAGTCCAAGTATGTCAAAGAAATGCTCAAGAAATTCGGAATGCAGAATAGCAAAGGGGCAAACACTCCAATGAGCTCTACAATCAAGATCGACACGGACGAAAACGGTAAAAGTATCGATCAAAAGCTCTATAGAAGCATGATTGGATCCTTGTTATATTTAACTGCTTCTAGACCCGATATCTTATTCAGTGTTTGTATGTGCTCTAGATTTCAAGCATGTCCCAAAGAATCACATCTACTTGCTGTAAAAAGAATTTTTAAATATTTGATAAAAACTACAAACCTTGGACTATGGTATCCAAAGGGGTCAACCTTTGATCTAATCGGCTATTCGGATGCAAACTTTGCCGGATATAAAGTAGATAGAAAAAGTACCAGTGGAACTTGTCAATTTCTTTGACATATGCTAGTTTCATGGCATTCAAGAAAACAAACAAGTGTTGCACTATCTACTGCGGAAGCCGAATACATAGCCGCCGGTAGTTGTTGTGCCCAACTACTTTGGATGAAACAACAATTAAAGGATTATGGTATTGAATATGTTGATATTCCAATTAGATGTGATAATACAAGTGTAATATGTTTAACTAAAAATCCTGTACTGCATTCAAGAACTAAACATATTGATGTAAGACACCATTTTATTAGAGAACATGTTGAAAATCATGATGTGTGCTTAGAATATGTGAAAACAGAAGACCAAATTGCTGATATCTTTACCAAACCTCTAGCCAAAGATTCATTTTATAAGATTAGGAATGATATGGGGATGATAGAGCTTAACTAGGAAAAATTCATAAGAAAATTAAATTGGAAAATGTCAAGTCGATGAGTCAAGTCGACTCCAGGGACGCCAGGTCGACTCCGCTTTAGAAGCGAAGTCGACTCCACTAGGGTCGAAGTCGACTCCGCCTCCAGGCGAAGTCGACTCCAGAAGGACCGAAGTCGACTTCGCCTAGGGCAAGTCGACTCCGCGTGCGCGACCGTACGACTTCCAAGCCTCCTTCTCTTTTTCTTCTCTCCTCTCTTCTTTCTTCCTCATTTTTCCGGCCTCCCTGTTTTTCTCCTCTCCTCCGGCGACAACCCTTTTCTTCCGGCGATTTTCTCCTCCTCCATCTCCGGCAAACCTTTCCGGCGAATCCCTTTCTCTCTCTCCGGTTTTCTTCTCTATTTCTCTCTCTTTCTCTCTTCATTGCTTTCTCAGTTTCTTTTCTCATTTCTCCTCCCATTCTCAAAAATCTCTCAAGTTCTTTCTAGTCTTCATTTTCCTATTTCAAACTCCAAAACTCCCATCTCAATGGCCCCGAAGAAAGCCGTCTCCAAACCATCAAAAAAGCCTGTGCCTAGACCTCCCACATCTCACACTGAGGAAGAAGTCCCTAGGAGAGCTAGGACACCTGCAAAACGGGTTCGAGAAGAACCCTCAACTTCTACGGGTAGAAGGGTTCGGTTCCAAGCTTCTACTCACACATCGGAACAAGCTACAAGGTCGGAAAGCCAGCCTCATGCCCAAGCTTCACAGAGCACACAATCCGGGACAAGCAAAAGAGGCACTGCGGCTGGGAAAGCCCAAGTATTGAAGATGCCCACTACCTACTTCAAAACCGAGCTCCAACATAGCCGTTTCTACAAAAAATTCTACGAACGGAAGGTATTCATACCCAAGATTATAGATTTCAATTTCTTGAAAGAATATGGATCCGACATAGAAGATCTATTGGATTTTCAAGGATGGACCAATTTGCTAAAGGAAGACGAAAGGGTCTATCCAGATCTTACTCGAATGTTTTATTATCTTTGGGATGAAGAATATTTTGGAACCTTCGTAAAAGGAGTCGAAATGGATCTTGGAATCGGGATAGTTGCAGGACCGACTGAAGTAATGAGTCACTTAGGACACATACTTGGAGTCCCGTACGAGGATGAGCCTATCCCAGAAGACCTCACTTTGGATCAAATGTATAATCAGCTCACTCGGAGCAACAAGTACCATCCGGGAATCAAATTCCTTCGGTACATGGATTTGTCACCCAGACTTCGGGTACTAAGGCTTCTCATTGCCCACTGCATCTACCCAAAGGGCGGTGGAAGAAATCAATTGAATCCACAGGAAGCTGGGATATTATGGAAAGTGGCCAACAGGGTCAAAGTGAGCATACCCAAATTATTTCTAGAAGCCTTGACAAGTAGAAAGGACAACCCACGAGGAGTCCTCCCTTATGGCACGTGGATCACAAAGATCCTTGAATTCTTCAAAGTGGATATTGAAGGCGAGCCTTTCGAAGTGCTCAAATCCACAAATGCCATAAATAAAGCTCTCATCCAGAGAATGAAGATAAATCTGCTTGAACTAAGGCATGAAGCTACAGAAGAAGAACAAGCAGACAATGCACAAGCTGAGGGGGAGCAACCTCCCATGGCTTCACCTGCACGGGCCGCTTCTCCTCCATCGCACGGATCTTACTCTCCACAAGGGTCCGTTGCAAGAGAACGGGTGCCTCCCACCTCTTCTGAGGAGGTCACCCTAAAAGATTTAAAAGCTGAAATTGTTGCTATGAGGACCGAAATGGGCTATCAAGAAGACCGGATGACAAGTCTTATCACCGGCGTTCACAATGCCCTCGAGGATATGCACTCCCGGCAAGACAGAATCGAACGGGAAATGCGACATATTAGATATCATCTTGCCTCCGGCCATCACAAGAAGAGGCCCATGCCTGAACTCGATCCCTACGAGTCAGGTTCAGTTCACAGAGAAGCAACTCCAGATCACGCTTCTCTTGTCTATTCATCCGCCCATCATTGTCCCATCAAACCAACTAAATCTGTCTATCCCATCTCTCAATTTTAATTTACCAAGTCTTTAGTACTTTTTGAATGATTGACAAAAAGGGGGAGGAAGATAGGTTAGATTTGAGTGTTTTTTATTTTTTTGGGTTGGGTAGTTTGTATCTAGGATAGTTTCATTTATGCTTCATTGATGAATGTAATGAAACTTCATATATATATGAAATGATGTTTGGTATGATAATTGATTTATGATTGATATATGATTGATATTAAAACAGAGTTTGAATGAATGATATATTTGATCAATGATTACAATACAAAGTACTCTTAATGATTAATACTCAATATGTGGCTTGTAAGATATTCAAGCATACTCTATGCCAAAATGATTAAATGTTCTCAAAACACTAAATTATATGTTCAACGATATCTATATGCTTTGTTTTCTCAAATGAATATGTTTGAAATTTTTGAAAGGTATCAACTCAAATGAAGTTTTGTCAATCATCAAAAAGGGGGAGATTGTTGGAAACAATGTTCAAAATAATCTAAATTGACCAAAGTCTGAGTTTTGATGATTAACAAGAACTTATTTGAGTATATAAAGAGTACTAACATGTTTGACAAATGTTTAAGGAAAGCAAAGAGGTCAAGTCGATCTCCAAGTCGACTTGGACTTCGACTTGGGTGAAGTCGATCCTAAAGTCGACTCAAATATCGACTTGAGAATGAATCCCAAAAGGCAACAGGTGAAGTCGCAGGTCAAGTCGACTCCACTTGCGACTTGGGAAGCCAATTCGCAGACGAAGTCGACTCCAGAATCGACTTGGGGTATCCAGAGTTGAAAACTGGAAACGAACATAACGAAGTCGCAAACGAAGTCGACTCCATGTGCGACTTGGGCGAAGTCGCAGGCGAGGTCGACTCCAACTTCGACTTGAGAAGTTTTGAAGTCCAAGATGAAGATTCAAGCATATCCAAGACATTCATTTGAAGTTTCTCACATACAAATGAGCTTTAAAGACTATTCTTAAAGTGACTTAAGATCAAAGCAAGAATCCAAGTTCAAGTTCAAATCAAGTCTATCAAGCTCAAAGCAAAATCTTCAAGATAGCTTCCAAATGGAGTAAAACCCAAGTCATAAAGATCAAGTGAGTCCAAAACAAAGCAAGGAACACACATATTTTGTGTAAGGACTCAAAGCTTTCAAATAGTTTGCAAGATTCAAGACATTTCAAGAGTATCCAGGCCAAGCTCTTCATCGAATCACAAGAACTACAAACATAAAGGCCACTCAACATTCATGAAGACTAAAGGGAGAAATCTAAAGCAAACTGAGTAAGGATCAAGGCGTTTCTGCAATAGATCAAGCCAAGTCGCAACCCAAGTCGACTTCAGGATCGACTTGAGTTAAAGTCTGAAAGCCAAGTCGACCCAAGTCTCAGACTTGAGTTTCTGAAGAACCCAAGTCGCAGGCCAAGTCGACTCCATGTGCGACTTGGAAGCCAAGTCGCAAGCCAAGTCGACTTCATCTTAGACTTGGAGAATAACGGTCAAATTTTTGAACGTTGGAGTTCATTTATTGCACGCCAACCACTTCTACAACGTTTATATTTTCCTCAATCTATAAAAGGACATTCAAATGAACGTGAGAAGGAACAAGAGACACTACTCTAAAGATCAAAGAAAGAAAAGAAGTGCAAGAAAGACTTTCAAATACCTTTTCTCCATATTTGAGTGTTTCAAGGGAAGAAAGAGCTTCAAACTGCAAGTTGCTTCAACAATCATCATTCAAGCTATTTTTGATTTCTTCCTCGAGCTCAAAACTGCCTACACAAATCTGTAAAGTGTAGTTTTTATTCATTTCTTTATTTGGTTGTATAAATCTTGATTTAGCTTGGGTAGCTAAGATCAAGTGTATGCAAAGTAGGGTGTGATTGGAGTGAGACTCATCACCTACTTGTGCAAGTGATTGTATATGCCCCCTAGAGCTTTGAATCTAGAAGAGAGCAAGTGGCTCTAGTTGTGTATGCCCCCTAGAGCTTTGAATCTAGAAGAGAGCGGTGACTCTAAGTGTATTCTTGGAATACATAGTGGAACCCAAGTCACAACGGAGTGTGAGCTTGGAAGAGTGGAATAGGGAAGGTTTGCCCGAACCACTATAAATCTTATGTTCTACTTATTTTTACTGCTTTATCTTATTTGCTCTCCATTCGCTTAAAAAGGGGATTAACTTTTTCAAGGGGTTAAGATTTTTAAGTTTACCAAAGAAATTTTAAAGAACCCAATTCACCCCTCCCCTCTTGGGTTTAGCCATCAACTCGGGACCAACAATTAGTTCTCCATAGTTGGCTGTTAGCCGTGAATCCATGGGTGGAGCTCGAATCCACTTGGATTTCCACAAATATAACTTCGTATTTCTCCCCATGGCTTGTTAAAAATCAAAATAAAAGGATTTCTAACATGCATATGAAAATCCTAAGGAGATTAGGAAGAAAGTTTCCCCTTACCTAGCTATTGGTGGTGTAGGTGGTGGGTTTCCTTTTCCGATTTCAGCGCCAATTAACAACTACAATAATTTTTTGCTCCTGGGGCTATTGGCAATTGATCTTCTTCTCTCATCTTCTTTCATCCGCTCCCTCTCTCTCTCCGTCCTCTCTCTTTCTCTCTATTTGATGAGAGAGAAATATAGGGCAAAGCCCTTTTGGCATTTTTGGTCGGTGCTCAGCACGTGCATTGTTATGTATGAACTCTTTTATATATATAATATGCATGTTTTAATTCTTTGTGTAAAATTTGTGTAAAAGTCCTATTCATTTTATTATTTATTCATAACTACCTATATGTATTAAATAACTTACACTCAATTATTTATTATACTTCCTAATTAATTTAATATTTATAAATTAATATAGTACCTTTCAAAATATTATTATTTATTGAAACAAAATAAATTTACAATCCTATTGGCTTTTATTTTACTTTCTAGCATCTATTTTAGGCCATTAGTAATTATTTTAGGCCCAAGAATCAAATGGTCTGAAATATTTCATGGAACATAAAATACATGTAACATTTACATAATATGATGTAATAGGAAATTTTTCCATCTAATATTCTTTGATGGCTACATGCATGTATTAAATAGTTAATTTTACTAAACTTATTTAATACCCTTCCAACTTGAAATTAATATCTATAATTAAACAAGATACCTTAAAATTTGTAAATTAATTATAAGTCCTTTAATTTTTTCATGCATTTTCTTTTCTTTTCCTTCTAAAAACTTTAGGCCTTTTTTAATATTTAATTTCTTGAATTAACATTTATGACATGAATATGAAATTCTAGGCTTTACAGCATCAAAATGCTGACATATTGATCTTGGGGAGAGACTTGCAGCTCTATGTGCAATCTAGACAAAGAAAAACTACAATAGGAAAATGTTTAAAGTTACAATGAGGAAGGTATGGAAGACAAAGGGCAATGTTTTCTTTATGGAAATAGATGACAACTTATTCATGATGACTTTGGAACTTATAGAAGACGAAGATTCAGTGTTGGATAATCAGTCTTGGTTGTATGACCAACACTTAGTAATCCTCAATGAGTTATTAGCACTAACAAACTCAATTGAGGTGGCCATGATCAGATCCCTTATCTGGATTCAAATTTCCAATATGCCTTACTTGATGGCCAAAATTTCTCTGGGGAAGATGACAAGAGAATCCTTTGATCAAGCATGCAAGGGAAAACTACAGAACATATCACTCGAATTAAGGTGATGCTCGATGCAAGGAGATCTCTCATAAGGGAAATATTCATAAAAATTGGTAATCAAAAGAGGTGGCAGATTAATTTCAGTATAAAAAATTGCCTACTTTTTGTTCTACATGTGGTAGACTAGGACATCCATATAAAGAGTGTATTGATAGGAGCTTGTGTAAACTAGATGTTATTGAAGCTAACTTACTGTATAGTAACTAATTGAGGTTGGGTTTTAGGTTTATTGGTTTAGGGGGGAAAACGCGAAGAAGAACAGGGTTATCAGACCCAAGTAGGACTCATATAATTGCATTTAAGGTGTAATGAATGATTTATGTGTGAATTGATTTAGTTTTAGATGATATTCATGAATTTATGAATTTTTGCAAACCTTAGTTTGCAATTATGTAAGGTGATTAAGATTAATCGCTGGAGCCAAAAGGAGTCAGGATGACTAATGAGGCTTAAGGAGGATTAGCAGGTGTTAATGTGACATGAATATTTATTTTAATTTTCATGATTTTATTAATGGAGATTAAAATGGAAATTATGGAATTGTGTTGAAAATCATAAAAATTTCATAACTTTACGCCTACAAGATGAAATGAGATAAAATTTTAAAGGCAAGCTCATGATTTTGGGCTCAACCTTATAAGTGGATTGGATTAAGACACAAGTGATGAGATTAAGGTAATAATTATTTATTTTTATGTATTTTTAATCTCACACTCTAAAGAAAATTTCAAAGGTTCATAACTTGACGTAGAAATGTCGGATTGAAATAAAATTTGAAACGATAGAATAAAATTATAAAATCGATGGAATGAGTGGATTTGATTAAGCTAATTGCCATGGAAAAGTGGTTAATTAGAAAAATGTACCTAACATTGACTTTGTATATCCTAGACTACCATAGTATTTAATAAAAAGTATTTTTGAAAATGACATATTTAAATGCTATGCAAGGTGTCAAAAATTCAGTGGTTTGAGCTAGATTTTTAAGCATTATTTAATGGTCAAATCCATGGAAAAGTCAAGGATTAAATACTTGCATTAATAGCCTAAGTTTCGCTCAAAATTGACCATCTACTAATAGACAACAATATGGAGCTTAAAATGCATGGATTTTGTGAATTTTTGTAAAATATAAAATGCATATTTTACATGGATATAAAAATGCCATGTCATCAAGGGATAAGGTAGAATTAAATTAACCTCATGACATGTGGCAAATGGGTCCCACTAGCTGGTTAAAAAAATCATAAAATGGATGGATAGCTTGGTAACGTGCAAGGCTAGAAGGGGGAAGGAAATTTCTAAAAAATTACTAAGGCTTGAGCAGCCCCTTTGCACGTCCAAAACAGCAAGGGAAAGAGGAAAAAGGAGAAGAAAAAGAGGAAGAAAAAAGAGGAGCAAAAGAAGAAGAATCAAACAACTCAAGTTGGAATCAAGTTAAGGTTGATTCAAGTAAGTGAAATCTATGTTTTGAATCACCTAAATCAAGTTTTTCTCTCTCAATTCATGAGCCATGAATATGGTTCATAAATAAATCTTAAATTCTGAGTTATAATGCCTTAATATGGGGATTGAATGATTTTTGAAAGATTTAAACAAGATCAAGAGTTCAAGAGAGTGAAAATGAAAGTTTAGGTTGGATTTTGAGATGAAAACCAATTTGGAAAATCTCAAAACCCTAAACTAAGTTGTTGTATGATTTGAGCATGTTTATTTGGATGTAATTCATGTTCTTTTGAATTACATATGATGATTTAAGCATTGGTTGATGATTTTAGCAAATATGAAACCCTAAGTTTCAAGAAATGACCCGATTTTTTCATTTTTGGGTTAAAAATGATAAAAGGAAGTGCTTAAATTGTTTATGGATGAATTTTAGGGTAAATTATCCTAAATTGAGGACCCTTTAGAGGTCCAAAGTGGGCTGAATTAATTTTTCATAAATCTGATTTTTTAGGGTATGCTTGAGGGACGTCCAAATGGGGGCTAAAATGGATGATTTTCATATGATTTTTGTTGCTATTTTTAATGAAATGAGTTATGAATGTTATGGAGGGTAAAATACCCTATGTTTAAGGTAATTTGAGTGACCAAAAGTATTTAAAAAGATTATCCCTAAATATGATTTTATTGACTTATGTTTAGAAATGTTAAAATGGGTTAAAAGGATACCCTATATGCATGAATATGTTGCTGTTATGAAAACCAATGAATTTTTAATTTTAAATATATGATAATATACTAAATTTGGATTAAGAAAAGCATGTTTAGTTGCTGAAAATTCTGACTTAAAAATCTGTTATGATTTAAGTCATGAAAGGGATGTTGAAATGATGAAACATATGTCTTAACATGGCTGTTTTGGAAATCAGTGATAAAAGGGATTAAAAATCCAAAATTAAACCCTAAAGTATATATTAATTAATGTATTTAATGTTTATGAAAATGGGTGGAAGTTGCTGTGTTAAGAAAATTTAAGAAACACATAATATATGTGTTGTATGTTGAATATATGTGAAGCATATGTGTGTATGGTTGATATGTGACTTATGTGAATTTGCTAAAATGAAAAATATGCATGAAAATGTGATAACATGCATGAGGAAGTTTCTGTATGATTAAGGATTAATTATCTTAATTTTTGATATTTATTTAAGTAACTTGAAACGTCACTTACATGCTTAGAATAAGCATGGACATAAGAAAAATGGAAAATGCATGAAAAATGGTTAATGAAAGATATAAATCCCCATATATTGATATATGAATGTATGCTATGTGTTTACCCTAAATATGGGATTAAAACACATTATGGAAAGTAGGGAATGAATGCTATGATCACATAAGTGTCTGTCTTGTATGTATGATCGACTTAAAAATCCAAGTTGATTATGAATGATATGGATTATGGGACTAGAAAACTAAGTGAATGCAAGCAAATGAATTGTTATAAATGCAATGCTATATTTAGGTATAGGCAAGGGCAAAGAAGTTAACGAGGAGGAAAGCTAAGCAAGAAAGGTAGCAAACAGTTTTCTAAGATGCTTTGTTTTATCAAATGTGATAAAATACTTATCAATGATGTTCTAACTGTTTATATGAGTTAGCAAATGAATGATTTCAATTCTTTATAAAGTGTTTAAGGATGATCATTCCTTGTCTAAATGAGTGTTGAAATGTTATTTCTATTGAAATAAATGAATTGCTTACTGCTTTACAAGTACTTATGATAAATGATGAATTCATGATTTATGAATGAAAAATCATGCTAGCATGTCAAGTCATGTTTGTGAAAGAAGCATGTGCACGAAAGTATAAGGTCCACCTTAAAGGTGTAAGCGGATCGAATGTCCCCCTTTGGTGCGGCCAAGTCGCTAAGGTGGCCGAGGCCCGACAGCGCCTCCATGGAATGAGAGAGAGGATGAAAGTGGATGGTTGCCTTGCTAGCTTCTATCCAAAGGAATGTTATAATTTTAAATGATGCATCGCATTGTTTATGACATATCCTGAATGGGTATCAGAAGCATGTTTAAAGATATACCCTCGAGCAGGTATAAAACATCTTTCCATGAATGATTTGTGAAAAGGTTTCTACTCCATTGGTAGTTGATCACTTGGTAAGTGTCTTCAATCGAATGGAGGGAAATGCATATGAATTTCCTTGAAAATGAATTGCCTGAAAACCTATAGCTTGCTTATTGAGTTTTGACTCACAGTTTTGTTTTCCAAATCCTAAAGACAGGTGAAGGAGAGAACTATGCAAGGAGCACAGATGGAGATTCAAGGAAAAAATTGAATTTCTCCAAGTTCTTGTGATAGAACTCTATGAGTTCGTATGGTAGTATGTTAATGACATTGTTGATGAATTGAATATTGTAAAAAACTTATGTTATTCTTATGACTACGTGATGATTTTGACTATAAATAGCAAAAAAAAATTTATGGTCAATTATTGATGATGATTTAACATGAAATAGTAAAGCATAGAAATTTATGTGGTTATGTGTGTATATTTCAAATGGAATAGATAATATGATATAAACTCCTAAGGAGTTAAGATAAAAGGGCTAATTATCCAAAGGACTCGCTAAGTGACAGGGCAACAATTCTGATCACGCTTACTAATCGATTGATCTTGGAGTAAGGTTGTGACGCTCGGGCTGGGGCGTCACAATACCTAGACTACATTTGGAAGGGAATAAGGTGAGCATTAACCTACCTTCAAATGAACATTTGGAACTCGTTCAAGGTAGAGATAATTCAAAAGGTGAAGAGCACAAATAAGTGATAAAGTAGTTGTGTTAGCAGTGTAAAAATGAGAGAAGAGAGGGGTTGGAGAGGACAAATGACATTATAATGGTGAATGCTACAGGAAACAGTGAAAGTGAAGGTGTTAATCAAGTGGTTGGTGCAAAATTATTCTGAGGTTACAATTGTGCTGACAATTAGCAACCTTGGCCTGTTCTAAGGCGTGGGGCACTCCTTCTGTTGCTACTAGTAGTGCAGTAGACTAGATTCATTATATGAACCTAATGCATGAGACACACAAAGAAAAGCATGTGAATAGATTGAGTCTAGATAATGAGGGACTAGTTAAATCTAAAAATGGATAGAATATCATGACAAATTGCACAAGCACGGTTCTAGAAGTAGTTCCTCAACCAGTCAAATTGGGTATCTTCACTATACATCCGATATTGTTGGTACTCTAAATTTGCATGCACAGAGTATAACAAGGAAGTAGACTAAGGTAAGTAGTGAGTTTAGGCTTGAACAGTGGCAAGGGGAGAAACCACCTGTCAAATGTGAGGGATACCAATTCTCAAACACATAGGGCATGCTTGGCAATAGATAAAAATTTTCAAACTAAAACATTTCAATCAAAAACTTTTCACACTCCATAATTACATTATTTTTAATCATTTCTTTACATCTTCTATGCAACTATCTTACTTTTGAATTATTTTTACACAATTATTTATGTAACTAACTTATCTATTTTAACCTTATTCTCTTTACTCCTCATCATTATCCTTATCATATCAAATCATTTTATTACATTTTAAAAATTTTTATACCAAAATTTTTTTATCACTTCCCAAACATACCCTTACGGTGGAGTGTGGAGGAGAAAAAATCGAGCAGACTAGTTAGAGAAGGGTGGCAACCGAGCAAACGAAACTGGGGTATTATTGGATGACAAAAGGGAATAAAAAGAGGACAAAATTGGAATGTGTTGTAGGTCTAAACAACAACAAGAAATAGAAATTTTCCTAAGGCAGCAAGAGTACGCAATGTCCCACTTAACAGCGGAGGTTGAGGAGGAATCTTACCTCCACTAAAAAAAATGATTATCTTAGGGTGGATTTGTCATGAACTTGGAAACCCAAGCACAATTCAAAATCTACTCAACAATATTAAAAGTAAAGTTCCTTTTACCTATAATTATCTTTTTGTCTGAAACCAAGTGTGTAAAGTGAAGATAGAGTTAATTAGAGTAAAGACACATTTTGATTCTTACTTCACAATCAAATGTAGTTATGGAAGGGGGAATTGCCCTCTTATGGAATCAAAACACAGATGTGACATCCTATCATTTTGTGCAAATCACATTGATGCTGCAGTAAATAACATATATGGAAGGTGTATGGAAATCCTTTTGCAAGCAAAAGATGGGAGACATGGAATTTATTGAGATCTTTGAAGTCCCAAAGTAGACATCCATGGTTATTAATATGGGATTTTGATGAAATAATATGCATCTATGAATATCTTAGCATGCTAGATAGGCTGAAAGCGGGGCGGAGGCTTTTCTAGACAGTGATAAATGATTGTGAGTTAATTGATTTTGCTTTATTGGCTTTGTTTTCACATGGTCCAATAAAAGAAGGGGGGAAGCTGGCTAACAGTGATTGGCTTTCCATGTTTCCAATGGCGAAATTTTCTAAATACTAGCAGCATCTTCAGATCACTACCCAATCTTATTGGAGATACAATGTTGGAAGTAACCATGCCATGAGTTTGAGTATATGCATTTTTTTGGTGCAGAGGCAGAGAGGTGTGTTAGTTGATTCAAAATTCTTGACGGGCAGAGGGAACAGATCACTATGTTACTTTGGCTTGATAAATAAGAAGATAAGACATTGTGAAAAAAAATTATTGGCTTGGAGCCACGTGGTAAGAGAGAACATTTAATACTCTCTTAAGTATCAAAAGAGGTATTATATAGGCTTAAATCTTTGACTCCATTAGATGATAGGAGATGCCCGATTAAAGAGCAAGAGAGGATTGTTAATAATTTATTAGATGATGAGGATATTTTATGGAAGAACTAACTTAAATATGGAGATCGAGATATAAGATTTTTTCATAGTTATGCATTAGAAAGAAGAAGAAGAAACCACATTGCTTTTTTGAAGAATAATAGTGGTCAACTTGTTTGAGATCAAAGGAAAATGGAAGATCTTACTAGGTAATACTTCTCAAGATTTTTTAAGGTGAAGACCTTATTGATGAACAAAGAGTTATATGGAAAATTCAAGCTAGAGTCAGTGATGTAGAGAATTAGATATTAAGGGCTCCCCTTATTATAGAAGTGGTCATAAGAGGAATTAAAGACATGGATCGCACTAAGGCTCCAGGGTTGGATGGGATGGCGGGCTTCTTCCAACATCATTTGCATCTTGTGGGTAAAGAGATATAAGGCTTGTCATAATTTTTCAAAAGTGGAATCCCTTATTTATCAACAAAGCATGATTTCTCTAATTAATCAAACACCATTATTCTTATGCTAAAGAAGAATGGCGTGACCAAACCGTCTAACTTCTGGCTGATCAGTCTATATAATGTGAGCTGCAAAATTCTAATTAAGATTTTAGCAAATAGACTAAAAGGTTGCTTGGACAGAGTTGTTTATGTCAATTAGAGTGCTTTTGTGTCAGGAAAATTGATCAAAGATAATATGCTCATTTCTTATGAAGCAATTCACACGATGCAGAAGAAAAAAGTAGGCATTAGAAAATGGTGGTTGAAGGGGACTTAGTCAAAGCATATGATCTAGTAAATTGGAGTTATCTATGCCAAGTTATGAGATAAATGAATTTTGGTACAAAACGAATCGGCTAGATCCATAGTTGTATCTCTATTGTTTCCTATAGGGTTTTCATTAATGGTTTCAATACTCCACCTGTATGACAACCTGAGGTATTCGCCAAGGAGTTCTTCTTTCTCCTTATCTTTTCCTTCTTTGTTTAAAAGGACTACTGCTTTTCTAAATGAATGTCACAGAAAGGGATTACTACATGGGGTGAAGGTTTGTAAATCTTGATCGATTATTTCTCATTATTTTTTTATTGATGATGTCGTGCTTTTTCTAAAAGTAAACAATAGGGAAGCTACAAATTTGATATAGATGATCACGTTTATAATGAATGCTTTGGGAAGAAAGTTAACATCGATAAAATGACACTATTTTTCAGCAGTAGTACTTCTTTGGAGGCAAAAGAGGACATGGAAGCTCTACTTGGGATCCGAGAGAAAGCAAATTCAATAATACTTAGGTCTGCTTACTTACGTTGGAGGATTAAGAGACCAGTTTGTTGGAAACAATGTTTAAAGCAAAATAAAATTGACCAAAGCATGAGTTTTGATGATTAACAAAGTTAAAATTGAGTATAAGGTGATTACTGATGATTTTGCTTAATGATTTAAGGAATGAATTAGCCAAGTCGATATCCAAGTCGACTTGGACTTCGACTTAGGGTGAAGTCGATCCCAAAGTCGACTCCATATTCGACTCCAAAACAGACCGCACAGCCAAATTCAAAATGGAAGGAAAAACAGGTGAAGTCGCAGGCCGAGTCGACTCCACTTGCGACTTGGGAAGCCAAGTCGCAAACGAAGTCGACTTCAGCATCGACTTCAGACGGTAAAAACACTCCAGAGCTGATTTTGGGGTACAAAAATGCCGAAGTCGCAGACGAAGTCGACTCCAGGTGCGACTTGGGTGAAGTCGCAGATGAAGTCGACCCCAAGTTCGACTTGAATTCTTCAATGTCCAAAATACAGACTCAAGCTCATTTTCAAGATCAACTTGGGATTTTTCAAATCCAAATCAAGGGTACAAGCTCATTATCAATTCTCAAGTCCAAGGCACAGCTTCGAACATAGTTGAAGATGAAGAAGTTCAAGTCATGAAGACTACTATGGAAAGCAATCTAAGACAAGTCCTTCAAGAAGATTTACAAATATAAGAAGCAATTTCAGAAGTAAGAAGATTCAAGAAAGAAAGCTAAGCAAGCTAGAGGAAATCAAACAAGGACCAAGCAAATTTCAGCACAAAGACAGGTCAAGTCGCAACCCAAGTTGACTCCAATATCGACTTGAGGTCAAGTCTGAAACCAAGTCGACCCAGACTCAGACTTGAGAAATGCGGAACTGAAGTCGCACACGAAGTCAACTCCAGTTGCGACTTGGGAAGCCAAGTCGCAGACGAAGTCGAATCCACCTGCGACTTGGGGAACTAACGTTCGAATTTTTGAACGTTGGAACATTTATTGCGCGCCAACCACTTCTATAACGTTCAAATCTTCCTCATTCTATAAATAGACACTCAAGCAAACGAGAATATACACACTACATTGTCTAAAGAGAGAAAAGAAGTGCAAACAAGAGCTCCCATTTGCTTTTCTCTAAATTTGAGTGATCTATACATTTTCAAAGGAAGAAAGAGCTTCAAGTTGCAAGTAGCTTCAACGACATACAACCGGTTGCTTGTACAAATTCTTCCTCAAGCTCAATCTTGCCTACACAACTCTGTAAAGTGTAGATCTTCCTTATTTTCATTACTCTTTGTTATTGGTCTTAGTTTGAGTGTATTGTAACAAACCAAGACGTCGCAAGTAGAGTTGTGATTGGAGTTGAACTCATCACCTACTTGTATCAAGTGTACAAGCCCCCTAGAGCTAGAATCTAGAAGAGAGCATAGACTCTGTTTGTGTATGCCCCCTAGAGTTGGAATCTAGAAAAGAGTGGAGTCTCTAAGTGTATTCGCGGAATACATAGTGGAACCCAAGTCACAACGGTGTGTGAGCTTGGAAGAGTGGAGTAGGGAGAGGTTGCCCGAACCACTATAAATCTTGACTGTTGTTTTACTTCATTGCTCTCTATCAGTTTCAATCAAGGGGATTAAGTTTACAAGGGGTTAAGTTTTAATTTTACCGAAAAATTTTTAAGAACCCAATTCACCCCTCCCCTCTTGGGTTTTGCCATTAACTCGGGACCAACACAGTTCTCTAAATTTATAAAGGAAAAAGTTTAGGCAATTATAGGCAAAGACACAAAGTTGAAAAGAAAGATTATTGAGATTGGAAGGAAATTTTTTTTTATTGAAAGCAATGGCTCAAGTCTTTCCAAACTATGTTATGAGTTTATTTTGCTTGCCAAAGAAGTTGCGCGAGGACATTATAGCTTTAATGAGATGATTCTAGTAGGAGATAGGAATGATAAAAGTAAAATTAGTTGGATTTCCTGGCAGAAGATGTGTAGAACTACAAATAATGGTGGAATGAGGTTCAAGTGCCTTCATCTTTTTAATTTGGCTCTCCTGGCTAACCCAGCATGACGACTTCGAACAAATCAAAATTCTTTTGCCAACAGAATTATGAAAGCCAAATATTTTTTAATAAGAGGTCTATGGAATTGTACTGCTACAAACACTGGAGTCTTGGGTGTGAAAAAGTATATTGAAGGCCTTGTAGATTTTGAAAATTGGTTGCAAGTGGAAATTGTGAAATGGGCTAAACATCCATTTTTTGGGGGATATTTGGGTTCTAATAAGATTAGTGAAAGTTGGATCATTGCCTAAAGAACGGTGATTATTTGCTTTTGTTGATTGGCACACTTAAAGTTGGAAAAAAATTACTCATTCTAAGGAAAGTGGGTTTAGAGGGGTGGGGGATTGTTAGCTCTATCCCTATACTTTATGGTGAAGAGGATGATAGCAAATTATGGGGGTGTATACAATGAAATCATCTTACAAACTAGCTTTATTTGCTTTTGGTAGTTTAGGAAATGATAAAAGCCAAACTACGTTGGTCCTTAAAACTTTATGGAAATTCAAACTTCCTAGAAAGATTGTCTTTTTTGGATGGAGATTGTTTGTGGATTGCCTACCCACTATTTCAAACCTAGTTAAAGGAAGAATTTGTACATCCATGATGTGTTTGTTACATAATGTAGGTGAAGAAGATTGCCATAATCTTTTCCACTGTTTCCCAAATACAAGGAGCGCATTTGATTCCCATCTTTCATAATTATTATCTAGAAGGGTGTTTCATGATCTATGTGAAGTGTTTAAATGTCTTCTTGCCAAGGGAAATCTCTATCCTTTTCTATTCTTCCTTTGCACTTGTTGAAGGATATGACATCTGAGAAATAAATTCTACTTGGAGACTAAGCTACCTTCTTTTGATGTGCCTAAATGGACTGTAGATTTCTTAAAGAGGCAAAATTTTATGAGACTATTAATGTATTTCAATCTAGCAGTCCAAAATAAGTGATGCAAGATGGTAGAAACCAGATTATGGGAGAACGTTGATTCGAGTTCCAACTTAAACACTAGAAAAATGGGCTTTGGAACTGTTCTTCATGATTACCAGGATAATTTCATTGCAACAAATGTATGGATGAAACATGGAATAGCTAACCTTATTCTAATGGAATCACAAGTGATTTTTGAGGGGATTGAATGGTTTATTGACCTTCATTATCATGACATCCAAGTGGAGAGTGATTCGTTGCTTTTAATCACTCTATTGCATGATAATGGACCTGTCTATTCCTATCTGCCCTCTTTGCTTGCCAGGATCAAATGTTGTGGCGCCCCAGCCCGAGCGTCACAACCTTACCTCAAGATCGTTCGATTGGTAAACGTGATCAGGATTGTTGCCCTATCACATGGCGGGTTTTAATGGATATTTATCCAATTAAATATATTTCATAGGAGTTTGATTCCTTCTTATTTTCGTCTCATGCATATCTGAGTCATTTCCATCCAATAATGGCAAAATAAAGCATGATGTTCAAAAACATTTCATTATTCTCATAAATCAGATGTCACTGCATGTATTATCATAGTTGTCAACATGAACCATCAAGGTAAATTTACAATCAATCATTCAACATAAGTTTTTCACAACATGAAACTTATATTGTTCTTCATTTCCTCAATGCTCGGCTCTTGCTCCTTTGTCAGGTCTCTTCTTTCACCTGTCTATGGGTTTGGAAAATAAAACGTGAGTTGAAATTCAACTCAATAAGCAAGCTGTATATTTTGCAGGCAATTCATTTTGAAGGCATGTTTATTCAAAAGCATTTTTCTCCCTTCGGTAGAGACACTTATCAAGTGATCAACTACCTGTGGAGCAAAAACTTTTTCATAAATCATTCATAAACACTTCATAAATATTTCATGAAAATCATTCATGAAAAACCATTCACGTAAACCATTCGCAAACATTTCATAAACATGGGATGTGCAAATTCATCATTCCTATTGATGACATTATCCTTCATGTGACGGTACGCTAGCTCGGGGAAAAATATTCCATGACATGTCCTTTCCATCCTTAGCGCCGGACTTACCGACTTGGCAACGTCAAAGGGGACTCCTTGTCCACTTACTACCTCGACTAGCCTACTTGATTTCCATTCCATACATGACTTTTAGTCACCCCGGCATCATATACCCCCTTACACATGGAACTTGTCATTCTCATGTAGAGAATTCTTTGCACCATCCCTCTTTAAACACCATTTCAATGAAACATCGTATAAATTCATGTTTCATCACATTTCAAGCATAAGTGCGAAATCATAAGCAATCATTTATTTCAACAGAAATAAAGACTTCAATACACATATAAACAAGGAATGACCATCCTTAAACACTTTGTAATGAAACCAAAATCATTTAGAAAGTTGCTTGCTTACCTCGCTTGCTTAGCTTCCCATTTCGCTTATCTCTTTGCCTTTGCCTATACATATAAGAATGATATAACATTCATATATTTCCTTTGCTTGCATTCAACTTAGTTTTCCAACCCTTTTCATATACATCCATCATTCATTTGACTTCATAAGTCATTATACACATATACGGCTTATTTTGCACCCATTATCATAACTTACACACATTCGGCTATTATACAACATAACATATACATATAACCCTAAAATTAGGGTATTCTTTCAATATCATAAAATTCATTCCATACACATCATTCATAGCTTCATTAAGCTTACTTTGCCATTTTTTCCATTTTTCTCAAAACACACATATGGGTGTTTCTTCTACATACATATCTTTGCCTTAGCCTTATAATTCAAGTCCAAAAATTTGGATTAATATCATATCATTTCAAACAGATATATAAACATGGGATTCATCTCATTTCCATGCATTTTTGAATAAAAAAAATTTTCATAGGTCATTCATCACCCGTTTACCGTTATCTCTTTACATAAGCTCATTTAACACTTAAACACAATGCATTTCATAAAATTTCCTAACTCAGAAATTTAATCCATTTTTCAGCGGGTTGATTACCCTTTAATACCACTTTACTTAAGGTATTTTCATGGGGTTTAAAATCCATTCTTCATAGGTTCCCATAACAACAAGTTTGGAACCCGTTTTCCACCCGTTTAACGTGTCTTTGGAAACATAACCATGGGCAGCCCTAAAATCCGAATTTTCCAGCAATTAAATCCATTTTTATCAACCCATTTTCTAGGGTTTAACATATATTCAACATTCATACATTATCATTTCTCAAAACAGCAAGTTACCCTTACGTTTTGAGACCCGTTTCGCGTCGGTTCAACGTTCTTTCATAAAAATCATAAAAATCAGATTTAGGGTTTATTTCTCCCAAATATTTTGGGCATCCATCATACCTTAAACTTAGGGTATTTTAACCTACATAAACTGTATAAAACATGTACACCCATTTCCATAGGATTTTTAGCATATATCTTGCAATTTCGGGTCATAAACCCTACTTCATGTTCCATAACTTCAAAATTTCATCACTTAAGCATAAACCCTCATATTCTTGGCATAAATACATGATTCATAGCTTAATCAAAATATCAAATCCAAACAGCAACTTATCTTAGAGATTTAGGGTTTAACAACTTGGATTTTTCATCCCTTATGCATGCATAACTCCATTTCCATTAACTTTAACTTAAAAATTCATGCTTAAAACTTAATACCCAATCCATATTCATGCAAAGTCATGTTAAAACATTATTTTACAGATTCTTTAAGCATGATTTTCATTTCCAAGTTTTGAGTTTAAGAACTCAAGTTAAACAACCCCAAAATCAACACATACTTACTTGGATTTGTAGCAAATCAAATCTTAGCAACTTGAAGTAATTTCTTCTTCAAATTTCCTTCCTTTTTCCCTTGATTTTCTCCCCTATTTCCTTGGGAAAATTCTTGAGTTGCTGCTGGTTCCCTTGGACGTTTTCAGCACTTAGAAAATGTTCCCAAATTTCATCTGAACTTAACGTGCAAAGGACTTATACATGTTACTGGAATTTTTCCAGCAGTGGGGCCCACTTGTGCTGCAATTCCACCCCTATTCAATGCTCCCTTATCTACCATATGAGGTGGGTGAATTTGGACCAAGTAAAATGCATTTTTACTTTTTTACCAAAAACCATAAAATCTGCATCACTTTGACCGTAAACTGCATAGCCAATTCACGCCCAAATCTGTCCAGATTTTTGCATCCCATTTTTCATTTTTATTTCATGTATAAACGTGGGTAATTTATGCTCCTAATCACCCTTTAATTTCTCCATAAATTTGGTGTTAAGAAAAATTAATAAAATGGCTAAAACTGCCACTTTTCTACACATTATTCCACCCACCATGTTGTCCACATTTTCAGCAGTATATACCTACCTTTTTGCATTTTTTAATTGCTGCGAATCTCCATTATTAGATGCACATATCATGTAATTATATCCCTGCAACATTTAGGCATTTTTGAAAAATAAAAAAAATCAATTTGGACAGCCCAAACAGCCTTGGACGTCCCTTCCTTGCCACCTTCTCCATGACTTTGGAAAATCCATCATAACTTGCATTGAATGGATGGATAATTTCCATATTTATTCTTTTTCAATAAATACATAAAATACCCAAATAATGGTCTGAAATTTGCCACCTCAAATTCCTTTTGCATCAAGCATTTATGTATGGTACTCCATCATTAATGCCTTGGTACTTTTGTGGAGCATAAGTCAAACATGCTCACCTTTTTCCATGCAGGCATTTTCTCAATACTTCATGCGTAATCCAAGACATCCAAAATAAATATATCACCTTTCCATTCAACCGTTTCAAATTTCAACTTAATCCGAGTTTTCTAGCTCCCGATATAGCCGTTTAAAGTTAACGGTTGAAATGAACATATACTTAAAAATTCATAATTATCATTTCATCAAGAATTTTCATAATATTTTTATTCCATAATACCAAGCTCAACATTAACAATTTTTATTTCAAATTTCACTTGAATCCGCCTTATAGGCGTTGAGTTATGAATTTTTCAATATTTTCCATCAAACTTGTCAATTTCCACATTAATTCCCATAATTCATTTTAAATAATAAAAAATGATTTCTCATGATATTCTTGCACATTTAAATCATAAATAATTCATTCTAAACCCATGGTCTCATTTAGGCTCAAAATACTTAATCACATCATTAATGCTAAGCCATAACCCTAATTGCCATAATTAGCAAAAATAATGCCTTCATAATTCCATAATTCATAAATAATCATCATATACATGTTAAATACATACATATGGGTCCTACATGGGTTAGGGTTTCACAAATGTCTTACAAGTTTTTATTGTGTCAAGATTGTACCTCACAATTGGAGTAATTTAATGATGAAATCGTTGGTTTAAATATGACTTTGTGAACTTGAATGATCAAATTTTCTTTGTTTAGTGAAAGATATTCATATTTGAACAATGTGCATGAATGCAAGCTATTTTGGAATTAAATGTGGGCAAATCATGAAGAATCAAAAGTTCAAGAATCAAGATGTACTTATTTAGATGAATTAGAGAATAAAAAAGGAGAAAAATAGTGACTAAAATAGCTTAGAATGTGTCAAAGAAGTTCCAAATGGTTCGGGGTATGTCGGGCAACAAAACTTCAGAATTTAGAGCAAGAACTCGTCAACTAGAGTGTAGAATGGCCAAGGCCATGTTTAAGGTGAAAGCTATGATTTAATCCGCCATGGACTCATTTCGAGCAAGTCTCTTAGAGACCTCTATATAAACACTTGCTAAGCTCGACTTAGTGCATCTTTGAATGTATTTTTGAGCTAAAATTGAAGGTTAGGGTTGGGAGAAAGCATGGAGCTAAGGAGACAAGGAAGGGGCGAGTTAGAAGGAGTAGTTCAACACATCATTGAAGACCTCAATTACTAAACTTTCTTTTCCATTTTTCTTTGATTTCAAATTTTCTTTTTTTGATGGATACTTTTAATGAGCTTCTCTTGTTGTTTGGATTTATTAAAAATATGTCTGGCTAAACTTATAATTTAGGATTTACGATTTAGCATATGATACTATGCATGAACGATTACTTTCTGTGACATTTGTGAAGGATGTTTTCGACCGGGTCTGCTATATGCTCGTTGATAAATCTTAAAATTTGCGTATAATTTTATTTTAAATTTGCATTATTAAGTATAAAAATGTTAATTAAATACGGATTTTATGTGATTTTGTAATTTTTAATTAAATTATATTTTTCATAAAATCTTTAATTTTGCTAAAATGGGTCATTTTGTATTTTTTTGAAAATATAAATCATGAAGATAATTACACATGCTAAGAGAGATTAAATAGGCTAAGAAATGAACTTTGATATGTGCATTATCCTATTAATATAATTTGAAAAATTTTTAAAATAGTTTAATTAGGTAAATTATATATATATATATATATGATTACAATTATTTTTTAAAATGCCGGGTCCAAAGTAAGCCACCATTTGATTTTGAGAAAAGTGAATTAATTACAAAATACAAAATACATGCATAAATAAAAACCAAAAGGGTCAAAAATTAAATTAGAAAACATTTTTAGCTTATTGAAATTTGCTGGGTAGAAAATACATGACGCTATAGCATTTTAATTTTTATGCATGTGTATGAGGGAAGGTTCACCAATCGAACACCAAATCATGTGCTCCATCTTCCTCAAATTGGGGATGGTCATGGTTGCCCCCATTTGAACCAATAAACACCACTCCACCTATAGCCGTCCAAGCTTCCAGCTTATACAGCAACAATGGCAGCCACCGATCTCTCCACAATGCTTGGTCACAAAACAACCGGCCATCACATTAGATCCAAGCAGCTGCCCTTTCCCATACAATCTGCAATAGCAACGACTGACCAAAAATCTAGTAGCCAAGTCGCCAATCTAACCATCTGTCAGTAGCAATTCATGTGTCTTCCCAATCTCTAGCAGCACCTCCATAAAGCCCCAATCGATTTTACAAAATCCAAAGCGGCAACAAAGCAACTGGTGGTCCAATTACTGGTAGCAACACTATTAATTCGGTGGTAAGAAAATGGAATAGCCATTTCAATCCTATCTTCTAATTTTCGAGTAGCAAAAAATGTAAATCGGCTGGTATCTATTTCAAAGCTACTGTAGCTAGCTGCTCGCCCCACTCTGCGAGCTGCAATTCTAAAACCCATGGCAACGACCACCTTGAATTTCAGCAACTGGAGCCCACCACCAAAATTGTAGTAGCGTTAAGGAAGAAAATACCTCTGCTTCAAGCTACCAGAAGCCATGGCAACAAGCCCTTTTAATCCGGCTCCTTTCAACACCCAAATGGCACCCATTCAGCATACCAAGGTCCAAAGTCCAGCAAAATCCATTAAATTGACCAAGAATCAAATTGCAGCAGTCACTGTTCCCTTTTAAATTGACAACGTCTCTGCTCCTTATAATTCCAAATCCGACCAGCCATAGGAGGAATCAATCATACCTTTGTAATTTCAGAATTGGCAACAATCAGAAGCCGATCAGTAACAGTTTCTGTAGTGCCCTGACCCGTGGTAGCATATTACAATTAGATCCTTACTCCACAGGTTGTAAGGGGTGAAACTTGTAAACGAAACTAAAGTTTCATTTTCATACGAGCGAAAGCTTTGTTCTAATATATCGAAAAATTAGCCTGAATTTTTTTCTTTTCTTTTAGAACCTACATTGGTTCCATTTTCTTAACTAAAATTCAGCAACATGTTGTCTGTATTTAGGAGAGCAACACAAAACACGATAATCATTACAAGTTTAACATTTTCTACTAAATCACTTACCTCTACTTCAATTCATTTAATACATCCCTCATTCAATTATACCTCATATGAGAAACTAATTACTACATTTAACATCAATATAGAATATTAAAATGTAATATTTATAATTATAATAATTAAATCTAAGGCTTCCAATACACTAAAACTATTAAAAAATCATACATTCACTGCCTAGCTAGTAGTGAAGACTCTTCTCTATCAAGTCTGCATCATCTACATTCACCGGTTAGTTGAAAATAATGAATATAAAATACTCAGCAAGTAAGCATTTAAAAGTACATATAATTTTCAAAACTCATTGCATTAGTTAGAAACATAAAATTTTTAAATTCTTTTTATGCATGTATCAAAATGAAATGAGTGCATATATGCAATAAGACTTATTCCTCATTCGGTAGATGACACTTACCAAGTGATCATCTACATATAATAACTTTCCTGATCTTACATATGTAACAATACAATGCATGAATCATATACATCCTACTTAACTCTAGAGGGTACTTGAAACGCCTCTGACACCACCCTTAAGACCCGAGATTAGGTGATTGGGCTCAGTTTTCTTAGAAACGTCACCTCCTATCTCACCCCACAGAGTATTTAATGCATACAAGCATAACATAAATCATGATCATGGTGAAGAAATATGAATGACATCATAAAATGAACTAGAAATTGTCATTTCGAAGGGCACATTCAAACACAAGAAAGAAAAACAGCTTAATCATCTATTGGCAAATATTATTTCATAAAATGAAAAGGAACGTATTTTCTTATCTTAAAATTCTTTTGAATTAAAATTGTGAAGGGCTTGCTTACTTTTTTCCCTTTAGCATTCCTCCATCTTTCCTTTACCCTTTCATCTTTTTTTTACCCTTTACTTCATCTTTCTTTTACCCTTTTCGGTCATAGTCAACAAAGAATCCATCTAAGTATTTATTTAGCCCATTATACATACTTATTTCATGATTAATCATACATTTAACTACAAACTCTTGTTTTAAGAGCTTTGTATATGGAGTTCAAGTATTCACTAACTTGAAAATTGCTTATCCAAATTCCTAACTCCCTTTAGCTTAATCATACTTTCGAATTAAGTGAACCATAGCCCTATAAACTAACTACCCTTGAAATTCATTACACCCGAACTTGAACTGAATCTAAAATTTCATGTATTATAGTTCGTTAAAGCCTTTTCATCCTTTTGTACTCAAAATACACATAGATAAACTTATACATGCATAAATTTTACATTCAACACACAAATTAACATATATTTCAAAATAAATTTTTTACATAATATAAAAATAACTTTTACTTAGCGTAAAGGCTATTTAGTTTGATAGTCTTTACCATTCATTTTGACAACCTAAAGCCAAATAGATTACCTTGTCATTTCATTCCATTTTTTCCTCATGTGATAACATCCTTTGCTATCGATTTCATTAAGTAGGTATAAAACTTCTTACTCTATACTTTTAGCCTTTAACATGAATCTTTTTATTGACTAGCTTCAATAATATCATAGCCATCAATAACAAGATTCTCATCCTAATTTCACTTCTTTTGTTTTTCTAAAGTCATCCAACTCTACCCACTTATTTCCTTATTTCACATTTTAAAACACCATGTCTCCTTTATAACTAGACACCAAGGTTTTGTTCCGGCCTCGTGAGAAAAATATCATAACATAACTTGGTTAAAGATAAAATTGTTTTCCTGCGGCTTTGAGAATAAATGCTTAATTAATTTCCCAGCAAAATTTTAAAGCATCCAATTCTTTAACCGAGTCCGAAAAGTACATCACAGAAATATTTTGCATTGTGTTCCACATTCTGATTTTACATCTCTAACAAGAAAACCCTTGATTAAAAGAGCTGAATACAATAGTCCATAAAAAAATGCTTAATAATAATGAAGTGCGTAGAAGATCCTTCTACGTCTTTACAAGTGCACGAAAAATCGTGTCTAACAAAAATATAAAGATAAATGAGTACACTTCGCCCCGCGCCGTGACTCGGATGTGAGGTATATGACGCCGCGCGCCATATCTTAAATATGAAGTACATGACGCCGCGCGCCATGACTTAAATATGAGGTACACGACGCCACGCGCCATGACTTAAATGTGAGTTTACACTTAGCCCGTCGACCAGCGATGACTCGGTTTGGGAACTAGTGAGGGGCCCGTCGGCTACACCAGTGACCCTACACAGCAAACTAAGTGCGCTCTTAGCTTCTGGATTTACACAGCAGACCAGCGTGTCCCGCTTTCAGCTTCTATATAAGAAACCAGCGTCTCCCGCATTCAGTCTCTGGATTGAATAATTGGGTGGTTTTACCAAGAAATGGATTAACCGATTTTTAAAGTATTTTGGGTCAACTTTGACCATTTGAGGAGGTTTGGGCCCAACTGGGCTTGTTGAGGGATTTTGGGCTCAAGAGGATTTGTTGAAGGATTTTAAGTCATCTTGGACTTGCCGAAAGTTTTGGGGCCTATCAAGGCTCGGGTTGAAGAATTTTGGGGCCGAGTTGGCTTATTGGAGATTTTTGAGCCATCTTGGGCTTTTTTTTTTTTTGGAGAGTTTGGAGCTATCTTGGGCTTTTTTGAGGGTCTTGAGCCCAAATGGCTTGTTGAGGAATTTTGGACCCAAGTGGGTTTGTAGGAAGGTTTTTGAGCCGTCTTGGGCTTGTTGGAAGTTCTAGGCCTATTAAGGCTCAGGTTGAAGAATTTTGGGGCCTATTGAGGCTCGGTTTGAGCAAAGAGGTCATTCACCCGTGTATCAACTTAGCTCACTTCCCGGAGAATATTTACTCAGGGAGAAGTACATAATTATATATATGTATTTGAAAGTCTTCCAAGATGTATGTGTATTTAAAATATATATATTTTTGGATGCCCGCGGGACATCTATATAATTTTAGAAATCAAAATCTTAATTTTTGGATGCCCGCGGGTAATTTTAGAAATCAAAGTATTAATTTTTGGATGCCCGTGGGTAATTTTAGAAATCAAAATATCAATTTTTTGGATGCCCATGGGTCATCTATATAATTTTAGAAATCAAAATATTAATTTTAGGATGCCCACGGGACATCTATATAATTTTGGAGATCAAAATCTTTGATTTTTGGATGCCCGCGGGTAATTTTAGAAATCAAAATATCAATTTTTGGATGCCCACGGGTCATCTATATAATTTTAGAAATCAAAATTATTAATTTTTGGATGCCCGCGGGTAATTTTAGAAATCAAAGTATTAATTTTTGGATGCCCACGGGTCATCTATATAATTTTAGAAAATAAAATCTTAATTTTTGGATGCCCGCGGGACATCTATGTAATTTTAAAAATCAAAATCTTAATTTTTGGATGCCCGCGGGACATCTATGTAATTTCAAAAATCAAAATCTGAATTTTTGGATGCCTTTGAATATATATGTGTATTTTGATATATTTTATAGAAAATACTCATATATCTATTTTTATTTTTAAAAGAGAAAATATACTTATCCCGTGTGTCAATTCAACCCGCCAGTCGGGGAGTATCCACGTTGGGAAAAGTAGTTTTTGAAAATAATATATATGTATAGATATGCATATAATATACACATATATATTTTTATTTTATTTTTGAAGGAGAAAATATACTTAACCCGTGTGTCAATTCAACCCGCCAGTCGGGGAGTATCCATGTTGGGAAAAGTAGTTTTTGAAAATAATATATATGTATATATATATTTATATATATATAATATACACATATATATTTTTATTTTATTTTTTAAAAGAGAAAATATACTTAACCCGTGTGTCAATTCAACCCGCCAGTCGGGGAGTATCCACGTTGGGAAAAGTAGTTTTTAAAAATAATATATATGTATATATATTTATATATATATAATATACACATATATATTTTTATTTTATTTTTAAAAGAGAAAATATACTTAACCCGTGTGTCAATTCAACCCGCCAGTCGGGGAGTATCCACGTTGGGAAAAGTAGTTTTTGAAAATAATATATATGTATATATATATTTATATATATATATAATATACACACATATATATTTTTATTTTCTTTTTAAAGAAGAAAATATACTTAACCCGTGTGTCAATTCAACCCGCCAGTCGGGTAGTATCCATGTTGGGAAAAGTAGTTTTTGAAAATAATATATATGTATATATATATTTATATATATATAATATACACATATATACTTTTATTTTATTTTTAAAAGAAGAAAATATACTTAACCCGTGTGTCAATTCAACCCGCCAATCGGGGAGTATCTACATTGGGAAAAGTAGTTTTTGAAATAATATATATGTATATATATATATTTATATATATATAATATATACATATATACTTTTATTTTATTTTTAAAAGAGAAAATATACTTAACCCGTGTGTCAATTCAACCCGCCAGTCGAGGAGTATCCACGTTGGGAAAAGTAGTTTTTGAAAATAATATATATGTATATATGTATATATATATTTAATAAGAAAGAAATTCCCTTTTTTTTTAAACTAAAAGAAAAAATATATGGAGAACTCACGTTCTCTTTTCTTTGAGCGCGGGAGAGCTCCGTCCTCGTTGAGTCCTCTCAGTTTTGAAAGGCAAGGGCCTCTATTTATAGGCGATTTGGAGATGGTTCGGCCGCGAGGCTATCTCAGCATAAGAGTGCCCGCGGAACTTCGTTGTCGCGAAAAAAAAGCGTTTCCGCGGAACTTCGTTGCCGCGGAACTGTAGTCACGCGGAACTATTTCAATAAAAGCGTTCCCGCGGAACTTCATTGCCGTGAAATTGTAGCCATGCGGCACTGGGCATTTTCGCGGAACTTCGTTTGCTCGGGACCTGTTAAGTTCACATATTTCGCCATTCAAGCGACTGTATTGCCCATTACACGTCACCCTCGGAGTATCCTCTCCCTTCGGCATCGTCTTTGGGCATGAAGAAAAAATGGGAGTCCGGCGATTGCATCAGCAGCTCAACGCCTCGTATTTCACCGGCAGCGGCCGGTTGAAGCCGGCTTGCGAGATCAGATTACCAACAATCGCCAAATCCTGGCAGAAGACGCCTTGGAAGATCGATGCCGCATTTGCAGCCGTTGTTTTCTCTGGCGCCGGTAAATCCAGACCAGCTCCGAACTCCTTTAGGCTCCTGTTCTCCAATTCTCTCTGCTCCGCCATCTTCCTCTTCGACTCATCTTCCAGCAGGGTTTCGACGCGGGTCGGCGCGGCGGGAATCGGGGTTTGAATTGCGACGGCGGCGGCGGCGGCGGCAGCAGCGCGCTGCCTCTTTTTCTCCACCGCCGCCTCGTCCATGATGGCAGCCATGATGCTGGAGTAGCCCTTCTGCAGCAGCCGGTACAGGATCAACGCCGACATCCTGGCCTGGTCGCGGATGGAGTCGACGTCGCGATCGTCGACGAACTCGCAGCGGTCGACGAAAGCAATCGATTTGTCGGGCCAGTGGCGGAGGGTAAGCAGCAAGTGCGCCCGCTCTAGCTCCGAACGAGCGCAGCCCCGCCGGAGGCCGATCAACGCGTGGTAATCCACGTTCAGGGACTCGCCGGATGCCACCCGCTGCCGCATCTCCTGAATTTTCGATGCCAGGTTCCGGAGATTGGATCCCACGTCCCGGTAGCGGATGGTATGGTGCTTCCAAGCCGGGCCGGGAAGCTTCCGATCGCGGAGGATGGAGTCGTAGAGGAGTTTCAGATGCTCGAGGTCGCGAAGGCAATCGGGGTAGCAGCGGATGGTTTTGAGGAGGGTGGAGCGCGTGGCAAGCGCATGAATTGAAGAAGGATTAAGAGAAAGTGTTCGATTACAGTCCGCGATCGCCTCCGTGATGCGGCCGGCGGCGCTGTAGGCGGCCGCACGGTGCATGTAGCAGTCGGCGAGAAAGCCCTGTGGGGTGCTGCGGAGGCCGTCGAGGATCTTGGAGAAGTGGCGAATGGCTTCGGAGTGCAGGCCGGCGTCGAGGGCCGCAAGCGCGGTGGCCCGGCGCCGGAGCGGTAACTTGATGTTGGCGAGGAGCTGGGCGGTGCTCTCGGCCTCGGTGGACGGAGGGGCGGCGTTAGGATGGGAGATGTCGCCAGAGAAGGAGGCGCTGGAGAAGGAGAAGCTGTCTTCGGACCAGCAGACGCTCTCCCCGGCGGAACGCGGCAGAGGCCAGGCATTTTCCAGTCTGGAGCAGGACCATGGCGTCCTCCATCAGGCCCAGGTGGCAGCAGGCTTGGTCCAGCACCAGATACCTCCATTGCCCTTCTTTCTCGCAGTTCTTGCAGAGGCCAGCCAAGACCTTCTTTTTCAGATCGGAGACAAAGAAGCACTTAAAGGTGATGTCGCGCTCGGACGCCGGCCTTGAAGAGGAGGTGTTGGAGAGGAGCTTGACGCGATCCTTGGGCGGCTGTTGCGAGGAATTGTCGGAGGAGAGGGAGGAGGATGACCAGGACTCCTCCAATGCCATCTTGTAGCTGGGGATGTGATCCTGCAGCATGTCTGCGACCTCCTTGAATCAGCGGAGGTAGAGGAGGGAGCGAGCTTTCAGCTCCATGGCTGGCTCCAGTTGGGCGGCGATCTCCGAATGCTCGTGCGTTGCGATCAGTGCTCGGGCGTCTTTCATGTATTTCTCCACCACCTTTCTATTACTCAGCCACCAATGCTTCTTCTCTCCACTGAAAGAAGGAGAAGACGCCATTCTTCCAAAAGCATCACCTTCTCTTCATCCCCTCTCAAGAAAACAAAAGCATCTCCTGCAACAAGCCTCTTGGCAGTGACAAAGGTACTCCAGCCAGTGGTAAGCAAATGCCTCCGGGGTTTCCCTATGAAAATATGCTTAAAACGCCACTCAAGCCCATGAAGATCTCTGGCAGCTAACTCCTGTGTTGGAGTTTGACTGGGACATGTCCAAAGAAGGAAGACATTCGGTTGCATGTTTTCTGAGAACAGAGAATCCACCATGGGTGCTCGTATCAGAGGCTGTTAGAATCTTACAGAATGATCGGACAGCCGGCCTTGGAGACTCCATGGTAATCGGATCAAGGGTCTTAGGTTCAGTCTCAGGATCTGGTTGCAAGGTAACCTGTGCGAACACTTCATCGGTTTCTTGCTCTCGTACTCTTCTTCCTCGTTTCGAGTGGCGGGCAACTCGAACTCACCTCTCACAGCGTGATTCATCTCGCCTTGTCCGTCGGTATTTGTAAGAGCCAGAGAAAGGCTTGGAGAGTTGAACATGGACTTGGCAAGAGTGGGAGTAACAAGGCGCGGTTGCACGACCGTTCCTACCGGCATGCTGCTGAAAGGCAGATCGGCGACGATCCTTGCACCAAAACTGTTGTCTAGGAACCCTCCAAAATTCCTCTTCTGTATTCCTTCGCTGCACACTAGTCTTCCAACTAAGTTTTTTTTTTTTTTTTTTTCTCCCAAAGCTTCACAATAGTAGCTACTAATCTACGAAGATCCTTAGTGCAATCCTTAGTGCAAAATGGCAAGGCAGTGACTTTGTAAGCTTTCTCAAGTTGGTCGTCTCTACATTCGTTAGACGAGAACACATTCCAGAGGGAAGAAACCCAAAAGGTGTTTTATAGGCCAAGAATATGTTTAGGCAGAAAATCTACAGGCAAAACCCCAGTACCCAATGTTATTTTATTCTCTTTTGATCGTCTTTTTATTTGCAGGAGTTGGATATACTTCTTTTTCTTCTTCTCTTTTTTTTTTTTTTTACATGAAAAATCATATAATTTTATAGACTAGAATTAATCAAAATATACCTCATCAGGTATCTAAACATTTCTTTTTTAAAATTTAAATTCATAATATGCATAAGTAAATCATAGTTATTATACTAGTTATCTTTTTATGCATATAAACTTAGTTTTTCTTCGAATATCATATCATACATGGGGTTTCAATTCATGTAAAATCTTAATCCATGTTACTTAAGAAGAAAATTATACGTTGTATCATATTTGACTCGTGGACTCATCTTACAACAGAAATAAATCAAAATTCATTCAACTTGGGAAGTTAAATTATATATCCAAATATATCATTATTTCTGATACCCCAAATTAAAACAATACATCAAATAGTTTGCACGCTAATTCATTAGATATTAACCACACCTAAACAATTAGGTTTCTCTCGAACTTTCACCATCTCCATCATGTATTTTCATTAACCTCAATAATTAACTTACCTACAATTTAAACTATTTTTGAACCTGAACCATTGGGTTTTCTTCCCAATTCTCATCATTTTCATCCTTTGAATACGAAATAATCTTTGTTACCACTTACATATCATATAAAATAAAATTTAAGCTATTTATAAATCTTAAATCACATATTTGATACTCTCAATACATTTATGAATTTCATTTAATATAAATTTCAAAATGCAGGAGTTATACGGTCCCTACATGGCTGTATAACTAATTCTCCCGTTTTCATAAACTAAAATAATATAAAATGGAGTTCTTGTTCAAATTAATCATCTCAACTTTACATTCAATATATTTTTCTCCAAAGCAGTTAGATACATCAAAATTTTCATGTGAAACATATATTTTTTTGTACTTATCATTCTCATTTCCTTACTTGAGTTAATAAACTCTGTATTTTATATTAAATTCATTTACCTTACCATCTAAACATTAATTTTACCTTCCATCATCATTTACATGTATTTTATTTAATACTTTAGCCCTTTAGACTAATAAGTGTAGCCAAACTTAACCCTATACCTAGCTGTCCTTTATAAACTCCTTTTATCTTTCTTGAAATTCCATATATATTTTATGTATAATTTTAGCTTTTATACATTATCTAACTTTAGCCAATTAGATAATGGATTTTAAGCTTCAAAATTTAGGGATTTTACTTCCGTTCGTTTTCACATCTTAAAAATTCAACAAGTTTAATACCTTAAAGCCATTCAAATAGCCCTCCAACCATCCATACACGTCATACAACTACCCTTTTTTCCTAATTAATTTTTTACATCTATTTATCACCAAAATTATATAGAAATGCCCATATAAATTTAAAAATCAAACCATATCTATTCGGACTATCTACTCAACTGCCCAATCCATGGTCATCACATTCATCATCATTTACATATATTTTTACATATCATGAATCATAAAATTTTATAACTTATACCCACCATATGCATTTTAAGCCATTAAATCATGGTCATTCATTAATTTAAATAATTTAAATCCACTAACTCTTTAAATTAGACCATTCTATGGAAACTAATTAATGTAAGATTAAATAATATATTTTGCTATTATTCCATTCAATAATAACACATTTATTTATTAAATTTCCATTTTCTTATTTTATAATTTCAGGCCATTAATAAAATTCTAATTTTTCATTGGCCCGAAATTTTCATTATATATGATACATACTTAGATTGGCAATTAAAAATTGAGGTTGCTACAGTTTCTTTTTTCCAAATCCATGTAGTTTGTCACCTTGCAGTATCGGTCAAAAAATTCCATGAGGGCAACTCCCATCTCCAAGTAACAAAAATTCAGTCATCCATTCATAATCAACCCACCAAGAACAAACCCTACATCTCTTTTTCGGCCAAAAATTCAGAGCAGCATGTCTTACAGATGCTAGTAGAAAATTTTATTTTATTGTCAATGCAGAAAAATCAATAGCAGGAAACTGCAATTTTCAACGATGTGAATCAAGTAGCGGGACGACACAGGGTAAAGAGAGGAGGAAGAATGCAAGGCAGCATTTGCAGGGTAGTGAAAAAGCAAATTGAAAGGAAGACAAAACCCATGGCAACTGAAGCAGCTAGCTGTTGTACCTAGCAATGCAAGTATCCCACGTCAGATTTTCAGAGTTTAGTAAGGGGTGCCCCGCCACTATAAAATGAGGGTCCCTTTACCTTAGTGGACACAACTCTCTCTCTTGAAGTGGGACACCACTCCTTGTGGGACTTACTATCAAGTACCCAAGCAATAAAAGTTCCATAAGGTGAAGATTTGCTCTTCATATCTAGATGATGTAAAATTTTATTTTATAGCTTTATAATTTTTTTAATGTTTTGTAGTGGTTAATTTTTAAATTTTAGTTTTAATTCTTAGGTTAAATTTAATGCTTTGTTTAATGATTTATTTCCCGATTTGTAATTTCTAGATTCAATTTAATGTAATTTCTTTCTTGCTTTTATCGAAAATTTTTATTTTTGTAGCTTTTAATTGCTTTCTTAGAATAAATTTAACTAAATTGTTAATTAATTATAATTTCTTTTTTTCTATCTTCTCCTTTCTTTTTCTCTCCTCTCCTCTTTCTCTTTCTCTCTCATCTCTCTCTAATTCCTCTCTTCCTTCTCTTTCTACCTCTTCTCTATTCTCTCTACCTTCTCCACTCTCTTCTCTCTAATTTCTTTCTCTTTCTCCGCATTCTCTCTCTCTCTCTCTCTCTCTCTCTCTCTCTCTCTCTTCTTATCTTCTCTCTTTCCCCTTCATTTCTTCTTTCTTATTGTTAATTTAATTAAATTAGTGATCATAATTCTCTTAAAGACAAGTACTTGACTTGCAGCACTTGTGCTATACTGTGTCAAGATTGTTTCGGTATGCTGTGATTTCTTACTCACGCAAAGTTTGCTCTTAAGAAGATTGTTGTTGTTGATACTCTCTAACTTTCTTCCTAAAAGTTTGCTCCATTTATCATTTGTAGTAAAGAGTTTTTTAGCTACTTATTTAGTAAAGTTTTGAGTATGAGGGTACATACACTATAAACAAATAGAATGTAAAGTTCATACACAGAGAGCAAGTTCAGGTAGAGAGAATTTAGAAGGAAAAAATGAGAAAGAGAGAAATTTTAGAAAGTATCTAAATGACAAAAAGGCTAGATTTTTACTATTAATTATAAAATTTAAAAACATATAAATTTATAAATTACGTAGCATTCAATAAATAATTTCGACATTAGTAAATTCAACAATATTCAATGGCTTCATTCTTAGAAAATTTAAACAAATAAATTCAAGAGCATTCAATAGTTATATTCAATAGAGAATATTCAACAAAACATTTAAATAAAAAATTCGACAACATTAGTATATATTCTAATTATGAAATTTCAAAATATATTAATAGTTGTTGTTTTAATTTGAAAAAATAAATGTACTTGGAGGGGCGATGTAGACTAGGGAGTTGAAAGGGATAAACGATAAAGTAATGACAGTCCGAAAGCAATGTAGGTATGGTTGAATGGTAAGATAGGGGATGACTAAACCAATGGTAGCTAAGGGGCGAGTGGGCAGGAAGGAGGGAGAAAGAGAAGAGGAAGGGGAAGGAGAGACAAGTAATTTTTTAGTTCACCTTAATTACCTTGCAAGCAATTTTCAAGTCGGGACAACGGACACCTATTTCTCTTCTTAATTTTTTACCAGTAGCAGAATTTCTATTTTGGACAACCACTAAAGTTATTATTCAAGCCTTGTGACATGTGTTTGGTTGTTGTTTATTTTGGTTATTTATTTTTTTAATTTCATTTTTTAAATTTCATTTTTTTCTTAAAATCTAACCATGTGTATTTAACTATTTATCTATTACAATAACATTTTTGGCATACTCATTATTGTTTCCATCAGATTTTGTAATTTATAATTTGAAAAAGAATTTGTAAATTACTATAAGATTACTCTCTGTTAAGTCACTTTTATATTATGTATTTAGAATATTAATTGGAGAAGAATTTGAGTGCTTAAGATATTTTGAATCATATTTTGATTGATTCACAATTAACTAATTCTTGCAAAGTAGAAAAGTACGTGCAAGTTCGATGCCTTGAATCATAAAAAACAGTAGATTTTGACATTGAAAATGAGCTTAAATGGGCTTACCCTAGTTTTCATGCAAGCGGGCTCGAAAAATGTTTCTGTTAATATACTGTGGCTCCCGTAACTCCTCTCGGATAAAACATTATGAGTAGTTGAAGATGGTCCACTTATTTGGCACAACGTACGTCTGTTTCAAGAAGTTCAAGGCTGAACAATGAAGATTACATTTGATTTAATGATTTTGAAGGTTTTAAAGGAGTTAAAACAAGATCAAGGCAACCTAGAATGTATCGAGAAAGTTTCAGCGTGAATTGGGGCGAAACAGGACAAAACTGTGAAAAATTGCACATGAAATAGCACACTCCAGAGTGTCCCATGGTTTGAACCGTGTGGATCTAGGTGCCACTGTGTGGTACCTTAGCTACGCAATTAATGCATAATTTAGACTCTATGCACAAAGGGCTATAAGATCTCTATATAAATACATCCTAGGAATGTCCCAAGGCATTCTAGAACATTCTTAGAGCTTGGGTTAAGGTCCGAAGATCGAGAAAAGGCGTAAAGCACGAGGCAAGAAGTGAAGCGCGAGTTGCTTGAAGCGTTCAAGACACAATTGGAGCTTCTAATCAGTAAGCTTTCTTTTTCATCTTTTCTTTTGATTATATTATCTTGTTTATGATGAATTTGAGATACATTTTTTATTTTAATTTAGATTTGATCATAAACATACTAGGTAAACTCTTAATCTAGGGTTTAGGATGTAGATGTGCATAATGTATCGGATATTATGAGTTTTGATTTATGAATGATATTATGTATTAATTTAATATCTTGTGGTTTAATGCTTACTTGGTATTCTCTCTGTGTTTGTTGTAAGTGTTTAAAGACAACATCTTAAGTTTCGAATTTCTTGTGGGATCAATATTTTGTATACTACATCTACAACCTGTGTGCTTGCGGAGAGATTGTGAACACTCTCCATATAATATCATTCAAAATTCTCAATGAGATATGCAACTATATTATTGATTTGATTGTTTAATTGTATTATTATATTGCAACTTTGCTATTGTTCCCATGTAATAGCTAATAGAGAAATCTTACATAAACAATGGTAATTCAATTATACATATGAACATAGTACAAATCAAATCTTCAAAATGATGCACTTATAGTGGCTTGTCTCCTTAACCTATTCTACTCTCCAGGCATGCAAACTTGGATTCTATTAGTCAACTTTAATCACTCAAGTTTAGTGGTACAATTCAAGCAATTGTCTTCTGGATTTCGACCTAGTTGTAGTGGTTGGTGAAGTAATCAATACACTTGATTCACTTCTTGATTTGATCACTATCAATACTAAGGTAATATACAAACAAATCAGAGTACAAAAGGAAAACCACGATTCAACTCATCTACATCGACAAAATTATAAGGCAACAAATCTTCTACATCAAGCTTCGAAACTCCCTAAAGCAATTCTCCATGAACGCCTTCAAAATTCTCCACAAAAGTTGCTTCCCAGAAAAGGTGGGTCCGACCTGTATCATGAGCTCCTCTTTTATAGGTATTCATATCCAAAAAAGGTATCTTAATGATTATTTTGGTCTCTTTTTCGGGTCGGGGTTAGATCAACCTTTTTGTGTTGGTAGTTTTAAAAAATAAACACTCAATTAATTCCTCCAATGAATTTTAAAGTATCTAATACCTTTAATCAAGTCTGAAAAGTATATCACACAAGTATTTTACATTGTGTTCCATACTATGTTTTACATTTTTAATGAGAAAATTCTTGATTAAAAGAGTTGAATATAATAGTTCATAAAAATGATAATTTTATTAAAATGATGATAAAATGCATAGAAGGTCTTTCTATGACTTTACACATGCATAAAAAATTATGTCTGACAAAATACAAAGTGGATGAGTACACTTCAGACTGCATTGTGACTCAAAATGAGTGTATGTCACCAGGTGTCACGACTAACGAAAATAAATATCGATCACTTTGCTACGCGTCGTGACTAAAAAGGGTGAGTATACTACGCCACATGCCGTGACTCAAAAAGGTTGCACGTCACCCACACAATATGACTAACAAAAATAAATATAGATCACTTCGCCACACGCTGTGACCTAAAATTGGTGAGTATACTATGCCATGCACCGTGACTCAAAAAGGAGAAAGTACTTGACATCACACGTCATGACTCAAAGTGAGTTTACACTTAGCCCTTTGATCAGCAATGGCTCGACTTGGGACTAGTAAGAGGCCCGTCAATTATACTAGAGACCCTACATAGTAAGCTGAATTTGTTCTCAATTTCTGGAGTTAAACAGTAGACCAGCGTATCCCACTTTCAGCTTCTATATTTATATAAAAAATCAGTGTCTCTCGCATTTGGTCTCTGGATTTGCATAGCAGGCTAGTTATTCCACATACAACCTCTGGATCAAAAGAATGGATCGTTTTACTAAGAAATCTGGGTTTAATAGAATGTTGCAAATGTGTTTAGGCCAATGTGGACCAACTAAAAAGGTTTGGGCCCAATTGGGATGACTCAAGCATTTTGGGCAACTGGTCGTCCTGAAGAAGTTTAGGCCCAAGTGGGCCTATTGTAAAGTTTTGGACCTAGTTCGGCTAGGTTGATTGGTCTTCATGGGCTTTGGATCTAACTGAGTTAGCTGAATGGGCCTTGAGTCCAAGTAGGGGGTTGTGGGCTCGAATAAGCTTGTTGATGGCTTCAGGTCCAAATGAACTAGCTTTGAAGGTTGAAGGCCCAACTAGGATGCTTCAAACTACCCTGAGAAGTTCCAGGCATTGATGAGGTTATTGGAGGGTTTTAGGATCATTAGGCCACTTTTGGAAGTTTTCAAGAGGGTCGAACTAGGCCTAGCTTAAGTGTTCTAAGTCTAAGTGGGCTAGCGGGTAGTTGTGGGCCCGAATGTGGAGTACTTTGCCCAGTGGGCTCATTGGAGGGTTTTAGTCTCAAATGGGTTTATTGGTAAATTTTTTGGCTACTCTGGGTTATTTGGGAATTTTGGGCCCAGCAGGACTTGCTGAAATGTTTTGGGCTTAACTGGGCCTTTTGAAAGGTTTTAGGCCCAATTATGTCAACCAGAGGGTTTTAAACCCGAGCTAGGTTTCTTACACACAAATGAATTGAAATAGATCTAAATAAGTTGGACTAGGCCCAATCTAGAGGCATGGGTGGAAGTTACCTACCTAGCTTCTAGATGTGAGCTGTGTAAAATTTACATGTGTATAGATTGTAATGGATCTATAAATTCCCAATTCTTGTTTAAAAAAGATTTTTCATAGTTTTTTTAATGTAAAATAACTTCACCCTCTTTTGAATTTTTCACGTCCATAAGTTGTTACCGCCTAGTAGATCCTGTGGATCACGCGTATTCCCCATATGAGGGCAAAATGCCAACATTAGATCCACTATGAAAACCTTTTTCTTAAGCAAGGATAGGATATATGTAGATCTATCATGATCTGATTAATCAAATCAGGAAAACTAGATGGGGTTTGATGATTCCATGTCGGCAACACAATGAGTTTGTACAGCGGCTTTGTTTAGACACCAAGGTCCATATGAATAAAAATAAAAATGATTTTTTTAATAAATCAAGAGGATAATATTTAACCCCACGTTTCAATTCAATCTGCAACCTAGAGATTATCTATATGGGGAAAAGTAATTTTTTAGTAAAAATAATTTTTATAAAAAAGAGGAAAATACTTAACCCCATGTTTCAATTCAATCCCCCACCCGGAGATTATCTACATATGAAAAATAATTTTTTAGCAAAAATAATTTTTATAAAAAAAAGGGAAATACTTAACCCCACGTTTCAATTCAATCCCCCACCCGGAGATTATCTACATGTGAAAAAGTACTTTTTTAGCAAAAATAATTTTTATTAAAAAAGAGAAAAACACTTAATCTCACGTTTCAATTCAATCCATCATTTGAAGATTATCTACATCGGGAAGTAATTTTTTTAGCAAAAATGATTTTTATAAACAAATAGGAGGAAAATACTTAATCTCACGTTTCAATTCGACCTGCCACTTAGAGATTATCTACATGGAAAAAGTAATTTTTTAACAAAAAAGATTTTTATAAAAAGGAGGGAAATACTTAACCCCATGTTTCAACTCAATTCACCACCTTGAGATTATCTACATGGGAAAAATTAATTTTTAGCATAAAATGATTTTTATTAAAAAACAGAAGTTGACTCTGCGTTTTATTTCAGTCGGCCACCTAGAGAGTATCTATTGTGAACTCAACTAGAAAATCAAGAGCAATATATATTTTGATGATTAACAACTCAAATTTGAGCATTAAAAAGGACTAACACATCTAGCAAAATGATTTCAAGTGAGAAATTTCAAATATTAAACCATGGTAGACCAAGTCTCATGACCAAGTTGACTTAGACATATGACTTAGGCTAAGTCTACACTCAAGTCGACTTAAAAAAGGAACACAGGATGAAATATCATAAGGGCTAAAGTACAGGCAAGTCAAATCGTAGACCCAAGTTGACTCCACCTTGTGATTTGAACAAAGTCAAAGGCCAAGTTGCCCTCAAACTTCAACTTAAGTTTCTAGAGATTCGAGCAATGATTTCTACACTAAGTACTAAAAAACGAAGTTGCATACCCAAGTCGACTCCGCTAGCCACTTGGGTGAAGTTTAAGGTCAAGCCGACTCAATTACAAGACTGGATTAATCAAGAACAAAGAAGCATCTTTAACGAAATTCAAAGCTTCAAACAAACAACAAACTTGCAAGTCAACTTCGCTAGCGACTTAGATGAAGTCCATGACCAAGTCGACTCGAGTTAGGGACTCGAAAGATTAAACCCGAAGAGATGTATTTCATTAAGTTCACGATGTCAAAGGAGCAATGAAGTCCAAGTCCACTTCACAGCGACCTGGGCAAAGTTCCAAAGTCTAGTCAACTTAGGGATTACATACTTCTATGGACCGGACAAGTTACATGTGAAATTACACCCGGAGCCAACTTTACATGCGACTCGAGAACTAAGTCGACCCAAGTTAGAACTTGGGGAGCAATATATTCAAAGGAGTTAAGAAGAGAAAATACCCCAATTGAAGTCACACCCCTAGCTGACTTCGATATGCAACTTGGGTGAAGTTGCACTAGAAGTTCGACTCTAGCTGCGACTTGCACTGTAACAGTTGAAAATTTTCAAACGTTTGCACATTTAGTGCACGCCACCTACCCTCTAATGTTCAAATAACTCGTCAATTTAAAGCACGTCAAAGAAAATTATGAGGGTTAGCGAGAGCATTCATTCAACATTCATCTTTCCTCCTAAAGCAATCAAGTGTCCATTAAGTGCTTTACTAAGAAGAACTTCGTTATTCACTGCAAGATCTATCACATGTCATCAATCTCAAGCTTTCAAGAGTTCTTTCCTGTGCTGAATCTTCTTTACACAATCTGTAACGTGTAAACCTTCTTTGTGATTTAATTTGTTATATTGCCACTTGGCTTAGTGTAGGAGACTAAGGCCATATGAAGATAAGTAATATATGGTTGGAGTAAGTTTCAACGTTTACTTATGCTGTGACTGTAAAGGCTCTTTAGAGCTATAATCTAGAAAAGAGCAAGGGCTCTAAGTGTATCTTTAATGAAATAGTGAAACCCAAGACACAAGAGTGTGCTCTTTGAAGAATGGAGCAAGAAGGGTTTTCCTAAACAACTATAATTTCTTTTGTCTCCTATTTGTGATTTTATTTGCTCTATTACTCTCCACGTTTTCATTTAAGGAAACAAAGATTACAAAGGGTTAAATTTTTATCTACTAAAAGAATTTTAAAGAACCCAATTTACCTGTCCCATATTAGATTTTTCCATGAACTCGAGACAAACAGTTTCTACATAGGATAAAGTAATTTTTCAAAAATGATTTTTTTCAAAAAGAAGAAACACTTAACCCCAAATTTTAAATCATTTACCACCTAAAAATTTTAAATGGGGTAAAGTGAAATTTTCCAACTCTAAATCTAAACTAGGAAGATGGAAAAGTGTTTTTTTTTTTGGAAAAGTGTTTTTTTTTTTAAGGAAAGGGAGGTCAGATAAAAAAAAGAGAAAGGCAAGCTAAGGAGGGCAATTGAGAAGCTTCGGATCTTCTCATATGGGAGTTGTGTTTCAAATGAGTGTCCGAAAAAGCTATGTATAGACTTTGAGTTACCTGGGGTGGATAGTTCTACAGGTAAATAACTTGTGCTCTAAGCAATGTTCACGCGGAACTGGAGTTCAACGGCGAATTTTAAGCGGGTTTGTGGGTTTGCAATGCTAAGAAATCTGGTTCAACAATTCAGCTGGTGGCTTTACCCGTGTAGCCTTTTAATTGGCTCATTTCTCCCGTCCAAAAAGTGTGCGTCTACCACCTCTTTATAAGTGGCTATGAAAGGCCATCAATGAGCCACGTATCCAACTATTAATGTCTTCAATGTTGCAAAGCATGTGTCTAACCTTTCATGCATGTTGCTATCCTCTTTTTTTTTCATTTCTTTTTTTATATGGTAATATTTTTTTTTTTCATTTCTTTTTTTATATGGTAATATTTTTTATTCTTTAGCTGCACACATGATTTTGATGTGACTTATTTTCAACTTTGCAACTTGAGCAATGGTGAACGCGAATATTAGCCACCAATTTTGCAGCCGGTATGTATGAGAAATGCATGCTCTCATTCATAGGCATAGCTTTTCTCTTCTTGTTTGCATTAATTGCTACCTATGTTGTTGACTTTTGTGCTTGTGTCATCGTATCAAGCATGACTCTTCTTGAAGCCTCCATCTAGCCACGTAACATGCTCTTAACCTTTTACCCGTGTTTTGCTTCACATGTGTAAAAATTATTTTTTCATTAATATCATATCAAATGGTAATAATGATGAGATCTAAACCATTCATAATTTTTGTTTCAAGATTTCAACCATCCATTTTGCTTCTATCCTTGTAACTTTGTAATTATATGGGATTTTTAGCCATGCTTGATTCTAAGTTTTGCTTCTCTTTTAGCTTAAATGCTCGATTTGGCCATGGTGGAGAGAGAATGACCGTATCTTGATATCTTGGTTTTTGGATTCCATGCATCATGCATGTATCCTCTCTTGGTACATTACATACATATATTTTTTTTGCATGGAACTGGACACGCATTTTCGTCCTCTCTTTCTTCTTTTTTTTTTTTTTTTGCATTTTTAATGTCTATTTTATGCAACTTGACGTGTATTTTTATCTTTTTGTTGCTTTATTATTTTATTTTAAAAATATTCTTGCATACAAGTATGAAACTAGATGTTGATCTAATATTTTTTTTTTGGACGTCCATATTTTGTTGTTGCTTTTCCTCTCTTTTTTTAAATATATATTTGCATGCATATTGTATGCCCACTAATTTTAGACATCAAATTTCTCATTTTTTGCATGCATTTTTTTAAAAAATAAAAATACAATTTGGACGTTCTTTCACATCCATCTTCGCATGCTGTGTTATCAGAAATTGTTCTTTGCTTCTTCTGTCCCTCCTCTTTTTTTCTTATATATATATATATATATATATATATATATATATATATAGTCTTGTAATCTTTTCCTTATATGTTTGCCCATATATAACGTTTTCTTTTGTTGCAAACTTTTAGCCATTGACAATTTTTTTATCTTGGCCATCTGTAATATTTTCTCTTTTTTGGGTTGTATTTTTGTGTAATCATGTGATAACAGTCTTATAACTTCCCGCACCAAAATTGATTGTAGTGGGCCCAAAATAATTCTCATCAATGACGAGCACAACTAGATGGTACTCCTTTGCAAGACTTTTTTTTGCAATTAGAAAACAATCAACCTTTCTTAACCTTTTTATCTTCCAGAGAAGTCAATATTGTACAACGGAAATATTAACTGGCGTGTTCTACCAAAAAAGTCGACCTTTGCCTTGTTTCATAAAAAAATGAATTTCTCTCTATAGAACTTACATCTTTATACACATGCTAATGAATCCTAATCAATAAACACATGCTAATAATTATATCCAATTAAATACTCAATGCTATTCATACACACTCAATCATATCCAATGAAATCAATAAAGCATTCAGTCATTAATAAGTATCCAATCATATCTTCATCACAACTAGACCTTACTCAATAAGAGAAATTTCAATTCAATTCAAAATCATTTGAGTCCAAGATCATCAAAAGACATCCGTCAAACTAGAACCATGGTACCATGAAGATTCCCTTAAAGTATGCATGTATATTACATAAAGCTCCCCCCATCTTCATGCTTCCAAAAAGAAGAATATGACAATGCACATTATGGTTGTATCTCTCCCTCTTTTTATCATTAGAAAAAACAAATATAGTAGACAATCCTAATTACCAAAATGGTGTCAGAGATGTCTAAAATACAGTGATAGGAGTGTTTCACTAGACTTAAGAAACAGAAATAAACCGTAAATAAAGTTTATTGAAGTGATTAGGAAAAGTATCAAAAGAAGTTTAAAAGTTATGCTTAAGCTCTTTAATCGGATTAGGCATTTGATTCTTTGCTCAAGGAGTGCTCCTCATCCTCTTCTTTACTACCAAATTAGTTTGGCTTCCTTCAGGAACTTTTGACTTCATGGTGGTACCACTTTTAAGAGAAAATTTTCTCATTTGGTGGAAGAGACTTCTTAGACTTGGACTTGGGTGCTAACTTTTTAATAAGATGACCTTCTCAATAATTGTTTCCCATCTTGTAGCTATTTGGAATTACTTTTGGATGGAAGAAAATGAAGCTTTGGAAGGTTTTTTAGGTGGTCATTGTGGAGAGGAAGAAGGTCTATGAGGAGAGGGATTTAGTGAAGGTTGTGGATTGGTTGTTGTTGACTTTGTGGTGGATTCCTTTTAATTTTTTTTTAAGAAAACTCAAGGTTAAACAGTTGAGTGTCAATCTTGTCAAGTCTAATATGAATTAAGGAAAATTGATTCATTAAAAGTTGGGTCAAAGGTTTGAAATCCACTATGCATCTTATTGGTGTGGGTGTGGGTGTGGGTTTTGGTTTTGAAGAGGTGGATTGGTGATATGGAGTGGAATGTGGAGGTTCACCATGCTCAAAAGATAGTGGTGGAGATGGTTCATCACCTATCTCCTTTGTTTTCTCTGTCACATTATATTGAGTTCCTTTAAGTGTTCCCTTATTACCTTACATCCACTTCTCTTTTGGAGTCAAAGGAGCAAAGATCTAGTTTCCACATCATTAAGTTTGTATCTCATTCTCTTGAGTGTAGATTCTCTAATGATGTCATATGAATTTGGTTCAATGAATCTTCATTACTGAAATCAACTCTAGAAAGCTTGAAAAGATGAGTCAAGAACATTCTAAATGGAAAATTTCCATTCAACTGGCCTTTTTGAGTAAACACAGTTTATCATCGTATGAATAAGATAAAAAGGTTTCTGAAATTCTATGCACCACAAACTGTTACATCACCAACATTCATAATGCCTTTTCCATCCGCCCTTGGATACAAGTAATTATACACAACTTGAAAAATCATCTTAAATTTAACAAAAGTAAGTCGTCTAGATGAAAATCCTATTTCTAATATGCTTAAAATTGGATCTATATTTAGATCTAAAATTGCATTCTCCACATTCATGTCATATGCATCTCTCTCTTTTGCATATGGCAATTTCGTAATGTCAAGAAATTCTTTTATTGTGAAGGCGATTTCAATTCCTTTAGAATATGAAGAAAAATTATTATTATCTACCTTTTTGAGATGAAATTAGAAGAATTTCACTAGCTCATTACAGATAGATAATCCAGAGTATAGAAAGCCATATTACTCATAATCTTTAAGCCAATCAATGAATTTGAACTCATATTCTTTGAAAACTTGAAGTCAAGATAGTTACCTCTCAACATTTTCTTAGCAAATGTATTTTTGAAGTTTTCTTTTTGCAACTCGAGCAAGATTAGAGATAAAGATGCTGGACCAATATTTTTGAATGGGATGTCTAATGATACATATTGGAGCTCCTCTTCTCAGACTTTCTGCTTCATGAAATCAAAATTTGGCATTCATTCGAGTCCTTGGAGAAGAAGGTTCAAGTAATATATCCACCATCTTCCTCTTTCCCTTCTCTTGACAAGTGGCTTTGGATGTAGATTTGGAAGGAATCATCTTGACTAGAAAAATAGGGAGTTTCAGATTGATGAGGTTTTGAGGTGTTTTGAATAGAACGAAACAATGATTATCTTTAGTTTTGGAAGTAGTAGGTAAGCTCTTCATTTTAGATGATGGATGATTTATTTAACTGAGGAGAAAGATGGAGTGGGATTGTGTTAGTTTGAAAGAAATGACTAAGAAGAATGCAAGAGTAAGAGAGAAAATTGATTTTTTGGAAGGGAGAAGAGATTTATGGTTCAGCTAGAATTAGGATTCCATTGAGATATGGATTTTGCGCAAAAATTTTTACAAATGGAATGAAGGATGAAGAGGATTAAAGCAATCGAAATCTAATGTAGAATCAAAATGATCAAGAAGTCTAAAAGAAAGTAAGAAACTCACTAAAAGTTGTTTGGAACCCCTAAAAAATTGTTAGAGCTCGAGAGAGAGGACTACATGATGTAAATGGGAGAGTAGAAGATAAACCACTTAAAATTATATTGCTCATTTTCGTCAATTTTTTTGGACAAATCAGTCAACTGATAATTCACTTTAGATTTAAAATTGATTTATGACATTTTTAAACACGATTATCAAGCAAATGGATCTATAATACCTAATTCTCTTCTTATTTTTAGAAATCCTTCATTTGCAAGTGGTATTATAAAAGAGCTTCGCTACTTAACAGCACTCTTGTGTGGTTCCTCTTTTTTTTTTTTATCAATTGTGTGGTTCTTTTGAATTCGATTAAAATTGAGCATACAAACACTAAACAAAATGTGCTTAAAGTATGATATAATAAGGATTCAATCATGCTTATATTCAATTTTCATTCATACTCTTGTTTCATCCTTGTTCATTTTCATACTTGTAGTCATTGGAGTGGACTTTGGTTTTGCATATTCTATTTTAAACTTCATAGAAATTTCCTTAATGTACTTGATCTATGGGATGAATATGCCTTTAGGAACTTATTTTACTTGCAGACTAAGGAAGAATGTCAATTCTCCCATCAAGCTTATTTCAAATTCACTATGCATTAATTTCTCATAGTACTTGTAGTGCTTTTCATAAGTAGAACAAAAAATGATGTCATCCGCATAAATTTGAACAATCAAAAGGTCTTGATGAATATGCTTAAGCAACAAGGTTGTTTTGACTTTGTCTCTCTCAAAATTTTCTTCTGTCAAGTAGTTACTTAGTCTATCATACCAAGCCCTTGGGGCTTGTCTCAAGCCATAGAGTACCTTTAATAGTTTAAAACCATGATCAAGATAATCATGATCTTTAAATCCTGAAGGCTATCTTCACAAACCTCTTCATTAATATATTTATTTAATAATGCACTTTTTTACATCAATATAATAGAATTAAAATTAGGAATCACATTTAATAGCAGCAAAAAGAATTTTTAGATATTTAATAAATACCACTAATCTAGGATTATGGTATCCAAGGGGGTCAACTTTTGATATAATCGGATACTCAGATGCGGATTTTTTCGATTACAAAGTAGGTAGAAAAAGCACTAGTGGAACATATCAATTTTTTGGAAAATGTTAGTTTCATGGTTTTCAAGAAAACATACTAGTGTTGCCCTATCTGCGGCGGAAGCCGAATATATAGCCACTGAGAGCTGTTGTGCCCAATTGTTTTGGATGAAACAACAACTTAGAGATTATGGTGTTGATTATCATGATATTCCTATTAGATGTGATAATACAAGTGCAATTTGTTTGACTAAAAATCCTGTGTTGCATTCTAGAACAAAGCATATAGATGTAAGACATCATTTTATTTGTGAATATGTTGAAATCATGACATTTGTTTGGAGTATATGAAAACTGAGGACCAAATTGCAGATATATTTACCAAACCTTTAGCAAAAGAATCATTTTACAAAATTAGGAATGATATGGGTATGATTGAACTTGATTAGAAACATACATGATAGGGGGAGTATCTAGGAACACCTAAGTCTGGAGAGCCAAGTCGACTTCAGCGAAGTCGACTCCAGGAAGTCGAAGTCGACTTCGGATAGGGCACGTCGACTTCAGCGCATGCCGCTTGGGCTTCCCGCGCGACCATTCTTTTCTTCTTCTTCATTTCTTCTTCTTCTCCTTCGGTGCCGTTTCCCGTTTCTTCTCCCTTTTCTAGTGGCCATTGTTCTTAGCTCTCCCTCCATTTTTCTTTCCGAGTCTATCTCTCTCTCACTCTTTATTTTTCTTCTTCTCTCTCTGTCTCTCTCGAATTCTCCCTGTCCAGCGGCCATTTTCATCACCGACAGCCATTTTCGGCCGTCATTTTCCTCTCTCCGTCTCTCTCTCGATTTCCCTCACTCAGTCAATTTGTCTCTCTAGATTGTCTCCTTCTCATCTCTCATTTTCCACCAGCTACTGTTTCTCTAAGCTTATTTCACTCTCTCTCTCGATTTCATAGTTAGTCTCTCTCAATCTCTCATCTCTCATTTTTTTGGTATTTCTCTCTCCAAATTCGGCTCTTTCACTCATACCAAAATCTCCAAGCTTACAGAAAATCTTGAAACTTCCCATTTATAAGCCCATTCCAAATGGCCCTAAAAGCTGTCACTAAGAAACAAGTTGTGTCCAGGCCTTCAAAATCCAATACAGGCAAGGGGGTACCCCGCCGTCAATAGACTCCCTCCAAGCCGGTCCGGGAGGAAGCCTCCGCATCAGCGGGACGCCGTGTGCATTTTCGCGAGGCCAACCCCTCCTCGACGGCACCTCAAAAAGCTGATTCCGATAGCGGGTTCAACAGTGAAACATTGTCTGCTGCAAACATTCAGAGCACACCGACCCAGAAGGCACAGGTGCTGAAAATGCCAACCACTTACTTCAGAACTGAGCGTCAACACAGCCGGTTCTATAGGTACTTTTATGAACATAAGATTTTTGTGCCTAAGATTATTGATTTCAAGTTTTTGAAAGATTATGAGTTTGTAATTGAAGAACTACTAGACTTTCAAGGATGGACAGAATTGTTGAAAGCGGATGATAGGGTGTATCCTGATCTAACCCGTATATTTTACTACTTATGGGATCAGGAGTATTATCTGATTTTTTTAAAGGGAAAGGATATCAATATAGGAATTGGAACTGACAGTTAAAAGGACAATGCAATTCGAAGAATTGCACACATGTTGAATATTCCTGAAGAAGTGAACCGATTCTAGAAGGGCTATCGCTCACCCAAATGTATAACCAACTGACAAAGAGCAACAAGTACCACCCGAGAATAAAATTTCTACATTACATGGACCTATCTCCAAGGCTACAGGTTCTAAGGTTGTTAATTGCTCACTGCATATACCCAAAAGGAGGAGGTCGAAATCAATTAAACCCCCAAGAGGCAGAAATCTTGTGGAAAGTAGAGAATAAAGTTAAGGTCAGCCTCCCTGCACTGGTTTTGGAAGCATTGGCTTCAAAAAAGGATAACCCTCGAAGGGTATTGCCTTACGGGACGTGGATCACCCGCATCATGCATTATATGGGTGTAGACCTTGATGGAGAACCCTTTGAAGTATTAAAGCCCACAAATGCCATAAAAAAGGCATTATTGCAGAGGATGAAGATAAATGTAGAACAATTCAAGGCTGAACGGATCAAGGAAAGGATGGGACAACCGGCTCAAGAGGAAGCCGGGGGAGCACATTTTGAGAGGGAGCAGCCATCGCCATCACCTCAGCCACGGGCCGTTCCATCTCTGCCACCTGCAGTCCTCGTTGAGCCTGCCTCGCCTCTCTCCCATGGGTCATGTTCCCCGCGAGGTTCAGAGATACCAGATTTGGCTCCGCGTCCGCCTTCTTGGGACAATTTGATGAATGCGATAAAGGACCACTTGGAGCAGATGGAAGATAGGTTGACTTCCCAGATCGTCGGGGTTCTTACAGCTATCATGGACATGCATTCGAGGCAAGATCGTATGGACCAAGAGTTAAGAACGATAAAGTACAGGCCGACATCAGGGAGCGGCAGAGTCAGACTGATACCTGATCTTGATCCGCTTGTTAGTGAGTCTGTGCGGCGTGCGCCCACAGCTCTACCCATATCTTCTTTCTACTCATCAGCTCATATCAGACCCACTCCACCAATTAGACAGTCTCCATATCCTATCTCGACATTCCTATTTGCCAAATCTCAAATTCACGATCATCTTTTTTAATTCATTGACAAAAAGGGGGAGAATAGTTCGAGTGAGTTTCTAGCTTTTAGATAGGAGTCAAGTTATAGGTTGGGTAGTTTGTATACATAGGTTTGCATTTATTTTTGTATTTTTTATGAAAAGTTTGCTTATATATGAAAAAGTTCTTGTTTATGGTTTGAGTTGTTGTTCTGCTTATGTTTTTGTTTAAGATGATTATGTTGAAATGAATAACTATATGCATGCAACTTGTTCGAAAATAAACTATAAATGAAATGCAAATGAAGTTAATTCATAAGATCAAATGGCATATTCAAATGAAAGGTATAAACTCAAATTGGTTTTGTTAATCATCAAAAAGGGGGAGATTGTTGGAATCAATGTCAAATTAAGCAAAAATTTGTGTTTTGATGATTAATTATTCAATTTGAGTAAATGTTTGATACTAACATATTTCGTGAAAGTATTTAAATGATATAAAAAAGAAAAATCTGAATCTAACAGATCAAGTCACAATCCAAGTCGACTCAGCTATCGACTTGAGTCAAGTCGATACCCAAGTCGACCCCAAAAGTGACTTGAAAGAAGAAAAACAATCCAACACTAAAAATTGATCGAAGGCAGACGAAGTCACATAGCCAAGTCGACTCCATCTACGACTTGGGTGAAGTCGCAGACCCAAGCCGACTCCAGCATCGACTTCGAGAATCTAGAACTTCCAGCGTTGAAATACGGATCCAGAACAGGCGAAGTCGCAGAGTCAAGTCAACTTCATGAGTGACTTGAGTGAAGTCGCAAGCCCAAGTCGACTTCATCATCGACTTCGTGGACTCAGAACTTCCAGCGTTGAAATTGAGAATCCAGGATGGTAAAGTCGCATACCCAAGTTGACCTCACATACGACTTGAGTGAAGTTGGAACCCAAGTCGACCTAGGCATCAGACTTGAGTCAGATTGAAGATTGTTTTAGTCTAAGACAAGCAAATCTACATGATAAAGCCATTCAAGATTATATTATGATCAAGAAAAGCTCATTTGGCTGTTTCTAAGGATTACTAATCAAGATTACCAAAGTACCTTAAAACCAAGACATGAAGATAAGAACTTCAAGAAATTGAACATGTCAAAGCTTCGAAGTTCAAATGAATCAGAGGAAGAACAGATAAAAGATCAATATCAAGCCGATTTTCAAAGAACTCAAGTTCATCAAGTGAATATAGAAAGTGAAGTCGCACTCGAGGTCGACTTCACCTGCGACTTGGGTCAAGTCCAGGACTAAGTCGACCTAAGGAAGACCTTGAGGTGTTTGCTGGAGACCGAAGTCGCACCCCAAGTTGACTTCAGTATGCGACTTGGGTAAAGTCGCACCCGAGGTCGACTTCATCTGCGACTTGGGTCGCAACGGTCGGAAAAATTCGAACGTTGGCGCATTAAATGCACGTCACCTACCTCCAAACATTCGAATTTACTCCCCCATTATAAATATTCATTCAAGTTAACATACAAGAGGTTAAATAGAGCATTAACTGAGATTCAACAACCATCATCTCAAGCTTTAAAGTGATCAACACAAGTTTTCAAGGGAAGAACAAAGCTCCAACTTGCTGCATGCTCTAACGCTGTTCAAATCTTTTCTTCTACAAGTTCTTCCACGAGATGAATCTGCGTACACAATCTGTAAAGTGTAAACTCTCTTATTTGCATTAATATTTGTATTTGATACTTGATTTATTATTAGAATTTTGAACCAAGTGAAAGCAAAGTAGAGTGTGATTTGAGTGAGACTCATCACTTACTTGTGCTGTGATTTGTACACGCCCCCTAGAGCTGGAATCTAGAAGAGAGCTGTTGCTCTAGTTATATTTGAGAATACATAGTGGAACCCAAGTCACAAGGGATGTAAGCTTGGAAGAGTGGAGTAGGAAAGGTTGCCCAAACCACTATAAAAATCTTGTCTACTGCTGTGATTTGCATTTTTGTTTTCATTGTTTCATTACTCTCCTTATGTCCGATTTGTTTCATTAAAGGGGATTAAATCAAACAGAGGTAAATTTCTGTTTAAGTGAAAAATTTTAAAATACCCAATTCACCCCTCCCCTTTTGGGTAATTGCTATAAACTTGGGACCAACACAATCCATCAAATATCTTGTGGGCATCATAGAAGATGTACCTATGAAGGTCAAAGTTTTTCATTCATGTGGATTTCATTGTGCTTGACATGGGGGCGGATCATCAAACCCTAATCATATTGGGAAGTCCATTTTTAGTAACAACTGATGTTATTATTGACATAAAGCATGACAAGCTTATATTAACAGTTTGAGACGAGAATGTGGAGTTCAACTTGTCCTCAGAGCTAGAAAACTCCCCTTAAGAATTCTTATAAGCGGATTAATGTGGTTAAGGGGGCATGGAATAAAGAAAGATTAGTCAGTCCGACAAAATAGTGCATGGGGAAAGGAAAAACTACTAAAAGTTTGAATCAAACAATTGCTAAAACTCTGCCATCACCTAAAAATGAAAGATCAAAACTACTACAATATTTGAAATCTAACAAACAGAAGAGCGAACATGACAAACTAGTAACAAGTTTTTCTCCTTCTTATCGACCTTTTAAAAAAAACTACGGTGGTTTATTATAAAAAAAAATTATCAAGCAAATTTGAAATTCAGTTCAAAAGAAGCATGCATGCAAATTTGGAGGCATGAAAAGAATCAGATTGATACAAAAGCTGGAGTTAGTTGATTCATAGGGATTAAAGTGTAGTTAGATTGAGGATTATAAACCAAGCATTGCTTATAAGGCGACTCGATGTTTGTTCTAGAAAAATAGTAGTTTGCTTTATTGTTTTTATTTTATTTCTTTTTAGAATTTTGATACTTGTTGATGTGAAATCTTCATGGTTGTTTTATAAAGAGTATCTTGAGACAGAATATAATTCAAAATTTAAACACTTTAATAGGGAATTCGATAATTCGTACTTATTGAAAATGCTCACTTAATTTTTTGAATGAATTGCTCTTGATATTGAGGACAATATCACCTCTAAGTGTGGGAGTTGCATTATTTTTGAATTTTTTTCAAATGAGGTTTGTATTGAATGATTATTACACTAATTTTTTATCATATTTTGAAAATTTTCTATTGAATTTTATTGAAAATATGTATGAGCATTGGCACTAGTCTAATTTAGACCTCACGTTGAACTCTTGTAAGTCTTTTAAGTAAACCACATTCGGGATTTCAAAAACTATGAGTTAGGTGAATGACTTAACTTTGGTAAGATATTGAATTTATTTTTGAGCATGTACTTATTGAAAATACTCATATTTTTGTCCTAAATCACTTGATGAAACTAATATACTGATACACTAATTCTACTTTCTTTTGAATTCAGAGTAATTCTCTCTAATTGTTAAAAATTATTTCTAATACACACAACTAATGAATTAAAGAAGGTAGTTTTCCCCCACATGTATGAAAAACTCATTCTGGCTAAAGGATTTCCATGACTAATCTTCAACTTGACTTGTTTGTAAAACATGATTAAAATATTCTTTTGCCTGATAATGAGCCTAGTGTTGAATGAATTATCATTATTTTCCCCATAGCTTAAATTTGATTTTTACAATTCTTAATTTCCTCTAATTGAGTTGAATGATCCTTGAATCTGAATTTTGAGTTGAAAAGAGTAATGAGAATTAAGCTAAGCACATGACTTGGGAAAATTTTAAAAAATTTAAAAAAAATTTCTAGATATCTTGAAATATGGTGAGGAAAATCAATACTTGATTTTTGTTAAAAAAATTGAACCAAGGACAATAATGAGCTCTTAGAAGAATCAAGATAGTAAGGGTGATGTTATTTCATTTTTTGCTTGCATAAAAGGCTCAAATTAGTATAGAGATGGTTCAATTCTAAATTTTTAACATCTAAGTTAAACCTAACCATTGTCCCATTAAGTCTTTATAATTCTATGAACTAGTCGAGTAAGTCGATGGGGGAAGATTCAATACTAGGATTTGATGAGATGTATGTAAGGTATTTGACTTATAATTTTCTAGATTATTACCATTAAAGAATTGAATTGTTGAATGTGTGTATTGAGGCAACAATGATGGAGAGGGGAGAGTTATTTGAAAAATAGAAATTTTTGCTACAAGGTTTTTGAACTCCTAACGTTTAATTTTTTCAGGTAGAAAAAAGTGATTGTATATAACATTAGTGAAGTGTGACAGAATTTTTTATTGGGATTATTGATAAGTGAAGGCTTAGAAATTTTTTTTGTTTTACTATCTTACTAATTCTTGATTCATACAAGATGATACTCACTTTTTGCTCAAAATTATTGAAAGGCCCAATTATGAAATATTATGCTTTGATTTTATATTCTTTTGTATTTACTTGAGAACAAGCAAAAGTTCAAGTATGGAGAAAAATTTATCGTGCTAATTTAGGCTATATAATTGGTTTAAAATTCGAGTGATGAAATAATTTGAATCATATGTTGATTGATTTAACTTCGTTTAGCACAAAACACTTAAGATTGATTGATTCATGCAAATGCAGCTGACATTGGTGCAAAGCTCATATGATTCTTGGAGAATTGAAGCATGTGGACCAAAGCTTATCCAAATTGATTATTTAGAAGATTCGAAAGGAGGCAAAAAAATTAATGGCCTAGAATGTGTCAAGGAAGATTCATCATGGATTGGGGCGTGTCATTCATTGAAACTCTTAAAAAGCCATCAAATTACATAACCTAGAGACTAACATAGCCTAGGCCGTGTTGGTGCCTGGAGTCGCGCAATTAATGTGCATTGAAGCTAGTTTGCACAAGTACCTGTGGGAGATTGATGTAAACATTTGTTATACATGTCCTAGAGCATCTTAGAAAGTCCTTTATTGGGTTAAGGTCCTATGGTGGAAGAAAGCGAAGAACATGAGGCAAGAAGTGAGATAGTAAGTTGCTTGCACGTTCAAGACACTAATGAAACTTGCAAACCAATATGCTTTCTTTTTCTTCTTTGTTTTGATTTAATTAACTTGTTTTTGATAGACTTTAAGTACAATATTGTTTTGAGTTTGAATTTTATTACAAACAAGCTAGGCAAAACTCATAATCTAGTATCTAGGACGTAACATGTGAATTATGTAAAGAATATTGTGGTTTATTTTATTTTAGAAAGATATTTTGTGTTAATTTAATATCTTATGATTTCAACACTCATTGGGTTTTTGAGTTTCTACTTCAACATGATTTCAATATTAAATGAAGGAATCGAGTGGTAGAAGTCTAATATATAATAATTAAGATATTAAACTTAAAAATCTTGACCATGATAGGTGTGATGACTTTGAGAAATTTCAAGAATGGCCACAAAACTTAATAGATTCTAATGGACTTAATTCTATGAGAATAAATGATTAAGAAGATTAGAATACGTCTTGCAGATTTCAATAGAAGGTGTAAAGATAATTTAGGATTTATTCTTCTTTAACATATAATATCCAAATTAAATAAACACTACATGCATTTGATAACTCATGAAAACGCGAGTTATCATGGCCCATTTCAGACCAGTTTTGCATGTTAGTCCAAGAGATTAGGTTTAGTTTGCATCCATTTAGCTAATTTTCACTTGCTTTGCATTTTAGGAGCATTACATAATTTTTATGCACTTTTTAGTATAAATTAGGCATTTTTAGTTCTTTTATTTAGTTCATTCATTTTTTGCAGGAAGGACGAACAATTACAGACATGCGAGTAAATCAATTGCAGAACAGAGCCAAGTAAAGAGGCAAGTAGGCTGGTGCCCAGGCGCCACCCTACATGCCTTAGCAAGAATACCCAACACCTCAAACGGCAGAATGCTTCCAGTGAGTTGGCGCCCAGGCGCCGGAGTGGGGCGCCTAGGCTCCACTTCACTAGCATACAGACGAATTCCAGAAGATTTTCTAGGTCATAAAGCTTCCAGGGAGTTGGCGCAAAGGCATAAGTTTTCAAGGTATTCCGAAAGGTTTGTAAGTTACACAACACATAAAGAGTTAGTGCCTAGGCGCTACTACGAATCCGTACGCACGGATTTTTGCACGTGTGCTACACAGGCTAACTGGTTTAAATAGAAACTTAGGGATTCGTGTGCGGGAGGAGAGAGCCAACGGAACAGACACACAGAGAAGGAACAGAACCTGTTTCAAGCGCAGATTGAAGAGAAGATCCGAACCCATTGGTGGAAACTTCGGAAATTTAGTTTTTTCTTCATCTTTCTATTTCCTTTTCTCTATTTTTCTAGATACTTTAATAATGGATGTAAAGGATTTTTATGTCATGTCTTTGACCTAAACTTCCATTAGATGGATAGTTAGGATGAATTGAACCCTAAACTATATTGTCTTGGTTCTTCAAGTTTTAGGAATGAATATTTGATTTCTATATGATTGTATGTGTGGATTTACCCTTGCATGTGATATTTAATACTTTTTACAAGATTATCTACCTTGTAAGATGATTTACTTACACGATTAATCCTTAGAAAAGGAAAATTTTTGCTAGATCCATGTGTAGGGCATAGGTTTCCTCTTTGTTAAGGAGAGTTGTTTAATGGATAGGAATATACCGTTAAACCCTATGTAGTCATGAACAAGTTATGAATTTATAAATTCTACTTTATTTAATGGCATGAGAACATAGCAATTGAATAGGGAGTAATTAACTTTATATGCGTTGGAAGACATATATAAGGACTATTGAACTTGGATTAGTAAATCTCTACACAATCTAATGAAAAGGAACCAATGCGATATAGTTTAGATTCAAGGATTCTCAACTATCCATCTGCCATCCCCAAGCGATAATTTATTTCTAGTATTCCAGTTGTCCCGTGTACTCTTTTCTATTTCTTTATTACATTTGATGTCTTTAGTTTTAATTATGAGATCTCAATTTTCTACTCACCGAAAGCAACTAAATTAATTAATAATTTTAGTTAGATCATATCCTCGTGGGAACGATACTGTACTTACTCTTTATTGCTTGATCGACACTTATACTTGCGTTAAAACGAGCATATTAATTAGACATATACGCAGCTCGTCAGTATTCATTACAGACATCACATGTGAAAACCTAGACTCTAGGTCTCTCATTCTTTGATTGTTAATTCCCATTTTACGTTCTGAAGATTCTCTTTTCTTGCTAGTCTTTTCTTTCTACTTTACCTTATCCTATCGGTGTTTGATATAAGTGTTTGTAGATAATGTCTCAAATCCTGAATTCTTTATGCGATCGATCTTTATCAAGTACTACAATTCATGACTCATATACTTGTGGAGAGAATTAAACAATTCTCGACATTGACAAGCTCAAATTCCTTAGTAAATTATTTAAGTTACCCCTAGAGCTCATAAGTACAATTAAAACTCTCTGACTTGATATCAATATTGTTAGAACTGAAATAATGATTAAATCAATAAATGACCGTTGTAGTTCAAGTTGGTGATATCCGTATTACATATTTATAATGTCATAAATATTTAATTCTTTCTAGGGTATGTTTACTTATCTCAAAAAATTTTAAAGCTAAAACTTTTCGAACTAAAACTTTTGACTTTCCATAACTACCAAAAGTTTTAATTATATTTTCACATTTTTCTATAAAACTATCCTATTTTTCAATCAGTTTTATACAATTATCTATAGAACTAACTTATATATTTTAACTTTATTCTCTTTACTTTTTATTATTATCTCTATCATACAACATTATTTTTTATCATTTTAAAAAAATTTACACCAAAAATTTTTCATTCAAAATTTTTGTCACTTCCTAAACACATAATTGATTATCTATATCTTCAATTATTAGTAAATATTTATATTAATGTCTTAAGACTATATATTAAACTTAAAACCTATCATTCAAATTACTAAAACATGAAAGAAAAATAAATAAAAACTTTTCAAGTTACTTTAATTAAGAAAAAACTAAAAGTTCAGCTTTTATATACAATAAGAAATAGAAAATTAATAATGAAAAAATAATTATATTAATAAAATTACATGAGCCTATGACAGCTCATATTATATCTATTAATGATTTTAGATGATAAAAAAATTACTTGGATGATCTTAATTAAATTGAAATTTCTCTTATTGAGTAAAGTTTATTTGTGATTAAGATATGATTGGATACATATTCATGATTGATTTCTTGATTGGTTTGTTTGAATATGATTGAGTATATGTAGATATAATTGAGTATTAGATTGGATATGATTATTGGCATGTGTATATTGATTGGTATTCACTAGCGGGTGTACAAAGATAATGAGTTATACAAAGAGAACTTCATTTTTTATGGAACAGGGAAAATATTAACTATTTTGGTAGAAAAAGTTGATTAATATTTCCATCACGCAATATCGACTTCACTAGAAGATAAAAAGGCTAACTATTTTATGGTTATGTGAAAATCTTAAAGAGGAGTCTCATCCAACTGTGTTCATTACTAATATACATTTTGGGATGTGAATGACTATAAAGAGAGAGCTCCCGATAAAGTTTAAACAAATCTTTTCTAGGGAAGCAACTCTTATGAAACAATTGCTGAAGGTGTTCATGGAGAATTGCTTTAAGGGGTGTTCGTTTACACCATAGGAAAATATTTCAAACTATTACTTTTTGTTCTTTACAATTATTCTATTTTTTAATTATTTTTCACTTCTTTCTATATAACTACTATACTTTTCAATTATTTATATACGATGACTCATATATCTATCATATTTATTTTAAATTTATTACCTTTACTTCTTATCATTGCCCTTATCACATTATATCATTTTTTTTCATGTTAAAACTTTTTATGCCAAAAACTTTTTAGCAAAGTTTTATCATTTTTCAAACGCACCGTTAAGGAGTTTTGAAGCTTGATGTGGTAGATCTGTTACCATATGATGCTACCTATGCAAATTAGTCAAACTATTGTTTGTCTTTTTTTTTATATAGTACCTTGTATTGATAGTGATGAAACTAAGAAAAAGTAAATAAAGTATGTTAATTACTTCACTAGTCACTTGGAACTAAGTTTAAATTCAAAAGATAGTTACTTGAACTATACCATTATAATTTGAGTATTAAAGTTGACTAGTGGAATCCATCTTTTATGTATTTAGAGAGCGAAGTAAGTCAAGGAGATCGAACTGCTATGATTATATTATTTGGATGATTGAATTTGTACTATGTTTGTATGAGTAATTGAATTACTACTGTTTGCATAAGATTTCGCTATTAGCCATTACACAAGACCAATAACTGGTATCAGAGCATAGTCTGTGACTTTTCAAAGAGAATTTATGGCTAATGAAAGAACACAAGAGGATTTTTCGAAATACAGTCTATTACACATCCTCCTTATTTTCCAGGTTTAAATTTCGTATAGTGGAAGTGTAGCGCTCCCGACCCGAGGCGTCATGACCTGAGCCTTACTCCGGGATAGTTATCAATTGGTAAATGTGAGACAAGATTATTGTCTTTCCCACGCGGTGAGATTTTTGTATACATTTTGTTTAGTGGAATAATTTTTTTTCTTTTCTTTCTATTTCCTTCATCATTTTTCAAGCAATATATATTTGACGTCAATCATCAATTCATTCATGATTTGATAGTTTCATATCAATACCAAGCATCCATCTATTCTTAGCATATAAGCACTTACCACTTAATCCCCTTGCTTGTTCAGCCATGTCATATCAATACAAGTGTGATACCCGGACCCAAGTAGGACTCAATGGGATGCATTGAACTTATATATTTGATTTATATGTGATTTAAATGAATTTTGAATGATTTATGAATGATTTTATGATTTAATGATATTTTGGAATTAGGGTTTCCATTAGAAACGATGATTAAAAATTTAATCGCCGGAGCCCAAAGTGAGTCGGTAAGACCCGAGGGACTTAACGAGGATTTAAAGGTGACAAGATGACATGAATAATCATGTTAATAATCATGATTTAATTTATGGAGATTAAAGTATAATTATGGAATTAAGATGAAAAATGATAGAAAATTCATAACTTGATGCCTACAAGGAGGATTTCGATGAAATTTGAAAGGTAAGCTCACGACAGTGGGCCCAATCTTATGAATGGATTGGATTAAGGGAATCATGTTAGGATTAGGGTGATAATTAATTATTTTTATCCCAAATCCAAAAGATATATTCAAGTGGTCATAACTTGACGTAGAAACGTCTGTTTGAGATGAAATTTGAAATGATGGAATAAAATTATTAAATCTATGAGATGAATGGAATAAATTAAGCTAATTATCATGGAAATTTGGTTTCTTGGAGAAAAAGTAATAAGTTGCTTAAGAGCTAAGTAAAGAAGGAAAATTGTGGAAAGTGAAAATAAAATTTACTAAAATGCCTATGGGGTTACTTGGGCACCAAGAAAAGTAGCAAATAAAAGGAGAAAATGGGGGAGCATGTCTGCCATTTCCAGCAGGGGAGAAGGAGAGAGAAAGAGTGAGGGAAGAGAGGAAAAATAAGAGAAAAATAGAAATTTTCTCCAAGGGAAGCAGCTAGGGCACATCAAACCCAGCAAGGAGGAGAGGAAAAGAAGGAAATTCCAAGTGTTCAATGGAGGGATTATTAATTAATCAAGTAAGTATATGTTAATCTTGATTTTATGCCTCAAATCTAGAAGTTATATAATGTTGTAAACTAAAATATGAACGTAACAGTAAATGGATGAATTTTAGCATTATATTTTTTGAGAAGAATCATTATGGGGTGATTAAGGAACGACCAATTTTTAGCTTAAAAGGATAAGCCAGTTGCAAATTAAAAATCTGAGAAAATCAACCTGAACAGGGTTATATGGGTGGCAGGATCAGCTACACCAAAGGATTTTTAATAATTTTTATAAAAGGAATTTTGGGCTGAAAAATTTTACAAGATATATAATACATATTGAGGATTAAACGAATAAAATAAAAATTAGGTTTTGATGGGTATAAAAATACCACATAATTAACGTGATTCAGGTTATCTGAAAATAGATTCTGCTATCTAGTAGAGTAAAAATACCAAAATAAATAGAAATATTAAACATTTCATGCTAAAAATATTTATTTTGGTTAATTAATGTAGTTATTAAGGTATGATAGAAATTTCAGATCAAAATTACTTGATTTGATATTAATTTAAGATTTTGATATTTCAGTACGCCTGATTTCAGCATATGTGGATAGTTGGAGAAAAATATCAAAAATAAATATGAAACCTATGTAGAAATGATCCAAATTGATATATGTGTTAATAACCTAAATTTTGATGAAGAAAATTGGGATTATTTGGGGGAATTTGTGCCATACCCCCTTTAAGTTTGCGAAATAGCATTTTAGACCCCGACGTTTGCGTATTAGCATTTTAGACCCTGATAAGTTTCATTTTTAGCATTTTAAACCCTCCGCCCTAACGCCGTCTGCTGCGCACCGTCTGACCATGTGCAATGACGAAAATATCCCTCAATAAAAATAAAATCGTAGCCATAACGAGCAAACCCTTCCCAAATCGAACGCTCACCCCGCAAGACCGAACCTCCATATCGAAACCGTATTGGTTTCACAGACTGTAAATTCGTGATTCCACCCATGTACGGCTCAAGACGGGTTTAATAAATAAATAAATAGAACGGGAAATGAATCGAGAAGAGACTCTGGGAGGCAAATTAGATAGGAACAGATGCACGGGAATGGGATGGATGGGAAAGGAAATATCAAATATGGAGGCGGTTCATCACTGTCACTCTCTTCAAGCTTCTCTTCCTCTCCTCCAACCATGACGACAGTCTCGTGCTTTGTTCCCTCGCCCGCTCCTACCCCGTGGCAATCGATCCTCACCAATACTCGTCGTTGTCCCCAACTTCCAGCCACTCAATAGCATTGCCAGCGATGATAAGAGCGGAAGAGGAGAAGCAGAGCAGCAACTCATCTTCCGCAGGCACAATTCAAAATCTGCCGCCCTTCTTTTCAGACTACAACAAGAACAAGTGAACCAAAATGATGATTAGACGCTCCAAAGAAGCCTGTGTTCGGATGACAGCCGTGAATCTTCGACTTCTTCTCCAACACCAATCATCGTTCGCAAGACTCAGCAACCTCCTTTAGTCACGACGGCCAGCCATTCGCCCCGCACCAGATCTGACGATCAGCCGTCTACCCAAACCCACCAACAATCCAATCACTGTAGAAGCCAACTGCACAACACCGTCTCCCTCTTCGTCATTCCGTTGAAATCGACAGAGCCTTCTTATCATCTATCATCCTCGATAGTGCCGACATACCATAACGCTCGTGGCTTAGCAAAGAACTACATCAGATCTGCCATATCCGAGACGAAGAGGACTGAGGAAAGGGAGACGAAAAATATTGCCGACGTCTAAGGTAGAAAGGCCAGAGAAGGACAGGAAAACAAAACGTTGGTCAACAAAGGCAGAGGACGTTGATTTCAGGCAGGGTGCGGTGCAAGACAGAGGTGGGTGGGCACTCGGAGGAAGAACTTTTGTTCAGACCAGGTTCAACAGGTTGGACTGAGGTTCGAATGGCTCAGGTTGTTTTATTTTTGCTTTTCTGAAATCATGCTGGGTTTCACTGATTTTCAGCTTGAATCTGTTCGGGGCGAGGATGCATATCACCTCTATGCTTTGAACCTGGACCCGCGGGTTTTTCAACAGCAATGGGCTATGTTTAGCCTTTCATTTTCTGAATAGATTGTTGATGATTCCATCTCTATTTTCATTCTTTAATCAACTTATATGATTTTGCGTTGATGTTCTGCCCTGTCTTTGAATAAATTGAGCTCATCCTCACCACGCTGTTTGGGTGCTTCTGATTTTGGTTTTAGTGAGAATGTCCTTATGTTGGCAGCTTCCTAATGTAATAATACATGTCTGATTTTATATCTGTCTTCAGCTTGGTTGGTTTGAACTCGTTCTCATGTTGGAAGTTTCTGTTGGTTGGAGTATAGAGTTCTTATTTCGAATTTCTACCTGCGGAAGATGAGTTGCTGCTCTGCTTCTCCTCTTCCGCTCTTATCATCGCCAGTAATGCTATTGAGTGGCTGGAAGTCGGGGACAACGACGAGTATTGGTGAGGATCGATTGCCACGGGGTAGGAGCGGGCGAGGGAACAAAGCACGAGACTGTCATCATGGTTGGAGGAGAGGAAGAGAAGCTTGAAGAGAGTGACAGTGATGAACCGCCTCCATATTTGATATTTCCTTTCCCATCCATCCCATTCCCGTGCATCTGTTCCTATCTAATTTGCCTCCCAGAGTCTCTTCTCGATTCATTTCCCGTTCTATTTATTTATTTATTAAACCCGTCTTGAGCCGTACATGGGTGGAATCACGAATTTACAGTCTGTGAAACCAATACGGTTTCGATATGGAGGTTCGGTCTTGCGGGTGAGCGTTCGATTTGGGAAGGGTTTGCTCGTTATGGCTACGATTTTATTTTTATTGAGGGATATTTTCGTCATTGCACATGGTCAGACGGTGCGCAGCAGACGGCGTTAGGGCGGAGGGTTTAAAATGCTAAAAATGAAACTTATCAGGGTCTAAAATGCTAATACGCAAACGTCGGGGTCTAAAATGCTATTTCGCAAACTTAAAGGGGGTATGGCACAAATTTCCCGATTATTTGCTGAAAATTCGGATTTATAAATCTGCTTAGCGTTATGTGTCAAAAGACACGTTAAACGGGTGAAAAATGGGTTCCAAAGTTGCTATTTTGAAAACCTATGATTAGTGGATTTAAATTTCATAAAAATACCCTAAGTACAATGGTAATTAAGGGGTTTAATCATGCTGGAACTAGAGACAAGTTGCTATTTTGAAAAAGTTTAAGAAACACATAAGTATGTATTGAAAAATGGACGTATATAAAGAGATAAGTATGAACACCCGATTTGAAGGACAAGTTGGTTAAATTAGATGAACTTATGTAGATTGGGAAACCTAAGGAATATAGGAATTTGAAGACGACGCAAATAAATAAAATGTTATTTTCATTTATTTAGGCAAAGGCAAGGAAAAGAGTGGAAGAAAAGGGATTTTGACGATCTCAGGTAAGCAAGCAAACTTTCTAAAATAATATTTTCTTTCTATGTGATGATGTGTGATAAAATTGTTTATGATCATGTTTAAACGAATGGGCAAGCACAAGTTTTGAAAATGATGACTTTAATGAAAAGCCACAAGTTTTGACAATGACGGCTTTAATGAAAAGTCGTAAGTTTTGGAAAAGAATGGCTTTAAGGAAAAGCATCAAGGTTTGCTTCATGGGAAGCAAGTAATGATTTTAAGATAAAGAATTTATCACAAGTGTTGTCATGGATTGACAATGTTTTATGTTAATGGATTGAGAAATTTGCTTATGAGTAAGCAAGTTCTCCACGATAATGTTTTCAAGGGATTTCATGTTTGATGCCGATGGTTTTAAGAATTTGCCTTTAAGCAATCAAGTTCTTTATGATGTTGTTTCAAAAGTATTTTATAAGAAAAAGAAAACTTTGCCCTTTCTCACAAAGCAACAAAAGTAAATAAGTTTTGAATTTCTTTTATGATGTTTTATGATAAATAATTATGTTTGTTAAAGAAAAAGGAAAAATGGGGATTTGATTTATGAAAAAGATTTGTTTTGCCAGGTCATGATAATTAAATAATAAATGATGATTTGGACATAGTTAATATGTTTTGAAATGATATTCGAAAAGTTTTGATTTCCTTTCGATAAGGAAATCTATGTTGAAAATATCTTGAAAAATATTTATACGGATGTATTGAAAGGGATTTAAGGATGACCAATCTCCTATGTTGTTTTCATAAAAAGGGTTTTAAGGTGTGTTGTATCTCAAACATTTCAAATGTTTATTAAAATATTTTACTCAAAATGTTTCTAAAAGAATTTAAGGAAGGTCATCCTAAAAATTAGATTTCAAATGACAACTTGTTAAAATGGGTGCTCTCGCTTACAAGTTGACACGGACTACGGTCTGTGATGTATTTTTTTTAAATAATTTTTAAAGATATAGACTTCGGTCTAAGATTTTGTGTGTGTTATGGATGCAGACAAAGGTCTGTGATCCCGGTTTAAAAGGATATGGGCTACGGTCTGTGATTCTTTAAACTAAACGGACTGCGGTCTGTCATAATAATGTACGGTGCACCAGTACAAGTAACATGCAGGTTGTAGAGCATAGTTGGGATGACCGGGGCCAACTCTACATAAGGCCAAGTCTCTAAGGGATGGCAGGAGTGCCAGCGGCGCCCTTCCTGAGATGGGAGCAGGATAAATAAACAGCCGTCTGGCTAGCGTGCTGTTAAGGACTCTCTTCCAAAAGGTAGCATGATCACTTGGTAAGTATCACTACTGGATGGAGAGAAATGTGTTTGCTTACATTTTGCTTTTCAAAAGCTCAAATATTGGGATGTAAAAGCATTTATATGAAAAATTATCCTAAATTGAATTTTTATGAGCCATTATGCATAAGTTACCCTAAAAGCAGGGTGTTTTACACAAAATGTGTAAATATTAAGAATAAAAAATAATTTTTATGCAAAAAATTTCATGAAAAGGATGTTGGAAATATGTGGAAAATAAGCTAAGTCTATGTTTTGATGATTAACAAATCAATTTGAGTAAGTTTTGGATACTAACATGTTTGTGGAAATCATTAAAGGCTAAAAATTTGAACAATATGAAGCATGGCAAGACAAGTCGATTTCCAAGTCGACTCAGGCATCGACTTAGGCCAAGTCGATCCCCAAGTCGACTCCAGCATCGACTTCGAGGCGTCATTTCCTTCCAGAGTTGAAAATGAGGAGCAAAGCTGCCGAAGTCGCAAATGAAGTCGACTCCGCATGCGACTTGGGCGAAGTCGTAGACCAAGTCGACTCCAGCATCGACTTCAAAATGACATTTCCTTCCAGAGTTGAAGTCAAGACTGAGAAGTGCCGAAGTCGCATCCCAAGTCGACTCCACTTGCGACTTGAGGTGAAGTCGCAGGCCAAGTCGACTCCAGTAGCGACTTGGAGGCGTCGTTTTCTGTCCAGAGTTGAAACCGAGAACTGGGGGCACTGAAGTCGCAGACCAAGTCGACTTAGCATGCGACTTGGGCGAAGTCGCAGACTAAGGCGACTCCGGCATCGACTTCGATCGGACAGAAGAAAAATGTCAGAAGACAAATGGGGAATAAAATGACTTCAAGGCAAACTTAAGTAAAGTTGGAGATTAAGACAACTTAGATGTTCAAATTGGAACATATGAAGACTAATCCAAGTCCAAAGAAAGCAAGTTGCATAAACTCAACTGTTCTAATCAAGAACTTGGTCAAGAAAACAAGATTCAAGACTCAAGGACTCAAGGCTTGAAAATCAATGGAGCTAAAGGAAACAAGCTAAAGTGAAGACACAATGATTCAAAGAGAACTAAATCAGGGAAGAACAACAAGACATGAAGAAACCCAAGCAATCAAAAGCATTCCAAAGATTTCAAGTTCGTCAAGCAAAACTGCCGAGGTGAATCGCACCCGAAGTCGACTCCACCTGCGACTTGGGTCAAGTCGATGACCAAGTCAACCCAGTTAGGAACTTGAAGTTGCTACGGACAGGGGAAGTTGCACCCGAAGTCGACTCCATCTGCGACTTGGGCGAAGTCGCACCCGAAGTCGACTCCACCTGCGACTTGGGTCGCAACGGTAGGAAAATATTCGAACGTTGGTGCATTTAATGCGCGTCACCTACCTTCAAACGTTCGGATTCTCTCCATAATTATAAAAGGCATTCAATGAGAACGAGGGAGGAAGTAGAAAATCATTAATTGTGCATAACTCCTACCTTCAAGAGCATTAAGTGATCAAGCCAATCCTTAGAAGAAGAACTTTGCTTCAAACTGCAAGAGCTCAACTACTGATTCTTCAAAGCCAATACAACGAGTTCTTCTCTGCGCCAAACTGCTTCTACACAACTGTAATGTGTATTTGATTGTATTGAACTTGATTTAGTTTGAGGAACTAAGATCAAGTGTAAGCAAAGTAGTATGTGATTGGAGTGGAACTCATCACCTACTGTTGCTGTGATTTGTTGATGCCCCCTAGAGCTGGAATCTAGAAGAGAGCAGTGGCTCTAGTTGTATTTGTGAAATACAATAATGGAACCCAAGTCACAAGGAGTGTGAGCTTGGAAGAGTGGAGTAGGGAGGTTGCCCGAACCACTATAAAATCTTGTGTGTTGATTTATATTTCTGCTCTTTACATTATATTGCTTTCCATTTCGTTTCTTCATTAAGGGGACTAGATTAATCCGGGGTAAAGTTTCCGTTTAAGTTGAAAATTTTTAAATACCCAATTCACCCCTCCCCTCTTGGGTAATTGTCATTAACTTGGGAGCTTGGATACTCCACGTTTGAGCAAAGGGAAAGTGACAAATCGAATGTGCCAATACTTGGGAAAAATCAAACCAAAACTGCACCTATATACAAGCCAAAAAGGAAAAATGTTATGTGGACTAGAAGACTAATGTTTGAACCATTATATACTTGGAGGCCTACTCCTAGATTACCAATGGCTTGCAATTTCTGCAATAAAATGGGTCATAAAGCCTATAAATGTAACTCTAAAAAACTGTATGACTATGGTGTAAAATTAGTTTGGGTTCCAAGAAACACAAGATTTGGGCTTTCTAAGTTAGAGCAACAAAGATTGAATCATATTACTAACCCAAATGGACCCATAAAATGGGTACCAAAGAGATAAGATCTACTTGTTTATTTTTTAGATATGTTTCAAGGCAAAGGCAAACAACGTATGGTTCATGGACAACGGTTGTTCAAGGCATATGACTGGAGAAAGAAGTTTATTTCATAAACTTAAGCCTTGCAATGATGGAACGGTTGCCTTTGGTAATAATGAGAAAGGTAAAATTAAAGGTAAAGGAAACATATATAGTATTTCAAATGCATGCATGGAAGATGTTTTGTTTGTTGAAGGACTCAAGTACAATCTAATGAGCATTAGTCAATTATGTGACAAAGGATACAAGGTTGTGTTTGAATCATTTATATGTAATGTATTTGATGAAGAACATATCATGTTTAGTGGAAAAAGACATGAAAATGTATATTTGGTTTCACTTGATGAACTAGATGGTCAATGTCTAATGGTCATTGATAATGATCCATGAGTTTGGCATAAAAGGCTTGGGCATATAAACATGGGAAATATAAAGACCTTATGGAAGAAGAGTTTTGTAGAAGGTTTGCAAAGTTGAAATATGACAAAGACAAAATTTGCAAGGCATGTCAATTGTCAAAACAACCTAAAATGTCTTTCTCTACCAAAAAGAAAATCTCCACCACTAGGCCACTTGAATTGCTACACATGGATCTATATGGGCCATTCGACATTCTAACCATTGGTGGAAAGAAATATGTGTTTGTAATAGTTGATGATTTTTCAAGATTCACATGGGTAATTCTCTTAGCTAGCAAAGATGAAGTCTTCTCTATGTTTGCAACTTTTGTCAATTTGGTGCAAAATGAAAAATAAAATACTATAATGACTATAAGAAGTGATCATGGTGGTGAATTTGAAAATAAACGATTCATAGAATTATGCAATGAAAAAAGAATTCATCACACATTTTCTGCACCAAGGACTCCACAACAAAATGGAGTGGTTGAAAGGAAAAATAGAACTATACAAGAGATGGCTAGAACATGCTAAATGAGAGCAAATTATCCAAGCAATTTTGGGGTGAAGCTGTAAGTACAGCTTGTCATGTTTTAAATCAAGTAACCATTAGAGCAATCTTGAAAAAGACCCCATATGAGCTATGGAAAGGAAGAAAACCAAATATTTCATACTTTCATGCTTTTTGATGCACATCCTATGTTTTGAACAATAGAAAAACTAACTTGGGAAAACTAGATGCTAAAAGAAATGAGGCAATATTCCTTGGTTACTCATCAAATAGCAAAGCATATAGAGTATTCAATAAACGAAACCAAGTTGTAGAAGAGTCCATACATGTTGTTTTTGATAAAACTAACCCATGCTTCAAAAGAAAAGATGACTTAAGTGATGCAGATGATATAGCAAGTAGTCTTGAAAAACTGCATGTGGAAAAGCAAGAAGATTTCATAGAAGAAAGGGTAAGTGAAGGTAATAATTCTTACAAACCTCCAACTGATTTAAAATTCAAACATGCCCATCCAATTGAACAAGTTATAGGGAATGTATATGAAGGTGTAAAAACTAGAAGGTCAAAACAAAATATTTGTGGACAATACGCCTTTGTATCTAAGATTGAACCATCCAATATTGATCAAGCTCTTGATGATGAAAATTGGATTATAGCAATGCAAGAAGAGCTAAATCAATTTGAAAGAAACCAAGTTCGGCACTTTGTTCCTAGACCAAAAGATTGTACTATTATTGGCACCAAATGGGTCTTTAGGAACAAATTAGATGAAAGTGGACTTATAATGAGAAACAAAGCTAGACTTGTGGCAAAAGGATACTCACAAGAAGAAGGAATAGATTTTGAGGAATCCTATGCCCCAGTTGCTAGATTGGAAGCAATTCACATCTTACTAGCTTTTGCATCTCACATGAACTTTAAATTGTTTCAAATGGATGTTAAAAGTGCATTTTTGAATGGATATATAAATGAAGAGGTGTATGATGAACAACCACCTGGATTTAAGGAAAAAGATCAATCTAAATTTGTGTACAAGTTAACCAAAGCACTATATGGATTAAAATAAGCTCCAAGGGCTTGGTATGATAGATTAAGCAAATTTCTGATTGATCATGATTTTCAAAAAGGAAAGGTAGACACCACTTTGTTTATCAAGTATAAAGAAAAGGATATATTGATCATTCAAATTTATGTTGATGATATCATTTTCGGTGCTACTAATGAGATTCTTTGTCAAGAATTTTCTGAGCTTATGCAGAAAGAATTTGAGATTAGCATGATGGGGGAGCTGAATTTCTTCCTTGGACTGCAAATCAAGCAACTAAATGAAGGAATTTTCATTAACCAGTCCAAGTATATCAAAGAAATGCTGAAGAAGTTTGGCATGGAGAATAGCAAAGGAGCAAACACGCCTATGAGCTCAACAATCAAAATCGACAAAGATGAGAAAGGAAAAACAGTTGATTTAAAATTGTATAGAAGCATGATAGGTTCTTTATTGTATTTAACTGCTTCTAGGCCTGATATACTGTTTAGTGTGTGTATGTGCTCTAGATTTCAGTCATGTCCAAAAGAATCACACTTGGTAGCTATGAAAAGAATTTTCAGATATTTAGTAGATACTACCAATTTAGGACTTTGGTATCCAAAGGGCTCTAACTTTGATCTATTCGGCTACTCGGATGCGGATTTTGCCGGTTACAAAGTAGATAGAAAAAGCACTAGTGGAACATGTCAATTTCTTGGAAACATGTTGGTTTCATGGTTCTCAAGAAAACAAACTAGTGTTGCTCTATCTACGGTGGAAGCCGAATACATTGTCGCCGGGAGCTGTTGTGCCCAATTGCTTTGGATGAAACAACAACTTAGGGACTATGACATGGATTTTAAAAATATATCTATTAGATGTGATAATACTAGTGTCATATGTTTAACTAAAAATCCAGTATTGCATTCTAGGACCAAACATATAGACCTTAGACATCATTTTATTAGAGAACATGTAGAAAATCATGACATATGTTTGGAATATGTAAGAACAGAAGATCAAATTGCAGATATATTCACCAAACTTCTAGCAAAAGAGCCATTTTATAAAATTAGAAATAATATGGGAATGCTTGAATTAACAAACTAAGCGAGAGCACCTGTTTAGGGGGAGCAACCCCACCTGTCTCGAACTTTACCCTCTAAATTTTTGATATATTGACAAAAAGGGGGAGAAAAGATTGGGATTTGAGTCTAAGAAATAGATCGAAATTTTGAGTATAGCTTTTATTATTCGGAATTTTGAGTATAGCTTTTATGATTGTTTTTAAAAGTTTTCTGGATAAATGTTTCAACTTAATTGTTTGCATGAGTATGATAAAATTTCAAAATGCAAACTTAGCATCTTTTAAGTCATTGGAAGGTATACACTCAAATCGGTTTTGTCAATCATCAAAAAGGGGAAGATTGTTGGAAATATGTGGAAAATAAGCTAAGTTTATGTTTTGATGATTAACAAATCAATTTAAGTAAGTTTTGGATACTAACATGTTTGTGGAAATGATTAAAGGCTAAAAATTTGAAGAATATGAAGCATGGCAAGACAAGTCGATTTCCAAGTCGACTCAGGCATCGACTTAGGCCAAGTCGATCCCCAAGTCGACTTCAGCATCGACTTCGAGGCGTCATTTCCTTCCAGAGTTGAAAACGAGGAGAAAAGCTGCCGAAGTCGCAAACGAAGTCGACTCCGCATGCGACTTGGGCGAAGTCGCAGACCAAGTCGACTCCAGCATCGACTTCAAAATGACATTTCCTTCCAGAGTTGAAGTCAAGACTGAGAAGTGCCGAAGTCGCATCCCAAGTCGACTCCACTTGCGACTTGAGGTGAAGTCGCAGGCCAAGTCGACTCCGTAGCGACTTGGAGGCGTCGTTTTCTGTCCAGAGTTGAAACCGAGAACTGGGGGCACTGAAGTCGCAGACCAAGTCGACTTAGCATGCGACTTGGGCGAAGTCGCAGACTAAGGCGACTCCGGCATCGACTTCGATCGGACAGAAGAAAAATGTCAGAAGACAAATGGGGAATAAAATGACTTCAAGGCAAACTTAAGTAAAGTTGGAGATCAAGACAACTTAGATGTTCAAATTGGAACATATGAAGACTAATCCAAGTCCAAAGAAAGCAAGTTGCATAAACTCAACTGTTCTAATCAAGAACTTGGTCAAGAAAATAAGATTCAAGACTCAAGGACTCAAGGCTTGAAAATCAATGGAGCTAAAGGAAACAAGCTAAAGTGAAGACACAATGATTCAAAGAGAACTAAATCAGGGAAGAACAACAAGACATGAAGAAACCCAAGCAATCAAAAGCATTCCAAAGATTTCAAGTTCGTCAAGCAAAACTGCCGAGGTGAAGTCGCACCCGAAGTCGACTCCACCTGCGACTTGGGTCAAGTCGATGACCAAGTCGACCCAGTTAGGAACTTGAAGTTGCTACGGACAGGGGAAGTTGCACCCGAAGTCGACTCCATCTGCGACTTGGGCGAAGTCGCACCCGAAGTCGACTCCACCTGCGACTTGGGTCGCAACGGTCGGAAAATATTCGAACGTTGGTGCATTTAATGCGCGCCACCTACCTTCAAACGTTCGGATTCTCTCCACAATTATAAAAGGCATTCAATGAGAACGATGGAGGAAGCAGAAAATCATTAATTGTGCATAACTCCTACCTTCAAGAGCATTAAGTGATCAAGCCAATCCTTAGAAGAAGAACTTTGCTTCAAACTGCAAGAGCTCAACTACTGATTCTTCAAAGCCAATACAACGAGTTCTTCTCTGCGCCAAACTGCTTCTACACAACTGTAACGTGTATTTGATTGTATTGAACTTGATTTAGTTTGAGGAACTAAGATCAAGTGTAAGAAAAGTAGTATGTGATTGAGTGGAACTCATCACCTACTGTTGTTGTGATTTGTTGATGCCCCCTAGAGCTGGAATCTAAAAGAGAGCAGTGACTCTAGTTGTATTTGTGAAATACAATAATGGAACCCAAGTCACAAGGAGTGTGAGTTTGGAAGAGTGGAGTAGGGAGGTTGCCCGAACCACTATAAAATCTTGTGTGTTGATTTATATTTCTGCTCTTTACATTATATTGCTTTCCATTTCGTTTCTTCATTAAGGGGACTAGATTAATCCGGGGTAAAGTTTCCGTTTAAGTTGAAAATTTTTAAATACCCAATTCACCCCTCCCCTCTTGGGTAATTTCCATTAACTCGGGACCAACAAAGGATTCATGACTTGTTTGCTATAAACAAGCCGCAAGATGGGGATTAAAAAAGGGTTTATGTTGGAAAATATTTTGGACATAAAAATGTTCATTTCCAAAGGATTTATATAGGAAAAATGGTTGGACAAGAGAATGTCCATTTCCTAACGGAATTTATTTTGGAAAATATTTTATACATAAGAATGTCCATTTCCAAAAGGTTTATGCGGGAAAAATAGTTGGACATGAGAATGTCCATTTCTTAAAGGGATTTATGTTGGAACATATGTGGACATAAAAATTTCTGTTTCTAAAAAAGTCTAAGAGATAAAAGTGTTTGTGGACATATGAGTGTCCATTGCCAAAAAGGCTTACATAAAATGTATTTTGGACATAAAAATGTCCATTACCAAAGTGTTTACGTGAAAAATGTTTTAGGATGTATAAACGTCTGTTTCCAACAAGGTTTAAGTGGAAAAATATCTTAGGACGTATGAACATCCAATGTCAAAATGAGTTATGTGGAAAAACATCTTTTCGTGGACATGAGAATTTCCATTGTCAAACATGGTTTATGTCAATATGTTTTGGGACATAAAATGTCCCCTGACCAAAATGATTTACGAGAAAAATGTTTTAAGAAAAGATTTTCAAGGAAAGTTTTGCCCCAAAATGTTTGCTTACTGAGTTATCACTCACGTTTTATTTTTCAAACCTCAGACAGGTACTGTGAGACTCAAGGGGTTGAGGACCTAATAAATGGAGAAAAGGTACGAGGTAGTACCATGTGGGCTAAAAGGATTAGCCATGGTGAGTGAAATGCTATGAATGAAAGTTTTCAGGTATATTGATATATACGTGATTTATTTAAAGTTCTGAGTTCTTGGTGAACTAATGATTGAATAGATGTATGTATGCAATGACAATGTCATGATGAGGTCAAGAGGGCTTATAATGTATAACAGCATATTGAAATGGTTTAAAGGATATGTACGAGTGTACTATTGCTTATGTTATAAATGAAATGATGATGAATGAAGAAACAAAAAAAAAATTGACGAGTTCCAATTAAAATCCCACCGCGTGATCAGGGCAACAATCCTGATTCACATTTACCAATCGATAAGATCTTGAGGTAAGGAAGTGACGCCTCGGTTTGGGCATTACAACAAGGCATTCAATTATTCTCTAAACACATCAACTCTTACATGATAGTTAACATTTTGTTAACAAATTAAAGAATACCAGTTCATACTTTCTTTTAATTTATCGGGTCATTTTTCCTTTTGAGCTCCCTTGAACCTGTCTGGGGTTGGGAAAACAAAACGTGAGTGTTAAACTTAGTAAACAAGCATTTTTCATTTTCATGTAAATACATTTCTCTCCATTTGGTAGGAGACATTTATCAAGTGATTAACTACCAATTGAACAAAAACCTTTTCCTATAAATATTTCATGAAAACCGTTCATGAAAACCTTATCAATCCCAACTTTTGGGCATTACATAAACATTGGATGTGCAAATGCATCATTTCTATTCATGACATAATCCTACATATGAGAGTATGCTAGCCCGGGGAACATCCTTTCATAACATGATCCTTTCCATCCATGATGCCGAATTTTCCGACTTGGCCTCGTCAAGGGGGACATCTGGTCCTTTTGCTACCTCGACTAGCCTACATGATTTTCATTCCATGCATGACTTTCAATCACTCTGGCATTATATACCTTTTACACATGGTAACTTGTCATTCTCATGTAGAGAATTATTTGCATCATTCTTTTGAACATCGTTTTAATGAAATATCATTTAAATCCATGCTGACTTGCCATTTCCAAATAGGGAAGAATTTAATCAATCATTTTAATAAGAGCAGTAATCAAATTATTTATGAAATAAATGGATGAAGGGATGACCATCCTTAAATAACTTTAAAAACATTCAAGTGAAACAACTTTAAATATTTTAGCATTTGAGAATAAAATACCATTTTCAAAAGTTTTACTTGCTTACCTGTGGTGATCAACTCGTGCCTTTGATCTTTTCCTTGTCTTTTCCTAGACAAGTGAAAACGATCATCTTATATACACCTGTATAAAATCATATATTTGCATGCTTTGCCTTTTATTAATATTTCAAATTTATTCTATTTTTTCTTAGAGATGAACACTCTCATCTCTTTAAGTCACATATATTCATTTTATTTCATTCAATATCCCAATTTAGGGCATCTATTTTTTTCTCAATTCTTTAAGATACTTACTTGAAATTATAATCTAAGTTCAAGTAAGGTTTTTCAAATTCACATCTAACTTCCTAATATTCTCATATTTTTACCTAAGTATCTAAGTGATTTTTTCTCACTCCTTTCAAAATTCACTCATAGTAGATTAAACTCTCATAATTACTTATGATACTTGTTTATATCCTATTGTAAGTTAAATTTCTCCTATAAATCTAACATTTAACTCTTATTCCCCAAAACAGCCATATGCTCTCTATATTATCCTCAAGAAACTCGAAGAGATATATTTATACCCCTCCTAAACATAACACAAGACATGTGTTAAAACTCACTTATGTGGGGGTCAGCGCTGTGGCGCCGCTTGGCCGGCACCTAGGCCCTGAGTCTCTAGATCGAATTTCATTTTCATTATTAAAACAACCATATCTAATCACTTTTCTACTAGGGTTCGCTCCCTTATTTGCGTTTAAACTTAACACATGTGCAACATCCTAAATCCTTACTTTCTTAATTCTTAAACTCAACATATATCATCCGATTTATCATGACTTTAACTTAACTTAATGAAAATAGAAATTTTGTTTCCACATAATCCACTTGGATGTCCCATATTTGTATCTTAACTCCTCATATATGTAAGACCCTTTAATCATTAGTTCTAAATCTCAAAATTTAGCATATATCATTTATTTAATAATGAGATTAACTTAGATAAATAGAATTTTTACTTCCATACACCTAGCTTGGTCGTTCCAACATACAAGCATGTATACATGTTTCATTTTACACTTGTAGATATCCATACATAATCTATATAAGAATTCCACTTACTTAAATATTCATCAAGCATTTAAGGGTTATTAAATCATAACTTAAACATTCATAAACCCTCTTAATATAAAACGTCACTTGAGCATAGAGTAAACTAATGATTAACAACATAAAATTTCATGAACTAACCGATTTGAACGTCTAACTTCTCCACCTCCTTGCTATATTTCTTTTCTTTTCTTTATACCTTTCTCTCTTCCTTTCTTCCTTGCTTGCTTGGGTTGTCCATCACTGCTGCTTTTTTTCTTCTTTTTTTTCCCTAAGTCCTCTCTCTCTCTCTCTCTCTCTCTCTCTCTCTCTCTCTCTCTCTCTCTCTCTCTCTCTCTCTCTCTCTCTCTCAATGCTCAAGAAACGTCCATCTAGTGACTGCCATTTCTTATTTATAGGATGCCGTTCTAACCCTCTTGATACCAACTCAGTATTCATGATTTAAAATACTTTTATCCTAATTAATTGATGCATTCATCCTAGCCATTCATTATGCTTTATTGCTTCCCACTTTGAGCCATCCATGTGTCCCATTCTTAGCCATAATTATCATGCATTTTGCATTTTTTAATTTAATCAAATACCCTAAATTCCCATGCTTGGACACGTTCAAGGGCTGCTCCTTTAATTAATTTTTTACTTTTACTTTGATTGACTTAATCTTGCTCCAGCCAACCCCATCTTGACACCTCAAAAGTGGGTTCCAAAGTCAAAGTTGACTTTTACATCTCATTTATTGCAAATCCACTTTGGATGGTCAAAAGTCAATGCCTTAATTATATCCTCATCTTTAATATTTAATCTCTCTTAACACATGTCATTTAGGGCTTTATAAGGTGGTTTGATATAATCAAATCCAATCATAATTTAGGGCACATAAATTTACCCTTTCATTAAAATTTTCATCTCAAGATGATAACCATAGGTTAAGATATTAGTCATTCAATTTAATTCATGAAATCTCATAAAATCTCTAATTGTTTAACACATTTTCAATCATATTTTTCATAATCCACTCTATTCATCATGTAGAGCATGTAAACTCAGGCTTTCCCTTCAAACTTCATCCCAATCCAACTTTTGCATCATAAGATATGAATTGATCAAATAATTAATCAGTAATTAACATGAAAATGGGGCATTAATTAGCATGCCACCTCACCATTCTCTACTCCACTTGAAGCTTCCTTTTTCATTTTCTAGTGGTTTTTTGTCCTCTTATGCATACTTAAGCAATTAATCACCTTGCTTAATTGTTTATCTTAATTCCATTTATCTTAATCAAAGGCATATAATTTAATCATTTCCTAAAACTTTCAATTTCCTCCTTAAATAAGTTTCAACTATATTCATTAAGCTTAAAATCCTGGGTTTCACAATCCTCCTCCCTTATAAAATGTTTCATCCCGAAACCTGTTATACTTCAAATAACTGGGGTAAGACTTGTTGGTAGGCCAATCTACCAACTTCCTCCAATACTTGGATATTCAAATCCCTGTTTTACAACTTATATTCTTTTTATGTTTGTTTTAGGTTATATATACCTTACTATATTGCCTATCTTTTTTTGTCATTCTTTTAAACAATTTTAAGCCCAACCTTCTCTCTCTTATCTCATCCCAAACCTGTGGATTATGGCCCACATATAAATCATATTTTTCACATTTAATGTTTTCCAACTTATATTTAGGGAATTCTACATAATTAATATTATTTATCCTTTCTACTAGCAGTGCATGATTGGTTACATTTTGGTATGCAATAAATGACCAAGTAGCATCATAATCAAATGACACTATTGTAGAATTTCTTAAAATATAAATCATACCTATAACCTTCATTTTTCTTCTATTTTCGTTACTCATCATGAGCCAATGCATGCATCTGCACTGAATTTGTAGAGCTTCCCTATCGATTGGCAGTTGTGTCGTTCCTTTGTTGAGCTAATCTCCCTTGTTCTAGTGTTCTTTGTGTCTTGTTCAGACATTTTGAAGCAATATGTCCTACTTGGTCACAATTGAAGTACTTTATCTTTCTTGCCTCAGTAACTTGACAATTTCTCACCACATGGCTAATTTGACCATATTTATAACATCAATTTGAATCCCTTAAACATTCTCTAAAGTGACATTTGTGAAAATTTTTATGAATTTGGGCACCTATTATGTTAAAGCTTGATTTCCTTTCTCTCGTTACTACTTTCTTGCTTCTTCTCTTTCCTACATCCTGCTCTTTGGTGCTAAGATTAAATTATTCTTGCCCTTGTTGTAATTCGGGTTCTTAATGTTTCTATCTTATTGTTATCAACTCTTATAAGTTCTGGTATTAGGTTAGGTAGTGCAGCCTGCATCGGCCTGTTTCCTTCTTGTCCTCTTGACTAGTCCAGTTGAGCTTTTTCCCAAAGACCTTGAATTATTTTTACCGTTTGGGCTGCCCAATCCCAGGTAGCTTGCTGCATAGCTTCCTTTATAGCTGTAGTTACCTTTTCCGCTATTAATTTTAATTGGGTGGTGTTACCTGTAGTGGTTTCACCTTCAACATTCTAGTTAGGGTTTACATTTGCTCGTCATCGACGAGTCTTTGGGTTTAGTTGCTCTCCTCGTCATGGTCGCTTAGACTTGCTACTGGTTTCACCTATTTCTCGTTGACCCACGGGTTCTTTATTTGCTACAGCTTTTCCTTTGTTTAGCCTAGTTCTTGCTCTTGTGATAGGCATAATTCTTTTCTATACATATAAAAAGTATATTAGTATACTTTTTCATTTCATCACAACATATATTATGACATATACAATTAATCACTTTAAGTAGAAGGTTTAGTAACAACTACTTCCATTCCGCATGCCTACTTAGTATAGTAATAAACAATTTCATATCTTCATTAAGTAACACTTTCTTATCAACATATTATATCCAATCAATCATATTCAATAGAAAGGATCGGTAACAATCCTTTCCTTTTTATATATATTTATTATATAAGTGCAACTTAGTTCCACCCGTATATCACAAGTACCTATATCAAAACATAAGATATCCATTTATCATTCAAAAGTCAAAATAGACTTTTGTTAACTTCATTTATTCTTTTCTTTCTAGATAGTGCCTACTTCTAGGTTGTACTAGTGTAAGGTGCTAAATCAGTCTAGTGCATTTTCATTTTCATCATCATTTTCATTCTCTATGGACCTTGCACTAGGGTCTTTTATCATCATTTTTGCTTCTATATTTTTTTTCCTATGGGCTCATTGTCATTCATAATTCTTAGTATATGGTCATCTCGTCATCAAGGAAGAGCTTCTCAAACACACGCTCGCTTTGAGTGCGAGCTTTCTCTATCCATAATCCTGTCAGTCATAAGGGGTGGACTTGGAACTTGTCTTTCTTAAATTTCCACCACCTGTCTATATTTTCCTCAATTCCTTATCCTTTCTCTACTTTTTATTTCCAGCGTCACCTTTTCATGGTGGAAAATTGCTTTTCCTCTATGAATCATCTACCTTTCAAAACATAGAGAGTTAGCTATATCTTATAACATAATCATAACAAGACATCACATGTTCATACAACCTAAAATCAATACACATTTTATATATATCCTACAAGTTCAGTCTATTCCTTTCATCATTTTCCATTTTTCTCTATGCCTATCTACCAATCCTTGCTAGGATACCATCTCTATGATATCATATCTTTTCTTTCCACACTTATTTACCAATTATTGCTCTAATATCACTCTCTGTGATATCAAATTTTTTCTTTTCACACCTATTTATCAATTCTTACTTTGATACCAAGCTCTGTAGCGCTCCTGACCCAAGACGTCACAACTTGAGCCTTACTATAGGATCGTTATCAATTGGTAAATGTGACACAGGATCATTGCCCTGCTCACACGGATGAATTTTAGAACACATGAAAACACTGAATAAAATATCAGGTCTAGAAGCAGTTAAATATAGTAAAGACCCTATCATGCTTCTATACAATTTTTGTTCGATAGTTTTACCCTTTTGGTCCTTATCGATCTTAATATTTGCACTCATTAGTATGTTTGCGCCTTTGCTATTCTGCATTCCAAACTTCTTTAACATCTCCTTGACGTACTTGGATCAGTTTATGAATATGCCTTCTGCTTGTTGCTTAATTTGCAGTCCAATAAAGAAGTTCAATTCTCCCATCATGCTCATTTCAAATTCACTCTGCATAATCTCAGAAAATTCTTGGCATAGAGTTTCATTAGTAGCACCAAATATAATATCATCAACATAAATTTGAAAAATTAAGATATTATGTCTTTATACTTGATAAATAATGTTGTATCAACCTTTCCTCTTTGAAAGTTATGATCAATCAAAATTTTGTTTAATCTTTCATACCAAGCTCGTGGAACTTGTTTTAATCCATATAAAGCTTTGGTTAATTTATAAACGTATTTTGATTGATCATTTTCTTCAAAACTCGGAGGTTGTTCAACATATACTTCTTCATTCAAGTATTCGTTCAAAAATGCACTTTTCACATCCATTTGAAACAATTTAAAATTCATGTGAGAAGCGAAAGCTAATAAGATACGTATGACTTCTAATCTAGCCACAGGTGCATATGATTCTTCAAAGTCTATTCCCTCTTCTTGGGAATAATCTTTGGCTACTAATCTAGCTTTATTTCTTACCACAAGTCCACTTTCATCTAATTTGTTCCTAAATACCCATTTGGTACCAATAACCGTGCAATCTTTGGGTATAGAAACTAAATGTCATACATTGTTTCTTTCAAATTGATTTAGCTCTTCTTGCATTGCGGTAATCCAATTTTCACCATCAAGAGCTTGGTCAATGATTGTTGGTTATATTTTTGACACAAAAGCAAATTCTCCACAAATATTGTGTTTTGATCTTCTAGTTTTCACTCCTTCATAGATATTGTCAATGACTTGTTCAATTGGATGGTCATTTTTTAATTTTAAATCAGTTGGAGGTTTGTAAGAATTATTACCTTCACTTACCCTTTCTTCCATGATGTCTTCTTATTTCGCCTCGACTTCTCCTTGTTGCTCTTATTGTTCCACCTTCGGATTCTTCAATGTATCATCTACATCACTTAATTCATCCTCCTTTCTCGGAGTTTGGTTAAATTTATCAAAAACAACATGTATTGATTCTTCTACTATTTGATTTTTCTTGTTAAAGACTATATGTTTTGCTATTTGATGAATACCCAAGGAAGATTGTTTCATCACTTTTAGCATCTAATTTTCCTAAATTTATCTTTACATTGTTTAGTACATAGCAAGTACATTCAAGGCATGGAAATAAGATATGTTTGGTTTTCTACTTTTCCAAAGTTCATATGGAGTTTTTTTCAAGATAGCTCTAATTGTAACTCGATTTAATACATAACAAGCTGTACTTACAGCTTCACCCTAAAACATTTTGGATAATTTACTCTCATTTAGCATAGTTCTAGCCATTTCTTGTATTGTCCAGTTTTTCCTTTCAACAACCTCATCTTGTTGAGGAGTTCTTGGTGCAGAAAATATATGGTGAATTCCTTTTTCATTGTGAAATTCTATGAATCATTTATTTTCAAATTCACCACCGTGATCACTTCTAATAGAAATAATTGTATTTTATTTTTCATTTTGCACCAAATTTGAAAACGTGACAAACATAGAAAATGCATCATCTTTGCTAGCTAAGAGTATATTCCAAGTAAATATTGAAAAATCATCAACAATTACAAATATATACTTTTTCTCACCAAGAGTTAAAATGTCCGATGGCTCATAAGATCCATATGCAATAATTCAAGTGGCTTAGTTGTTGAAATTTTCCTTTTGGTGGAGAATGACATTTTGAATTGTTTGGATAATTGACAAGTCTTGCAAATCTTATCCTTGTCATATTTAAGCTTTGGTAACCCTTCTACTAGGCTCTTTTTCCACAAGGTTTTAATATTTGACATATTTATATGTCCAAGTCTTTTATGTCATATCCATTGATCATTTTCTATGGCTATTAGACATTTTCCCTCAAGTTCAACTAGGCAAACCAAATATACATTTTCTTATCTTTTGCCACTAAATACTATGTGATCATCATCAAATATATTGCATATAGAGGATTCAAATACAACATTATAACCTTTATCACATAATTGACTAATACTCATTAATTTGTGTTTGAGTCCTTCAATAAATAGTACATCCTCAATACATGAATTTAAAATTCCATAAATATTTTCTTTACCTTTGATTATACCTTTTTCATTATTCCCAAAAGCAACCGTTCCTTCACTACACGGTTTGATCCTATGGAACAATCCATTTTCTCCCATCATGTGTCTTGAGCAGCTGCTATCCATAAACCACATATTATTGGCCTTTGCTCTAAGACAAATCTGCAAGAATCAAATCAAGTGGAGCTTATCTTTTTGGTACCCATTTTATGGGTCCATTTGGGTTAGTTAACCATTGGAATCTACGTTAATTTACTCTTGAAGGCATAAATCCAATGCTCTTAAGTACCCAAACTAATTTTGCACCAAGGTTTTATAGTTTTCTCATTTTACATTAATATATCTTGTGTTTCATCTTGTTGTAAAAATTACAGGCTCCCGGGAGTCTAAGAGTGGGAAGCCATGTATTAGTTGGTTCCCAAGTTGGTCTTTTGGTCCAAGCAACATGATTCATCTTTGGTTGAGCATGGATGAGTTTTGCTTGGTTTCTGTGAATCCTTGGAGAGTTTGACTTACTACTTTCTCCTTTCTCAAATGTGGAATACTCAAGTCCTCTCTTGTCACTTTGGGTGGTCATGTTTAAAAATATTTTAACGCTTTCCCCTGGATTGGAGAACTTGGCAAGTGATTCATTTAGCGATTCATTTTCCTTTTTGAATTTTTTCATCTCTCTTATCAATGTATTCTTTTCATTTGTCAAGTTATCAACTTTTTGGGCAAGTTTTCCGTTCACAATTATTACTACATCACATTGTCTTTTCTTCATTGTAAACTTATTTTCTAATTTCTTTATTTTCTCATATAACGAATTATATGCTTGTTGTAGTTCTTCCAATTTAGCACATTTGAGGCAATCATTTGTAAAAATAGAAATAGAATTTGGTTTAGAGGTTATCTCTTCACTACTTGTATAGTTTGTTGAAGCGGTTTGATCATCTAAAATTTTTATTGCTGCAAGACATAGATTAAGGTCTTCTTCCATGGTGGTCATGCAGCAAATTCTTGCATAATTTATGGTCTCATCTTCTTCATTTGAGGAACTGCATGTTGTAGATGTCTCCTCGTTGACATACATGTCTCCTCATTGACATACATGCCTCTTCCTTTAATCTTTTGAAATATTTTGTTTTCTCCTCGATCATTTTATCCCTTCGCTCCTTTGTTTTGGTCTCCTCGGGTGTTGGGCATTGGGCTTGCATATGCCCCATACCACCGCATTGGAAGCACTTTGTTGCCTCCTTCTTTTTCTCTTTTGGATTTCTTTCTTTAAAGCTCTTGAAGTTCCTTCCTTTCCTCACAAATTTTCTGCAATGTGTTGTAAGCAAGGAAATTTTCTCATCGTCATTTTGAGATAATGAGGTGGAGTCGTCCGATGCGTGTGCGGCTTTTAAGGCATAACTCTTTTACTTTTGTGTTGTTCTTCATTTCTCTTCTTTATTAGCTCATGAGACATAAATGAGCTTATTAGATCTTCTAGCCGTAATGTATTGATGTCCTTTGCTTCCTCAATGGCTGTGATTTTTGGAGTCCAAGATTCGGGTAGCGCTCTTAAGATCTTCATTACCTGCTTGGATTCAAAAATTGCTTTTCCAAGACCTTTCAAAGCGTTAGTAATCTTAGAAAATCTAGCAAACATTTCAAAGATATTTTCAATTTCGAGCATTTTAAAACTTTCTAACTCTTCAATCAAAATATTTCTCCTAGTCTCTTGGACTTGAGAAGTTCCCTCATATATGGATGTAAGAGTATCCCAAATTTCTTTAGCAGTTTGGCATGAAGATACTCTATCGTATTCGGATGCCGTCAATGCACAAAAGATGGAATTCATGACCTTTGCATTGCTTTTAACAACTCTTACTTCCTCCTCGGACCATGTGAAGGCTCTTTCATCGGTAGGCAATACAACACCATCTTGGATAGCAATTCAAGAATCAATATCCGTAACCATGATCAACTGTTTCATTCTCAACTTTCAATAACCGAAATTAGTCCCATCAAATAGGGGCGGTCTAGTGAAAGATTGGCTCTCGGCAAATGCAGGGGTGGAAGTTGATTGGGATGTCATTTCAATAGATCTCTTTGATTAAAAAACTCAAAGACCTACTCTGATACCACTTATTGATCCCGACTTTATGGTAATTACCCAAAATGGGAGGGGTGAATTAGGTATTTTAAAATTTTTCACTTAAATAGAAATTTGCCCCTGTTTGATTTAATCCCCTTTAATGAAACAAATCGGACATAAGGAGAGTAATGAAGCAATGAAAATAGAAATGCAAATCACAGCAGTAGATAAGATTTTTATAGTGGTTCAGGCAACCTCCCCTACTCCACTTTTCCAAGCTCACACCCCTTGTGACTTGGATTCCACTATGTATTCTCAAATACAACTAGAGTAACAACTCTCTTTTAGATTCCAGCTCTAGGGGGTGTGTATAAATCACAGCACAAGTAGGTGACGAGTCCCACTCAAATCACACTCTACTTTGCTTTCACTTGGTTCAAAATTTCAATAATAAACCAAGTATCAAATACAAATATTAATGCAAATAAGAGAGTCTACACTTTACAGATTGTGTATGCAGATTCAGCTCGTAGAAGAACTTGTAGAAGAAAAGATTTGAACAGCGTTAGAGCATGCAGCAAGTTGGAGTTTTGTTTTTCCCTTGAAAACTTATGTTGATCACTTTAGAGCTTGAGATGATGGTTGTTGAATCTCAGTTAATGCTCTATCTAACCTCTTGTACGTTCACCTGAATGAATATTTATAATGGTGGAGTAAATTCGAACGTTTGGAGGTAGGTGACACGCATTTAATGCGCCAACGTTCGAATTTTTCCGACCGTTGCGACCCAAGTCGCAAATGAAGTCGACCTCGGGTGCGACTTCGATCTCCAGCAAACACCTCAAGTTCTTCCTTAGGTCGACTTGGTCCTGGACTTGACCCAAGTCGCAGGTGAAGTCGACTTCGGGTGCGACTTCACTTTCTGTATTCACTTGATGAACTTGGGTTCTTTGAAAATCAGCTTTATATTGATCTTTTATCTGTCCTTCCTCTGATTCATTTGAACTTTGAAGCTTTGACATGTTCAATTTCTTGGAGTTCTTATCTTCATGTCTTGGTTTTAAGGTACTTTGATAATCTTGATTAGTAATCCTTAGAAATGGCCAAATGAGCTTTCCTTGATCATAATATAATCTTGAATGGCTTTATCATGTTGATTCGCTTGTCTTAGACTAAAACAATCTTCAATCTGACTCAAGTCAGATGCCTGGGTAAACTTGGGTTCCAACTTCACTCAAGTCGTATGTGAGGTTGACTTGGGTATGCGACTTCACTATCCTGGATTCTCAATTTCAACGCTGAAAGTTCTGAGTCCACGAGTCGATCCTGAAGTCGACTTGGGCTTGCGACTTCACTCAAGTCGCTCATGAAGTCAAGTTGACTCTGCAACTTCGCCTGTTCTGGATCCGAGTTTCAACGCTGAAAGTTCTGGATTCTTAAAGTCGATGCTGGAGTCGACTTGGGTCTGCGACCTTACCTAAGTCGCAGATGGAGTCGACTTGGCTATGCGATTTCGTCTGCCTTGGATCAATTTTGAGTACTGGATTATTTTTCTTCTTTCAAGTTGCTTTCGAGGTCAACTTGGGCATTGACTTGACTCAAGTCGATAGCTGAGTCGACCTGGATTGCGACTTGATCTGTCAGATTCAGATTTTTCATTTTTATATCCTTTAAATACTTTCACAAAACATGTTAGTATCCAACATTTACTCAAATTGAATTGTTAATCATCAAAACATAGATTTTTGCTTAATTTGACATTTATTCCAACAAAATGGTCTGCCAATTGCAATGATATGGATGTGGGCTTCGGGTAGCCCGTCTTCAACTTTTTATAGATGGAAAGAGGGATTAGGCTAATGCTAGCTCTAAGGTTGCACAAAGTCTTGTCTACCTACACATCACCAAGAAGACAAGGGATAGAAAATCTTTTCGAATCTTCAAGCTTTCTTGGAAATTATTTTGCAATACAACACTACACTCTTCAGTAAGTGTCACCATCTGTGCTCTTTGAGTTTGCACTTGTTCAATAAGTTTCTTTCAAAAATTTAGCATATATTGGCATCTGTGATAGCAAGTTGATAAACAAGATATTGATTAAAAGATTCTTTAATATTAAGATGAACTTTTTGAACTACTATTGTAGTTTGGCATGTATTTGTCTTTATAGGAAGGGCAAAGGAGGTTGGTATGTTAGTGGTGGCACATAAGGCTTTCAACAACTGGTTCGGGTTGTGACTCCTCACCTTACATCTATTCTTACTCAGATTAGTTACATTTGTTCTTACTCTTCTAGCAACAATATGATGATTGTTAGTATGATGATTGTTCTGTTGTTTCCTATCTTTTTTCTCACAGCAGTATTTGATCCATCTTAGCATTAAGGGAATGGAGAGCTTCAACCTTGTACATGACTCCACGTCAAGAAAGACCTCGAATGTCACCATATCAGAAATCGTAAAGAGTTAAGTCTTCAAGGAGTGCGAGTGCCTCTCGTTAATTAGTTGTATGAATCGGCCACCAACAACTAAATTGATGATGCTTCATGTCAGGCGATCAAGCTCATTGAAGAAGATCTTGATAATATTACCTTATGGAATAACGTGATACGTGCACTTTCTCTACAAGTCTTTCATCTGTTCCCATGCATTATAGCGGTTTCACCATCATTTTGGACAAACTAATTAATCTCATCATTGATCTTCTTGATTTTAGTGGGAGGAAGGTATTTCTCTAAGAAGGCAGTAGATAGCTTATCCCATGTGGTGAATAAGTCAGGTGGCATAAAGAAGAACCACTCGCTCACTTTATCGTGTAGAGAGAACGGAAAAAGCTAAAGATAGATGACTTCTCATGGAATTCCTTGTACTTGATCGTGTTGCACAATTGTAAGAATTTGGTGATGTGTACATTAGGATTCTTGAAAGGGAGTCCTGCAAACTAATCCTATTAAATCATCTGGATAAGCCCCAGTTTAAGTTTGAAGCTCCTCGCTTTGATTTCAGGTTTGATGATGCAAGACTTGAAGCCTTTATGTTTGGACGGTTCTGGTCGCTTAGGGTTGTCTTCCTTGGTGGATGATTATTTTTGCCTCATCTTCCACATGCTCTTATTGTGGCAGGTTAGGATTGTTGCAATCTTCCATTGTTGTTTGCTCACTTGAAGTTTGTTTCGTAGAAAGTTGTTGTCAGTAGTCACAAACTCTCTTTCTGAAAGTTCATTTAATTTTAAGATCAATGATAAAGAGTTTCTAAGTTACTTATTTTGCAAAGTTTCAAATGAATGGAAGTATACAATAGTAATGGATCAATTATAAAATAAAGCACCATAAGCAAATTAAAAAAATAGAAAGAATCGTAATGATAACATAGAAAGAATAGAGAAAGCGAAGAACTGAGTAAAGGAGTATAAAGAGAAAATGAAAAAAGGGTTTAAACACAAAATCCTAAGTAACGTCAAATTTTTCGGCAATGGTGCCAAAATATTTGTTCAATTCCCTCCGTAAGTGCACAGGCTGTGAATCATAGTATTTAATAAAGATCGATCCCATGGAGAATTTAGGATTTAACACATTGCTTTTAAATACTTATATCAAATATCGAGAGAATAAGGTAGAGTAGAAAGAAAAGAATAGCAAAAAAAAAATTTGAGAACATAGAACGAGGATTAGAAATCACAGAATGAGAGAACCTAGGGTCTAAAGTTTCACATGTGGCGTTTGCAATGGATACGTAGTGCTTATTTAATCGGATATATGTTTTAAATAAAAAAAACTCTAAATTATCTTTGCACTTTCTCTTAAAATTCACAAGGCGTATTCTAATTTTTTAACCACCTATTGTCATGCGATTATGTTATATAGAATCCATTAAGTTATGTGGTCATTCATGAAATTTTTCAAGGTCATCATATCTATTCTCATGGTTAAAATTTTCAGATTTAATATCTTGATTATCGTATATTAGACTTTTACCTCTCGATTGCTTCACCTAATATATGAAATTATGTTGAAGCACGAGCTCAAACACGCAATCAGTGTTGAAATCATAAGATATCAAACTATCACAAAATACCTTTCATAAATAAAATAAAGTTATGATTTTTTTACATAATTAACATGTTATATCCTAAATATTAAATTATGGATTTAGCATAGCATGTTTATAATAAAATTTAAGCACAAAACAACATTGTACTCAAAGTCCATAAAAAATAGGTCAATTAAACTAAAAGAAAGAAGAACAAGAAAGCTTATTAGTTTGCAAGCCTCAATGGTACCTTGAACACTTCAAACAACTCATCGTCTCACTTCTTACCTCATGCTTTTCACTTACTCTCACTTCTGGACTTTAGCAAAGCACAAGGGTCATTCTAAGATACTCGAGGATGTGTATAACAAGTGTTTATATAGATCTCCTACAGATTAATTATGCAACCTGGCTTCAATGTGCAATAATTGTGCAACTCTAGGCACCAACATGTCTTGGGCCATGTTGGTCTCTGAATTGTGCAATTTGATATGCCTTTTAGAGTTTCGACGCCCAACACACCCCAATTTGCATTGAATCTTCTATTACACATTCTAGACCATTTTGAACACTGTTTTGCATCCTTTTGAATCTCCTAAATTATCAATTTGAATAAATATTGGTCCACGTGCTTCAATTCTCCAAGAATCATGCGAATTTTGCATCGATTTCACTTCCCTTCGCACGAATTGATCAATTGTAAGTGTTTTCTACTAAACAAAACTAAATCAATCAACATATGATTCAAATTATTTCAATCACTCAAATTCTCATTCAATTATCATCTAAACTATATAGTTTAAAAATAAAACAGCATGAATAGAATATTAAAGAAGACCTAAACAACAACCCTATTGGGTAGAAAACCTATGAGAAAGGGTGCGCCATATGAAACCATAAAGAATGATTAAGCAATGTTCAAGTTGATATAAGCTTGATAAGAAGGTCCAAAACTAATAGAAGAACAGCAAAACCTACTTCTATTATATCAAAAAAGGAAATGGATTTAAAGAATTGATGATTTAGGTTCTCAATATGTTGCATTTAATATAAACTCTATGAGAAGTGATCTAACAAAGAGAACAAGGTTTGTAGGTAGAATTACATCAAAATTAAATAGAACTAATTTACCTAAACTTTGTACTAGATAAGTACCAACTTAAAAACTAAACTGTGATTACAGATGTGCTTAAATGCTATAAAAATAATATATGATACATCAATAAAGGTTAATTAAGGCATATTATAGGAGAAAGAAAGTTGTTCTTAGAATTAGAAGTAAAATCAAGAGGAACATTTACCTTTGGGGATAAGAACAACAATAAAGTGGTTGACTTTAGTTAGTGGTTAGCCACACTGTTATAATTTTTGATGTCTTGTTAATTAATAATTTTAAATATTATTAGCAAATAGTTGTTGACTTCTGTTTTAAATTGATTGTTGTATATCTAAATACATGACTAAGGTAGGAGAAGAGTCTATTCATGTCAAAATTGATGAATCTGCTAACCTTAAAAAAGAGAAAAATAATGATGACGCCAAAGTTCAATATTCAAATTAGAGTGTAGTAGATCATCAAATTTCAACACAAATAAGGAATGCTGGGTTAATAAAAGGATGATGGTTTTATCAAGGCCTTGATAAAATCTAAACAATAGCATGGGACAAATAAAGAACATAATCTTGACTTATTTTAGAGATTGATGTATGGTCACTTGACAGACCAAGTACTTGGTGATATATATAACAGAATGAGACTAGATCATTATATTATTAAATATACGATAATTTTATCTTCCTCTCAAAAGTTGAGCTTACTTGCATAAATCAAGCTCTATAAGATAAAAATTAGATTCTGGCAATACAAGAAGGACTTATCCTATCAAGCATAATTATATGTGTAGATTAGTTCTTAAACCCAAAGATTCAAAAAATGACTAGTATCAAATGAGTTTATAGAAATAAATTGGGTGAATTTAGATTAATGCTGAGAAATAAGGTAAGATTAATAATAAAAGAACATTATCAAGAGAAAGATAATGATTTTAAGGAGTTTTATTCCCCTATTGAAAGCATTAAAGCTATTGAAATATTATTAGCTTTCACATATTATATGAATTTCAAGTTTTACTGAATAAATATCAAAAGTGTCTTTATAAATGATTTTATCGAAAAAAAAAGTATATGTGGAACATCCATCTAGGTTTGAAGATCCTCATTGTTGAAACTCTGTATTTAAACTCACGAAAGACTTACATGATCTTATAGAGGCTAGAATAACACCACACTCTTTGTTAACCGTTGTGATTGATATTCTTATTATAAAGATTTATGACAATGACATTACTTTTAGATCTGCTAACGAAAATTTATGCAAAATTTTTTTTCAAATTTATATAAGATGAATTTTAAACAACCTAAATGGAAAAGCTCAATTTTTTGGCCTAAGAATCCAAAAAAAGAACGGAATCTTATTCATCAAGTCAAATATATCAAGAAATTGCTAAAGAAGTTTAATATGAAAAATTCAAAATCATTTAAGGCTCCCAGAAGCACGTCAATAGATGAAGATGCATCAGAAGATTTGTTAACAAATATTTTTCACCAAGCCTCTAGTAGAAGATAGTTATAAAGAATTTAGTGTGCTTGATCATGTCTTTGATACATATGTTGATTGTATTTATTGATATTGATGTTTGGAATTATGATCGTATCATGTTATCTCTATCTTATTTTCACATATTGCATTATCAAGTTTATAAATCTAAATAGTTTTTTGCCATAAGTTTCTAGAACCAGCATGCCTTTACAAGACCTTAAACGATTTGATGCTATCTCTTCTTCTACCTCCTTCTATTAACCTTCCAACTTTTTAAATAGAAGTTGTGAACTTTGCATTTTCATCTTTACTTGCTACATATTTAACCACTCTTATCACTCTAACTTATGTACTTATGCTTCTACATATCTCTTTTATTATCAAAATTTATCATCATTTGAGTAACAATTATGCTGATAGAAGCAAGTGTCTTAAGGTCTTCAAATTCAAAGAAATAAAATAGATTATGTCAAAACAATATAAGGACAAATATGCTTAAAGTAATGACTTGAGATTTCCACAAGATTCAAGTTGATGACTAAATTGACTTACCAAAAATGAAATTAATAGAAGTTGAAGCTATGTGAAAAGATTCTCAAGCTTTAATCAACTCATTTAATCAGATGGTGTTGATAGAAGTAGTTGTAAAAGGAGCACCTTGAGTTTCCCTTATAACGGTTAGTTCTGGAGCTGCCCTTATAATGGTCACTTTTAATAGTTCTAGAGCAATGGTTCAAAATACATTAAGGGTGTGTTTGGGAAGTGGTAAAACTTTCAATAAAAAGTTTTTAGTATAAAATTTTTTAAATTGGTAGAAAAATGATGTGATATGACAGGAGTAACGATGATGAGTAAAAAAAATAAAGTTAAAATAGGTAGGTTAGATGTATAAGTATTTATGTAAAAATGATTAGAAAGTAGGATGGTTGTATAAAAAATATGAAAAAATAATTTAAAAAGGGTAGTTGTAAAAAGTAGAAAAGTTTTATGGTTTCCAATACACCCCCTATACACCCCCTAAATGAGTTTTAAGTCACTAACCTACCCCAAACAACTGGCCAAATGAAAATTAAAGAAATTTTATATATGGAGATTTATTGATGAGTAATTTGGTTATTCACTCTATATAAATCTCTCGACAAATATCAAAGTATCTTTACTCCTTAAGCTTTAAAATTTTAGCCATGTATTTAAAACTTCGGTTCTACTTAAACTTGAAGTTATTTGATGAAAAGTTTTCAGGTAAAAGTTATCAAGTTGATAGAAAATGATGTGATATAATAGAGATAATGATCAGGTATAAAGAGAATAAAGTTAAAACAGATAGGTTAGTTGTATAGATAGTTGTGTGGAAATGATTAAAAAGTAGGGTTGTTTGTATAGGAAAATGTGAAAAAATAATTAAAAAATAAAGTAGTTGTGGATAGTGAAAAGTTTTGGTTGACATTTTTTGTGACCAACCAAACACACCCTTAATTTTTTTAGTAGTCACATTCCATCACATAGTTTTTATATTTGATTATAGTTTTTATATTTGATTAAAGCTTTTAGTGCTGAATTCACACCCTTCTTGAGCACCTTGGTCATATGTTGAGACCCGCACACCATAAACCAAGTAAAAAAAAAAAGAAAACAGAAAATGTAATTGCTATTAACATACTAATTATCCTACTAAAAGTAAAAATATTGAGAGTACACATAAGGGAGGAAACAGATTACTAATATAAGTATAGCCACTAATCCTTATAGATTATGGCCTTGGTTTTGCAGTAATTTGAAACGACACTAGATTATAAAGGCTTTGGGTTTTGGCCCATGATCAAAAAGTACAAATGCTTTATATCTTCATTATTGGATCATAAATTGTTAAGCATGAACCTTTTATGGCTTGAAAATAGATGAATTTGAGAAAATATTGATAAAAGAGATGGAGAAATCTTAGGTAAGGAGGTTGTAGTGATTGTACTTAAGGATTTTACACCTTTAATGAAGAAATAACAACTCCCTTAACTTCTATCATTATTTTTCGATAGAGAATGCTAGCTATTTATAGCATTTTTTATTATTGAGTTGGGTTCCCACATTACTCCTTATTCATTCATTGGTTATGTGAAAAGCTTGAAATGCTTTTAAGCATTAGGATTATATACTAGACACTTATATATACCATTAATTTTTTAATAGCTATTGGATATTTACATTTCTCTCACATGTTGATATGAAGTTGGTTGCTCATATATTGAGTAATCCTGTTGGATTGTCTTTGATATTAGCTGTATCTATTTCCTTTTTTGTCTTTGAATTTGTTACTTGCAATTAGGCTATCATCTTTCTTATTTAGGCCTTTTTTAAAAGCTTACATAGGATTATAATAATGAGATCCATTAATGGACTGTTAGGAAACATGACTCGAGATGAAAGGGTCACAGCGGAAGCACACACAAAAAATATGACAAAATAAACAATAACAAGATCAAATGCAAGAAAACAACAAGAATTATGTAGAAAGCCCTTCAAACCAAGAAGGGAAAAACCACGAGAGAGAGAGAGAGAGAGATAATGATCAATTATAATAAATAGGTTATAGAGAGATATATCGAAAAATATTTCACACATATTCTCTAGATGTCTCATGCACACCCCAATCAAGAACACTTTGATAATTCTCTCTCTTAGGCCCCAATGGGATGCATCTCATGGTTCCTATGGAACCCCGACCGTGTATGCGTCATTTCGACCATATACGCGTCATTTCGACATTTGTAAATTTTGAAGACTATTTTATAAATAAATGAAAATTTATGAATGGATATGTGTGTTTGAGGTTGTAATAATGCAGTTGAGAATTTAACCCTGTGAATAGTGCACGTGAATAGTATACGTGAATAGTAAACAGGGGTTAAGATGTATGATTAAGAGTTAATCACTTGGATTAACTTAATCACAAAAAGACAAAATAGAGATTTAATCACTACAAGACAAAATAGCAATTCTTTTGGATATTTTAATCCAAGTTTGGATTTTTGTGGAAAAAATAGAAAAAAATTCATAAATTGCAATCCGGGCGTCGGAATTCGATGAAATTTTTTATGGATGGTTAAAAATTCATGATGGACATGATGAATGGATTAAGATGTGATGAAAATCCTGAATCAAAGGATAAGACGAAGCGCCAAATGCAAAATTAAAAAGTAGCTTAACTTTCATTAAAAGCTACTTTTGACTTTTTCTAAAAAAGTAAATAAATAAAAAATAAAAAAAATAAAAAATTAAATGCATTGCTGCTGCTGCTGGACGTGGGCAGGGGCAATTATTGGACCATGTGACTTTAATCAATGGCTCAAAATCATCCAAATCCTAAATTAACGGTTTAGATTTAATTAGCTTAAAATTAATTAAATAAAAAATAATAAAAATAGGTAAAAATAGGGCTGCTGGAGCAGGCATAGGGTGGGCAGCTCTTGGCTCAATGCAATTTCTAAAATTAAAAAGAAGTACCAATTTATAATTAAATACCTCAAAAGCAAGGGGGTAAATTCCAAATTCGTGAAAAATCAAGCACTATAAATAGGGATCAAGGGGTGAACGACCAAGGCAGTCCCAAGCTTGAGCAAGAGCTCATTTTCCACCCCCAAACACGTTTTTTCCCTTTAGAGAAAGAAGGAGAAAGTTAGAGAGAGAAAGCGTGGGAAAAAGAGGCGTATCTCCGCTTCGGGTAAGTGATTTCTACCCAAATTTCTTTTGGATGTTAATTAGGGTAAAAGCATGCTTAGATAATGCCTAAGCATGAGAAAATAAGTAAAGTTATAATGCTTAATTAGAATTATGCCAAAACATCAAAAATTTGGAGCGAAGATAACGCAATCGGGAAGATAGCCTATGATATGTGAAAATAATGCTCCAAAAATGATAAATGATGATTTGGGATGTATGATTATGATAAATATGATGTTAGAATAATGATATATTAATTTCATGATTTTTGAAATTAAGGATTATGCTTAAGTGAATTTATGATGATTTTTAGTACATAGAGAAAATGATTTTTTTTTGCCAAGTAAATGATGATAAATTCAAAATATAAGAAATGTCCAATGATATACTAGGCATAAGGTATGTCATGGTATTTTTTATTTTTGAAAACAATATCAATTTTTAAAACCCATGAACAGTAACCACGTCGCTGTGAACAGTAACCACGGATGAACAGTGATTTGCTACAGCGATTTACTACAGTAATCTGCTACAGTAATCTGCTACAGTAATTTGCTACAGTGAACAGCGTGATTTTGGAGAAAATTTGGAAATTAATATTTGAATATAAGTATGGAATTTTTGAAGAATTTATGGACAAAAATATCTATGTAAAGAAATAATGCCCAAATATTATAAAGCATACATGGGAAATAGCTTAAATAGAGGAAATGAAATATCCTTTGTCCTTGAATAGGAAAAGGAAAAGAGAAGGTCGAAGACACCTCCTAAGAAGGTAAGCAAGTTATATGTTTTGCAAATTATTTCCAAAATGCTTGAAATTATTTGCAAGTTGCTTTATGAAATTTATTTAAGGTTGGCCATACCTATAACTGCTTTACATGAACTGAAGTTCGTTTTGTGAAATTATTTATTAAATGCTTTTTATGAAATTGTTTATGATTTGCAAATATCATGTCGGCATGTGTATGAGAATGAGCATGTGCACGAGGAATAGGCCTTAGTCGAGGTAGTAAGCGGACCGGATGTCCCCCTCGCTATTGCCAAGTCGCTTAATAGGCCCAGGCCGGCGGCGACCTCCCTGAAATGGGAGCATGTATGGGATGGGCGCCTAGCTAGCGTTGCATCCAAAGGAATGTCATGAATGCTATGAATGCATTGCATTTGCATTTATGAAATGCATGAAAATGATTGAAAAATTATGTATAGCTTGCTTACTGAGTATTATTACTCACCCATGCTTTTTCAACAACAGACAGGAAATGATGATGAAGGCAGCATGCCAAGTGTTATGTTGTTTTTGATATAAATGATGTTTATGTAAACTTTATGTAAAGACAACGATGATAATTTTGAGATGAAAAGGGAATATTTTTATTCCAATGAAAATGTTTATGGAATAGTTTTTGATCATAACTGTGTTATGTGAAATATATTTCAAATTGGATGAATGATGGAAATATTCCATGTATTGATGAAAGAAAAAAAAAAAAGAATCCTGCCGTGTGATCAGGGCAACAATCCTGAGTCACGTTTACCAATCAAAACGATCCCGGAGTAAGGCTTCTAGGCACCTCGGTTCGGGGCGCCACAGTTCCACAAAATTCCTAATTAATACGCCTATAAATAGAACTCCTATGAGTACTTTCACAAAACCATACGTAATCTCAAACTCATATAACTAAAATAGGCAAAATACAGGACATATCTAACATAGATTAATCTTATGATGCTATATTAGTCCAAATAATTCTACTTCCACTCCTTACATGGCTTGTGCATTGATACCCCTCAAGTATTATAGGCTCTTCCACAAACTCACCTTATATGATATTAATCGTAGCCACATTACTGTTTGCATTCTAGATGTATTGAAGCTTTCTTGTAAATAAGTACATGACTTTAAAATAAACGTTCTATATTGTGCGGATGTTTGTTAAAATGTAAAACTTTTCACTCTCCATAACTATTCTATTTTTTAATTATTTCTTTACCTTTCTTTATACAATTATCATACTTTTCAATTATTTTTACGTAACTACCCACACATCTAACCTATCTATTTTAACTTTATTCTCTTTACTCCTCATCATTACTTCTATCATGTCACATTATTTTCTCACATTTTAAAAACATTTATACTAAAAAAATTTTATCAAAAATTTTAGCAATTTCCAAATACACTCTCTATTGGGAACTTGTATAATATCTCCATGTTTGAACTTCTTCTCTATAGCAGTAAAGGGATGTGAATGTGTTTCTCTAGAAACTTAAATTGCTCTAATTTTAAGGTCGTGTTTGGTAACAAATGAATGGGAATGAAGAATGTAAAAGCTAACATATTAATTACTCAAATACTCTACTTTCTTTCATTTTTATCTTTATATTTTAATAATTTTCTCATATTTTCCCTACAACTACCCTATTTATTTTTATTATGTTTTCAATTTACCTCTATCATATTTATTTCATTTCCTGTTATCTATGTCGATTCTCACATTACCAAATAGACCCCAAATGATTTGCAACTTATACACTCACTATCAAGACTCTTCAATATATCTTCATCTTACTTGGAGCATTAATTGGCCCAATTTTCATGAAACTTTGTGGACATAATATGTAATTTGTGGAACAATATGAGTATCTAAGCAATTAACATCAAACTAAATGGTTATATTAGCAAATTATACTTTTTATTTAACAACCGTTAAATTTCAGCCCTTAACATGGGTACGTAAGTAACTTTGGTGAAACTTTATAGGGGTAATATATAATTTGTAAAACCATCTAGGTATATCAATAATTAGCATCAAACTAAGTGGGTATATCAACAAATTACACTAGAGAGATTGGTTTCAAATTCTGCATTTCATTTGTCATCATTTTTCAATTTGATTTCAGACTATCATTACTAAATGATGATAATAGAAGTTTAGAAGCCATCATAATACGTTAGATACTTTTCAAGGTTTATGAGCTCTAGAAGGGTTTCAAAGAGTTCCAACAATTCTAGATTATAGTCTATCAAAATCTTCTACCTCAACTCAGATTAAACCAATGTTGTCAGAACCGTACCGGTGATTGAACCGGTAAAGGTACTGGTCTGATTCGAATCGGTCCGACCGGTTAATCAAACCGGTTCGAACCGATGATGTCATCATGACATATTTATGATGTCATAATTATTAAAAAATTTTAAATTTTAAATAAATATATTGAAAAAAATATATTTTTATAAATCTTAAATATATATGTTAGATTTTAAGGACCACAATATAAGTACGAAACATGCAGGAAAAAATTAATAGCAAGTTTTAAAAAATCTTTGAGCATGAATTTTAAAAAAATTAACTACATTAACTGAGAGTGCATAAAGCATATCGTTAATTGAAATAGTGGTTGTATATTTAATTATTTACGCAAGATGCGGTATCATTTAATTAAGTATAATATTTTATTAGCTATATTATAATTTTTTTGCTATACAATTAATTATGAGAGTAATATTAATTACATGAGTTGCACACACAAAATTAGGCAAAAAAATTATGTATTAATTACATGAGTTGCACGCACAAAATTAAATACGCACAAAATTAGGCAAAAAAAAATACGTATTAATGATTTAATGTATACCTAAATAAAAATTGCTAAATAAATAAATGGTATGAGAGTATTGAGTACCCTGTTGCTGTTGATCGGAGAGACAGGCACCGCGAGGCGGCGGTGGGCGCTACCAGAGACGGCGAGCAGCGATACAACAAGCAGTGAGCGGATAGCAAGACGGCGACCAGCCTGCTGGCGAACGGCAGCTTGAGGCGAGCTCGGCGGACGGCGAGGCGCACAGCGCGGTGGACGGTGCAGGGGCGTGCTGGGCGTGTAGTGGCGGCGCGTGCCGATGCTGAGGAAGAAATGCAGGTAGACGGCGTGGGCGCATGTTATGCGGGCAGGCAGTGCCGGAGGATTACGCGGCTGACGGTGCAGAGGCGGACGGTGCGATGGTGGCCCGTGCTGGTGCTGAAGATGAAGCAGGCGCGTGAAGGCCGGTGCGGCGGAGGGCGCGGGGGCGTGCTACGGCGGCGCGTGCTGACGCTGAGGACGAAGCTTGGGCGGACGGCAAGGCGGAATCGGGAGCGGGCGGCAGATTAGGAACTTAGGGTTTGAGCAGTGATGTGAGGAAGAGGAAGGCGAGCAGGGGCGATTCGATTTCGAGCATTCGACGGTTTTTTTTTCAATCGTTTTTTTTAATATATATTATTAGAAGGCCAGCCCGTCCGACCGGTCGAACCAGGTTGGACCGGATATTCAGGTTCGATCGTCGATTCGCCGGTTCGAACGGTTTTTCACATTCAAACCGAACCGCACCGAACCGAACCGGAATCTGGACCGGTTCTCGGTCCGACAGGCCGGTCCGGTTCGGTTCTGACAACACTGGATTAAACACTAAGTTTCCACTAGCTTAGTAACCCGTAAAATATTTTCTTTTAAGTTCAGGAAGTTATTCCCAAAGTTTTTTTAAAAAAATAATAGTGACAAATAATGATAATAAAAGTGGGATAACGCCAAATATACATATTACTTTTAGGTATTATTCTAAATATACTTTCAAATTTACCTAAGATTCAAATATGTTTGGTTGGGAATAAAACTTTTTTATGAAATTTTTTTGGTATAAAAGTTGTAAAATTAATAGAAAATGATGTGATGCGATGAGAAGTAAAGAGAATAAAGTTAAAATAGATAAGTTAGTTACATGGATAGTTGTGTGTAAATGATTGAAAATAGAGTAGTTTATATAAAAAATGAAGAAATAATTAAAAAAGATAGTTATTGAGAAGTTTTTAATTGAAAAGTTTTGGTTGAAAGCTTTTGTGTCCAACCAAACACACCCAATGTTTTAATTTAGGGCGCCCATACTCTACGTGCTCGTGCATTGCTCTAGTAATGCCTCCCGCTAGAAAATTATTTTTAATTTTTTGAGCAATGCGTTCAGTTATGAAAATATTTTAATTTTTAAGCAATCAGTCCTGTTAGAAAAATATTTTAATTTTTAATTTTTATAAATTATTAGGCACGCTTATATATTTTCTTTCTTGTAAACTTTTACAATGTTTTAAATTTATTTGGTATTTATTTAAGTTTTTGAAATGAATTAAAAAGTGGATACATGTGTCACGTAGATACATATGCCTTTCTTTTTAATTATTTTCAAAAATTGAAATAAAATTTCAAAAAATGTCAAATTTCTCGAAGAATAAGATATGTTTGTTAAGATTGAAAAAATACAAGAAAAAAATTTGGTGGAAAAGTTTTTGAAATAGGTAAAATAATGACATAATATGATAGAGATAATAATTATGAGTAAAGTAGATAAAGTTAAAATAAATAAGTTAGTTGCACGGAAAGATATGAAAAAGTGTACTGTAGGGTAGGATAATTGTATGAAAAAGTGCGTGGAAAAGTTATGAAACTTAAAGGCAGTGTTGTTAAAACCGGACCGGACCGGCCGGTCCGACCGGTTCGACCGGGAACCGGCCCAATGTCCGGTTCGTTTACCTACGGTTCGGTTTAACTGAATTAAACCGCTCGAACCGTAAAACCGGCGGTCGAACCGGACGTTCCGGTTCGACCGTATGCGACCGGTTCGGTTACGCGGATGTAAAAAAAAAAAAAAAAGTGACGACGCGAATGCCGAATAGAAGCCGCGGATGCACCGAGGAAACCGCCGTCAATTGGGCCCTCCTTTTTATAAAATTGACCTGCTCAAGTTCCTGTTTTTTGCATGCTCTGTATTTTTTATTTCGTTTTTCCGATCTTGCCCCTTAGTTTCCTGGTTTCTAAAGGGGTCAATGCATTGTGAAAAAAAATAGCAATTTCGAAATGGGCTGCATTATGGAATTATTTTGGACCATCCAACTTGCGGCCTCAATGCATGTCATTGCTGAAAATATTTAAAAATCCAAAATATATATATATATATCTAAAAAGGTAAAACTTAGTTTATAAATTAAATATAACTAGATTGACATATTTATAAAAATATTTTTCAAAAAAACAAAAAATATATTTTTTAGCCGGTCGAAAAGAATCAGTGCTCAAATATATATTGTTTATATTAAGTAAGGCCTACTACATGTCAAATACAGAATACTAGCTAATAGGTTAGATATACTAAGAAATGCATGTTTAGAGATTTTTTAAATCTTGCTATTAATTTTTTTGCATATTTTGTACTTATATTGTGATTTTTAAAATCTAACATATATATATTTAGGATTTATGAAAATATAATTTTATCAATATATTTATTTAAAATTTAAAATTAATTTAATATTAATGACATCATAAATATGTCATGCTGACGTCACCGGTTTGAACCGGTTTGTTTAACCGGTCAAACCGGTTCGAACCAGACCAGGTCCTTTTCCGGTTCAATCACCGGTTCGGTTCTGACAACATTGCTTAAAGGTTTATAAAAGACTAAAAAAATTAAAAACAATATTTTTCTAACCGAAAATAGAGGATCCGCGCACTTTAAATTAATAACATATATACAAAAATGGTTGGATTCCATGGGTAAACCATGGAATCAAGTGTATGGTTGGATTCCATATATACTAACCGGAAATAGAGTAGATTCCATATATTTTCGCCTGCTGAGAAATTTTAAAATCTATTTTGAGTATACATACAAAATTTGGCATTTTTAAACCTCATACAAATTTTGGAATCAAGATGTAGGCTCCAACATGTATTTCTTAAATATAAAATTTTATAAACTTTGAAGAATATTTACTATTTATTTTTAATATTAAAAATTAGAAAAATCAACTATCTGGCGCTTGAAAAGTTGAATTTTTAATTTTCAATATTCTAAAATAAACATTAAATGCATCTATTTTTATAGATAAGAAATACATATTTGGGCCCATGTATTACTGTCGAAAAAGTGAAAATAAAATTGAAGAAAAGGGATAAATCAGACGTTTGCATTGCATTCTCCCAACTTGCATTTTAGCATGATATTTTGACTGATATAAAAAAAAGATGTTTTGACATTTTGAAGAATAAACCCAAAAAAAATTCTTTTGGGGAGCTATTCAATGCAATGCGAGCTTTTGCTTTACCATTTTAAAAATTTCCTTTGACTTTTTTGGCAACAAGATGTATGCCCAAACAAGTATTTATTATGGTTTGCCAAACTATTTGACATTTTTTAGCTGGTGCTGGTCAAGTACGCTGCTGTGGCTCACGCACCAGTGTTGCTCCTCTTTTTTTTTCATTAGCGTCGGTTTTCAAGGCTGTGTTGTTGCTGACGGACAAGTGTCGGCACGTCAATGGATTTCACATTTTGAAATGGCAGTAGAGCCCGTTTGAAAATCTGCAACGACAGGTGAAATGACGCATTTTACACTGACAACCCTAGCATTAAAAAGTTTTGACAAATTGGGCAAGTTTTATGCCATTCCAAACAAACCGTATATGTAAAATTTTATAATTTTTAGATAACGTTAATTGATTATTTTTGAATATTGAAAATAAAAAAAATTCAATTGTTAGGTCCAAACATGTATTTCTTAAATATAATTTTTAATATTAAAATTAGAAAAAATAATTGTTAACCGCTTGAACTAAAAAATTTAATTTTCAATATTTAAAAATAAAAATTAAACATTATCCAAAAATTATAAAATTTTATATAAGAAATACATGTTTGGGCACATATATTAGAGCCAAAAAGTGAAAATAATTAAAGAAAAGAGATGAAGCAAACATTTGCATTTAAAAAAAAAAAAACCAAAAAATTTCTTTTGTACCTTGAGGCTTGCCTCTCTGGTAATACATGACATCTATATGCCACAAGGTCTATGGTTTGACCCACTCCAATATAATTTAAAAAATTCTTTACTTGTGCTTTTACTGAAACTATTAGAAAATTTTCTAAAAATATGAATGACTTATTAGGGGTAACACTTAGATAAAAATATCTGTGAGGTTGTGCATTCTAAAATGAATACGGTAGATTCCTATTTTATACCCGTAAGGTAGGATAATTTCTAAGTAAAAAAAAAAAAAAACTTAGTTCAATTAGGTTAGGGAAAGTTATAAGATCCAGTACCCAAAACTAACCTGTATCACTAATATATATTTTATGAAATATCTTTTATATTAAAAGATAAATATATTATTGAAACATATAGAAAATTGTTTACTTCATCTATTATTTAGTACATTAAATAGATATATTCAAAAAATTATATTATTGTCATCTTGATTATAGATTTTTAAGTAAGACTTGTAATAAAGTTATAATTTTCAAATGTAATATAAAACTATTTTCAAAAAACTAATTTAAAACTAAAACCAAAATTAACCCGACCTTAAAAAAATATAGTAAAAGAGGCATATAACTGACTTAGCTAAAAATAAGATGAATAGAAGTTATGAGAATAGAGTAAGAGCAGAGTTGATTTCGAATCAAACTTACCTAGCTGAGTAGCATCCTTAGGGCTTACTGGTGTGCATTGAAGCTATAAAGGGCTCATTTTACAATGATTCAAATGTGGTGGAATTGTTTTGCAAAATAGAAAAACATAAAGTTAAAAATACAATTGTATATACTAATAGTGCCTATTTTAACTATTCGGTAGCAAAAATTTGAATGTAGGGTCTTTTTGTAAAATATCAAAATTTGTATGCATATTCAAAATAAATTTTGGAATGAATCCATATGCATAATTGAGTTAACCTGATGGACATTTTTCAGAATTTAAAAATTGTTTAACAGATCAAAAATGGCATTTGTAATTCGCAGTTACCTGATTGAATTCTATACAGGGTAATTTACATATATATTCATGTAGTTTTACAAGTTGCATATTACCCCTACATAATTTCACCAAAATCGCGTATTACCTCTATGTCGTTATCTATCATTAATACCTTGCCTAAAATGACGAAAATGTCCTCATTGATAATTTATAGATATACCCATATAATTTGACGCTAATTACAGATATACCCACATAGTTTCACGAATTGCATATTACCTCTACACAGTTTCATGGGATAATATGTAATTTTGGTGAAACTATGTAGAGGTAATACGGAATTCGCAAAACTATGTGTGTGTCTCTGCAATTAGCTTCAAACTATGTGGGTATATATGCAAATTACTAACAGGACATTTTCGTCAAGGTATTAATGACAAGTAATGTCATGGGGTAATATGCAATTTTGGTAAAATTATGTGAGGGTAATATGCGATTCGTAAAACTACGTAAGTATATCTGCAATTTGCATCAAACTACGTGGCTATATATGCAAATTACCCTTCTATATTATGGATGTTAACGGATCGGGTTGGACGGGTTGGAGTCTAATCCTAATCCTAATCCATTTAAAATGTCTCAACCCTAATCCGTTTATTAACCCATTTAAAAAATCTCAACGCTAACTCATTTACAAATCATTTAATAAATGAGTTGGTGGATTGTTAACGGGTTGTATAGCAAATAACCTGAAAGCCTAGACTCTAGTAGATAATGATCTTGCTGTGAGAGACGATAGGGTGTTTTAAGCGTAAGGAAAATGAAAATAGGGCAGTAACGGAAAAATAGAATTAGAGCAGTAGAGAAATAAAAATTAGGTGACTGGATGGAGACTTAGAAAGGAACCAAGGAGTTTACATGTATATATATAAAACTTTAATGAGTTAAGTGAGTTAAATGGGTTGAACGAATTAAGCAAGTTGAACAGATTACATGGGTTAAATGGATTACTAAACAGGTTGACGAGTTATAAAATCTCAACCCTAATCTATTTATTTACTTAAATGGTTAAATAGGTTATGATCGGGTTGGCAGATCATAACCCGTTTATTCAAAAATCCTAACCCAAACCCATTTATAAATGAGTTAGACTAGCAGGTTGACGGGTTGACATGATCATTAACACCCTTATTGTATATATATCTTATAACCTCGTCTGGAAACTTTGACGATGATATGAAATACAATCCGATTGCATTGAGAACCATTTACATCTCGAGCAGTGTGTATTCCAATAAAAGCAGCGTGTATATATCTTTTTTATACATGCAGTGTGTATATTTGGAATTTTGAAACTGTAAAAATTAGTGAAATTGTACAACTAACGATAATTTTACAGTAAAATTATGCATATTTACCCAACAAAACACATTGGAATTCATTTGAAAAACTCCTAGCCACCGATCTGGACCCATACATATATAACTAATCTCATCCGAGAATTCATCCATGCATGAATTGATCCGACGATTGACGATGCATTTCGGCAAAAAATTTATACGAACACCCAATTCAACTGTTTGAATTCCATTTTACTTTCCTTCCAACCTGATACGGCCTACAAATGAGAAGCCAACAGAGCAGCAGCTTTCTTCAGCAAATGAAGCAGAATCAGCACACATACACCTCCATAGGCTGCTCTTTCAACAGACCCAACCCTAGGAGAATTCATCATGAGATAGATTGCATCAGTGGCAATGCAGATCCAAGCAATACCTTCCAAGAAAATCTTGAGCAAGACACTTCCTCTGTCCTCCCCCACCAAAGCACAAACAATCCTCAAGCACAAAGTAGCCACCACAGACAGCATGGTCATGGACCAGCATCTGTAAGAAATGATGCTCCCCCCAGCAACCAGAGCCTCCCTGCGACAGATACAAGACCCGCATTCGCCTGAAAAATGGGAAAATAGCAGAGCTTCCAAGCCAGTGTAGTAAGGTAAGATGACAGAATCCAAGTACAAGCTGGCATGCAGAATCCCGGAGATAACAGACACTTCAAACGCCACGTATTTGATGCTTCTCTCACCTGGGTTCTTGAACGCCAGGGCAGAGATGAGCACGAGCTGGAGGACTGCAGGGCCGACGTCGGAGAGGGAGAAGGCGGTGTTGATTCGGTGGCCTTTGGCCAGGGCGAGGAGGATGATGGGGAGTGCAAATGGACCTGATGGCAACCAATAGCGCCGTCTGGTACTGATGGGTTTGGCGTCTGTGATTGTGTCTGTGAGGGTGAAGGCGAGGGTGAGAAGGAAGGATGCTGCGGTGAAGAAGAGGAGGGAGAAATCGACGAGGGGCGGGTAGTCACCGGGGTAGACGCTGCTGCAGAAGTAGTGGAAGGGGCAGAGGAGGGGGTCTGTGGTTTCTTCGAACTGCCATCTGGTGCACTTGAAGAAGGTGGTGGTGATGTTTTCAGCCGTCCGATCATCGTATTGGAATGATGAGTGCCGCAGAATCCCACCCATGATTATGTTCTTCATGCCTGAATCTCTTCAGCATTAGATGATGTTAGGTTTTGCTTGAAATTGGATGTACATATGTTCGTTGGGTTGGTTGGAAGGTTGCTATAGTTCCCAAGGACGTGAAAGAAAACCAACCTGACTTAGTGGTGGAGCAGGGGGTGGCCACTGTGGCCATTGGTACGGTGCCGCCACTGTCCCAAATCGCTTTTTGATACATTTGCAAGTACGTGGATGAGGAAAGTAGTACACTACTTGTACTTAGGTGTTAACGGATCGGGTTAGACAAGTTTGAATTTAATTTTAATTTTAACTCATTTAAAATATCTCAACCCTAATCAGTTTATTAATCCATTTAAAAAACCTCGACCCTAACCCATTTACGACCCATTTAATAATCAGGTTGGTCGGCTGTTAACAGGTTGTATAGCAAATAACCTGAAAGCTTAGACTCTAATAAATGATGATTTCACAATGAGAGACGAGAGGATGTTTTTGGCATAGGAAAAATCGAAATAGAGCAGTAACAGGAAAATGAAATTATGGCAGAATGAAAAAATAAAAATTAGGTGACTAGAGGAAGACTTAGAAAGGAAAAATAACAAAGGGGTTTACATGTATATATATATAATTTTAATGAGTTAAGCGAATTAAATGGGTTTAACGAATTAAACGGGTTAAACAGGTTATATGGGTTAAATGGGTTACTAAACGGGTTAAAAAGTTATAAAATATCAACCCTAATCCATTTATTTAATTAAATAGTTAAATGGTTGGCGGATCATAACCCATTTATTCAAAAATCTCAACCCAAATCCATTTATAAACTGGTTGGACGAGCGCGTTGACGGGTTGACCATAACCATTAACACCCCTGCTTCTACCCCACCTTTTACCTCATGTATTGTGCCCACTTCGCATGTGTGGCATACAACAGCCGCGCACTGTTTTTCTGGGACAGTGGGAGCATTGCTGTAATCCTTTTGCTATTTACGTATGTCGTCCGTATAGTGAGGTTCCTATTTAATTGGCCATAGAAATCAATCAAAATCTATATACAAAATTATCACTGCCTGTTCCATTGTATTAAGGGGTGTTGCCCGGGAACATGTGCATATGTAACAAAATATTAGGGATTGTTGTATTGTATCGTGTACTAAAATTTGTCAAAATTGCAAATATAACTTTAAATTTTGTATAAAATTGCAAGCATGTTTCTTTGGTTATGATCCCTTCAGAATTTTCTCTAAAATGACGAAATTATATTTTAAGCTAAGGTATACACTTGCAATGTTTACAAATATTATAGATATATTTGTTATTTTATTATGTTACCTTTTATGGGTATTATAATTTTTTTTACAAATATGATTCTTTCAATTAAAGAGCATTATCGTCATTTTATGAAAAATTCTAACAACATCTTAGTAGAAGAAACACATTTATAATTTTATGCAATTTCAACAAACTTATAATATTATATCGATATGATTTGCTTTGGTCCATCCAATTATGATAAACTCAACTCTGTGTAGCCTCACAAAGCATTGCAGGGATTCACACGTGATTTTCAACCTCTTATTAACTGCAAACTAACCTTAGAATGAAAACTAAGAGGAAATACGCGCCGACTAGGGGAGTAACTTAGTACGAGTCCGTCCAAACTCGCCTTACTCAACCTGGTTTCAAAACCAAGTTTGGGTTTCATTTTTGAATTTTTTTTCAAATTAGACCTGGTTTCAACTGACCCACGGAAAACTCGAAACCACCACCAGATTTGCATCAACCTGGTACCAAAATCCATACTCGATCAGAACCCAATATTTTTCCTAATTTACGAAAATAATTATATTTATTCATGCATTAAGTATTTCAATAGTTTTAGAATTAGTCGCACTAAAACTGAACATATAGGGTATGTTTGGTAATGGTTAAAAAATGTCAAGTTAAAACTTTTCAATCTAAAACTTTTTACTCTCCACGACTATCATATTTTTTAATTATTTTTTTCACATTTTCCTATACAACTGCCCTACTTTTCAATCATTTCTACACAACCACCCACACAACTAACATATCTATTTTAACTTTATCATCTTTACTACTCGTCATTACCCCTATCATATCACATTATTTGACAACTTTTACTCTTCAAAACTTTTCATCAAAAGTTTTATCCATTCCCAAACACACCCATAAAATGTAATTTTAATAATAGTGAGAACCCGGATGAGAAACCAATTAAGATTTTAGATCAAGTGGTAACAAGAACTAATCACTTCGGTACTTAAGATCAATAGTTCAAGAGAACGGGGAAATTGAGAAAGATATAATACATAGAATTCAAGCAGGATGGAAGAAATAGAGAAGTGCGTCAGGAATTTTATGTGACCGTCGAGTTCCAATCAAATTAAAAGGAAAATTTTATAAGACTGCGATTAGACATGATATGCTTTATGGGGCAAAATGTTGGGCAGTTAAATAACAATATATACAAAAAATGAGCGTAGCGGAAATGAGAATGTTAAAGTAGATGAGTGGTAAAACAAGAAAAGATAAATTAGGAATGAAATAATTCGAGAAAACTTAAAAGTGAGATTAATTTGTGATAAAATGAGAGAAAATAAATTAAGATGGTTTTGTCATGTTAAAAGGAGACCTTAAGTAGCACCGGTTTGGAAAACAGAGTCTATCTAAGTAAAAGGTAGTAGGAGAATGAGAGAAAGACCCAAAAAAATATGGATAGAAGTAATTAAACAAGATTTAAAAATATTACAAATTACAGAGAATTTAGTCTTAAATCGCCAAGAGTGGTGTAACAGAATCCATGCAGCCGACTCCAGCTAGGTGGGAAATGGCTTATGATGATGATGATGCATTAAGTATTTCAACTATAATTGTGATAAAAATTATTCAATATAATCATAATCTAATTAAACTATAAAACGTTCATTATAAAACCTAAATGCTATATACGTTTGTCCATGAAGGTTGAATATATTACATCTATATTAACTTTACTCGTAATAATTATAAATATTCAAACTCTTTAAAATTATTGCACATAAACTAATTAACTACGAGATATACAAGTCTCGCTTTTATTAAATTTTATATAATAATCTCCTGTAATCTCATTTATTTTTCTAACCTTGATTGTTATGTATAAAGTCATTATGCTCATTATATTTAGAATTATCTTTTAATCAAAAGACTAATTTTTATCAAAATAAAATATATTATAGGTCATATAAATATATTCGCGTGTAAATTATTCATATGCGAATCCAATAATATTTAAAAAATTCTTTATCTTTATCGGTAATTTTATTATTGGTTTGAGATTAACTCGGATTTCAACCCAAAACCAAGACCAAAACTAATGCCAACTTAGTTCGACCCAAACCCAGATTCTAATATTAGAGTTAGTGTTTGGGTTCACCTAAACCTGACAAGCTTAGAGTTTGTTCACTTCAACCTAGTACAACCCTAATCAAGTTGCGCCCCAAACGCCAACAGACAAATATAAAGAGGAGAATAGTTCACATTGAGCCAATGTAGAGGGTCATTTTACAACATGGGTCCAACAGAATAATCATCCAAGAGACAAATTTCAAATGCTGGGCCTTGGCTGCATGAATCTAAGTTATCTTTCACTGTCGTTTGGTGGGCTGGTCTAACAGAAAAGTCTTGACTTAACAGAGATTCATGCTGTCCATTTCTCCACCTACATAAGCACACACGTTCTACCTAAAATTTTTTTACTTTTCCACTTCATTTAAGAAGCATTAATTAATGGCCGTCTTGGTCATTTTCAGCTTTTAAGTCCTGGAAAAGCATTGCAGGTGTCGTTGCAGATGTAATGTATCTGTTGAGTGAGAACATGAAATATCTAGACAACTTGGTTGTCAAGGGTTGTGATTAGGTAGGACAGAAACAAATTTTGGACAATGGCCGTTCAAGTATCGAGAAGAGGATAAACTGGATAAAAGGTGGTTTGTGTTTGTTAAGTTGGAGGATTCAGGTTGGTTATGGCATGAGGACATATAAGCAGATTTGGGAATGGCTGGCTACAAATTGATCAGATCTTCATCTTGTCACCACTTTCATTCTTCAGATTATTTGGTTTTTTTGGAGAGATCTTCATGGCTCCTATCCTGATTATGCAATGCTCTGCTCCCTACCTGGCCTCACCTAAGAAACGAAGACCTGTTTCCTAAAACCTCAAAGTTAGAATGACCAGGATCTAAATTTATAAAACACTTGTTATCTTAGGAAGAATCACAAATCAATCACCATTGATTAGGTTGGATTCTGAATTAGAAAACTTAAGTCGCTTCATGTCAGCTATTTTGGGTTTTCAGCAAAATAGTATTGATGACTAAAGCAAAACATTGAAAACATGTCACATAGTTCTAATCTCTCCAGTTGTAGTTTTATATATTGAAGCAGCGTTATTAAAACTGGACCGAACCAGTGAGGACTGGTTCAACCCAGAACTGGTCTGCCTCCTGGTTTGATTTAGATTGGTCTGATGGCTGGTGGCAGAAAACTGGATGATCCAATAGGGCATGTTTGAGGCAGGGCTTTTGCATGTCAAGAACAGTAATAATAATGATGTAGACACCCCTTCAATGTGCTTAAAATATGGGCAGTCCCCAATAACCCTTTTGGCAAAATAATATGAGAAGAATGCAGCTGATTCAGATTTAGAAAATTCAGACGAAGATAGGTGTTTGAAAAGCCAAGGATGAAGTTCTGAAAATGCAATATTAAGAGTGGCCAACAATTTGAAGATTATGGAGATAGGAAGCTGCCAAAAAAAAAAAAACAAGAAGAAGAAGAAAAGAACAAGAACAAGCACGTAGCCAGGCATAAGTAAAGGGCATTGAGTCTAATATTATGACAACAACATCACTACTTGGTGCCTAAGAAATGCAATTTTATTCAAGGCCCCTAGGTAAGTAACATTTCCAATAAGGTGGGAAGCAACATCGCAACAACTCAAGCATGCCAAAGTTTCGTACATCTAGCCAACAATTCTATAAAAGAAGGCGTCCAATAGCATTCTAACACACGCAGAAACAACCGAGGAGCTCAGGAAAATCGTGCTGCCATTCTCCTTTGTTTCCATTCTCTGCAACCCAGCCATCTCTTTAGCTTTCCTTTTTCATTTTCCATTTCCCATTTCTAGCAATGGTTTAGGGCTGGAAACTTTGAATCTCGGTAATTTGGTGTCTTGTTCAATGAAGAAATCAAATTCCAATCGCTCATGATAGATTGGTGGCGGCTCCCCTTTTTGACTAATCTGTGTGACGCTTTGACATTGCATTTATGAATGCCTAGATTAGGAAAGAGGGATTTTTTTGGGGTGGATTTAGCCTAGGGGCATTCAGGCTAATTGATCCATCTACATCTTTTTTCTTCTTTTTTTTTTAGCTTCTCTTTACAAGAATCAATGGCGGGTCGAGACCTCACAATGAGTTCTCGTCTGACAACAAAGACAACCCTTCTCGTGCTCGCTCTTATATGATTTGTTAAGCGAAGGTAGTTTCTAGTTCTTCTTTGTGCATTGAAACTCATGACAAATCGGGTAATTTTGTCCTATGTCATCCTACGCAGTAAGTACCTTACATAAATTGCACCTCTACAAATTACTTAAATAACTATAAAAATTATTATTTTTTGAAGTTTAAAAAATATACACGTATCCAAAAATTACTAAAAAAGGCAACTTGCAAATATACCTCCATGGTATAATCGTAATCCAATTGCAAAATTATAAATTACCCCAACTATTTTTACATATCATCAAATTATCCATACCATGATAGCATTGGTATATTTGCAAATGTATGGAACTATGTGAAGAAATATGCAATTTTGAATATACTTGCAATTATAGTCAACATGCAGCTATATTTGCAAATCGGAGGAGATAAGGCAGAGGAAATTTTACTATTTAGAACGATCTGCAAATAAATTAAGATACAAGTACAAAACTTTATACTATCATAGTCCGACTTCAGAGGAATTAGCTATAGAGATTTCTTTTTTATTTTAAAAAAACTGTAGAGATTCTTCTTGAAGACCCAAAAATAATAATAATAATAATGGAAAAGACAAAACGAAGATCATCCTTAAACCACACTCTGATAATAAAGAGTTCTCTTAAAAATGAAAGAGAAACATTTTCCTTGTCAACAATGTGTCGAATCCACGTCAGTTTAAGCATTTTAGAGTGCATTTGAAAGAGAAACATTTTCCTTGTCAACAATGCGTTGAATCCACGTCAGTTCTTCTTCTTCTAAAACATTTTCCTTGTCAACAATTTATTGAATCCACGTCAGTTCTTCTTCTTCTTCTTCTTCTTCTTCTTCTTCTTCTTCTTATTACATTTTAATGCACCTACAAATAGATCTAAACATTTTTAATTTCCACATCATTATTAACTATTTTAGCATGCACAACAACTCACTCAATTTTTAATGCCATGTTGAAACAAAAGATGTTAAAAAATTAACGGACAATTTTAATTTAATCATCACTGTAGAGTGTAGACCTAAAATGGGAGTAGCATAACACTGAAGTATTTCCCATTAATAATCGGTTAACTTCATTGATGGAAGGTTAGGAAATAACCTCAAATATTGCTAGAACAAACCAACAAAGATTGGCAGAGTGGATGGAATATTCTCGGACTCTGCTGGAAGCAACCAAGAAAGATCGACGCCGGGAAGGAAATATCCTGGGACTATGCTAGAAGCAACCAAGAAAGAATAAAGAACAAACATCAGACCACTTGTGGATAAGTGATTTAAATCACAACAGCCAACCATTAATAATATCAGCCATTGCATTGGGAATTGCTCAACAAGATTGCATGGAACAAATAAAAATTTTTATATTTTATTTTTGATTTCACAATACATGTGGTATTTACACGGTTGTATGGTACCCAGAATTTATATTCGCATCCATTCTGGCATCTGTCCCCCGAATAACTCTCCTAAAACTAATAAGAACTGCGCTTGAATTCCATCCATTGCAGAATTCCAGTGTGAGCCTCAGCACAGTTGCCAATCCCAGCAATATAAGAACGCCTGCATGTTGTATTACAGTCAACACGTGCATCACCCAAACAATTCCTAAGCATAAAGAGGGTGGATTTTTCAACTAGGAAATAGATGAGTGAAGAGAGATGATACCAATTATTATATTCACAGGCAATGCAGAAACACCAAGTGCAATAGATATCAGCACATCTAATAGGAGTCCCCCAACTAGAACTATCAACGCTATCCACAGTGGGTTGCAGCATCCCTATTGCAGTTTGAAAAGAAGTTTGAAAAAAGTCAGAGGTACAACGCCACTCAATGCAACCATGATTTAATATTATAACAGAATGGGAAAACAATCATAGGCAACAACTAAATCATTTTAGGAGAAGAAGAACCACCCTGTAGTGGATAGTTGTAGCTGCCAATTGCATTTATTTCAATGGCCTCTATTGCGTTAGCCCATGTTCAGTTTTTTCTGTAGGCAACTCAGACATTTTTATTATGACCATTCAATGAATGAGAATTGATGCAACGCTGTACTTGTCATCCAATTGTTAGTCATTTATAGCTTAGGAATAAGGACATGCATACCCTGCCATGTTCACCTCGTGCCGTATCCAATCCTCCATGGGCTGGATCAACTCTCCAAATCCAGTACCGTGACTGTTTCATAAATAAATAAATAAATACAAAAAGATCAATTTCAACTCTGAAAAGCCAACAGATCCATCTACACTTTAATTGTTACTCCAGCTGTTTCTACTTTCTACCACCATGATTTTGTCCTTCCATGATTATTCGTAAAAACATATAATATATATAGATAGGCAAAAAAGTAGTCGTTGAAAATTTTCGAAGGCGACCAATTGACGATTTATGATTGATGAACAGAAACTTCATGTTTTTGAGAAGAGAGAATAAGGTAGTCTTTTCTTTTTTTGTTGGATTGGTTATAAAATATTATATCTCATCTAATATTACAATCAAGCTTAATACCTTCACGGGGGACAACAACATACTCCCATTATTTTATAAGGGAGACAATAAGCTCTCACTTATCTATATGGAAGACTAAGCTCCCACCAAACAGTCAAACTCCCCGAGATAGTCTTTGAATATTTACGAAAAGTATTGTCTTTGACAAAACCAGCATGGGTGAAGCAACCATGGTGCACATTCTCAAATTCAGGCTCCCCCACCCATGCACAGCCCCACCAATGTGCTCATGCAAAAATTCCAACTACAATCCTCAACCTGGCTAACTTATACTACCAATTAAAGCACTTGCAAATACTAGTTTTAACTTTCTTTTCCAGTATATTTTCAGATACTCTGTGTGAACCAAGTACCTCCATGCAACACTGATTAGGATGATGATGGAAACAACACAGACAACACACATCAAAATGAAATAGTACATATCATCGGGAAGCGCCATTATATAATGATCTTTAGTCCTCTTTTCTTAAGCTCAATTTTTCCAACCAAGGCCGATGTCAATGTTTAATACAAATAATGTTTAGCAGCTCCTCCTTCAATTGGGTAAAACAACCAATAATTACTTGAAGATTATAACAAACGTCAAGTCACTTTCCTGCTTAGGTTAAGGCTTTTGCTTCTGCCTTCAAAGTTAATGGCACCAGCTGACATGCATAACTCAAAATGGAGAGTAGTGAGAAGATGGATGAAAGGTTCATTAAGTATTTGAAGCTATCCAATGGAATCCTAGCACACTCCTAGAGGAATGAGATGGTTTGAAGTAGTGCAAAAGATTCAACAACCTCAATAGATAAAAAGGCTATGTCAAGGATACAGTGACCTTAACCATGTGTGGGCATTTAATGAATGTATTGTTTCTTTTTTATCAATGCATGGATATTATTTTGTTGTATGTGTAGTAACAATCTTGGAGGTTTTTTCTTTTAAAACTTTGTTTAGCCGTAGCAAAGAGTTTGTATGATATATATGATGAATATTAACAGCACAATTTTGTTGGATCGATATTGGCAAATGTGGTCAATAAGAGAAAGTGAACGCAGCAAGAGCAAGCAAATCTTGCTTAATCATTCATCATAGCATACTCTAGGTATCATGTTGGATTAGATTGGTATCATGATGACATCAATTGCCACCAACATAGGCAGCACATATACTATAATGCCCCAATCTCAAAAATAATACTTTGATGTTAGATTCGGGCTTGGTGGTTATCTACCAAGATCTATCACATGTGGGGCCTAAGATTTCTCACATAATTTGTATAAAAAGAAAGGAAAATCTTTTATTTGCGTTAGATAAGGGTAAAAATGAATACAACTGAATATTTGTCGTTCAGGCATATTGTGGAACACCATAAATGACAAAACAAATAAAATTAAACACTTCTATCATGTTACCACTCCCTGATCCCTCAAATGGATGCCTTCAAGACCTATCCATTGATAACTGTTGAGTAACAAACAACATACGTGAGTAAATTTAATACGTGGGAAAATTAATTACTTATGGGTTGTGTGCTTTTTTGTCATCTAAATGCAATAACCTTATGTTTCACCTGTTACTCCATTCTCTAGGCTTAGTAGAGATACTGCAATCTACTAAGCCCTATGTTCAAAATGTCATATGCATCCAGTATTACTCTAAACGCATAATATTGTTGAACACCTTATTAAATAACCCATTCTAGGCTTTTGTCATCACCTCTATTAAGCCTTATATACGGGACATGATTTGTTGCACCCGGATGCACTTAGGCTCAATGTACCCGAGTGCATTTAACCCATTTTTTAATTTTTTTAAAACTTTTTTTACAAGTGTTAATCTAAATATATTTAACATGGATGAGTGATCCTGTTAGCCTGGGCTAAGTAAATGACTCACTTAGCTCACCTTAAAAAACCTATTTACAACAACTTTTTTTTACTTTTTTCTTCGTGCACTTGTTTATCTAAATGTATTTAACATCTAGACTAAATTTTACCATTTTTGAACATGTTTATCTATTTTTTTGAGATTTTTAAACATCTGTGTATATATGTATTTAAAATACCCTTATTTTTAAAAATCTAAAAAAAATATATACACATATCCAAAAAAGGTAAAACTTGATTTATATATTAAATACACTTAGATAAACAAGTGTATGAAGAAAAAAACAAAAAAAAAAAAGTTGTTTTAAATAAGATTTTTTAGGTGGGCTAAGTGAGGCATTTACTTAGCACGGGCTAACAGGATCATTCCTCTTTAACATGTGCATCAATTTTTAATATTTTTAGATACTTCAGATTTTTTCGGATTTTTAAAATTTAGTGGCATTTTGATAATTTTACTAAAATTATCAAAATGCCATTGATTTTTAAAAATTAAAAAAAATCTAAAAATCTCCAAAAATTGTAAAAATTGATACACATGTTAAATGCACTTAGATTAACAGTTGTGTAAAAAAAATTTCAAGAAAAAAAATTAAAATGAGCATTTGCACCCGGGCGCACCGAAGCTATGTACCCAAAAGCATACAAACACGTTCCATATATATACACATCTTTGTTAGCATCTTAGGTGGACCATAATCGAATGAATTTTCATTATTTATAGGTATGCCCAATTATAACTTACCCCCTTGACTTCCGATGGTTAATGTGATCCTTTCAATAGATTTGAAATATACAAAAATGCAAGTAATGACTATTGGATCTAAGGGTGTAAACAGATTGGGCTTTTAGGTTAAAGAGATCCCTAAACCTAATTTATTTAAAATACCTCAATCATAATCCGTTTATAACTCATTTATAAAAACCTCAACCTTAAAATGTTAATTTCATTGTTAATAAATATGTTTAACTTGTAAAATAAACATTAGAACGTATTGATTCTTTATGAATTATAAACGGTATATGTGAGTTGATGAGTCAAATGGGTTGGAGTATAGAGTTAAGACAAACTCAACCTATGACCAACCCATTTAATTAAATGGGTTACACGGATTATGTAAACAGGTTGGTGGATTGAAAATTTGCAACCCTAATCCACTAAAATAGAGTTATTAACTAAGTTGTAGGTTGACCCTAACCTGGTTACATTTCTAATTAAATCATTCAATTTGAGTATGAAGATCATGAACTACATCACAATCATCTTAAACGACCACAATATAGTTATAACATCTACTTCCTATATCTAGTCATAATGACCTCTTACAACCAATCTAACTCGTTCATTTGATTTTGGATGTCAAAAACATGAGAATTCACTATTGGATCGGCCAAATCAAACATTAAGATTACAAAATACTTTAGGTTCATGACAAACAGTCTTGGACATGTCATGTGACACATTAGCGACACCAGAGTGGACTAGACTGTGAGTCTGGCCCGCAACTTCTCTAAGTCATTTCATCTGGGCATGTGTCCGTTATGGGCATCACATGCCCGCTGGGCCCGGCCTTCTGGATTGTACGCCACCAGCGCCAGTCATCGGACACCTCGTCGTCGTCACCTTTTGCTAAGCCTCACATGTGCGTAGTCCAATTATGTCAGCCCAAAGGCTAGCATCTGTCACTAGGCTTGCCAGTGCTGGTAATCCACTGGTCAAGCTCGAGCTCAAGGCGACAGCAATGACGACGTCATGTTTACTTAAGGGTTAAAATAAATGCACAAAAGCGGCAACTTGCATTTTTAGGTAATGCTGATATTAGAACTTATGTCATACTTTCATTATGGCTTGGAGTAAGACCATCTCCAAGAGAATAGACTATGACTTAGAAACAGATGATAAAAATCTCTCACTTCACCCAAAAGTGGATACACTACTAAAAGTTGTAAAGGCAATATAGTGCAAGATGTGATGGCAAAGACCTACCCCACCGGCGGCGGATGCTTTGGGACATAATCAAAAGAGGGGACTTGAGAGAAAAATATTGAGACAGTTCCTCTAGACACTCAAAGGATGAACTTGAGGTAGTTGTGACACCTCAAAATCAGTTGATTCCTCTATAAATAATCCCCCCAAGCCCTATGCCCCAATATTCTTCACCACCGCCAGATCACCGGGTTAAGAGTCAACAAGTGACAAGCCCTAGATGAAAGGACAAATTATCGTACTCTAAAACAGACCTCTTTTAGATTTGTAGTAAGGTCTTCTAACATCATCCTGAAAAGAATAGAAGAGCTAGATATGCCGGTAAGAACCACCAAAGAGGGGTCAAGAAAAAGAAAATGGACGTAGGGGAAGGAGAATGTGAGTAACTAACCTCGAAAAGATATCTAAGAAATGAGCCTTCTAAGGAAGGTAGTCAAGCACCACATCTCGTTTTGTGAGTTTAACCACTCATGCTTTAATTGCAAAACGAAATATCATGTAATGAGGGAATGCCCAGAGATAGCACCTACTCGTCATAAGTGTGATGAGGCATGTCACATTACGTTTCAATACCCTAGCCACTAGATTGAGAAAATTTTTGATGTAATAAATAGAATTATTATTTTGTAATTAGTTGTTAGAATTGTTTTGTTTTCACCAATATTTTTCTTAGACTTTGGAATTAATGCTTTATTAAGTTATATTTGTGATATTTTTCTATTGAAAAATCTTCAAAGCAACTAATGAGAACAAGATACATGCTAGAGAGGAGAGAATAATACTAGTGCAGCTAGAGATGAAATCCATCTAGACATATTAAGACAGCATCGGTCAATTGAGCTAGCATATAGAAGATGTGGCTCAGCAGAAAAATGTGGGCCTTTCGAGGCAACATAATGAGTCCAACCAGAGGACTAGCCATGAGAATGACATAGGTTGTAATGACCAGAGAAAAAACTATTAAAGCAGAGAGTGGAAGGGAACAAATGTCTAAGTCCCTCTTAGTCCTTAGCTTGGTGTATAACTAATAGTCTTTAGGACTTGTAATACTTGTCCAAGTTACCTCGCATGATCATCATCACTTTTGAAGTAAACCAAAACATCATCGATGAAAACTATCACGCACTTATCCCAATATTGATGAAACACTCTATTCATTAAATCCATGAATATTTCAGATACATTTGTCAATCCGAATAATATGTCTAAAAATTCATAATTACCATGCCAATTCCAAAAAAAATTGTCTTCAGTATGTCCTCTTATCGAACTTTTAGTTAATGATACACGGAACATAAGTCTGTCTTCAAAATGACTGTCGATCATCGCAACTGATCGAACAAATCATTTATGCACGATAGGGAGTATTTATTTTTAATGGTTACCTTATCTAATTCTTTGTAGTATATGCATGGCCTTATACTATTATTTTTCTTTCTTACAAAAAGGGCAGGTGCTCCCCATGGTGACATACTTAGCGAATAAATTCCAAGTCTTACAACTCCTTTAATTGATCTCTCAGTTGTGTAATCCCATTAAGGTCATCTAGTGGGGGCCTTAAAGATAGGATTTGCTCTTGAAACTAAATCCACCAAGTTGATCTTTCTATCTGATAGTAATCCCAACAAATCTTTTAAAAAGACATCTAGGATTTACATACCACCATAATATCTTCTAACTTTGTCTTTTTTCGCTCTACCGTAGCTGCGAAGATTAAAAGCCTTGATAGTCTTTATCACATTATTCTTTCTGCCTTGAGAACCAATATTACAGGAGCCATTTTTTGTGATTTCCTTTAAATACTGTCTCGGTTTGATCAAAAGTCCTCATCGTAATATTCTCGATTTGTGGGTTTATTTCACTAACCCATTTTTCTACCAATCCCCACCACCGATCCCCACCTGATATAACGTCTAGGCCTTTCATGCGCATGACCATCAAGTCTATTAGTAAGACTGCACCCACGGATGAACCTATTTCTGGTTCACAGCTTAAGAAACTATGATGCAAACCATGCTAATGGACAAAGTTGGATGAAATGAAAGACTTGCTAGCACCAGTTTCAACATGCATAAACACCAAAAACACAAGTAATACAAATAACCTTACCTTCTAGAATCTAATCATAAGCCAAATCAAGTGCCTGGACCAGTGCTCGAAGTTTCACATTCTGTTGCTAACCTCCTTGCTATCGAGGTGCTACGAGTTTACCAACAATCAATTATAGGGACGATTCTACTGAGGTTGAATATGTTATGTCCGAGCAACTGCTCCCGCCTGAGGGCACTGCTTCGCAATATGCCCCGCTTGATTACACTTTTAGCACACAAAGGTGATAGTATAGTCTTTTTGATGAATGCAAAGCATGCGCCCAAAGTAAAGTGACATTCCCCTGAGTGAAAATGGTTGCAAGTAGCACGCTCTTTGTTATTACGTTGAGTAGGCTTCTTATTCTGCTTTGAATTACACTTCAGTCTTAGAGTGAAATTGTATCTAGATGACTATCCTCCGTGTTTCTTAGATGAGGGCTCTCCTCTTTCCATCATCCCTTATATGCTTCTCAAAGAGAAGGCATAACTCTTTAACGTCATCTTCTACCCACAATGCTTGTTTACAGACTCTTCGTAGGTAGCATATGGGAAGGAAATGACCCTTGCCCTAACGCCCTCAACCAAACAAGCCTCCGACTTACACTTTTTTGCCTCATCATCCATAATAGCATTAGCAGCGAAGCAAAGAAGAGAAGAGAGAACTTACTTTCGTACTCTGACACAACCATACTAACTTACTTTAGCTTGACACACTCTTTGGCTTCTGCTAAACAAACTAGAGGAAAGAATTTCTTGAAAAAGACATCTTCGAATTTCTCTGAAGTGATTTTGTCTTTCTTTCTTTCAAAGACCCTTTTTTCAGTTTCCCACCATCTATATGAATCACCCTCCAACTTAAAGGATGCAAACTACACCCTTTGCCTATCCATACAACTCAAAAGGTCTAAAATTTTAGCAATACTATTGGCTCAATCTTCAGCGACGATGTTATCTCCTCCAACAAAAGGAGGATTCATGCGATGAAAAGGTTGCAGAATCTACTACCTAGGGCATTGAAAGTTAGTGTGACCTTTTCCGCCATACTCATGACAATATGAGTTATATTTGGGCATTTCAATGTTAAATGATTTTTTGCCCTATAATTAAAGCATGAATGGTGAAATCTGCAAGGCGAAGCATGTTGCCTCTAATAGAAGGTGCATTTCTTATATAGCCCCCTCGATATGAGCTACACACATTCTCCTTTTCTTTCCTTCATTTTTCCTAACCCCTCAATGATTCCTACTGAAATTTTTAGATTTTTCAGCATTTACGGGATGATCTTATAAGACCTTACTACTAATCCTATAAAAGGTCTATCATAGAGTGGAAACATCTGCCTTTCATTCATGGAGCATCTCTTGTCGGCTCTTAACCAAATGATCTAGAGATAGCAAAAAACACTAGGGCACGAGGCTTGTTGAGATTACTTTCAAAAGAATCGAATTGCTTTGAAGTGTCACAACTGCCTCAATTTGATTCCCTATAAACTGAAGGGAAATTGCCTCAGTATTTTTTTCTTGAGGCTTCCCTTCTAATTTCATATCCCAAATTACCCACCACTCATTATGGTTAGGCCAGTCTCTACCACCGCATTTCCTGTTATATTGTCGTTACAGCTTCTAGTTTCTTTTCTCATCTTTTATTTGAAAATTAAAGTATGATATAAGTGTTATCATTAGCATTACCAAAAAATACAAATTACTATTTTTATGCATTAGCTTTAACTCTTATCTACACATGATATCCATGCCTGACAAGGGAATGGGCTAGCACTAGGCTGCTAGCACCAGAAGTTAGTCTTTAGGCTGATAAGACTAGGTTAGGCCCAAGCAAGGCCTAGTAAAGGACAACGGTGGTGAGGTGTTCGATGACCAACGCCAACGGCCGACAATACAGCAGGTATGGGCCTCATGCCCAACAAACATGAGGAAGCCATAAGGGATGCCAACCTAGATGAAAGACCGAGAGCAACGAGGGACAGACTCGTGGCCCAGTTGGGCAATTAGCTTAGTGATGGCAGCGCTCTAGCATGCCACAAGGTCGTCCATATGATCATAAATTATGTTATAATCCCGATGTCCATTGTGGATGATCCAATAGCGGATTCTTATGTTTTTGAATATTCCAAATCAGATAGATGGATTAGATTTATTACAAGAGGTCACATTATTAGCTATATGTGGGCAACACTAATAAATGTGATAAATCACTAGATTGTGGCCGCTTAAGATGATACCGATGTAATTCATTATATCCATACCTAAATTAAATGATCCAAGTGTCAATCCTTATGTTTCTGAACATTTCAAATCTATAAGAAGGATTGAATTAAACGTCGAAGGTCAAGATAATAAGTTATAAGTGGGCATACCTATAAATGATGAAAAATCATTAGATTGTGGTCCATCTAAGAGTTCACAAAGATGTTTGTACATAATACTTAGTAAGAGTGGTGACAAAAGCTTAGACGGTTTTTTAATAAAATGTTTAATGGTATTATGCATTTACGGTAACATTGAATGCATATGACACCTTAAATACAAGGCTTAGTAGACTATGGTATCTAAGCCTAGAGAATGGAATAAGTGAAGCATTCAAGATTACAGCATTTAGATGCATAAACACACGCAACCCACAAGTAACATATTTTCATATTTATTGAATTTACCCATGCATGTTGTTTGTTACATCTGAAGTATCATGTATTAACATGATAGAAATATTTAATTTTATTTATTTTGTCATGTATGATGTTCCATTATATGCACAAATGGCAAATATTTCATTTATTCATTTTTACTCTTATCTAATGCAAATCATAAATTTTCCTTTCTTTTTATGCAAATTATGTAAGAAATCTGGGCTCAACATGTTATAAATCTTGGGAGACAATGTTTAAGCCCAAATCTAGCATCAAAGTATTATTTTTGAGACCGAGGTATTGCAAGTATTGTTAGAATTTCGACTGTTTGTTGACATGGAACACTTCCACTCATAAGTAAGACGCGGCACCCTGAGTGCTAGAAGAGTGCATCAGTTGTCCTCCAGAACACATGTTGCTCCAAAAGAACATTTGTGAGGTTGTGCTAGCCTAGTGATCTTACAAACGAGAGCATGTGTGAGGATCTCTTCTCCAATTCGCTTTTCATTGTAAAGTCCTTATTTTCCTTTCATAACTTTATGTGATGAATTTTGCACCTATGGATAAATTCTACAGTGTCCACTCAAAATATATACTAGCTTATGGGTGGCTAGCATAGCTACACCCCAAGAGCACAACTTTCACTTTTAAGCATACAAAGTCAATCTTAGAGAGCCACATGTGATATATTTCCTTCAAAACTTGTCCAATGGATTGTTAGAATATTGTGGCATTCCAATCAGCATGAGGGTTCTAATCCCGCGAACGGGTAAATGTGTAGTCCATACATCAACGAAGGAACAAAAAAGTAGCTAATTGAATTCCCAACCCTTTTTTGTGGTAACTGGATTAATCTCCTCCAACTTTATTATTATTATTATTATTATTATTATTATTTTGGTTAATGACAGAGGAAAACATGAACATATTACTTGCAAAGAGATAATAAGTTACTTAAGAGAGGGAATGTGAGAATACAACATGGAAAAACATGAACTTATTCTTCAAAAAAAAAAAAAAAAAGAACAAGTTAATCAATTCATCAAGATGCATGCCTTATGGGGCAATAATTCAAGACATCTGCCTTTGTGTTTATATTTTTGAAGGGGTTTTTTCCAAATCCAAACCATTTATCATGTTTATCCATAAGTACATATTTATAATTCCAAAAAACACATATATTGGAATATATATTCACTCTCAAAAGATGCTAATTTTTTATAAAATATAAGTTACCAATCAAAGTGATTTTTGGTAACATGATAAAACAAAGGGTTAACTCAAAAATACCCACTACATTTGACCTTAGTTATAAATATATCCACTAAGTTTGAAAACTTTCACATATACCTACTAAGTATGAGTGAATTTTTCAAATATAATACTCATTCCATCAGGCATAGACGTAATTAAAAATCGCCATTATTCATCATATGAAATGTCCAAAATGACCCTTATTATTTAATAATAATATTCATTCAACTATGATAGAAGTTGAACAATAACATGGAAAAAATCTAATGTTAGAGAAAAGTTAGACATAATGAGTTTTAACGGTCTAGATATTGCACAAATCACAATAAATGTTAGATTAATCAGGAGTATTTTAGGATTTTAAAATTATTAAACGTTTATAACTGTCATAATGGGTATATTTGAAATTTTATTCATACTTAGTGGGTATATATGAAAGTATTCATACTTAGTGGGTATAATTATAATTAAAGGCAAATGCAGTGAGTATATTTGAAATTAACCCTAAAACGAATTGTCTTAACAAAATAAATAGTATAAATTTTGAAAAAATATTTTAAAATAAGAAAAGGGGCTGCATGGACATCTCCATGCCACCAAGTGTATTAAATCATTGCCCTTTCTTATGGTATGATAAATATGAATTATGTGTAAATTCCAACATAAAACTCAAAAATAGCACTTACACTAGTTTGAGACACAGGAGACGGGATATTCACAGCTACTTGCCTATAAGAAAAACCAAAGTAAAAAGAAAATGGAGAATTTCAATGATACTTACATACAATCAAATTCAAGTTGCTGAAAGTTTTGAGCCAGAGATGAGAGCTTACTGGCATATCTCACATTTGTTTGAACCTTTAGTATGGAACCAAATATCTATGCAAGAGCGATGCACTTTTGCAAGCTCACCACGACATTGGCACCCAAGATCTAATAGCAATTCTTCAGTTTGTTGATGACAAACTCTGAAGGAAATGAGGAAAAAATAAGGTAAGGATGACTGATTTCCTCAAAAGAAATGAGGGAGAAATCAAGTTGGTTTTGATACAATGTGAATGCCATTGCATTTGCATTTCCACTTAATAAATTTCAGCACCAACAGGATCCATATAAGACTTGGAAATAGGATAGCTAGAATTGATAATAATAGTATAACAGGACCCAATTGAGTGAGACAGAGTTTATGAAGATGATGACATCTCGTCATCAAACTGGGTATGGTCTAAGGAATGAGATGGTCAAAGGAATCAAACTGAATATGGCATCCCAATTTCTTGAAACATTAGATACATAAGGAGGCTTTCTAGAGCCTTACAACACACTTCACATCTCAAGATTGCACTTCTCTGTGGAATTTCAGGCATCGGCATGCTTCATATAGGACAGAAAACACGGTGTGGAAGCTACAAAACTAGAGTTCATCCAAAATATTAAGACAGCAAGGCTGGAAATTGGAGACCTAGAATTTCAAGGTTGAGGGAAATGAAGCAAACAAGTGGCTTAAATTAAAACCTTGTTCAGTTCCTTTAAAAAGCACAGAGGTTATGTAACAAGACAGGTTCCAGAAAAGTCATGAGGGGATAATTATGTTCATAAACTAGCCATTAACTGATAGAGCTTCAAAGCAGTTTGTACATAATAAGTGTATGTCTACAAATCAAATAAATAGTCAACTTTTGAAAAGACCATGACAGATATCTTAATCCCACTCTTGGGCTACACGTGAATAACTGCCTGAAATGGATACTCAAAATCTGCAATGGAATCAAAATTAAGGCATAATAAAATATTGAAAATAAAAATTAACCATGCTTATGACAATATGTCATGTGCTAGTTGTCCATGCATGTTCCAAAATGTTAGAAAACAAGAAAAGGGAAGCTTGAATGGGATTCAACAGTTTTGCACTTCAGATAAGAAGACATCGGAGAAACAACAATAACAAACATAGCACAAGTTTTCACATTTCTAGGGAGCTTTTAATCATAATTTTTTGGGCAAATTCCTTATATACCCACGAATTTTACCCCTAATTCTACTTATACCAATGAACTTTAAAAAATTCCTCTAATACCCATAAATTTTCAACCTAATGTCGCATATATCCAAGCCGTCACTAACCTGTTAGTCAGGCCGTTAACCATGGGAGAAATGACAAATTTATCCCTCCGCACCTCTTTGCCTGCAGCCACGTGCACAGAGCCTCTCCGCTACCGCCCATCTCTTTCATCTCCTGATCGGGCATGCGAGTGGCAGATCTATGGAGATTTATGGCGGTGGTTCTGTAATTTCAAAATTTTGTGGGTTTTCTTTTTGGGCGAATTTCATTGACTACGGTAACGAGTAGGAGGGCCTACATTTAAGGGACAACAGCAAATTGATATGGAGTCCAGCTCTAATTTCTAACCCAATGGAAATATGATCGGAGGCTTTTAATTCTCTGTGCTCGAAGAAGAAAGCAATGGAAGTTAAACACCCAATTGATTCAGTAGCAAATGGAGAATTCGTAACTGCTAGCAGAGACCTATCGGATCTGGGCAACGAATTGGCAGACGAATTGGAGGTGTTGCTGAAGCATTGCTTCATCGAAGTTGAAAATGAGATATGGCGGATTGTGAAAGAAACCATGGACCGTTGCTAGCGTGCCTGCAAAATTGGGGAAAAGAAAGGAGTGGCGATCCGATGGGAGGAGATTGGCAGATGGCATTGCTAGATTTATTACAAATCGCGGTGGCAAGCTCGAGCAGCAAGGCGATGGGTGATGCTGGATCCGAAGGTGGCGAATTTTGGTTGATTTCAGTCAATGTTGATAACAACCATGACCACTTTGTCTGGAATTGGGGAAATAGTTTCACCGCCGTGTAGGATGATGGAGGACAAAAGGGAATCAGCAGTGTTCCTAACTCGTCTGGAGATGATCACCGGTGTTGGAAATGGTAGATCACCATCTCTGTAGAAGATGGTCGTTTAGTTGTGTTGAGGTGGCAACAACCCTGAAGTGCCTCTTTATCGAGCTGTTGGAAACCGCCGGATGTCTCCTCGTCGACCACTAGAAACCCCCCAAATTATGTTATTCACCATAAACCCCCGACTGTCAAATCTCTTGAATGCCACATCTCCTCCTTCATCTTCTTCGACCACCCCATCTAGTTTGACACTGCCAACTTTGCTGCCTTCTGCGTTCTGCTCTCAACATCTATCATGGTCGTTTCTTCTGCAACGTCTTCATTTGCACTGGCGCAAAGGGAGTAGAAGATGCACAACCAATGCCATGAGAGGAGACAAGGCGAACGATTCTGGGAGAATATGCTGTCGGGGCGATATGGGAATTTTGAAAATTTTATATTATTAAAAAAATTAGACATTAACACTTACCTGACGATGGGTGACGGTTTAGGTATATGTGGCATTTAGTTGAAAATTCATGAGTATTAGAAGAATTTTTTAAAGTTCGTGGGTATAAGTGGTATTAGGGATAAAATTTATGGATATATAAGGAATTTGCCCTAATTTTTTTCTGCATTTCCAACTTGGCCCATGGTTTTTTCATGCTATCCTTGATATCCTAGTGAACCTAGGTTTGAAAATCATGACATTGAAATGATAAAGAAATGTGATGAATCCATGTGCCTTTTGACAACTATTCTGCAGAAAATTGCACCTTTCCCCTTTGCTTAACTGAAATTGCAAGATGTTACTAGACATCTGCAGTATGAGTCTCTTATGGTTAAGAGGTGCCATTAAATTTTACCTCCAGAAAAAGAAGAAAAATATTATCATAATGGTTAACCACCGTGAACAAAGAAAGATAGCAAGAAAAAGAAATGGGAAAGATTAATTCCAATCATAGAAAACAAGTTGGATATTTCACCAGCCAAGCATATGCTATTCAGTTTGATTTCAGGCCGATTGCAAACATCCCTTAATTTATAATATATTATTCCAGCAGTCGTTCGGAGATGCATCTTCCAAACAGCAAAAGAAACAAACACAAAACAAATAAAATTTTCATCCACATGCCCGTGCGGGTGTTTGACTCCCATTTGTGGGGACTTCGAACCAAATTTTAGGTGGGGGCATTTAGTCCCCCCCTAGAAATATGTTGGGACTTTGTTGTTTCCCCTATTGATATTTACGAACTTATTGTCTCCCTTTAGAAAAAAATTGTAAAAATTGTCTCAAAGCTTTGAATGTAATCTGAGTTGAGATATGATATAAATATACACCAGTCAGAAAATAAAGAAAATAAAAGGAAAATAAAACTATCAGGATAAAAGAATGGAAGAAAAAGCAACAAAGCATAGTTTTTGCATGCCACGCATCAATGAACAAACATTTCAAGAAAGCCCAGGGTTTAGCTTGACAAACAATCGGAATAGACAAATATGAAGTACTTAACAAGAATTACGCTAACACGATTCTATTAAAACACTCTGACGGCAACAATTAACCACTGAATTAAATAGGGCAAAATAGGATAAAAGCGATCCAATCAAACAATGAAACCATTATATATACTCAGTTTTAGAAGTGTGTTTCAGACACCACCACCCACCCCTATGATTAACGAGAAGAGAAATTTTGGCAATGATAAAATGTCAAAAAAATCAATCAGAATTTGACTGTATATGCTATTCTAGATGCAACCACTTCAAGATGATGAAGATGATGATGACTATTGTTACTAAATAATGAATAATTAACAATAAAGCAGCTGTACTACATATACCTGCACTGTTCGTGATAGCTCTCATTTCTCTGCAAGTAAACTCTCTTATGTCCTGCATCTCCCACCAGCACCTCCACTTTCTCATCTTTGCAGAAGTCAGCAACATTCTCATGACTCGTCTCCAAATCCAAAACCTGATTACACGCCTCGTTTTGCGAAATCACAACACTTACCACTGCCACCCCGTCCTTGATACTGGACTCCTTCTCACTACTCGGTTCCAGACGCGGAAGCGAGCTACCATCCTCCTCCGCAGCTGCACCTGAATTCTCGACATCCCCCTCCCCCTCTGCAACATTCGATCCATCGGCAAAGCCTCCTTCGCCGTTCTCATTCTTCGTCGGTTGTATTCTCGAAATCGCCATATCCCCCGTTTCGTATAAGCCCTCAGAAGGATTCAGAAACTAACTGCGATGCGGAAAACGATTCAGAAATCCTGAAAAGAACTAGATATTGAGAAAAATCGGAAGAAATCCAAATTCCAAAGACGCAACCTGATTTGGGTTTCAAGTGCGGAGGGGGGAGGAGTAGGAGGAGATTGGAAGAGGCACGCACGTATGGCATGCTGCCATTTTCCTGGAGAAAAAGGCGGGTGCGGCGATGGAAAGAAGTGTGCAGAGAGAAATGCCGGAGCTCCTTTGCTCGTTTTCTCTGCTCGCTGCTCCGCTCTGCTCTGCTGCTTGGAAATTGGACAGGACTGGATTGGATCGGATTGGATCGGATTAAGATGACTTACATGTGTAAGTACAAGGGTTTTATAATACATGAGAGGCGACTGCGGTTTCCATCAGGATTCATGCTCCCTTCCCCCGCATCATGAAATCTCACCTTACCGGGCTTTTAGGGGACGTTTGGTATCGTAGCATGGGAAATGCGGGAGGGAAAAAGAGGTAGCACGGATTTCGAAATTTATCATTTCACGACAAATTATTATATTTTTTCACTTTTATCTTTATATTGTAAATATTTTCCCCGTCAATTACCTTCCAACAAACTTATTTATTCCAACTTTACTCCTATTATTTCATATTAATCACATAATTTTCAAAATATTCTATTTTCTGTTCCCACCAAATACTATATTTCCCTCCACTTTCATATTCCTAAACATCCCGTTACTATGAGGATTCATGCTCCCTCCACCCGCATTATAAAATCTCACTTTTTATATTATAAGTACACGTCTAAATCGCGTCAGGTTGACTCGGGCAAAAATTAACACAACTTTAATCGTATCTTTTAAAATTTCAAACTTAGCTTTACTTTTATTCTTATTTTTCATACTTTAATTCAACCCTATTTTAATTCTATAAAAATCAGTTAGGTTCAAGTCATAAATCAGGTTAATAAATATATAATATTTTGTTTAATTAAATCTATTTTAAAATATAAATTTATATAAAAGAATAAAAATTAAGGAATATTTTTCAATTTATGACTTATAGAATAATATAATTGCTAAATAATCTTATTTTAAAACAATAATGCTTAGTTAATTTTTATCTATTATGTGCTAAACTAAGACTATTTATTAATAATTTATTATATTGTACACTAATATGTATGATCGGGTCGGGTCGGGTCGGGGTTGACAATCATCCAACCCAAATCAACCCACTTTTGAAATTTGGTCAGTTCAAATCGAGTTATGTAATTAATTTTTTTTCAAAATGTCCAACCCAACCTTATTATAAATCGGATTGAATTAGCCAGTTCAGGTTCAGATTCGATTAAAACCAACCCTATTTACACTTCTAGTTGCAACATCCAATTTTACTAACTTTGATTGATGGAGTTCAATCTAAATTTTATATTTAAAATCATTTATATTGTCATGATGTCATCATTTGTGTAGAATATGTTGTTCGAGTCTCATCTACAAATGTGTACGATCAATGTAATAAAAGAATTCGATAATAAATATTAATTTTAAAATTTATTTCAATATTTAAAATTTTATTACTATACGAATAAATGAATCTAGAAAATATTATTACATTCTAACGCACGTGAATATATCTAAGTATTTTTTATAATTTTTATATGAACATATATTTTTAAGCAAATATGATTGTACACATTTTTTTTTGTTTATGCACATTTTTCATTTAGATGAAATTTAGTTTTTTAACTAAATAAATGATGCTAAATATAATGAATTGAGTGAATTTTTTATAAATATTCGAGGTTAGAAAAATTGATGGGGTATGTTAAACAACTTTCTATGTAACTTGGTTACACAAAAAGAAAGAGACTTTGTTTTACTATCGTAAAATGTCAATATCGGATAAATATTTTACACAGGTCCTATACTCCTATCAGTTTTAGTTTTGATGAATATTGAAACGCCTTATTGCGTACATTTAAAATTAAATACAAGTAAGAGATGGAAAATATTTCGGTGTTCTCATGCCCGCCTTGTGATATATCATATATGAAATCAATTCCATTCCTTTGGGTTAAAATTATTTGTTTAAACATCAACCCAATTTTCATTCCAAATCAAACGGAAACTTCTTCAATAATTCGTGATATAATTAAAATTAAATACATGTAAAACCTGGGGAGTACTTCTGTTCTGTTTTTGGACCCTCCTTGTGATGATATGAAACTTATTCCATCCCTTTTCTTTAAAATTATGTGTTTAAAAAGAAGACCAAATTTCCTCTTAATTAGATCGAAACTACTTCAACAGTTCATCATATATTTCAAAGAGGAATGATCCTGTTAGCCTAGGCCAAGTAAATGTCCTACTTAGCTCACATCCAAAAATTAATTTACAATAATTTTTTACTTTTTTAGTTATACACTTATTTATCTAAGTGTATTTAACATATTCAAAAATAGTAAAACTTAATTTATATGTTAAATACATTTAGATAAACAAGTGTATAAAGAAAAAAGTAAAAATAATTATTGTAAATGAATTTTTTAAGGTGGGTTAAGTATGAAATTTACTTAGTCTGCGCTAACATGATCATTCCTCTATTTCAAATTAACAACAAGAAAAAGATAGGAAACACTTCTTTGGTGTTTTTGGGCCCATCTCGTGATGACTTGTTATTTGTTTAAACAAGTTAATTTCAAATGTACTCACTTCATTTCCCCTTAATTATAAATATATCCACTAAGCTTGAAAGTCTCACATGTAGCCGCTAACTATTTCATTAATTTTGAATATATTCAATATAACGGTTAGGAACGTTTAATAATTTTAAAATTCCAAAATACCCTTTTTTGATCTAGCATTCATTATCATTAGTGATATATTCAAACTGTTAAAACTCATTTTGAGAAGTTGAATCAATTTCCATCACACGGTTCGACTTTTACCATAGCTAAACAACTATTATTATTAAAAAATAAAGGACATCTTGGATATTTTCTACGATGAATGACGATCATTTTTAATTGTTTTTGATGGAATGAGTATGCATGAAATTTCATCCATACATAGTGGGTATATATGATGGTTTTTAAATTTAGTGGATATATTTATAATTAAGTGTAAATATAATGGATATATTTGAAATTAACCCTATTTAAATAGCAAACTAAATGGAAACTACTTCAATAGTTCATAATGTATCTATGTAAATTAATATATTTTGTCATATTTTGAGCCACGTCTTGGTGATTATATAGAAATAAATAGGTTAATTATATTCCAATACCATACGTACGACCAAAATACTAAAATCATTTTGTTTGGAATCCTATGTATGTCATTTACAAGTAGGACTTGTGGAAGATAATAGTGATAGAATAAGGATTAGATAAGGTTTTTCGTTCTCAATAAACTTTTCCATTTCAATATACAAGTCTTATTTTTTCAATTTCTAATACTATTGTTCTTAATCTTAATATAATTATTGAATCTAAACTATAAGTTCACACGTCCAATTCTATGACGTATTAATTAAAACTATAAGTTTCGATGATGAACATGAACGTGTATGACATTTAAAGGTACTAACCTGCTAAATAGCTATATTTTTTATATTAAAAATGTTGAAAAGAAAGTATATCAATCAAATTATTTTGTATAAATCATAACTTTTCAAACAAATTATAGAAGTATCGAATCAACCTTACTGAAGGAAGAAGTCATATATTAATTCATCTATAATTTAAAAAGATCAAAATAATTTTGACTAATTCAATTTATTGTAAGACTCATAGGTGAGAAAAAAAACTCAGAATCATTCAATATTTAAATTGTTCATCATTTTATATAAGGAATGATCATGTTAGCCGGGCTAAGCAAATGTCCCGCTTAACCCACATCAAAAAACCCGTTTACAACAATTTTTTCAGTTTTTTCTTCATACACTTGTTTACCTAAGTATATGTAACATATAAACTAAATTTTACCATTTTTGAATATGTGTATATATTTTTTTGTGATTTTTAAACATCTATGTGTATATATTTATTTAAAATACTCGTATCTCTAAAAATCTAAAAAATATATTCTCATATCCAAAAATAGTAAAATTTGGTTTATATCTTAAATACACTTAAATAAACAAGTGTACAAAAAAAACTAAAAAATTTTATTGTAAATGAGTTTTTTTAGGTGGGCTAAGTGAGACATTTGCTTAACTCAGATTAACGGGATAACTCTTCATTTTATATCACTATCAAATTTATAAAAACAACATGAGAAAGATGCGTGGGACAAACTTCTTCAAATGAAGAAGAAGCAAAACAACTAAAATGTTGCAACAGGGAAATCAAAAGATCATTTTATTGAGTTGAAGATTACTGAAGCTAATTGGACCACTCAAGTGTCTCCACAAAAATTTGTAGAAGAAATGAAATCCTAGATAAACTATTTTTTTTTATCAAGAAATCCTAGATCAACTATTAAGCTTACAGAACTTACTTGTAGAAGCACGTCAAATTCAAAATAGTACACAGTTGTCAAGCCACCTATAAAAGCAAAGCGATTGGGAATTGGGATGGTAATGGCATTTAATGCTATAATAACCATTGAAAGACCTCCACAATAATAGATTCAAGAAGCCAATGACATACACTAGGAGTCTTTATACCACTAGCTTCTAAAAGGAAAATATTTGTCGGCTGATGACCTGTGGGAATGTCAACGAAGAAAGGAATCATCATGTACTTGGAGATGCATTATTGAGGCAAGGAACCTTCTGAAAAAGGAGTGCAGACTGGTGATGGCAAGCAAATCAACTTCTTGAGAGACAAGTGGACTCCCAACGAAAGACAGGTGGCTGGCCCACTCCCAATCAATGTTAGTATGGAAGCAAAAGTTGAAAGATACATTAACAAGGAGAATTGCAGCAGGAAGGAAAAGGAGGTTAAGGCTGTTATTGGCGAGGCTAGTTGGGAAGTGATTAGGTACATTCCAATACCAAGAAGAGAGGAACAGGACTGCATCTATTGTAAACATGACTAAGATGTTGTCTGTAGAGTGAAGACTGGATATAGGTTAGCATTGGAGGAGGTCCAAACCATTGCAGCAAGAGGAGGACATGACAGAACCAACGAGGTGAGCATGCTCCAATTGGTGTGGAAACAAAAACTCCCACAGAAAATCAAGATTTTCTACAGGCGGATGCTAAAAAATGTCATTCCCACTAAGGAGAACCTTGACAAAAGTGAAATTCAGATTAACCATTGCTGCGATCTCTGTAGAACAAACTTGGAGGAGGAGAATCTGATCGACGTGCTTAGAAGGCTCACAAGGATCCAGAATGGAAGACTAATCAGAAAATTTCTTATCACGTGCTGGCTAATTTGGTATTGCAGAAACAAATATCTGAATGATGGGGAATATCAGGGTGTCCGTGACATTCCAAACCATTGTGACTTTATCTTACATCAATTTGACATGGTGGAATTGAGGATTGGCAGATTTCAGAGTGTAGTTCCAATGACCCGATGGCTACCCCCAAGGAGAGGCCAAATGAAAGTGAATGTTGTTGCGGAATGTAAGATGGGCAGAAATAGATCGGGTGCTAGTGCTGTGATTCGTGATCACGAGGAATGTATGATTGCTGCTGCTTGCTGATCTTGGAGTGGATGTGGGGATCCTCTATTCCTGGAAGCAAGAGGCTTAAGGTTGGCAACTGAGTGGGAAAGAATCTTCAACTTAATAAGGTGGTTAAGGATCACATGATTAAAAACCTTATTAATAAGGTGGTGATTGAAACTGACTCCTTGTTACTATACAACTACCTGGCAATGGATCGCATGATCAGATCTCAGGTCGGAGCTATTATCCACGAGATCAAGGAAATATATAGTGGCTTCAGCGCATTGGAATTCTCTCATGTGTTGGAAGACCTTATTAATTAAAAACCATTAATCACCTTAGGATTCTCCATGACAAATCACCAAGAAAATAAATCATAAGTGGAAGCATACCTGAATTTATAAGAGCAATCGTTATTAAATCCGGAAGCTTATAGTCTTCCAAGTTAATGCTCTAGAATTTTCTAAAAAATGTAACTTATATTTTCCGTTGATGGGATATTAGAAAAGAAATCTTGATAGGTATATAACCTGAGAACCACGACTGTTTATATAACGTACTTATCTTTTAATTTCTAATTTAGCCTATCATAAAAATAGAAATTAGAAAATAGGGTATATGACTTCTAAATATAGAAGACTCGTACTTAATTAGATAATTTGAGCTAATAAACCTTATAAGATCACTTTAATAATTTTATTTCACTATTTATAATAGCATATATATAATGATGATATATATAAGTCCAAAATTCCAACATTATGTTCTAAGGTCGAGCAATGTTGTGGCCCACACACTTACAGATTTTGCGACTTTGGGGGACCTGCCTGTGACTGTATGGGTAGATTGTTCTCCTGTTTGCATATCTAGTGTAATAAGTAAAGATATCTTTACGTTTAATCTAAGGGCGAAGATTTACTCCCAGCCTCTCCAGCCCCTTTGTTATGAAAAAAAAGAAGTCAATGATATATAAATGATAGCTTCAACGGAAAAAGGATAGCTGGGATAACAAAAACAACTTTCACTAGTCTCTCTTCAATATCTCGACCACCTCTTTTTACTCCCTAGAGATCAACGAGAAGAAGTATTCAAAGAAACATTAATACTTTTTAACATTTAGAGTTATTGCAGTGTATAATCAGTAACCTTTACTTATTATACTATGATTTTCATTGTTGTACAAAGCTGCTTAGTTAGAAGCTTATTTTTTTTTTTGATGAAAGGAAACAACCTATCATACATCCCTATGAGTTTTCTAGGGATGAAGGATAGGAAGAACCGAGATTCATTTCCAAAAAATTGTCTATACAAATTTTTTCCTGAATGGCTTGGGGGGGTGCCCCACCAAACTTGTTGATCGACAGAAGAAACAGAAATATAGTCAGCAACATGATGAGCTGTGACCGCTGCGTTTCCTTGCCTAAGTACATGATGAGCTGTGACCTAGGTAGAGGATGAGAGAATAGATTTGATCTTGTCGATCACAACACCAACAGGAGAAGAAATTGGATCGTTCGAAAGCAGAAAGTTGATAAGGAGTAGCGAATCCGACTCAATTTGGAGTTTTCCTAAGTTAAGCTCCTTGCCCCAGCTTGCCCCGAATAGAAAAGCATGTGCCTCCATAAGCAGGGGCTCCATGAAGCCACAACGTCGCCATCCTTTTGCAGCGATAAGAGAACCCCCCGAGTCCCTTATGACAGCCGCAAAGCCCATAAATGTATGACGATGATGAATCCGAGCATCAACATTAATTTTAAGAAAGCCCACCGGAGGTCTGGTCCATCTGGGGACAAGTGGTCGGTCAAGAGCCCCTCCTAGGGTGAGGGGAGTGGCCCTATAGTATTGCTCCAGATAGTCCTCGCACCATTTGAGAGTATTGGCGAGATCCGGTTTTGCCACTTCAGCTCTCAGCGCATTTCGTAAGAACCAAATCCTCCAACAACAATGAAGATCGCAAGAACCTTCGGCGCAAGGCGAGATGTAAGTGAAATGAATATTTCTTGAACAGAGTTAGAAGCTTATTTTGTACTCTTTTTATTCATAGCAAAATGAATTTTTTTTTAGATTCTAGGGAGTTACAAAAGCAGAATCCTATGAGTTGTGGTAAGCTCGAAAAACTAACGGATTGTTATACTTTGTTTAAAATATAGTAGCACTTATGACTACTCTCATGGAGAGTGGAGTATGTGCATAAGTTTTAGACCCAACTACTATACTTGTGTCTGGGTCTGTATTGGTTTATAGTATGTAGTGTGCTTTTATCGCCATCCTACTTCTGTAAACATGCACTTATCAAAAATGGATCAAATTTTTAAGAGCTCAATTTACCCTCTCTTGAGATGCAACAATAATTTCTACGTTTAGCGTAAAACAACACTTTTTCATCCAATTTCCTCGATTCATCGCTATCACATTTTGCAATCTAAACAAGCACGCAAAAATAAATTAAAATATCTATACATTTTGAAATTCACTTGAATTCATGGATATAAAATTATAGAAAACTTATTTTAGTTGAGATGAATACTATAAAAGGTTTAAATGTTTAATATATAATTTGTGGGATGATTTAAAAATAATTAATTTTAAATGATTAGGAATCACACTCAAATAATTTTGTTTCTGTAAATAATATTAGGTCGTGTTTGGCTAGTATAAAAGTTTTCAATTGTCACAATAATCTTATTTTAAATTCTTTTCAGATCTTCATATACAACTATCCTACTTTTTTATCATTTCTATACACAACCACTCAAATAATTAACTTAGAATAATAATTCTGTTAGCCCGGGCTAAGTACATGTCCCACTTAGTTCATCTTAGAAAACCTATTTAAAATAATTTTTTTACTTTTTCTCCATTCACTTATTTATCTAAGTGTATTTAACATATAAACTAAATTTTATCATTTTTGGATATATGCATATATTTCTTTAAGATTTTTAAATAAAAGAATGATCCTATTAGCCTAGGTTAAACAAATGTTCTGCTTAGTCCACCTCAAAAAACTTATTTATAACAACTTTTTTTTTAATTTTTTCTTCATACACTTGTTTATTTGAATATATTTAACATATAAACCAATTTATACTATTGTTGGATATGTATATATATTTTAGATTTTTAAAGATGAGTATTTTCAATACATATATGCATAGATATTTAAAAATCTCAAAAAATATAATATACATATCCGAAAATGGTAAAACCTGATTTATATATTAAATACACTTAGATAAACAAGTGTTTAAAGAAAAAATTATTGTAAATGGGTTCTTTGAGGTGTGTTAAGTGGAGCATTTGCTTAGCCGGGCTAACATAATCTATCATCTTTTAAATATAAGAGTATTTTAAACACATATATGCACATAGATGTTTAAAAATATCAAAAAATATATATACATGTTCAAAATAGTAAAACTTAGTTAATATGTTAAATACACTTAGATAAACAAGCGTATGAAAAAAAGTAAAAAAGTATTTTAAGTAAGTCTTTTGAGGTAGGCTAAGCGGGACATTTGCTTAGCCTGAGCTAACGATTGCTTTTTATTAACTCATCTATTTTCCAATAAAAAAACTTATTTATTTTGATTTTATTTTTTTACTTTTCATCATTACCTCTATCATATCACATTGTTTTTTATTTCAAACTTTTATAATAAAAATTTGTATCTAAAAGTTATCACTTCCCAAACACACACTTTGATTAGAAAAATTTTTAGTTGTTAGGAATTTATGTAAATGTTAAAGTTATTGGAGTTGAATTTGTTTTGAAGAATTTGTATTCCTTTTCTTTATCTTACTACGAATAAAATTATTTAAATTTTACCTATCTATTATTTTGACTATATGTTAACAAATTAGATAATTTATTAACTATAAAACAAGGATAACAACACTATCCTTTTAAGTAACAACCTTGCATATTTTATATTTTTGTTTTCTTTTTATTTTTATGTAAGCCAAATTGTATTTATTTCATTTATTGAAATTTACTAATTTTGAACTCTTATATATTTTTATTTTACGTGCAAGGAGGTGTGAAATAGGTAACACTTTTATTTTTGAAAATTTTAAAAAATATATACAAAAATTCAAAAATATAAATTTTAACATATGATATAAATACACTTGGACCATAGAAAATGAAAAGAAAACAAAAGAAAATATTAAAAATATGAAATATACTTTTATTTTCTTTTTTGTAAGCCTAAGTATATTTATTTCATATACCGCTTTACCAATTTTGAATTCTTATATATATTTTTACAAATTTTCGAAACAATAAATTTTACCGTTTCGAAATACGACAAAGTACTATAACATTTTAATGTTAAAATTTTTAGTTTTACAATTTATTTATTACAACTTATTAGAATTCTTTTACATAATTATTTACTTTGTACTATAGAAATTAAATTTTGTAAATAATTTTGCTCTTTAAATTTTAATTATATTGTCGAGAACATAAAAATTTAATCTAAAAGCAAAACACTGATAAGCCTCCGAAATTAATTACTATACTCGTATCTAATATTTTTTATCTGGCATCAGCTCAAATTCGTATCTAAAACTGAAACTTCATAGACCAATTGCAACGTAACTAAAATAGATAATGTAGTCATCAAGGCGGAAGATAAGTTATTATGATCCGGAACTAATTCTAATTTCTAAGTGCATTAGAAGAAAGGAATTTTTTCGCAAGGTTCATGCTAACGCACCTGGAATCCTGTGAACGTCTGATATTACAATTAAGCATATTTGCACGACAGAATGAGTTACCGCCTAAACTGCATTTCCATGAGAGAGAATGAGTTCCGGCCTAAACTTCAAGGAGGTAAAGCTTCCATAGACAGAACCCCCTGCACCCGAAGGGACTCAGAACATCCATTTGCCGCCACATGGGCAGCAGTGTTACCGGGTTAACACCCGGTTGTCTAATATTTAATAATTAAGTTTATTTTTCTACAAAATATCTCTCCGATGGCTGTGTTACTTCCCACCAAACAAGTTACTTTGTCAGAAAACCTCTGCTCAATGTTTGATGTCGCTATTAACTTATTTGCAACATTTTGCATAGTAAGATATATTTATTTTCTTCATTTTTAATGACTATCCTAGTCTAAACAATCACCAAAACCTAAAATGAGTTTGAAGTTCACTAAGGTGTAACTTGAGTAGGATATGCATGAGTACATACCATTCCGACTCTAATTTAGATACGATAGAATAGGAAAATTGTTTGTCCTCCTATATAAGATAGGGTTAAGAGTGCAAGTCAAGGCGAGGTTTCCCTAACCTAGCCTAGTTTGGTGCTTTAAAACCCAATTTTAGTTTTTTTTTTTTTTAAAAAGGTACCCATTATCTATAAGTACCGAATTTGACACCGCTCAGAGTTGATTAGTACTAGGTTTTAAAAAACTTAGACCCATACTGGCTCTTAAAAAACCCGCCCTCCTTACACCATTAAAGGTAGATTTTTTTAAAGAAAATTTATCTTTTATGTTATCAAACAACCCTAAAAGATATAAAAATCCAAATTATTTTGAAACAAAAAGAATAGCGGCAAACAAGTCATTCATTTTGAGTGACATCCTCCTTATCCCTAATTAATTGACTAATTCCTGAATTTCAACAATGATAATTATGATCTTTGAATAATGGTTTTTTATGTTTATAATGTTGAAGAAAAAAAATATTCTTCCTTAATTACACTAATTGCGAGGATGGAACTTGTGTAAGGAGGGGTGGCTTAGCAGGCTACAGATGCAACTGCAATGAAGAATGTATGAATTTGCTCGGTAGTACCGCTCTTCCATGTGTAATACTATGTAAGTTAAACTTCATATATAACAAAATTTGGATTATAACCCAAATCAAAATCCCAATAAGAATGACCAACACTTTTAAAAGAAAACCTACCTACTTAATTTGTCTAGAATTATTTATTTTAATAAGAAATCAAGTTTAATCTAAATAGAAAATATGCATGGGCCATTTTAAAATATATAATCAATATAATAAAATATTTGATTTATATATTAGTTTCTATTTCATATATTTAATATCTAAATTTTGTATTTTATTTCTAGGTGAATAAATGACTCCTGGAATTATCATTATTACATTATAAGGCGTTTATAAATGAATCTATGCATTTTTCACAATTTATACATAATCATATATGTTTTTAAGTAAGTATAACTCACCAAAGAATTTGATTAAAATGATTTTTAGTACCATATTAAAATAAATAATTTGTTCCATAAAATCTTCATGAATAATAGTATATATATGTATTTATTTGAGATTCCAAAAAAATCATATTAGGAAATTTTAAAGGTTATATATCCATTTTCAAAGTTGCGCACTTACATAAGTTAAATGGTCTAAAATGGTCACCTATAAATTAGACGATTTATACGCAACATGAAAATATATTATTTATATTTTTAAAACATTTATACACATGTGGTCCTTATATATATAGAACATAATTATGTACAAAATGATGTATTTCAAGCTAAAATACAACATTCCTTTGTTTTTTTATTTTTATTTAATTGTTTCTTCATAAATATATTTTTCTAAATATATTTAATCTGTATACCAAGTTTTGTCATTTTATAATGCGTTTACATATTTATTTTTTATTTTAAAAAAGTGCCAATTTCAAGGGCATTTAAGTCATTTTTCATTCTTTAAAACTTGATTTTTAAAATTTAAAAATAAATATGTAAATTATAAAACTTAGTATATAAATTGAATAACTTAGAAAAATATGTTTATGAAGAAAAAATCAAAAAATAGAACTAATTATAAAAATAAATAAATGTTGTATTTTAGTTTAAAATACTTCATGTTTGATAAAAATATATCATGATGTATCTAATTAAGCTCTTATATATATATCCACAATATAGATACCAAAGACTTTATGATATAAGCTTATAAATGTTGTTTAAATTTATTTTTCTTTAAGAAAATGACTGAAATGGACTCATATATTTTTTCTTTGAGGCCATAAATGTTGTTTATATTCATCTTTGCTTAAAAAATTATTAAAATGGATATATATTTTTTCTCATTTTCTTTAAAAGAATATTTTCTATTCAAAATTACATGCAAGAGATGGAGCATCCACATTGTATTACACTACAGGGTCCATCATATAAATATAAATGGGACAAAACAACTCCATTTTTAACCCAATCTAGACCTACTCTGACCCAAATATAAATTAATGGGACAAGGTTTTATTTCGGGTTCAACCCGAATTGAAATATATAGAGCTAAAATTTAATAGTGCAACTTGGGAGGGTACCCACTGACCCAACCTTAAATTGAGGAGGGTAAGAAAAATTTTACTTATGGGTACGGGTAGAATAGAAATCATTACATGGCCTCCTAAATAGGGTAAGGGTATGGTACATATACTGAATACCCAGAACCAACCCGAACGGGTACTCGCATGGGTACCTTAATATTTAAATAACTATAAATACGTGTACATGAATAAATACATAATAGTTTTTATCTCTCATTCACTAATAAATTATTGTTGGTTTAATTTTCTTGTTTATTTTTTTATAAATTGTGGAGAGTTTATATTTGTAATGACGGATGATCATAACATGAATATGAATGATGATGTTAATATGATTATTAATATGGATTATCAAGCAACAAAGAATGTGAAAATAGATATAAACAACAACAAAATAAAATTAACTATAAACTATAAAGTCTAAAATGTAAATGAGTATTGCTTTATAATATTCAAAACAATACAAAAAATATTTTTTCACAAGTTATCATCAGTTATCGGAGGAACTGATTTGAAATCGGAACCAGAACTGACCTTACGGGTAATGGGTAGGGTATAGTAGAAACCGACCCTGTAAGTGGGTAGGGTAGGGTAGACTTTTTGAAAATAGGGTAAAGTATTACCAAAACCAAACCGACCTAAGCCACACCCTTACTAAAATTAGTATCAGGTTCAGGTTGAAAAACCCACCCAGTGTACACCTTTATCTGGATGATGGATTATATATAGCAATAATAATAGGACCACTACCACTGTCACTATTTTTAATTTATTGTAGAAATATTCTCTATATAATTATTTTAAAATTTATTGTAAATACATTCACCATACAATTTTTAAAATTTATTGTAGAAACATTCTCCATATAATTATTTTAAAATTTATTTTATAAACATTCTCTATATAATTATTTTAAAATTTATCATAGACATATTTTTCATAAAATTTACACTTTTAAATTTATCGTAGAAAGTTCTACATATAATTATTTTAAATTTTAAATTTTTGAATTTATTGTAGAAATTATTTCATATAATTATTTTAAATTTTGTATTTTGAAATTTATTGCGGATATGTTTTCTATATAATTATTTTGAAATTTATTGTAGAAATTTTTTCATATGATTATTTTTAATTTTATTGTAGAAACATTCTCTATATAATTATTTTAAAATTTATCATAGAAACATTCTCCATATAATTATTTTAAAAAATTTTCCTATAATTATTTTCAAATTTATTGTAGAAACGTTCTCCATATAATTATTTTCAAATTTATTGTAGAAACATTCTCCATATAATTCTATTAAGATTTATATTATAAAATTTATTGTAAAAATAATGTCATATAATTATTATAAAATTTTTTGGAAAAAGTTCAACATGTAATTATTTTAAATTTATATTTTATGTATCAATTTGAAAAAATAATTCTAGTTTTTAACCTTGTCCGCTTAACTCAGCTCGAACCTTATTTGACCCGAGTCGAATTTGATGTTACAAGATTTGGTACCAGATTCAACCTAAAACTAAATGCACAATGTCAAAATAGGTACTAGATCTAGGCTGGATAAAACCCGCCTAGTGTGCATAAGGTAGAGTATATAACCTAGATATCCAAAACCAACTCGTATGGGTACCTAGGTGGATAAGTAATATTGGTCACGAGTTATTGGCTTTTACACCAAAAAGGATGAGTGAATTGAGTTATTAAAAATTCTTTGGTATTTAATTGCAAACCCCTATGTTAATCCCTTATGATGAAGCGTGCTAGGAGACAAAATAAGAGGGTGAAAATAGAATACAAAAAATGCAAACAATCAAACCATGCAAGAAACAACAATATAGTGGTTTGGGCAACTTTCTTTATTTTACTCTTCCAAGCACACATCCCTTGTATATTAGGTTCCACTATTGTATGTACTATACAATTTAGAGTACTTGCTCTCTTTTAGATTCTAGCTCTAGGAGGCATATATAATAATAACTTATTAGTTAGACCAACTTCAATCAACCAAGCTTAATCCGTTGATGAGAAAAACTCAAATAAATTAAGCAAAACCCGATAGTGAGATAAACTCAAACCAAGCCCTTATTTTGCTTCTTCTTGAATTTGGTATCCAACACTGATCTGAGGCAACAACCTAAAATAAAAAAAATAAAAAAAATTATACTTTACAATGTATAATTAATTTGATATGAAAGCTCCTTGTTACGTGAAGAAGATGAGCTTATAAGCTTAGTTGAAGTAGCAACACTTTGAATCTTCAACAGTTGTTCGAATGATTTCAACACTCTTGAATATTGGAAGGTATAATCTCATATTCTGTTTCAACTTCTCATTATGTTCGTACTTCTATGATATTTATAAAGGAGAGAAAGATCTAACCATTAGAGTGGTGGTTGACATGCATTTAATGCTCTAGTCTTCAAAATTTTTTACTGTTATAACATGAGGTTGCAAGCGGAGTTAATTTGTGGTGCGACTTTACTCAAATCGCACATGGAATCAATTTTGGGTGCGACTTTACCTTGCTAAAACTCGCTATCTATTTTCCTATATTTGAAGTTACAGGTGAAGTCGACTTAGGATGAGACTTCGTTGAAGTTATTTGCGAAATCGACTTGGGATGAGACTTTATTTTGGCTAAAACTTGTTATTTACTTTTCTGTCTTTGAAGTTGTAGGTAAGTCAACTTGAGATGAGATTTCACTGAAGTTTCATGTAAAGTCAACTTGGGCTAAGACTTCACTTTCTAAACTTTTATACATAGACTTGAGCTCTTGAAATTTAATTTATTTTACATTTTCATCTTTATACATATAATTGGAGATATAGTATCCGAGTGCACTTACACATATTCATTAGGTCCTTTTTAATGATATTTCAATAGCTTGCTCATCATCGAAATCAAATTAATCTTTCTTTAAACATGCATATGATCTGCAAGTAATATGTACATTAGATGAGTATAAGGTTATACTATAGTATGTATATATGTATGTTAAATTAGAAAAATAAGATTACTAGTACATAACATGTATTTATTTGTATATATGATTATACGTTCCGTTGTTGGTATTATTATACCATTGATATTGTTTTATTAACATATATTATATATAGGTATTAAAGCGACATGTATTGACAATGATAATAAAGGAACCAATTTAGAACTAAAACTAAATAAAAGTTATATTAAAATGGGTATGGTAGGATCACTTAGAAATAAAATCAATATATGAGTAGCCAGAGTAAATCATTTACAAATAAGGCATGAATAGGGTATACTAATAACCAAACTAACCTACGTTACTCCTAGAAGATATCTAATTACTTTTTTTTGGTTGTCTTCAAGTACTTCATTTAATATTGTGCTATTGCACAACTGATTTCAAGAGTGGTGCGTATTTTTCTTTTCAAGTGCAAAAACATGTTAAATGCATTTTATTTCCTACTCCTTAATCTCATTTTATAAGTAGTGATGCAAACCATTTATGGCCTCGAAGGATTAACACTTTTCATAATGAGTAGTTTCATATCTTACTCTTTTCTAAGAACTTAGTAATATAACCTTTGCGATAACTCCAGCAACCTTTTAGCTTGATTTTGATAGACCTTTATTCCTATAATATATGATATGTCACCCATATCTTTCCTATCGAGATGATAAAAAAGGAATCCCTTAATACTATATAATAGACCTAAATCACATTAGTAATAAGCAATATATCATTCATATGTAAAATAAAAAATTTAAAATTGCTCTTACTAATTTTAAGATATATATACATAAATTAGCAATGCTTTTTGTAAATGTGATAAATTTAATAAACTTTTGAGTACCATTATTGAAAGTTATTTATGTCAATATATGAATTTTTTTAATTTGTATATAATCTTTTCTTTTCGTTCATTTAAAATTCTTTTGATTGCATCATATATATCTTTTCTTTTGATCTCTTTTTAAGAAATTTGTCTTTATATTCATATGTCATAGCTCTAAATTAAAATAAGTCGTTGTTACATAATAATTCTAAATAAGTACTTTTTGAAAACTGAAAAAATGTCTTATTATAATTAATATCTTCTTTCCAAGTAAATCCTTTGGTACGAGGTTTGACTGTGCACCTTTCCATATTGCCTTTAGGATCTTATTTGATTTTAAAAATCTATTTATAACTAACCAGTTTGTAACCCTTAGACAGAACAAAAAGATTCTAGATTTCATTCTTGCGCATAGATTCAATCTTATATTTCAGGACATTTATTTATAATTCAAAATTTCGCTTTTAATAGCTTTTATGAATGAGAATAGATTATTTTCAAAATCGGTATTAAAATTGCATTCTTCCAAATATAATGTAATCGTCGGAAATGATACATACCCCAATTTTTTAGACTTATTTTTAGTTCATAACTATAATTTACATTATTAACTTTATGAGTGTTATTTGAATTTGTTGCAGGTTCATTGCTAAAATTATTAGTGAGTACTACTGCAATATCTAGTTGTTGATATATCAAATCATGATTTATATATTCGAGTATGATATCTATTAAAGAAGCATCAGGGAAAGGGTCTCTAATCTTTTCAAACTCTACATTTTTTGAATTGTGTTCCCATTATTTTTGTTATTTTCAATAAACATAGCCATTTTAATTTTGATAATTTTAGTGGTGTGAGATGGTTTGTAAAATTTATACCCTTTAAACCATTTAGGATATCCAATAAAAAATAGTTAGGTCATGTTTGGTAACGTGTATAAGTGAAAGGGGGTGAGAAAATATGCAATTTGGTTTCCCAAGGCCAATGATTTTTTCATCAATAATTATATTTTTTTCATTTTAACCCCTATGTTTCAATCATTTTTCTATCAACTACATCCATTAACCTTATTTATTCCAACTCTACCCTTATCATTTTCTATCAATTACACAAATTCCAACATATTCCATTTTTTATTTCCCACAATTTTCCACATTCCCACAATTTTTGAGCTTACCAAACGTCCCCTTAATTATTCTTAAGTTTAACTTCTTTTTTTATAGATTGTATATGATTTAGGAGTTCAATGAAAAATAATTAGGGTTAATTCGCAATTAATGGTTTGGAGTTTAAGACAAGAGGTAGTTGTCTCATATCCGTATAAAACATTATTGAGTGTAAAGTCTTATTTGGTGGAAATTGAGATATTAAAATTCATCATATTTATAGATAAGATAATTGAGTAAATTTTGCCTTTTCTTAAGCTTTAGGGTGCCATAGATTCTTGTAGGCTCTAGTGGGTGTTTCAAGATATTTTATTTTATGATAAAAGAGGAATTGGTTGGCCTAGACTTGCATCTGTAGAGTTTTGAGCCAACAAAATAGTACTGAAATTAGTGGACATGTGGAGTTTGAGCAAATGCATTTCGCACGGTGAGCTGATGGCCCGCATTGCTAGTAGTCCATGCCCTAATTCATTCCCTTAATGGCTTGTTTGGCATTGATTTAGATGAGGAGATTAGATAAGAAAATGTTGTTGTGTGTTAGAAATAAAATTTTATGTCAAAAATAAAAAAATTATTTAAAATGAGAAAAGTACAATCATTTTTTTTATTGTGTTACCTTTTGATGATCTTACAATTAACGGATGACAACTTCAATGAAAGGATAAATGAGGAAGGTGCCTCTAAAAACTTTGAACCCTAAACCTCCACTTTACACATCATATCAACCATTGTTCATCCAAGTGATGATAAAAAAGTACAGCATTATGCATTGGGAAATAAGATATTTGGCATAAAATATAATATTGAAATTGGAAAATTTTCTTTTAGAATGGAAATTTCATTTCATTCCATCTTGTTGGATGATTGAACGTGCCTTAAATAAGCATCGTTTATCATTGAACATTTCTAATTTTTAGGAAATAACGCATAAGCACATCTACATCCGAATCCTTGGTGGTTCAAACTTATTAAAAGTCAAGACTATCTATATTTATGTTGAAATTATGAAAATAAGTAAGATTCATTTTGAATGCATTGTAATATTATAATAATCTATATATTCGTTCATCTATAAAGAGAGATGTAGTAAACAGGTTAGATATTGAACTAACAACTTTAAAATTAGTATATAAATAAACTACTATATTACATTGATTACATTGATTTTGCACTTTCTTATGTTCATCAAAGCAGTTATTTGCTATTGCTTCTATGAAACCAATTATTTGTTTGGGACCAATCATTGGCCAAAAATTCCCTTATTTTTATACACTCTAAATACTCATTTTTTAAAGTTTTCTTAAAATTATTATCATAAATGTTTATAATTCACATATCAAGGTTTATCATTTTTTATCAATGTATATATTTTTACCTTTAACACAGGGATATTATGGCCATTTGTATAGGTTAAAAATGATCATAATACCCTTGTTTTTAAAATTCAAAAATAGATATACAAATCTAAAAATAATAAGAATTATCACCACTTAAATGACCAAGTGAATGACATGATTGAATAAAAGATATGTAGGAAAGGAGGTCGAGGGTTTAAAGCCTATGGAGATGCTTCTATAAAACCCTCTTTCTATGTAACCTCTTACATTTTCAACATCTAGATGATTGATGAAAAATCTACTCTATTTATTATTTTTAGAATCACTTATATTATTATAAATACCCTTTCATTTGTCTAATATCACTGTATATGAGCTCCGTATACAAACATGCAAAATCAACGTAATAAAATAATTTAATGTTAAATATCAAATTTTAAGTAGTATTTTCAACATCTAAATCATCTAAAATGTTATTAGTACATAAATAAATGATTTTATAAAGTATCAACACTTTCAATATATATGCGAATGGATCTAAGCGTTTTTCCTAATTTATATATGAATATACTTATCTTTGAGCAAATGTGGCCTATGCATATTTTAAATTTGGATGAAACTTAGTCTCATAACTAAACAAATGATATTAAATACAATAAAATGATTGAATTTTCAACCAACTATCAAAATCTTAAAATTTGAAGGGATTACATGAAACCACTTTTATATAACCTTGGTTACATAGAAGCAAGCCCCTAAAACGTATTTACCTTCCCTAGATATAATCCTTAGTTAGTTGTATGATCGTCCAAAGTGGGTCAAATGATTGGTGACCTGATTTGCTACCACTTCTATGTAATTCATATAATTAATTTTCAAATAAAAAAGCAAATTAAATAATTTTAGCCTTAATAGAAGCAGGAAGTATTATGACTTCGATTTCTTTATGTTATTCTCACCGTCACTATTCATATCTAATGCGAATAATTTTAGAGAATAAAAAATTATTTTAAAAATATTGTAAAGGGCAGAGTAATCTGGAAAGAACTACGAAGTCGGTGATCCACCTTCTCTACTTCTAGCCTGGGCAGACAAGATTACGTGGCTTTACCTCGTTCTGCAGATATACCCACAAGTTCTCGTCAATTTTGTAAAAATACCTAAAAAGATTCAAAATTCCCAAAATACTTCTATACTCGGGAAGGATAACTTGCAAATTCCCAAATTGAAAATAAATTTCCTAAATTCCTACGCAAAGGGAGACTCGATGCAGGGACATGCTATTGCTAGCTGGTATCCAGCGTCCCAGACCAATAAGGTGCAACCCTGTTGGCAAATGCTACCTTTTTGAAGGCTTCTGGATGGTCGGAACGGATTAAGAATTAATTTGTCGTGGCATGGACATTTTTGCAAATATTCACAAGGTTTAGAATATTTGCAAAATTAAAAATTTTATGTGTGCGTGTTTGCAAAACTGATGACTTGTCGGTATATGTGCAAAACCTTACCATTTTAATTGACTTTGGAGTTTGAATTGTAATGTGCCAACACTGGATGCAGTTACAGGTACACCTAACATGTTACTTATGGCTCACCAAATGATTTGATTTCAAAGATAATAAAGTAATAAACTACTGAATTTTGATTTGATGACGCTGTAGGATTTTCACAACCAATCCCTTTGGAACATGTCAAATCACGGAGGCTATGGCCGTGTAGACTTTATTAAGGTTCAACCCTACCCAGAAGTCAGAATGGCAAAAGAAAAAATTTTAAATAAAGAAAATGCCAAAAAGTACTAAAAGAAAGAATGAACCGTGTAATTTTAGATTAATAAAAAATACGGTAAAAAAGAGATAATAATAGACTTTTCTCTATAATAACGATAAGTAATTTTTTTGATAAGCGATAAGTAATTATAGCGTTGAAATTTAAAATATGTTTAACTGAATAAAAAAGTAGAGACCTTTCATCATCAGAAATAGCGCTCCAAAGGAAATATGTTATATACATGTATTTGTAGTAAACTATAAATGTCATTGCAAATAATGATAAATGCTGCCAAGCCATAGTCTATTTTAGTTGCATACAACATTATATAATATGTAAAATAAATTTTTAAAAATGATTGTATTTATTCAATACAAAGGTCCATATGTAGCCAAATATATAATTAATTTTTTGATTCGTATATTTACTTATAATTAAATGACATAAAATAAGGTCAATTTATTTTCTATGCAGCTGCATTTAAGAAAATTTATTGTTGCGTAGAGTTGCAAACTGGGCCTGATATATTGCCAATACTTGTAAAAAGATAAAAAGGGTTCCGAATTAAGCATCTACGCTTATTTTTCTTCACACAACAGGAATTACAAAACTTTCTTAAAATAGAAAAAATTGTTATACACTTTAGGCTTTTACTTTGGCATCTTATTTTAGGTATGAAACTTGAGTTACATTGTTTGGGACTCTAGTAAATCCCAAATCCAAATCCTATGCTATATGTACATTTCCATTTGAGTTCAATTCTAGTCCTTGTGTGTTTTTATTAGATTTTGACTCTGTAACTGAGTTTAACTTTGAATTTTCTATTATTTTATTTTCAAAATAATCCTAGTTCACATTTTTAAATAATGTATTATATTATCAAGACTAATAAACTAAAATCTTGTATATTTAAATCATAGTTGTAATTTATAAAATGATTATTTTATTGAAAATATTTTTATTTTATTACATTAAATTTCAATAAAAACCAAAAGAAAACTTTAATTTAAAATTTTTGTAAAAGTGAATGAATTAGCTTATGTTTTGTTTTAAAAATACAATTAATATTATATATAGTTTTGAATTATTGTTTAGCAAATAATACTTAAAATAATAAAGAAATAAGATGAAATTAATGCATTAGTTCCTTAAGATGATTAGAAATAATTTTCAATGTTTAAAGCATCTATCGATCAAAAATTCATATCTATACTATATATAAGTGTATACATATGATTATTGTATAAGAAAATATATTAAAAATAATACAAATAACTTTAGATTAGATTGATATTAGGTTCAGGATTTTCGGGTCAAGTTCACATGGACTTTAACCTAACCCTATTTTATTTAAAACTTATGTTGATATCAGATTTTCACAAGTTGGGTTCAGTTAATCTAACTTCCTAATTTTTAGTCAACTATCTTAATCATATTTCTAAAGATAGCTATCATTTCAGGCCAACCTAAAATCAATCAAAAGTCACCCAAAAAAGGTTTTTTATTTTTAATATTTTTTCTAAAACTATTCTTATAAATATATTTAGGGCTATTTTCAAACGTACCTATTACTTTTGACTATAATCCTAAAAATATACTCATTATGTTTCAAAAATTTCAGTTATACCTATTACTTTTGAACATAATCCCAGATATGTCCATTCCGTCGTGGCACGATGAAGCAGCATAAAAAAAAGCATGTAAAATTACTAAAATGCACATTATCCATGACCGAACCGAAAGGGGAAAAATAACCGATCTAAACTGCATTCGTCTGTTCTCATTTCATCGTCTTCGATTCCGTCCACGTCCTTCGAACGATCAACGGCAAATTCGTGTGAAGGTAATCGATGTTGCAGATCTGATTGGTTGGGCTTTCTTCTCGCCAACAGTTGCCGATGTGGAGTGGCAGTAGAACACAGAACAAGATAATGGATTAATGGAAGTAATAGCTGGATTTTGCTGCCAGAGATTGACATTGAAGAGGAATATGGCTCTATTATCGATTTGGATGATGGATGATTAGATTCGATGTAATTGTCGGATTTGCAGAGGAACACTGAAGATCATTTGAATGCTTGAGGGGTTTCTTCTGGCTAGTTTTGTCACTGATTTTACCAGGAAAATTTTGCTGGAACCATTGATTACTTTGTTGGATTGATAGCACGGCAATTGGAATTGTGGAGCAGGTCAATTTTAGCATGCTTGGATTTTGGAAAGCTATTGTTGGATTTCGATTCGGTGACCAACTCTACCTCCAAACCATCAATTTCTCCAACTTGTCTATAGTGGCAGCGTATGGGCAAACAACAAGCGGCTTGAAGAGTAGGGGTGCAACTTAGGTAGGGTACCCATGGGTACCCACTGACCCGACCCTAATTTGGGTTGAGTAGGGTAGAAAATAGTACCTATAGCTATGGATAGGGTACAAATTATTACCCGCCTCCTCAAATAGGGTACGCGTAGGGTAGATACGTTGGGTACCCAGAACCGACCCGCATAAGTACTCATATGGGTAATTAATTAGGTGCATAATTATATATGTATAATATATATTATATACTATGTATTATGTTTTGTCTTTGACATCTTATGTGCACACATATTTTAATAAAATTCAAATTTAAATGAATTTTGTACCTTGTGAAGTATAAATTTAAATGAATTTATATATACAACATTGACTTCCGAAAGATTCTTATAAATACGCTTGTGACTTATGATTATAATATATTATTAGTTTTAATGATTGGGTCATGATGGTCTATATTTCATATTTTTATATAATAATATAAACAATAATATATGTACTTACGATTTTAAAACGTAAATGAGTATTATTTTACATTATTTATAATAAAATAGAAATTTTTTTTAAAATATTTTATTTGAGTATTAAAGGAACCAATTTGGAACCGAAACCGGAACCGACCCTATGGGTAATGGGTTAGGGTAGGGTATACTAGGAACCGAACCGACAAATGGGTCGGGTAGGCTAGGCTTTTTACAAATAGGTTATGGGTAGGGTAGACCACTACCTGTACTGAACCGACCCGAGTTGCACCCCTATTGAAGAGGCATAGAATTTCGACAACAGAGTTAGCCAGAAGGTGGTTTGAGAGCTGGTTTTGGAGATTGAAGCCGTGGGTTTATTTCTTTTTTGGTTCTTTATTTGGTAGAAAAAAGAAGCTTCTAATTACATGGTTTGAGAAATTACAGTGAATTGCTGCCCTCCATGCGTGGCTTTTAAATTGGAATTTCACAAATTTTGTGCTTAAATTAGATAGAAACTTTTTTTTCAGGATGTGTTTACTGTGACGTTGGTGATACGCTTCAACTTGCGCTGAAATGGGATTGCACTTGTAATTTTTCACATTTGTATTTCCATGTTTATTTCAGTCATTTCAGAAAAATTAACAACCATTTCACGGTGCCTCCGTTAATTAAGGTAATGGTGGATAATGGCATGAGCATATCTAGGATTATGTTAATGGGTATATGGCATGAGCGTATCTAGGATTATGTGCAAACATAATGGGTATATCGGAGATTTTTGAAATGTAGTGGGTATATTTGAGATTATGGTCTAACATAATGGGTATATTTGGAAAAAGATGATTAACATGCTCTTAACTTTGAAATTAAACAGTATTTAAAATATCCAAAAATGATAAAACTTGACATATAAATTAAATATGCTTAGGATAATAGTTTTACAAAAAAATTTAAAAACTAAAAAAATATTTTTTATCAAAAAATAATATATTTTTGGGTCAGCCTAAAATCGGCCGATTTTAGGTTGACTGAAGAAGATCATATCCTTTTTCTAAAAAGCCCACACTACTTCATCTACAAATGTATGTTAAAATCAAGGGTTGTGCTTTGATGCAACTCAAATTCTAATAAAATTTTCAAGTAGCCTCATGGATGCAATGAATTTTGATGGTGACATTGAAAACCAACCATTCACATTATTTATTTATCCTTGAACAAAAAATCATCTTAGAAACTTGAAAAGAAAAAACAAATTAGAGAAACTCAAAATAAGGCAAAAAAACAACATAATTGTTGTTTTAGGCATATTATGGAGTCACTTTTAATAAGGCAATATTTGTACCTTCTCAATTATTTTCGGATTATAGCAATTTGCTACCAAGATACCAAAAAAAAAATAATACAATCTAAAAAAGAAAATCGCCTCCATTTTAGATATCAAATGCTTTCCCTCTTTCTATTTTTAAGACCCCTTTTTCTAGTAAGGCTTTTTATAAGCAGATCAGTTAAGTCTTCACTTAATCTTATTAGTTCAATATTAAACACTCCATCTCGGAGCAATTGCTTTATATAATTATGCCTCAAAGTAATATGCTTTGACGTACCATTATATCCTATTATATGCCCTTGACAAAATTATTTTGTTGTTATAATGCAAATAAATAAGAGACACTAGCTTATGCTAAATGAAAATTTTAAGTACTGAATTCTTAAGTAATTTTGCATTTATCTTGTTGCAACAAGGGATGGAACTCATATTTCATTGCAGAATATGTAATGTATCTTTGTTTTTTAGAAGCCTAAAAAATAGCAGCTTCTGAAGTAAAAATCTAACTACTAGTAGACATGGATTTTGTTAGTCCTTGTACATTGGCAAATTTTAAGAGGAAATGGATGGATTATGTTATTAAAATCTAATTGGTACTAAATTGTAAACCTTTGCTTTGCATAATCCCCAATGAGGAAATGATTGTAAGGTTAGTGAGAGTGGATGAGTATAGAAAACAAGGAATATAATAAGTTGAGAAAATCAAGAACACATAATAGCACACATTATATAGCGGTTTGGGAAACTCTTTGCTCAACTCTTCCAAGTGCATACTCCTTTAGGTTTTAATATATATCTTAAAATATAACTTAGAGCAACTACTCTCAACTAGACAGCTCTAGTGGGTGCAGATATAATGAAGGCAAGTAATTAGTAAGCCAATATTCATTTTAACCTCTTCTTCAACTTGATCATCAATACAAATTCAAGGAAATAAAAAGGAAATGAATTAAATAATAATTACATATTATAAGTTATGTTAGATCAATAGAGTGCAAGAAGTTTGGTGTATAATTTTGTAGAGGTTGACAAAGTGAAAGATTTTGCGTAAAAGTAGGTACCAATGCTTAAATCTTTAATATCAACACTTCATACTTGAGTAAGGTGGAAACTCACTAAAAAGTCATGCTTTGAAGGAGTTATGGTTGTTATATATTATAATCATGCTAATATTGCTTAAAAAATATGATAATATACACATAATTTTTTTTTGAATTTTTTCAAATACACCTACTATGTTTGACCTTAATCCTAAATATACCCACAAAATTTCTAAAATCCAACATATACCCACTATATTTGCATTTAATATCAAAAACGCTCATTTCGTGAGTTAACACCATTAGTGAATATGTACAATTACTAATCTGCTCTTCAAATTTAGTAAAATTAGAAAATTTGATGTCATAACTCACTAATGCCCTAATTTCACACGAGTTCTAAATTTAGAGAGCATTAATTTTATTTTCTTTCTATCTGATTTCATCATTCATTATTTTATAATAGGGGTATTTTAGGTATTTATAAAAATTTAATAGATTGTTTTTAACAAAATGAGCATTTTTGGGATTAATTGAAAATATAGTGGGTATATTTGAAATTAAAGTCAAACATAATGGGTATATTTGAAAAAAATCATTTTCTTTTTAGAAAAACATAAAAAACTAAAGCAAAATGACTGTGTTCAATATCATTGGACCAAGAATAATGAGCAAAACCTTAGTAATGAAATAAGAGACCATTGCTATACAAGAATAGCAAGTAAGAGTGCACCAAACAATCCCGCGCAAACAATTTCTAAGATCACTCTGCAAAAAATAGTAACAAGAAACATTAAAACACATTCCTTAAGGTCCATATGAAAAACCTTGCATTCATATAGAATTACAATATAGTTAGTTTTAAATAACTTGAATGTAAGCTCAGACAAAAGAGACTTTATAATTAAATACAAAATCTCTATCCATCATAACAAAAGTTATAACAAGGGAAGTCTAAATTCTCTAGTATCGATGGAATCATTTATAACTTCAACTCGAGATATCTTATTAAACTCCTCTGCCCCTTCCTCCAAGCATTTGTCTATCATGTCAATAGCTTATAGAACCTTTAATTGTAGAGATTCACAACTTTCTGAACCTTCAATAATATTTTTTTTGAGCCTTCAATAACATTTGATATAGTAAGTTTCATCAAAATCATTAAGAAAAATTGTAAATTCAGTGGTAAATTTGGATCTCTACATGGCATATGATTTTTTGCTTACTCCAAAAGAAGCCTAAAATAATGAGCCCATTCTAAAACTAAAGAATAATTTTGTTTGCTTTTATCATTCTCATTTTTATATGAAGCTACTTGTAGCATCAAATAAAACATAATAAAATAAATGAAATGATTATATGCAATAACAAAGAGTGGAATAGCGCACTATCATTGAAAGGATCTACTTGAAGTTTGTATTAGAGAAATAAAGAGATTCCTAATTATGAATACACCAACTTGGTGTGCATTAATTTTATTAGCTATTGGTGATATATGCAGAGATGCGTATGCATGTCAACCATCTTATTGTGATAGAGTATGAAAATTACTTGCCAACTACTTTATTTATTTTCCATATGTTTACCTTTGTAACATTTTGAAGTTTCTTTGCAAAATATGAAATTCCTCTTTGTATAGCATCTAGGTTCCTGTCAGAAGCACTAGAAACTAAAATTATCACTTGATAATTATTTCATTATACAACATTAAGTCAACTAGCAAATATAATTAATATTGCATAGATATAAAAAAAATCTAAGATCTAAGTAAGAAACATATCTTTCTTAAATTTTGAATTACGTGAACACGTGATCATACTAATGGAATAGAAAAAATTCCAGAATTTTTTTTATCTTCAACTATTGCTATAAAATAATTAGAAAGTTATTATCATCTACCATTAAGAAAATAAAAAGGAATCAAGTTATAATAATTATTATATTTTCCACAAATACTAGATTCAATTTTCTCAAGTTTTGCTAAGTCTTCATTAATTGTAATTGGTTATAAAGATGATCTCAACAATATTGACCACAAATTAAAGAACCAAATGAAGTAGGTACGCATCCACATGTGCTAAATGTTGACTCGAAAGCAGCTGTAGAAATTGAAATAGGTAGAAGTATTGGCCTTGAATGAGTAACTTTACCAAAGAGGGAAGCGGTGAATTGGGTAATTTAAAATTTTTCTATCTAAACTTAACCCCTTTGAGACTAATTTCCCTCAAATAAAACGTAGAGAGTTTAAGTAAGAGAGCAAAGGAATGGAAAATGAGTGCATAAGAGGTCATAGATTTTTATAGTGGTTCAGACAACTCTCCTACTTCACATTTCTAAATATACACCTCCTATGTCTTGGGTTTATTATCACTTATCAAATATAACTTAGAGTTTCTTCTCTTTTCTAGATTATACCTCTAAGAAACCTTTTACAATCTTACACAAGCAGTTGGTGAGTACCACTCCAACTAAATGCTACTTGTTTCCACGCTTTGGTCTTGTTTTTCAACGCCAAGCTAAGTGTTAAATTACAACAAGAGAAATCAAATTAAATAATTTAAACTTTATAGTGCATGTAGATCCTTTAGAATAGTAAGCTCTAAGAAGGATAAATAAAGTGATTGATCTTTGAAGCTTTTGTAGTAAACTTGAGAACTTTAATTGAGAACACTTAAGTGGAGTTTTGAATGATTGAAAGTATAATCAATGTTCTGCTTAACCCTGTTAACTCCACTTGATAGGTTATTTGTAGCTTTCAAGGATTTTTAAATATTTGAGGATAGGTGGTGTGCATTGAATGTGTCAATGTTCAAAAAAAATTTTGATTGTTACAACTAAAGCCTTAGGTGAAGTTGACTTAGCTTGTGACTTTACCTAAGTCAAATATGAAGTCGACCTAGGTATCGACTTCAACTTTCCATTTCTTTTCAGTGAATATTCCTTCAAGTTTTTGACCTTCAAATCACATAAAAAGTCAAAGGTGACACTTTTATCTAAGTCCCAAGTGAAGTTGAGTTCAACTTCGACTTCACTGAGTTTAAAAGTCTTCTGCTCCTTGGTCTTTCTTCTCCTTTTCTAAGTCTTTCCTCTGGGTTGACTTCAAGTTGGACTTTAATTAAGTCGACTTAGGATACAACTTTAATCATTATTTTTGAGAAAAAAACTATGTTTCTATTTCTTCCTTCGAGTCACTAGTCGGAGTCAACTTTAACTTCGACTTTACCTAAGTTACATCTAGAGTTAACTTAAATTACAACATCAAGTCACATTTTCCATACAGAAAGTTTTAGGTCCCTTCAATCAAGATCAAGTAGACATACTAGATCTCAAAAACACAAGAATCGAATATCCAAAAGTGAAAATTTGTTAAACATAATCCTCGATATGCAGTTATCAAGCGACCATCAAAATCCAAATTGCTCAACTTAATTCGTATTAATTTCCATGATCTAACCACCATAAATTACGAACTCAACAATTTTGGACATTAGAAACTCTCAATTCTACCATCCCATATGTATATCTCTCTTTTCCATCTCCACTAATGCAACAAACATAACTAAATGACCAAGAGATCTTTATTAGTTGAAATATAAGTTTCAAGCTCATTGGGTCTAAGTAAAAAAGAATAGAATTCAAATTGGAATCATCTTTAGAATGACTTAAGATTCTTTTACATATGTACAACCTATACACTTGTTTTTTCTTATTCAAGGAAAACATAAAAATAAATTTTCGACAATTCCTAATTATGCAAATGCCTTAATTCCCTTAGTCTTTTCAACTTAAATGAAGTATTCAAAGATGATTCACATCAAATAAGGAATATCAAGGTAAAAAAGAAGTTAAGTTCAAGCTCAAAGTGAGAATAACAAATAATTCACAAAAATATAACTCAAAATATAAATCAAAAAATCACTTTCATCATGTCCATTTCATGTGTGTGCTATGATTTCGCCTCGATCAATTCAAGAGATATGTTCTAGAATAGGTGGGAAGAAAAGCTTATTTTCATGGATGCAGTCTAGGATAGAAATATAGATTAGTTTGACATATACATTCACAATATTAGCTTAACATTCCCTACAAAGCATCATTCTCATATTATTTTTCCTAATATTAGCAATTTTTTTTTTAAAATTTCACTTATTTTTTGTTACTTGATAACTTCGAGTCTTGCTTATGATTTGCTCTAAGATTTACAAAAGATTCAATATGAGATTAAATTTTAACACATGTCACTGTGCTAATGCAAATTCGCTCAAAATTTAGCATAACGTATCAATGAATATTTGATCAAAATTCAACTTCAATGAATCCAATGTTTTCAATTAAAATCATAACACAATGCATTGACACCCTCATACTTAGAATTGACATTGTCCTTATTGTCTAAGACAAATCATTAGCTAGCTTACTAAACATTAATCAAACATACATATTAAAGAAAAATTAGCAATTGTTTTCAATGAGCAAAAGTTATCAACTTCCTTATTAAAGCGTTGAGATTTTGAACTATGTTCTTTCCCTAGCTAATCTATGCAAAACAACTATGAAGACTCCACATCAACTAGTATCAAATTTTAAAAAAATAAAAGTAATAAGGCAAACTAATACTTCCTAAAATAAACATTTGGTTGCGTCCCAAATAGTGCTAATTTTTATTCCTCAGCCTAACTGCATTTTAATCTATTTGAATTAGTGAACTCTAACTTTTACATCAATCAACTTCTTTTGCTTGCCTCTGAATTTGATTGCTGTTTTTATCTTTTGAACTTGTTAATAAATTTTACATATCAATAAACCACAATAATCATTGTTAACAACAGAATAAGAAGAAAATTTTGTTATCATTGTAATGTTATGGCTTCCCCATTCTTCATTCATTGTTCTTGTGATGATTTTGATTTTCTGCTTTCAGACAACGCATCAATGCAGTAATTTCTTGTTTCATATTTTTAATAGTTTCTCCTTTGCTTATGCACATTATTGTAGGGTCGACTACTATTCCTTTAGGTGATGCTCCTTCAATCCCGTCAACCTACAAACAAGAGTTATCAAAGCAGGGTTGTTTATAGCTAAAAAGACATTGAATTCTACTTTCTCATCTCTAATATTTAAGGTGAATCATCCATTCTTCAAATCAAAGAGAGCTCCAACTATCACCAAGAATGGTCTACCAAAAATGATTGGATCATGTGGTCATTTTTCATATCAAGCACAATGAAATCAATTGGAATGAATACTTAAATAAATAAAAATATGTAATATTTGGTTTCTTTTACTTCTAAAGCTCATATGGTGTCTTTTTTAGGATAACTCTAATGATCACGCGATTTAACATATGGCATGCAATGTTAATCATTTCTTCTCAAAATCTCATAGACAACGGATTTCGTTAGGCATAATTTTAATTATATCTTGATTGGTCTTTACAACATCAATTTATTATGGAGGTCTTGGTTTTGAAAAACTATAGTGAATTCCTCTCTCATTACAAAATTTTGTAAAATATTTGTTTTTAAATTCACCAACATAGTATAATTGTACTTTCTTCATTTTCTATTAATTTGAAAAAACTAGAAAATATAAATAAAGTTTCAACCTTCTTGGCTAAAAACATTGGCTAAGTAAATTTTGAAAAGTCATCTATAATTACATAACATAATGCTCCTTCAAAACTTCAAAAGTTTGATGACTACATAAAAATTCATATGTAATAGCTCAAAAAGACTAGACATTAAGACTTTATTCTAATGCTGAATGAAGTTTTGGATTACTTAGATATGTGGTACAATTTGCAAATCTTTGGTAGCCCAATCACTAAGCATTTTCCATAAAAATTTAATATTTAACATACTAATATGCTTGAGCTTTTTATGTCATACCCATGGATCATTATCCATGACTTTAAATATCTACTATTAAGCTCATTAAAGCAAACTAAATATATTTTTATACTTCTTACAACCAAAGAGGATACGGTCATCTTCTATTATGTTATATGAAGATAACTCAAATACAAATTTTATGGCCCCAGCCCAAGCGTCACAACCTTATTCCAAGACCTTATCGATTGGTAAACATGATTAGGATTGTTGCCCTGTCATACGACAAGTTTTATTGAATATTTATCCACTTAATCCAGACTCCTTAGGAATTTATAACATTTTATACATTCCAATTTTCATCAAATACCTTTTTAGGTCATTATAACATTTGAGAAATACACATATGATATCATAAAATCCATACTTAATCAAATCATAGTAATTCAGACCTTAACATTTAACCATAATTTTTTTTTTGTCATTCATAGTCACAAACTATAACATGATTCTTATACAATCATTAAGACAAATATTTAATTGTCACCATACAACCATTCACCATAAGTTCATACACAGGTAATATAAAATTCATTTTATCCTTTGAATCTCCACTTGTGCTCCATTGCTCGGTGCTTCCTTTCACTTGTCTTTAGGGTTTAGAAAACAAAATCGTGAACGAAACTCAATAAGCAAGCTATAAGATTTTCAGACAATTCATTTTCATTTAAAATAACTTGGAAAGTAATGTTATACTCACTCGATGGTATATCATGAAAACATGTTTCTTGTACCCGTCTAGGGTATATCATAAACAATTCTATGCAATATTTTTTTTTTTAAAAAATGACATTCTAGGATAAAAGCTAGCTAGGCAACCATCCACCTTCATCGTCTCTCCCAATCCAGAGAGGCGTTGCCCGCCCGAGGCTTATCTTAGCGACTTGGCAACACCAAAGAAGGACAATCGGTCCGCTTACACCTTTGAGGTGGACCTCATGCTTTGTGCATATAATTCTTTTCATAAACATGAACTTTGACATGCTAGTATGATTTTTCATTCATAACTTCATATTTCATCATTTATCATAAATAATTGAGAAATATTAACCAATTAATTTATCATATTAGAAATATCATTTCAATACACATTGATATAAAGGATGACCATCCTTAAACATCTTAGAAAGAATTTAAAACATACATTTGCTAAACCATTCAAACAGTTAGAACATCATTGATAAACATTTGATCACATTTTGATAAAATAAAAGCATTTAGAAAATTTACTTGCATACCTTGTTCGCTTAGCTTTCTGTGTCAACCTTTTCTTTTCCTTTGCCTATACATAAAAATAGCATTGCATTTATAACAAATTCATTTGCTTGCATCCATTCAGTTTTTCAACGCGCAATCCATTTCACACATAACCAACTTGAATTCCAAGTCGGACATACATACATAACATTCACTTGTGCATCATAACATCCATTCATTTTGTGTTTTAAACTCGTATTTAGGGTAAACATATAATAATCATTCATTAATCAACATGCGGAGGTTTATTTCTCTCATTTATCATTTTTCATCTATTTTTCATTTTTCCTACGTCGATGCTCATTTTAAGCATACAGTTGACGTCTTAAGCTTCATAAATAAATCTCAAAATTTGAGATAATAAAAAATCATCCATACAAAAATATACTTATGCATTTCATCATATATTCATGTATTTTTGCATTTTAGCAATTTCATGTAAGTCATATATCATCCATTCATACATATCTATCTACATACATTCAACTTACAACACATATATTATGTGTTTCTTAAAATTTATTAACACATAAACTTACATCCAATTTCAACATGATTAAAACCCTTAATTAACATTTAATTTAGGGTCTAATTTCAAAATTTTAATCCATTTATCATTGGGGTTCCAAAACAGCCATGTTAGGACCCGTTTTTCATCCTTTCAACGCCTTTTTCAATACTTAAATCTTAACAGATTTTTAAACCATAATTTTCAGCAACTAAACATGCTTTTCTTAACTCAAATTTAGGATATTATCATATATTTAAAATCTATATTTTAGTTGCTTATAAAACAGCAACATCTCAAGCATATAGGGTACCCCTTTTACCTTGTTTTAACATGTCCATACATATGTCCTTAAAAATTAGATTTATGACAAATATTTTCAACCCTGTTTAACATTAAAAGTACATTTAATCCTAGGGTATTTTATCCTCCATAACATTCATAAATTAATCGTTTACAAACAATAACGAAATTCACATGTAAGGTACCCGTTTTGGCCCCCCATGTGGACGTAAAATATATGTACCATAAAAAATCAGATTTAGGGTTATCTCTTCCAACCCACTTAGGACATACAAAGGGTCCTTAATTTAGGGTACCTTACCCTATAATTCATCCATAAACCATTTAAGCTCCTCTTTGCATCACATTTAACATAAAAAATAGAAAAATTAGGTAATACTTGAAACCCTAAGTTCTATTTTTGCTATAATCATTAACATATAAACAAATCAACATATGTAATCCATAAGAACATGAATCACATCCTAATCATCATGCTTAAATCAAATAGAAACTTGATTTAGGATTTTAAGAAATTTCAAGATAGATTTCATATCAAAAATCAACCCTAATATCCCATTTAACCCTCTTGAACTCTTGATTTCATTCATACCATTCAAATATCATTCAATACCCTCATCAAGACATCATAACTCATCCTTTAAGAGTTCATTATGAATCATGTTCATGACTCATACTTTGAGGGAAGAAATCTTGATTTAAATGATTCAAAACTTAAGTTTCACTTACTTGAATTGAATCCAACTTGAATTCAACCTTCTTAGCTTGGTTCCTCTTCTCTTTCTTCCTTTTTTTTCTTCTTTTTTTCTCATTTTTTCACTTCTTTCCTTGCTGGGTTTGGACTTCCAAATCTTGCTCCTCACTCAAAATTTTTTTGACAGAATTTTCTCCCTTTTTGCAAATGAACGTCCCCATGTGCTATCCTCTTGTTTTTATAATTTTTACCAGCTCATGGGACCCACTTTGCCACATGTCATGAGGGTAATTTAATTTTAACTTATCCCTTATTGACATGAAAATTTTATGTCCAAGTAAAATACCCATTTTCTATTTAACAAAAATCATCAAAATCCATTCAAATCAATGCACCCAAGCTGTCCACTAGGCGACGCCCCTTGTAACTGTTGACTTTGGCATTTTTGTGCCCAATTTTTCACTTGATTTAATACCCCATTACTTACCCTAGGTGTTTAGCTTCTTAGATACATAGTTAGGATTTTTAAAAATCCAAATTTCCATGCCTTATCTCCCTTGGACGTCCCCTTTGGATGACACCTTAGCTACTCCTCATTTGAGCTACACTTAGGCATTTAAGCCCTTTCTTTTCCATGGATTTTAGCCTTAAATAATTCCAAAAAATTCAGCTCAATCCACCTCCATTTGACACTTCTCATAGGCATTAAACCAAGTCATTAAATCAATTGCTTTTTAATAAATGCTATGGTGCTTTTGGGTGCACAAAGTCAATGTTACTCATCTTTTTCTAATTAAGCATATTTCCATGGTAATTAGCTTAATCCATTCCTTCCATAGCATATATTTCATAATTTTATTCAATCGCTTCAAGTTTCATCTCAAACCGACTTTTCTACGTCAAGTTATGATCCTTTGAAAATAATCTTAAAGTGTGAGATTGAAAATAAATAATTATCACCTTAATCCTATCACCTTTGCCTTAATCCAATCCACACATAAGGTTGAGCCCAAAGTTATGAGCTTACCTTTCAAATTTCATCTCAATCCGCCTTATAAGCGTCAAGTTATGAATTTTATACATTTTCTAACATAATTCCATAATTTTTATTCTAATTTCTATTAATTAAATCATGAAAATTAAAATAAGTATTCATGCCACATTAGCATTTTATAATCCTCATTAAGCTCCTTTAGTCATCTTGACTCACATTGGGCTATGAGATTAATCTTAATCACCATTCTTAATCATAACCCTAATTACAAAATTCATCAATTCATAAAAATCATTCATAAATCAATAAATTCATACACAAATCATAATTATATCTTAAATGCACTTATATGAGTCCTAGTTGGGTCTGGATATTACAACTTTATGACCTTTATTGCATAATTGATTGCTAATAAGTTATGTTTAAGGCAAGCTACATATAGGACATCCTCAATGCATGCATTTGCTAAACTAAAAATTTTATTTTTACCAATAATTTTAACTCTATCATTGTTCTTAAATGGCATGATGCCTCCGTTGCAGGGCTTCAAGACATTAAATGATGCTTTATTTTCAATCATATGTCTTGAGCATGACTATCTATAAATAAGTCGATATCTTACTTATCTCCTTAGTACCCAAAATTTAGGCCCATAAAGGTTAATCACATAATCCTTTGCAACCCTTTGATACTTGAGTGCAATATGGATTATACTTTTTGGCATCCAAATCAATTTTGGTCTATTTTAAAATATTTTCTTAGTCTTGTATTGGTACACCTTATGGCCAAGCTTATTATAAAAATTGCCATCATCATGAATTCTAGATGGAGTCACAAACTTATCCTTTAATTGCCAAGTAGGCCTCCTAACCTATGACCTCCCAATAAGATTTTGAGAGTACACAACTCTCCTTATAGCTTGTATATTTGAGGTCTTAATCCAAATTGGAGCTTCGAAGTTGCTTTATTCAATAATGGTACGTTGCAAGTGTCCAAATCCTCTTTTGTTAGTTTGACTTGTCATTTTGAAGAATTGTTTCACAATTTCACCTAGGTTGGAGAATCTTACTAATGAATCATTCAAATGTAATTCACATTACTAATTTTGTTCAATTTCTCCATAGATCCCTTCACTTTTTTTTTATAAAGAATTTAGTTCTTTCTATAAATTTTCCGTCAACAATAATTGTGACATCATATTATTTTTTCTTTTGGGTATATTTTTGCCAAAAGCCTTAAATTCATGAAACAATTTATTATAAGCTTGTTAGAGTTCATCCAACTCAACACACTCCTCACATGCACTAAAAAATGAATCAATTGAATGAGAAATAGAGTATCAAATATAAATTTTACCTTTGCATCACTAGATGTGGTTGAAGTAGCTAACTTGACATCGTTGCTCTCCTCCAATCTCTCATTAATGATGAGGCAAGCTTAATTGTTTTCCTCCTCAATGTGTGTCATCCAACAAATTCTCATATAATTGTTGCATTATTATCTTCACTTAAGGAGCTGCTAAAAGATGAAGATGGTTATTCATTCACATACATTTTATTAGTCTTTTGCTTGGATGTCTTATTGTAGATTTTTCTTTTATGCCTCTTTCTTTTTTTTCAAACTTCTCCCTAATTTTATGTTCATTTGGTATTCTACATTTAACTTGCATATGCTATACATCTCCACACTTGAAGCACTTAGGATGATTTTTTTTTCTTTGTATTCTTGTATTCACCCTTATATGATTTGAAAGAGCTTGAACTTTTTCCCTTTTTACAAACTTTCTAAACTTCTCTTTGATAAGGTTCATTTCTTTTCTCATCTATGTGAGAGTTGGTCGAGATCATCAACTTTTTCTGTTACAATGATCTTTGGAGTTTAATACTTATGTAAAGCTTTTAGAAGTTAATCATTTATTTGAAATCTTTAAGAAGCTTTTCAAAACTATTCAAAGTATTTGCTAGTTTTGAAATCTATTAAATATTTCAAAAATTCTTTCACCCTCAAGTATGTGAAAGCCCTTAAGTTCACCAATAAGGATGATACTCTATTAAATTTAATTATAATAAATAAATAAAATAAGAAGTTTATAGCTTTAGCATTACTTTGAGATGGACAATATATTGGAATTTGATATAGTGCACCCGGATGTAAAAAATTTATTTTTTCATTTTTTTCATTTTTATACAAGTGCTAATGTAGTGTATTTAATATTTGTATCAAGTTTTACCAATTTCGAAAATTTCTAGATTTTTTTGAATTTTTAAAAATTAGTGGCATTTTTGTAATTTGTGAATTATAAAAATGCTATTGATTTTAAAAATTCAAGAAATCTAAAAATCTCCAAAATTGGTAAAACTTGATATACAAGTTAAATACACTTAGATTAATAGTTGTATAAAAATTTAAACAAAATATTAAAAATTGAGTTAAATACACATGAGTGCATACACCCGAGTGCACCGAAGTTAAGTGCATCCTTGTGCACAGGATCAAATATCTAATATCTTCTTCCATTCAAGCGGATGGTTTGTCCCTTTTAGCCAATGAAATTTTATCTTATATAACTTTTCAAAAGTCCAAATCGATAGCGAAATTAAATTATTTCATCCTTAATTTTTGATAGGCAAAGTTATTATCGTTAAATGGAGGTGACCTAAAGAAATATTGCCCCTTAACAAAAGCAGAAGTAAAAATTAATTGAATTACCATAGTTAATCAGGAAAAAAAAACATTGAGATCAATTTTGAGGTACATGTTAAGATTAATTTCAAGATCAATCTCATGCCTGAGATCCCTTGTGATATCGGTTTCAACTTATGTTCTTGGTGTTGTTCTGCTTTTGTGAATAAATGAGATTGAAGTTGAGATCCACCTCACTCCGACTTCAACTTTGAAGTCGTGTTGGAGATTGATTTGGCAATTTGATTTCACTTTGTGTTCATCTTGTCTCTCAGTATTCTCTTCATATATTGTATAAGATCATTCTTACATTGATCTGAACTTAGATCTTACTTTTACATTTAGCATTATTCACTTCAATGTATTTCTTTGCATCATGGTAGTTCCTTTATGTTTTCTTTTTTACTTGTTGGAATTGACCTTCCATTCTTTTAATCTTTGGTGTGCATGTTACCCATATCTTAATTTGAATTACTTCGCAATGTACAAAACTTATTAATCTTCACAAATTTGTTTCAATTAGCTTATTAACTATCAAAACATAATTGAGTTTGTCCATAATCACAATCACATCCACAAATTTCTTACTATTAGATATCTTACTTTCATACTTAAACTAAGCTACAAATCTATCATTATTTTATACAAATTAATGGTGGGATCAAAAAGTTCATGTCACATCAATATTAAAATGGTTAAGCTATATGAATATCTTAAAATGCTTGTATCATGTAATGCTTGCATTGTGCAATGCTAAGAACTATGAAAGAAGAAATCTGTAAATACTGAAGTGGAGCTTTTAAGGAGAAAAAATTAATTAGCAAATCCATGAAAAGGAAGTTTTCACAATAATTCAATCAATCAAAGCTAATGAAGTATTTGTAGCATCAAAAGCAGAATTTTTTATTTGAACAGATTCAACTTATGTTAAACATTTTAGAAATTTAAAGTTATGAGAAATTGGTCAGCAAAATTAGTTCCATGGCTACAAAAACTAGCAGATTATAGATTTGAGATGGAATAAATTAAAAGTGTTTCAAATATAATTGTGGTTCATTAATAAGGAAATTTGCACGAATTTATTAAGAAATAACATCTTCATTGACATACTGTCAGAAATTTAAAAAGATAGGATAATTTGCAAAAACTTGTCCAGAAAGTCAAAAATAAAAGGATAGTGGACTAAAAGGAATAAATCATTATTGAAATGGAGTAATTGTTAGCAAAAGCAAAGATAAACCTTGACTCAAAATGAAAAGAGGGACTTTTGATCTGTTGAATTTACAAGATACGAAGAACACTATGTAAGCCAGTGCCTAAAAAGAAAATGAAAATGTATTTGCACATTCTCATTCTATCTCCTAGCATGTTTCATCATAGGAGATTAAACTCACAAGAGGTTAAAGTTCAAGATACTAAAAGAAATTTTAAAGAATCCAATTCACCACTCTCCTCTTGAATTTTGCCATAAACTCAGGACTAACATAGTTGAAAGAAGAGAAGCAAGAAAAATAATAGTTGAAGTTACACCCGAAGTCAACTTCATGTGCAACTTGAGTGAACCTGTATCCAAAGTCGGCCTCAACAGCTACTTAGAAGAAGAATATAAAAGAAAATCTTACTGAAGGAAAAACATAAGTTGAAGTCAACAACTAAATTGACCTCAATTGCGACTTGCATGAAGTCACATGCCAAATCGACCTCACATGTAACTTCAATTGTAATGGTCATAAAAAATTCAAATGTTAGCTTATTAAATGCGTGTCACTTACCTCCAAATGTTCAAAATCCCTTAAGGCTATAAATATCCCATAGAGAAGAGCTAATGATGTTAGCAAGAATATTCATCAAACTCTCACCTTTCTACTTGCATTTAAAGTTTAATTAAAGAAGTTTCAAGTCAAGCTGTTAAGCACACTACAACAAATCCAATGGCTATTCATTTTCTACTTCAAAATCAAAGAGCTTATTGCCTACAACATCCTATAGAAACTTGTAAAATGCAATTTTATATATTCATTTATTGTTGTTTATTTTGGTGTTGGAGACTAAGGATAATGATTGAAAATAAGCAGATGACTAGTCGGAATAGTGCTCATCAACTACTCGTGTTGTTTGAAAAGGGCCCCCTCATGATAACTCTACAAAAGTGGAGTTATTATTGCCTATATCACATTGATTTCTTGAATGCTAGTTGACGAACAATGCATAAATTTGCATAATAATTTTATTAATTTGCATTAGTTGCATTCTTTTATTTAGTTTTTGTAATTTGCACTTTTTGAGCATAATTTGTATTATTTATGACATTTTAATTTCATCCATTCATATAGGAATATGTTACTCATCTCACTTTTTATTGCAGGAACAAGAGACGAGAGGATTTAAAGCCTAAGGAAGGATGGAAACGATGGAATGCTTAATAAGAGCTGAATTTTGACTTGATTTGGTGAATTAATTGACGCCTTGGTGCCAATAACCAACATACCAAGATACAGAAGATTCTAGAGGAAAAGGGACACCGCAACGCCACTTCACATGTGTGAAAACCTCTTACGTGTTTCTAGCCAGCTGTATGAAAGGGTATAAAGATTATGCTTAGGGTTTGAGCTCGGCAGCAGGGAGGCTCGTGGAAGTAGCCATAAGTGGAGAAAAAGAAGAGTTTCAAGCCAAGGGTGATATTGAAGTGGAGATTCAACTTGGATGGTGAAAACTAGCAAGTGTTATCTTCTCTTTTGCTTTCTCTACTTCATTTCATGTTTATGAGTTAAACTCCAAAAGATGAGAGATTGAGATTGAGATGATTTAATATAGGTGGAAGAATTTCATAGCTCAACCTCGACCAGCTATTATCCTAGTTGTGAAAGAATTTTATGCTAATGTTGTTGAGTACAATCAGGGCCGGGTTAAAGTCCATGGCAAGATTGTTATGTTTGATGTACATACTATCAATGCCTTTTATGGATTGCCCAACATTGAATACCCTAATGAGTAGAGCAACTCATAGACATGACGGACTATGATTTCAACTTACATATCCATTATGTGAGTAACCGGCAACATGAAAAAGCTGAAATAATTAGCTGCTTACTTTTAAGAGGAGTGCTTCAACATTTGAAGCAAATTGTTGTTCTATTTTATTTTAGCCTTCCTAATGCCGTCTACTCAGGTCAGCGAAGTTACATTGGATTGAGCATGAATAGATGTCAGACGTCTGTTATTTAGTCAGATTTGCATAAATGCCAATGCTACTCGGGGTAGATATTGGTTTCTTTCCCTTATTACCAGCCTGTACAAGAAACTGGCGTTAAATGTGGACCAATTGAAGAAGTTTTGAACTGCCGAGCCATTTTGGACAACAATTTCCTTCGCAAACATCATCGGGATCCTCCAGCCAAAGGCGAAGGTGTGGGCCCATCATCTCAGGCTGCTCCACCTCCCTCCAAACTAGCATCATAGTCAACTCCCTCCTCATCCCGTTGTCTCCAAGAAGATGTGAATATCCAGATTGGTAAATTAGAAACTCTGCAGCAACCCAAGCACGCTACACCTATCAGACCACCTGAGCAACAAAGACGTACTTAAGGCAACTTGCTGATCATCGAGGCCTGGATAAAAGCACCATGCCTCCATTTCCCTCCACACCACCAGAGTTCCGTCCCTACATTGGAATGCCTACACAGCCAAAGCATAATGAAGACAATGGAGACGAGCAAGACGAGGACCCCGCTTCATCCTCCGACAATTAGGAGAATTCCTTATTCCTTTTTCATTTTTGTTTTACTTTTCTTTTTTTATACATTGAGGACAATACATCTCTCAAGTTTGGTGGATGTCTTGCCCTTATTCATTCTCATTTGCATTTGCATAAATTTAGCTTGTGTTGATCATTACTTGTAGCCCATCTTAATGAATGCTTGCAGTGAAAAAGAAAGCCATTAAGTAAAATAGAATGCACGAAAATTTAAAATTTTTGTGTCATGGATATGTATTAAATGAGCTTTAATGTGACAAAAATTCTTGGATTCATGAATAACATGTAAATATAAGTTAGTTAAGTAATCGAATTTGTAGCTTTTATTCATGCTAGCATCTTCAATTGAAGTGACAAAAGCGAATTTTTGTGTAAATTGTATGTTTGGGCCTAATTATATGTGAATTCAAGGTTTTTAGCATATATTTTCCCCATTAATACTTACGTATAGATATATTTTAATTTTCAACTCTTGAATTCACTGTCTCAACAATAGGCGATGTTGATTTATCTATTGCTTGAGACCTAGGATTGAGTTTTATATGTATATAGTATCTCAGTTAGTATATAGCACCCATGTTAGGAATTCTATATAAATAGAAAAAGTGGGTGGCTAGCCTAAGCTCAGTAACTAGGAATTAACATACACAAATGTTAAAATTTGCGTAAAAAGGCAAGAGAAAATAATAACATTTTTTAAAGAAAATTCTCCATAGATATCCTGAAATATGGTGAGGAGAACAAAAAAAACTCTTTAGATACCCTGAAATATGGTGAGGAGATTTCAAGCAATAAGTTTGGGGGAATATTTGTGAAAATTTCATTAAATTTAGGCCAAATAAAATATATGAATTGATGTTATGTTTTGTTGAGATATTATTTTATTAAAAATTGTTCATCGATGCTTTTATACCCGTTTTATGAAGTCCTTTTGATCAAGAGAAGTGTTGGCATGATTGATCTACAAATCTTGACTACTTTTAATTGCATTTTCATGTATTAGCCTATTAGGTAAGTTAAAGTGATAATACATTCCTTACCATGATATTAGTAGGTTTCATATGAAAAATTTCACTTAGGGTTATTTTGGCATTGTTTAGTAGAGAGATGAGGCTGCATTTTAATGACTATGTTGGGCTTGGTTATTTCATATTAGGAACATGACATTTGTATGGTTTTTATGTGTTGCTCGAGACTAGCAACGTTTAAGTTTGGAGGAGCGATAACTCTACACAATTGGAGTTATTATTCCCTATTTTGAATGCTAGTTGAGAAACAACGCATAGATTTGCATAAAAATTGTATGAGTTTGCATTAGTTGCATTCTTTTGTTTAGTTTTTATAATTTGCATATTTTGAGCATAATTTGCATTATTTAGGGTATTTTAATTTCATCCATTCATGTAAGAGCATGTTTCTCACTTTTTGTTGCAGGAACAAGGGATTGAGGATTTAATACCTAAGGAAGGATGAAAACAATGAGATACTTAATAGGAGCGGATATTTGACTTGATTTGGTGAATTAATTAGCACCCCGACGCTGACTTTTGGAAGCTCCAGTGCAAATAACCGACATACCAAGCTACAGAAGATTCCAGAGGAAGTAGGAGACTCCAGAATGTTGGCGCTCTAGTGACAACCACCTGCTGTTGTGGTGCCATTTAACACGTGTGAAAACCTCACACGTATTTTGAGCCAGTTACATGAAGGGGTATAAATATGATACTTAGGGTTTGAGCTTGGCAGCTGGGAGACTCGTGGAAGCAGCCATAAGTGGAGAAAAAGAAGAATTTCAAGCCAAGGATGACATTGAAGTGGAGATTCAGCTTGGATGGTGAAAACCAGCAAGTTTCATATTTTCTTTTGCTTTCTCTACTTATTTTTCTTCTTCTCCTTTGCTGGGATGTTATCTAAACTTGGTTTTTATGGAACTTCGTTTCATATTTATGAGCTAAACTCCAAGAGATGGGAAATTAAGATGATTCAACTCTTAGACTATGTTATTTTGGTTTCTTATGGTTGAATACGAATATCTAGTTGTTGTATACACGTGTTGTATGGATTTACCTATACATGTAGTATTTAATACTTTTTACAAGCTTAGTTACTTTGTAAGATGATTTATTCTCTAGATTCATGCTTGAAAAAGATAATTTTAGATAAGATTCACACGTATGACACAGATTTCTAACCCTAGCAGGGTGGAATGTTAAAATGGATAGGAATATATCATTTAACCCTATGTAATCTTAAGTAGGTTATGAGTTAATCAATCTCGCCATACTGGTTTACATGAGAATATAGTAATAGAGTGTGTTGAGATTAGGTTTATAAACATTTGAAGGTATATATAAATATATATGAACCTAGGTTAGTAAATCCCTGCATCACTAATTGAAATGAAATCAGATTAATATGATTTAGAGTCAAGGATTCCTGATTTTGCATTTACTATAACCAACCTTGAAGCTCCCTACCTATCGTCGCACTATCCACCAGCCTTTGACTCATTTTAATTGTTGTCAACATTAATTTTCTGTTAAATAATCATTTAAACTCTCTACCACCAAAGCTAATTGAATCTGAGATATAATTATTTTAATCTAGTTCTCGTGGGATCGACATTCTATTTACGCTTGATTACTTATACGATACATATACTTACATTAAAACGAGCATTTAATTAGACATATATAACGCTCATCACCACTAGAGCTAAAATTTAGAAGAGAATTGTATCTCTAAGTTGTATTTGATATCTATTAGTAAAGCACAGTGCACAAGGGGTGTGTGTTTGGAAGAGTGGAGGGAGAGATTGTCTGAACCACTATAAAATTCTACCTCCTTATGTAATAGATTTGCATTATTTCTGCTTTTGATCTTCAATTCCACACATATCTTTTAAGAGAAATCGATTTAAATAGGAGTTAACCTTTTAACAAAAGAAAATTTTAATATATCAAATTTACCACTTCCCTCTTAGGTAAAGTCAATCAGGACTAACAATCCTTACTTGAGAAGAGCAATTAGGATTTGTTGTAAATTTGTTGCTCAATTCTGTAATACTCACTGATTAGTGGTCAGAGGAGAGTAAAAATACGTTGAATTATTTGAATTAGGGAGAAAACTTATTAAGGGAATGACTCGTTCACCCAAAACATCTCTCATGGCCAAGACGTTATGTATTTTAGGATCTAGTCATAAATAAAAGAATGCTATCATCAATAGATGTAAAGCAAGAAGACGACAAACTTGTAATTGATGAAGAAAAGCAAGATCCTGAAAATACAATTGAGAAACTTCGCCAATCATTAAGGGGTTCATCCTTAAGATTAGCAGAATCTTCATCATCATTAGAAGCAGAAACCTTTAGTAGAAGGTTAATAGATTCTAAAAGAAAATTGGCTGAAAAAAAATTGATGTATGAGGAAGTAGAATTAAATACGTTAGCTCTTAAAACAAAATTAGAAAGCCTAAAGTAATAGTAGATTCTTCTATAACAACTAACATTTGAGTCAACATAGCAACTAAATCTAGAATTGCTCTAGCTTATACAGGAGCAAGTTTTTGTTGCGAAAGGAAAAAAATAATTCCAAAATCAGAATAGAAGGAAGTAGTTTCTCTATAAATTGGTCTAGTAGATGGATCTAAAGCTAACAATCAATATATAACAGAAAATATTCCATTAAAGATCAATGAAAAAGATTTTACCATAATAATTTTGCTATGTGTAGAAAATTTAGCTAAAAATTTAATACCTAGAATGCATTTCTCAAACACCAACCTTAAAATCTCTAATAGATGAAATTATCAGATAGCATGCTCAAGCACTAGTAGAAGTCATTTCAAATTTTACTAAAATCCTAAAAAGAGAATTTGCTGGATAAATTATCAATGATCAAGATGGGTATCAAAGGTAGCAAGTAAGAATTGCTTTAATAAAGTTACAAATCTGTAATATATGCAAATTCAAAGAATATTTTTGCTAATTAAAGATGGATATTATTAATTGAGTTTTGGAGATCAAAAGTTTATTCTGAAATTGTTTTGGAAAAAACCACTAGAAAATGGGATATTAGTCTCCTAAAAATTCTAAAACAGCGAATGATGGTAAATCCCTGGTCAAGATCGCTAGGAACAAGAGCAGAAGCAATAAGGTATTGCATAAGTTTTACCGCATGAAAAGATCACGATCAACAAAGAATATAAGTAGATTGCCAACAATGTTGGATGATTACTGTGACAATTTTAAATATGTTATAGGCAAGTATAGTTATGCAAATGAGAATTAAGAAACTATGTTCAAATTCATATTGTATAAGAAAATCATATCATAAACCCTCTTAGAATTCCAAATTGATATGAAATCGATTTGAGCATAGGTCTTAACTTTTGAAACTCATTTCTTTTACTTCATTATTATATAAACCATTTCAAGTTCTTCATAATGTACAAAATCATTAGTCTCCATATATTTATTTCAATTAGTTTGTTAATTATTAAAAAAATGCTTTGGGTTCCACACTATACACTTTCACATATTCACATCCCTAAGTTTGATGAAATCACGAATATGGCTATAAGGTTTGCATAAAATTACAAATGTGTCCCTTTCATTAAGATACTATTAGAATTTTTTATAAAATGACAAAATGCCCTTAGAAAATTCTATAGAATTCTAAGAGTATCATGATGGAAGGGACATGCTTACAATTTTATGAAAAAATTTGTGGCCATATTTATAAGTTTGATAAACTTAAGGATGCGGATACAATATTGATCATATTTTGCATGCAGTATCTGTAAAAATCCTTTTTAGGAAATTGGTACTTGATGCTTATGAACATGTTTCAAAATCAGAAAAAATTTTAAATTAAAAATTTTACTCTCTACAACTATCATTTTTTAAATTATTTATTCATATTTTGCTATACGACTACTCTACTTTTCAATCAATTTTATATAATTACTCATACAACTAACTTATCTATTTTAACTTTTTTCTTCTTACTCCTCATCATTATCCTTACTATATTATATTTTTTTATACAAAAATTTTTTTATCTAAAAATTTTATTACTTTCTAGACACCCATATCAAAAGTGATGCCAATGTAAATTTTTTATTAGGATGCTTGGGCAAACAGGCCTGGGCTTGCGTTGCTTCCCCCACTAGAAACGACAATCTCGCGTCTGGCTCAACGGCCCTCAACGTCATCCTACTTGGGTTGGGCTGCCATGCCGTAGTAAAAGGCCGCAAGGTGCCAAACCAGCCCATTAGCTTCCTACCCGCAGGGGCAACTCTCATGCTCGATTGCCACAAGCGACATCAGAACACTTCCCACAATAAAACCCTAATTTCTGCCCCTCTATCCGCCCACCCACCAAAACCCTAGCAGTGTAGAAGCTCGCTTCGTCTTCCCGCTTCCCCCACCAATCCTTCTGCCGCCACCGCCGCCGGTGAAGCCAGCTGCAGCATGGGCCGCGTTCGCACCAAGACCGTGAAGAAATCCTCCCGCGTGGTCATCGAGCGCTACTACTCGCGCATGACACTGGACTTCCACACCAACAAGAAGATCTTGGAGGAGGTTGCTATCATCCCATCCAAGCGCCTCCGTAACAAGATCGCTGGATTCTCGACCCACCTGATGAAGCGGATCCAGCGAGGTCCCGTTCGCGGCATCTCTCTCAAGCTACAGGAGGAGGAGCGCGAGCGGCGCATGGATTTCGTTCCCGACGAGTCCGCCATCAAGACCGACGTCATCGAAGTCGACAAGGAGACCATAGACATGCTAGCTGCCCTCGGCATGTCGGATCTCCCTGGCGTTGTCAAGCAGGCGGATCCCGTGGCCATTTCTGGCCCGCCTTACACCAGAACCTTTGGCGGCGACCGCAGAAGGGGTTAAATAGAGTAATACCCGTCTTCATTTTGTCTGATTGCGTCTGCCATAGCATTTTAATGTTGTTCGTATGTTCAGTTATTTTCATGTAGTTGGATTCTAATGCTAATTGCGCCTTCTCCCCATACCCCACTTTTTAAAATCATTTTGATTATGTCGGTTTGCACTCTACTTTAATGTTGAGAATCTTGATCTTCTACTATCTTAGTGTTCATTAGTCTGGAAGCTTTTCATGATCTTTTTTCTTATGCCGCTCTTCCATAGATTTTGAACGCATTTGTTGCAGGTGACGTGCCTTGGGAAAGTGACAGAATGCTTGCATGGCTGCTCAATCTTGATCCTGTCTTATTTGCCCTTGAATTGTTATGCTTGACACTTTGATGTTTGAAGTTTTGTGAACGTGATTTAATTTGCATTTAGTTACTCTGCGTAACTTTTTTATGCCATTGGCTTGCTTATCAAGTGGTTTGGGCGATGATCATGATAGAGTGACTTTCAGTTGTTACTGCTTCTGATATTTGAAGCTTTGTCAGATAAAGGGCATCTTGGATTCTTAAAGTTCGAAACTTGACTTTTGGCTTTTCATTAGAGAGCCATCAGTATTATTACTGCTGATGATATTGGTATCCTTATTATTATTATGGCCTTTTGGTGTCATCCTGTTAGAATTTACTGATAGCGGGAGAGAGAGTATTATCGGCTGTTCTTCCATGTCGGAAATGACTTCCATGATAGCTATGTTGTTGCCGTAGGATCAGCTTAATTGCTGATGCTTTGAATATGAGAAAGAGAGGAACTTGTGGAGAGTGTATGAGATGGAGAACTTGTTTGATATTTAGTGATCGGAATGGTATATGTTTATACTGGAGGTAAAAGTCCCTGTTTGTTTTCGATTTCCAAGCTTTACAGAGGTTGTGGATGGGATATTAAATATGCAAGTATACGCATGAGTGGCACTTAGTTCGGTTTGTTTCCATGTGACTTTATTATTATATTTCCCAAATATTCTCTAGTTATTTAATTAATCAGTTAGCGCTTCGCATACCAAGTGTTTCAGCTTGTCACTTATAAAGGAAATAAATTGGTCTATACCTTGTATATGCGCTTTTGGCAGGGAGATTCCTTGGCTGGTCCATTTTAGAGGTTCTTCTGTGACTTCACCTGCCTTCTCATGCATGGTCTCAAATCAGTACCATTTATTCCAATATTTTTTTAACATAATTGTCAAAGGTGTGCTTAGGCTCAAGGCTGACTTAGGCACACCTCTTGGGCAGTGGTCCTGATTTAACTTGCTAGAAAATACACAGTTTTCTAACAATCAAATAGATCTGATTTCTTCAATTTCCCCTTTCTTTTTTCAATTAAATGTTGGATTAGTGAACTTTGAGGTTGTCTTTATCATTTTGGCTATTATTTTGGAACATGTTTAGTATTTCGTTATAAGTTATATTTTATTAAGTTATTTAAATTTATATGATATATCATATGTGCCTTTCTTCCCTTGTGCACAACCCCAAGGGTTCTTGTTGCCTAAAGTGCACCTTGCACTTTCAACAACTATGTTTTTAAACATCGGAGGAAAAAATGATGTGCACTTGTGTTATTTTCATATAATTGTCCTGCCCAGTTTACCTCCAAGTATTATTTCCTCTCTTTGTATGGTGGTCAGTAAACCATGCTTCTGATTATTAAAGTCTATTTAGATTAGTGAAATGCTGCTTCTGGCCATTATTACTCGGTGGGCGAATATGATAGTTATATTGTTATATGATGTTTTGAAGTGTGAATATGCTATTCTTGGAGTGTGTTTATCGACGCATAGCAAGGAATCTGATATCCGATAATCTTTTGTTGCACATGTCGGTTGTGGACTCAGGTTGTCAGTGTTACATATGCATCTATATTAGTCAAATATGAATTTATTTTTCTTCGAATATGTAGATGATTCATCTTTTACACCTAACCTGAAATCAATCGATTTTTGAACCAAAACCTGACTGACTTGACATTGTAAGAAATAATAGGGATAAAAAAAATAAGATTCGCTGTGATTTTTTGAAATATGGTAAGGATTGAGGTGACCTCAATCCAACAGTTGCACCCCTATTTGATGTTCTTTCTGTGGTTAGATTGTGTAGGATTGTGAGGCAATGATTTTTTAGGGGCAGTGTATATATGTGGAAAGGACAAAGCAAAATGGTTTCTCTTCTTTATTATTTGAAATGAGAAGTTTATTTTTATAAGTGATACTTCACCACAGTTTACTGCTTTTATGTGAGTTATTTTTAAATATATTTATTCTATTTTATATGTATTAATTTCCTCATATTATTTTCACCCTTGCTAGATCATTTTGGTTCTACTTGACAAACTAAAGAGTAATAAACAAGGTTCAAGGTTGGCATGGCGAACTCACATCTGTTTTGTTTTAATGAGACTCATAGTCTCATATTGAAGAAGTGTGTGTTATGTCATGTGTTCAACTTGGGTCGGTTAGCTTGGGTTGAAGTTAATCCGTTCCTAAATCAAATGGTGAAAGCTCTACTTAAGCCAAAACACAACTCATCTTTTAAAATCTCAACCCAAATTAAATCAAATTTTTATAAAAAAAATGGATCAGTACTTTGGGTTTATCTACCCAAGCCAAAACATAACTCATCTTTTAAAATCTCAACTCAAATTAAATCAAATTTATATAAAAAAAATGGATCAGTACTTTGGATTTATCCAAGAGGTGGAAAGTGGAATTGGGATAATCAATTGCCATAAATATTTTATACATTGTGATTCAGTTGGCTTTGCACTGGAACTCCACTATCTGAGACAGAAGGAATATCAACGCAAAACATTTGAAATTTGGTTTCTTCGAGTCGGTTTTGGTTTAACTTGAGCAGAGTTGCGCCCCTGGATGAGACCAACCAAAATGTTGGCAAGCAATAGTTGACCATTCCCCCTAGCATATGGCCACTAGCCAGTGCCTTTCTTGTGCTTACTCCATGTTTTGAGAGTATGGACTCTAGGTGGCCTCTCTGACCATAAGCTTTTCTTTATATACAATTTACTTCCAGCCCATGTTCCATTATACTTGTTGACAACCCAGATTATCAGTTGTGTATACCCGTATCTGTTTGTGCATTAGTGATGTTACAGTTTAGGTGTGCTTGAGAAGTGATAAAATTTTTTGTGAAAAGATCGTGTAAAAATTTTTGAAATGAGAGAAAGTAATATGATATAATATGATTAATGATGAGTGGTATAGAGAATATAGTTAAAATAAATAGTTTAGTTGTGTAGAAATGATCAAAAAGTAAAATAGTTATATTGGAAAATATGAAAATAATTTAAAAATATAGGATGGTTGTGGAGAGTGAAAAGTTTTAGTGTAAATAAATGTATTATACTCCATATATATGGTTTGTTTTTCTCATTAATTTGTTTCTTGGAGAATGTCTCCATCCTGTGCAATAACTAGGGCTTCCATTTGATTCGGGCTCTTTGGATGGTATGTGAATGGCAGTGCAACGGGTATAAATTGGATCCCAGATTCAGCCGTTGCAGGATGGGCTCTTAGATGCCGACCCTACCAGTTGAATGTGCTTGTGGCAACACCGTTTTTCGTCGCATACATTGGCCGCATATTTGTCAACCGCATAAGTCCGAATGATTGCAAAAACCAACGTAAAAACTACCGCAACTGAAATAGGATTTAGAGAAGCCGTATGTGTAAGTGTTCATATTCCCTCGGTTCATTCTTGCTCTATTTTTGTCAGATATTTTTTCTCCATGCATAAGGGCTGTTGAACCCAAAATTACATCAAGCTCCTCCAATTCTAAGTCCTTGCAGGGTGCGCTTCTGATCAACAGACATGCCTCCAAACCTCTGTTGCATTTCGTGTTTTTTCAACAGTTTCACATCCATTCTCTCTCCTGTTGAACACTCGGACCCTTTGCACACTCCTTCCAATTGCCCTTTGTCCTTGCAGACTGATATCTATACATGGATTCTGCTGAATTTTCATCCTCCCTTCTCTTGGACATTTTCTCTGATTCAGGTGATTAATACATTCCCCCTTCACAAAAATTAGAGACAAGAAGATCTGAGGGGAGGCATCCGGTAACTGTCTCAGCGAAGGCTTTTGGATCCCTGCTCCAAGAGTCCAGCTGCAATTTGCATCTGAATGGAGATTTTAGTCGATTACCAATAGTTGGTGTTGTGCGCCTATGTTTTTGCAGCATGGATTTTGATGATGTTCGAACTTCGAAGTAGTAAAGACCACTGGGACTGCGCATTATGACTATGTCTGCATTCTAAAAAATGAACATATTTCCTGTTTTGAGAAGTAACTTTTGATTGATCAATCCCCCCCCTCATCCCCTTTATTCGCTACCTTGTCTGTCCAGCGTTTGTTGAGCTTTCAAGGCTGCGTGGGATGGATCGGAACTGTTGAAATTCAGAACACTACTAAATATGCGGCCTTGGAGACAATTCATGCGGGCAGGAATGGAGGAAGCAGCGATGACTCTGGTTTCTTTTGTTCTTGCCGCCACGCTCACCCTAGATCCGAAAGTACTCAAGCGTTTTGGTTAAATCCGGGGCTTTTGGTAATTTGGTCGACAATATATGTTACATTCAATGCCAAAGCTCGACACTGATTAAACATTGAAAGCATGTGCAACCGGGCCCAGAATGTGTGGTTGAATTATATCTAGCTATGCCATTCAATTTCTATCGGGGACGCTATGCTTCTACACAACCAAATCATGTATGGCCATGATTATAAACAACAACATCCCTTTTTAGCCTTCATCATGGACAACTTTGCACGGCTTGTGATGTCCAAAGGTGAGATTGCAATATGCGAGAAATCCAACCATCCCTAGAGTGGATCCCAGGCGTAATGTCCATGCCCTTGGGGTTATACACTTGCCAGCTTCAATATATCCTCTGGCACTTCATGTTGCGTTGAATGGGGTCGCCAAAGAAGCCAGACCAATATATGACGACAGCATATAGATTAAAAAAACAATAAACAGTTTTAGTAAAAACATTTCAGAAATACATACACATCAGGGATTACCAAATGACAATGGAGTCTGGGGATGCAAGCATCACTTCATCGATTAAAAAACACGGGGCAATAGAGACCTGGACATGCTCTGCTCTTAACCCATGATTTCCAAGCGTTACAGGAGTAACGGACTCAAGACTGCACATCAAAATTCGAATGATTTAAAGGTAATACGAATTATATCAACAATGAGTTTAGAGTGGATTGTACTTGTTAGCATTTAATGAGATTGTATGATATATATTAGAGAGTTCCAACGATATTTTGGAATACCATCGTAAATTTTATTGTGCTACAAATTGTGAAAAAAATCTTATTCTAAGATAGACTTGCAACCAATTTTAGATAACATATGATAGGATTAAATTTTTCAATATGTCACGGACATGATGTAGTCGATTTTGGTTCTACAATTGAATTTTACTGCATGGATGTTAATCTAGATATTTAAACAATGTATAACCCAAGTTTTACCATTTTTAGATTTGTGTATCAATTTTCAAATTCAGTGGTACTCATCGATTTCAAATTTTGCAGGTAATGACAAAAGGTTTCTACTTTAAAAATCCCTATGATAAAACTTATCACAAGACAATTCAACTCGTCATTATGCCTACGGAACTACAGGCCATGCTAACTCGGCATCGAGTGGCATGTTTTCGATGACAACTTTTAAATAATATCAAAACAGCAGAGGAAACTACTTGAGCTTGCCTAAGAATCTAATTCATGACACAGAGTAGCCACAAAGCATTTACAATCCTACACAGCAACCGGGGTGATAGAGTTTGATTGTTGTTCGCTACTAGCAAAAAGGATGTCAATTAGGGTTTGTTACAGGGTAAACATGTGGCCATATATTTGCTGCATGGGTACTAGCCTCTAGAAGATTTTAAACCAAAAAAGGAACAAGCAAGACTGTCGATATATCACCAGTTCCATGGCAGTTGGGGACATCTAACTGGCTGTCAAACATTAACAATCCGTCTCACCGATGCACGTCTTTGAGCAGTTGGTAACATCATGAGGAAAGTAGTAGCTTCTTTATCAAGTTCAAATGCATGTAGCGTAGTAGCAAAATCGTCAAATGTCATGTCCAACTCTGGCAAAGAGATAACGATTTGCTCTCATTGTGCTTGGGCATCTTCATTGTAATGCTCCTTAATTTTTCCATCCTTTGCAGACTTAGACCTATCCATAGCATAATCACATATAGCTATAACTAGATTAGGATTAGGAACCTTGCTTCTTTTCCACGGCATGGGGCATGCATGGGTAGACGTCTCAGACGATCTTGATTGGTTTGGAGTGTTGGAGCGATAGAACTCGGTCGAGGTATTTGCATTTTGCATAGAAGTTGAATCTCGACGATTAAACCCACGTAAGGAAGACGGATGGCAATGCATGCGATGTAGCTCCTCCAAGAATGGACTGTAGTCAACCTTTTGGGATTGCTCCATACTATGAGGTGGTGGTTGGGTTGGCCGCTCCTGCTGCCATATGCCGATGCTCTTTGCTTTCTGCATATGCAAAACATATCTTCCTGTAAAGTTGGATTGATATCCTTGAAGTACATTAGGTCAAATTGACCCTGAATCATGAATGCCAATCAGAATACATGTGCAGATGTTATTCGCATATTAAAAAATTGAGAGTTAGATCTTACCTCGTGGATCGATTACCAAATATCGTCAGTCATGTCAAAACATTGTGCAGAATCACTCCAACCCATGCCAGATATTCCTTTTATCCTAATATGTTTCTTCATTAGCTGACAAAACAATTGCAACCTTCCATCTAAGTCACTTTGTGTAATGCACAAGCCAGTCTCTGCGTTGAAAAGTCTAGCGACGTACAGTTGGCCACTACTTCTCTGTGGACCAACTATTTCAAATTCTCCGTCGATTGCTTCCCTAATATGCGTAGAAAGATACCAGTAAGGTGGTTGTCCCATGCAATTGGACATCGACTAAGCTCAGTTGACTTTTATCTCTTTGCATTCGAACTAGTTGCTGGTCACAAGTCACTGAGGTGCTTGCCCAGATGAACCATTTCTATCCACTGATGTCAACAATATGCTCGATGAAAACAGTCATATAGAATCATGGTAAGCATGAAATGTAAAGCGTATTTGTGTACTTTAAAAATAAGCGTACGAAGTCAAGCTGATATGTCTTAAAAGCTGTGTGTATACGGTAAGTAGGAAGTAGCATAATGAACAAAAGTCATTACATTCAGTGAGATGGAAGAAAAAAACATTAAGCATCATCACCATTTCCACCATACAAACACAAAAAGATCATACATATCTTACTTCTCTTAACCATGTATGGCATCTATCTAAACTCAAACCGTATATTCATTCCACATTCTATGGGGTAATTGATTGCGAAAGTCCTTCCAACCACGCACATCATTAGGTTCATCTGGCATCGTCAGGAATGTCATTGCTTCCATCTACACTCTGCGGTCGAAAATCATCACCATGATTGTTCACAATCTCACCACAAGTGTATAGGTCGTAAATTGTAGTATATAAATATCAATCCACAGAGAATTTGAAACTTAAGATGTTAGATGTAAACACTTTCTAACCAAATAAGATAAGAAGACGAAAGAATAGGAAAAAAAAGTTGATCTGTAGAACGTAGAACAAGGATTAGAAATCACAAGATTGAGAGTACCTAGGATCTAGGATTTCATATACGTTTTCTGCAATAGATACATGAAGTGTTTATTTAATCAAAATATTATGTATTAAAGAAGAACTATCCTCAAATTATCCTTATACATTCTCTTAAAACCTACAAGACGTACCATAATCTTCTTAACCACTTATTCTCACAGGATTAAGTCAATTAAAATCCATTAAGTTCTGTGAAAGTTCATGTAATTCCTCAAGGTCATCATGCATATTCTCATGATCTCAGATTTCCAGGTTTAATATCTTAATTTTCGTATATTAGACTTCCGCTTTTCGGTTCCATCACCTAATATATAAGAATCATTGCCAAAGTATATACCTTCACACCAAGCAAACATTAAATCACAAGATATTAAATTAATACAATATCAGTCATAAATAAATCAAACCACAATATTAGCTACATTATATGTATGCTACATCATAAATCCTAGATTAAAGGTTTAGCCTAGCTGTTTATAATAAAAATCAAATACAAAATAATATTGTATTCAAAGTCCATCACAAATAAGACAACTAAATCAAAATAGAAGAAGAAAAGGAAAGCTTGTTGATTGGAACTTCGATGGTGTCTTGACTGCCTCAAGCAACTTGCTACATCTCCTTTTGCCTCTTGCTTTACGCTTTCTCTCACTCTTCGGACCTCAACCTAAGCTCCCGGGACGTTCTCAGATCCTCCGGGATGTTCTTAAGAGGTATTTTTATAGGATTTCAGGAGGCAACTTGGCACATAGTCCAAAACCGACTAGGAGTTGCGCATGAACAGTAACATGAATATTGTGCATGAATAGTGTATATGAACAGTGCTCATGAATAGTGTAACACATGAACAGTAACTGCGTATGAATAGTACTTTTCTTAAAACAAAGTTTCACTTCAGATTTGAGTCTTGAATTTGCAATTTACTCTTGCTTTCATTGACGCTTATCAATTTGTATATATTGTATACCAAAATTGCACGTATTCCTCCTGCTTTACACAAATCAGTCAATCGTGAGTGTTTTATGCTTTGTAAAGCTAAATCAATCAAAATATAATTTAAAGTATCTTAAACACTCAAATTCTTCTTAATTAATAATCAAAATTCATAATATAAATGTGACTTAACAAATACCCCTATACTTGAACCTTTGCTTGTTCTCAAGCAAATACGAAATAATCAAAATCACGAAATTTCAAGAATTGGCCTTTCAAGAACTTTGAGAAAAAGTCAAATGTAAATGATCATCAAAACTAGTGAGGATTTTGAATAAAAGACTTTGAAATAGGGAACTTGTAAATCTCTATAGAAAATTCCTTTTCATTAGATTAATATTGTATACTCTGTTACCGTTTTTGCTTTCAATCACTAAGAGTTCAAAAATCTCGCGATATAAATTCTTAATTATCAAATATCCTTCCCTTTTATTTGGTTATTTAATACACATATTCAATAATTCAACTAATGGTAATGATGCAAAAAAATATCAGTCAAATTACCTCATTACATCTCATCAAAGTCTTGCATCCAAATTTTCTCTACTAACTCAATCAACCAATTCATGGATCATAAAGACTCGGCGGGACAATGATTAGGTTTAGCGTAAGAAATAAAATTTCAAAAATTGAACCGTCTCCACATTGATTTGGGCGTCGTTTTGCAACAGAAAATAATGTCACTCCCACACTTAATGCTTTCATTTTTTTAAAGCCTGCTCTTACCCTTGGTTTAACAGTTTTTTTTTATTTGAAATTTTTTTAAATCAAGTACAACAATAATTCCCTCACCATATTTTAGAGTATCTAGGGAACTTTTTTTTAATAAATAACTCCTTTCACCATATTTCACGGTATCTAGAAAGTTGTTTTTATCATTTACACGGGCCAGGAGGTCAAACTTTATTCTCATTGTTCTTTTCAGCTCAAAATTCAGATTCAAAGTTGGTTTAATTAAGTGAGAATTGAGATTTAGAAAAAAAATTAAATACAAAAATGAGTGTTATGCTCTCAAAGATAGGCTCTTAGGAAAAAATATCTTAATTATGTCCATAAATAAGTCAAATTGAGTTTTAACTTTGGAAATTCTTCAACAAGAATAAGATTTTCTTGTATAACTCCTATGTATGTGATTGTTGACCATCTTCATCTTGATGTTTTAAACCCATGTTATAGCAAGCTCCATTCCCCGCGGCATTGGGGATACCTAGGGACAATACCCATGACAACTGACTAGGAAGAATGGTTTGTTGCAAACACACTGGAACCACTTGGTTGGAGGGACCCCTTGTGCCTACCATAGCCACAACAATCATAATTAGATCTAATCTTCTCCAGATAATGCTAAATAGGTGTAGTGCTGAAATATATCACAGCTCCGCCGACGCTCCCATCCAAGAGAGGCAGCACAACACTGGTGAAGACATGCATCCCCCAAAGAGGTTGTCATCCCAATACTCAGCAATGCTATTGAGGCACATGTGATAGCTCATAGAGTGTGGCCTCCCAATAGAGGGACATTCGAAGCAAATGGTACTGTTGCAAATAATCGAACGGTTTCAACGTAGAGACCAAATTTTGTATTTAGCAGTAGCATGTGGAGAATCATAAGAGGATGCTCTGTCAATGGGTGCGCAATCATCGGCGCATCACAAGTATCCTTGGCATGAAGTGGAGTGAAGAGAGACGATGTTTCAATGCAATAGATGATGTATGGGATGTTGCGTACTGGGTATTGTCTATGAATCGAACTATTACTTTGATATTTTGTAATGCACACCATGGCACTATTTTTATACACCACTTTGCTTTGACAGATACATCCAGAACTCAGCTCATGGCCCAGAATAAAACCATGCTTGTTAGAAACATCTTCCTTGTATGTGATGTCGATAAATTTGTTGATCCGCAACGGCAGCAGGACCCCAATTGTGTTGAAGGTGCTTCCCATGCCGGACGTTATGGAAGAGGCTCTAGGTGATGTAGGACAGGTAGAGAAGAAAATAGAAGAAAGAGGAAGGAACCTCTATAGATGAGAAGTGAAGAAAGAAGGTAGAAAGAATAGATGAATAAAGAGAGAAGAACAAGAACAAGTAGAAGAAGAAGTAGAGAACACTTTTATAAATCTCAGAACTGATCCCTTTAGAGCTTACAATGGCAGTATTTATAGATGAACATACCACCTAATCTTAGCAAATGAAATTTAAATAACAAAATCAAATCTTTTTTTAAACAGATTCTCAAATATCCTAAGAATCTTTTGATATCTTTCAAAAATAACAAAATCAAATCTTTTTTAAACAGATTCTAAAAATCCTAAGAATCTTCTAATATCTTTCAAAATAACAAAATCAAATCTTTTTAAACGGATTCCAAAATATCCTAGGAATCTTTCCTTTTTATAAAATTCTTGCGCCTATAATAGACAGATTTGAAAAATCTCTTGTTATTTTCATCAATTCTCCCCGGCTTCGAAAAACTCTCCACTGGAGAGTTCTGACTTTGATACTGCTCAAGAATATTTGGATCCAAGTGGCGTAGGTCATCTTCAGTAACCCATGTAGCATCAGAATCAAGCTTGTTTTTCCACTTGACAAGAAATCTTTGTATAATGCCTGATCCAGTAGTGACAAGTTCATCTTGTAGGATATCCTCAATCTGATCTGAAAAAGTAGATGATACTCGTGGAAGTATAGGCACATGTGGTGATGCTGAACTGTTATCTGTTGAAATTCCTGCAGATAAACTTGGAGGCTCAAAAGTACCTCGGTAAGGAAACAAATCCTCTATATTGAAAGTAGAACTAATTCCTATATATGAAGGCAAATTAAGTTCATATGCATTAGATCCCAATTTTCTTAAAATACGAAAGGGGCCATTGGCTCGTGCATGCAATTTCTTAAAAGAATTTTTAGGATATCTTTCTGGACGTACACGAGCCATGACATAATCCCCAACATCAAATTCATGTTTTCTTCTATGAGCATCTGCAGCAAGCTTATAGTTTTCATTGCTTAGAGTGATCTTTCTTCTAATATCAGCATGAACATCTCTAATGTGTTGAGCAAAGGATTCAGCAGTAGCAGATAAACGGGTATCAATGGGTAAAGGAATTAAATCAATGGGAGCTCGAGGAACATAACCATAGACAATCTCAAAAGGAGATTTCCCAGTAGAACGATTGACTGAATTGTTGTATGCAAATTCGGCAATAGCCAATACAGAATCCCAAGTTCCAATATGTTCTCCCACCAAAGTCCTAAGCAGATTTCCCAAACTCCTATTGACTACCTCAGTTTGGCCATCAGTTTGTGGATGAAAAGCAGATGAAAATTTCAATTTGGTACCCGAGAGTTTCCACAATGTCTTCCAAAAATAGCTTACAAATTTAACATCCCGATCAGAAACGATGGAAGTTGGTAAACCGTGAAGCTTAACAATTTCTCTGAAAAATAATTTTGCAATATATGAAGCATCAGCAGATTTAGTACATGGGATAAAGTGAGCCATTTTCGAAAATCTATCTACTACCACAAGAATTGAATCAAATCCTCGAGAGGTTTTAGGAAATCCAAGAATAAAGTCCATACTTATGTCTTGCCAAGGAATATGTGGTACAGGCAGAGGAGTGTATAATCCAGTGTTTCTTTTTTGAGCTTTAGCAAGTTGACATGTGCGACACTGTGAAACAATTCTTGACACGTCTCTTTTCAATGAAGGCCAATAAAATCTATCCTCAACTAATGAAATGGTTTTATCCCTACCAAAATGACCAGCAATACCCCCAGCATGTAATTCCCAAATTAAAAAATCTCGAAGTGATGTATTGGGAATACATAGCTTTATTCCTTTAAATAAATATCCATCATGAATCACATAATCATTACGATTTCCAGTTTGTGTTTCATGAAAAATAATTCCAAAATCAGTGCATGATGGATATTCACTTTTCAACCTATCAAATCCGACAACTTTAACATCCATACTATGAAGAATGAGTGAGACACGACTGAGAGCATCTGCAGGTTTGTTTTCAATTCCTGCCTGATGTTTGAGAACAAATGTGTACTCTTGCAAAAACTCAATCCACTTTGCATGTCTAGCACTTAATCGTTTTTGTGATTGCAAATACCTCAAAGCCATATGATCTGAATACAATACAAATTCATGAGGTAGCAAATAATGCCTCCAAAATTTAAGTGCTTGCACGACAGCATAAAATTCTCGATCATATGTTGAATATTTTTGTTTAGCTTCATTGAGTTTTTGTGAAAAATACGCAATTGGATGACCTTCCTGGCTCAAAACACCCCCAATCCCAACTCCTGATGCATCACAAGCAATTTCAAAAACTTTAGTAAAATCAGGAAGTCGTAATACAGGTGACTCAGTCATTTTCTTTTTAATCTCCTTAAATGCTCTAGATGCAGAAGTTGACCATTGAAATTCTTTTTTTTTTCAAGCAATCTGTGATAGGAGTCATGATTGTGCTAAACCCTTTAATGAAGCGCCTATAAAATGCAGCTAAACCATGAAAACTTTGTACCTCAGAAATTGATGTGGGTTCTGGCCATTCCCTAATGGCTTTTACCTTTGAGGGATCCATAAAAATTCCATTAGCTGATACCACAAATCCTAAGAAAATCACTTGATTTGTCAAAAAATAACATTTCTTGAGATTTACAAAGAATTTTTCAGATCGAAGCGTCTGAAGAACAATTTTTAAATGTTGCAAGTGTTCTTCCTTAGAACGGCTATAAATGAGAATATCATCAAAATAGACTACCACAAACTTTCCAATGAAAGGTTGAAATGTTTGGTTCATGATTCTCATAAATGTACTTGGGGCATTTGATAGTCCAAAAGGCATAACCAACCATTCAAACAATCCATCTTGAGTTTTAAAAGCAGTTTTCCATTCATCCCCTGTTCTAATTCGAATTTGATGGTATCCGCTTCTAAGATCTATCTTAGAGAACCATTGTGCGCCAGTCAAAAGATCTAACATATCATCAAGTCTTGGTATAGGAAATCTATACTTTATGGTAATTTTGTTGATCGCACGACTGTCAACACACATTCTCCAAGATCCATCTTTTTTAGGGGTTAATAGAGCTGGTACAGCACATGGGCTAAGACTTTCACGAATAAACCCCTTATCAAGCAGTTCAGTTACCTGCTTTTTTAATTCAGCACGCTCATTAGGATTCATACGAAAATGAGGTAAATTTGGTAATTGAGATCCTGGTATAAGATCAATAGCGTGTTGAATATCCCTCATAGGTGGAAGCTCATTTGGTAATTCATCAGGAATCACATCTTTGTATTCTTTCATTAATGCTTGGATTTCAGGTAATGCTACATTAGTTTCATGAAGAACAGTATTTGTTTCATCTTTGGTTACTATAGCTAAAATGAGTCCTGAATCTTGTCCTTCTTTTTCAAATTGCTTTCTTGTAAGAATATGCAAAGGTCGTTTTTCAGATGAATCAACTGGAGACTCTTTGTGGGATCTATCACTTTCTTTAGGTTTAGCAGGCTTCAAAAGGATAGATTTTCCATTATGCTTAATAATATAGGTGTTGGGTTGCCCATAATGGATTACTTTTAAGTCATATAGCCATGGTCGACCAAGAAGAATATGAGCCACATCCATGGGTAGCACATCACACCAAATATGATCAGAATAATCACCCATTGATATAAGAACCAAGCATCTTTCATTAACAGGAAGTGTAGTTTTGTCTACCCATGCTACACGATATGGATGAGGATGTAGTTCAGTTTTCAAATTCAATCTGGCTATAGCTGATTTGGCAATCACATTCATGGAACTACCTCCATCTATAACAATCTTGCATACTGTATTCCCACATTTAAAAAATTGATGAAATATATTTGTACGTCTCCAATCACTATTTGAAAAAGAAGTAGTTAAAATGCAACGCACAACATTTAATTGTAAGTCCTCATTGTAGCTATAGTCTCCATCAAGTTCACAATCCGATGGTTCCTGAAAAGTTTCAGCAACTTGATCAATGGTCACATCTTCATGATCATCTACATGATTAATTGTGAGTGTGTGCTGAGGACATTGTGATGCAATATGACCTTTACCCCCACAACGAAAACATGGACCATTAACCCGCTTACTAGTGGCATCAAATCGAGAAACTGGATTACACTTTTCCCTACTTGTGTATTGTTCAGGCAATGGTTTAGTTGTTCCTTGAAAAGACGTTAGATTAGAATTTAATTTGGATACCCTTGTCTCTCCAATTTGTGGAATCAAACGTTTGTTAGTGAAAGATTTTTGAAAATTTTCCAATTCTAGAGCTTTATAATATGCGTCTTCCACAGAAACAACTGAATGCAATTTCAACAAAGTTTTGATTTCTGATTTCAGGCCATTGATAAACTTTGTTCGTGTAACCCAAGGATCTTCCTGTATTCCACATTTCATTTTTAAATCTTCAAACTTATTAAGATAGTCAGTTACACTTAATGATCCTTGTCTCAAGTTAACCAGTTGTTCCAATAGTTGAGTCTGATGATATTCAGGAAGATATTTCTCTTTCAATTTAGCTTTCATTTCAGCCCATGTTGTGATAGGTACTCCTATGCGTTGACTTTCATCTAGAACCCCTTGCCAATAGCGTTTGGCAGACCCAACAAGTTTCATTTTTGTAAATCTCAATCGTTGGGCATCATCCATATCATACCAACAAAAAAAATCTTCCATGTCTGCCAACCAATCTAAGAAAGCATTAGGGTCTAGACGACCGTCATAACTAGGAGCATCTACCTTGACTTGTTTTGCTACCAAAGAATTATCAGTTACACGCCGTTGTTGTTGTTGAAAAGGTATATTATAATTTCTCTGATAGTTCCCATGTCTAGGATTGTTTGCAAAACCAATTTCATAAAAATTATTGTCGTCTTCATGATTTTCCAAATTTGTATGCATTTCTGGAATATGTGAATGCTCTGGGTTATGATGACCTTTAGCATGTATGTTTGGATTTTGGAGAATGCCAGTTATGATAGGAGAACTACTAGAAGCATGAGTATTGTATGATTGACCATTTCGAAATGATTGTCCAGTCTCAATCATAGGACGTTTTCCAACAATTTCAGTTAATCTGTTTACTGAGGTAATGAGAGATTGGATGGAAGAGGTGGTTTCTTTTTGGAAATCTTCTTGCTTTTGGGCCAAGGTATCACAAAGGGTTGTCAAAGATTCAAATCGATTATCAATAGAATTGGATAAAGCTTCGAGTTCGGCATTTAATTCAGCATTATTAGGCATGGTGACTCAAAATTCAACTTATGCTGATATAGGAAAGAATTACTACTAAGAATGATTTTTTTTTCCTCTCCTTTTTTTTTTTTTTTTAAAGATTCAAAAGCAAAGAACTTGATTGAAACAGATATGAATTAAGTACTTTCAACTGGAGAAAATGTACCTGTTGAGGTCCAATATTACCAAGTTTAGCAAGAGATAACTTGAAGGTAATTTCAGCAACTTCTTTGCAGTATTTCGTGATGACCAGTAGGTTGTTGTGATGGCAGCAGTAGGCAGCATAAAACAGCGATAGAATGAACAGCAATGATAGCACCAGCTTGTGGACAGCAACCTCCGATAGAATGAATAACAGTATTTTGTAGATGACAGCAGTTCGTGGACAGCAAAATGACAATAGAAATTGGGTGAAAGTAGTACCAGGTTTGGCTCTGATACCAATTGATGTAGGACAGGTAGAGAAGAAAATAGAAGAAAGAGGAAGGAACCTCTATAGATGAGAAGTGAAGAAAGAAGGTAGAAAGAATAGATGAATAAAGAGAGAAGAACAAGAACAAGTAGAAGAAGAAGTAGAGAACACTTTTATAAATCTCAGAACTGATCCCTTTAGAGCTTACAATGACAGTATTTATAGATGAACATACCACCTAATCTTAGCAAATGAAATTTAAATAAAAAAATCAAATCTTTTTTTAAACAGATTCTCAAATATCCTAAGAATCTTTTGATATCTTTCAAAAATAACAAAATCAAATCTTTTTTAAACAGATTCTAAAAATCCTAAGAATCTTCTAATATCTTTCAAAATAACAAAATCAAATCTTTTTAAACGGATTCCAAAATATCCTAGGAATCTTTCCTTTTTATAAAATTCTTGCGCCTAGAATAGACAGATTTGAAAAATCTCTTGTTATTTTCATCACTAGGTCTACTCCATATGCCAAATTGGACCACATTTTGAAGCCTTCAGTGAATAAGACCCCTGAATTCTCCCCGACCGAGTCAAGACTCCATGCTAGGGGGACACATGTTCAATACAGACATCCTGATGTTGAAGTGCCATCAAGACCTAACAGTTATGAGGGTGGTCAATGTTCGAAAAAATGCAATGTAGACTCGGAGATTTGTGATGAACACTAAAGAAGAAAGCAACTTGTTAGTGTCCTGTTGGAATTAGAACTGAACATTGATGACTTTGCAATTTCCCTACAGGCATTTCAGCTTGATTGTTACTGACCTTACCATTAGCCATCGATGGGCTTGGGTTTGGCAAGTCGCACAGGAGTGAGATTGATAACCCTGAGAGTGATCCAAACGTATATGCAGACAGATCGATAGAGAGAGAGAGTGTCTGCTGTTTGTGTATAGGACATAGGACCTTGACTTCTGTTCCTAGTTGAGCAAGATGAGCCGGTTGCATTTTGACCTCGACCAGTTGTTGAGTGCTCATAACTGATTTTCAACATTGCTATCTCTAGGAAAAATTGTGATCCTGCGTTCTAATTATATGGCTATTTCTGTTTTAGACATTTGAAACACACATTTTACACCACTAAAATGGGTTTCAAGGTGATTGTTTGACTTGAAAGACGTGGTGGAATCCTTGGTAAATTGAAAATAAGCACCATTGCTTCTCCATTCCCACCTCCAACCTGAAAGAGCATGATGGCAAAAATGCCACATCATGATAGTGAAAAATCTTTAAAAAATATAAGCATGAGAAATCTATATGCATTGTTTTTAAAAGCGCTAGTTATAGTCCCGTAGTTTATAAGGCTATTCCGACCTTGCTTTTAAAATCATGTGTATATATATATATTATAGTATCGATTGTACAGTGATAGTTTTCTCTCATCATAGAGCAACGATTTGAATTTGTTAATATAAATTTAAAAACCAATATTATAATGATATGTAATGATATTCTTCATATGTATAACAACGTTTTATAATTGTCTTTAACTTTAAGTGTCTTATATCTATATTTATTTAGTGACAGTTTTTACTGTCATTGTTTATGTAGGTCTCATAAGCAAATAGAATAATTGGATCCGATCATTTATGCTTAGTTTGGCCGTGATTTTAAACCATTCTGATAAGATTTTTAAATAATCATGAAAGATTCATAGTTTTGAAAGTGCTTTGATTTGATGATTAAAATAAAGTTGGAGAATAACAATAATAAAAATCTATGGACTCAGTAAAAGGCTCATGAGGCAAGCTCGTTTTGTCGTAGGGAAAAAAATTCCTTAGAAAAGGATTACTGTGGAGCGCTTAAAAATAATTTGTAAATTTCTATATTTTTTTATCCTCATAAGCCACTTCGCGCAAAATTATATCTCATATAGGATAATAGTTTTCCTTATCATATAGAATATAAACAAAAAGATAATAAATTTATTTCAAATATTTTTTTAGATTTAAAGTATTTGATTTTTGAGATCCACTTCGTATGTATATCCTATTGATGTTCTATAATATATTTTATTAATATATTTTATATAGTGTTATCACCATAATTTTAAATTTCTATATAAGATTAAAATAAATTAAAGAAAGATAAATTATATACACATCTTATGTTTATTGTTAGCTACTTTTTGCAACCAATTTTTAATAGGACAACGTTATTTTTATACACTCCAATTATAGGGCGAAAAGCTACTTGGCATAAAATAAAAACACAAAAGCTGATTGGTAGATGACTTGCAAAAATTATTGGGACACATATTAGCAAAGGTTTTATTCAATGAATTTTATTAGAAAATATCACGTACATTCAAATATTTTAAAAATGTTAGAAGTATAATACTTGGAAATGAGTTCGTTTATTACTCATACAGCCTATTTTGATTGAGAAATATAATTTCATCGTAATATGTGAGCCCCAAATGATAAAAGTGGTCAAATTATTATATTTGTACAATAAAATATATAAATTCATATATCAATTTTGTACTAGAAGTTCAACATGTATGTTATCTAAAATCTTTTATAAATGATCTTCTAAATCTATGTATGCAACAAATTTCATATTTTTTGTAATTATTTTTAATACGGGTTTAGTTCGCTAAAAGAATTTATTCAAAATAAATTTTGAATACCTCAATGCAATAAATTGTTTTTTGAGAAAATGAGTGCATCGAGTTCTAATTAAGCCAGCAAAATGGTCCAAGTAAGGAATAGCATGTAAAGTACTTCCTCTTTATAAACAATAACTTACAGATATTGTAACATACAAATGTTGCATTTGTATTAAAAATCTAGAATGCTCCTATTTCTAAAAATTATAGGAGTGGATTACACTAATATTAAATTTTATGTCAGAAAAGATTTGATTCGTAAAATAAATTAATTCTCAAAAGTTCCACCCTATTAAATATGAATATTTTAAACCAATATGAATGGCTATTATAAATGTTTCCATTTTATTATCGTATTATTTGACAAAGTTCAATAATAAACCATTTTGAATTTCATGTTGCTCTTTTTAATGTTGAATTCGATTCTCACACATTCATTTCAAATACGTAATAACATTCGAACGATAAATATAATTATGAGATGATTTATAATTGAAGAGATATATGTAATTTTGTTTAAATTACAAAGAGACTATGTAATATGAACTTTTAAAAGTGCATTTTTAATATGTCCAAGCCTACATGTTAGTTGGACTTTTCAAATTGTTGAATATTGACCAAACAAAAAAGCGCTTAGAAAATTCTATTTGTGTTATTTATTCAAAAAGCCCAATTAGCAGAATGGTAGAAGGGTATTTGGTAGATAGGAGGTCACAAGTTCCAATACCCATGGATCAAGTATGTTTTTTTTTTTTATATATTTTCTTTACCACATAAAAAACACCTTCATGTTTCGCGGTCCCCACTTTCATAAACTTAGTCATATGCTGGTTCCAGAGGAAACGGTCGCAAGCCAAAATATGGGAATAGAGATTTTAGGATGGGAGCTATAAAACCCAATATTATTAAAACCGAACCGATTAATGAATTGGTCAAGTGAATGGTTTTGGTTCTACTCGTTGTGAGAACTGGATTAAACTGGTACATTAGCAATTTATACAAGATATTGTAGACACCCCTCCCTTAAGCACAAAAATAAGTAACACATGGAATGGGATCCAAACCCAACAATAACAAAGGAAAAGCAACCCAAGAACAATCAACAATGGGCTTTAGGACCAACAATCCATTCAAAGCAAATCCAAGTCAGGCCTACCACTAGACGATCCTATCCAACCTTGGCCCACAGGAGAAAAGCTCCAACAAGCCACCAGAATGGGCTCTACAACAGCAGTCCACCAGATCCAGCCTCAGCCTACAAAAGCGGGCTCTTCAATAACAGTCCATCAGACCTTAACAACGGCCCACTTGGAGCAAAGGACTCCAACAAGATCCAAGTCCAACTATAACGAGCTCCCATTCATGGCCCAAAGCCTACACGGCCCACTCTCTATCTATAAATAGGGAGTCAAGCTCCCACTTCCAACACACTTGAGGAGGCATCCCAAAGGGGGAGGACGGGAGTCTACAGCAAAGTTTCGGCGCCCCGACTTTCCCGCTCCTCAAGCTCTAGCTTTTCTAAGCTCTCCCCCTCGTCTCCCCTCCCCTTCTTCAGGTTTTATTTTTATTTTCCCCTTTTCATTTCTGTGTAAGACCACTTCGGGTTAACAGATTTATGCCATATTTATTTTAATCCGAAATTCGGGATCCAGACTCTGTATGATTGCTGTCCTTATTCAATGAAAATAGGGACTAATCTCCATTTTAAGATCAGTGACGACTTCATTTTCTATGTCTTGTGCTAGTACTAACACGTTTATTTGAGTTGACGCTCCAGCGAGATGGGCGCGCGTGGTCTTGCAGTTTTCAGCACCACACATTGCCGTTATGCTGCCGAATTCGAGTCTCAATCCATGTGTAAACAGCCCCATCTTAGCAGATATGCCGTCGAATCCATGAGAAAACACTCGTACGTCAACACTATTCAAAGATTGTCCATACAAACACATTTTATTCCATGAGAACTCAAAAAATCGTTGTTCCAGAGGTATCGAAGAACAGACCCCAACCCATCAGATACAACCCAGATTTCCAAGGCTAGGAACGACGGCTTAGCCCATCGTAACGCTCGCGACGGGTGCTACAACTTGGCAACTTCACTGGGGACGACACTGCTGATTTGTATCAGGCATAAAGGGGCAGAAATCCAAAGATCGGAGTGTTTTCTCTACTGAACAACAAGTTTTAGAGGCGTTTTTGTCTCCCGACAGCGAGTTTCTGTAGTTTTTGAAATGAAAACTCCCAAATGACGCCTGAACCTGAGAAGTTTTCAGGTCTAGAGGCGTTCAACTCATCAACTGGAGAGGACTTGTAAAGAGGGGTAAACTATTGAACATCGGCTCGTAACTGTTCATGCATATAAAACGAGCCTAAAGGAAGGGTTCCTAACTGTTATAAAATTAATTATCACTAAGTAAAAACCTAGCATAAAAATCACGCCTTCTTGCAGACTTGAGAAGTTTTCTGGTTCACAGATTCTTTTCAAAAATGCCTCAGACAGACAGGACCAGAGAGTCCCGGGTATTTTTCACGGGAGGTACTTGAAATAGGCAGAGTCTGCACAGACGCAGAAAGGACCCCGATTTACAAACATCCATCCAAAGGCTGATCTTCCTATTATCTGTTTACAGTTACTCACCATCTTTATTGGTTGATCAGCATCTTTTTCACCATAGCTCGAAGGCAGAACAAGTCGACCATTGATCGAAGCCCTATGGTTACTAGAGCAAGAGCAGCTAAGATGGAGTTCGAGCAATCTTTACGCCATGAAGATCGGGATCACCAGTTCAAACAGTCCATTGAAGCCTACATGACGACAATGGATAAGAGGATGCAAAAATTAGAAGAGGCCCTGTCAAACATGGGGCAATCTCTAATAGGCGGCCAGAATACTGCTACACCACTCTTCTATTCCCAAAACCTGAACATGGAGGTAAATGGAGGACCTCAACAATCCTCTCATAAATCAAGGAATGATCATTACAAAGAAGAATAGATGACCTTAGAGCAAGGCCGCAATGAAATCCAAGACATCCAGAGGCAACTCCAGAACTAGTTGAGAGAAATGGAGGAGCGAATCAGACAACATCAAGGAGAAGACCTACCCTCGGCCAAAATAGAAGATCTATGTCCCTTTTCCGACACCAAGCTGCCCGAAAAATTCGAGATCTCAGCTTTGCCAACATATGAAGGAGACTCTTGCCTAAGGGCTCATCTCAAAGCCTTTTGCGGCATCTTATACCCTTTGGTGAAGAATGAAGAAGTCCTAATAAAATTATTCCAGCATAGCTTAAAGAAAGACGCACTAGAGTGGTATACATCACTCGATTGCCGATTGATCAAGACGTGGGAGCAACTTTCACTAGCCTTCATGGATTGCTTTTCATATAAGCTAAACATGGTCCCCAAAAGGGCTGATCTAAAAGCATTAAAGCAGAAAAGCGATGAAACATTCTCAGAATACGTGACTAGATGGCATGCGTTGGCAGCAAAAATGAAGAGCTCATTGCCTTTGAACGAGCAAATCTCTATCATATTCAACTTGGCTCACCGAGCATCTCGGGCTACCTCATCTCTCACCCCTATATCAACTTCATCCAACTTCTCCAAGCCGGAAACCAAGTGGAAGCAGGAATCAGACACGGGACCATCTCTCAATGGCCTTATCAAGGGAATACAATTCGAAGAAAATAAGAACCCAAAAATGGTAATTCTTCAAAGACCCTGGATATAACTGCCATAGACACCACCACTAAGCCCGTTCAAAGGAAAACACCAAGAGATTTTACACACCTAGCTCAATCCTACACCGACATCCTCAACCTGCTCATCCAAAAAAAATGCTTGCACCTCTAGCTCTAAAACTTCCATCCAATTCCCTTCTTAAAACCTACCGAGAAAATGAATTTTGTGCCTATCACCAAGGAAGAGGCCATTCAACCGAGAGATGTTATACCCTTAAACATGTCATTCAAAACTTAATAGATGAGGAAAAAATTAAAATTTCACAGAACTCCCATGAGAATGTAATCCAGAATCCTCTACCTATGCATGAAGCGGCGAGGAATCTCAATACAACAACTATAAACTTCATTTAAGTTGCAAGAGGACCCGCCAAATTGAGTCATGAAGTATACATGATCACTTTACAACAAGCCAAACAAGAAACAATTATATTGTAAGGAGCAACTTCGCAAAACATCTATAAGCCCCAAAAAGAGTACGACCAAGATTGCCTCATGTTGCCCATCGTGAATAATCTAAAGATCGCTCCTATCCACCAAGAACAAGTAGTGTTAACGGTCAAGCCAAAACCAACATATGACTCACACAAGGTCTCATGGAAATATCCTCAATGCTCAAAGATAGACAATATTTATCTCAATGTGCGAGTCTATCAAAGGGAAGCGGCCGCAACATAATCACCAACCCGGAGAAAGAACCACCATATAACATTACTTCACAACTCAAGTCTTTGCCAGCTCAAATATCCATATGAGAGCTATTATGTACTTCAACAAAGCACAAAGAGGCTTTCACTAACTTGTTCAAGACCCGGTTCAAGCAATCACACCATGCATACGACACTCATTCAAAAGAAAAAGAAATAGACGGAGCCGAAAATGTGGGCCAGCATCCACTAGTCCCATGAATTGCTAGAAATTACAGAAGAAAGTGGAGTTAATGAGGAACATGCGCGGTAACATAGAAAGACATGAAAGCAAGGATGCACCTTTAGACTACGAGATCGTCAATTTGGGGACCTCAGAGCTACCCAAATGCCTTCATATTGGAAAGAACCTATCCACTGAGGAAAGAAATCAAATACTAACCTTTCTCAAGCCTCAACTAGTCAATTTTGTTTTCTCTTACGAAGACATGCCCGGACTGGACAAAGATTTAATTACTCATCAATTCCCAATAAAAGCTGGTGTCAAACCGGTGAAACAAAAGTTGAGGAGGTTTAAACCAGAATTGATACCCAAGATAAGGAATGAAGTGATTAAGCAATATAATACCGAATTTTTGATCGTATCACACTATCCACAATTACTGACTAATATTGTTCTCGTGCCTAAGAAAGATGGAAAAGTCAGGATGTGCATTGATTATAGAGATCTCAATAAAGCTGGCCCGAAAGACGACTTCCCATTGCCTCATATCGATGCTCTAATAGACAACACGGCGGGTCATACATGGTTCTCTTTCATGAATGGATTTTCTGGATATAATCAAATCAAAAATAGCCGAGGAAAATAGAGAAAAAACCTCTTTCATTACTCCTTGGGGGACATTTTGTTATAAAGTAATGTCATTTGGTTTAAAGAATGTCAGAGCTACATATCAATGCACCATGATGGTAATTTTCCATGACATGATGAGTAAAGAAATGAAGGTTTATGTGGATGACATGATAGTCTGATCCTACACCTTTGAAGATCATCTAAGAGATTTAGAGAAATTATTCAACAGGATGTAAAGATTTGAACTAAGGCTCAACTTGAAAAAATGCATCCGGAAAAAGTCAAGGCAATACTAGGCATGCCGCCTACCACAATCGAAAAGGAGGTAAGAGGATTTTTGGACAAATTACAATATATTAGTCGCTTCATAGCCTGTTTAATATCTACTTGTGAACCAATTTTCAAGCTACTAAGAAAGGACTCTCCTAAAGCATGGAGACAAAATCAAAGCTTACCTAGTTAACCCTCCAATTTTGGTACTGCCTAGAGTGGAAGGTCCTTTATTGTTATATCTCTCAGTTACTAAGGGTGGTACTAGGACAACCGTGTGAATCAGGACGGAAGGAACAAGCTATATATTATTTAAGCAGGAAATACACTCCAACGGAAGTCAAATATTCAGAAATTGAAAAGGCATGCTTGTCTCTAGTATGGTTTGTGCAAAAATTAAGACAATATATCATGTCCAGAACCATATTGCTCATTTCCAAGATGGATCCTTTGAAGTATCTTTGCCAGAAAACTTTGTTGACAGGAAAACTAGCCCGATGGCAATTATTACTCACGAAGTTTGATATAATATACATCACGAGAAAAGCAGTGAATGGAAAAATCGAGCAGACTATTTAGCCGCACAGGCGCTCCCGGACTACCAACCGCTACAAGAAGACTTCCTGGACGAAGAAATACTACTTGTTGAGCAAAATAGGAAAAATGATTCTTGAACCCTATACTTTGATGACGCATGGAATGCTTCAGGCAATGGGATATGAGTAGTGCTTTGTTCTCCTGACCAAGCTTCCATCATGATATCAAAGAGATTGATTTTTCCGTGCACAAACAATATCGCCGAATATGAGGCCTGCATAGCAGGAGTACAGGAAGCCTATAAGCTAGGGCAAGGAAACTTCAAATCTTTGGAGACTCGCAGATAGTAATCAACCAAGCCAGTGGAGAATGGGAGACCCAAGATGAAAAGCTAAAATCTTACCATACGGAATTGTCTCGCTTGGTTTACTCATTTGAAGAAGTCACTTTTACCTATGCATCAAGGGCTCAAAACCAATGGGCGGATACATTAGCAACTTTGGCATTTATGATTGAAATACTTTATAGAAAAGGAACTCAAAAAATCATAGTACAGACATCTCAACAACCCACATATTGCTTACAGGTAATGGCCGAAGCCGAAAGTACCCAAGTAGAAGACAAGTCATGGTACCATGACATAAAATAATTCTTGGAACATCAAACATTTGAGGATCAAATCACTCCCACAGAAAGAAGAACCATCAGAAGATTAGCCTCTACCTACATAATACAGGGGGCGATATTGTATAAGAGATCACACAACTAAATGCTATTGCGTTGTGTTGACAGGCAACAAGCAAAAGAGATCATGACTCAAATCCATGATGGGGACTACAGAGTGCATATGAATGAGATTATGATGACAAAAAAGATAATGTGCCAAGGCTATTATTGGATCACAATGGAAAAGGATTGCTCAGAATATGTACGGAGATATTTTAAATGTCAAGAGCACGGGAACTTGATACACTCACCTGCATCAGATTTACATTATCTATCCACCCCATGGCGGGCACGAATACATATTGGTAGCAATAGAATATTTCACCAAATGGGTCGAAGCGATATCTTTCCCTACTATCAATGCCGCACAGGTCATACGCTTCATAAAAGAAAATATACTATCAAGGTTTGGACTCCCGCAAGCTATCATCAGTGACAATAGAACAGTCTTTATCAGTAAAAAAATTTAGGACTTTCTAGCCCAATACGAAATACAACACCACAAATCGAGTACCTATCGCCCTTAAGCCAACAGAGCCATGGAGGCTGCAAACAAGACCCTGGTCAAAATTCTTAGCAAGATGGTTGAAAACTATCGAGATTGGACAGAAAGTTACTCTACGCCTTGTGGGCATGTCGAACCTCTATCAGAAGTGCTACAGGATTCTCACCCTATGCTTTGACCTACGGCATGGAGGCAGTCCTATCGATTGAAGTAGAGATCCCAACTTGGAGAATACTAAAGGAAAATGAAATAAAAATGGATGAGTGGGTGCAAATACGTCAATCATAATCAGATCTATTAGATGAAAAGAGAGTTTAAGCCCTTCATCATACTCAAGCATATCAAGAAGGCAACCTTGTCATGAAGAAAATTCTACTTGTTCACCCTTTGGACAAAAGAGGCAAGTTTAGGCCTAATTGGGAAGGCCATGGATTATCACCAAAGTATTATTAAATGGAGCTTTGGCTATTTCAAGATCTGGAGATGATGAAAAGGCTAAAATCATAAGTTCATAGATGTCAAGAAGTTCTACCCATAAAAGGGCTCGCCATTAAAAAATGACGATGGATGAGGAATGTAAAACGCAGACAGCGGTAGATTCAACAACAAAGCAGGGACGATATCTAGAAACTGCTTTTTTGCACTCTCTATGAATCAGAGACAATCCCCAGCTGCTGGACCGCTACTGCTGGAAATGGGCTTCGTAGACCTAAAAAATTTTGAGGTTCAATAGCATTGCTCGCAAAATGAATTTTCAGATACCTGCCAGATGCTCCTCAACATGACTAAAGGGTCTAAAAATTCAGAAATAGATGATGGACAGATAGGAGACGAGCCGTAACTGATTCCAAACCCTCTCGTGATCCATTTAAAATATAAATGCATGATCCAGTAGCAGATTTATAAGATGTATAGTGAGGAGGATGCAATTCAATGATGTGGCATTTAAATCTAGATTTGTGAAAGAGCCTGAATTCAATAATGCTATTTTGCAGAAGTTAACAGACCTCTTGAAGCTTATAAAGTCTGAAATTAGAGCAAAGAGAGGAAAACATCAAGATATAACCAAAATAAAGCATTTCATTATATTCAAAGGCAATCCAAAGATACATCATGAGCCAAAAGAGGAAGACCTCTCAAGTACATTGTTGCCCAAAAAAGAATCTCAAAGAGAGAGGGGGCAATACATATGAAAACAAAAAAGGGAGTCTATATAATCCACTAGCCCCACTCCTCCAACATCAACAAAAAAAAGAAGGGGAATAAAAAGACTACACACGGTATTGTCACTAGCGGCTAGCATTTAAAAGTTGGCTAAGGTGCTCGAGAATAGTTTCATGACGATCAATCATCCTCCCCATGGCAGCCAAGGCTTCAAACTGGTGTGAACATAAAGAGGTCAAAGCTTCCAACTGTGTATATTAGGCCTGCATATCCCGGTAAATTCGTCGTGATCCCATGAATAGATGCACAGTAGAGACAACACCATTCGCGACAAGACCCCGAGGACGTACACCCGCAGTAAGTTGGCTCATCCAACTACGGTAGTCATTAGTCACCTCGGTTACCATAGTGGATACGACTTCCAACTCTAAAGTCGTACGACTTGAAGCCTATTCTTGCTTAATGGTGCCGATCGAAGATAGCTGGAATATGCAGAAGGAGAGCCATAGACGTAGGGAAGGTCTTGCAGCATCTCGAATTGCCTCATGAAGCGTTGGGGAAGGTAGGAGGAACACCTGTATAGTCCAAGAAGAGTCAGGCAACCAAAGTTCTTGGTGTAGAGGACAGGGTCAACTGCAAGCCAAGAGGGCAACCATATTACATCAACCTCGGTTAATTCTCTCAAATGACCACAGATATCTGTAGGTAAAGGGAAATGGGGCATCAAGCAAAGTTCTCACAAGGTCGGGGCCCTCTTCCAAAGCCCGCGACACACCCAAGAAAACCCCTAAATGCTCTAAGAGCCACATCTGTAAAAGATAATGTGTTAGTCTTTTTCAAGGGAGACATCCAAATACAGAAAAAGCAAAAGAAAAAGGAACCCGCATTATACCTGCAAAATAGATAAGCAACCTTGAAAGAGGGTTTTCTCCAAATGCCTTAAGGATAGCCCCTCATAGATATATGCTAATATCAAGGAGACAAGAGACTCATGGCGAATGATCATGGATACTACGAGTAGCAGCTCAGGTCTAAAATCAACGGTAGGACAAGGAATTAGCACTTCGTTAAGTAAAGCAAAGATCAAGGCATTCCTACAATGGGTTCATCTCAATCCATCGATCCGGCAATTACATGAAAAAGAGTAAAATACATCCAATGACATATGCATGTCATAACTAGTATAACCCAAGGAAATGGTGGAAGCATGTAAACTAAACAAGTCAAAAAGGACCTCCCTCAAATGACCAATGGAGCAAGGCATGTACATAGCATTGGTCAACAGGAGGCCTGTCGACGCAGCAACTTCTTCCAAAGAAGCAAAAAGCTCCACCTCCCCAAACCGAAAGACACACAGGTCAGGTACCCAATGCTCTACTGCCGTTATCAAGAGATCAAAGTTCAATGGGACATTCGCTAAATCTAGCACATCTAGAAAGTTTAGTTCAACTAACTCCAATCTTTCTTCGTCAGATAGATCGGCTATCCATTCAATAAAATCTCTCTTGCATAAGGACCTTAGAGAAGAGAAACAGGAGGGGAAATAGGACTGTCGGGGAGCAGGAGGTCTTCTAGATAGAGGTCAGAGGCCCCAAATACCATTAGTAAGTGATAAATCACCCCCAATACCATTAAAATCAGTCATGAAGCAGGGAGGAAGTAAATGCAGAAACAGAAGCATCACAGAAATGGAAACCAGTAATGAATGCGGATCGAACAATACAAGGGAAGTAGATTAGTAAATGCAGTCATGAAAACACCATTAAAAGGGCTTAAATAAAATATGAAACAACCACCTACCCGCTGAAACAAATGCATGGAATGATAATGGCAAGCCTCTTCACGAAATGATTTGCAAAGAAAAATCTGAGGAAAAGGAGGAGGAAATTGGGCGTGAGATATGAGAGGACTGAAGTCATTAATGGAAAACCCATACCTCTAATCTCTGCAGCAGCAGATCCAGATCTGAGGATTTCTTGCGTATCCAAGCAAGCTGAAATCCAGCTGTTCCAGGAAAGAGAAGATTGTCCGGAGAAGAAGCAAGCGGGCAAAGGAAGAAACCGCGGGATAATACACTGACAACAACATACCAGCATTGAAGAAGGAGTGCAGGAGAAGCATGGGGAAGAGATTTCGAGCTGGACGGACGAAAAATGGGCACGAAATCGAGAAAAGATGGGGCACACGCGCGGAACATATTTTTCAGCAGGCGGATTGAGAAAATAAAGAAAGACGCCAATAGACCTAAAAAGTTTTTAGGTATATATATAAAAACTATACAACAGCTCTGTGCAGAATTCTCAATGGACTACGAGCTACAAAGGAGTAAGACATCACAGGAGATATCAAGAACAAGGGCTTAACAAGATTAATGCCCTGTAGAATCAAAATATCACATATATACCCCCAAAGAGAAGGACAAGGAGGTTTCCCCAAAAAATGAACCAATATTCATGCAGCATTACATCAAAAAATGGGGCATCTAAGCATTCAGATTTATAAAAATATAGTACAACCAAAAAAGGAAAAAGATAAAGAAAGTTCTTCAACGCATCCCGCCAGCAGCCATAGCCCGAGCAAGGATGTCACCACCCGAGGCCTTGTAACAACCGTTCGAGATGAGATCCGGAGCCCGAACATTACACCCATACTGCGAATACCATAAATCATAACCTTCTTCCGGCAGCTCGAAGTTCGCTAATCCCCATCCGTCCTAGCACTGGTAGAAGTCCTCTATAGAAATAGAAGTCTGCTTCACAAAGAAGTGATGAACAAGGGGAGCCTGTCCCCAAAATACCATATGGCACGCACCCCGTCTGAAAGCAGGAAGCGACTGGTAGACTCTCCCGCCACATCATTTGCAACAGGATCGTGCATCGAGCGAGCATAGGGGCAAGAATGAAGCTGCCACATGAAAAAGAAGGGAATACGATGGGTCATAACCAAAGCCAAAAGACAAAAAGAAAGATAACGAAGAGAACAAACTTGATCTTCAAATAGGTTACTAATTAAATATCACCACATCAAAGGAGGGATATGCGTCTTATGAGACTCCGCCCATCAAGCAGCTCGAGGAAGAGCATCAGGAGAATCATTGCGTGGTCACCCAACGGAGAAATACTCGTAAAAGCATAGATGTAAGGAAAAGAAAGAATATAAGAAGCAGAGCAGGCCAAGATGAAAAAGGAGGAGGGGTAAAAGAGAATCATACCCCAAGGAGATGTGACAAGCCAGAGCAACTTCTGCGACCCCGACTAACTGCATCTAGGTTGACGAAAAGGTGGCTCAAGAGTATACACCCCCACCCGATAGGGTGAAGGAAAGTCTAGTCTCTCAAAACTTGAAATCACCTAAGGTCAACATTCCGAGAAGAATCGCCCCGGAAGAAGGCTCCGATGAGATAAAGCAAAAAGCTGCGAACGTCCTGATGAATAGCTTCGAGACTAGCCTCATCAGTCCTCATTTGATCCCAGAACTTCCATAGCTCTTCTAGAGGAAAAGGTTCCGAGGAAGATGCCTCCAGTCCGGTTAAAGCTAGGCAATCATCTGCAGTGATGGTATCAAGAGAAGAAAGAACGACGCACTCCCGGGCCATGGAGGGCAGTCCCAACTGCATCTCCACATCTAATAAGGAAATACCCCATTCGCCCATGAGGAGATGAAAAGTATGGGTCTCCGGACACTGTTGCTCTATCAGAGACGACTTCAGGGCATGGGGAATCAGAACCGGCTTGAGGCTCGCCAGCTGATAAAAGGGGGTCTGACTCAAAATGTCCCGATGGGCAATGGACAACTTCTCAAACCAAGAGCGTACTCTATTCCAAGAATGATAGTAGGTGACATGAGAATCTATCTGAAAAAAAAAGTGCAAAAGACAAAGTAAGGGGTTAGCATATCACCAGGAAAATATATCTGAAGGAGAAAAGAGACATATACCTTTCTTGCTGGCACTGCAGCAAGGGCATTGACCTTGTAGGAGACGTAGAAAGGATCTTGTCCCAAAGTGGGCCAAATAGAGGGCGAGACAGACAAAGAAACCACTCTTTGGGCAGCGGGCTCCTCTTCCTGGGCAGGAGGTCCTTCTTCCTGAACAGGAGGTGTCTCTCCTTGGGTAGGAGGCTCTTCTTCTTAGAGAGGATACTCCTCTTCATGCGCTAACGACTCCTCTTCTTGTGCGAGAAATCCTTCCTCTTGAGCGAGACACCCCTCTTCCTGGGCGGGAGGTCCTTCTGCTTGAATGGGAGTTTCTTCTTCTTGAACGGGAAACTCCTCTTCTGGAGCAGGGAGCTCCTCGTCGTGAAGAAAGGAGTCATCTTCTTGAGCACGAGGCTCATCTTCTTGAGTAGATGACCCATCCTCCAAAGAAGAAGACATGTCCTCTGATGACATATCTTCATCTTCTCCAGAATTCGACTCTGTCTCGACCAAGTCAGGATCGAAGACCTCTAGAGGGATAGGAGCAGCATCAGTGGGACGGCGAATCGGAAGCTTGACACGACAACATACAACCTTGCCCGAGGGAGCACCCACCGACACTTTAGGATCAGTTGAGGAAGTTCCAACAGTCGAGGTGGCAGCTGAGACCCTAATTCTTGAAGATGGAGTCTTTTTGTCCCGTATGACTGCATCGTTAGGGATCTCGATAGGCATATTCGCCGATCCACCCAGCTCATTAGGATTGAGCCGCACCGCTCTATCTTGATGTCGCAAGCTATAGTCCTTTCTAGAAGACATCTTGGCGCATGCAGTGGAAAGACGACGAATCAACATAAAGCAATAAGCAACATGTCAAGGAAAGACCCGAGGACCGCGTCCCAAGGGGTATCAATACCAGGTCAGCTTATACCTCCTGTTCAAGCTCTAGGATGAGTTAAGGAAAAAAAACACAAGCAATAAAAAAAGGGGAGCTATGACCAAAATCGTGAACAAAAAATCATCCAATCAAGCATAAGCAATATGGAAAAAGAGGAAAAAATATAACACGACAACAAAAGGAGGCAACCACCAAGCATAAGCAATTTGAAAAAGAAAAGAAAAGTCATCACGGTAGCCTAGTCGAGCGAAAACAAGTTTGCAAAAATGCTTCAACTCAAAAGGACGAAAAGACGATGGACCCGCATGATGACCACATTCAAAGGGTATCCACATATAGGACAAAAAGCAAAGGCACATATTCCTAAAGAAGACAAAAGGAGGACAAGGAGGGGGCCATCCCTTTTCCTATTCAAGCAATGGATCCCGTCATAAGGCATGAAAGAAGAAACTTCCGCAAAAAGCTGCCCACATTGAATTCTAGCAAGGGGAAGATGGGGACCGCGGTTCCCAAGTATCGGTACTACCACAACAAGAAAAATTCCTTAACAACCTATCCTTGTTTCGATTAAATAAACAATCCCAAGGCATTTTTCACAAACAACAATACAGGCATATGAGACTCCACAACAATCACCATCAAAATATGGGTCACATTAAAAGTCACGACTATAGACAAACACAATCAGGAAAAAGCACAAGCGAAAAGGAAGACAAATAAAATAAAGAGAAAAAGGGTGCTTGACAAAAACAAACCTGCGGTAAGCACCCCTAGAAATTTTGACAACTGCAAGTCAACGAACCGGGTCAAGCTAATACCAATCCTTAGCACCTTGACAACAAGCCTCCCAAGCTGCGAAAACAAAGTGTTAGATAAAAAAACAAAAAGGGAGAAGGAACCCTACTGTAACGACCAGAGACAGAGAAGAGCACAGCAGATAGCAGTGACTACAACGACCGAAGACGAAGAAGAAGATGACCAGCGGCACGTGGGCCTTCGACAGCAGCAGCAGGCAGACCTTCGGCAGCAACTACAGTAGCAAGCGGACCAACGCGACTTAGGCAAGCGGCAAAAAGGGAAAAAAGGCAGCCGGAGGCGGGGAAGATGGCCAACGACAGTCGCCTGAACAGACCCCTATCGAGGAAAAGACAACCAGTGGCAGCGGCACAACAAAAATGGCAGCCGGAGGTGGGGAAGACGACCAACATTAGTTGCCCTGAATGGACCCTTGATGATGACGACACCGACAGTCGCTGGGAAGAAGAGAAGCTGAGGACGGAGGAAACGATCAGCAAGAGGAGAGCGGTGTGCCCAAAATGGGGCCCGCGACAAGAACCCTAAACTACCAACGAATTGCAGACGACCCCCCAATGGTTTACAAAAATTGCAAAAAGGACAAACTAAATTTAAGAGAAATACCGAGTGGCCCAGCAAGTTCCCAGGTTTTGCAAAACGGCTTGCAAATACATTTGCCAAAAGAGCCATCCCAGACTCGCATTTACAAAAGAGCCACCACAAGATCATGAAAATTACAAAATGATCCAAATCAATGGCAAAAGGGGTGTCCGACACTTTGCCATTCACCATCAAGACGCCTCTGGCAAAGAGGGGCAGCTGTAGACACTTCTCCCTTAAGCATAAAAAAGAAATAACAGATGGAATGGGATCCAAACCCAACAATGACAAAGGAAACGTAACCCAAGAACAATCGCCAATGCGCTTTAGGACCAACAACCCATTCAAAGCAAATCCAAGCAAATCGAAGCAAATCCAAGCCAGGCCTACCACTAGACGGGCCTATCCAACCTTGGCCCATAGGAGCAAAGCTCCAACAAACCACCAGAATGGGCTCTACAACAGCAGCCCACCAGATCCAGCCTTAGCCCGCAAAAGTGAGCTCTTTAATAACAGTCCATCAGGCCTCAACAACGACCCACTTGGAGCAAAGAGCTCCAACAAAATCCAAGTCCAATTACAACGGGCTCCCATTCATGGCCCAAAGCCTACACGGCCCACTCTCCATCTATAAATAAGGAGTCAAGCTCCCACTTGCAACACACTTAAGGAGGCATCCCAAAGGGGGAAGATGGGAGTCTGCAGCAAAGTCTCGGCGGCTCGGCTTTCCCGCTCCTCAAGCTCTAGCTTTTCTAAGCTCTCCCCCACTTCTCCTCTCCCCTTCTTCAGGTTTTATTTTTATTTTCCCCTTTTCATGCCTGTGTAAGACCATTTCGGGTTAACAGATTTATATCGTATCTATTTTAATTCGAAACCTGGGATCCAAACTCCGTACGATCGGTGTCCTTATTCAATAAAAACAGAGAATAATCTCTTTTTTAAGATCAATGGTGACTTCATTTTCTATGTCTTGCGCTAGTACTAACACGTTTATTTGAGTTGATGCTCCAGCGAGACGGGCGCACGCAGTCCCGTAGTTTCCAGCACCACACACTGCCTTTATGCTGCCGAATCCGCGGCTTAATCCATGTGTAAACAGCCCCATCTTAGCAGATATGCCGTTGAATCCATGAGAAAACACCCATATGTCAACACTATTCAAAGATCATCCATACTAACACATTTTATTCCATGAGAACGCAGATACAACCCAGATTTTCAAGGCTAGGAACGACAACCTAGCCTATCGTAGCGCTCGCGACGGGTGCTACAGATATATAGTAAATGAAATGCTTAGATTTTCTATTTTATTTTGGTATTTGAAATAGATAAAATATTAAAAGTAATCTTAGTTATAAGATTATTTAAAAAATTGACCAAGCAATACAAGTGCTTTGATTAATGCAAAATTTGAACTGTGGTGATAGTTGTGCATCCTATCCATAGTAATTAACAACAAATTACAATAAATCCAACAAATTGAGGGAAAAATAAGGACGTTTGCTATGGATTTTATGTAATTAATTACTACAAATTGTTACTTGTAAAAGGAAAAAATCCACCAATCGTTTGAACTCATATAAGATTCATCCATCAACAGGTCCATGGAAACTGATATCATGAATGAAAAATTGTCCATCTCAACATCAATATGCATAAATAGAATAATAGAAAGCACTTCGATGCAGTATCATAGAGTTAGTATTGTCGATTTCAAATAAACTAGTTATGGGCAGCAGCCCTCAAATCCAAGGGTAATTAATATAAAAAATTTCAAAGGTTATACAAAATAAATGAGAAAACGCCTCCTAAGAAAATCAAAGTTATGTTATTACCAAACTTGGACAGTGGTGAATGGCGAATCGCAGCAGCAGTGGGCGAACCGAATATCAACAATGCATAGCAGCAGTAGCAACGAATCAAAGTGCAATAGCAGCGACCGCAAAGAGAAACAACAACAGTAGTGATGAGATGATTGAAGAGCAACTATGGTTAGCCAGGATTAGTAGCCACTTGATAGCAGAGCAGCGACAACAAAGAAAGAGGTTAATAGTGATGGAGATAGGAGAATAAAAAAATGGTAGTACAACCACAACAAAATAGAGTAAAGTGATGGAAATTAGAATTTTGAAAAATAGAAAACGACAAAAAAATAGATGAAATGGCAGAAAGCAAAAAAATTAGGGAAATTTTTAGCAGCCGTGCGGGTTAGGGCAAGGAAGGAGCAGGAAAATTTCGAGTCTTTTTTTTATAATGTCTCCCCTTTAGGGGTGCATCTCGGGCTCATAAAACTCAGGTTTACCTCGACCCTAACCCTATTTATAAAATATTAACCCTAACCCTAACCCTAACACTATGTGTAAAACTTAAACCTTAACCCTATTTTTGAAAATCGGGATCGGGTTGGGTTTCGGGGTGGAATTTAGGTTGATAAATTTACATTTTATTTAAGAGTGATATGTTTAAAATTTTATATAAATGTACAATAATAAAAAATTATATAAGTAAACATAATAATATATGGTCAAACCACATATTTTAAAAAAATATAATAATATAAAGAAGAGGAGTGATCCTATTAGCTCGGCTAAGCTAATGTCTCACTTAGCCCATCTTAAAAAACTCATTTACAATAATTTTTTTTATTTTTCTCTTCATACACCTATTTATCTAAGTGTATTTAATATATAAACTAAGTTTTACCATTTTTGGATATGTGTATATATTTTTTTGAGATTTTTAAATATTCGTGTATATACACGTATCAAAAAATTGTAAAACTTGTTTTATATGTTAAATACACTTAGATAAATAAGTGTTTGAAGAAAAAATAAAAAATTATTATAAATGAGTTTTTCGAAGTAGGCTAAGTGGGACATTTGTTTAGCCCGGGCTAATAAAATCATTCATCTATAAAAAATATCTTTAGAAAAATTTAACATAAAAAACAAGATAAATGAAGAAAATTATAGAAATAAAAGGTAAATATAAATGAAAATAATCTAATTTATTTATAATATAATTACAATATGTCAAACATGTATTTATAAATATAAATAACATAAAATACAAAAAATATGAAAAAATATTGTTTAGATATTATATATAAAATATATTTTATAATACATATAAAACAGAAATCGCACTCGGGTTCTTTGGGTTCAGGTTCACTCGAATCCTAACCCTATCACATTTACAAATCGGGTTCACTGAGTTCGAGTTCTTCGTGCTCCGACCATAGAAAGTGAGTTAAATTGAGTTAGGCGGGCCGGGTTCGGGCTCGACCGGCCCAAGTTGCACCCTTATCCGCACCGAACCTGTTGGACTTGCAGATCCTAAAAATGATTGGATCACTGGTCAAACCGGTTAACACCGGCTAAACACAGCTGGTTTAGAACTAGAAAAGTCGGATCGGGCTAGCTTCCGGTTACCGGTCGGACTGGTTGAACCGGCGGGTCTAATTCAAATTTTAAAACATTGATTACTAGGGGCAATAAGAGCAGTTCAGTTTGAGCTACATCGGTAAAAACCCACTCCATTAATAGGTTAGTGTGGGAGTTCCCTGAGTTCTTCGCCATTTCAAGATTGTCGAGTTATAGTTAGCAAGAGGCACACTTAAAATGAAAGGGAAGATGATCCTATTTTGTAATAGATTCTTCCACTGGTGGTAAAGTTTATAATGTCATTTCATAAGAAATGAAAGAGCCAAAAAAGCTGGCAAAAACCACTGAGGGGAGGTCAGGAAAAAGGGAAGGGAGGGGAAGGAAAATGTGGGTAGCTCTTCATGGGGAGGACTATCCAAGAAATATTTTTTCTGCGGAAGACTATATGCCCCCTTGCAAACCTATTAGATGTTATTGATAAGAGTTGATTACAATGATTATTCTATTAAGTAAAGCTTTACATTTTTCTTATCTATGTTTGTTATGTTTTGTGGTAGAAAAAACTAAAATGACAACTAATGAGAGCAGGTCTCCTGTTGGAGAAGGCATCGGCCAAGCTGGAGCAGAATTGGCTAAGTTGAGAGCGCGAGTGTATAATATAAACTCAGTTGGAGACTCAGTCCAACTAAAAATCCTGAAATGGCTAGAACTGCTAACACAAAGAATTGAAAAAGTAGCGTATCAAAAGAATGGCGGCCCCTTGAGGCAAGATAATAGGGAGCCTAATCAAGAGACTACCCAAGAAGAGAGAATGAACCCTAATGAATACACTAGTGCATCAAGACCAATAGGGTATGGAGAACAAGTCTCAGAGTCTCATCCCTCCTAATGGTAGGAGAATTGATACGATGCATCCATCTAAAAAGGACAAGAGAAACGTGGTATCTTTTCACTAGATGAACCCTCCTTTTGAAGGAGAAGACAACAATAATGGTTGAAAATTAGCCAGTAAGTGTCGGTAAGATATTTGATTTGCTTGGTTGTAAAGATAAGCAAAGAGTAAAATTTGCTATCTAGAAATGAGAAAATTACTTGGGAATAATTTCAAGAGGGTATCTTTGAGAAGTTCTCTCCCCCATAAATTCGCCCGAAAAAAGCTAAAAAATTTGCTGAGTTATGACAGGATAACATGACAGTCTCAGAATATGAGACTAAGTTCTCCTCACTCCTATGATTTGCCCCCCATGGAAGTTGCCGAAGATGTGGCAAAGAAATCCAAATTTGATGATGGCCTAGCTGAAGGCATTAGATGAAGGGCTATATCCTTCCAGTGTGTGACCTACAGAGATTCTGTTAAACAGGCCTTGTGGGTAGATCACAGCGCTAAAGAATTATGTTGGCATTTTAAAAAGTGTAAGGGTTTTATGGGAGGAGGAGAACCTTCCTTAAAGAAATACAACATTTAATTATCAAGACTCAAGTTTGCGCTTGGACAAAGGGGAACGACGAAACCAATTAAATAACCTATTCTACGAAAGACCAAAAAAATGTGAACATTGTCATAGATTTCACTATAGGGAATATCATTTTACCTTTGGTGCATGCTTTAAGTGTGGTCAGATGGGGCACTCATTGCAAGATTGCACAAGCACCATCATGTATCACAAGTACTGTGAGGCAAGACACATTGCAAAGTACTGTCCCCAAATGAGTATGGTGTAGAATCAATCACAACAGAACCGCCCCCAAATTAAAGTAGGCTAACAAAATCACAACCACAAGGTGGTCCGCAACAACATTAGAGGCCACAAGTATAAGCGCATGCACTCCATCCAGGCCACGATCAACTTCCCGAAAGTGTGGTTACTGGCATTCCTCATGTTTTTGATGTTTATGCACCTACCTTATTTGACACAGGTGCTACTATGTGAGGACCATGTATTTTTACTATAACATTTCCTTTATCATATCATAATTTATGAATGTACCACTAGAAATTAATAGTGGTAGTGTTATGTATGTTATATATAAACGTAGCACTTGGATATGTGTAATGTGTGCATGCATAAATTAGGATCTCAATATGTTCGTGTGGTTGCACCACTTGGTTATGATATGATGTGATGAGTATTGATTTAGGAATATATGATTAACACATTAATTGAGACACTGTAACTAGCTTGGACATCACAGAATAGGTATAGAGTTTGACTTGTCTGATCAGGTCACAGGAGTCAAGGGGGCAGTAACCTTGAAGAAATTTTTAATTGAGTAATTGATATATGTGAAAAAGTTAGTAGTACATTAGTAACTGGGCATGACCCATTTTTGGGTTCGACTTGCATTGGCAAAACCCCTTTTAATAGAAGGGCACGCAACCTCCCTTCATTTTTCCTCTTCTTCTTGTTTCGACTCCACCGCCCTTCATTTTCCCTTCTTCCTATTTCTGATCGGCCCCAAACTTTCTTGAAAACCCTCTAAACTATGTTAAAGATCATTGATTCACATCAAGAGAGCTCAAAATTTCCAGAGATTAGAATCTATAGCTCCGAATTTGGAGAAATCGCGATTTAGTAAGTAGATGTTTTCTTTTCCCAAATCAATGAGAAAATTTATCCTAAATGTGATGTAGGACTGGTGGAAAAGAGTAGCAGTCATCAAGTTCAAGGTTTGAGTGACAACCTAGGGTTAATAGGATTCATAAGGAATCAGGTAGTTTTGTATGATCTTTGTAAAATAGATGACGCATTAGAAAGCTTGTGATTATTAGCATGTGACATTGCTCGAATGGATTGAACTGGTAAGATGAACTAGAAGTTTCCTCTTTGACGCTTATCATGTGTTTGATGTAAATGCTTGTATAATAGTTATTATTTCAAATATAATGTATACTTGGTTAAATTTATTAATTTTGTATCTGTGGTTTGTAACACTTGTTCTTATGTGTACTAGTTGATGCACTATTCGAAATAAGTGGTTGTGATTGACAGCTTAATGCATTTGTATGGTCAAGGGCATATTGCATTACATAACTCTTAATGTAACTAGACTTGAATGAGTTGTATAGTTGTATAGAATTGTTCATGACCCTTGATTGGCATGTGAAAAAGGATTGTCCATGACCCTTGATTGACATGAGAAAAAGATTATTCATGGTCATTGATTGACATGATGAGAGGGTTGTGCATTACCTGTTAAAGACATGCAGTTATATGCATACTTTCTTGGGTGTAGGTATTGGACCCATATGTTTTGCATAGTCATTTATAAATTATTTTACTGCATTATTATTATGACATGTGCATTATGAACCTTATTTGATTATGCATTGGTGTTAATTGTCATTTATTTGCTAGGTTTATTTAAACTCATGTGATTTGTTATTTTGCTTCTAGACCACAGGTCGAGTGAAGAGCCTCTAAATAGTATTGGTGGAGGATATATCCCTGGCGATCAAACTCACTAGATTAAGACGTGTTTTTTTGTTATTTTTAACTTTATGCTTCTATTGGACATTAATGAATGCAAATATTTATCTAGTTTGACCCAACTGTCAAAAACATGTTGTGCTTGTATATTTTGAACTTGATTATAGTTTACGTGAACTTATGTATACATTATTTTTTATTATTTAGTAGCGTTATGATGGATTATGATGGTTTTCTTTTCATATAGATGTCTTTATAATATGGATATGTAAATATGTGAATGTAGAGTTAAATATTTATATTTTGAGATAGAATCGTGATGGTCGTATACAACTGTATTATATACCATATCACCCCTTATAGGTTATGAGGAAATGCTGTCAAATTCTTCGTAAGTCATATAACATTTTTAACTAGCCATTAAAGATATCTGGGTAGCAGGGCATTGCATATTAGATCTTTTACATTATCCAATTTTGTATGTGGAGATAACTTGCCTCATAACCCCGTAAATTATGAATTAGAGATAATATCACCTATAGGGGGAAGTATGTTAGTAAATAGAATTTGTCATTCTAGGCCTATGATAAAGAAGATGCAACCTTACTAATAGATCTAATTATAATGCCTATGAAATATCTAGATGTTAGTTTAGGTGTAGATTGGTTAAAAAATGGGATATTAGTATAAATCCACAAAATGAGTCTATCATGATCAAATTCTCATAAAAAAAGAATAATATTCAAAGATAATAAAAAAAAATGCCTCATCTAGTAACTGCAATTAGGGCAATTAGAATGATATGACAAGGATTGCTAGGGTTTTTAATTTCAGCAATATCAATAGAATCAAAAGAGACCTATTTAGAAGATATACTAGTCGTGTGTGAATTTCCTGACGTCTCTTCTAAGGAGTTGTTAATATTTCCACTTGGCAAATAAATTAACTTTGCAGTTGACCTAGTTCCTGGAACAAATCCCATCTCTAAAGCTCTTTACCGGATGGTTCCAGCCGAATTACTAAAGTTAAAAATGCAATTACAAGAGTTGCTAGATTTGGATTTCATATGCCTTAATGTGTCACCTTGGGGAGCACCAATTATCTTTGTAAGAAAGAAAGATGATAGTATGAGGTTGCACATCGACTATAGACAATCAAAAATAAATATTCACTATCTCATATAGATGACTTGTTGGATCAATTGCAATGAGAGACTGTCTTTTCAAAGATGGATTTACGCTTCAGGTATTATCAATTAAGAATTTGAGAAGAAGACATATCAAAGATAGCATTTCGAACTTAGTATGGTCATTATGAATTTTTAATGATGCCCTTTAGGTTGATGAATGCACACACAACTTTTATGGATTTAATGAATAGGGTGTTTCATCAATACATAGACAAGTGTGTAGTAGTCTTCATCAATGAAATTTTGGTGTACTCTAAAAATGATGAAGAACACAAGTTACAACTCAGAGATGTATTACAAATCCTAAGAGATAATAAGCTATATGTCAAGCTAAAGAAATGTGAGTTTTTGCTAGATCATTTAGCTTTTTTAGGACATGTAGTAAGTGAAAAATTAATCTTGGTAGACCCACAAAAAGTGGAAGCAGTGGTTAGATGGGAAAGGCCAACTACTGTGACTAAAGTGCATAGTTTCCTAGGCATGACCAGGTACTACAGACTATTTGTAAAAAAACTTCTCTTCAATTGTTGTGCTTTAACGAAACTCACATAGAAAAAGACCAAGGATGAACTTGTGCAGGCATCTCAATTTTTCTTAGATCAAGAAGGAACATTATGGTTTTAGAAAAGAATAGTAGTTCCAAGAATCAAAGAGTTACAACAGGAACTACTAACAGAAGCCCATCAAACGAAATTTTCTATACAGTCGGTTAGTACCGAGATGTATAAAGACTTTCGATAAAAAATTTAGTGGAAGGGGATGAGGACAAAAGTGGCCAAGTTTGCAGCTTAATGTCTAGTGTACCAACAAGTGAAGGTTGAGCATAAAAAACTGCAGGGTTATTGAGACCTTTAGACATCCTAGAGTGGAAATGAGAACATATCAAAATGGATTTTGTGACAGCTTTACCAAGTACACTAAGTAAATGTGATGCAGTTTGGGTAGAAGTAGATAGACTAACAAAGTCTGATCATTTTTTGCTATACAGAATGACTTATAAAGTTGATCAAATGACAGAATTGTACTTAAGAGAAATAGTCAGGTTACATGGGGTGCCAATTTCCATTATGTTGCATAGAGATAGATTTATTTTTGACATTTGGCAAAAGGTGTAAGCCATAATGGGCAAAAAGTTATATCTAAGCATGGTGTATTATTCTTAGACAAATAGCCAATCTGAGAGAACAATCCAGATCTTAGAAGACTTTTTCGGCTCATTTGCAATAGATTTTGGAGTTCTTGGAAAAATCATCTGGTTATGGCTGAATTTGCTTATAATAATAGTTACCAAGCCAATATAGAGATGGCTCCGTTTGAAGCACTATACGGAAAGAGAAGTCGCGTTCCAATTTACTAAGAAGAGGAAGGAGCCCAAAAAATTAAAACTCCAAAATTAATTGAGCAAGCCACTGAAGCGGTAAAGACAATCAGAAAATAACTGTTAATAGCTCATGATCGACAGAAGAAATAAGCATACGGCAAAAGAAGAGACTAGCAATTTGTAGTATGCGAATAGGTATTTTTAAAGATCTCTCTAATGAGGGAAGTTGTTCGTTTCGGCATAAAAGAAAAGTTAAGCCCTAGATATATTTGACCCTTTGAGATCTTAGAGGTCATTGATGGCATAGCATATCGTGTGGCATTGCCATCGTCAATGTCCAGCTTTCATAATGTCTTTCGCGTATTGCAATTGAGAAAATATGCAGATCCATCACATATATCACAAGCAGACCAATATCATATAGAGGAAAACCTGACCCATCCCAAGATATTAATGAAGGTGCTTGATCATTGAGATAAGCAACTTAAAAAAAGATGTATCAAGCAAGTGCTGGTTCAACGGAACCACCACAGTGAGAACGAAGCCACATGGGAACTTAAAGAGGAGATGATGAAGTTGAACCTAGTTATTTTTTAAATAGACCCTTAGATTAAAGAAGTTTCGAGGATGAAACTTTCCAAAAGGGGTACTTAATATAATATACACTTTTCAAAAGTGCATTTTTAATATGTGGAAGCCTACATGTCAGTTGGACTTTTTAGATCATTGAATATTTGACCGAACAAAAATGGGCTTAGAAAATTCTATTTGTGTTACTTATTCAAAAAGCCCAATTAATAAAATGGTAAAAAAGGTATTTGGTAGATAGGAGGTCACATGTTCGAATAACCATAGACCAAGTATGTTTTATTATTATTGTTATTATTTTATATATTCTTTTTCCACATTAGAAGCACCTCCTTGTTTTGTTGTCCCAACTTTCATAGACTTATTTATATACTCATTCAAGCGGAAACAGTCGCAAGCCGAAATATGGGAATGGGGATGTTAGGATGGAGCGATAAAACCTAGGGGAAGAACGAAGGGGAGAGGAAAAAAATAGAAAATTTCTTTTAGTGCTGTGGACTCGCTGTTAAAGCTTGTGAATGAGGAATTTCATTGCTCAGTACTATTCACGTTCTATCTTTGTTTAAGGTAAGTGAAATTTTTTTAATTTAATTTCCATATCTGAGAAGATGGCAAGTTTGTTTTATATTTTTTCAAATGGGATTTAGGCATTATGTATGTGGTAGGTTTATTTGGAAAGAATCTCATCCGGTTGAGATGTGGTTAGTATTGATAGAGTTTTAAGAAAAAGAAATTTTCATTTAAAATTAATAGATTTGACACTAGATTTGAAATTTAGGGATGTAAATAGAGATACTGAAATCCCAAGACGCGAAATCCTATATTTTTGGGTGGATTTCAAAACCCCATACATGCAGCAGCCGTGGCTACCGCAAATTAGAGGAAGAGATTTTGTACCGAACCCCCTCAAAATGTAGATTTTGCAAAATAATCAGGCTAAAGAACATTTCAGAAGGACCCCCTGGACTTTTCCCTTTTTGCCTCGGCTCTTGGCTTGCATGCCCAGGTCTAGCAAGCTGTCCCAACAAGCCCAACTTCTGCGCTGGCTTGTGAGCTGGCAGACTAAGCCCATTCACAACCCAGTAGACTCAATAATGCGGTGGGCCAAGCAGGGCCGAGCAGAGCGGCGTCCGAGAACAACAGCTCCAACACTGGCAATGGCTCTGGCACAGGCAACGGCTTAACTTGGCTCGGTTAGTAAACCAACCCAAAGAGAAGAGGCCCAAAATGATAGTTAGTGAGCTTAATGCGCAATCGCAGGTAGTGGCCCATTACCCAAGCCCAGGCAGTAGTGATCGGCTCCGGCGTGCCACATGGCACATCCAAAGTCGTCTGTGCGTGATCCTTCGTAACAATTGACCCCGAACTCCAATTTTGGCTATCCAAGAGTCGACTCTTAGATTTTTTGACCTTTTGAATCAAATGGAAGGTCTGATTCTCCATTTAAGGCTTAGATCATAGATTTAGGTAGGCCAAATGTGTTATTTATGATCAAATCACGATCTAAGGCTCACCTAAGACAACAATGCATAATATTGTGCAAATTAAGCTTTGTAGATGGGTTTATTAAGCTAGATATTGAGTTAAAGAGAGGGACATATGGACGTATTGCATTTTAAAGATTATAAAATGCATAAGATTTCCTTACGTTTTTATTCTACTTACTTAGTTGACTCATGCCATTTATAAGTCGTTGTTGTTCCACAGATGCTCCAGCAAGTAGCACTTAGGATGTTTCTATGAAGTCAAAGAAAAAGCATGACTGATTTCAATTTATTTAATATTTAGTTGAAATTCTTATGATGTCATTGTAATAACATTATCTAATGAATTGGTTGAACAAATATTTCGTTGTTATTTTATTTGATTTTTTAATTGTAAATTGGCAATTGTCATTATCTTTTATGCAAATAAGTTTTGAGCCCAACACATGATAGATCCTAGCAGATAACCCTCATGCCCAAATCTAGGATAAAAGTGTTGTTTTTGGGGTCTAGGGCATTACAGACTACAAAGTAGCACATAATGTATTCAAATGTTGTGATAATTATAAAATCACTAAGAATTTGATAAGACTTCAATTCATAACAAATTACTACATTAGGATTCTAAATTCCAATCTAGGATGCTATCTTACTATATCAGAGCAATAAAAGTCTCCTATAAGATTTTGATACGGGGTCTCTTGCGTGTTTAATTTTTACCTATTTGTTTAAAAAATATTTTACTAGCCTACCAAATTAGAAGTGATGCTTATAGACATGAAAATGCTTAGACATTGATGGATATACGAGATATGAGCCATTATTAAATGCCATTTGGGAGGCTGATTATTAAATCTTGGAAGTGATTTTATTGATGTACAAAACCGAAATTTCAAATCCGAGGATGCCTCACCATCTAAATACAAAAAATCAAGTTGACAAGTATAGTGAGCAACATGCCATGACGACCTCCATTGCTCTCTTTCCAACCAAGGTCGATGTTGGATATATATGTACTTCTCATTTAGTGATCTATTGATGCAAATTCTACTTCGTTTCTCTAGTCGTATGCAGCCATTCGACCTTTACAAATTTGTCTATTTTATTGTAACTTGCATATTGCATGTATTGCACTAATGCGATTGCTGATTTTATAGTAATAATGATGACAACAACAACAACAATTATTATTATTATAATTAGAGCAAATCCTACATATACCTAAGAATTTTACCTATAATTCTACTTATACTCATGTATTTTTAAAAAAATCATATATATCTACATATTTTACTTAAAATTTCACTTTTACTCATGTCATTAAAAATCCATTAAAGGGGTTGTTAGCACCCTAGTAAAATAACAAAAATATCCATTTCTAAATATGATTTTATAGCAAAAAATTCATTTTAAAATGAGTTTTTGACATTTGTACAACTATAAAATCACATATTATTTAAATGTAAATTTTCAGTTTTAAACAAATTAATTTCATACTATATTAGGACTTGGCTATATTCGTCATTTTCCAATGGTGCTAATGGCTCCTTTAACACATTCTTAATGACGTTGACGCAAATGAAATTTTAAGCAAAATATGTGGATACACATCGAATTTTTGAAACTTCATAGGTATAAATAAATTATGGGTATAATTCATGGGTATATGTAGAATTTACTCTTATAATTATTATCAGGTTAAATTTCATATATACATACACATAAATTTTACCCTCAATTTTACTTATACTTATGAAATTCTAAAAATTTTAAATATACTCATGTATTTTGTATAGAATTTCACTTATATCCATGTTATTAGAGATCTATTAAACGAGTCATTAGCTTTTCAAAAATGATAAATATGCTCATTCCTAATTATGATTTTATAGCTAAAAATTCATGTTCAAATGAATTTTTAGTAAGTCTACAACTATAAAATCATATATTATTTGAACATGGATCTTTAGTTTTGAACAAACTAACTTCAAATTATATTAAGCTTAGACATGTTCTTTATTTTAAAAGAGGGCTAATGACTCATTCAACGGATCCTTAATGATATGAGTATAAGAAGAATTTTAAGTAGGTGTGCAAGTCGGGTGGATTTTCACGACCCGACCTGGTCCAAGTTTTTCAAAGGTGCCTATTATCTATTAGTATTGAGTTCGACCCAGTCCAGAGTTTATTATTACGGGTTCAGGAAAACCCAGACCCAGACTAACCCTTAAAAAAATCTGCCCTCACACCATTAAAGGGAGATTTTTTAAAAAAAATTAATCTTATTATACTATCAAATAATCCTAAATGACATGAAAATCCAAATTATTTTAATAAGAGTGACCAACACTTCTAAAAGAAAATTTAATCTACTCAATCAGCCTAGAATTATTTATTTAAATAAGAAACCAAGGTTCATCTAAATAAAAATATGCATGGGCCATTTTAAAAATATATAAGATTAATGTAATAAAATAATTTGATTTATATATCAGTTTCAATTTCATAGATTTAAAATCTTAATTGTGAAATATATTATTCATAGATGATAAATAATTCCTTAAATTATTATTTTTATTATTATTATATTCTAATGCATTTACAAATGAATTTATGCATTTTTCACAATTTATACATAATTACTAATGCTTTTAAGCAGGTATAACTCATCAGAGAATTTGAATAAAATGATCTTTGCTAGTATATTAAAATAAATAATTTGTTCCATAAAATCTTCGTGAATAATAATATTCACCAAATATACCTATTTGAGATTCCAAAAAATAAGATTAGTAAGTTTTATGGGGTATATATATCTATTTTCAAAGTCTATATACATATTTGTAATACAGATAGTGAATACTATAAATGCTATTTAATTTCATTTTTCTTTATGAAAATGATTGAAATATTTTCGTATATTTTTTCTTTGAGGCGATAAATGTTGTTTACATTCATCTATCCTTAAAAATTTATTAAAATGGATATATATATTTTTCATTTGTTTTAAAAGAACATTTTCTACCAAAATAACATGCAAGAGAGGAAGCATTCACATCGTATTACACCACAACGTTTGCCACATAAAAAATAAATAGAACAAAAATAACTCTGTTTTTAACCCGATTTAGACTTACTCTGACCAAGACATGAATTAATGAGACAGTTTAATACCAAATTCAACTTGAATTGGAATATATAGAATTAAAATTAATATCAGGCTCAGGCTTGAAAAAAACTGCTCGATGTGCATCTCTACATGAATGGTAGATTACATGTGGCAATAACAATATGACCACTACCACCACCGTAATTTTTAAATTTATTGTAAAAATATTCTTTATATAATTATTTTAAAATTTATTGTAGAAATATTCTCAATATAATTATTTTAAATTTTACTTTTTTAAATTTATTATAAAAATATTTTTCATATAATTATTTTAAAATTTATTATAGAAACATTCTATGTATAATTATTTTAAAATTTATAATTTTAAATTTATCATATAAATGTTCTCCATATAATTTTAAATTTATTGTATAATTTTTTCATATAACTATTTTAAATTTACATTTTCAAATTTATTGTAGAAACATTCTTCATATAATTATTTTAAAATTTTTAATTTATTATGAAAATGTTCTCAATATAATTATTCTAAAATTTTCATTTTTAAACTTACCGTAGAAACATTCTCCACATAATTATATTAAATTTATTATCAAAAAATATTTTTTATATAATTAATTTAAATTTTATATTTTAAAATTTATTGCAAAAAAATTCCATGTAATTTTTTTAAATATATATTCTCAATTAATTTGAAAAAACAACTCAATTTTTTAACTAAGTTTGGACCGTTCCTAACTTAACCCGAACCCTCTATGACATAGACTAAATTTGATATTACAAGATTTAGTATTGGGTTTGACCTGAACCTAAATGCATATTGTCAAAATAGATAGCAGGTCTGGCCAGGTAAAACTCAACCAATGTGTCCCCCTACACACTAATTAGCTAAATACAAACTGGAAACAAGAAATGCTACATAGGAAATGTACAATATGTGATATCTGGACCTAAGTAGGACCCATACATGTGCATTTGACATGTAAATGTGAATTAATTATGATTTAATTAATCTATTGATTTTAGGGCTATTGATTAAGGATGGTGATTAAATTAATCATCATAGCCCAATATGAATCAATGTGACTATAGTGGCCTAATGAGGGTTGGAAAATGTGAATGTGCTATGAATACTTATTTCATTTATTATGATTCAATTAATGAAGATTATGATGGTAATTATGAAATTAAGGTGATAAATGTTAGAAAATTCATAACTTGACGCCTATAAGGCGGAATGAGGTAAAATTTAAAAGGTAAGCGCATGATTTTGTGCCCAACCTTATGAATGGATTAGATTATGAAAATTATAATGAGATTAGGGTGATACTTATTTATTTTCACCCAACTCCAAAAGTTAATTTCAAATGGTCATAATTTATGATAGAATGGTCATTTTGAGATGAAATTTGACAAGAACGGTTAAAACGATATGATCAATCTATGGATGGATTTGATTAAGCTAATTATCTGAAAAAATGCTTAATCACAAAAGGACAAGACTCTTTGACTTTTGTTATCAAAAAGTGACATGTCGATTAATGCAAAAGTCAATGGTTTAATGCATAGATTTGAGATGGCATGAGAAGGGATTTTTGGAGTATTTTTCAATTTCTAAAAATTCAGAAAATTCATGAAATATCAAGGATGTTTAATGGCATGCATGTAGGCTAGATCAAGTAGCCACGAAAGGTCAAGTGAGGTGGCCATGCATGGGACGTTCAAAGGGCTGCAATGGGCAGATTTTTTGTGATTTTTTTATTTTCAAAAAATGCCGAAATCATACCTAAATGAGCTACATGACTAGGAGAGTTAATGGCATGGATTTAGGCAGCTTTCGACGATGCACAAAATGCCAAAAATGGGCTACATGGGACGTGATCGAGGTGGACAACATTATGGACAAATTTGAGCTAATTTTTTATATTTATAAAATGTGTTAAATATGTATTTTACTAGGGTAAAATAGTGCCAACACATCAATGGATAAGTTAGCCTTAAATTACCCTCAAATGAGATGTAAAAAGTAGGCCCCAAAAATTCAGAAATATATATAAGAAGAGGGAGAGCACGGACGTCCATTTGGCCAAAAAGTCAAGAGAGAAAAATCTCTCAAAGGGACCAGCAGCAAGCGCATCCAAGCAAGGAGGAAAAGAAGAAAAAAGGGATAAGAAAAGGGAAGAAAAAAAAGAGAAGAAAGGAAGGAAACCAAGTTGTGAAAGACTTGAGCTAAGGGTTCATAAATTCGAGTAAGTATGAATCAAGTTTGGGTTCATTAAATTCTATGATTTTTAGCTTCATTATGGGTCATGAATTTGATCCATAATGAACCCTTAAATAATGAGTTATGATGCCCTTAATTAGAGTACTAAATAAGAAATGAATGAAAGGAATGGATTCAAGGATTCAAGGGAACCAAGTTGACATTAAGATTGATTTTAAATTTTTTAATCCTGTTTCATGTTTGGTTTATGATTTATGATTTCATGATCTATATATATATTGATTAGGGTATGAATTATGAACCCTAGAAAGGGTAAACCCTAAGGTTGTCAACATGATTCAATTTCTACTCTTTTGAGATGGATGTGGGACATGAACTAAACCAATTAATACATGGATGGTTTAAAGGGTTAAATACTCTAAATCTAGGGTACATGGGACGTCCAACATGGGGTTGAAGAAAATTGCAAAAATCTAATTTTTATGGACACATGTAGTGGACGTCCAAAGGGTGGCCAAATGTCTATGGAAAGTTGCTATTTTGGGACAACTAAGTTATTAACTTTAAATATGTAAAAATACGCTAAATATGGGACAAGAAAAGTATGATTAAAGCCTAGAATTTAAGAGTTAAAAATCTGTTATGAATCACATGTCAAAAGGGACATTGAAAGTGAGAAAAAGTGATGGAAAAGTTGTTGTTTTGGAACCCTACGATTAAGGGATTAAAATCCCATGAGTATATCCTAAATTATGTGATAATTAAGTGGTTTAATTATGCCAAAATAAAGGGCAAGTTGTTGTTTTGAAAAAGATTAAGAAACACATGATATGTGTGTGGTAAGAAGGTGCGCATAAAAGAGTATGTATAGATAAATGAGAAATGACTTATGTGACTTGCTAAAATACAAAAATAAATGAAAATGTAAAGGAATGTGTAATTAAGGTGCTGAATTGATAATGAATTATAATCTCAATGAGATTAATATGTGAGGCCTAATCTATTAGATACATGCCTCGAGTGAGCACTAATATGTGAAATGTCAAAAATATATGATAAATAATGAATGATAGTAATGAACTTTCATATGATGAACTAATGAAGGGTTATGATGTATTTGAATGTTTACCTTACATAAGGGTATTAAAAATGAAACAGAATGAATGGATAGTATGATGCACAAGTATGATTGCCATATGTATAAATACGCTACTTGGAATACAAGTAGGTCATGTATGTTAATGAATGATATATGAGTTGGAAAACTAAGTTGTATGCAAGCATATGAGGATTATATGAATGCAATGTCATTCTTATGTGTATAGGCAAAGGCAAAGAGAAAGTCAATATGGAAAGCTAACGTGAATCAGGTAAGCAAGCAATTTTCTAAAAGATTTGTTTCTTCTAACTACGATGAAATGATTGTCAATGCTATTTAAATGCTTTGTATTGATTTAGCAAATGATTGTTTAAATTGTTTCTGAGAAAGTTTAAGGATGGTCATTCCTTTGTCTCAACATGTATTGAAATGTTATTTCAATTATGAAAAATGATTTGCAAAATGTTTTATCAAATGCTGATGAGTAATTATGATAAAAGAATTTATGTATGAAAATCATGCTAGCATGTTCAAGATCATGTTTATGACAAGTTTACGGTGCACAAGGTACTAGGTCCACTTCAAATGTGTAAGCGGACCGATTGTCCCCTTTTAATGTGACCAAGTCGCTAAGATATGCCAAAGGCCGGCGGCGCCCTCCTTGAGATGGGAGAATATGGAGACGGATGGTTATCTAGTTAGCGTACCGTCCTATGATATTCATATTTTATAATAATGCATTGCATTATTTATGATGTACCCGTGATGAGTATAATGGTTCATGTTTTTCATGATGTACCCACGAGTGGGTATAAGGATGCTTTCCAAGATGTATTTAAATGAAAAAGTTGGCCTGCAAAATGAATTGCCTGAAAATTATGCAGTTTGCTTATTAAGTTTCGACTCACGTTTTGTTTTTCAAACCCTAAAACAGGTGAAAGGATGGACATGGCAAGGAGCACAGGATAATTAACAAAGGATGATAATTCTATGATTGCCTGTGTATGATATTATATATAAAAGAATATATGATGGTTTATATGACTGCTGTTGATGAACTTATGTGATTTATATTATGGTGTATGATGAAAAGATAAAAAAATTTTAAGGACGAATGATGGTTGTATGTTTTGTCATGCTATGAATGATGTAGATTTCATGATATACAAACGAATATATCAGGATTTAATAATAGTCTAGATAGGCAAAATGATGAAAATTGAATAAGTATGATGATATTAACTCCTACGGAGTCGAATGTAAATGGATAAATATCCAATAAATCCCATCGTATGACAAGGCAACAATCCTAATCACGTTTACCAATTAATAATTGTCCCGGAGTAAGACTCAAGATGTGACGCTCGGTTTGCGGCGCCACACAATATGTCCAGAACGTGAACTCCCAATAGACACCACTTGTCACGAAAGGGTGGCCACACCTTTTATAGGCAATAAATGGTTGTGTCTTGCATTTAAATAAAATAACAACAATCATCTAACAACTATTTATTGCTTATATATTATTACGCTGATTATAGAAGGATAATGCCTTCATTTAGCATAACGAGTCTATCGTGTGTGATGTCAGATAATATACGATCAATGTTGTAATTGTAGATTCAATCTAATAAATGAATAAAAATGCTTCTCGCAGATGAAAGGAAAGCTTAAAAATTAACCAAAAAAACTAGGCCATTACAAAATCTTGCTTAGTCAATTTTTGATTTTTTCCAACACTAATTTTTTTAATCCGGTCCCATCCCAACCCGGCCTATACTTGTTTTGACGCGGACAGGAATTAATGGCACAAGGTTCGATATCAGATTTGACCTGGCCCAAAATGTACAACTTATAAATACCGAGTCCCAGCTGGGTAAAATCTTACACTCGTAATTTCAAGAAAAATATAGGGTATTGATGAGTCGTATTTTGGGCACCAGGTCCCACTTTAATCATGCCATGGAGATTTAATTTATCAAATTTTGAAGATAAAATATATATTATCGATCAATGGGCCTAAAAAAATTTCAGATGCTCAAAACAAAATAAGGAAGATAAAAAGGGTAAAAAGAGATAATTCCTCTTATACTCATAACAAATGCACATAATTCCTTTTATACCCATAACATTTCGTAAATTCCATTCATACCTATAACATTTCACCCTAAATTCCTGTCATACTCACACCGTTAAAACCACTATTACCTACCCTATTTAAAAGACCATTTTGCCCATTTAAAATTTTTAATTGAGATAATTTAACCTTAACATGACTCAATTGATGGTAATACAAGATATTAAATAACTTAAAAGTCATATTAAGGTTGATTTATTTTAATTAGAAAAAAATTTAAAATGGCAAAATCGTCTTTTCAATGGAGTAACTAACGGTGGTTTTAACGGCGTGGGTATGAGAGGGATTTAGGATGAAATGTTATGGGTATAAAAAAAAATTTACGAAATATTATGTGCATAAGAAGAATTATATGTATTCGTTATGGATATAAGAGGAATTATCCAAAAAAAACTCTATGAAAGAAAAACGATTGAAGCTGGTCGTCATTAGCAAAAGTTTGTAGTTCCACTATATGCTGGCCCAATTTAAGTTCTCTGGCAACCTATATAAAAAAAAACATCGATTGGAAAGCATGCATGCCCACTGGCTTGAAATCATGCTCAGGCAGCACAGCAGGTCGGAGACTAATAAAAGTACCGATGACGAAAAAAGAAAAGCATGGGCGGATTTTTATTAAACAAAAAAAAGGAAAGAGAGAGAAGAATAAATGAGTATTGAAAAGCTCGGGTGCCAAAATCTATTTTTATATTTTAAAAAAATTTATACAACTGTTAATTTACTCATATTTAACATATTTATCAATTTTTAGAAATTTTCAGAAATTTTTAAATATTTATTTTTAATTTTTTAAAATCAACAGTATTTTCATAATTAAAATCAGTGGTATTTTTTAAAATCAGTAGCCAGAAGAAGAAGGAAAATAAAAATACAGAATCAGGGCAGCTTGGGTGAAGGCCATACAGAGATCAGTTTGAATTGCTGACCATCAATATGGGGTGGGTTGGGTGGGGAGGGGAGGAGAAAAGCGGAACATGGCCGAGAGTTTTTAAATGGTGACGAGGTGGCCAAGAGCTGGGTCGTCGACGCCACTACTGAAGAAGAAAGGCCTGGCGTGAAAATTCAAAATTTCTGCCAAGAGGAGAACCCATCTATGCATGGGTCTCCATGCACACCAAACAGATTTTTTAAGTTCTATTAAATATATATATATGTGGGATGTATTCAGGTACAGCAACGCTGCACCCGAATTCCCGTGCAGGCGCGCTGCCCATTTAATCCAGCCCGTTGGAGTTGGCACATCAAATCGTGGCCGTTCTCATTCTCCCGCGAGTAGGCCGCAGGTATGCAGCGTGTTGAGTCTGTGAGTATGGTAGGGAGTTACTGTAGCTATGGTTTTCGAGACCAGAACGGTTTTCAATGCAGGAGAAAGACGTGCTGGAGACGTGCTGGAGACCTGCGCCGTTTTTGGAATCGGGTGGATTCGAGAGAGAGTGAACGCTGCAGCAGCGGGAGACGAAGGAGGGAGAGAACGGCGAGAAAAGAGAGGAAGGGAGATTGGCGGCAGGAATCGCACGAACACTGCCGGATCCTTCCAACGCTGCCGGAGTCACCATTGCTAGGAACGACGAGTGAAATGGGAGGCAAGGGGAGAGGGAATGGTGAGGGTTTGGCAAAGGCATTTGGAAAACTTCAACGGACAGGTTGAGAGAACTGCGATCGGAAAGGAGAGGAAGGAAGAACGGTGCCTCCTTGTAAGGACCAACGCTGCCCCCGTAGCGTTGCGGGTCGGCACAAACACTGCCAGCCAGTCGCCGGAGAAGAGGAACAGAGGAAGAAAAGTCGCCGGAGCAAAGAAAGGAGAAGGCTATTAGTGGTAAGGACCTCATTGTTTACTATTCGAAATCCCGATTTGACATACTGTTAATGCCTAAATCATGCAAATATGCAACCGTTATTTCAAATTCAGCTATTTTCCAAAAACAGCTCACTAATTCCAGCTTAATCTCATTTATCCTCTTGAATCTTTTGATAAGAATTCCATTTACAATATTCTCCTCAATAGCATGTTACCGCCTAAACAAATTCATAGCCAGTGCCACAATTTTTTTTGCTGTCAATTTTAGTGCTAAATAATGATATCATTAAGTTTTTGTATCTTTGGAAAATCTATCAATATTTTTAGAATTTAGGAAATGGTAGTCGCTGAGCATGCTATGTGCTACTATGAGCATGCTGAATTTCTGTCATAACCTCATCAATAGCATGTTAATGCCTAAACAATTTTGTTTGCTGTCAATTTTAGTGCTAAATAATGATATCATTAAGTTTTTGTATCTTTGGAAAACCTATCAATATTTTTAGAATTTAGGAAATGGTAGTCGCTGATTATGCTATGTGCTACTATGAGCATGCCGAATTTCTGGCATAACCTCATCAATAGCATGTTAATGCCTAAACAATTTTGTTTGCTGACAATTTTAGTGCTAAATAATGATATCATTAACTTTTTGTATCTTTAGAAAACCTATCAATATTTTTAGAATTTAGAAAATGGTAGTCGCTGAGCATGCTATGTGCTACTACGAGCATGCTGAATTTTTCTCATAACCTCATCAATAGCATGTTAATGCCTGAACAATTTTATTTGCTGACAATTTTAGTGCTAAATAATGATATCATTAACTTTTTGTATCTTTGGAAAACCTATCAAAATTTTTAGAATTTAGGAAATGGTAGTCGCTGAGCATGCTATGTGCTACTAAGAGCATGCTGAATTTCTGTCATAACCTCATCAATAGCATGTAAATGCCTAAACAATTTTGTTTGCTGACAATTTTAGTGCTAAATAATGATATCATTAAGTTTTTGTATCTTTGGAAAACCTATCAATATTTTTAGAATTTAGGAAATGGTAGTCGCTGATTATGCTATGTGCTACTACGAGCATGCTGAATTTCTGTCATAACCTCATCAATAGCATGTTAATGCCTAAACAATTTTGTTTGCTTACAATTTTAGTGCTAAATAATGATATCATTAAGTTTTTGTATCTTTGGAAAACCTATCAATATTTTTAGAATTTACGAAATGGTAGTCGCTAAGCATGCTATGTGCTACTAAGAGCATGCTGAATTTCAGTCATAACCTCATCAATAGCATGTTAATGCCTAAACAATTTTGTTTGCTGACAATTTTAGTGCTAAATAATGATATCATTAAGTTTTTGTATCTTTGGAAAACCTATCAATATTTTTAGAATTTAGGAAATGGTAGTCGCTGATTATGCTATGTGCTACTATGAGCATGCCGAATTTCTGTCATAACCTCATCAATAGCATGTTACTGCCTAAACAATTTTGTTTTCTGACAATTTTAGTTCTAAATAATGATATCATTAAGTTTTTGTATCTTTGGAAAACCTATCAATATTTTTAGAATTTAGGAAATGGTAGTCGCTGAGCATGCTATGTGCTACGACGAGCATGCTGAATTTCTGTCATAACCTCATCAATAGCATGTTAATGCCTAAACAATTTTGTTTGCTGACAATTTTAGTGCTAAATAATGATATCATTAAGTTTTTGTATCTTTGGAAAACCTATCAATATTTTTAGAATTTAGGAAATGGTAGTCGCTGAGCATGCTATGTGCCACTAAGAGCATGCTGAATTTCTGTCATAACCTCATCAATAGCATGTAAATGCCTAAACAATTTTGTTTGCTGACAATTTTAGTGCTAAATAATGATATCATTAAGTTTTTGTATCTTTGGAAAACCTATCAATATTTTTAGAATTTAGGAAATGGTAGTCGCTGATTATGCTATGTGCTACTATGAGCATGCCGAATTTCTGTCATAACCTCATCAATAGCATGTTACTGCCTAAACAATTTTGTTTGCTGTCAATTTTAGTGCTAAATAATGATATCATTAAGTTTTTGTATCTTTGGAAAACCTATCAATATTTTTAGAATTTAGGAAATGGTAGTCGCTGAGCATGCTATGTGCTACTACGAGCATGCTGAATTTCTTGCTTAACCTCATCAATAGCATGTTAATGCCTAAAAAATTTTGTTTGCTGACAATTTTAGTGCTAAATAATGATATCATTAGCTTTTTGTATCTTTAGAAAACCTATCAATATTTTTAGAATTTAGAAAATGGTAGTCGCTGAGCATGCTATGTGCCACTAAGAGCATGCGGAATTTTTGTCATAACCTCATCAATAGCATGTTAATGCCTGAACAATTTTATTTGCTGACAATTTTAGTGCTAAATAATGATATCATTAAGTTTTTGTATCTTTGGAAAACCTATCAATATTTTTAGAATTTAGGAAATGGTAGTCGCTGAGCATGCTATGTGTTACTATGAGCATGCTGAATTTCTGTCATAACCTCATCAATAGCATGTTAATGCCTAAAAAATTTTGTTTGCTGACAATTTTAGTGCTAAATAATTATATCATTAACTTTTTGTATCTTTGGAAAACCTATCAATATTTTTAGAATTTAGGAAATGGTAGTCGCTGAGCATGATATGTGCTACTACGAGCATGCTGAATTTCTGTCATAACCTCATCAATAGCATGTTAATGCCTAAACAATTTTGTTTGCTGACAATTTTAGTGCTAAATAATGATATCATTAAGTTTTTGTATCTTTGGAAAACCTATCAATATTTTTAGAATTTAGGAAATGGTAGTCGCTGAGCATGCTATGTGCTACTAAGAGCATGCTGAATTTCTGTCATAACTTCATCAATAGCATGTTAATGCCTAAACAATTTTGTTTGCTGACAATTTTAGTGCTAAATAATGATATCATTAAGTTTTTGTATCTTTGGAAAACCTATCAATATTTTTAGAATTTAGGAAATGGTAGTCGCTGATTATGCTATGTGCTACTATGAGCATGCCGAATTTCTGTCATAACCTCATCAATAGCATGTTAATGCCTAAACAATTTTGTTTGCTGACAATTTTAGTGCTAAATAATGATATCATTAAGTTTTTGTATCTTTGGAAAACCTATCAATATTTTTAGAATTTAGGAAATGGTAGTCGCTGATTATGCTATGTGCTACTATGAGCATGCCGAATTTCTGTCATAACCTCATCAATAGCATGTTACTGCCTAAACAATTTTGTTTTCTGACAATTTTAGTTCTAAATAATGATATCATTAAGTTTTTGTATCTTTGGAAAACCTATCAATATTTTTAGAATTTACGAAATGGTAGTCGCTGAGCATGCTATGTGCTACTAAGAGCATGCTGAATTTCTGTCATAACCTCATCAATAGCATGTTAATGCCTAAACAATTTTGTTTGCTGACAATTTTAGTGCTAAATAATGATATCATTAAGTTTTTGTATCTTTGGAAAACCTATCAATATTTTTAGAATTTAGGAAATGGTAGTCGCTGATTATGCTATGTGCTACTATGAGCATGCCGAATTTCTGTCATAACCTCATCAATAGCATGTTACTGCCTAAACAATTTTATTTGCTGACAATTTTAGTGCTAAATAATGATATCATTAAGTTTTTGTATCTTTGGAAAACCTATCAATATTTTTAGAATTTAGGAAATGGTAGTCGCTGAGCATGCTATGTGTTACTATGAGCATGCTGAATTTCTGTCATAACCTCATCAATAGCATGTTAATGCCTAAACAATTTTGTTTGCTGACAATTTTAGTGCTAAATAATTATATCATTAACTTTTTGTATCTTTGGAAAACCTATCAATATTTTTAGAATTTAGGAAATGGTAGTCGCTGAGCATGATATGTGCTACTACGAGCATGCTGAATTTCTGTCATAACCTCATCAATAGCATGTTAATGCCTAAACAATTTTGTTTGCTGACAATTTTAGTGCTAAATAATGATATCATTAAGTTTTTGTATCTTTGGAAAACCTATCAATATTTTTAGAATTTAGGAAATGGTAGTCGCTGAGCATGCTATGTGCTACTAAGAGCATGCTGAATTTCTGTCATAACTTCATCAATAGCATGTTAATGCCTAAACAATTTTGTTTGCTGACAATTTTAGTGCTAAATAATGATATCATTAAGTTTTTGTATCTTTGGAAAACCTATCAATATTTTTAGAATTTAGGAAATGGTAGTCGCTGATTATGCTATGTGCTACTATGAGCATGCCGAATTTCTGTCATAACCTCATCAATAGCATGTTACTGCCTAAACAATTTTGTTTTCTGACAATTTTAGTTCTAAATAATGATATCATTAAGTTTTTGTATCTTTGGAAAACCTATCAATATTTTTAGAATTTAGGAAATGGTAGTCGCTGAGCATGCTATGTGCTACTATGAGCATGCTGAATTTCTGTCATAACCTCATCAATAGCTTGTTAATGCCTAAACAATTTTGTTTGCTGACAATTTTAGTTCTAAATAATGATATCATTAAGTTTTTGTATCTTTGGAAAACCTATCAATATTTTTAGAATTTACGAAATGGTAGTCGCTGAGCATGCTATGTGCTACTAAGAGCATGCTGAATTTCTGTCATAACCTCATCAATAGCATGTTAATGCCTAAACAATTTTGTTTGCTGACAATTTTAGTGCTAAATAATGATATCATTAAGTTTTTGTATCTTTGGAAAACCTATCAATATTTTTAGAATTTAGGAAATGGTAGTCGCTGATTATGCTATGTGCTACTATGAGCATGCCGAATTTCTGTCATAACCTCATCAATAGCATGTTACTGCCTAAACAATTTTGTTTTCTGACAATTTTAGTTCTAAATAATGATATCATTAAGTTTTTGTATCTTTGGAAATCCTATCAATATTTTTAGAATTCAGGAAATGGTAATTGCTTAAGTGTTAAATAAGCATGTTATATGTATAGTATAATGGATGAAGTAAAAATAAAGGATGTTGGCCCTTTATGAATGTTAAATGCTAAGTGTTCAACATAGAAACCCCAAATTTTAGTGCCATAATAGATTTATAAAAACTCATCAACTATTGAGCAATGTAGTATGTAAACATAGCATACTGAGGCCTTGTAACTCCCTTTGGACATGTTATTTTTTCCTTCACCTCTTCCGATTTTCCATCCTCTAATTTTTCATTTTCTATTTTCAATTTATTTCTTAACTGTTTTTTACAATTAGTTTCTTCTTAGTTTTTATATCAGCGTGTCTATCACCTAATTAGCATGCTATATTATGAATCCACATGATATATTTTGAAACGTATGTTATCGTTTTAGTAATAACAGCTTACTTACTGTCCAATGAGCATGTTATATTGTCTGTCCGTACTTATATCAACATGCTTAGTATCCAATGAGGATGCTATGCTGATCGTTAAATGCATAATGGGATTTGCATGTTGAACTTACTAATTAGGATTGTATGTGGATTTGTATTTGCAGGTCACATTGCTTGCTATCGATCTATTTGATATACAGTTCAAATAGCTTGAAACAAGGACAATATGGTGAATACACGAAGCAAGGGCCCAACAAAGAATGCAGTTCCAAAACGACGAGATTTGCCAGCAGCTGGAACTAGCCAACCCCAAAAGAAAAAGAAAACTACAACTACTGGAGAGGAAAAATCTGATGAAAAGAGGTACTTCGAGGACTTACGATCATCACTGATATACGAAGAGAAGTTCCTGACAAGACCAGTTATGAGGGGTCGTCCACTACAAATTGAAGACTTCATTGAATTTCCGTTCTCAAAGTGGTTAGTGGACTGTGGTTTATTTGATTTCATGATGGTTGAAGAGAACATTTACCCAGAACTTGTTCGAATGTTTTACTGCAATATCACCAAGGATGCCAATACATTTGTGAAGGGAGTGAAGATACCAATGCATGATGAGATGTTGAAGGAAGTATTTGACATTCCTATTTGGTCTGGTGAGGACCGACCCAAAGTTTCTAAACAAGAGTCATTTACTTTGATTAGCGGAGATGCAGAAAAGGGGAAGGAAGCAGCAAGGTTAACTTCTCGGGAGTTACTAACTTTAAATATGAAGTTGCTACATTATGTTATTGCTAACAATGTTTTCCCTCGAGCTGGCTCTATGTCAGAGGTCTCTGTCAATGATGCTTACTGCATATATTGTCATGAACCCTCGAGCTGGCTCTATGTCAGAGGTCTCTGTCAATGATGCTTACTGCATATATTGTCATGAAAAAGGAATTGTGCTCGATGCTGCTTTGGATATTCTGGAGCATATGATGAAGTGTCGAAAGCGGAAGAATGAGGCATTGCCATATGGGATGGCCATCACTAGAATTTTAAAACATTATGGAGTGGATTTATCTGGAGAAGAGATGACAAAGTTTAAAAAATTTGATAAAATTGAAGGCAATCTGATAGGCAGGTTAGGCTATGTGTTTAATAAGGAGACGAATGAGTGGCATCCTAGAAGTGTGAAAGAAGGGACTAATGCAGGGGAGGGGAGTGCCCGTCCGCCAGCGGCACCAGAGGCTGGTGAGCAGGTAGCACCACAAGAGCATGAAATTGGTGATGAGCAAGTAGAGCAAACGAGAGCTGCCACTATTCCCACAAATGCAAAGGAATCAACTTCAAAGGAACATATGTCAACGGCTTCTGAATCTAGATTTGAGGAGGTTTTGAGTGCAAAGTTTGAGGAGATGAAGAGAGAAATCAAGTCTCACATCTCCCAGCTTATTTCAACATGTATGAAACCACCCACTGTCAATCCAACACAGTTTACCCCTTTTGTTGATGTAGGTTGTACTCCTACATCGGTCATTGACACTCATACATCGGTCGTTGACACTCCGACGTCGGTCATTGTCACTCCCTGCACAATTCCTGAAATTTCCAAAGCTGTGCTCACCCCCACAGAAGTATTGGTATCGACGTCCGTATCTCCTCCTACAGTAGCCATGTCACATGCTCATTCAAATTCACCACAATCATCACCCTCCTTCGCTGATCTACCAAAATCAAATCAGGTTTACGTTGACGCCTCATATTCTGAAAATATTGCACGGCTTGCTAGAGCAGTGGATCAAGTACTCGAGCATGTGAATAGGATCGACAAGAGGCTTGAAGCTGTTGAGAATAAGCATGAAGGAGATGGCCATGGGCAAAAGTGAAGACCTTAGAACTTTTGAATATTTGTGTTTCAATTGCTATGTTCTTATGTTTGACAATCTAATATTGGAAGAGAATTGTTTGTAATGAACTTTTTTTTCAAATATGAATGTTATTGCCTTTAAATGAAATTTGAGGTTGCGAATGATGTTGCCTTATTTTGTGTGTATGCTTTTGAAACTGCAGGTGGGAATGAGGTTGCTCTATTGTGTGTATATGCTTTTGAAACTGCAAGTTATGAATGATGTTGCTCTTCTGTGATTATATGTTACTGCAATGTAGTAAGGTGAATATCAGCACGCTAAAAGTTGAGTTAGCAGGCTATATGTTCGAGTAGTGAGTGAAAAAGAGGTTGTGAGATGATCCACTTGTGACTACCTCTGCGTTAATGGTGGATCAGGTCTATGTTAATGGTGGATCAAGAGGATATATTGGTATTTCTGTATTTATTATGGAAGTGACGTGAATATCTATTATGGAAGTGACGTGAATATCAGCACGCTAAGTGTTGAGTCAGCAAGCTATATGTATGAGGCAATATTGCTGAATGCTCAGGTCAGTAAGCAAATTGGCTCAGCATATCATTTGACCATGCACAACCGCATGCTACAGAGCAAAGAGTAAGGAAAAACTCACCCCACGTGATCTACCTGTGAATAACAGCACGCTCATCTGTCAATGAGCATGCTGTACGCTGAAGTTCATTTTCAACCTCTATTGCACCGGTCACAAAAAATATATCTTTCCTTCTTTTTAATATGTACCAACTTTTACAAAAAAATACACTTATCTTTCAAAATGAACAAGTGAGTACAAAAAATACACTTTTTGTTCTTTCAAAATATACACTATAGTGAATGAGATACAATTCCTTTTCTCTTTAAAATGGAGACTATAAATTCAGCATTCCCTTCTAAAAATGGAGACTATAAATCCAACATCCACTTGTCCATACGAAGACCCACACTTTTGCTCTCCATCCTGCATTGCACGTAAAATATGAAATGTAGCATTAGATTGACAACAACTTCAAAACAACTTATGAGGTGAATATGAAGACATAATACCAAAATTGTTCATGTATTGATGGAGCTCCAACAGCAGCGTAGTCATGCACTAGTCTGTAGGCAAAAGAAGAATTAGCTAAAGAGGATCAAATGGGGTGGAATAGATAAAGTGAATAAATATGTAATTGAGTGGTATGAAATGTGATGACATAATACCAGGTTGTTGACAATCCTTCTTAGACAATTCTGGACAGTTTCGTCTATCGTGACCAATCACGACCTTCTTGCATCCTCGACATAATCGTCCCCTGTGTTCCATAGCTTTTTCGATACTTGATTTTAAGCACTTACTTGATCATCCTTTTCTTTGAACTACGTTTGAGAATTCAATGCTAACAGTAGGTGCATTAGGTACCTGAATTTCCCCTCTAATATTATCACCTATCTCAACACTGAGTGCTATAGAGGAATTATGACCTTCTTCGATATGTTCATTTGCATTGTTGCGATAATCAAAATGGTTTTCTTTGTCTCCACAAGTCATGTTTTGTTCTTCTTCATTCGAACATCCATCTTCCTTTTGTGATTGTATACGCTCTTGTAAATGTGTTATTAAAGTGTCTAAGGATGTAGTTCCAATTTGAAAACTATCCCAACTTGATGTCATTTCCTCTAGAATGAAATTTAATTTTGAGAGCGTCAAATGTCGCCGTACCATAGCTGAATTCGTAACATCACAATTCCGCGTAAACAGAGGAACTCCAACATTCTCTTTTGGACGTTGAGACCAACGGCGAAGTAAGTGATCATCAGGCATAGTTATGATATCACACCACTGAAATATGGATAATATATGCCGACAAATAATGCCACGCCACTCGAATAGACGACATGAGCATGTTGCAAATTGTTTAGGTTCATGCCAAGTTACTGTTCTTCTATAGGTGGGATCTTTATACTTGTGTATTTCATATATAACATGACTCTCATTCATAACCTCAGATTTAGGCTTGTAATAATGTGACTCCTCTATTTCTGCCTGAAATCAAAAAATATCTCTCTAGTGTATAGCTTGGAAATTTGTTCCTCAATCACAAATTTAGTTTTCAAAATCGGAGTACCATATGTACTTTTGCAATCAGCTTCTTTTTCATCTTCTCTCCTTTTTCTAACAGCACGCTCATATGCTTCTACAAACTCAAGCAATTGAGTGGTTGGCCCAACGAAGTTGTCAAAAAAAGCATTCATGCTTTCAGATCGTTGTGTTGTTGTCATACCTGCTAAGAAAACACTTCTTGTATAGGATGGAATCCACTTATCTCTCACATTGTACATCTGTTGTAGCCATGCATGGTCCGTCAAACTATAATCATTCATTAATTTTTCCCACCCAGATTCAAACTCATATGTATCTTCTGTATTGTGAATTAACTTGTACAACTTATCTTTGAATTCAGGATATTTATGATTGGTAGATTGCAACTTTTCAGGAAATTTCCTATGTATGTGCCATGAACAGAAAATATGTTTTGTAGTTGGGAAAACTATGGAAATAGCCTTTGTAATAGCCGGATCTTGATCTGTGACAATAGCTTTAGGTGGTACACCACTCATAGCATGAAGCCATGTCTTAAACAACCATGTAAAGTCTTCCTCACTTTCCCCAAATAATAAACCTGCACCAAGCAAAACAGATTGCTTGTGGTGATTCACTCCAACAAATGGCCCAAAAGGCATATCATATTGATTTGTTCGATAAGTTGTATCGAAACAAATAACATCATTGAAAACTTGGTAATCTCTTTTAGATTCCTCATCTACCCAAAAACATGACATCAACCGATTGTGCTCATCGACTTGAATTTCATAAAAGTAATCGGCATTCGTAGCAAATTGCTTCTGAAAGTACTGAAGTAATGCTGTTGCACTTCCCCCATATTTTGACATCCGTCTAGATCTTAAGGCATTACGAAGATCAACTTCCATGAATCCTAATTGATCACGACCCCCAACCTCCTCTGTCATGAATTGCAATGATCTGGATACTCCTCTACCAACCTTGCACAACTCTTCAACTAGATTTAACTGTGAGTCCGACACGTTGCGATGGGACCAAAGACATCGAGATTTGATGGGAGACTCCAACCGATAAGAGTGCTCTTCTTTGAAATTAATAACTGTCCATTTAGAAGTGTTGCCCATGAGCTTGATAGTGAGTGATGCAAGACATCCACATCTAGTAATGTCCATCTGTTTTCTTTTTTTTTTCAACATTTTCTACGTTCCTTCTATGTCCTTCTCTTGAGCATTTAAGAATGCGAAAGCATATCTGCTTATCTTTTTTAGATCTTCTAACGTCGCTTTTTCTTATACTGAAGCCACAACATCTTCTATATAAATTGTAGAAGGAATATGCCTCTTCCTCACTATGAAACTCTTGCCCAATAACAGGAGTTAACTCAGCAGGCGCAACAGGAGTGAAAGTAGTCACACTTGCTAGACTCTGTTCACTTACTTCAACTAAAGTAGCATCTACAGTCAATTCCACTGTATGCAATGGAGACATACTTTTGTCCGTGTTCAAGGTGATGTCATTTAATAAATACCTACTAAATTACATTTGAATAAAAATATAAATTATTCAACTTATAAGAAATAGAATATGTTAATTTTATAAGTACTTACAATGCAATAATATCTACCTTGCAAAATAAATGGGTATTGTGGAGATTTTCTGTTGGGTATTGAGGAGATTTTCTCCTACGGGATTCTAATTACATATAAAATTAGTTATAAAACTTTTTTCATAAGATTCTTGTTATCAGCAGGCTAAGTGTTGAATAAATGTACAATGAACATGCTTTATGCACAAGTTAGTGCATAATTTGAGATTGCAGACAATCTATTACTTGTTATCAGTATGCTAAATGTGGAATGATCATGCTTTATGCACAAGTTAGTGCATAATTTGAGATTGCAGACAATCTATTACTTGTTATCAGTATGCTAAATGTGGAATGATCATGCTTTATGCACAAGTTAGTGTATAATTTGAGATTGCAGACAATCTATTACTTGTTATCAGTATGCTAAATGTGGAATGATCATGCTTTATGCACAAGTCAGTGCAAGTTGTTATCGCTATGATTGCAAGTCATCTGTGTTGTTATTAACATGCTAAGTGGCGTGGCATGTAAGTTGAGAATGCAAGTCTATTTTTTCTGATTTTCAACATGTTAAGTGGTCGTTAAGCATGCTATATGCAGAAGTCAATGTCTATTTTAAATTTACAAGTCATCTGTTTCTGGTTAATGCCATGTGCTAAGTGATGGATGAGCATGACATATGTACAATGCATTCTGTAAATTGCTTGTCATCTGTTTCATCGGTTTCTAGTTAACTACCTGCTAACTACTGGATCAGCAGCCTTGTCTAACAAGTTGGTGTGTATTTAAGAATTGCTGGATGTCATTTTTGTCTGGTTCACCATGCTAAATGTTGGATCAATATGCTATATGCATTAGTCAGTGTGCATATTGGAACCACAGGTCCAGCATTTGAAAGTATTAGCATGTTAATTGTTCAATAAGCCTGATATACGTGTATTGTGTACGGTGAAATTGCAGAACAGCTATTTCATCTGCCTTTTGGTAATCAGCATGCTAAATGTTAGATCAAAAATGCTATATGAACAAGTCAGTGTGTATTTTAGAATTGCAGTTTATCTGTTTATAAATATCAGCGTGCTAGTTGTTGTATGAGCATGCTTTATATAAGACTAAAAAAATAAATAATAGTTTAATGAAATAAGAAAATATATAGTAGAAATAAGAAAATATATAGTAGAAATATAAATTTTTTTAGATAATTTCTGCAAGTCCTTTTGATCGTTTTATAACTTTTGAAGCTTTAATAGTTTTTGAATTTGTAGTGAAAGCGAAGACTACCTTACGTAGATTATACATCTCGTAAATTTGTGGTTGTCACTCAGCCTTCGTACTTTTTGACATTCTGCAAATCATCTCTTGTCTGTTTCACTATTCTCATTCAAACATATTCTGGGATAGAGAATCGAGCACGAGCACGGGCAGTTTTCGAGACCGAGCGGTTTTCAGGAAAGCAGATTTTTACAGGAGATGAGCTTCACATATCTTCGCAGCTTTCATTTTCTTTTCCTCATTTTTTCCGCCAACTTTTCTTCGGCAAGCATCATTGCTGGGCATCGGCCTTTGTTCTATTTTCCAGCACGATTTTTTTCTTCATTCAACTGGCTCTGAGATGCAATGTGGGCGTCATTTTTTCCGCCAACTTTTCTTCTGCAAGCATCATTGCTGGGCATCGGCCTCTCTTCTATTTTTCAGCACGATTTTTTTCTTCATTCAACTAGCTCTGAGATGCAATGTGGGCGTCGTTTTTCTGAAGGGGATAATTGGGATGGTAGATTTCAGAACAACCGAGATTTGGGCGGGATACGACTGCCTTTTTCCATGCAATATGCATACCCGCACCCAGAACAAAATGACACGCATCAAATTCACTGATTCACAGGCGTGCTACACACACACAGAAACAACGGCCAGGATTTTTCCCGCTGCCACGGACGGGCGGATGGCGCACCTGCACGGGAATTCGGGTGCAGCGTTGCTGCACCTGAATACATCCCTATATCTCTATACATATATAAAACGATGACCGAATTGTGTATTCAAAAACCAAAAAAAGAAGAAAGAGCAAGAGAAAAAGGCAGAGAGCCTAACGTCCATGACAGTAAAACCGTGGGACAATAGAAGCAGATTATAAAAAATAATAATAAGAGGGAAAAAAGAGATGTGAAAATGCATGCCCATTAAGCCGTCGAAGGCCATGATGGATGTTGAAGCATCGTTTGAGGTGGCGAGTTCAGGAACCAAGATTTCCGAAAAACCACCATAGGAGGACCAAAGCTGCACAACCAGAAAGTAGCGTCAAATATTGCAAACTGATGCAACAGCTTAGCCGGAGCGAAATTCAGTGCACCCGGGTGCATTCAGCCTCAACGCACCCGGGTGCACTGCACCTATTTTTTTTTATTTTTTTTTGAAAATTTTTTCATGAAGCTGTTAATATAGGTTTATTTAACATATGTATCAATTTTTACTATTTTTGGAGATTTTTAGATATTTTTTTTAGATTTTTAAAAATCAGTGGCATTTTTCGTAATTTTAAATTACCGAAAATGCCACTGATTTTTAAAAATCTAAAAAAAATATCTAAAAGTCTCCAAAAATAGTAAAAATTGATACATATGTTAAATAAACCTAGATTAACCATTGTATACAAAAATTTTCAAAAAAAAATAAAAAAAATAGGTGCAGTGCACCCGGGTGCGTTGAGGCTGAATGCACCCGGGTGCACTGAATTGCGCTCCAGCTTAGCCAAGGCATGTGGCGGGAAAAGATGGCAAAGATTTGGACGGTCGCAAGTGAAGAGCCGGCCTGCTAAAATATTGAAGTTTTTTTTGAAAAATAAAAAAAATGCATGAGCTGGTGCCGGACAAGCAGATGAATTTCAGGTCAAGAAATGGATAAGTCTAGCACAATTGCTCGTTTTAACAAAAGAAGAAAAGAAAAAAAATAAAATAAAATAAAAAAGGAAGCAGGGGGGTGGAAAGGAAGCAGGAGGAGGGGGGAAGCAATCTGAAATCATTGAAAAGCTTGCCCAAATCCAGCACCAGAAATCCGTGGCTCTCATAAGAATCAAGCCATGCATTAAAAAAAATGCTGTAACCGATGTTAGACAGCTGATTAAAGACAAATTGAACAGACAGGCACGGAAAGCAAAGACTGAAATTGTTAAAAAATAAAAAATAAAAAACGCAGCAGCATAAGGTGGCAACAGGACACCGGCCGGAGACAGTACTCGCCCAGCTAGCCAGTTGTGTTGAAGCTGCAAAATTCGAACCAAAAGAAAAAAAGGAGGATTTGAAAAGAGATGTGCGGAGATGAGTGAGTTTTTGAAGATATCAAAGCTGGGCTTTTGCTTTTTGGAGGCTTGTAGACAGAGAGAAAAGGAAGGCTTCCCTGTGCCGCTTCAGGATTTGGGAAGAGAATGAGGACAGTCTTCGTTCCCATCCTTCTCAGTAGCTATGGCTACCCATTTCTTCAACGATGGCAGGCATTCCGCACCTCCACGTCGTGCTCAAGGAAGAAAGCCAGCTCTGGGAGGAGTCCGGAGGTTGGACGAGCTCGAGAAATTAAGAAAACCGGCACCAAATGTGGACTCGAGAAGAACAATACAAAAAAAAATACGAATCAGTGATGTGGCACCCATCATTGCCATTCAAACTGGTTCCTAAAACTGTGGTAAAAACCGCACGCAAAGTGCACCAGAAAAATACCAGTGAAAAGAAAACACGCGGAACGCAGTCAACAATTATTGCGTAAAGGCCAAGGCACACCCGCCGGATGCGCGTATCCACGGAACCTCGTTTCCGCGCAAACAAGGCTTAGTGCCCAAGTAAAACACAGCCGCGGAAGAGTCGCCCTTGCCATTCATTCCGAACGCAACACCCGTTCCAAGTTCCTGAGCAGCCACCTCTCCCAAGTTCTCTCTTCCTTAGCTCTCTTTTTCCTTTGAAAAGAAAAAAAAAAAAAATCCTGAAACCTTTCATAAAAAAAAAAAAAAAATTTCATCTTTCCGGCTTGAATTCAAATATGGAAATTTCACTTTATCCTACTTAAAATATCTAGTTGGCAGATAATTTAAAATTTAAAGTTAAGTATTTCTTCTTTGTTTATTTTTTTAAAAATTTATTTTTTCCATGTAGATACTCTTTGGGCGGCGGTTTGAATTGAAATGTGGGATTAAGTATTTTTCCCCTGTTTTAATAAAAATTGCTTTTGTTAAAAATTACTTTTCCCCATATATATACCCTCTTGGTGGCGGATTAAATTAAAACGTGAAGTTATGTATTATTCTCTTGATTTATAAATTTTTATTTTATTTTTACCCGATCCAAACCTTGGTATCCAAAGAAAGCCACTGTTGTGTCAACTTGTTGTGCAGCTTGAACAGAATCTTTAAACCCTACCTAGTTTTCACAATCTGAGCTATTAGATTGTGATAGATCTACATAGATCTTATTCTTGCTTTAGCAAGAAGTTTTATAGTAAACATATTCCTAACACTCTGCCCTCACATGAGGAATACACGTGATTCGCAGGACCTGCTAGGTGGTAGCAACCTATGGACATGCAAATTCAAAAAATGGTGAAAATGTTTTGGATTGAGAATAGAGGAAAACTCTTTTCTTAAGCCAACATTAGAAACTTATAGATCCATTATGATTTGTATACGTGTAAATTTTATACGACTCACAACTGGAAGCCAGACGGGTAATTTCTACCTATGCCTCTCCATGAGGCCTAGTCCAACTTATTTAGACCCATTTTTCAGTTTATTTGTGTACAAGACACTTCACTCGGGCTTGAAACCCTCTCGTTGACATAATTGGGCCTAAAACATTTTAATAGGCTTAGTTGAGCCCAAAACTCTTTAATAGACCTAGTTGAGCCTAGAATTTCCCAGATGGCCTAGACTAAGCCCAAAACTTATAATAAAACCCATTTGAGCCCAGCTCTCCAGAAAATCCAAATTGCCTAAAAGTTGCCAATAAACTCGTTTGAGCCTAAAACTCTTTGATAAGCCTACTTAGGCCTAAATTTGTTGAGTTAAGATTAGTTAGGCCCAAACCTCTTTAGTCGGCTCGCAGTGGGCCAAAATTTTACAATAAACCCAGTTGGCTCCAAAAGCCTTCCACAAGCCCCGATGCACCTCGAGTAGTTATTTTGGCCCAATTGACCCACTTGAACTTATGTGAGCCTAGAATCTTTTGTCCAAAAATCTTTAGCATGTCCATTTAAGTCCAAAAGTCGTAAAAGCAGTCCACTAAGCCTCAAACCCTTCAACAAGCCCAAGTAGGCCCAAATCTCCCTAGATAGCCTAGAGTGGCTCAAAACTTACCAATAAACTCGTTTGAGCATAAAACTCTCCAACAAGCCCACTCAGTCCTAAATTTGTTGAGTCAACCCAATTGGGCCCAAACTCTTCTTAACAAGCTCAGTTTTGCGCAAAACCTCTTTACTAGGTCCAAGTTGACCCAAACACATCAATCTAGAGACTGTATATGACACACGCTGGTCTACTATTTAAATCTAGAGATTAAATGGGAGACATGCTAGCTTATTAAAGTGAATGCGGGAGACACTGATCTGGCGTGTATATCTAGAGTTTGAGAGCACACTTAGCTTGTAATGTAGGGTCGTTAATGTAGCCGATGGACCCCTCACTAGTCTCAAACTATATCATCGTTGGTCAACAGGCTAAGCGTAAACTCATTTTGAGTCATGGTGTGTGACTACATATATTCCCTCCTTTTCGAGTCATGACACGTTGCATAGTGTACTCACTTTTTTGAGACCACAATGCGTGGCGAAATGATCTACATTTATTTTTAGTAGTCATGTAGCAAGGACAATATGCAACTCTCTTGAGTCATGGCACGTAGCAACATGCACTCATTTTTGAGTCACGGTGCAAGGCGAAGCATACTCATATTTGTATTTTTGTTAGACATGATTTTTCATCCATTTGTAAAGTTATATAAAAATCTTCTACACATTTTATCATCATTTCAATGAAATCATCATTTTTATTGACTATTGTATTTAGCTCTTTTAATCATGGATTTTCTCATTAAAGATGTAAAATCAAAGTGCGGAACACCATGCAAATACTTCTGTAATATACTTTTTCAGCTCAGTTAAAAGAATTAAATGCTTTAAAAATCGTTGGGGGATTAATTGAGCGTTTATTTTCTAAAACCACCTACCTGAACGGGATAATCTAACCCTGACCCAAAAATGAGGCTGAAACAAATGGTAAACTTGATATGAACCATGATATAAGTGAGATTTGGGTAAATTTCATAGGTATATATGGAATTTGCCATTATTATCATCATCATCATCATCTTCTTCTTCTTCTTCTATTTCTATTTGATTTTATTTGAAAACTCAATATGCTTAGGAGACCGATGTTGTATATTATTTTTTATGAGCCGGAGTCCACTGCTCATAGTTGAAGACTAATTGCATTTATGGTGGGGCTCGAAACCCCAACCGTTAACGATGAAGCCTATGTGCGTTCCAGCTAGCCTATGACCTTGGAACAATGTTGTGTACCTTAGTAACATTGAAAGTGTTTTTGCCATAAGAAGATACTTTCTATAGTGTCTATCCAGAAGATAACCAAAGTCATTCTTTCCAGAATTTTCATTTATTTTGTCATTTATTAATTTAGTCCTCCAATATTTGTTTGTGGTACGACAGGCTAAAGTTAATCTAGGTTGCTAAAAAGATTATGATGCATACCAAGTGCTTGTCGTTAAGAGCACTATGATCACCAGTTTAATTAAAATTAACCAAAACACATTAAAGCTACCACTATCGGATGATAGTGTAGAATAACGGTGAGTCGGGTCGAATCCACAGAGAGGCTATATAATTTTGAATTATTTTAAGTAAAAAAAATAAAAGAGAAAAGTGAGAGAGGGTGTAGAGAAGAGAAAGAAAGAAATTAGAAATAAAGGAGAAGAAATTAAAGAGAGAAGAAAGGAGAATTAGAAAGAGAGAGAAGAAAAGAGAATTAGAAAGAGAGAGAAGAAAAGAGAATTAGAAAGAGAGAGAAAGAAAAGAGAGAAAGCAGATAAAGAAGAGAGAGACAGAGACAGAGAAAGGAGAAGAGAAATTGCAATTAACTAAAATTAAATCTAAACTAGGACAGTAATTAAAAGACTACAGAAGTAAAATTTAATCTACGAAAACAGGAATTAAATTTGCATTAAACTTAATTTGAAAATTATAATGCGTAAAGCGGTAAATCTATGCTAAACATTACAAATCTAAAATTAACAACCACAAAGTATTAAAGAAAAATTATAACTAAAAGAAAATTTATTTACCCCAATTCTTGCTCGAAGACCACTCTCTTTGAAGAGCATTCCAAGCCTTGGAGCATTACCCATTTGGCAAAGGTCCCACATAAATGGGTTCCACTTCAAGGGGTAGAAGAGTGTGTTGTGTTGTGTGGAGGACCCCTGCTTTTATAGATGTCTGAGGGACCCAATGACCGAACTAGAATCCGATGTGGGATTCATTTCGTTGCCTGCCTTGGCTGCCTTCTCTTTTACGCTGCCTTACATTGATTCTCCACTTTGGTGCTGCCGCTTGAAAGGTGCTGATGGACAATGTTGCTCGAAGCAAGGATGCTGCTTTATTGGTGAAGCTTGGAAGGTGACCACTGGCTTCTTGCGTTTGGCTTACCGATTGACAGTTTGTGATGGAATCTGATGTTCGATTTCAATGGCTGAATGTAGAGGACTTGTAATGGGGGCTATGCAGAGGGCTGTGGGTTACAAGTTACGAAGGTGGGTTTTTTTGCTGCAGAAATTGGGACAATTGATGGAATCGTGAAGGGAAGATCAGTGGCAGATGGAGGTGATAGCATCTGATTTTTGTAAAAGGGGTGTTTTGGATTTTTCTGGTTTTGGGCAGTGGTGGGTTTAATGGAAGCTGCTGGAATTTGGGTTGGGCGATTCGGTGGAGAGAAAGGCTATGGCTGAAATTCCTAATATGGTGGGTTGTGGCTATTGACGGTGACCAGAAAATGGCTGCCTGAAGTTCTGTTGCTGATGCTTGGTTTGTGTGCTGCTTCAGATGGATGCGGAGAAAGGGATGCCATGGCTGCCGGTCGTTTGCTTGGGTTATGCGGACAGCTGGCTAGGATTTTGCTGCCGTGAATGGGTTCATTTGCCTGCTTGGAAGATGATCGTAGCCGACTGTGGGTTGATTTTTCTACCGAAATTCGCTGTTGCTGGAGATAGGGACGGAGCATGAATCATGGCTGCTAGTGCTTTGAGACAGGCAGAGAAGATGGGAGAACTACGTCCAATGACGGGTAGAAGATGCGTTGCAGGTGTGCGGTGGCTGCTATGATCGTGGCTGCCTGTTGCCGAATTTGGAGACCAAGATCTGAAATCACGCTGCTTGCGCTATGGTGGATATTTGTGGGAGAGAAGGTCAATTGCTGCTGGTATTCCGAGGTTTGAAAAGGGGCTGCGGGAATCTGCCGATGTCGAGCTCGATTTGCCATCAACTTCTTAAGTGAAGCCATGACTGCCGATTGGGGAAGATGATGATGGAGCACCGAACTGGTGCTCCGGTGGTGTACGGTCACCTGTACTCAAGCAGTGTATTTAAATACTAATTTAAATATTAATTCATATATCATCTTACTTTAATCCTTTAATTTATTTTATCTAAATATAATAATTTACTTTGTTCCCCATATTGTAGTTACATATGTATAATTTTCTTAATTAAATAATGTTATAAATTTGCCCAAATTATATTAATAAGCAAATACACATTTCAACGTTAAAATTTTCTAGGGGATCGAGTCATAATTTTATATTTTTAAGAATGTTGCAAAATGACCCGATTTATAGCAAAATTAGAGATTTTACGAAAAATATAATTTTCATGAAATTTCACTTAAAACATGTATTTAATTAATATTTTAATATTTAATTGTGCGAATTTATCATGAAATTAACTGAAAATTTTTAGAATTATCAGATTATTATAATTATATTTTAATAAATGTGTGGGTTCTACCTATATATTCTTAAATTTCATTTCCTTTTGGGATTTGTTTAGTATTCCATGCATCCTCACCTATTTTATTGATTTTGGAAATAAAATAATAGACAAATTTAAGAGATTGCCAAATGTCACGGAGAGGAAAATTAGAGCATGATTATATACACAAAGTTTTATCATTTTACAATACTTTTACATATTTATTGTTGATTTTTTTAAATTCATCAATTTCAAAGGTCATTTTTAGCCCCTTAAAAAACTTGATTTTTAAAAAATCAAAAAATGTAAAATTATTGTAAATTGAAAAAACTTTGTATATAAATTGAATAAACTTAGATAAACATGCTTATAAAGAAAAAAATTAAAAAAATAACTAATTGTAAAAATCATTGAATGTTGTATTTTAGCTTAAAATACATCATGATGTATATAATCAAACTCCAAGAAAATTTAGATGGGGTTGGCACGTTTACAAAATAATTTTTTTGTATGGAGTGAAAGATGCTTATACATGTCGTGTAAGACCGCTAGCGTACAATATATTGTAAATAGTAATGTTTGGCATTTGGTAAAGGGAAAAAAATTTTCTAGCTTCATTTTGCGTATGTTTTGATAGAACGGTTTACTTTTCTATTATTATTTTTTGTACTTCAGTAATTTTTTCATTTTTAAACAATTATTCTATTTATTTTATTTTTATTTACTTTATTCCTAATCATTACTCATATATTGCAACATATTATCAAAATTTTTCTCTACATAGCCTCTTAATAAACGCACCTTATTAGTAGGGGTATAACTAAGTTCGGGTCAACTTATGACCTAACTAAGGCTTCGTTTGACCTAAATTTTAAATTGTGATTTTCTAGAAAGTCTGATTGTAAACAAAATTTCTTATAAAAGTGCGATGACAAGAAGTTGAGAAGTGTTAAACTTTATGATTTAAAAAAGCACTGTAACAATAGTTTAATGTTTGAACTAAAAAATAAAAGTGCTTTTAGATATGCAAAATGACTAAAAAGGATAAAGAAAATATTTCTAAATATGATTATTCACTAATAAAAGATATTTATAAAAAAGTAGGTAAATATTTTATAAAAAGACAAAATCACTGTTTCTAAATCTTATAAAAGACTTTTGTTTCTCTAATAGATAATTGGATCGCATTCTATTTTAGAATTTGGAATCCTAATGCAGTTATAGTTCTAAATTTTTAACATTTAATTTATTATAAATTATAATATTATAAATTTTCAATAATTTTGTAAAGTATTATAACATTTGAATACATTTTGTAGATGAATTTAAGTGACTTTATAACGTACACATAATTACATATATTTTTACAAATATGGATCTAATACTTAGATTGATATGATTTTTAGTACCATGTAAATATATGTTCTTACTAGTTTGAATTGAATAAAAATTCAATCTATGTCTGATTGGTATCTAATTAAAAAGTATCTTGAAAATCAAAATTGGTTATTATAAATTAAATATTTTCAAATGAAAAATACATTAAAATGATCTCTATAAATATTTTTAAATATTCATATTTGACGCGAACTAAGCGCTTGTCGTTAATAGCACTATGATCACCAATTTAATTAAAATTAACTGAAACACATTAAAGCTAACACTACACGGGAGATAGTATAGAATAATGGTGAGTCAAGTCAAACCCACAGAGAGGTGATAAGATTTTGAATTGTTTGAAATTACTATGGTTTATGAGAGATCAGAGAAGAGAGAGAGAGAGAGAGAGAGAGAGAGAGTGCAGAAGGTAAAGAGAATAGAGAAAGGGTAGAGAGAAGAAAGAGAGAAATTAGAGAGAGGAAAAAAAAAGAGAAAAGAGAAGTTAGAGAAGATAGAGCCTGAAAGAAGAGAGGGAAAGAGAGAGAGAAGGTAGGGACAGACAACAGAGAAGGTAGAGAAAAAGAGAAAAAAAATTAGAAAAAGAAGAGAGAAAATAGAAGGGTAGAAAGAGAGAGAGAAGTAAAGTACAACTACTTAACAACGGCGTAATTTAAATCTAAACTAAGAAAGCAATTAAAATATTGCAGAAATGAAATTTAATCTACGAAAGTAGTAAAAGAAAATACATTAAATTTAATCTAAAAGTTACACAACAAATAAAGTGCTCAGTAAATCTAATCTAAAAATTAAAATTGCAATATTAACTGTTGGTAAAACTATTTGATTAAATTCATAATCACCCCAGGATCCTCCATGCTAAATTACTAAGAAAATAAAAGTCATAAGCGAAAGCGTACCTGAATCCATGGATGCAGTTGTTCTTGAATACTGTGGTTTCTGGGTCTTCAAAGTTAATGCCCTAAGGTTTTCTGGAGAAGGTGACTCCTCTTTTCAACTGATAGGATGTTAGAAAAGAAACTCTGATAGGTGTATAACATGGGGACCACAACCATTTATATCGAAAGCCTATCTTTCGTACATCTAATTTAGCCCATCATAAAATAGAAATTAGAAATTAGGCTGTATGATTTCTACGCATAGGAGATCCATACTTTATTAGATGATTTAGGCCCATAAAAACCTTATAGGATCACTTTTAAAAATTAGTATTTATTTATGAAAGCGTATATATAATTAATATATATGTGTGTGTCCAAAATTCCAACAATCTCTCACTTGGACTATATATATTTTATAATTATATATATAACCTTATGAATTCAAAACCTTTGACTATCATACTAAAAATCCAAACAATCTTGTCTATTAGTTATGCCAACATAGAACCAAGGCGGCCTTTGTCACATTTACCCTAACTAGACTCATCCATGATCACATATATCAAATATAACCAAACGACATAGATCAAGTATGGATGCGTAGCATGAAAATTACATATAATGTGATCTAATATGCCTATTTCCAACTGGTCCAACTTATTTGGTGAGATCAAACCAAAACCAAAAATACTGAATAACCAAAATACCGAATACCTTATTTCTGCAGAAAATATCTATAACCATAGTAAAGTGTCCAAACTATAAAGGCAAATAAATGTAAACTCCCACTTAACTAGAATATTATTAAATAATACAACACCTGTATGAGCAGTATGCTCATAAAAGACCATAAGGTGTTACCCTTAGTAAGCGGATCCGCAACTTTGGAGTTTATCGCAATATACTTTATAGACATTTTATTTTCCTGAATCCTTCCCTTAACAAATAGGAACGTTGCTGAACTCTTGTTGTTGTTGGAATATTAGACTACTAATTTATTGTTACAAAATAACTTAAGTGGTCTTTCAATGTTATTTATATTTTGCAGCCATGTGACAAAATTCTGTAGTCATATTTCATAATTGGATGCCTCATAATTGTTGAGATTATTGATCATGTGCTTATCGAATAGAATGGTTAATTTGATTTTGATGATTAACAAATAATTGAAATATCATTAAAAAGGATCTAACACATTTGTCTAAGTGTTCTCAGATATTTTATCTCTAATTATGTGTATGAAAATGAGAATGTGAAATAATTTAAGTTTCAAGAGTTCTAGTTCATGAATTGCAAGTTCAGCAAAGTGAAGTCTCAGCCCAAGTCGACTTCACTTGCGACTTCGGTGAAGTCCCAGACCCAAGTCGACTTCGCCTGCGACTTCGGACAGACAGCAAAGTGAAGTCTCATCCCAAGTCGACTTCGCCTGCGACTTGGGTGAAGTCTCAGACCCAAGTGGACTTCACCTGCAACTTCGAAGGCAAAATTCTGGACAGCAAGTTTTAACAAGACGAAGTCGCATCCCAAGTCGACTTCATCCATCCGAAGTCGACTCCACTCATCCGAAGTCGACTCCACTTGCGACTTCAACTCGTAACGGTCGAAAATCCGAACGTTGGAGCTCTAGATGCGCGTGAACTTCCGCTCCAACGGCTAGAACCTTTTTTTCCTCTATATATACCATTGAAGAATGAACGTGGAGAGAAGAGAGAAGGAGGAAAGAAAGAGGAAAACACAAGTTGAGCTTCCATCTTCTAATATTCATGTGTGTTGAAGATATTTGAATAACTATTGAAGCTTCCAAGTGCTACAACTTTCAAGTGCGCTTCCAAGTTTATCATCTCTACATGACAAGGAGCTTCCGGTGCTTAATCGAATACACATTGTAAAGTGTAATTTCTCTTTTGTTTATTTTGTTTTGTGTTGTTGCCTTGAATCGGTGTTGGAGACCTAATTCAAGAAGAAGCAAAACAGGGGGTTGGTTTGAGTTTGTCTTACTAACGGGTTTTGCTTGATTGGTTGGAGTTTGTCTCAACAATCGTTTGGACTTGGTTGGTTGGAGTTGGTCTCACCAACAAGTGATTATTGTGCATGCGCCTAGAGCTAGAATCTAGAAGAGAGCGGGTGCTCTAGATTGTATTGAAAATACAATAGTGGAACCCAAGACACAACGGGTGTGTGCTTGGAAGAGTGGAGTAGGGAAGGTTGCCCGAACCACTATATATCATTGTCTCTTGTTTGGTTTGATTGTTTACATTTTTATATTCCATTTGCACCCTCTCATTCTATCTCATATCACGTTTCATCAAGGGGATTGAAATTATAAGGGGTTAAGTTTTAATTTACCAAAGGATTTTTCAAGAACCCAATTCACCCCTCCCCTCTTGGGTTTTGCCATTAAACTCGGGGCCAACAATAATATGCTATAAACTCTGTTGTCGTGGTCGAAAAGCTATAAGTGTCTACTTAGCACTTTTTTATATAACTTTTCCAACAAATAGATAAATATAGCCTGAAGTGAATCTAAAACTGTATTTGCATCCAATAAAGTCAAAATTTGAATACCAAATGATCTCTAACTTAACTGACTTTTTGTATGTGAACATATAATATTTTATTTCCTAAAAATACTTTAAAAAGCTGTTTGGCTGTATCTTAAAGATCCATTCCTGAATTACTTAAATATCTGCCCAACATCTCAATAATGTATGTAGTTACCAAATGCATACAACCTAAGATTCAAAACCTGAGCTTAAATCAAACTTCCCACTACTAAAGCATAATGAGTCTTTTGCATTTTCTTAGATTTAAAATCATTCTTGGGATACTGAGTTAGACAAAATTAATTTTGTCTCCCTTAGTAAGGAGGTATTTCCTAATTTGCAATCTTGCACATCAAGTATCTTATGTATTTTCGTAATACAGGTTTTTTGTGATAATCCAAGAATGCATCAAGAATAATCTTGATATATTTGAATTCCTAATACAAAAGACATATTTTCAAGATATTTCGTTTCAAAATTTGTCTTTTATGATAATCCAAGAATGCATCAAGAATAATCCTGATATATTTGAATTCCTAATACAAAAGACATATTTTCAAGATATTTCGTTTCAAAATTTTTTGACAAAAATATCTTAATTTTATGCAATAAACTTATATTGATGTTGGAAAAAAGTATATTTGTGTGTTACTCCCACTGAACCTATGATTACTCTCACTGAACTTATAGTATATGCAATCATTAGCCGAATTCATTTCAAAACCGAATGAAATGATAATTTAATGAAATTTGCAATACCATTATTAGAAAACTTGCTTGAGCTTGTAGATGGATTTTTATTTTAAAAGCTAAAAGTATATTATGAATGTTATCCTTACATCCATTTACTATAGCTCAAGGTTAAAACTCATTACTAAAGTCATTTATTTTGAAAGAAATTTTCAATAAAACCGGAGAGAAATTTTTTTTGTAATCTATGACTTCCTTTTGAGTAAAGTTCATTGAGACAAGACAAGCTTTATGCCTTTCACATTACCTTCCTTCTTGGTTTTAAATATTCATTTATAACCAATCAGCTTTATACATTTAGGTAATAAAACAGGCTACCAAATTGTCAGTCTTTCACGAACTTAATCATGTATTTATGACATCAATCTACTTTTGAGAGTGTTTTACTTTGCATTGTTTGATGGAATCGCCTTCCACCAATTCAATGTCATCCTGTTGTATTGGAGAAATCTGATATAACCATCAGAAACCGCATTCTCCTTTCTCTAGTAGATCACTTCAGTGATATCTATTCTTGAGGATGTTGAGCTTGGTCATTAGGAATAACCTGTTTGTCAACGATGTCTTATAGATTTCTCTTTAAAGACATAGTCCCTAACTATATCTCCCCCTCAAGCTCAATATCCTTAAAGAATTGACATTTTTGGTCTTAAAAGAACTGAATGTGGGATCATAGAATTTATATCTTGAGATTGTTCATCATATCTAATAATATTTGAATTTAAAAAAGACTAAATTAACTATTTCTTAATGAATAAGAATGACCAAATTTATTCAATATAGAAATAGAAACTAAATTCTATTAAAAATAGTATCAATGTCTTTTTTCAAATTCAAATAAAACTGAGTTTTTAATAATAACAACTTAAATATCCGTATAGCCTTAATAGTATCTGATTTGCTATCGCCTCTATCGATGAATCTTTCATCATCATTTGGCCTTTTACCAACTCAAGCAACCCCGCATGGACACACTTACACGAATAGCAACACTGAATCTATTCATAAAAATGTGTATTGGGTCTAAGGCTAAATTAACCACTGAATAAACCAAAATAAAAAATGTACCCTTATTGGTACAATTATCCTCTATGTGTCTAAGAGCCTGTCAAAAGTAATAGCCAAATTTTTTATTTGGTTTCTTTTGTATTGGACCACCCGTAGTTTCTTTATTATTTTTCATGTCCTTATAGATACTTACCAATTGAGTACTTTTAGTCTTTTCTTACTTTAACTTATTCATCTTTTGCACACAATAAAAATAAGCTCATTAAGAGACCATTTATCCTTTTGTCCGTTATAATTAACTTTAAACTGACCAAATTGTGGTTAAGAGAATCAAAACTAAATGCACAAGCAAATCCGCTTTATCCTTAATGCATTTAGTTTCAAAGTAAGAAGAGATAAGTACTTCCTTATATTTCCTTTAACCTTGTATCTTATTGAAATCAAGTTCGATCGAATCGTACTTGTTTCAACTTTATCACTTTTAGCAATACTTTAGAATTTTCTTAATATAAATTTTGACATTAGTTACCTTTTCGAACATGATACCCCCTTGAAAGTTTCCAAAATTTTATACTTTATAATCATAAAACTCAAGCAATTTTAACAATTTCACTTCTCAAAGTTTCCATTTTTTCTCATTGGAACTTTTAACCACAAGAGTAGTGAATTGTTCATTCCTTAGTGCATGGTTTATATTCATAACGATAAGAATGATCATAATATTTTATTTTCATTATTTCAACATGAAAATAGAATAAATGTTGGTAGATATAGCACAAGCAGATAAATTAATCAAAAATTGAACAAAATAATATGTTCAGATAACTTTTATATAGAACTTTAGCAATTCAAATAATGGTAGGGCTCATCACAAGATACCTAGCACAACATTAATACTTAGTCTTTGGACGAAGTATTAATTTGTAAGTGGTACTCTTGATGCAGTAATCAAATGTTGATAATAAAGTTCTATCAAACAATAAGCCTTTCTTTGGACCGATTATTGTTCGCATGGAATGCTTAATAATTTATCACATATTTATCACCGCGTGTGTCTATGTAATTCAGTCAAATATTAACCTTTTTTTAGGCCGGTCAATATCCGCATTAATTACATATCCACAATATTTTGGTGTAGTAATCAAATATTAACAATAAAATTCTGTCAAACAACAAGCCTTTCTTTGGACCGACTTGTTATTCACATGAAGTACCAAATAATTGTTACATATTTATTATCACAAGTGTGTACGCAATTCTGCTAAATATTAATCTTCCTTTGGGCCGATGAATATTCGCATGAATTACATACACACAATTATCTTAATGTATTAAAAATAAATTAACCAACGCAAAAGAGGCTACTTTCGTAGTATGTTGTTTCAATCAATTTATTTTAAAACATTAGACGTCCATAAAAAATACTTGTACCATTATTTGAATTTAATAAAAAGTCTAAAATATTGAACTTATTTCTGAATTCCGAACATAAAAATTTTGCATGATAATGGGTAATTTGAATTTAAACATTCAAAGATCCAAAATTGAATTTTGCACGACAACAGGTTAATTTAAAATTTTAATAGAAAGCAACAAATCATGAATACATGAAAATTAGGCATAAATTGCTTTCTAAATATTCATAAACAAACCACATGAATTAATTGCACACATAATTCAAAAATTGCATGCATATATGTAAATTTCATATAAATAATATTATTAGACCTATTTGGCTTAATCAGACCTTTCCATCTAATCTAGAATGTCCAAAAACATATTAGACCACTATTGGATCATCCAAATTGAACATAAAAATCACAAAATACATCAAAACTAATTTGGACTATTCACAAGTCGCCACATGTCCAGCATAAATGGATTTATGGGCCAAGATGCGGTCCGCTGGGCCTGATGCCACAGGTCCCGAGTCGCTAAAGCCCAGCCCACGTGTGAAAGGAAGGTGGGTTTAGGGCCGGTTTGAGCCTGACCTGGATTGGACTGGGAAATTAGGCTTATGGGTGGACAAGCTTAAGGTGAGTCCAAGCCCAGTATTTAGGCATTATTGAATCTGGACCACACTAGCCAGGCTTGCTAACACTGGAGCCCGCAGGGCAGACTTGGGCACAAGCCCAAGCCCAAGCCCAAGCCCAGTTCATGGGTGTGATAACAAGGGGCCCTTTTGCAAATTCATCTGCCTAGAGTTTTTTCCGTAATTTCCTTCTGTCCGGGGGGGGTTGTGTAAATTTCTTTGGTTCAAGTGTTTGTTGTCAAAAAGTCCATCTCTTCCCCTTAACAACCATAACCCTAGCTACCATGTTGCCATGCTACCGCCGCCACCATGCTGCCACGCTGCCACCCTCGACAGCACCGTAAGGCCCATCGCCGGCATCGTACTGCCATTCCCAGAGTTGCTTCAGCAGCAACAGCGACCGGTTGCTACCGTGCTGCTGCCGCCCGCCACCCGTTGCCCAAACTATGTGCCGCCATTGTCCCCAGCAGCCATCATCGGTGGTCTCCTCTGGCAGCACGTCTTCTGGGACGACGGCGCAATCTCCTTTGTCTACTTCGACAGCGATGATTCACGACATGAACAGGGCAGCGTGCGGAACCCGGTAGCCGCAGATCCGGCGAATCCAACTATATCCGGCAGTGATAGTGGCAACGGGAAATCCGACCAGGTCCAATAGGTTTTTTTCTTTAATAGTTTATGGCCAGCAATCTAAATATATGATGGAAAATCGGACAATCTGAATTCATATATGTTTAATTGCTGGGTAATTTGGACCGAATTCATATATGTTTTAAATCAAATAAACCTGATGTCCGGTTAGATAATTCCTAACACACACATGCCATCTATCATGAATTCTAAAAAAAACATACACGACACTTTTTAATTTGAATCCATAACAAGCATGACAGGAAGTTAACGGTCCCAAAAAATATACCGTATTATAAGACCCAAAATCTTAAAAAAGAATTCTCAACAATTTAACACGAAGATTGGCCCTTATACCAATTGTTGGTAAAACCATATTGATTAAATTCATAATCGCCTCGGGATCCTCTGTGCTAAATTACTTAGAAAATAAAAGTCATAAGCAGAAGTGTACCTGAATCTATGGATGCAGTTGTTCTTGAATACTGTGGTTTTTGGGTCTTCCAAGTTAATGCCCTAGGGTTTTCTCGAGAAGGTGGCTCCTCTTTTTAACTGATGAGATGTTAGAAAAGAAACCCTGATAGGTGCATAACCTGGGGACCACAATCATTTATATAGGGAGTTTATCTTTCGTATTTTCTAATTTAACCCATCATAAAATAAAAATTAGAAATTAAGTTGTAGGGTTTCTACGCATAGGAGATCCATACTTTATTAGATGATTTAGGCCTATAAAATCTTATAAGATCACTTTTAAAAATTGGCCGCTATTTATGATAGTGTGTATATAATTAATATATATGTGTGTCCAAAATGTTGAAGATGTTGAAGGGTCATATGTTGAAGATTTTCTTTCTCTTTGAGTGTTGTAATATTTTTTTATTACTTTATAGTTTTTAGTACTTTGTAGTTGTTAATGTTGGAATTTTGGACACACACACACATAAAATATATTTTTTTTCTCGTCAAAAAAAATATATATGTGTGTGTCCAAAATTCCAACATTAACAACGACAAAGCACTAAAAACTATAAAGTAATAAAAAAATATTACAACACTCAAAGCGAAAGCAAATCTTCAACATATGACCATTTATTGCTTGCCCCTCATAATAGGTAAGTCCCATAAGTAGCAGTGTCTCTCGAGGGGCCCTTCTTTTATGCTCGTGAGAAGACTTGGAATTCGACGTGGGATTCTCCATTTCGTTGCCTGGCCTTCTGTTCATCAGAACATTACCTATCTTGCCACCGTCCTTGCTTGCTACTGATTTTTGGAAGAACCGAATGCTGTTTTGCTTGAGTCGGTCTTGGGCGAGCGGAGCTGCTGCTTATTCGGCTTTGATCGGCAATGGGTTCGGTAGCTATTTGTAAAAGGCTGGTCGACTGAATTTTGGTCAACAATAGAACTAATGGGAGAAGCTTGTAATTAAGAATGGAGCAGAGTTGGTCAGTTGAAAATTTGGCCGGACAGATTTCCGTGGGTTTGAATTTCTGTTCTGTTGCAATTTGGTAGAAAATGGGGCTGCCAATGGCCGGTCCAGGCCTGCTTGTTGAATTTTCGAAACTTGGAAATGGTGGTCATGGCTGGCTCTAGCTCTGATTTGGGGGCAATGGAGAATTCGGCCACTGGTTTGCAGTTGCCGCGATTTTAAGAATGGCTACAGGATTATTTGGACGGCTGCTTTGGTGGGTAATTTCTGCTGTGAGTTTGGGGGAAGATGTATGCAGGATTTGAAGATGGAGCGGCAGTTGCTTCTTGTTTGGGGCTGTCGATCGGTCCATGTTTAAATCAAAGGGACAGCTGAAATTCTTGCTGCAACAGCTAGCTCGGTGGAATGGATTGCTGTCGGCAATTTGAGGGAGCTGGAAACGGTCGTTTGCTCGAGCTGGTTCTGGTTGCTATGCTGTAGGACAGTTGGTGCTGCCATTTGGGTGAAAATTGATGCCGAGATGCTTGCGACCATAAAAATTGGGAGCAGCTCTTATCTGCTTGCTGAGATGGCCGGCGATTGGAGGCTTGGGCGACTAAATTCGATGGCGTAGTCCGGCGTCCCTGCAATTTAGTGGGCGGTGATGAGGTTTGGATGCAGTTAGGATTAGCATGTTGGAAAGATGGGTATAGCGAGAGGAAGATGCAAGGAGGCTGTCGGATTAATGGGAAGAGGGGCTGTTGCAGTTGCCAGCATGGAATGCTACAATTCGGTGCTCCAGCAGTGTAGAGCTATTCGGTGTACCTGCAATACATTTAAGCGTGAATTTAAACATTAATTTCTGGCCAATTAATTTTAATAAATCTTCTTAATTTAATATATAGCTCTTTTATTTATAATAATTCGTTCTACTTAAAATGATACGATGACCTGTAACTTCATATTTTAAAATATGGTTAATTTTAAATATATCCACAACCTTTACCCCTAATTTCAAATATACCCATTAATTATAAAATCTTTCAAATATACACATGAAATAAACGCGAAATGGTAAATATACTCCATCCCGTCACATTCGTTGTGAACACCGTCAATGGGGCGTAGAAATGACGAATGTACCCTTTAGATCACCTTCTTCCCCAACACATCCAACCGTGCATGCTAGGTTGACGATGGATGATTGTTGTTCAATCAACCAACGAAGTGGTGAGAAACAAGGATGTATGGTGGAGCTGAGAAATAAGGAGGTGGTGAAATCCTAGCCGTAGACACACTCGAATTTAGATGGGTTGACAACCTTCTCAGGACAATGGTTGAGGCCGTTTATGAGGACAGTGGTTGGTGTTGTCGCAGTCATTGAGGAGGGCTTTGTAGGAGAGGGACTCCCGATAGCTAGTGGGTTTGGAGGGGAGGAGGCGTTGGCTGATATGGGAGAGGGATACATGTAAGCAGCGCTGTGGGAGGGCGCACCGCATGATCTGTAGATTGGGATGAACCTAGTCGTCGACGGAGAGTGGTGGCAGTTTCAGCGACGGTTCTCTTCTAATAGCAAGGATGGAACCATTTTCTCTAACTCCCCATCTATTTCCCTGTTATCGGCCATCTTCCACAGCACCGATCTCGATGATAACTACTCTCATATAAATGGTAATTAAAAAAACCCTTCTGCCGACAAAAAGAATTTCCTGCCGAATCCAGTAAAAATCAGCATTGAAGGATCAACGATAGCCCCTCGAACTTCTACAAATTCATCAATCCAGCAGCAAATCGCTTTCGACTAATCTTCCCCAAACATGGACACTTGGCATCGTTAATCAGATAGGAAATTTGCAGGATCTCCACGCTTCAAAATGTGTCTTGTCCTGCTGAGGCACCCCTAGAAGATCAGCAACATCAAGGTCATCGTCCGAGCTAAAAGCTCGAAAGGATTCTCTTCCCATCACTCACCCACCCGGAACTGCACTTGTGGGGAGCCATTGGCTGCCTCCCATTCGAGATGTGTATTTACACGATGGTTCGCAACCAGGCTCAGTTCTTGGCAGAGTGGATCGTCTACCACGCTCACCTCAGCATGCACCGTTGATTCGTCTATGATAAAACGACGATGACAGCATCGCCAACGTCATCGACTCACCATGTGCGCTCAACTGTCATATTAGTTGGCACCTTGGTCGTGGATGAACACTCAGGAAGCAGGGTTTGCGCACTGTGCCATGCGCACTAACTAGGACTGTGAGTGGGTGGGGTTCATCGACTTGGATGAGTTCCTACATTTGTGCCGTCAATGGCAACGCTACCCGACATGCTGCAGAATCGCTTGGGGATGCCGTGGGTGGGGGATCTGTGGATGGCCTACCACAGTTTCCGTAGGGATAATTTGGTCATTTAAAATTATCTCTTCAGCCAAACTGTTGCCATTTTTCTGAAACGGAACGTTATTTTTTGGGTATTTCTGATATTCAGGTGATAGACAGTGGGTATATTTGAAAGATTTCATAAATAGTGAGTATATTTGAAATTAGAGACAAAAATTATAGGATATTCAAAATTAACCCTTTAAAATATAATTGTAATCCCAGTTAAGTCATTCTATTAATTTTCTTGAATAGGCTAAATACATAGTTCAAAGTTAAATTTTTAGCCTATTTAATGCTATCTTAACGTGTGTAATTATCTTCATAATTTTATATTTTTTGAAGATAGTGCGAAATGGCTCATTTTATAGCAAAATTAAAGATTTTATGAAAAATACAATTTTCACAAAATTTCACATAAAACCTATATTTAATTAACATTTTTATACTTAACAGTGTGAATTTAATATAAAATTATATGAAACATTTTCTATTCATCAATATTATATTAGAAATTCATATATAGTAAGGTGGAAAATTTCGAAGCAATTTATATGTTACGAATCAAATTTTTTTGAAAAATAAATTTAATATACATTTGAAATATTCTTATCATTTTGAAAAACTTGTAGCACGCTAGAGTTTTATAGAATGACTATGAAATGAATTATAATATCAAAAATGATTTTAAAATGAATTTTAATGGTTAGAATTTTTAAAGATGTATGAGATATATTAAAATTTTCCAAAAATACTTTTAAAAATCAAAATATTTTATATTGTACTGCGATTTTTGAAAAAAATTTAACATAACAAATCTATAACTAATTTGAGATGATATATGATAAGTTAAAAGATCTTTATGATAAATAGGAAGTAAAAAGTGAAAACGATATAGAAACTTGGATTGGGGAGGTATCATGTTAAGTTGTGTATGATGAGTCTTTTTGTTTGTAGGTCTGTGATACACTTATACAATTTGTAAAAGCATCAAATTGAAGTTTATCTCAAACCGTAATTTTTCATGATTTTGATTTCGAATTGCGGATTTAAATGGTAAGCCAAATACATGTGTAAGCATATTTTGACAACAAAAGCACGATTGCCTTAGCAAAATGCTTGGCCAAACAGGTCTTAACCAAATCCAATTTAAGTTGAATTAGGGTGAGATTTTCCAAATCATCAACCCATTTATATGACTTATTTAACTCATTTAAGGCCTCCTTTGAGTAGCTTGTTAGTAGCCTTTATCAGCTTATTGGTGAACATGATAAGTTGAAGAGTGATGTTTATATACAATTTAGTAGCATATTGGATTATATACAATATTTATTTTTTATTTTTTAATTTTTAATTTGTTATTTGTTTCTATTTTTTCATGAATATGTTTTAAAACATATATGTAAGCCATATACCAAGTTTTACCATTTTACAATAATTTTACATATTTATTTTTTATTTTTAAAAATCATTAATTTCAAGGGTATTTCGGTCAATTTCACCCCTTAAAAATTTAGTTTTTAAAAATTTTAAAAAATATATGTAAAAATATTATAAAATGATAAAACTTGTTCTGTTGATTAAATACATTTATAAAAACATGTATATAAAGAAAAAATCAAAAAAATAAGTCAAAAAAATAAAAAATAAATATTGTATAAATAACCTATATACGATGAGTTGTATATAATTACGACTCTAAGTTGAAATCATGTTTGATACAACTCTCTAGGATTTTCCAATACATGTGGTTTTAAGACTAATTTTAGTGTTAGAAAGTGTTCAATCAATAAGCAATAAAATCTAGCTCTCCAGTCAATTTGTATCTAAATTATCAAAAACGAAAGTGTGTTTAGAAATGCAAAGGAAGCCTAAATAAATATATTGAAATGAATAGTGATCATATGTCCCTAAGTTAAGTGTATGAGAGTTTAGTCCACTTCAACTGTTCAACAGCAACTCTCATATTAGGAGGAGGAAAGCTACGTTATATGATTTAACTTTTGGGCTTTTTTAATGCTCATCCCTATGGTTGGGACAATTTTTGCAAAAAAGAAAAAGATTGAAAAGCAATTTCCCCAAAATCCTCAGTTCGCTCTCCCGTCTAAAGCCCAAATTGTTTCCAACCTCCGACATTTATCGATGTTCTCTTAATCTCCTAATTTTGAATATTGTCCTTGAAATTCCCCTGCACGACTGTGTGGATGATTGATGATTGAAAATTCTAAGGTTCAATTGAATTTTAATTTGGGAAAATTTCTTTTGTGTTCATAACATTTGCCTCTAATTCCTTATGTACCTATAATGTTTTATAAATTCTTCTTATATCCATAGCATTTCATCCTAAATTTCTCTCATGATACAACTTTTATCTATCATATTTAAAAGACAATTTTGCCCATTCAGAATTTTTTAATTGAACAATTTAACCTTAACATGACTCAATTGATGATAATAAATCATTAATATATGATATTAAATAATTTAAGAGTCATATTAAGATTGAAGTATTTTAATTAGAAAATTTTTAAAATGGCATATTCGTCTTTTCAATAGGATAAATAATAGTTGCGTTAACAGTGTGGCTATAATAAGAATTTAGGATAAAATATTATAGGTATAAGAGAAATTTGTGAAACATCGTGAGTATATTAGGAATTAGACATAAATGTTGATAGTATAAAATGAATTCTCCCTTTTAATTTCGCATGGATGTTGCTAGAGAGATGATAGACAACTAGATGTTTGGCATTAAGTGGTCAACTTGTTCTACTAGGATTTTGCAGGAGGCGAATTTTGTGGTAGAGAGAAAGAAGGCAAATCGTTGTGAAAGAAGATATGCCCAATTGTGGGTTAGAGTAAACATCTTATTTCAATTTGGAGAAAAATTATACTTTTATGAATTTGTGCATTGAATAAATATTTTTTATAAATTTTAATATAATAATTTATGTTTTAACTACTTAAGTTTGATAGTTTCTATGTAGAACACATTCAAATGTGTATCATTAATTTGGATGATTTTGGCAAGGAATATGAGTTTTTTGACATTTTACAACAAATCAAGTATCAATTTGTAAATTTCCAAAATATGAGCTATATATAATAAATAAAATAAAAAATAACTAAATACAAATTTTCAGCACAAGCCACATGCCCTGTCCATATATACAAGGCATAACAAAAGTCAACACTTACATTCTAGACTTGTGAAAGATGACATCTTATTAACCAAGAAAATATGTAAATAAATAAATTACTCATGTAAATGAAGTGGACAATTGTACACTACTACTGGAAGTAGCTTACCTTATAAATGGCCATGGTGGCTCATCTTGATTAAAAAGAAATTAGAAGAAAATTTGATGAGAAAGGAGGGAAAAGAGATTGTACGGTTGATGGAGAGATCAAGCTAATTCCAACAATTGATGTACCTCACCCAGTAAGTTGTTATTTATTTCATATTTTTTATTCAATTCAGAAAAAATTAAAGGTAGAGATTAATCTAAATCATTGGATTTGGATGATAGATTTTAGATTTAAAAGATGGAATTGACTGTCCATAAAAATCAGATTTATTAAATTTGATTGAGATTGATTTTAATTTATGAATTGGGAGCTTTTGATACTTGAAGATGGGCTATGATCAGGAGTTGCTATTTCGAAAAATTTTGCTTGGAATTTGACCAAACAGGCCCCAAATAGATCCTATTTTAATAGATAGCAAAAGGATAATATCCACCATTAAATCTATGATTTCATGCACAATCTAAATGATCCAAACCATTAGCTATGTGTCAAATTTAATTTTTCATAAGGATATGATAATTAGATCATGCGTGGATATCCCGGATGGAAGGTTAAATTTGGAAATTTCTAAATTAGCAAATATATGTAATGTGTTACTAAAAAATATGGCGTCTTGGTTTGAAGTGGAGTTAGCCATACCAAAAGGTTACTTCCATTGGAGGAATATGAGTCTAGAAATTGAGGATCTCCTAAATCAAGGAGATGTCCAACCTTGTTGCTCATTCGGAGCATGAGCATGAATAAGACAAACCTTGCACTATTAAAAATTTTCAATCCAAGATATATTGTATGATCTAGGCTGTTGAATCAAGACTAGATAAGCGATATGCTGATTTATGTGAAATATTTATGATAAGACTAGACGTATGTTATATTTATGAATCAAGACTAGAACAAGCAACTTATAAGTTGAACAAGTTGAACCATGTAGTAAATTTGGAAATAAAAAGAAAAATATACTATAATAGTAAATGAAGTATTTTTAGTATAAAAGTTTTTTGAGAAATCATGATACATCCACTAATCAACGACCATAATCTTTTATTAAAATGTTGTTTAATTTTTAAATTAAAATCCTAGACAATCAACCCAAAAATTGCAAATGGTTAAAACATTAAGCTGTCTTGATTGATTTTTCATAATTGTTGTATTAGGATTTTTGAGCTTAAATTTTTACATGATGTCAATAACACCTCAAATACCACTTGAAAATATAAATTTTTTTTAATTACTTTTAATAGAAAAAACGAAATATTATTTAAATATACCCCCACTAGCAATGCACTATTCAATGAGGAAAAAATAGAAATAAAATATAAAAAATAGATGTTTAATGTTGCAAAATATTTTATTTGGAAAAATAAAATAATTATTGAACTATTTTCAAATTTTCAAATCGAAACTCTATCATTTGATTACAAAATAAAATTTTAATAAAAACATACCTCATTTTAGTAATTATAGGCAGATTAGTCAAAAACTCAAAATAAAACTTAAATTGTATAAATAAATTGTTGAAAATTATTTGGTTGGTTAAAATACATAATTATTGACTTAATTCATGTAAAACAATTTCTGATAAAATTTGAAAAAATTTATAAATTAAATTGATAAACAGATATTGTTGAAATTTGTTGTGATCAAGAGAAGACGTACTTGTGATTGTATTAAAATTTTAAGTTAAAATAATTATTATTTGATAATTGATAATATAGCGTTGATATCTAATGATGAAAATTAATTATTTTTTAAAATACCATTTTAGATAATATAAAAAGTGTGAAGTCGAAACGACAAGGCAATTTGATAATTTTAGAGAGTGCCCATATATAATTAATTAATTTTATTAATTTGGAAAGTAATACTTGATAATTGAAAACTTGAGATCATTTAAGTCATATGCAAACCAAATTTTGAGTAAATTATGAGATGAAGGTCCATATAGGTATCCACACATCCTATAATAAAATGTCATGCTAAATCATGATCAAGAAAAATATTTTAAATATTAATTAGAAAAAATATTTTTTCAGTTTAGCGATTTGAAAGAATAGTGTTGTAATACAAGGACTAGATACTGCTTACAAGGTAAGTAGAGCTATTTTTCTATATTTTTTGTTTTGTATTGTAATATGCAGTTTCGAACATATACATTCTGGATACTAATATGTATTTTTCGATATTTATTGATTTAATGATTTATCGTGATTTCGAATTCATCATTTCATATGCTAGCATTATTCATTATGCCATTGGTATGTGGTCCTTTGTATGCTAGTATATTTATGAGTCATAGCTACTGATGTGAACCTGGTAGTATTATGTGGACCTATGATGATTGTTGATGCATCTTGATAGAGAATCGGGATGTGCTAGCTAGGGTAGTATCGATTCATACTTGGCTTATCTAGCTTTGCGATTTGGTTAACTGATATTGTGAATTAGTTTGTAGGATTAGTGGTTTTTAACATAATAGATGAGGCTGGAACCATTCAAGTAATGTGATACGATGGGGTTGCGACTGTGCGATGATTAATGTAGTATGTTAATTACAAATTCGACTTGTATAAAAGTGTTTCTTAGTCCAGTTATATTATGCTGGTTAGTATGAGTGGCCACTTATACTATGTAATATTGGTCATCCGGTTGTACAAAAGATTAGATCTCAATGTTAGTTACCGCACCTCCCATTGGATTAGAGACCTTTAGGAAACCTCATGCTTTGATGCATTAACATGTGTTTGACCACTGTGATAATATATTTTTTACATGCACTTCAATTAACATAATAGATGTTAAATACATTTTTTTTTTTTAAAACTATACACATTCAAGTATCCTTTTATATTAAGTTGATATTTATTTTTTAAATATGTTCACCACTTAAATAGTAAAAAAAAAATTATGCGAAAATAAGTTTTATTGGATGTCCTTCAATTGAATTGAACCGAATGATTGGATTTTCTATTAGTACATTTATTTCGCGAAACATACAAAGATTCTCACTTTTTTAACAAAATATAGTCATCATGCAACCACAATGTAATCAGTTGCATTTTCTCTCAATGGAAAGGATTTTAGTGAATTACTTTATAAAAAAAAAAACCTTAAAAGATTCCACTGAATTAGAAATATTAAACACAACGGTTCAAAATGAGAGGTTGCTTTGGAGTTTGGACTGCTTTCATTGAGAACTGTATTCGTCCGCGAGACACACGTGGTTGATCTTACCACGTGCCAGAGCAGTGGGAACTAGGAATCTTCGTGGATAAATCCAATTGGCCGCTATCTTTCCTCTCATTTCGCGGATGGTTCGTCTGCGAAATGGTCGCGAACTGCGGAACGAATCCAGTCCGTCGAGGCGTACGCAAAGCGCCTGCAAGATTTTCATAAATCCTCACCACTGTTGTCTAATATGCTTGCCATAAAAAAATGTTTATTTTGCGAAAATCCTAATTAAAGCCTAAAACTATTCCTTCCTAACAAAGTCTGATTTTAGAAGCCCAATTATATATATAGTCACACAATATTTATTTTATTTTTATTATTTTCGATTTTTCTTTATAAACATTTTTTACATATATTTAATTTGTATATCAAATTTCACCAATTTACAACATTTTAAAATTTTTTCTGATTTTAAAGACATTAATTTTATAGGCATTTAAGTCATTTTCTACCTTTAAAAATTGATTTTAAAAATAAATATAAATATATAAAAATATTATAAAATGACAAAACTTGGTATCTAAATTAATATACTTAGGAAAAATATATCTATAGAGAAAATTCAAAAAATAAATATAAATAAAATAAAATAAAAATAACTATATAAAAATATTGTAAAAGGATAAACTTGGTACTCGAATTAAATAAAAAGAAAATAAAAATAATATCATATTTTAGCTTGAAATCAACTAAGTGTACACAACGAGCTCCCTTTCATTGATACAATATATTATCATATGCTATTTTGACCAAGAATACATTCAATTGGCTTGTTGTCCTTAGGTCGAAACAATTAATTATTATTTTCTAGCGCATGTAAAAATGCATTTGAAATCGGGCAGATAAGAAATCGACGAACAGATTCGCATACATGTGCGATGTGGCGACGTGCATATGGTAATTACCTTCCTTAACCCTGGTCATCGGCGTGGATTGACGGGGTATTACAGGGCTATTTTCGTCCCATGAAAATGATAATGATCGGTGCTGATGCTGATGGATCCGTCGGTCAGTCCGAGACGCGGTTTTGTATGATTTTTCTCCTCTCTCCTTTTTAGGCTTTTCTGCTCTTCTTCGTTGTTTGTTTGGTCATTGTTTTCTTCTGCTGCTGGTGCTGGTGGTGTGGTAGGAAGGAGAAAAGAGGAGAGAAAAGAATAGGAGAGGAGAGGAGAGGGGTTGCGTGATTGCGTGTTGAGACTTGAGAATGGAGAAGGTGAGGGGCTATTTCACCTTGGACAATCTGCCGTTGGGATTTCGTTTCAGACCGACGGATGAAGAGCTGATCAATCACTATCTCAAAGGCAAGATCAATGGCATCCCTTTTGACGTCGATGTCATCCCTGAAGTCGATGTCTGCAAATGCGAGCCTGAAGAATTACCCGGTATTCCCCCGTCAATCATTTGCTGTTTCATTCTTTTTCTCAGACCCGATCATCATGAAATGTTATCCTGGCAGCATCTATGTTCTTGACCTGTCTACCGTTTAATTGAGATCCTTAAAGGTAGGGTCTCGCTTTGTCAAATTTCCGCAGTGGGAAGGCCTGGAATTCATCTTATTTTGTTCAACATCAATGAGGGATTCCGTAGGGTTCGTTTCATTTCCAATTGCCTAATTGAGCTGCAAAACGATGACATCGGCATGTTCGCTTCACCGGATCTCATTAAATATCGTGGTGTTTCACGCCGAAATAATCAAATATACTGATTAGTAATGAATTTCCATGTTATTTCGTTATATTAGTCACAACCACCAAAAGTTTATCAAGGTTAAACAAAAGCGGTTCACATTTTACACTGCAATGAATAAGTTCAGTAGCTATTATGCTGAATTTGATTGTTTTAGTTCATATGCTATCCCATTACAACTTACCCACCGTTTGTTTCCCCTCTTTTGGTTTTCGTTTTTGCGTTTGTTTGGGTCTAGGTGCTTTTTAACTGAGTGGCTTCAACACTAATCTTTTGATTTTCCAAATTTATGCAGAAAAATCATGGATTAAGACAGATGACCCTGAGTGGTTCTTTTTCTCTCGCCGGGATCCGATAAGCAGCAAACGCTCAAACAGGGCAACAAGAACTGGTTACTGGAAACCAACAGGTAAGGATCGCGAGATCAAGTCCAAATCATCTGGTGTTCAATTGATTGGGATGAAGAAAACCCTTGTTTTCCATAGAGGGCGAGCCCCAAAAGGTAAGGGGACTGGTTGGATTATTCATGAGTATCGGCTAACTGAAGATGGGGTTAATGGAAAGAGATATGGACAGGTAATGAATTGTTTACCTTCTAGTTATTTGTCTACTGTAGAGAGGAATTGAGCCTTTGCATAGCTGATGGTGGGTGCATTTGGTTTTTGAGTATTAAATCAACTTAATTGTTGTTCTGTTGAATCTTGGCTACTATGAATGGCAATGAAATCAACTTAATTGCATAGCTGATGGTGGGTGCCTTTTACTTTAATGTTTTCTCAACCAATATTGATGTTTCAAAATTTCTGTGTCAAAATTGTATTTCTCAAGTATGACAAATTCATTTTAACATTGGTTTGCCAATCAACTAGGTGTCAAATACCTGATGGACTAGTCTAATTTAGGTTTAACATCATTCATGCTTGTATAAACCTGTTAACCTCCAAAAATATGCAGTTGAAGATTTATCTTTTCATCCTCTCCCGCGCTACCCGATTCACATCTTGTGTAAACTGTAAAGGGGCTCCTTTGAATTATTGTAGTAAATGAAAGTTTTTGCTTCCCATGAAGTGAAATCCTTTGTTGCTGTTGTCATCATTTGCATTCCATATCTTTACCACTTAAAACATCTGAATGCTTCAAGAAGACTATTATCCAACTTATTAGCTGCTTTAGGGCCTGCATAAAAGATGGTTGTGTCAGGCAAGTAGGCACTTACTAAGCATTCACCAACTGTTGGGATGCCAGTTTTAGTTAGACATAGCAAATGGATTTGCAATGTTGACCTTAAGTTGCTGGTATGAGGGTAAGAGCTTGACAGTGATGAGAGACTGATGCAACAATATTGCAGGTAAACTTACACATGGGAAAGATCATTCCTCCACACTATAGATTAGGTGCATATAATGGGCTGTTTACTCAAATGCCTATTCTAACTACCCAAACACTCCCATATCAATTCACATGAGTGGGCAATAATGATAAATGTTTCCATGTAGAAGATTCATCCATTAGATGGTTCTTGCAGTTGCCTCACTGAATGTGCTGCCAACTTTGAGTGAGAAAAGTATTTTGTTTATTCCCAGTTTGGTTCACTCAAATGATCTTTCACAGTTCCTAGGCTATTATCTAGTAAAAGAAGATTTTTATGATTCAGTTAGTGCTTTCAAGAATATCATTTGCTGTCATCATTTAAAGCCTTATCCTAACTGTTGAGGTTGGCTTTGTGGCTAGCTTGCTTAACAATCAGTGGACAGCTAGCTGCTCAAATAATTACATTCTTTCCCTCAGAGCCAGTAGACCCATGGAGTAAAAAGACAGTCCATTGAAGCATCTTCACTTTGTCAATCAATTTTACCAAAACCAACTTCATATTTTTTCTTTCCTTTTGAATAATAAGGAAATACATGTATCCAAAATCAACATCATGCATTGTTCTTTCCTTTTGAATAATGACGGGCAAAGGAAATAGATACAGAGTCCATAATTTAGACATTCTGACCAACGATCTAATGGGAGCAACAGACGCCTGTGCTTGTGAAAATTATTCTGCTCTAGAAAGTCTCTAGAGACCAAGACGTGTGAAAATTTGCTGATAGTATTATGCAGCCTGCATGCATTTGGAAAGTATCATCTATCCACAGTGTGGGCCATCAGATTAGGGATCCATAATGTGGGATTGCAGTGTGTTGGAGTAATTTGAGACTTAGATTATTGTCCCTTTGCGAATGAAAGAGAAAAAAGAAGCATGGAAGGCGGGAGATTGAGGCCTCTTCTTTTACATCCTGTTTTATATTGTTTTTTGTTGACTATACAATTGTGCCCACATTTTGGACATTTTCCTGGCCTGTTCTGCAAAGTTCTGGACTCTGGAGCACCAATCCATGGACTGTGAAAGAAAATTCAGATATCTGAAGTTTCTTTGATTTCTCCCAGAGAAATACTGATTCATGTACTCATTAAACTTGGTGTATTGATGTCCCTTTTTTCTAGACTTTAAATAAAAATAGCACAGAACTGTGTGGTGCTTTTTATGGTATCCTATTTATTAAATAATTGATTTCTGCTTGGGTGCTGAACATTTCCATCCTATGTTTCAGAATTTAGTTTTTCTTCCTTCACTCCATGCAGGCTGCCTTTGTTCTCTGCCGCCTGTTTAAAGGGGCTGACAAGAAAATTCGAAATTCAAACTGCAATGACATGGATGAGAATTATTTATTTCCTGCTACAAACACTTCATCTCCAGACAAAACACAAGAGGCTGGAGATAGCATAGATCAGATCCCGAGACCACTAAACGAAGGGATTCTGGCTTCTGATAATCGAGGGGACTCACAGTGGTATAAGTCAGTTGATGATGACCTGCAGGCAGAATTTGACCGCTGGCTTGCAGAGGAAGAAGGCAGTGGGATGTCTCCACTTCCTGCATTAAAGGATAGTCAACTTGACCACATGTTGTCTGGTTTGAAAGATCAGAATGCTGGAGAAGTATTGACAGAGGTGAGGAAATCATTTGTATGGGTATTTCTTTGGTCGTACATTCTGAAGAAATTTTAGTAATCTTTCCATCTTTTATTTCTCTTGCTTCTTATAGAGTTAACTATATGGTGCATATCTTTTTGTGATTAAACAAATTGGCTGAAATAACCTGAAGGTTAAATAGTTTGGGTTGATATTTTTGGATTTTGAATAGTGAAATTTGTGTTCAACTTGAACTGACTGGCAATATGCTTTTGATTAGGCTAAGAGTAACCAGAACCAAATAATCCAAAATCTGAACTCAATTACCTTGATTTAAAGAATCCAAAATTATCAACTAAATACCGTAATTTCAATAATCCAAAATTGTGTGAACCTCTTAGATTGGACCCACCTTGATGACGAAATCAAAATCCAACTAATCACATTGTTAACATCATTTGTTTTATCAAGGTGCCAAAAAATCATTTTTGTCAGAGTCTTGTTGGGCCTCATTTGCTTTCAAAAAATTATAAGCATGTGTAAATCATAAAAAATACTTAGTTTCATTTGCAAATGTATTAGAATGTTATAATAATTAATAGAATCATTTATTTGTGTAGGAATGATGTTTTAGGTGGTTGAAGAGTTGTATTAAAAACTATGAAATTGATTGTAAATCTAATAATTTTATGACATTGATTTTACACATTTTACTAGATGCTCATGCATTTTTGATTTATATATAACTTGGGGCGTGTTTGTTTTTCTATAAAACTTTTCACTCTCCACAATTACCTCATTTTTAATTATTTTTTCACGTTTTCCTATACAAACTACCCTACTTTTCGATTATTTTTACACGACTATCCATACAACTAAGGTATCTATTTTATCTTTATTCTCTTTATTCTTCATTATTACTCATATTCTATCACATTATTTTCTCTCATTTCAAAAATTTCTACATTAAAAACTTTTCATCTAAAAGTTTTATCACTTCCCAAATACACCCTTGGTTTCTAGTTGAACAAATAATTCAAATGCAATTGAGTGATTTCATATCATCATCATCATTTAGGTGGACCAAAATAGTGAGGTTCCCATCATATTTTCAAGGGAGTCAATTTCATAGAATCAAATCTTGTACAAGTGAAAATGATAATTAAATGAAGCTAATGGCAATGACAATTTAATGAATCCAATTTCTATGTTGAATTACATTTTCAAATATACTATACAATTTAATTTTTAATTTACAAGTCATTGCTTGGATGTCTAAGTGACTGATGTGAGTGTATGTAAAGTAATATGAATGGAGATCCAGGGTTCAAATGTTGGGTAGAGGTAGTGGTCTCGTTACCCTGCCCTTGGAGTACACCTCCGTCAGGTGCCTGGTCATCCAAGGTGGGTGACACTTAAAAAAATTAATAAAATAATTCATGATTTGATTTTGTCATATTCAAAAGCCAATATCGTGGATGGTTATTTGTGGTATCATGTTGATGGAAATTTAAAATTCTGACATTGCAATAGAAGAATTTTTGTTATTTAAAGTGATAATGCATTTATGAGAACTATTTTTCCAAATTGCATATGAAATTAATGACCTAATTTGGCAATATGGTATCAACCTGAGTTTATTATGAATTTGACAAATTTAGTTTTGTTTGATTTAAGGTTTTTAGAAAATAGTTTCTAGGATGGTTTGGGTAGAGGTTTTCCAAGTTGGATTACGAATAGGTTGACCTGTACTTGATCCTTACTGGGCTGAGATGCCTTTCTAGTTTATTGCATTTATGTTGGAAAACAGATGATGGTATGACTTATGAGACCCATTCTGTTGGATATATTCAACACCAGTCCTTCAAAATTTAATCTTGATAACTATATTGGCTATGTAATTTCTTTAAGAGTTATTTGCTCATACCTATACCTTTTTATATGAATTGTGGTTTTATGTCAATGACGTGGAATTTATTCCAAACATATTTAAAAATTTTGCAGCTAGGCTCATGGCAAGTGTTAACCTCTTGGCTTTTGTAAACCATGACATTTTTGATAAATGTAAGCCACCTGGTATGTTTATTAATGCAAATTTGGTTAAGATGCCACAAATCGCCTTGATTGAATATCTTGGTGGGCTGTCAACCAAGATATTCAATCAAGGTGATTTTTGGTATCTTAAGTAAATACATACTAATGAACATATTGAGTGGCTTTCATTTATCAGAAGTATGATGCTTTACAAAAAGCAAAAGGTTCACACCTGCCATCGGCATAATTTTTTTTTCTTTTTTGATTCGTCTGCCATAGGCATAACTTAATCCATAGGTACGTTCGTAACAAAATTTGTGTCATGGGCATAACTGCATTTTGCGTAAAAAGTCATAGGTATGTTCGCGAATTAACTCTTTCTTTGATGGTAGTGTCTCATCTGCTATAGCCAAGAGAATTCGCAGATGCAAATGAGATCATTAGGTCATGTTTTCTATTCTTGATGGAGCATCTCTTGATGATCAAAACTGTCAGATATCAGCTGTTTGCCATAAAATAAATAAAATAAGAAATTTTTTGTGCCAATCTCAAAAGCTCATGTCAATATGGAAAAGTTTTAACAGGACCAAGATTGAACAGACTTTCATATATATATAAAAAAAAAAATTGAACAGTCTTTATCATGAAAAAAAATCCCGAAATGCTGAAAAAAAGCACACCAGTTCTGCATCCAGAAACTTGTTCTGTTACAGTTATGGTGGAAAGACTTTTGGGCATATATTTCCTCTCCCACAGTATCAACTCAGTCAATCAGTATGCAATCAAGGTACTCAAGATAGTCTTTTCTTGCCTTTTCGTCCTTTGAATTTTTGCTTCCTTGAATTGACTTCAGGTGGGCAAACCAATGGAAACTTTGGAAGTGGACTCTTCAGGCACTAAACTGATGAATGACTACCAGATGATGCTTTTGGATATCCCCTTTGAGGAAGGATTCGTAGATCCACAATTTGCGCATTTTCAGGCTTCCATGGGTGAAAAGGATGGATCTTCCCCTCGGATCAGGGAATGGTTCGATGCAGCTTTATCTGATAATTCAGAAGAGAACGTGCACTATCTAAACTTAATCGAGCAGGATAATTTATATCCAGAGCTTGGCATCAATCAATTGGATTTTATGCCATCTGGGAATACAACCCAATCTTCAGGTCCATTTTCTATTAATTACCCAACGAGGGCAAATCCATGGGAATCAGAGCTGGATTCAAGTGGTGAGGACTCAAAGAAAAGTTTCAGGATGCGACCTGCACGTGGGCCTCATGCAGCAACACTTATTGGTTTTGTTCCAGAACCAGTGAACATCACTGTGACCTCTTTTAGGAAAACTGGATCACGTCGGAATGAACATGCTGGGCCATATCTTTCGTCTGCACCTTACGTTTGCAAGAGCAGAAAAGATGCATCCTGCCAGGGAAGTGCAGATGACAGCAGAACCCATCCTCCCAGGAGTGGAATAAGGATAAGGCCTCGGAAATTGCAGCATTCAGCATCCTTTCACAGATCCACACGAGGTGAAGCTCCTAGAAGGATTCATATACGGATGAGATTTCATAGGCGGAAATCTAGAAATGCAAGTGACTCAAGCAGTAATAAGAAGGAAAATGAGATCAAAGCAGCAATGCATAAGGTGAGAATTCGTTTATTCTTAATGTTTCAAGGAAACTGGAAAATTTGATATCAGTTTTTGGTCTGTCTAATTCCTGTCAAATACCATGTCAGGCTAGGAGAAATTTCCATGATGCTTACATCAAGGGAAAGGAAGCAATAGGACCTGCATGTGCCGATAAGTTTGGAACATTCCATCACCAGGGTATCATCTGTGAGAATAAAGCAATCAATAAATAAAATCTGTAATGGCTGAGTTCATCTGCCAATTATTTGTTCTTATGATTCATTATCTGTTGTATTCATTGGTTTTTGCAGTGAGAGAATTGTCAGCTTCAAAGTTTCGGAAGCTAGCCAGTGAAGCAGCTCATCATCTTGCAAACGAGTTCCATAGAAAAGTGTCCATTATCGTTTCAGAAAGGAGTGGCAAAGACAATTCTCCTGATAAAAACTTGAAGCCCCATAGTGCAGATCGTGATACTGGGGCGGATTGGTCTAGCACTGATCATGTTGGCCTTTCAGAGATAAAACATGAACGTAAAAGTTGGACTAGATCCAGAACTGGTCGAGCATCAAAGCTGAAGGGAGGGAATGACTCTTACATGAAAGAAGAAACAGGCAACCACAGGTCTGATTATGAATCACTGCCAACCAAACTTAATCAAAAGGTTGAAAAGAAGCATGGTATCTTTGAAAAGCACAGACACGGCTTCAGGAAAGTCAAGGTGGAGAAAGAAGTATAGCATCGTATTTTTTTGGATTGCTGTGTGCTAATCATGTTGGACATTGGTTCAAGATAGATGCGCAGTCTTGAGGTGACGGAAGGTGGCATGGTTTTGTGACATGCATGCAGTCAAATCCGTCGTAGAATAGGTGGTCTTGTGAAGACCATTTGTAAAGTTTGTGTGCATATATAGAAGTCATTGTCATATCTAATGAATGGTACATGTTATTTTAGAGGATTAAAACTTCTGTTTCTTGTATTTGAGCGTAATATATACGCACATAATTTTCATTTCTAGCTCAATGCACTTTCGCAACATTCCTTTGCTTTGCTTTCCATGATTTCTTTGGTCATACGAGTCATGATGCTCTGTAGAGTATGCTCGAATTTATGGAGTTGGACAGGGAAGTCGGTATAAATTTTCGATTTGGACTGATGTTTATCTTTCCTCGCTTGAACTTGAACATTGACCATCGTAGTCATAACACTTATTTTTTATTTTTTTTGAAAGTTATTTCATAAGATAGTTAATTTAGGTGCGTATTATCTATAAATTAAATTTTGCCAATTTTGGAGATGTTTATATATTTATTATATATATTTTTTGATATGGATACTATATTTCATTTACCCACAAAACGAATTCATGTACAAAAAGTTTACAATGTGGTCCACACGGACGAAGCAGATTTTGCCAAAAAGTGAGCTGGCCTATTGCCATTACGCAAGACATGAAGGTATCTGACAGATGTAAGATGGGATGTATTTTATAATTTTAGATATAGAGGTATTGTGAATATTTTTGTTTTTGTATAAAATGACCATAATACCCTTGTGTTTAAAAACATAAAATAAATATGAACTCCCACTAAGAGAGGAGGGAAAAGGACAGAGGAAAAAGAAAGAAAGGACGAGATCTCTAATTATCCTCACAACATTCTGTCCATCTAGTAGTATACAGTGCTCTATTGGAAGGGTTCACTCTATGAAAAAGGGGCCCTCTTAGCAGGCTGGCTAGTGTGAACTAGACTAACGCATACTGTAATTGTAAAGAAAGACTTCAATAGTGAAATCTTGAGGTCTCCAACTCCCATCTGTGGTTTTTTGGGTCGATCTCACTATTAAATTGACTCTTTTCCACGTAAATTTCATTTCCACAAGCACCATTTAATTCCATCACATGATGATGATCTAGACCTTGATTTATTTTGAGCTAACCCTTGACCAAAATTGAGATCTATCATTTGGCGCCATCTATAGAATAATTTGTTAAGCAGCCTCAAACACTTAGCTTGAATTGGCTACCTTTATTAGGTAAATATCACATTAGCAGAGGATTGAGCAGCAACCAAGGAGATCAAAAGTCCAGAGCAAGGACAACAAATGAAAAGACGTACCATGAGCAGAAAACCACAATCCTTCGGCCTCATTGGAATGAATACCTCTCAAATCCGTCACATGACAAAATAACTGCTATTAAATAATATAACCAAATAAATTTTGATTTAAATATCAAAATGGGCCCATCCAATAGATTCCCATGAAACTAGGTTTCACTAGAGTGTGACCCTTGTTATATATTTAAAGTTAATATAAGACATTATATTTTCATTGATACAGCATCTTACCTAAATATATCTCAATGATTTGGAACTATTTAATCAAAATTATTTGATTTTAAATTTCGAATTGTTTAGATTATTGAATTTAATATGCTTTTCGTATTATTCGGTATGTATGGGCTAGAACTAACTCAAATCAAAGCAGATTGTAATAAGGTCTCGGATTAAACCCGAATTCATTACCTAAAACCCGTTCCACATCAACCAGACCGGGTCACCCAAACCGAGCTGTACCCGGGCGTGCTTCACTTCGTTGATGTGCGCTTGAGGATGGATTGCCGTTGCAGCTAGGCGTCTAGAAAATGACAAGAAGCCGCGCGTTGGTCGCTAGTGCTTGGAAGAAATCCTTGGATGTTGCGCCATGTGTAGCGACCGTCGTGCATTGCTATTTGCGACGAAAGGGATTGCCTACTGATGCAGAAATCGTTTTAAAAACAAACAATGACAGCCGTCCGTCCGTCCGTCCGTCCTTTATCCGTATATTAAAATGAGAACACTTCTTGGATTTTGGGCCATTTGTCGCATGCCTGCATAAGTCGGAGTCACACGTAGTGTGATTGTTAATAAGTAAAAATTGTAAGTTAAAATTTTTTAATTTAAAATTTTTCACTCTCTACAATTATCCTATTTTTTAATTATTTTTTCATATTTTTCTATACAACTATCCTACTTTTCAATTATTTCTACACAACTACCAACACAACTAACCTATCTATTTCAACTTTATCTTATTTATTTCTCATCATTACTTCTATCATATCACATCATTTCACAACTTCTACTCTCTACAACTTTTCATCAAAAGTTTTATCCATTCCTAAACACACCCATAATCAGAAGAGTCCGTCCGTGATCAGCTTATCAGAATTCAGAAATAGAAATTACTCATCCTTAATATCTTATCCAGTTATCCTCATAGATATTCGAAATCAACGATGCACGTCCTTTTTTTCTGCGGCGTCTAATCAGCAGAATCTCCAAGAATCTATATTTTTAGTCGATTCTTAAACGCTAGTAAAAAGATACTAAAAAACAAGCAGATATGGATAAGCCAAGGTCTTATGCAGCTGTAAAATATTAAAAGAAGAAGAAGCATTGGTTCCACTTCGCTGTAATATGGAATGTATACGTGAAATGTGAAATCATATTATTTTTGCCTGTGCGTGTAAGAGGCGTCGTGTGGTAAGCCCGTTGAGCGGTTTTTGATCTTCATATTCCATCATTGTGTGCAGGTTTTCAATGTGCCCCCTTTGATGGGATTATTTACAGCTTTCCCTTTATGGGGATATTTATGGATTTCTCCCCGTATGGAAGTATTTGGGGACATTTGTTAATAGGTCGGAGTATGGAAGCATCAGGGAACGTTTGTTAATAGGTTGTGGGAAATATGGGTGGGAAATAGTGGGGGTACGGAATTTAAGGCACCTCGTTAATCAATCAATCATCATATTTTTTCATTTTTACCCATGTATTCTAATAATTTTCTGTATCTAACTATCTTCCAACAAACCTATTTATTCCAACTTTACCCTTATCATTTCATATCAATCACACAATTTTCAAAATATTTCATTTTCTACTCCCACCGAATACCTTATTTTCCACAACTTCCACCTTCCCAAACGCCCCCTTTATTAGAATATCCTTTTATAGTTTCAAAGTTATGAGTGTACTTGAATGTAATATCAATTGTAACACTGCACAAATACAAATAAAAAAATAACAAAAGATTTTAGAAAAGTTAAGAGTGTGTTATGATATGATAAAGGTAATCATCATTAGTTTTTTCATGACTTAGGTGGGATAAGATGATAATGTATTTTGTTGTGTTGAGAACAAAAACAGTCATATAAAAATTGAAAAAAAAAGTTATATCAATTAAAAAGTAAAGCATTATTCTTTGAATATCCAAAAGTCTATGTACAATTAAAAAAAATTCAATTTTATCCTTCTTTCATTCTCATTGACTTCTAAAAAATAAGTTTCTTACAAATCAAATATGAGCATGTGCCCCATGTGAAAAAAAACAAAATTAATATAATAAATTTTGTTTTAATTATATATTAAATTAAAGCTGTTACTTTAACATTGAATTCGCTAAGTATTCATAGTAATGGAGGTAGTGATTTTGTAAATTATTATAATGTTTTAATCTATGTAACTCCTTTTATTTTTAATATTTTAATGTTTAATATAAAATATACAATGCACTTCATTTAGTGCACTTAGCATCATTTTTATTATTATAAGAGTCTTTTCGTTTATTTAATATCACTGTGCATGAGTCTTATTTACAAATGTATAAAATAAAAAAATTAAAATAGTTTAATATTAAATATTAATTTTAGATTCATATTTTTAATAATTAAACCATCTAAAATATCATTTTATGAGTAAATGATTCTATAACATATTATTATATTCTAATACTTATATAAGTAAATCTAAATATTTTTCATAATTTATCCATAAATATATGTTTTTTTAGCAAATGTGGTTTATAAATTTTTTTAATCTTTTTTTATCGTATAATTCCTTTTGATGACCAAGGGCATGTTTGTTTATGATAGAAACTTTTATACTTAAAATTTTTAAATCTAAAATTGGGGGGAGGGGGGGTGTGTTTGCAAACAAAAAAAAATTCAATTAAAACTTTTCAATCTTTACAACTATTCTATTTTTTATTTTTTAAATCTTCCTATAAAACTACCCTATTTTTCAATTATTTCTACACAACTACACGTACAATTAACGTATCTATTTTAACTTTATTATCTTTATTCCTCATCATTACCTTGATCATATCACATCATTTTTTACCAATTTAAAAACTTTTACACAAAAAAATTTCATCAAAAGTTTTAACACTTCCCAAAGACACTCTTGACAAAATCAATTTAAAATTTTTTACTATCATAACTATAATATTTTTTAATTATTTCTTCACATCTTCTTAATTCTCATATAACTATCATAATTTTCAACCGTTTCTACACAACTATCCATACAGCTAACTTATCTATTTTAAATTTATTCTCTTTACTTATCGTTATTACCTTAATTTTTTCAAATAATTTTCTATCAATTTTAAAACTTTTATACAAAAAATTATTTATCTAAAAGTTTTATCATTTTAAAATACACCCTAATCAACTAATGGAAAACTTCAGAGGAGAGATAAAAAGCTTTTCTACCCAAATCTAAACCTTAACCGCTTATCTTACACACCCTTACATATATTCACGTCAACCACTTGGCAACCCAAATCGTAATAACATGTGAACGTATCTGGTTTGGATGAAATTTGGTCTCCTAATTGAACAGATTATATTAACGAAACTTGGTCTCCTACAAGAAATAAATTTTCATCAAACAACAAAATTTTAAAATTGAAACAAGTTACATAGCTGAGAGGCCTTTTTTATATAACTTTCATATTTTAAAATAGTTATGATCAGCCTTTTAAATTTTGATACAATGATAAAACAATCTTTAAACAATATGTCGGTTTGATTTTGATTTGGTAATCCATGCGATACATAGTTGGGCAAGGATAAATACAAACTCAATAGATCATTAGAAGTTTGTTACGACCCACCTAACTATTCCATGATGGTGATTTGGATACCCCAACGACATAAAAGGTTAACATATACGATGAACAAGTTGAATTTGTTAACAAAAATAATAATAAAGGAAAATGATTTAGGGAAACCGAATGATTGATGTTTCCCCACTTAGGCAGCAAATTCTTTTTGTTGGTCGGTACATATTTATATTCATCTTAATTTATGTTATAATTAAATCCTAAGTCACTTTTATAATTTTTACAAATAAAGGAAAAACATATTCCGATCTATCAATTCAGTAGATACCAATCTCACCTAGTAAAAAATAAGACACAACTCCCATGTAAAGGGGTCAGCGCCCCCTATCCCCAACTGCTTTGGGGCAGCAAATTCTTTTTACTTTAACGTCAGCAACAAAATTCTACTTTCAACGTCCAGCATAGGGGTGGGAATCGGGGCGGGTCGGGGTGTGCCCAACCCTGACCCTCCTTTTCAAAAATCTTGTTTGACTCTTATTTTTATACCGGGTCCTGACAAAATCGGTTTGACCTTTACTTTTTTCTACTAGGTCTCGGGACAAAATCCGAGTCGGTATCGGGTCAATGGGTCGGGTAAAAAGGCGGGTCAAGTAAGAAGTTTTTAAACATTTATAAAATTATCAAGTATAAAGACAAATTTATATTAAATTTAACCACTATATGCTTGAATCTATTACTAATCAGTCAAAATAAAATATAAATAATTAAATAAAACATGAGTATTAGCATTGAATGAGGTTTTTCTTTTTAATGTGAAATATAAGAACACGGGTCAACAGGTAGGTCCCCCCTGACCCGCCCCGCCAACCTTTTAAAAAAATCAGAATCTGACCCACCCCGCCCCGACCCGCCTTTCTTTAAAAACATCAAAAAACCGACCCGCCCCGCCGGGTACGCAATCCCAACCCGCCCCGGTATTAAATAGGGACGGGGCGGGTCACGGGTCGACCCACCCCGATTCCCGGCCCTAGTCCAGCACCATAAAAGGTCCCTTTCTTGAGCTCTCTCCAGTCCATTTCTCGCTCGCTCGCGCTCTCGACATTCTCGCAACGCAAGAGCTAAACAGACAGAGGAGAAGAGAAGAGAATGGGCGCAGAAGCAGAGAAGGGCCAGGACGATGGAGCATCTCCTCCTGCTCCTCTTCCTCCTCCCACCACCAAATACCGCTTCAATTCCCCCCTCGTCCAGGTCGCCCTCATCGGCCTCGTCTGCTTCTGCTGCCCCGGCATGTTCAACGCCCTCTCCGGCATGGGCGGCAGCGGCCAGGTCGACCACTCCGCCGCCAACAACGCCAACACCGCCCTGTACACCACCTTCGCCATCTTCGGCATCCTCGGCGGCGGCATCTACAACATCCTCGGCCCCCGCCTCACCCTCTTCGCCGGCTGCTCCACCTACGTCCTCTATGCGGGTTCCTTCCTCTACTACAACCACTTCCACCACCAGGCCTTCAACATCATCGCCGGCGCCATCCTCGGCATCGGCGCCGGCCTCCTCTGGGCTGGCCAGGGCGCCATCATGACCGCCTACCCCCCGCCCGGCCGCAAGGGCACCTACATCTCCCTCTTCTGGTGCATCTTCAATCTCGGCGGCGTCATCGGCGGCCTCATCCCCTTCGTCCTCAATTACCACCGGATCGAGGCCGTCTCCGTCAACGACGGCACCTACATCGCCTTCATGTGCTTCATCGCCGCCGGCACCCTTCTCACGTTCTCCATCCTTCCCCCTTCCCGCGTCGTTCGCGACGACGGCACGCGCGCCACCAATGTCAAGTACTCCAGCGTCTCCACCGAGGCCGCTGCGATCCTCAAGCTCTTCCTCGACTGGAGGATGCTGCTCATCATCCCGGCCTCCTGGGGAAGCAATTTCTTCTACAGTTACCAATTCAACAATGTGAACGGGCTCATGTTCACCCTCCGCACCAGTGGCTTGAACAACGTCTTCTATTGGGGGGCGCAGATGCTGGGATCGATTGGGATTGGGTATGTGCTTGATTTCACCTTCAAGAGCCGGCGGGCGAGGGGTTTTGTGGGGATTGGAATCGTGGGGGTTGTGGGGACTGCCATTTGGGCCGGTGGGCTCGCCAACCAGCTGAATTATTCCTTCAATGACCTGCCGGAGAAGCTGGACTTCAAGAACTCCGGGGATGACTACGCAGGGCCTTTTGTGCTCTATTTCTGTTACGGCTTGCTGGATTCCATGTTCCAGAGCATGATTTACTGGGTCATCGGCGCTTTGGCCGACGATTCCGAGACTCTCAGCAGGTGCGTTATGTATCCCTATTTTCTTTTTCTCATCTCTTGTTCGTTTCCCCCCATTGACCCTTCATTTGTTGATCTTGTCTCTTTTTTACTTTCCCCATAGACCCATCAGTTGTTATTGATCCAAGCTCCATTGGGATTGATTCCTTGGAATTTGCAAAGGAATCTCTTACTTACTTTAATGACTTAATGGAATAATTTCTGGCATTCAAACAGTTCATTGTATTTAAAAATTTACTCTTAGCTTCGGATGGAGTTATAATATTAATAGAAAGGTTGGCGGGACAACGAGTAACTTTTAGGCGATTTACTTTGGTGACCCACTAAATTGTTTATAATTTTTATCCATTAAATCATTTGACCAATGGATTCACTTGTATTTCCACATGAAATTTTGAAAAATAATAATTCGAGTTAACTTTGACCTAAAATTATAGATGGTAGGCCCTTCTGCAGTTCATCCTTTGCTTCTTGCCTCTTTCTGTCTTTGTTGTCATTGATTGCTAAATAAGATTATTGGCTTGATGTTGCAGGTATAGTGGGTTCTACAAAGGGTGGCAGAGTGCGGGGGCAGCTGTAGCTTGGCAAGTAGATTCACACAAGACTCCGCTGATAACACAGCTAATTCTGAACTGGTCCCTCACTACAATTTCGTATCCACTGCTCATCTTGTTGGTTGCATTGGCTGTGAAAGATGAAAGCCACGTTGATGAGGAGACAGCAGCAATTGATGATGCCTCCAAAACTTCTGCTCCTCCTGCAAAGGAGCGAGACTTGAATCTCTAAGAAAAATTCACCTCTCCTGGTGTCCTTTTGGGTGCGTGTGACAATAGCAATAATGTCATTGTCCTCGGTTGGGTGTTCAAATTTGGGTGTTCGATCTGTAATATTTTGGGTGATGGTATATTTTTTATTTAAAAATTGCCAATATTTTTATTTGTTGACATATGCTTTTGCCGATCTCGGACCGGTCATTTCTCTCCTCTTTTATGTTGTTTACACTAGGCCTGCCTTAGTTGTTCCTTTCTAGGCATATATATTGAGCCCTTCTCTGTGTAATCTCGTTCCATTAATGTGATAGCACACTATGCAAAATATGCACATTTCTGGTGGGAAAACACCCCGATCATTCCTCCCATAAACAACCTCAATCCTTCTATTATAAATGCAGAAATGCCACAAAGACCCAAGATGGTACAGCTATAATGTTCGCATTGGATGAGTTGATGCAGCTTCAAGAAGTGCAGATGCCCATGAATTTGATTGATAAGCCGCCTCAAAACTAATGTACTGGCTTTCAATGCAAGTACACATGCCGCTTGAGTAATAAAGAGATGAATAAAAAGATCGTTTCCACCAAAATGCAAACTAAATAAATTATAATCTAATATCAAAAATGCCACTTAAAAGTTGATTCAAATAATATGATATTATAATGATGAGAAAAGAAATAACTAAGTCTAAAGTAATGAGAGTGGTAATTGACAACGATTAATGGAGGCGAGCTTAAGTATTAGGGGACTTCGGGTTGTGATTTCTCTCTCCTCATTTCACATGAACTTCTAATTTTTCTCTATTGATTTTGTAAGGTGGATTATTAATCTAAGGCACTATGTTAATTATACATGTCTTCTAGCATATATAATCCTAACAATTATCTTCCAAACTCTATATCCCTATAAGAATGAAGGTAGATTCTTGCATTTTTAATAAGCCTTACACATGATTACATGAGATTAGTTAATACATTCCTATCTAGACTAATAAACCAACTCAACCAATAGCCAAGATACAAAAAACCTAGCATAGAAAGATGAACTCACGCCATTCAACCTAGGTCCCACCTAGAGCTATCTTTTCCAAGGATTAGAAAGGCGCCCACATCATTCTACAAGATTGCCAAACTCATAGAAGCATTAAACTCAAATTAAATGAATAATCCAACTATAGAAATAAAATATGAAGTCATGAATACATTTTGAGTTCCATCACAACCCTAAGCTCATGATTAACATAGCAAAATCTAAGAAAAAAATTTCTCCAAACACATATCCATCAAAAGCTAGAAGATAAGGAGCAAATAAGAAAGAAAGAAAGAAAAGAGAAAGGAAGGAAAACCCAAGTGGATTCATTTTCTTGATGCTTCTTATTCTATTCTCTTGTCCTTTAACTTTCAAAGGCATCTCTCCTTAGCCTCCTTTCTCTTTCTCTCCCCCTTCATGCCCCAATGAGTCTTTCTCAAAAAGCTCTAAATAGCCCCTTTTATATCAAGTGCCTTGCACATATAAAATTTGGACCCGCACAAATTGGCGTCATGGCCGCATGGCCTCAACTCAGAGCCACGACCCCAGATTGCTACACAAAATCCGTTTAAAAACCTGAATAAAATCAACTCGGCTCTCAGCTTTCTCGGCTTTGAAGCGTCGCTTGCTGGCTGGCTAAAAGAGATAGAACAACCGGGCATCCTACACTCTCTTTCAGTCTCATAGTCTATTCCGTCATTCTCCATCTTTATTCAATACCAATAAGATTCCGACATGACCCGATCAATTCGATCAGGCACTCCTTCTTCATTGTGACTTTACGACTGACTTCTTTTGGATGTTTATGGGAAGTAACGTTTAAGGAATCGTTCGCTTATGGGAAAATCTCCTTTACCGTCACAATCTTCGATTCTATAGGTCCCGTTTGTGTACACTGCTTGAACCACGTACGGGCCATCCGCGTCCGCCTGCGGTGCGGTAAGGCACCACCCTGTTGTGCCAGCAGCCAACTCCGGCGTGTCAGCTTAGTTATCCTCATCAAGCCACGTCACTTGATGTCTAGCTTCCCAACCGGTAGACGGTTCCTTTTCCCCCAGATCAATGAAGAAGGGAGAAGTCAGTTGATTCTTCCGAAGAACCGGAAGCGAAGCGCTATGCCGGGGCGGGGAGACGGTTTGCCTTCTTTCCTATGGCTTTGCTCCCTCATGTGCATCCAAAGCATTTCGACTTTGAAGATGCTTTACCGCTCCAGTAGCAAACGATGTAGTTATTATCGCTAAATGGCTCAGCATAGATAAACTCCGTATTCCTCAGCAGATAGTTGTAGCGATCCTTCGAGCAGACCGAACGTATGCTTCTCTCGAACAAGAACCAGAAGTACATCTTTTCTTGAGGCTTCATGGCAGTAATGGGACCTATGACCAATTGGGATGGAGAGCGGCTATGATGAACTAGAGAAGGGGAGGACCCGAACCTAGCGATCTCTGCTCGTACGTAGACCAAAGGAAGTATGGGTGATCCCTAAACACCAATGAGCATTCCATTCTCCTTCGCAGAAGGCATTCTACCTAATAAGGCGGATACTTCCGACCCCGCTTGGACGAAACTGCCCAACCGGAGAGCGGACAGCTAATGCGTTCCACTTATTGAACAGGGTCTATGGTCGGTCTGTGACCCCTGGATGCCGAAGGCGTCCTTGGGGTGATCTCGTAGTTCCTACGGGGTGGAGACGCCTCATTCCTGGGACCCACCGCCCAGTCCGTGCTTCTCTGTAGTATTCATGGTGGTATGGATTCCAGGCGTGGAGGATACGGGAGCGAGTGAGGATTGACACTCCTTTCTACGCCGACCAGCCTGCGAAACGAAAGAGTTGGATTGCTGGGAGCGTTAGGGCGTAGCGGCCCACCTTTGCTCCAAAAATCCCGGCCGGGTTTCGTACGGAGATTTCCTGAGCCCCGTCGGTTCTGCATCGTACCGCACTATGGGAGGGGTCCGTACCTCCTTTAGATGGATCCCCGTGCTCCTAATGTAGAGCTCGAACTATGGTGTCGGCTGATGCGCCTGCTAAGAAAGCTCATAGTATTAGTATAGGATACCATTCCGAGACTTCCGTCGATTTCGAAGGAACGAAAAAGCACCCAGCGCTCCTTTTTCTTGATTATAGTCTGGTAATCTATTGTCCAGCCAAGTCAAGATCTTAACAACGATCATTCATTTATTTAAGAATGGAGCTCTCCATCGTTCACCTTGCTACATCCAAGGATCGACGGAAGTGCCCAGTTTCACCCATAGAATGACCAAAGTCTCGGTGGTTAAATGTCCACCTGTGGTTGGTCGTCTCAGTCAGAGTGTTGAAGGGGGGGCTCTTTGAATAGTTGGGGTTGCGGCCTTAGTTTAGAGTCATAGCCTTAAATGGCATAAATCTCAACTGTAGTTCTCTGGACACTCTAGGGCCATGACTTCAATTGGGGCAGTAGCCTCATATGGCATAAATCTCAATTGCAACTCTCTGGACACCCTCATACTTCATTCTTTGTATTTTTTCCAAATCAAGTTCTCCCACCACAAGCTTTGTTTTACCCATCCTTTTTCACCCATAAAAGTGTTCGCAATCTCACTACAAGTGCATTAGTCATAGATTTTAGTATATAAATTATCAATACTCAGGAAATTCGGGACTTAGAACTTTATTTTTCAACATTTTTATATTAGATATCAAGAGAGTAAAGTGGAATAGAAAATAACAAAGAAGAAAGAGAAAATAGAATTTAGACGTAGATAGAAAACGAGAAAACGGGGATGCAAGTACCTAGAGTCTAGGGTTTCACATACGTCTTTTGTAACAGGTAGTGGTATAATTATTTAATCCAGATTGTTGGTCCCGAGTTGATGGCAAAACCCAAGAGGGGAGGGGTGAATTGGGTATTTAAAAATTATATCTTAAACAGAAGCTTATCCCCGGATTAATCCAGTCCCCTTAATGGAGAAATGAAATGGAAAGCAATATAAATAGCAGAAGTATAAATCAAGCACACAGGAATTTTATAGTGGTTCGGGCAACCTCCCTACTCCACTCTTCCAAGCTCACACTCTTTGTGACTTGGGTTCCACTATTGTATTCTCTTAATACAATTAGAGCCACTGCTCTCTTCTAGATTCCAGCTCTAGGTGGCATCAACAAAACACAGCACAAGTAGGTGATGAGTCACACTCCAAACACACACTACTTTGCTTATACTTGATCTTAGTTCCTCAAACTAAATCAAGTTTAACACATACAACAGAAAGAATAGGAAAACTACACTTTACAGATGTGTAGAAGCAGTTTGGCGCAGAGAAGAACTTGTTGAAATGGCTTTGTATGATCAGTAGTTGAGCTCTTGCAGTTTGAAGCAAAGTTCTTCCTCTTTAGTTGGCTTGATCTCTTTAAAGCTCTTGTAGATGGTAGTTATGCACTCTTAATGATTTTCAGCTTCTTCCCTCGTCCACCATGAATGCTATTTATAATTTTGGAGGGAATCCGAACGTTAGAGGGTAGGTGGCGCGCATTTAATGCGCCAACGTTCGAATAAATTTCGACCGTTGCGACCCAAGTCGCATGTGGAGTCGACTTCGGATGCGACTTCGCCCAAGTCGCAGATGGAGTCGACTTCAGGTGCGACTTCGCTTCACCGTCGCAACTTCAAGTTTCAGTCAGGGTCGACTTGGTCATCAACTTGACCCAAGTAGCAGGTGAAGTCGACTTCGGGTGCGACTTCACCTTGTCAGGTTCCAAGTCTGAGTCTGAGTCGACTTTGGCTTTCGACTTCAACTCAAGTCGATCATGGAGTCGACTTGGGTTGCGACTTGACTTGGTCTTTGCAAAATATGCTTTGTTCTTCATTTGATCTTCCTCTATCTTGCTTGGCTTGTTTCCTTGATGATTCTTAGGAGAGCCTGAGTTTTGAATCATGCGCCTTGTTTTGCATTTGACTCAGTTGGTCTTTAAAACTTGATAGACTTGATTTGATCTTGATCTTGAAGCTTTGCTTTGATCTTGAGTGAGGGATTCCTTGAATAGGCTTTGAAACTGCATCTTTGAAGTTTGAACTTCTCAAGTCGAAGTTGGAGTCGACCTCGTCTGCGACTTCGCCCAAGTCGCACCTGGAGTCGACTTCGCCTGCGACTTCGTCATGTCCGTTTCCACTTTTTCAACTCTGGACGCTTGAAGTCGATGCTGGAGTCGACTTCGTCTGCGACTTGGTTTCCTAAGTCGCACCTGGAGTCGACTTGGCCTGCGACTTCACTTGCTTGTTTTCTATTTTCAATGCTATCCACCTTTTGCCATTTGAAGTCGCTTGTGAAGTCGACTTAGGTATCGACTTCACCCCAAGTCGAAGTCCAAGTCGACTTGGTAATCGACTTGACTTCTTTGTTTTCCTTAAACACTTGGCAAACTCATTAGTACACTTTATATACTCAAATTAGTCTTTGTTTAATCATCAAAACTTATGCTTTGGTCAATTTGTTTTGTTTTGAACATTGTTTCCAACACAGATATTGTTTGTTAAAGGAGAACAAACCCTAATTTACCTTTACACTTCTCTCGAAACCTACAAGGCGTACCCTAATTTTTTTTATCACTTATTCTCATGGGATTAAGTTAATTATAATTTATTAAATTTTATAGCTTGTTCATGAAATTCCTTAAGATTATCATGTCTATTCTAATGGTCTTAGATTTCAATGGTTAATATTTTGATTATCGTATTTTTAGATTTTCACCTCTCAGTTACATCATCTGATACATGGAATAATGTTAATGCACGGACATATGTACAAAGCAAATATTACAAACACAATATATTAAACACAACAATATCCATCATAAATAAATCATGGATTAATTGCGTTGCGCAATTCAGCTACATGCTGGATTTGGAGATATTTAGACGGCTGAGATCTGAATTTCTAGACGGCCTGGATAGTTTAATTGTTTGAACGGCTGAATTTCTGAACATGATATTTTCTGTTGCTTTAATTCATTGAACGCAAAGCCTGGATTAAATGGACATGATATTTTGGGCATGATCTGATGGCAAAAATCAACAGCTGGAATTGCACATCTGCTGATCACGTGATTTTTGGCTGCTGGATTTAAATGGACGGTGTTGATTTTGTTCGTGGGGCCTACTGGATTTTCTGGACATGATCAGATGGGCGCCTGTAAATTAACTAGGCTGGACGGCAAGATTTGCTGCTGCAGATGGAAGATTTCTGGCCGTTGGATTGAATTATCTGGCCGGTGATGTTCAGATGTTGGGGCGTTGCTTTTTTGCTGCTTTCACGGTTCAGATTGGCATATTTCTGGTGGGCCCCGCTTGTGATCAGCTTGCTGGACAACTGGATGGATTTTGGACGGTGGGGATTTATTTGGACGGCTGTGAATTGTGATTTTGAGAAGCGGACAGCTTGGAAAAACATGGACGGTGGAAATTTTGTTTGAATTTTTGCATGCTTTCTGGTGTGCTGAAATATGGACGGTTGAGATGAGATTAGATAAATTTGATGGTGGGCCCCACTCCTGGACTTGCTAATCTGCAATAAAAATGTAATTAAATTATTAATTCAACAAATTCATCAACAGGTTATTAATGAAGAAATATTTCAAGTTCATTTCATGGCAATAAATAAAATGTAATTTCAAGCCAAAAGATTACCAAAATTATTTAAGTAACTTGAAATTAATATCTAATATCCAATTATGGCAAATACATATTTTAAATAAAATTTCACATTAAACTTAATTAATTACCCACCAAATTAGTACAAAAATATCCACAAAATATATTATTAATCCACAATTATCAAAAACCAAATGTAAACAATTTTAAAAGCTTTCAAATAATAAAAGAAAGGTAAACACACTAAACAAATGTAAAATAAGAATAATTAACTCCTAAATCACAACTGGAATGCAACTGACTCAACTAACAATTCTGTATGAATTAAACTCAAAAATAATGCAAATCTCTTAGACTAGTCAATTAATATATCTCAAAATAATGTAGATAACTCTATTTTCATAGAGTTATCACATTCCTGGAATTAGTATGTTGCTGGTCCTCGAGCAATAACCTACAACATAAGCTAACAATCTGCCTCAAAGTCAGCTTTCAGTGAATCATAGCCAATGCAATCCATTACGCTCATTATGAACTTTACAGTAATACATGGTTAGGATAAACATTATAGTAACTCTATCAAGTAACAATTGGCTTCATAATTATTTTGCATCCCTATGACTGTGTGCAAGAAAATTCTTCAACATTCACCACATATCATCTCACTCTATTTATCAAATGCAAAGGTTTTACACAGCACAAGTTTCAATATTGGCACTCAAAACCTTCAGCTTAGCCTTGCTATGTTGTCTCATTGATCAAAAGGACTTCTCGGATAGATATGACAGCAAAATAGATGAATCAAATCTCTAGCACTATTTTATAAAAACCTATTCCAGCCCATAAAATTGAGTCATTATTGTAAACATTTGCGCACATGCACAATACCCCAAAACTTGTTGCTTTTCTTCCCCTCATCATATTTCAAAATATCTAGGGAGATTTTTTTTTTTTCTTTTTTGGGTAAAATGAAGCTCTCTTGCTACGTTCTTTCTTTTCTTTTTTTTTTTTTACACGAGCCTTGCTATTTATAAATATAAGTCCTAGTTACTAAGCTTGGGTTGTTCATATCCTTCACAACTTCTTTATACAAAACATATGCAACTTTGATTCCATATCATTTGTAAGTTCAATAATGAAAACATGGGGGAAAATGTCAGGCTCAAACATTCGCAAAAAATGCCTTCATCATCTCATTAGAACAATTTAGCAGAAGATTAAGCTAACGGATTCCATTTCCAACTTTTGAGCATCTAGTTTACATGTCATTTACAAATGATAAATAATTAAAAACATTATGGAATTTGAGGTGAAAAATTCATCGAGCGGCCAAAGTACCCAGCTAATTGATATGAATTATTATGAAGATCCATCGTCCCATGTACTAAAAACTGTAGCGCAATATCTCATAAAAGAAAAGTCAGATTGCACAACATGAATTATTGCAAGCTTATTACTGAAGCATTAAATTGTCAATATCATGCAAATCCTATAGATATGATGCAATAAACAGACTAGGACACACACAAAACAACAAATCACAACCCCCAAACTTGAAAGGCGTAGTGCGCTCACCGCACAAAAACAACCTCTATAAATGAGACTCCCCTAAGCATCAGGCTGCATGTCATCCTGTTCCAGAATCATTTCCTTCATCTCCAGTGTCAACCTCCTCATTATCAATGTCTAGCTCGAACTCTCAGAACTATTGGAGAAGTGTAGGAAATGTGGGAAGGTGGCTGATGTCCATGCCTGATTGTTGGGCCATGCTCTAGAGAATAGATTGAGTGGCCACAGTAACTTGGTGGCTTCCTCAATTCCATGATTTAGTTTGGAAAGCTATGTGAATCATATGATAATGCTCACGGAACACGACGCTTAGGAATTTGGTGAGAGGATAGAGCAATACCTCCAGCAAATGATGCAGGATTTCGAGGTAAGCATGAAATAAAATTGGCATCAATAACTGGTTGGCGAGAAAGTAACTCTTCGGTAGGTGCCCAAGGGATGTTTGCCTTAGTGTTGCGATGGGGTGAAGCATGGAGCCCAAAATTTTGAAGGAGAAATCTGTAGCCATCTGTTGATTTTTCCAAGTCAAAGAAAAAAGCTCATTCCAAGCTTTCTGTGCTGCTAACACTCTTTATGGTGTTGAAGCCCTTTGGAACCAAATGATGGGTCACGAATCAAAAATAGAAAAATATGAGGGTGTTTTCTTTTCAAAATATTGGGGCTAACGCTATGGCTCTAAACTAAGGCCAAGGCCTCCAAATTATTTTTCATCACTGGGCAAAACGACTCCATAGCTCTAAGTTAGGGCCACAGCCTCAAAAGCAAAACTTGTATTTCGACAACTTCTTCATAATGCTGCTCTCAATTAACTTGCAACTCATCCAATTCTTCATGTTTTCATCACCTTGCACAAAATTATCTACCAAAATGATGTTAATGGGTTGCCTCCCATTTAGCACTAAGTTTAAAGCCGTCAGCCCGACTTTCCATTCTCACACGGGTTCACCAATGTGATCTTTTTCTTTTCCCGATTTAAAATTCCACCATATAATGTTTGAGCCTTTGTCCATCCACAACTTGTTAGGCTCTTCATTGAACACCTCCACCACATCACATTCATAGGCCTTCACCACTGTGAACGGTCCTGACTAATGAGACTTGAGTTTGCCCAAAACTAACCTTAACCTTGAATTATAGAGCAACACCTTCTGTCCTGAAAAAAACTTTCAAACAACAATCTTGCTATCATGCCATTTCTTCACTTTTTCTTTATATATATTGGCATTTTCATATGCTTGAAGGCAAAATTTATTAAGCTCATTTAGTTGTAATAATCGCTTTTTGCCAACTTATTGTAAGTCCAAATTTAACTTCTTGATAGCCCGAAATACATTATGTTCAAGCTCTAAGGGGAGATAACAAGCTTTGCCGATACAAACTAATATGGGAATATTCCAATGGGTGTCTTGAAGGTAGTGTGATAAGCCCAAAGCGCATTGTCAAGCTTAATAGACCAATCTTTTCTTGAAGGGCATACAATCTTCTCCAAAATCCGCTTCAGTTCTCTATTGGACAATTCGGCTTGACCATTTGACTACGGATGATAAGCTGTGGTAACTTTGTGGTAAACATCATACTTCTCAAGCAATGCTGAGAATTGCCTGTTGCAAAAATGAGCTCATCTATCACTAATAATAGCATGAGGTATGTCAAAGTAAGTGAAAATCATTTTCTTGAGAAACTTGGTAACAACCCTAACATCATTAGTGGGGGAGTGACTGCTTCAACCCACTTAGAAATATAGTCAACCGCTACCAAGATATATTGATTTCTAAATGACAGGATGAATGGACCCATGAAAACAATACCTCATACATCAAACAAATCCACCTCTAGGATGCTTGCATGAGGCATTTTATGTCACTTGGAATGTTGCATGAATACTAACAGTTGTCGTAACTCTTCACGAAGAAGTGAGCATCTTTAAATAGTAAAGGCCAATAAAATCTAGATTAACCTTGGAAATGTCCTCCATATGGTGAAGAATGACAATATTGTAGAATTTCTTCAATTTCCTCGACAGGAATACACCTTGTAATTACTTAGTCTAGGCACTACTTAAATAAGAAAGGTTTATCCCAATAATAATTTTTCACATTATGTAGAAATCTTTTCTTTTGTTGTGAGGTCCGGTGGAAGCATTCCACTCACAAGTACTATGAAATGGACTAGTATATGATATTGAACAGTTGCACGTCTGAAAATACCTCATTGATGTGCTCTTCATGAGACTCTTTTTTTTCACTTTTAAACCGAGAGAGATGATTGGTTACTCGATTTTCAATGCCCTTCTGATCTTTGATCTCTAGATCAAATTCTCGCAATAGTAATACTCATCGATCAAATGCAATTTGGTATTCTTCTTTTCAATCAAGTACTTAATAGCCGAGTGATCTGTATAGACAATCACTTAGGTTTCAATCAAATAAGATTTGAACTTGTCAAATGAAAAAACCACTGCCAATAATTCCTTCTCTATGGCAATATAGTTAAGTTGAGCATCATTCAAGGTCTTACTTGCATAATAGATTGAATGAAAGACCGTATTCCTTCTCTGACCCAACAATACTTCAATCGCATAATCGCTTGCATCACACATCAACTCAAATGAAAGACCCTAAACAAAAGTAATAATAATTGATGCTGAAGTAAGTCTCCTTTTGAGTTTGAAATGCTTGTAGACATGCACCATCAAAGTGAAAAGGCATATCTTTCTCTAAAAGATTGCAAAGTGGCTTGGTTATTTTTGAGAGGTCCTTAATGAAGCGCCTATAAAAGCCCGCGTGCTCCAAAAAACTACGGATGCCTTTGATAGAAGATGGATGTGAAAGCTTCTTAATTATTTCAATCTTCACTCTATTCACTTCAATGCCTTACTTTGACACTTAATGTCCAAGCACAATACCTTGACATTTTTTCAATTTAAAACAAGATTAGTGTCTTCACATCGCTTAAGGACTTTTGCTAAATTGGATAGAATCTCATCATAAGAATCTCCAAAGGCTGAGAAATCATCCATGAATATTTCTAAGAAATCATCAACCATATCTATAAACATAGCCACCATGCAAAGCTAAAATATGGCTAGTGCATTGCAAAGGCCAAACAGCATTCACCAGAATACAAAGGTACTATACGAGCAAGTGAATGTGGTCTTCTCTTGTTCTTTTAGCACTATCGTAATTTGGTAGTAGCCCGAATACCCATCCAAGAAACAATAATACTCATTTTCAACTAGCCTATCCAACATTTGATCAATGAAAGGTAATGGAAAATGATAGTTCGTTACTGTTTTATTTAGTTTTCTGTAATCCATGCATACCCTCTATCATGAGACTGTTCTATTTGGAATCAATTCATTGTTATCATCTGTAACAATGGTCATCCCACCTTTCTTAGGAACGTATTGTACTAGGTATACCCAAGTACTATCTGAAATGGGATAAATTACCCTTTCATCAAGCCACCTAATGATTTTTTTTAATAACTTCTTTCATAACAGGATTCAATCTTCTTTGGTTTTCGATTGAAGTCTTTTGGTTCTCTTCCATAATGATCTTGTGCATACAAAATGTTGGACTAGTACCACGAATATCTATAATAGTCCATCTAATAGTCCGTTTGTATCAACACAAGATTCTCACCAACTTTTCTTCTTGAATTTCATCCAAAGCTGAAGAGATGATAATTAGAAGAGTTGAACATTCCCTTAAAAATGCATATCGCAAATGAGAAGCAATGGTTTAAGATCCGATGTAGGGGCTTCCTGAATAGAAGGCTTGATTGGCTTAAATGAATTGGGGGTGAGTTTCGATGACTCAAACCTGCTAGAGAACCAAGTGATATTATTTTTGCTACAAGTAATCCACCAATTTTGAAAATTTAGTATCCTCCCGATCTACATACCCTAGCAAAGAAGCTTTAAGGTTGTCAGTTAGCATATTCTGTTGAAAACCATATCAAACTGCCGAGTCTCCCACATCAATCATTGAACATTCTTCTACATCTCCTAGAAACCTCATAGCCTTGAATACACTGAAGGTCACTTGCTCATTTTGAACTCACATAATGGCTCTCAAGCTTGCACATCAATTAGAGCTCTACCTGTAGCCAAGAATGGTCAACCCAAAATGATAAGAACATCTCAATCATTTTCATAGTCAAGCAAAATGAAATCTGCTAAAAAGATAAACTTTTCTCTAGATAAGTGATAAATCTATCTGCTAATTCAAGAATAACTGTAGTAGACCTTGCTTTTCCAATGTCTAGCTTCTAGAAGATTGATTTAGGCATTAAGCTAATATTCGTCCCAAGATCTTAAATGACCTTCCCAAAATAATGAAAACCAATATTACATGGAATTGTGAAACTCTCCAAATCTTGTTATTTATGAGGAATCTTTCTTTAAATAATGGCGCTACATTCCTTCGTTAAGGCCACTAACTCAAATTCATTTAACCGTCTTTTCTTTATGAGGACATCCTTCATAAATTTGGCATAGCTCGAAATGTGTTTAAGAGCTTCTACAAGATGTATATTGATGAGGAGTTGCTTTAGAACCTCTAAAATCTCTTGAATTGATGGTTCTTTGTTTGTTTCTCAAATCGCTGTGGGAAAGGCAGTGGTGGCCTATTCATGGGTTGTTGCAATGTATCAACCAATGGTGCTCCTTGCGTTTTCATTTTCTCACTTCCTTCAATTGGTTCCTTAATTTTCCTTGAAGTTATAGAGGATTTAACTGCCGCTTCTTCTCTCTCATCGATAGGACACCACATAAATAGGTACCATCGGGACACCGTGCTTGACAAAATAGAACATAAATCACTCTATAAAAAATAATAATAAATTTCTAATTTCAAAATACCACATGCCGCCAAAAAGAACACATCTTCAAATACCTCATTGCTTAAAAAAAGAGGAAAAGAGGGGAATGAAGGGAGGGAGCAAGGGCCTAGTATAGAGACCTAGTCAAGTCATCTTTGACACCTAACACCTCCACGTCTCCACCACTTCCTAAAGAGATGGGCTTTAACGCCCATAATCCCACTAAACCAGCACTCTTTAACCCTACTAAATTAGCACTCTTTGAGGATTGGATAACCATATCCAGATCATATAAAAAGGACTAGGGAAAAACCTAAACAGGGACACCTACAAAAACTACAATTCTACTCCTTTCAAAACTCTCAAACATCTCAATCATTCTAAGAGTCACATTCACAAACCCACATGCGTGTGAAGATCCATTTTGGACTTCTATACATAGCATTTTCTATTTTGTTTATTAAATCTCCTCCATTGTTGTAGAACATGAGCGGTCTGCACGTAAGTAAGTGAATTGTGGCAGTTGCTCCTAGTGAAAAATTGAAAGTCAGTATAAATCTAATAAGACTTTAAAAAATATTTTAAAAATATAGTTCATTTTACCATAATTGTCCCCTCTCCAGTAACAATATAATCTCCTCATTTCAAATTGCCTCCACTTGCCAAAGCTACTGAATCCGCCGCTTCTGTGGAGAACATTGGGTTCAGGGTGGGTGTTGATGAAGTAATTGGTGCTCCATTTCATGCCTTTCATGGCATGGCCAAGCTCGCCGTTTGCTGCCATCCGTTTGCCTTTGCTTTCATCTTTTTTTTTTTTTTTTTCAAACAGTCTCCTCTTTGCCGGCAAATTCTCTCCTCTTGTTGTTTCGTGTCCTGCTGTTGGATGATCTTGCCGCTGTCCATTTTTCCATTCGGGGCTGCATTCCTCGCCTTGCCCAGTCAATCTTCCTTCCATTTCAGCAGCTAGCAGCAAGCCTTTCCAAGTGCTGCAGCCTTTTCCTCAAAGCTGCCGCGTTTTTTTCCCATGCATCATCATTCCAGAGCCATTTGGCATGTTTCAGCAAGTCCGCTTTTGCAGCTGGACTTTTTCATTTGGCCATTCGTGCATGTGGCTCATACGTTCGTCGTCATTTCCTTTTATGTTGCCACGTTTTCTGGCCAATGATTCTGCCCAAACAATCGAGCGCCATCCGGATTAGGCATAAGCCATTTCTTGCGTCTTTGCTGCTTTTCTCTCTTTTCCTTTTCCCTTTTTTTTAAATATTTTGTACGGAATGCCAGATTGCTTGGGAGGAGTGGCGGTCGACCCAGCTGTGGTGCTTATGATTATTTTATTGGTTTTTATCCTATTTACCCGAATCCACGGAACTTTAGTGCACTAAGGTGTAATAAAAATCTTCAAATTAAAACTTACATACGTTAAATATATTTAGTTAATAGTTTTTAAAAAATAAAAAGTAAATTTTTACACCTGAACACACTGAACCTCCATTTTTTTTTTTTTTTTTTTTTTTTTTCAGCAAAGCCTGCGGCAAAGGCCTTGCTCTGGATCACCTCTGGCCGTCCGATCTCCATTTTGTGCCACGTGGCACGCTGCCATAGCAGGCTGGCTTCCCTAGTCTAGCTGACGACTGTCTTGATCTATTTTCCCAATAACAACGATGATAATTCACTTGTAATTCCTGATATACTTTTCATGAAATGTAAAATCAAATGAAAGTTCAAAAGTTTGCAAATCTAACAAGTCATTAATCCAAGAAATATACAAGTAGTTAGAAGCACATAAGCAAAAGTAAACTTAAATATATTAATAACAGATATAGTGATATTGTTAAAAATATGTACAAGAGGTTGTTACGAATGTAAGGATCATTAGTGGAAATACTAATATCTTCCTAGTTAAAATAGGTCTACATCAAGGCTCAACCTTGAGTCCTTACTTTTTGACTTTAGTAATAGATGAAATTACTAAACATCTCCGAGAAGAAGTACCTTGATGTATGTTATTTACCGATGACATTGTTCTAATAAATAAAACTAAAGAAAGACTAAATTTAAAATTGAATAGGTGGGTAGATGCTTTAGAATCTAATGGTTTTAGAATTAGTGGCAAAAAAAACTAAATATATGAAATGCAATTTTAATAATAGTGAGAATCCGAATGAGGAACTAATTAAGATTTTAGATCAAGTAGTAACAAAAACTAATCACTTCCAATACTTAGGATCAATAGTTCAAGAGAACGGAGAAATTGAGAAAGATATAATACATAGAATTCAAGCAGGATGGAAGAAATAGAGAAGTGTGTTAGGAATTATATGTGACTATCGAGTTCCAATCAAACTAAAAGAAAAATTTTATAAGACTGCGATTAGATTAGCTATATTTTATGGGGCAAAATGTTAGGCAGTTAAAGAACAATATATACAAAAAATAAGTATAACGAAAATGAGAATGTTAAGGTGAATGAGCGGTAAAACAAGAAAAGATAAAATTATGAATGAAATAATTCGAAAAAATTTAAAAGTGAGACCAATTTGTAATAAAATGAGAAAAAATAGATTAAGATAGTTTGATCATGTTAAAAAAAGACATGAAGTAGCACCAGTTAGAAGAACAAAGTTTATCGAAGTAGAAAATAGTGGAAGAATGAAAGGAAGACCCAAAAAAAAATATAGACGGAAGTAATTAAACAAGATTTAAAAATATTACAAATTATGAAAAATTTAGTCTTAAATCGCAAAGAATGACGCAACAAAATTCATGCAGCCGACCTCACCTAGGTGGAAAATGACTGATGATGATGATGATGATGATGATGATGATGATGATAATGTGGTACTCAACGAGTGTCAGTGTGTCACCTGATTCTTTAAGTGTAGTTTACTGGTTTAAACTTTAAACCTTGCCTATTTATAATTTTTTCAGTTTTTAATGCTTTTCTACCTTTAGCAATATTGTTCTCACCAAAGGATGTCATGTCATTTACATGATCCCCAAGCAGCATTCAATAAGATGATGAGGGGCGATCATTTGCGCCATGCCAAAGCCATATTTTCTAAATTTTTTATCCAAATATTAATATAAGTCTACTTAATCTATAAATTAAATCTTACCTTTTTGAAATTGCGTATATATTTATTTTTTATTTTTAAACGTTGGAGTATTTTAAGAGCAAATGACCATGGCACTAAAAATGACAAATTAATTGAAACATTAAGTTACTTGAATATGATCCTTTACGACAACAATTAATGGAAGTTTGAGTTGATAGGCAAATCCATGCTTATTTTCCCTCTTTTGATTTTACATGTGCGTCTTTGCTGTTTTTATTGTGTACCGTGGATGGAGCGTCATTTAATAATCTTTTTTTGCAGGTCCACAATAAAAATGAAACCATGATCTTGTGTATGCGAAATGGGGGGCTAAACCAATGGACATAAAAAATGAAAAGGATATTTTAAAATCAGATTGCACATTTCTTGCACCAGCATAATCTTATCCAGATAAAGCAGAAGTATCGGTCATGCGCACAATTCCTATAACACCTTAAATAATAATCTCTTTTATCCCTAAATTAAAGCAATACTAATTTGTTCTCTATTAAATAATAAAGATATCACCCATTAGCTTTAAGTGCTGCATAAATTTAGCTTTACCTAATTAGTTATGGTGTAGCTATAGGATTTTTAAACACAAATTTGGGAATCCACGATTCAGATTCTTTCCATTTCATTTCACGACATATACAACATAAATAGGAAGCTGCGAGAATTGAAATAACCTATTTAGTAATCGGGCTTTGATGAGAAATTGGAAAAGCTAACTCACACCTACAACGGAAGCGATTATTTAATTTATAATCAATTTCCTTCAACATGTAAACTTTCTAAGAATCGGGAGAGCTTCTTTGAAACCTCTTCTCTATATAATCTCATCCATTTTCAACATCGAAATGGTTGATAAAAAATCCACTTTAATCCACTTTATCCATTGTATTTAACATCGTTTATATCATCATAAAAACCCTTTCATTTACCTCATATTGTTGTGTATGAGCCCTATCTACAAATATGTAAAATCAACATAATAAAATAATTTAATATTAAATATCAATTTTTAAATAGTATTTTCAACATCAAATCATCTAAAATATCATAAATATGTGAATAAATAATTCTATAAAGTATTACTACATTCTAATACATATGTGAACGAATCTGAACATTTTTCTTAATTTACACATGAATATACATATTTTTTAGCAAATGTGACCTATACACATTGAATTTGGATAAAACTTAATCTCCTAGCTAAACATATAATATTAAATACAATTAATGGACTGAATTTTTCATCCAACATCAAAATCTAAAAAATAAAGGAAGTTACATAGAACCGCTTATATGGAACTCGGTTACATAGAACCAGATCCGTTCTAAAATATTCTCACTTCATGATGAATGACCCTAAAAATTACTGTAACTTTTCCATGCATCGATTGAGGAATCAAAATGTTTTCGTAACCTGCACATAATTATATATCTTTGAGGTAAGATCCGTTCTAAAATATTCTCACTTCATGATGAATGACCCTAAAAATTACTGTAACTTTTCCATGCATCGATTGAGGAATCAAAATGTTTTCGTAACCTGCACATAATTATATATCTTTGCGATAAGACCCACCAAAAACTTGGATTAAAATTTTGTGGGCAGTGGAGCAAATCCAGAGCACAATATCAGTGTGGGAAGAAAACTGCCTCTGGATGATCCGATACGGCTAATCCCAAGGTCATCCTAAGTTCTAACTTGCAAGAGGAATTAATGCCTTCGTTATTTCTGACAAACAACAGCGTAAGAGGGAGTACATTAATAATAATACAGGGGATATAATTCTCTGCCTGAGCAAAAGAGGCTTTCCAGGTAAAACATGCTAAAATATTCTAAGAACGAAGGAACCGATTCTTGAAATTGTGAAGGAAGAAACGGCTTTCTTAAATTGGAAAATTTTCCTCAACTTTTCATACACTCCACAGTCAGATATATAAAACAGTGGCTACTTGGACAAATGGAATATTACAAAGGGGTGAACACTTCCTCAGCTCCGACTATGTCGAGATGAGCAGTTCGTTGATACCGAGTCCCCAACTCTTCAATTGCTGTGTGTTAGACCATGATGCAACTCCTGCTTGCTCTTACTTCTCTTCATTTTTGCTTTGAACCTAGATTTTGCCATGAGAGTCTGCACTGTGTTTGCAAAGTTCCCAACCGCCATTACAACCAACAGCAGCCCACACACTATCAGCTATTCAACAACAAGAGCCACCAATTCAGATCAGACAGGCGACAAGGTAGGAATCCAAAGCACATCCTAATCATGTGACATTCTTCTAGTATTGGCAACAGGTGCAATGTTAGTCCTGTGAATGGTCTGGTCAAGAAGCAGGGCATTCTGCTCAGACACCACAGTTTTTAGGCGTTGACACCTACAGGCCAACTTCTTTGGCACCAACTAATTTGATGAGTAACGATAGCATCATTTACATATGCATTCAAGGCCAAAGAATCAGCATCATGTGTATGCGCCTTATGCAAGCATCTGGCAGAATGGCCTCTCAACTGACAGCACTGCACACAGGTATTGGATTTAATTTACAGTTTTCCCAGGCACCACTACAGAACTAATACAACGACACAATTTAGAAATGAACTAATATTACAATACAATTTAGAAATTTCAATGTGATATTTTGGTTATCCCATTGATATACCTGCCATTCAGAAACAACGTCAACCAGAGCTGTCTTAAGAAGCAAAAGACCGATGTAACCTTCAAAACCCTGTCATCATATCAAAACAACAATTGTTAATGCTTTCTGCTATAAAATTTTTTGTTCATAACAATTTTATGCTACTTCAGAAGTTCTAAATCAACTAAGAAAGAAAGTCATATCTGCACAAGTAATCAGAAAGCATCAGTAAAACCCAAGAACATCTTGAGTGCAAATATGTTCATGACAATCAATGCAAATTTTAGGAAAATAATCACTTACAAACCATTATATGGAAATCTTAAAAAGGAAACAAAAAAGCAGGGGAAGACCATGCTATTTAAGCCTAGTTGAAGGAAAGATTCGTAAAACCAATGTTATCAAAACCAGACTGAGTTGAACCATTTTTTATTTTCTTTCAGTTCAGGTCCGACCAATTCAACCATTTGTTCAGACTGTTTTTTTTCACCCATGATATAAGCATAATGTAATTATGATGTGATATTTTTTTTATTCATCTAAGGTTTAAAATATGAATTATTAATAATGCCCCATTAATCAGGTTACATTTTCTAAATGGCCAACAGGTCATAAAATTGAATAAATTTGTTAACAACAATGGATGATGAGTATGCCTTAAAAAAGTACAGGAACATGAGCAATATGGATCCTTTGGACGCGGACTACAACAGCTCGGGAAATATCGTATGGCAACTGTTTTCAGTATTGGTTAGTATGCTAACCATCAACGTAATGGTTAGCATGCTACCTTGAGCATGCTACCTTTGTGAGATGTCTGTCGCTGCAGGACAGTTACACGGACTGTCCTGATCCGCATTCGTATCCTTTTATGCAAATAATATCGCTTTCAAAGGATAACTAAAATGAAGAGTTACTACTGGAAAAGGATAGAGTGGAAAGAGAGGAAGGAAATAGTAGGGCGGGACTTGGAAAGTAGCAGCAGTTTGGGGGACCACCTTCAAAATGAAGGATCGGACCACAGTTTGGGCAGTTTCTCTGGCCCAACCAGGCAATCCCAACAGTTGAAATGATTTTTATGAATTTCTAGAAACCATGGCTTGACCGGACCACTTATTCTCCCAGTCTTAACTGGTTGGAGCAGACAGACTGGTCCAGTTTTCAGAACAACGATAATAACTAATTCAAAATTATTGTCACCTGTAAAATAAAAAGGATGGGGTACAACAGCCACAATTGGCCTTCCACGCCAGCAGTTTCTCCCCATACAACATCCATTCTCCTTGCCTGCAGGTTTTTATAAAAATGTTAACCATAATTTGAGTCCAAACAGAAATTAATTCCAGAGACTACTGTCAGCAATTAGAAAGTTTCAAAGAATAATGAAGTTGAATGTCTGGAAAACAATAGCAGCAATCCTTATTAAACTATGGCATGAACTTGAGGAAACCCTAGATCTAAGAGACAGAGCAGACAATGGATCATGACTCTTCCAAAGGGTAAATACCAAAAACTTGTGTCTTGTTCAGTGCTGATGCACACCAAGATGACATGTTTTTCTTCTGGTATTCCAGCATATGAATGATCAAATCCCACTCTGCTATTTTTTCTTTAGTTTTCCCCATGTAACATTTCAAAATATGTCAGTCTTATCCTACTCACTGTCATCCCAAAAAAATAAAAACACCGCAATGCAGTTACGCATCTAATTTGGATGTTGATACATCTCCAGCATTTTTCCACAATTATATAGTTAATCACACAGAATTTAAGGCATCTAGCAAAGGAACTTTTCAACCTTCCTCATCCCTTACCGTCAAATACTTTTAATTGAGTTCAAAGGCACCATCTTGATGTGTCCTTAGAACTAAACTAGAGTTACATCAGGTTAAGGATGACCAAACCATAATCACAATTATAGAAGATCTCCAATCAGAACATAGCCCATTATCCTATTTTGTATGTCTCCAACACAACCAGCCCATTATCTTATTTTGCATCTCTCCAACACAACCCTAAACTGGCTCTCAGAAAATCTAGAATTTTGCATCAGAATAACGAGCTTCAGGTGTGTTTCTTCCCCTTCCTGACTATAAATATCTGGGGTTAAATCCTTGCTGCTAGGTTCTATTGTATTCATCTCACACAAGCCTTTGCATTGATGTCTAAAAATGCCTATCAATTATCACATACAGAATAAAAATGGAAAAATGCACCTTTCCTAACGCAATGCGAGTATAGAGTCTTTGCCGTTGGTATCTGTTCTGTAGCAGCATGGCAACACCTTGCATCATAGCCCATGCCAAAAACAGTTGTATCCCTTTCTGCATAAAACCACCTGGTCAAAAAAATGAGAAAATAGGGCTCTGCTCCAATGAATTCAGGTGCAATTCATAACTCAAATGGATATTTCTATGATATGAAAAACAATTTTCATCAGATTTGTATATAATCCACAGCAAGTGCAAATGCATGAGGCTTTCTATAGCTATATTTCTTAATATCATACATTATAAAAGTTCTCCATCAAGTTGATATTTTATATGGCTAAATAAATAGTTTTCAACACAATGCAAGGCTTGGATCTTTGTTTGGGTGGTGGTGGTACAAGTTGTAACCAGTTTCAAAGGAGAAAAGGCTGAGGAAATAATAGGAAGAATTAATGGTGAAGAAGTCACCTGCTTGTTAGCACAATCAGGTTCCCCCTTGATCTCCCATGTGAGACTGACAAGGGCCATCAACATAGCACAATAGTGATGATATATCCACCTACAGAACCACAATTTTATTTAAATTACTCACAAGGCAACTTTTAATATGAAAATAAGAAACAAAAAACATCTAGGTATGCATAAAAGAATTTTTTTTCTATGGTGGGGTATCTTATGCAACATGCTACTGTGCTTGAAACAGAATTCAGTAGTATTTGTTATTGATGATGAAGATAATATCCTAAGCAACTTATTTTAATAAACTTTCAAGATAATATAATATATCTAGTAATAGATGTTCATGATTACTACTTGGAATCTTTTTTTTCCTTTTCGAAAGAACAGGGACAATTTCAAGATTCTATTTTTAGAAAAATATGATAAAATTTAATTCCATGGCTGTGCTTCCAAATAGTTGCAAACTATGTGGGTGTGGATCTAATCCAATGATTGTATTCATTCAACAAAGATGCCAAAAAAACTTTTTAATAGGAAGGCTATATGGGCCACACCTTCAAAAAATTATACAAAAACAGGTACATGAATCCATTGCAGAAAGTATCTGAATGTTATAAATTATACACAATCAGATGAACACTATAGAAGATTCAAAATTTACTTGAATCCATTGAAAAGAGTAATCAAATCTTATAAATTTATACATAATCCTTGCTTTATGCTTGTTTCATGTGGGATAAACATTTAGAAGGTTCAGATGTGTTAATTAGCAAATTTGGTGCTTCTAACGATCAAACAATTTTGGATGATTAAGATTCATAGTCAAATAATTGTTAATTTTGTGACCCACACGAATCTTTGATCGGGATGATTTTTTTATCCTAACTATGTACATTATGATAGACGGGACCCAAACGCCAAAGAACTATCAATTCACTTTGGTACGTCATGCACAACCGATCTATTTCTCAAGAACAAAAAAAGAAACCCCAAAAACCTTGCATTTAAATAAAACCTTAATCAAATAAAGAAATAATATGAATCATCGAATAAACTAAACACCTCAAATCCCTAAAATATAAACATAATTTTAGATATAAAACCACATCATGTCAGCTAAACTGATGTGTGGAGATGAAATAGAGGGGAAGGGAATCCTCTCATGATATTAAAAGGGAAAATAGGAGATAAATTGACATAAAATTAAGAAAGATGATACAGCATTGGGAAGCATCAGATAGCAAGAAAAACTCATACAAGAATCAGAGTCAAACGCCCTAAATTTTATGAACGAACACTACCGCAAGATCAATCCACACAATAAAAGAAAAAACATCTCAATAAAAAAAATGAACTTGCATTAATCGTATATAAACTTGCTTTAATAATGTTGACAACTGCAAATTATTGCAACCAAATAGAACCATAATTGTTTACATCTCAAATTGATGTGAACACTTACTAAAGATAATAGAATCAGAATCAGCATGTCACCATGCTCATCATCAGCCATCCAAAATAACGTCATCTGAAAATCAGAGAGAGGGGGGCGTACAACAGAATTTACTTGGGTATGTACTGTAATTATGGAATTAAGAATTTAGGATATCCTTCTTAATTGCATCATCTATTTAGTTTCTCATAGATCTTAGAACTCTATTCTCACAGAAAACATTATTCTCTTAGGCATAGGTGACTATCCTAAGAATTTAGCACTCTAAAACCCATGAGAGACATCTCTATCTCCAAACTTGGATTTGTAGGTCTCTCTAAGTCAATCAGACTCCTTCATTGGACTCAAAACATCAACATTAGTAGCAAAGTAGTCCTGGATCATCTCAATCAAACTTCGAGAGCTCAATTTACATCATCTTGAAATTGAATGGATGATAATGCACCATATGTCGATCAAATTTCCCTTGCTGATGGTAGTACTGGGCCTTTGGTGGGGGCACTCCCACCTAGGTTTGCTAATTGGACCTCTAGCACTCAGTTCAACACCCTAGAGATGGGCTCTATCTACAGAGTTTTCATCAAGGCTTCAGCCCACCACTTCATTGGCTCATCTGGCGTTAGGCTCCTTTGTGGGTAAAAATTGTCTTTTATAGAAACCCCTCTAAACAGCATTCTTTTGCAAAATCCTTAAAAGGTCCTTTTGCAAAATTCCAAAAAAAAGGAATCAAATTTCTAATAGATAAACAAAGAAATATGGACAAATTCATGGCTTAAAAATATATACAAATAATATATATTTTAACAAATTCCTTAATATATCTCTTTGATAGATAACTTCCATGCATATAATTATCCTTAGAAAAATGCATAAAATTCACGCTAACAATCCCACTAATATACATGTTTTTAACTTAATTCTATTGCATAATTTCTCTTACACATAATTTTATATCCCAATTATTTCTATGACATTATAAATCTAATTATGCAAATCATGCAATTTAAGTTGCATAAAATACCATGTATATTATAACTTTCATAGGATCATTAAAATATCATCACATAATTAATTTTGACACAATTTAACACACTTTAATTAATCATGTGAAAGAAAAATATCTCATGCAACTAATATATTTTTATTAATTAATCGAATGCCACGACTTTAATATAATTATGCATAAAAATATTCGCATTATGTAATTATGGTTATGAATCTACTGCTACAATTATTATATGAAATATTTATGCATCAGAAGCAGAAATGGCAAACCTACTTACCTCCAAATTTGATAAACTTCTGTAGCAACCATCAAAAGAGTCATCGTAGGGAAGTCATCCATGACAGGAAGAGTTATTGTAGAGAATTATCTGAATTAAGGATTATACTAATTTAATTCAAAGACTTAAGGTGCATTTGGCGAACAATAAAAAATTTCCACCTAAAACTATTTTCCTCTACATCCACCCTATTTTTCGATATTCAGTCACATCTTTCTATACAATTATTCTATTTTTCAATTATTTCTACATATCTTTCCAAGCAACTACCCTATTTATTTTATTTTATTCTTTTTAATCTTCACCATTACCCCTATTACCTATTTTAGAAACTCTTCAATTGAAAGATTTTCCACCATTTTTTTCTCACTTCACCAACAACCCCTTGGTTAGAAAGTCAACAATCCTTTATTATGGTCACTTCATCTTTTACCAATCAAAATTTAATGGCCAATGGTGACATCATCGACCACATCACATTTTGACTGTTGAACTCAAAATTTTATTTTGAGTTAATACATTTTTCCCCCCATTTATAGAAGTTTCATCCCCCATTTCGTTACTAGACAGAACATACTACGTTACATTTCTCGAATATTCTCTTTAAGCTCCCAAGTGGTCTCTTTGTCATTGCGGCTACTCCGCTACACAAAAACGTGTTTCATATTCCATAACCATTTAATTTCTTTTCTCTAGAATCAATAATTCACATTAGTTGCTTCGGGTGGGTCAAATCCTCTTCTACATGATACTACTCCGTTTGCTTGCAACAACACATCTTGGATCTGCAACATATCTCCTCAATTCTGAAATGTGAAACACGTTATAAACTCCTATTAGTGATGACAGTAATTCTAACCAATATGCAACTCCGCCAATGACTTTGAAGAGCTTAAATGGTCGAAGATAACGAGAACTTAATTTCCTCTTAACTCTAAATAGCATCACTTCATGAGTGAATGAGACTTGCATGAAAACCTTTTCTCTAACTGCAAACTACAAGTGCCACTTTCCATTGAATATTTCTTCTATCGATCTTAAGTAGCACCAAACACCTATTGACCAAGTGAACTACCTTAGTAGTTTGCTCGACCAATGCTAATAACAGCTTCTGCTCATTGACTTCTTTCCTACATACCTCGGTGCAACAATTATTACCATGTAGAGTCTCACATGGAGTCACACATATACTTGATAATTAAGCAATCTATGCCAATGCCAACTGAATTCATGACCCTGCGAGTCTAACACACAAGCCTACAATATGTCTTCTAATATCTAGATGGTTCTCTCGAATTGACCGTATGCTTGCAAATGATTTTTCATACTTAGGTGTATCTCTGTATCCACAGATGTTTGCAATTTAGTAAAAATTCAAACACGGATCTTCTGCCTCTATCCGAGACAGGGGATATGAGAACACCATGAAGTCTAACAAACTCTTTCATGCACAACTTCATCAATTATTCTATCTCACCATTTGATAAGGCAAAAAGTACACCTTTTTCTAAGGCGATCTGTTATTATCTGTATTGCAACATGTTTGCTTTCGCGTTTTAGGCAACATAGTCACAAAATCAATTGTAATGTGGTCTCATTTCCACTTCGTTGCCTCTAAAGGTCACAACTCCCAATTTCTATTTCTCTGGTTTAACTCATTGGAAAACCAAGCATTAAGACTAATCTTGCAATTTCTACTCACATTTTCTCTCAACAATATCTGTCTCAAATCCTTATACATCTTGTACTTCTCAAACATATAAAGAATATTCATTTCTAAGTTTTCTCAAGGAGTTCTCTTTGAAGTTCATCTCTTCTCAGTACCACATTAGACTCATTAGCTTACAGTATCTGGCACTAAATTGGCCTTCCCTAAATGATACTAATTTATAATATCACAATTGTTTTATAATTCTAGTCATCTTTGTTGCTAAAAATTCAACTCTTTTGAAAGAAAAAATACTTTAAACTCTTGTGATTCCCTTTTCTTTCTTCGTATAAATAGTGTCAACTAATTTTTAGTGCAAACACTACCGCAACCAACTCTAAATCATGAGTAACTTGATGTTGTTCACTCAGATTCAACTATATTGAAACATAAGCTATTATCTTCCGTTGCTTGCATATGTAAGATCTAAATCTCCTAGAGGCATCGAAATAATTTTTATGTTGAATAGTCAAACATAATATTGCCAATGATGTGGCCACTAATCAGTGGCTTTTGACTAGTCAAAGATGACATGGCTCATAATCAAGTATTATTGACTTGGTTGACCAAGTCCTGTAAATCCTACAAGATAAACCTAAATTTTGAATTAAACTAGAATACCTTGAATCTAGATAATTACCTAAAATAACTCCCCTTACAACGAAAGACTCTTTCCTATGGTAATTCTTTTAGCATTTGAATTCTTTAACATAACACATAGAAGACACTTAGAAGGTGTTCATTTACACTAAAAATATTTCAATCTAAAACTTTTCACTCTCTACAACTACCCCTTTTTTAATTATTTTTTCACTTCTTTTCATACAACTACCATATTTTTCTATCATTTCTACACCCCTACCCATACATGTAACCTATCTATTTTAACTTTATTCTTTTTACTCTTCATCATTACTTCTATCATATCAAATCATTTTCTCTCATTTCAAAAACTTTTCATCAGAAATTTTATCACTTCCCAAACACACCCTTTGGAAAAAGTCATACATATGTGGATAGAGAAATGAAAGAGAATCATAAAGAAAAGAGAGAACAACATCGTTTTCGGAAAGAGATTTGAGGATTCAAGCTATCACATAGAAATTTTCTCACATTCAGAAAGGTAAGTGGATTTTGCTAGTTTGGTTGTGATACATAAATATTTCATGTAATAATTAATATTGTAGACTTATTAACCATAATTACATGATATGGATATTTTTATACAACAATTATGTTAAAATTATGGCATGTAATTCATTAGAAAAAATATTAATTGCATGAAATATTTTTTTATCACATGATTAATTAGAGAAGCTATGTTAAATTGTACCTAAATTAATTATATGGTAATATTTCAATGATCCTACAAAATTTATAAAAAGCATGGTATTTTATCCAACTTAAATTGCATGATTTACATTATATGGAAAAGGAAACATAGGATAAAATTGTTGAAAACATGTACAATAGTAGGATTGTTAGTATGGATTTTATGCATTTTTCTAAAAATAGTTGCATGAAAGTTATATATTAAAGAGATATTAAGGAATTTATTAAAATATATATAATATATATTTTTAGCCATAAAGTTGTTCGTGTGCCTTTGTTCATCTGCTAAAAATTTTGGTTCCTCTTTTGGATTTTTGCAAAAAAGAAAAAATCTATACATGATTTTGCAAAAAAAAAAATGTCTAAGGGGTTTATGAAAAAGGCAAAGTTGAACCACAAGCCCAACGCCACATTGGTCTAAGGGTAAATGCAACCCAGGCAAGGCCCAACACAAGGATGCCAATGGCAAGTAGCATAGCCGACAATGGCGGGTGGTGAAATGGTGGGTCGAAGAGTAGGAATCGGGGCGGATCATACCGGGTCAAGGTTTGCCTAACCCTGACCATACTTTTTAAAAATTAAGTTTGACCCTCTTTTTTATACTAGGTCAGGACAAGGTCGGTTTGACCCTCACTTTTTTTAATAGGTTTCGGGACAAACTTCGAGTTGGTATCGTTTCGGAATAGCAGGCCGGGTCAAAAATATAAGTCAAATAAGATAATTTTAAGAATTTATATACCTATCAAACATAAGTATACATCTATCTAAATTTAAATATTATATGTTTCACTATTTCACAAATAAATAATGTTTCATTCCTAATCCTACCCAACCCAAGCCAGCCAACCTGGTTTTAACTAGGTTTGAATCCAACTCACCAGAACCACTAAATTTGACAACATAATACAACATGACAGGCAAGCATCTGGGCATTCGTTTTCTTTACAGGAGAAAAAGATCAGTGTGTTACCATGGACGAATATCACTTCCATTTACTCTCAAAATGTTCTCTCTCAACGCCAAACTCGTATATAGAAATAGAAGCCAAGCCTGAAAAAATGTTCAAGTCAAAATCTACCTTGCCATCTTTGGGAACACAACGATTGAATTAAGTCTAATTTGCATCAGCATATATTACGTACCTGGTACAGCTGAACAGGTAGCATTGGAAAGCATCCATTCCAGACCCAAGATCTTAGAATTAACAGTATTGATGGGAAAAAAAGAAACAGAAAAGCTGTTCTATCCTGCCCACAACAAATAGCATGGAAATGAAACATAATGTAGACTTTCAACTAAATTAGTATTATTTTACAATACACTGGAATGGCAAGCAGCAGTAAAGAAATGCAAACGAAAAAAAGACAGAGAAAAAGCCAAAGACTTGTTTCATAAAAACAAGCTGAAGACTTATTTCATGGTTATCTCAATAGACAATAAATGCATACAGTTTTTAATCTGCCAAGAATCAATGAACAACATATCATTTTATATTAGGGCTGAAAATGACTCAGTTAATGATCTTCGACCAATCATTCTTGAAAGCTATCATAATTTCATGTTGTTAGTTCTGGAAACTCCTTTAGAGTTGAGTTGAGTGTTATTGATGAGAATCCAGGTTGAGAGTGAACTCTTCTCCCACAAAAAAAAAAAAGGTCTTACAATTAACTCCTGATGAAAAGATAGTTGACCAGATAAATTCTTCAACTTGGTTTTCGATTAGCTTACTCTAACAAATCTTGAGGGATAACCCAAGTGTGTGCCATTCGCCATAAACCTACTATTAAGGTATTCAACAATGGCATGGAATTTGCTGAGACCTTGTGAACATTGGATGATCGCCAAATGCCAGGATATCAGTTATGTGTATTTGTGCTGTAGAACACCTTTGCCTAGAGTCATTCATTTATAAAAATATCCAAGTAAACTAAAGTTGTTCATTTATAAAAGGCAAATGATCATTTCAAACTAGTCCAAAAGACATATTTTTCAAAAAAATTTATAAAATTGTTAATCAAATATATTTAATCTATAAACTAAGTTTTACTATTTTTGTAGATGTGTATATATATATAGATATATATATTTATTTCAGTCCCGCTTCTATAAAACTTTTTTTCTATGTAACCCCCTCCATTTTTAAAATCTTGATGATTGATAAAAAATCTACTACATCCATTATATTTACCATCATTTATAGTATCTTAGAAATCATTTTATTTGTTTAGTTTCACTATATAGGGTCCCATCTATAAATCTGTAAAATCAACATATTATAATGGTTCGATGCTAAAATATCAATTTTAAAGTGATTTTTTCAACATCTAAACCATCTAAAATATCACTACTATGTGGATAAATGATTCTATAATGTATTATTACATTCTAATACATTTGTGAATGGATATAGATTTTTTCATAATTTACACATTAATATATATATATATATATTTCAACAAATGTGGCCCATCAACATACTTGATCAAGATGCAACTTGGTCTCTTAGACGATCAATGTTAAATACAATAAATGGATTGGATTTTTCATTAAAGATCAAAATTTTAAAAATTGAAAGGGTTACATAGGTCCACTTCTATGTAACCCGATTACATAGAAGCAGAGCCCTATTTATTTCGGATTTTTAAACATAGGGTTATTTTAGTCATGATACAACAATTTAAAATGACTAAAATACACTTATATGTAAAAATTCAAAATAAATACATATCTTCAAAAAATGGTAGAACTTGATTTATCAATTAAATATTCCTAGATTAATAATTTTATAAAAACTATTTTTGAAAAAAATGCAAAAATTAGGTTTTTTGGACTGGCAAGTTTGGAATGATCAAGCCACTTTATAAAATATCCAAGTAGAGAATTGTAATAATGAATCCATCATTCTATCCCCATCAAAAGAAATTTGCAAAACATGAATTATTTTTAACTTCATCCTAATCAGCTCTGCCCCGCTCAAAAAAAGACAACTTAAAATAGAGAAGAATGCTCTTCTGCACTTCAGAGAGTAAATAAACTTGTTGTGTGCCTTAATATTCATTGTAGGATAAATTCAAAAAATGAAAATTTATCCATGAGTTAAGTCTGGTGAAAATGTAACTGAAGTTTACTGTTCTTACATATATACAATAATGCGTTACAAGCATGATAACCATATGACTTCTCCGCCATGTTTCATCTTGAAACAAAGCAGACTGAATAGGACTGCGATCGTATGCACCCGGGTGTACAGCACCTTCTTTTTTTTGAAAATTTTTTCATGAAGTTGTTAATCTAAGTGTATTTAACATATGTATCAATATTTACCATTTTTGGAGACTTTTAGATATTTTTTTTAGATTTTTAAAAATCAGTGGCATTTTTAGTAATTTAAAATTACTAAAATGCCGCTGATTTTTAAAAATCTAAAAAAAAAATCTAAAAATCTCCAAATTTGGTAAAAATTGATTCATATGTTAAATACACTTATATTAACTGTTTTGTAAAAAAAATTTCCAAAAAAAAAAAATGGTTGTAGTACACCTGGGTGCATACAGCTGCAGCCCGACTGAATATGTATATATATATATATGTGTGTGAGTTGTGATTCTATAAGATGATAATATAAAATTCACTCCACCCATTGCATTCAACATTATTCCTTTAGCTAAGAAACTCGGTTCATCTCATTGTCAGCAATTTCGGGGGTATCAGGTGAAATTTGGCCAAAATTTTCATTTCCTAAAGATGCCAAGATAGTTACACTAGGGAAGGATAACTTCTCGAGGAAGGGGACAACTTGGGCTGACTTGGTGGGAACCTCATCATTTCGGTCCATCTTGAGAATTGTATGAAATTAAATCCACCGATTGCATTTAGAATTAATCGTTTAACTAGGCAAGCAAGTTTCATAGAAATTCAAACATCGAATGGGCCCATCTATTTAACTCGTAAAAGCAATGTTATGACTTTATGTGGTTTATAAACCAATTTCAAAATGATTAATCCAATATCTAAAACATAACTCCTTTGTAAATGAATGATCGTATTATAACATTCTAGCATATCTATAAATGGAACCAAGTGTTTTGCATTATTTACACATGATTATATGTATTTTTAAGAAAGTGTGGCCAACTCAAGACTTTGATTGAAATGATTTTTAGTACCATGATAAAGGCAAATAATGTTAAACAATTTAGCTAGTTGGATTTTGATTTCATCATCAAGGCGGATCTCATTCAAGAGGTTACCAAAAACTAAATTGGTAAAACTGGTTTCACCAAAGTGGTAGCCATATATGTGTGTATATAAGGCAATGATTCAATATGACCAAACTGCATGGGTGCATATTCAGAGGCCAATGACTTGCATAGAGAATCCATGCAGCACCCTTAATTTTTTAATTAAAATATTTTCTCTAAATATCAATCATTTATTTTCATTAAAATAAATTATTTTTATCAGGTTATTAAAATTCACTTTCATTGAAATTTATATTCTGTAAAAAATCATCTATTGAGAGTGAATATATGATTAGCAATTTTTTTTTCAAAAATATATAGTATATATAACTCAGTTTATGATCTTCAAGAATGGCACAAATAGAATCCACGTAGCTGACCACACAGGTGGGAACAATTTGTGTAATGATGATGATGATATAGTGTGCATATATCATATAAAATTTTTCAATATGTGTTATTTTTGGAATCATACATAAAAGGTTGAAAATTGGAAAAAACATTTTAAAATAAGGGGTTGCATGAAGGTGTATTGAATCATTGCCCATTTATATGAATTATGATCCTATTACCAAGCAAACAGGCTGTTAGCCCGAGCACATAGTGTTTTTTTAAATATATGGGCCCAGGCTAACAAGACTCTGCTGACAAGATCATGACCCTACATATATACACACACACACACATTTATATAAATGGCAAATATTTCAATGAGGCTGATTTCATGGAAATGTTCTATATAACCTCATTATCTGAGCTAAGTATAATCATTTTTATTCAGTATAAGTCAAAGATTTAGGGTGTGTTTGGTAACAATACAAAGTTGTCACTTTAAAACTTTTTAAACTAAAACTTTTCACTCTCCACAACTACCCTATTTTTTAATCATTTCTTCACATTTTTCTATACAACTACCGTACTTTTCAATCATTTCTACACAACTACCAACACAACTAACCTATATATTTCAACTTTATCTTATTTATTCATCATCATTATCCGTATCATATCACATCATTTGACAACTTCTCATCTCTATAACTTTTCATCAAAAATTTTATCCATTCCCAAACACACCCCTAATTTCAAATGTTCAAGAATGAGCATAAAAAACATTTTCATTGAAAACTCAGGTGAGCCGTAATAAAAAAAATATTATTTAGAATTAAATTATTTGGCTTTAAAGAACCTTCATTACAATGGTGCACTTCAGTTTCTAAACAAGATGATTTCCTTACTCAAAATTAAATGTATGAAAATAAATAATATTGTAGGCCTTGAGCCAACCAAAACACAATGATTAGCTCAAACAATAAGGTTAAACAGAAAATTTCAATATATATAAATATTTGTAAGATATGCACATGGATACGCATCCACGCAAGATTATTTCTCCAATATTTATTATCAATCTCTTTTTTGTTTTGGCTTGTCTAATTAGAATGTGGCTTGTGTAATTAGAACTTGGATTAAACCCCTAATACAATATGCTGACTATCAAATCATTATATGTAATTGATCAATTAGATTCCTCATCCATGAATAAAAGGCATAATGATTTCTCTCCTTATTTCAATCATGCATAACTAGCAACATCAATGCTGCTAAAGTGCCAACAAATGTTCTCAAATCAAAATTTAACTACAGAATTTGAGCATTAAATACCCTAGTCATACTATTAGACACCATGAGACAAAGTTAAAAGAGTTGCAGGAGATTCCAAGGAAGAAGATTCAGCCACCACTAATAGTTCGCCATAACATCCAATTTAATTTCAGGAATCAGGGTTAAGGTCCCTTTTCCTTCTATAGAGACTTTCAGCAGACATACATTCATAGTAAAAGATAAAAGAGCTTGAATAAAATATGTAAATTATAAAGCCTCCCAGACTGACAAGCAACATCATAATACAATTAGAATTTCGGGCTTGTCATCTGGTAACACTACCAACAATCTTCAACTCAGCTCAAATCAAAGAAACATCAAGTGATCTAAAAACAACAAATGTGAAAGTACTTGGGTAACATCACAAACATTCAGTTTAGGTACAAACAATGTTCAAGTCTCAACCTGACTGCATTCCACTTTTATTGCCTCACAAAGCTATCAGATACTTGTCATGCAAAAACCACATGATAAATTATTTGAAAATTAAATAAATTCGACTTTAAAATAAGGCAAGTAAAAAGAAAAACTCAACATACTCTATAATTGTTGTATTCCTCTTTCACTTTCAATTGAACATCCTTCCTTGTTGCCCGCACATTGATGGGACCTAGAAACATCCTCAAGAAAGTACCTGGACTTCAACGTCATGCCCAAATTAGCACCATTAGACCATTTAGATTAAGTAGGAAAGAATCTCATTTTCAGAAGCTTGAATTCAGACATAAACAACAAATTCAAAAAGAGCAAAATTCCAAAGAAATGATCATTCTCACTTCATTAAGTAACATCATGACATATGTACTCAGCTTCTATCCCACTGATAGATGACCACACTATTTCCATAGTTGATAAAGGTAACCGTAGGTTCAAGGCCCACTCAGGCATTCATTTCGTGCCTTGAGTTGCGCCTGGTTTGCCCGATTCAAATTGCTCAGAAATACAAAAACTTCTAACATTTAAATAGAGTTTCAACTATTTCAATTTCATCTTTCTTTCTCATCTTGACCGAAGTTGATGTCCTTAATCCTCACAATGAACTTTTTTCTTCATTACAATTGTTATGGGATTAATTACATTGCGATGTCCTTTTTTTCTTTCTTAAAGTTTAAGCAAACTTTTTTGTTGATATCTTTTGATCTATTAAACTTAAATATTGAATGTTAAATTAATGAAGACAGAGGCCAACTTTATTCCAAATACCGAAAGGTTATGATTACGGGTTGTATTTAATATTTGAGTTATTTTTTTCTGAGAAGATAGATAAAAAAGAAATTAGATCATTGATCTGCTTCCTCTGAGGCAAGCCATCCTCATCTGACTGACCTTCACCAATTGAAAGTGGAGAACCCACACTGTTAGAGAACTAAATTCTGCTTGTTGCAGGACACTAATCAGAGAACTATCATAGCCCCGATCACCACATGTTTTCAGGCCCTTAATTGGACGTCTACATCGTAACATTATTTAAGCAAACAAACAGCCTAGATGAAACAATAGGAAAAACCAATGACCCAGATCAATGCAAGCATCGGCAATTCCACAACCAAACAAGCAGCTATTCCAAGAAAATTGATCTGATAAAGTTGCAGATATCAAACATTTAGAAAAATGATAAAATAGCAGAATTACACAAATACCCTGAGACTTGCTCGGAAGCATGGAAGCAGCATCGCCATCATTAATGATGCACATCGCCTTGAATAATTCCTCATCCAACTTCTCACATGCAAAGTTCAAATATAGAGAAAAATAAAAACTCTACGCCCCAGAAAGAGCAGAAAATCCATCAAATTTTACTGACCTTCTCCGAATCATGGATATCGAGGGTCCCTGTCTTCACGGCGGCTTGGATCGAGGACCGGATCTTCTTGATATTGGATTCAAGAGCAAGAGCCCTTTGGCAGAGGGATTGCTGCTCGTTCCAAGTCTTGGATAAGAGGGAGGACGCCGAGTCCTGAAGCTCCCTTGCCTGCTCAACGACTCGGGCCGATTCCTCGCGGAGCCTTTTCTCATCCGAGTCGCCCATCGACTACTGGTATGAGACTAGTGAAATACCGATGAGAGATTAAGAATTTGCAGAGACGGAGAAGAAGGAGAATTCCTTCCTTCTTCTTCCTGCCGTTAGGGCTTTTTTTTATTCTCCTTTCATCTTCCGATTTTGGGTGTGTTTGTTTGGGGCAAAAAAATGTCAAGCAAAACTTTTCAATCCAAAACTTTTCACTCTCCATAACTACTCTATTTTTTAATTATTTTTTCACATTTTCCTATACAAACTACCCTACTTTTCAATCATTTCTACACAACTACCTATACAACTAACCTATCTATTTTAACTTTATTCTCTTTACTCCTCATCATTACTCCTATTATATCACATCATTTTCTATCAATTTGACAACTTCTACTTCAAAAACTTTTCATCAAAAGTTTTACCCCTAACCAAACACACCCTTTATATCTTTTTAAGCCGCTGGAAGCTTGCAGTGGATGGATTTATCGCTTGCCTGTTTTGATATAAATTTCCTTTTTCATGCCTTCTATTTCTGCCCAAGCATGTCCCATTGTCGGATGATCTGGACCGTTGGAATTTCGAGTGATATGTAGACCGCACAAAAATAAAATTCAAAAATTCCATGCATTTTCTGCTCTTCTATGAACTTGATAACTAACATATGTGCATGAAAATGGAAAGGTTTATCACGATCAACAAATCAATGGTCCAGATCACCGCTGTTGGAGTGTTGAAGTTGGTGGCATACGCTTGTCAACCTGCCTACCGAATCCGACTCTTGAGCAGTTGAGCCTTTACTCTTTGAGTAAGAACCGGAGGAGTCAGCAGAAAACACTTTGGGTGCATTCCTCTCTGATTATTAATTCCAAAGAGTCGCAGAGGTGAAATCCACACCGTCCATTAGATCGTAAGTTTTTTTTTTTTTTATCGGATCCGGTATTATTTCGAGTTTGATATGGTATTTGATTGCCGCTCTAAAATCTATATGGTATGACTATCATTTTAAGTCTGATTTTTTTTTTTTTACATTTACAACTCAATCCAAGTACAAATTTTATAACCTTTTATTTCAAAAATATAAATCTAACAATATTGCTAACAAAAAGTAGCTACAAAAATTGGATCATTGAGAAGTCAGTTTTCCAAAGGTAAAATCCTTTTGATAAACATTTTTGAATAAATAATCATATCACTTTTGGGTTGGTTTGTGATAAATCTGTCGGCTAATTTCTTGGGACCCTGGTTCAATGCACCCGAGTGTACTTCACCTATTTTTTAAAATTTTTTTTGAAATTTTTTTTATAAAAATGTTAATATAAGTCTATTTAACATGTGTATAAATTTTTACCATTTTTAAATATTTTTAGATATTTTTTCGGATTTTTTTAAAATCAGTGTAAATTACTAAAAATGCCACTGATTTTAAAAAATTCAAAAAAATATCTAAAAATCTCCAAAAATTATAAAAATTTATACACATGTTAAATACACTTAGATTAACAGTCTTGTAAAAAAAGTTTCAAAAAAAATTAAGAAAAAAAGGGTGAAGTACACCCGGGTGCATTGAGGCTCAATGCACCCGGGTGAATTGAACCAGGGTCCAATTTCTTATATAACTTTATTTTGAACCATTCACATTTTTACCAGGAGCAGTTGAGCCTTTACTCTTTGAGTGAGGACCTGAGGAGTCAGCAGAAAACACTTTGTGTGCATTCCTCTCTGATTATTAATTCCAAAGAGTCGCAGAGGTGAAATCCACATCGTCCATTAGATTGTAAGTTTTTTTTTATCGGATCCGGTATTATTTCGAGTCTGATATGGTATTTGATTGCCACTCTAAAATCTATATGGTACGACTATCATTTTAAGTCTGATTTTTTTTTTTTACATTTACAACTCAATCCAAGTACAAATTTTATAACCTTTTATTTCAGAAATATAAATCTAACAATATTGCTAACAAAAAGTAGCTACAAAAATATTATTTTTCAAAATAGAAGACAAACTCCTCAAATTTAGACTGAGATTGTTTGAATGGATTATGTTTTAAATGATATAAGATTTTTGAATTGAATCTGCATCTGGGATGAAAATGTAATGATATATATTTAAAATAAGTAAAGTTGTATTGAGAATGATTAAAATTCTATTAAAAATTAAAAATATTGTTTTGAGAGTTGAGAAATTTTCTTAGGAACAATAATACAAATTCAATTCAATAATCATATATGGTTTGGAATAGTTATAATTATAGACCCCATCAAGAAAATCGAAGTATGCCCATCATGTCATAACAATATATTCGCATATTCAAGCACTACTAATGAGTAAATGTCGTAAGTCTTTTTAAAAGTTAATAAACATCATGGATGACTTGCATTGATGATAAGTATATCCTTTGCTCAAATCCAAAAAATTCCACACAAAAAACCAGTTTCTCATGCCCTGATATATAGTCAAATCAACTTAAGCATTTACTTCAATTTAGGGTGTGCTTAGATAGAATAAAACTTTTGATGAAAAATTTTTTAAATGCAAGAAAATAATGTGATATGATAGGGGTAATGATAAAGAGTAAAGAGAATAAAGTTAAAATTAATAATTTAGATGTATAAGTAGTTGTATAGAAATGATTAAAAAGTATGATAGTTGTATAAGAAGAAATAAAAAGTAATTAAAAATATGATAGTTGTGAAGAATAAAAAGTTTTAGTATAAAAAATTTTAAGTGTTAACAAACACACATGTGGATAATAAAGTTAAAATTGATAGATTAGTTACATTTGTAGTTGTGTAAAAATGATTGAAAAATAAGGCATAGGAAGATGTGAAAAAATGTGCAGGAAGATGTGTAGGAAGAAATGTGTAAAAATTGATAGATTAGTTTCATGTGTAGTTGTATAGGAAGATATGAAGAAGTGATTAAAAAATAGAGCAGTTATAAAGAATGGACAGTTTTAGCTACAACCAAATACGCTAAAATAGGCTAACCTAAATTTCTAATCATGGTGATTTTATATTTTTACTAAATAAATATTAATAAAGAAGTAATAAGTGGGTTGGATTAATAAAAATATCATGATTTGGAAAAACTAATATGTTCCCAAAGAGAACCCTTTCAACATGATTCTACCTAATCCGACTAAATGTAAAGACACTGCTATGCATGGGTATTTCCATCAAGATGAATGCATAGATAAAGAAGTTAGTTCTCATTTCTTTGTTCCATTCAAGCTCATTTAAACCTTCTTAGTAGAAATCTTTATATTGTGAAAATTCTGTATTTTTAATTATAGCTATGGTCCCGAATATATTTTAAAATCCAAATTTTAATTTTTTGGATATAAAAATAAATTGTGTAGAATCCAAACACCAATTTTTTTCATTAGAAAATTTTAAATTATTTTTCATGAGAATTTATAAATAAGGTCGGAACCTATTCAGCAAGTTCCTTCATACTTATTCAAATTATAAATTTTAATTTAGAATATTTCAAACTTCCAAATTGGAGGTTTTTGGCTTAAACTTATGTAATAAATTTAATATAATATTTTTATTATACTAGTTCAACCGAGTTTTTTTAAAAAAGTTGAGTCAATTTGAACTAAACCACTCCCTTAACCAGTTTGGTAATTGGGTTAGTTATAATAATATTGCTACCTTACATGTGAGTGGAAGACTGTTATCTTTGGATAATTTTCAAGCATACATAAATCATCTTGGATAATTTTCATGTAACCTCAATTTTAGTGTAATTTGTTGCATGATTTTCTTCACTCAAATACTTTTAGAGTAATGATTCAATACTTACCCTATTGATATTTAAAATACCTTTTAAATCTAAATTATTTATATATTTATTAGTGTGCATTTATTTATGGTTCTAAAAATTATATATATTAAAATTTTTGGTATACTCGCTATATAATATACTTTTTAAAAATTTTAATAATCATATCATTACTCTCAAATGATGCTACTTTTATAAAATATGAATTTCCAATTGAAATTATTTTAGTAGCATGATAAAATGAGATATGTTGAATATTGTAAAGAACTCTACTTCTACATGTAACTTAGTTAGATAAAAGTGGTTTCATGTTGATGTAGGAATTGGATTCGGTGCACTCGAGTGCCCTTAACTTTAGTACACATAGTATAACGCAGTTTATTTTATTTTTAAAATTTTATATATTTATGGGCCCAAGCATAATTGTTTTACATGTTTAAACTTTTACATGTTTTTGATTATTTCAATATTTTATTTTTAATTTTAAAAAATAAAAAACCCCTTCAGCTTGATGCTGCAAAAATATTGAAGTCAAGCATTTGTGGTTTACCTGTAAGGCTTATTCTGATAAGGGGATGATGTCAGACCTTCAGATTTGGAAAAATTTGAATAGTAATAGATTTGCTGATAAAGTTGACTATGAACATTTTTCTATTTGCCATTTTAAAAACCATAAAGAAGTTTTTAAAATTCTTCATGGAGTAAACCTAAAAAGGCTATCGATGCAGCAACCCTTGTATCAAACAAAGCTGGCACTCTGATGAGTTTTGTATTTTTATCCAGGTATATTATAACAGAAGCAATAGGGGATGCCGAGAACTGTATGAAAGGGTGCACTTTTGAAGCTTGTTTAAAAAATTGAAAATATTTCTTCAAAGCTAGAGTCTGATGATGTTGTTGTTCTTATCTTCTGGAGTAATTAGGGATAAGAAGGATGGTGTTTGGAGAAGGATCTTCTTCCTTTGAGATGATGGATTCGATGTTGAAAAATTCTCCCAGTGCAGGAAGAGCAACTTTTTGAAATGCCTTTTTTCTCTTTTCTTTCTTTGAGCAATCCTTTGCAAAATGTCCTCATTTTTTTATAGATGAAGCATCAATCATTGATCTTCTCTCTCAATTTTTTCTTTCTAAATAATTGATAGTATTTCAATTTGTAATGCTTGACTTTCGTTTTAAAATTTTTTTCTTCTGCAAGTTCTTATCTTTATGAGTCATTTTGCAATCACACTAGGGCTTGTTAGAGCATTTGATGATAAGGTCTTTCCGAATATAACTATTACTCAGCTTCTTGTCATTAGCTTGCAATATGCTAAGGAATTCTTTCTATTTGCAAAGTCTATCACGGGTTAATTTTGTTCATAGAGTTCACCTAGATAGACATCTTTGAGCTCCTTCTTATGGGATACTAAAAATTTGTGGGTTTCTTTCCCTAACAGAGAAGGGAGATAATTGAGATATACTTGCTTCAGAGTGGCATCATAAGGCCCGCCAAGGAGATAATACCTTTAGCTATATTAGCAAATTGTTTTTCAAGGTCCTTTTGTTTGAATAACATCATTTGGCCTTAAGGCATTCTTCCCTAGTTGCATTAGTGGAGTGGCCCATATCTATGTAGAATTCCATAATTGTTGACATACTCATGCTTTTTAAATGTAAGCTAGCAATATTCTCTTAAATTCTAAAATTATTCTTTTAATCTTCCCTGGAAACCATTCACAAAGGCTTGACTTAAGGGTAGTGAGGCCTCCGCGATCTTGCTAGGTGTCTATCAAAGAGGCAAATTCATGGATCCTTTCTCACCATTTTGATGGACATATATCATCAAAAAGTAAACTTTGGTTTTGAGGAAAATTTTAGGTTTTCGATGGCCGAAAAGATTTCATCATGCATTGTTTCATCTCTTCCACTACTAGGGTTTGATGGAAGGATGAAACATTTGTCATTAGTATAGGATGTCCTGTTTGTGTATGCTGGCTAATTGTGTCGTCGTCACTCGATTACAAGATTTTAAGGGCCATTATTCTGATGAATGAAGAGGTAGGGTTTGGTGTTTCTATGGAAAAAGGTTTAGTGGCTGAATATAAGAGGGTCCTCCAACATCATTAGGAATTTCAAATTTAGAGGGTTTTGGAGGATTAGGTATAGGTTTTTGTAATGGGCTAACTTTTTGGCTAGGAGTGTTTTGCTATTTAGACTGGGGTTTTGGCCGTGGAGGAGGTATTGGGAAAGATGTTTAGATTGGTGTGATTTTTGGAGGTGATGATGATAGTGACTTTTTTTTGGATGGCCGCAAAATGGATTTCCAAACGCATCTTTTCAGCTTCAATTCTCTTAATCTATGCAAGAGTTTCATTATAAGAAGATGATTTAGCTAATCGAGCAATTTGTTGAAGTTGGTCATCTATTGTTTATAGTTTCCATCGAGTTTTCTTAATTAGAGATTTCAAAGAACTCAACTTTTTTCTTTAACTATTGTGGATAAATTTTTTAGAGGAACATGTTGCTTTAAGTACATTATTTTGGACAACAACATTTTTGTTTGTCCAATTTATTGTTGCTTCTACAAATGTAGCCTTTTCTTTTATGAAGAGTTCAAGAACCTTCTATTAGTTGGAAGTTTTGGTTATAACATCCTGAAATGGTGTTAAAGGAGGAATTACTTTTCATACTCTTATAATATAAACATATGACATTCTAGTATCAATTATGGTTGTGATAGAGGTGTTCGAGACCTAGAGATGCTATTATAAGCCCTAGTTATGGGCTTTTACTATGGCCTTTGTGGCAATCCATAAGTGACATAATAATCAAATTTTGCAAGATGCTGACCGAGAAGGCCCACTTAGGGATCTCCATCCAAATACCTTCACTAAAGTTGTTCATTTGGTGAGTTTCTTTTTAGTAGTGTTTCATCATCACTTTCATAACCAAAGAGAGGTGTCACAAGTACAAGTTGTAAGGTTATAACAGAGATGACTATTGTCAAGTTTGCCTTGATATACAAGTGACCCATCTTTATGGAAAGAGACTATAAGGACTTTTGATCATAGAAAAGGAGAAAAGGCTATCATATTTAGCTCAGAATGGAAAATGGAAGGGACATAGTTGGAATAGAGGATGCTTCTATCTTTGGGAAAACAATTTTAACTCATTTGTTTGAGTTTCAAGTTATGGTAGGGTTCGTTTTGAGGATAGGTTTTGGAGATCCTTGGACCTGCTTATAAGCAGTCTCCCATTTTTCAAGTAAGAGTTGCATCAATTGCTCCCTCAATAGTTGCTTTGGGATATATGTACAAATCCACGTCTGAGAAGAGTCCACCCAGAGTAGAACAAAATCCCAGCTATTTAGGCTAGGGACAACAAGATCCATTACATGATTTTGCATCCAATAATATAACTGGTAGTGAAGGGTGGCTACATGAGTAGAACCATTAACATCTTTGCTCCATTAATTTGAACTTGTACATCGAAAGCTTTGAGAAGGAAGGAATCTCCGAGTGGCATGTTGAAATTTGAAAATAGTGTCATAAATACCGTTCAAGCATTAAGATTAGTCTGCATAGTGCTGATATATGTATGCTAATAATTGAAGAATAAAAAATCAAGGAGTGTCATATGTAAAGAAACTTTAAGACCTTTTCTTTCTGGAATGCTGAGGCTAGTTGGACTGCTCCGAAATGTAGGTGAGCACATCCTTCTTTTTTTAGGTGAGAGGAAAATCATCTGATATTTGAAGTGTTATAAGACTTTTATTTTTCTCAGCTAGGTTCAAATATTGATCAAACGTGGAAGCTTGAAAATATTCATTGATGGGTTGCTATTTGAAAGAGCCAACAGGCTTTTGAAAGATTATTTTGGAGGATGGTTTGGAAAAGATGGTAGGGATTGATTAAGGGGAGATGGGACTGTGTAGTTGTAAATTCTTCAAGGATGTGAATGATCTTATAGAGACAATCTATTTTAGAAGCACTAGATATGTAAAGAGGTCGAAAAGAAAGAGGGGTATTGAAGAATGTGGATAAAGTCACTAATGGAAAGACAAAAATCACATATCAACATTTAGCAATCAAGATTTGAAACTAAATTTCTAGAGAATTATAACTCTTAGTTCAATGATATCAACAAGCACAATAAAGGACTTACCAACAATTCATATTGCTTTCCTTCCTTTTTACTAGTTATTTAATTGGTTGGAAGGATGATGCAAAAGTTAGTCAGTCAGTTAATGAAAACTTAGATGTTCTGTCGGAGAGGATTCAATTTTTCTTAACAACTCTAAAACATACTAATCCAAAGCTTTCAACAGAGCTTACTAATAAAAAAAACTTTTGCACCATGCACCATAAGAGAAATGAGAACTAACCATTAACTAAAATGTGATAAATGACTTCATAATGAAAAAGTTTAGAAAGACATAGCTTTAATACCAAGTGCGGAGGATCAAAGCAAAGAATGTGGTAGATGAAGGGGTGATCCATAATGAGTTACATGACCATATATAGATATTCTAGATTTGACACATAAATTCAAAAATTTTACAACTATCGCAAAGAACACAGGTCTTGATAACACACAAAGTAATACTCTAGTACACGCGTGCTAAATCTTATTCAAAGTAAAAAAAGAAAGCTGACATATAAGAGTAAATGCTCCAACAAAGTTGGTTGTTGTGAAACTAAATTCCCTATTGCTAGCTGAATGCTTTTGAGAAAAAGCAGATTCTCAAACAACAAGCTAGCTATGGTTGTCAATCAAAACTCGGATAACACTCAGGGTCATCACTAGCATTTGATCCACTAAAAGGGTTGGTTAGGATTGGTGGTGTCGATGGGAGCCTCATTTTTTGAGCTTACTTCTGCTCCATCTATTGGAAGAGTCTTTGAGAAATCTTAGCACTAACCGGCTGGCTTGGATCATAAGTATCATTCCCATTCGTAATACGACATGGTATTTTATCTAGATTGAATCCATTTGCAACCGCCATATTTTGTTTAAAATTAGCCCAAGAGTTCCCACTTTCATCAACTAAAATCACGATTATATTCATCTTTAATGAAGATTTTTGGGGGATGGACAAAAATTCCATAGGAAGGATGTGTTGGATTTAAATGATCCATTTCTTAAGACAAGAGATACACAATTGGTTTGTGAAATCTAACTAGAATGTTTTAACCATGATGTGATCCAATTTGTTGGCGGCATTAATCTAGTGAGGCAAAATCACTATAGGAGCTTAAATAATTATTATTGTTCTTTTGTGATCAAATTAGTGAGATAATTCCAAAGATGAGAGAACAAAAGAAACCAGTGAAAAAAAACGTTGTGGTATTCTTCAAATGGATATCAAAATAAGCATAGAGCCTCTTTTGGAAATTCAATACATGGCCTCCGAATGGAGAACGAAGAGAGGAATGGGTATTCACAATGGAATTGTAGTCCTCTAATAAAAATGACCATGATATCTGATAACCACTTTCCAAAACTAGTTTATATTATTAGTGGAACAAAGATGAAGGAGTTTCAAGATTATGATATCTTGAACTTCCTTGTGTAGCAATGGGATGGAATCCTTGATTTGAAAAATATGAGTACAGGGGTGCTAAAGCACCAAAATTGGGTGCTCCATCCTCCTCAACTTAAAGCTTTTCGAGATAATAAAATAAAAATTCATTCCTTTCCTCTTTATGCTCATCAACAACCGTTGCCAATAGTTCTGTAAAAAATTAAACTCCCTCTCTTCAACCAAGTAGGCCCAATCTGCAACTCCATTCAACATCAACACTAACACCAATCATCTAAACATGAGTAGCAACTTTTAATTGAAAATTGATAGCCCAATTGGTAGCAATTGATCAATCATTCCAAGTGGCAGCCATCCACCAGATTTGTAATCTCCATCTTCCCTACAAGATTGCATGGGGCTAGTGAGATCCTGATGTCTATATTGTGCAGTGATATGACATAAATGATAGATTTGGCATAAGTTTACCTTTAGTCTACTTACTGGTTTTGCCCAAACTCACATATTTGTTTTTCAATTTTTTAGGACTTATTTTGTAGGCCCCCAACCGTGAACTAGGCATGTTGATTCTAAACTAAGGTTGGTTATGGCAAGTATAAGTTGTGTAGTTTTCGATTGCAGTCCTTTGAGATTGATATATATATATATATATATATATATATATATATATATATATGAGATGAGAGATATACATGTGTATGTTTGATAAGTTGTAAGTTGTATATAGTATATTAGGATACGATTCATAGATGTAAAATCTGTTGAGGCCTTACAAATATATTTATAGTTTATGAATGTATATTTTACTTCCACCATGATTGGTAGCCTTACTTTCATATATAGATGATGAGATGTAAATGATGTAAAAGATTGTGATTTAAGTAGTTTCTGTTGTCATATGTTTAATTGATGAATTAGTCATAGATATTTAAGGTTGTACAGGTATATTTTCATATGGACGTGGCCTTTTACCTCTCAATATGACATATTCTAGGGAGATACTATTGGATCTTGACCATAGTAATTGCCAGTCTTGACCCATGGTTGACGAGGCACTACAATGTTTTCTATTCCATGCTTCATATGAGGATCAATATTTCACTACTTTATTAGAGATTTACTGCTATTACCTATGTTCAACCCAAAAATCATTTAATAAGTTATTCTCTTTTAGTTTACTTTTAGCGAGTTTCACGACGTTAATTCCTTTATTCTACTACACCATTTTGCTAAGGACTATATGGTGCAGTCAATTACCTTTGAATTTCACAACTGTCACAAAAACTCTTGAATTCTATTTTAATTTATCTATGCAAAGTGATTTATCATTCAAACCAATCTATTTCTTAACAAAAGCCTTAAAATTCTGAAAAATAAATAGTATTTAGATTTATCCTTTAGAAAGAAAACTCATATCATATGATTGAAGTCATCAACAAATAGGAGAAAATACTTCTTTTTACTGAATAACAATATTTGCATAGGACAACATATATCAGGACGTGTTAACCCCAAAGGTAAATGTCTCTTCAAGAACTAACAATAGGAAATGGATTCCTATGATGCTTAACCAAAATGCAAACTTCACATAATTTATGTTCTTGGGTTATACGAGGAAAAACATCAACCATTTATTTCTTATGCGAAAATTTTAAATCATTAAAACCCGAACATGCGAATCTTCTATGTCATAACCAAGAGTTAGTAGGATGATGGGAAATCATAGCTGAATTTATAGCATAATTAAATTCAAGAAGAAATGAACGACTTCCATTTATAATAATCTCAACAAAAACTCCTCTTAAATGCTCAGAATCATAAACACAACATTTTCATCATTAAAAATAATAGAATAACTACATTAAATGGTCTGTCCAAAGCTTAAAAAATTCTCTTTTGAATATAAAATATATAATACATTAGCAATTTTTTGGTATTACCATTCTATAAATATAGTAAACTTATTCCTTTACTCTTAGCATGTGATAATGAATCATTTCTAATTAAAATAACTATATTAAATGATTTGCCCAAAGCTAAAAAAAATTCTCTTTCGAATATGAAACATATAACACATTAGCAATTTTTTAGTATTATCATTTTGTAAATTGTGAAACCCCGACAATATACACGTCATTTTGGGTTGTAAATCCTAGATTCTTTTGTAATTATTTTTATAATAAATGAAAATTCATGAATTATATTTGTGAATGTGTATTGGAGATTAAAATAATGCAATTAAGAATTTAACCCACGTGAATACTGTACGTGAATAGTAACCCTAGGATTAAGACATGTGATTAAGAGTTAATCACTTGGATTAACCTAATCACAAAAAGATGAAAATGATATTTAATCACTACAGGACGAAATAACAATTATTTTGGATATTTTAATTCAAATTTGGATTTTTGTGGAAAAATAAAGAAAAATTCATAATTTGCAATCCGGGTGTCGGATTTCGATGAAATTTTTTATGGATGGTTAAAAATTCATGATGAACATGATGAATGGGTTAAGATGTGATGAAAATCACAAATCAAGGGTCAAGATCAAATGTCGTTTGGAGATCAAATATTGCTTTTTACTTTAATATTAATGTAGGTTTGACTTTTGATTATTTTAATTAAGTAAATAATATTTTTAATTAATGAAAATCTACACAAATCTCAAGGAAGGCATGGGCGTGGATAGGGCTTGGATTTTTGAGCCAATATCAATGGCTCACATTTGATCTTATCAAGTGATCAATGTCTCACATTTGATCTTATCAAGTGATCAATGGCTTGGATGAATTTAGATTAAAATATATATTTTTAATAAAACAAAAATAATAAATAAAGGGGCTACAAGAAGGGACGTCCAAGGCAGCAAGGGGGGCTGGAATTTTGACTAAAGGATTGCTTAGATTTTGATAAAAAATAAGGGCTAAGATGAATCCAATCATGGAAAATCAAGGGTGTAGATTTAACACAGCTTTTGATGAAAATTTGCAATTAATTGAAGGGATTAGCTCTAGCAAAGTGTGGACCACATAATTCCACCTAGTAAAATTAGAAATGAGGTGGAAATGAGGTGGAAAAATATTTAGAATTTAATACCTCAAGCAAGGGGGGTAAATTACAATTAAGTAGAAAATTAAAAACTATAAATAGGGAGCCTTGGGGACGTACAAATGCATTCCAACCCAGCTCCATTTGAGCATTTTTCACCTCCACCACGTTTTGACCTTAGAGAGAGAAGGAGAGAAGGAAAGAGAAAGAAAGGGCGAGTTGGAGGAGAGATTTTTCATATTGGGTAAGTGAATTCTATCCAAATTTCTTTTGGATGTTAAGTAGGGTAAAATCATGCTTAGATAATGCCTAATCATGAGAAAATAAGTATAGTTATAATGCCAAAGTGAAATTATGCCAAAACATCGAAAATTTGGAGCGAAGATAGAGCATTCGGGAAAATCATGTATGAAATGTGCAAATAATGCTCCAAAATTGATAAATGATGATTTGGAAAGAATGAATATGATAAATATGATGTTATAATGATGATATATTAATCTCATGATTTTTGGAATTAAGGATTATGCTTAAGTAAATTTATGTTGATTTTTAGTATATGGAGAAAATGATTTATTTAGCCAAGTAAATGATGATAAATTCAAAATGTATAAAATTTCTCATAATATACTAACCATAAGCTATGTCATGATATTTTTTATTTTTGAAAAAAATGTCAATTTTTGGAACTCATGAACAGTAACCCACGTCACTGTGAACAGTAACCTCGAGTGTAATCTGCTACAGTGATTGCTACAGTGACATGAACAGTAAACAGCGTGATTTTGGGAAAAATTGAGATTTATTTTTATATTTTATGAGGATATATGAATTAAATTTTTAAAGAATTTATAGATAAAAATCCATATAAGGAGGTAATGACCAAGTATATTTATAAGATTAACCTCTATAGAAATAAGGTAATGGATGATTATAAAATATGCATGGGAAGTAAACTAAGACATTGAATGATATAGATAAAATATCATTTTTCCTTGTGTAGGAAAAGGAAAGGAAAAGGTGAAAGAGGAGGTAAGCAAGCTATATGCTTTCTAAAATATTTTTAAATGATTGAAAATTGTTTGCTCACATGTTTTATGAATTATATTTAAGGATGGTCATTCCTATAATTCTTTACATGAAATGATTGCTAACTGCTTGTTAAATTACTTTTTAAATGATTTATTAAGTTTTATGGAGCATGTCATGCCGGCATATGTGTATGTTCATAGTGCACAAGGAAGAGGCTTTGGTAGAGGTAGAAAGCGGATTGAGGATTGCCCTTCACTATTGCCAAGTCACAAGGGCTGTGTGCCGGCGATGTCCTCCCAGAGGTTAGAGCACAAGGAAAGTCATGAATGAATGAATACATTGCATTCTCATGAAATGCATGAAAAGGTTTCTGTCCCATGGTAATTGATCACTTGGTAAATGTCTCCTACCAAATGGGAAAAAATGCATTTGAATGAAAGGAAAATGTTTACTTGCTAAAAAAAAAGGCTTGCTTACTGAGTATTATTACTCATATGTGTTTTTAAAATGACAAATAGGCTATGGAGCTGACTCATAAAGGATGTCAGGTAGAAATAATCTGCAAATGTAATTGCAATTCTATGTATACGTCCAAAAGGACAAATGTATGATAATCATGTTGAAGTCATGTTTCATGGATATTACAAACATGATTGTATTTATGTGAATTATTTCAATAAAAGAAGATATGAATGATTTTATGATGATATGGATAAGTCCATAATAAATGATGATGAATGTATGTTTATGTGATGAAAGAAAAGAAAAAGAAAGAAAAAAATTGGACGAGATTCAATTAAGAACCCACTGCGTGATCAGGGCAACAATCCTGACTCACATTTACCAATGACAAGATTCCGGAGTAAGGCCTATGTGGACGCCTCGGTTCGGGGCGCCACATAAATGTACCATAATTGTTCTTTTATTCTAAGCATATGATAATGAGCTATCTTTTAGTCTAACTAGTGTAGTAACATATGTATTTATATCAATAAATAACTTGTCATTACCAATTATGTATTTACTACAACCACTATTAAGAAACTAAACATTTTCAACTTGAGGGTCATCAAGCGAATCATCTAAAATGGTGAATTACTAATTTTTAATTTTATTCTTCTTTCTCTTTAATAAAATTAACTTATTATTGCCTTCGTTTAACATAATAAAATTTTTCTGTGTCCATACTTTTTACAAAAGTAATATTGAATATTTTGAATTTTTACTTTCATGAAATAAAGCTATCTAATTTTGTTGTTCATTAAACTCCTTACTTGATGTATTCTCAGTATACTACTTATGATTTGACTATCAAATCCATCTCTGCCTTTGCAACGACCTCTACCTCGGCCTTCGAATCAAGAACTTCTGTCATAACTTCTATTCTATCCAAATCAGTCTCATCCTACAATATCTCTCATCCTTTCCCATTTTGTATGCTCCTTTTCTCCTCTCTCTATTGCTTGCTTTAGCGTACATGCAGCAAGTGGTTGCTACCTTTCTAAACTACTTTCTCCATCTCTCTCTTCAAAAGCCTCTCCCTCCCTCTGCAACTTCATTACGAAACTTTTCTTTTGATTTAGGGGGATTCTGATATTTTGACTCCTTCATTATATCAGATGCTTACCTTGATTCCATTGACTAATGCTCTTTATTTGAGTTTGATTTGTCACAAGCTTGAATCGGTAGTTCTTTAATTTCTTTTCCTTTCTTAATTTTTCCATCGATTTTCACCCCTTTTGTAATGGTCTCTAGAGCAATTGTTGGTTTTATGTTTTTTGACATTATTTTTGGGCTCACGTTGACGAGCCTAGATCTTGATGAATGTCTATCTTATGCCTAACGCTTGAGCTGACATCTTAATATTTTGGAATTGTGAATTGAAATTAAGATGAAAAGTTTAAAAGTTTAGCACCTGAAATTTATATGTAATAAAAAATGCATTTTTGAATTAAATTATTATACTAGAGAAAATTTTAAGGAACGAAATTGACTTTTTTTATTATTAACGTTGATGGGCATGGCATGTATAGTATACCAATTATTGTAATTCACATAAGGATTAGGGATGTTAGTGGTCATGGTCAACCAATCAATCTACTCTTTCAACCCTCTGAATGAATTTAGGTTGGAATTTTTGAACAAGTGATTTATGATCCATCAACCTGTTTAACTATTTAATTAAATAAATAAATTAGGGTTGAAATTTTATAACATATCAACCCGTTTAGTAACTCGTTTAACTCGTTTAACCTATTAAAGTCTAATATATATAAATGTAAATCCCTTGATTATTCCCCCACTAAGTCTTTTTTTCACCACTTAATTTTCATTTTTCGTTGTTGCTCCGATTCCATTTTTCCATTGCTACTCTATTTTAATTTTTTGTATTGAAAACACCCTCTCATATCTCCTTGTGAGATCATCGTTTGCCGGAGTCTTAGGCTTTTAAGTCGTCTTCTATATAACTCATTAACAATCCGCCAACCTGTTTATTAAATTAGTTGTATATGGGTTATGATTGAAGTTTTTAAATGAATTAATAAACGGATTATGGTTGAGATATTTTAAATAGGTTAAGATTAGGATTAGACTCTAACTCATTCAACCCGATCCATCACCCCTAATTAGGATATGTTGTTATGTGCATTGGTAAAGATCCTCTTGTGTCATGCTGTTTATTAACAAACAATACATCGCAATGCATTTCAAGGTCATTTACTATAACACTGAATATTATAAAAAAATATTGATCATGGTTATGTTTATTGTACCTTAAGTGACAAAGTTTTTTGACATATGTCATGCAAGGGATGCTTTTTAGAAGTGAACTTAGAAGATTGAAAATCAATATGATAAATGGTGCTTTGAAACTCAGCTACTTAAATTCGTCCCTTTAAGGAAGACCAATATAATCATCTACTAATGGAAAATTCTGCTCTTGCACCATATATGATTCACAAACGCAATGTCATTAATTTTATTTCTCACCATTGAAAGAAAGAAACATTAAATTGTAAATCTTTTTTTGTGGGATTGAATCGTAAATCTTAAATGGTTGTATGTGTTCAACATAAGTGTTTTTGGGTTTACATGACTGATAATAGTAATGCTTATTTGTTTATTATAGGTCATTTTTTCCTTAATGGTTTTTTATCACTACCAAAACAAGCTTGAAATGTATATTAGGAAATATTTGTTCTATTAATTTTGAAGATTATCATTTTGATTTTTTAAGTGCTTCATTCGCAAATTAACTTTCTTCTATCCTAGTTTGAAGGGAAAGAACAAGATCTATAGGTGCTCATGTGCTTGTAATAACCAACTCCCTAACTTCTAATGATTTACATTATCTGAAACAGACTTTGTCATTTTCTTTGCTTTTATAATTTTGAGTTTGTTATGCTTTCATGTATGTCCCAATAGGTGATTTATAGCACTCTAAATAGTAGACTCGAAGAGTTGATGTGTCATACTAGCCTTCTCACTTCATGGTTTATTACATTTTTTGTTTCTTAGTCATTTTGTGTCAAATTGCTAATATTTATTAGATCCTAAACTATAGAAAGCATTCAAAGAGTACATGAAAGGCGTGACATTGAATGTTTAGCTATTGAATAGAAGAGGTTTTCTATCTTGAATTGAATGGTTAGCTATTGAATAGAAGAGGTTTTCTAGCTACATGAAAGAGTACATGTCAAGCATTGAATTGTCAGATATGGGGGACTGTTGAATATAGGTTTGGAGAACCTAGAGAGCTCTCTATTTTTCTCCCCAAACCCCAACACCCCCCCTCCCCGAGCGTGGATGACTTGCAAATGTTTATACTTCGATTTGTTGTATTGTTGAATAACTATGAATTTTTAAAATGATATGAACTTCTTTTTGCATTGAAGATGTTCATAAATTAAAGAAAGCAAATAAATAATTATTTTTACACAAGTTGTTGGTAGCATGGTACTTAAAAATTCCAATGGAATGCTTGTAAATTCTCAAGTTAAATCAGAAACATGACATGTAGCACCCTTTCAGCATTTCAATATTGAATGCTTGCAAAACATTTGTGTAGAAAGTTATAATATGACTGAAAATTCATGCTAATTTCGTGCTCAAGCATTCTTATAGGAATAGATTAATTCATTAGATAAGAAATGTAGTCAGATAACATATCTTAAGTTTAAATGGATAAGCCAAGATTATAATCATCAATTATTCTATTCAACCTGTTGGAAACCATTATTTTAAGCAATGAATCAGGCATTCAAAAACTTATTCCATTTCACAAAATGCAAGCGATCTCGAACATTTAATTCCATGAAAACAATTTCAAACCCAAGCAGCCTGTTACATTCAACTTCCTTTCCATTTCATTCCAAGCAGCCTGGTATATTCAACTTCCTTTCCATTCCATTAATTCAAAACCTATAATATTCCGTTCCATAAAATTCAAGTAACCTATTTCATTCAACGTTCCATTTCATTCAACATTCCATTCCATTAATATAAAATCTGTAACATTTTACTATTTCATTCTAAGAAATTCAAGCAACCCGTTATGTTCTATTAGTCGCGAATGAGTGACTTTACCCAAGAGGGGAGGGTGAATTTGTAATTTAATTTTTTTATTGAAACTTAACCCTCTAAAGATTAATTCTTTTTAAATGAAACAGAAAGAGCTAAAGTAGGAGAGCAAAAGAAGAGAAAAAAACTGCATAAGAGGAGACGAAAGATTTTTATAGTTGTTCGGGCAACTCCACATTCCACTCTTCTAAACACACATCTTTTATGCCTTAGGTTCTACTATTATTTGTCAATTACAATACAAAGTTTCTGCTCTTTTCTAGATTATAGCTCTAGAAAGCCTTTTGCAAATATAAATAAACAGTTGATGAGTACTACTCTAACCAATCTCTGCTTGCCTTCATACCTTGGCCTTGATCTCCAACACTAGGTCAAATGTCAATATACAATCAAGAGATATCAAATAAGAAAAACTACACTTTACAATATTTGTAGAACATTTAGCATAGTAAGCTTTTGAAGTAAATGAAGCCAAGAGTTGAACTTTGAAGCCTTGATGTGAGCTTTGAGAGCTTGACTTGAAATTTCTTTAATGGAGTATTTATAGAATTGAGGGATATTTCAACATTTGAGGTATGTGGTGTGCATTTAATGCACTAGCGTTTAAAATTTTTATGACCATTATGATTGAAGTCACATGTGAGGTCAACTTGGTTTATGACTTTACCTAAGTCACATGTGAGGTTGACCTAAGTATCAACTTCAACTTGACATTCTTCATAGTAGAGAGATCTCTCAAGTCTTGGTCTTCCAGGTCGCACAAAGAGTTGACTTTGAGTGGGATTTCACCTAAGTCATAAATAAGGTCGACTCCAGGTGTGACTTTAGCATGTCTTTAGGCCTTCAACTTCTTGGCTTTCTTTCTCTTTTTCAAAGTCATGCTGAAAAATCGATTTGAAGTGAGACTTAACATAAGTTGCATATGAAGTTGACCTAAGTATCAAATTCAAATAGCATTTTCTTGACAGAAAGTTTACAACTCATCTTCTTCTTTCAAGTGGCGTGCTGAGGTTGATTTCAACTTTGACTTCACCAAAATCACATATGAAGTCGACTTGGGTTGCGATTTCAAACTGCATTTTCTTGGCAAAAAGTCTCTTTGCTTCTTCTAAGTTGCATGATAAGGTCAACTTCAACTTTGACTTCACCGAAGTTGTATCTGTGGTCAACTTGAGATGTAACTTCGCCTATGCAGTTTGCTTCTAAAACTCTGCCATAAAATCTTTCTTTGAAGTCACTTTTATAGTCAACTTAGATTGCAACTTCACCTAAATTACATTTGAAGTTAACTTGGAACACGACTTCAGTTGTTTGCACTTGATTTTTATATTTCTATTTTATATGTACAAACCCCAAATGAAGTTAGTAGCCTTGAAACATATTAAATTGATTATTAATTATCAAAACTCAATATTTGATTTGCTGTTTCCAATAATTGAATTCACACATTTAACGTTTCATTTTATTCCATTCCATTAATTCAAAACTTATAACATTCTAACATTTAATTCCACGAAATTTAAGCAACCTGTATCATTCAACATTCTATTCCATTCCGTTAATTCAAAACTTATAATATTTCAACATTTTAATCTATGAAAACAATTCGAAACCTAAGCTTTCTATTACTACATACCTCATTCAAATAGAAGGTCTCCAAATTGCTGCAAAAGTCCTAAAAGTCTAAGACTTTAATAAGGATTTTGGAAATTCCAACAAAATAACAAGAATTTGTTGGGGGAGGAAAGAAGAGCAAGAGAGGAGTTATCTAATTCTGGTGAAGAGGAAGAAATCCACATTGGAACGAAGCCACCTACTATTGTAGAATAAAGATGAGAGAGGAGAGATTACTGCTAGAGAAGAGAGATGGTAGAGGAGAGATTTTCACAATGATGGCAAAAATCGATCTTGCAACTTGCAACAATGGGAGAGATAGAATGGGAGAGAGTGAGAGAGATTGGGAGCTAGGGGGAATGGAAAAATAGGAGTTCTATATAAAAAAATTTCCCTTATGTATTGTTACTATCACTATCTATTAAAGGGAGGAGCTAAAAAAATTTCTTTTAGTTTGTTATTAGCATCCACACTTGACTGATTTGTTTCATTCCATTAATACAAAATCTGTAACATTCTAACATTTAATTTCATGAATTCAAGCAACTTGTTACATTCAACATTCCACTTCATTCCATGAATTCAATACCTATAACATTTTAACATTTTATTCCATAAAATTTAAGCAACATGTATCATTCAACATTCTATTCTATTAATTTAAATCTGTAATAGTCCAAAATTCCATTCCATGAAATTCAAGTAACTTGTATCATTCAATATTCCATTCTATTCCATTAATTCAAAACTTGTAACATTCTAACATTCCATTCTATGAAAGCAAATCCAAACCCAATCTTTCCTTTATTACATACCCCATTCAAATAGAAGGTCTCTAAATTGCTATAAATGTCCTAAAAATCTAAGACTTTTCACAATGTTAAATAAATAACAATGATAAGAACAAGACCACACAAAGTGATGAGTAAGACTTCATAAAATTCAAGAGGGGAGAGATGAATTGAGTTCTTGAAAATTTTTTTGGTAAATTAAAACTTAACCCCTTGAAAGTTTAATCTCCTCGACGAAACGTGCTAAGAGATAGAATAAGAGAGTGCAAATAGAATATAAAATATATGCAATCAAACCACATAATAGACAACAATATATAGTGGTTTAGGCAACCTTCCCTACTTCATTCTTCCAAGCACATATCTATTGTGTCTTGAGTTTCACTATTGTATATTCAATACAATCTAAAACACATGCTCTCTTCTAGATTTTAGCTCTTAAGTGACATATACAATAAATACTTGTTGGTGAGACCAGCTCCAACCAACCAAGTCCAATCCATCGATGAGATAAACTCAAACAAATCAAGCAAAACTTGCTAGCGAGACAAACTCAAACCAACCCTCTATTTTTCTTTTTCTTGAATTTGGTCTCCAACGCCGATCTCAGGCAATAAAACAAAACAAAATAGAAAAAAGAGAATTTATACTTTACAACGTGTAATCAATCAACTCTAAAAGCTTCTTGTTATATTCAAAAGATGATCTTATAAGCTCACTTGAAGTAATAACACTTTTTTTTGATGAGAAAGTAATAGCACTTGAAACCTCAATATTTGTTCAAATGATGTAAACAATCTTGAATATTGGAAGTTGTAAGCTTATCTTGTGTTTCTCACTTCCTCACATCATATTTCAGTGATATTTATATATTTATAAATAAAATCATGTAAATTTTAAAAATTAAGGAAAATCAAGGATTAATTTACATAATTCTAAGCCTCCATCACACATATTTACTACTATTTGTTCGTAATTGAAGGTTGAGACTTGGGTTTGGGATTGACTATTAACTTGAACATCGTCCTTTAAAATAATCTTGCTTTTCAATGAAAAACCGTCATCCACTCATTTAAAAAATATATATGCAAGTCAAGCATCCTGCAAAATAGGAGCAGAAATAATAAAATAAAATAATTCAGCTTGTCTTTAATATAATTCTAGAATGAATAAGTGTGCAATGTATACATAATGAATAATACAGTACTTACGTGAAATTATGGAGAAACCGAGGCCTCAGATTTTGCGTCGTATTTATATCGCTAATGGTGCAATCGTATTCCAATTGAAATTCTAGATTTTCTGCCATCTTAAGGCAAAAATATTACTCTAATAACTTTTTTATTCTTATCCACATTTTTACATCATTCTTCGAACATTTGTCTTAGAGATTATTTGATTGTCATTATTTCAATTCTTCTGGTTGCCCGTTCACAACTTCTAACTAGTAGGTTTTCAAGCACACGATTTTTGTTTAGTATCATTTTCATTCATTACCATATAAACATCTTAAAACTACTATAAATATCTTAAAACTACTAGTTCATGATGTGGTTAGGATTAATACTCATGAGAAAATATGAAGGATGTGTGTACTGATAAATATCTAATTTTGTTGTTAGTAATTGTGTCCGAATTGTAGTGAGAGAGCTCCAACTATTGCTTAATGAACAAAAGAAAGACTAAACAAAAAAGGATATAAAGTAATTAAAATGGATTTTCCTATTGTGTTTTGCCTTCTAGATGACTACAAAAATAGCTTTAAGGATGCAAACTATCGTGTAGTATTGCTGTTTATTAGTGCACATGATGCTGATTTCGCCATCTTTACTATATCTTACATAAAAGAATGGTATTATTGAATACAAAAGAATAGTTTGTTGGTCCCGAGATTATGAAAAAATTCAAGAGGGGAGGGATGAATTGAGTTCTTAAAAAATTCTTTGGTAGATTAAAACTTAATCCCTTGAAAGTTTAATTCCCTTGATGAAATGTGCTAAGAGGTAGAATGAGATTGTGCAAATAAAATATAAAATGCAAGCAATCAAATCACACAAGAGACAACAATATATAGTGGTTCGGGCAACCTTCCCTACTCTACTCTTCCAAGCACACATCCGTTGTGTTTTGGTTTTACTATTGTATATTCAATACAATCTAAAGCACCAGCTCTTTTCTAGATTCTAGCTCTAAGAGGCATATACAATAATCACTTGTTGGTGAGACCAACTCCAACCAACCAATTCTAATCCGTCGATGAGACAAACTCAAACCAATCAAGCAAAATCCTTTAGTGAGATAAACTCAAACCAACTCCCTATTTTACTTATTTTTGAATATGGTCTCCAACACCGATACAAATGAACAATACAAAATAAAATTAAAAAAAGAGAATTTACACTTTACAACATGTAATCAATCAACTCCAGAAGCTTCTTGTTATGTTAAGAATATGATCTTGTAAGCTCACTTAAAATAGTAGCACTTGAACTCTCAATATTTATCCAAATGATGTTAACAATCTTGAATATTGGAATGTGTAAGCTTATCTTATATTTCTCACTTCTCTACGTTCATACTTCAATGATATTTATAAAGAAAAAGAAGATCTAGCCATTGGAGTGGTGGTTGGCATGCATTTAATGCTCCAACGTTCGAGTTTTTATCCGTATAGCTTGAAGTCACAAGCGGATTCGACTCAGAATGAGTAGAGTCGACTTGGGATAAGTGAAGTCGACTTGGGTTGCAACTTTGCATTAGCTAGAACTTGTTGTCCATTTGCTGTCCATTTTAGCCTTCAAAGTCGCAAGCTAAGTTGACTTGGGTTGAGACTTCACTTTACTATTTGTCTCAAGTTGCAGGCAAAGTCGACTTCGTTGTGGAACTTCACCCAAGTTGCAAGTGAAGTCAACTTGGGTTGAAACTTCACTTCACTAAAATTGCTATATATGGACTTGAGCTCTTGAAACTTAAATTATTTCACATTTTCATTTTCATACATGTAATTGGAGACAAAATATCTGAACACATTACACAAATTATTTAGATCATTTTTAATGATATTTTAATTATTTGTTAATCTTCAGAATCAAATAAATCTTTCTTAAAGCAAGCATATGATTAACACAATTGTATCAATTCGTTACAGTGATTCATCGAAGAAAGAAAAACTAACAAATTCAAAGAGACTAGATTCTAAATATGTGAAGAGACTTGTTCAAACAGATGCATAAAACCATCCACAAATTCTTATAGATTCAAAACTTGAGGAACGATGATTTTTGCTTTGGATTTTTAGGGCTGTTGCATTTTTCTTCAATGCATTTTAGGTTTTTGAGAGTTTTGGACATTCAAACAAAATAACAAGAATATGTTGGGGAGGAAAGAAGAGAGAGGGAGGGGTTGCTTAAATTCGATGAAGAGGAAGACTTCACACTAGAACGAAGGCTGCCTATTGCAAGAGAATAGAGACAAGAGAGAAGAGATTACTGCCAGAGAAGACACATGAGAGAGGAAGATGTTGATAATGGTGGCAAAAATGCACTACAACAAATCTTGGAAATTGCAACGAAAACTTTTTTCGTTGCACTTAGTGTGCACAATTGCAATGAGATAGAAGTTCATTCTGACTAGCCAGACATGAACTATAAATTGCAACGAAATATTTTTCATTGCAAAAATTGGTTGCAATTGTTATCCACGACAATTTAAAATTAATATTTCAATTAGTTTTATGGAAAAAGTTAATATTTAAGATTCTATTACTTTATATTATCATGAAAAATATTTACGAATATTATATATCATTACTATAATTGTTACTAATTAATTTTAATTATTGTTATTAATTTAAATAAATAATAAATTATTATATTGGTTATTACAACATTTAGTGATTGTACAATGTTCAAATTATATATTCAATCACACGATGTTTAAATTATGTTCACATATATGTGATCCCAAGAATAAACCTCATCAGTAAAATTTTGTAATTTACTGATTTATATAATATTCATTAGAATTGTGTATAAGACACCCATTTTATAAAGAATAAGGATCAATAATTTATCTTATTATTATCTATATACATAAATAATAAGGATGAATAATTTATTTTATCTTATTTATTGATATAAATAATAAACGCTCATTATTAATTATTTATCTCATCTAACAGTAATAAGTGTATAATGTTTAGATGAGGTTCATTTACATTTAAGACACATGCTTGCTCTACATACATGTTAAAAAGGCAAAAAGACTCGCATAAAGACTTTTGAAATAATAAAAACTAGAATTTTGCTAAAGGCCTAAAGTTAGAAAGAGAAAGAAAATTCATTAGCAAATAACTTGGCAGGATCCATTCTTATTTTTAAACCCATAGGCCATAGGGTCGTATTGGTTCTAAATGAAATGCTATATTCTATTTAATTAGGGTAGAGTAGGTTCTAAGACCCGTATAACCAAAACAGACCTGAATTACTAACTTATGTTCAATATATATTTTATGAAATATGTTTTTATAATGAAAGACATAAATATATTCCTTAAATTATAGAAATTTATTTAATTTATGTATTATTTAGAAGATTTAATAAATGTATTTCAAAATTATTATTATTATTATTATCTTGATTATCAACATTTTTGCGCTCACTAATTTTGTTTAAATTTTTTGAATTTTGAAATTTGTTGATTGGTTCTTCTAGCTGGCTTGGCTTGACACGCTGGTCAAACCACTTTCGACCGGTTTGGTGGAGATTTTTTTTAATCGTTATTGTAATATTGTCATGCTCCCTGATGTATAATTTCTTGTATATTCATTAAGAGATGACCATCCCTCAGGGACTAACCCAGGAGACTTTCGATCATTTTTTGGATCTTAATTCTTTCTTCATCATTTAATTGTGCATAATATTTAATTTGATTAGCTAAATGTTGGGCCAGAGTTCTTTTGTATTGCTATAATAGTTCAATGTCTTTAGTCATATATTCTTTGAAAAATCTTAAATAAGATAGATGAGCTTTTAAATCTTTTATTTTTTAATTCATCCTAAAAGGTAATAGATCTGATCTTCAATAAGTTTGATGTCGTATTGAGTTATTCTTAATGTTGTTAAAACTTTGATATGAACTAAATAGTTATGAAGTTGTATATTATTATTATATCTATTAATGAGTCTTATCAGAATTTCTTCGTCGTATTTTAATTCCTTAAGTCTATGGCTTAGTCCTCGAACTTGATAGGGTAAAGGCATATTAAAATTCTTCATCAGATGAGGTGTAATATTCCCATTCAAATTCTACAAGAATATTTTCTTCGTTATTTAATTATGTAGCTTGAGTTTCTAAGTAAAATGCAATGCAGTTTTGAGGAACATAATATTCAGCATACCATAACAATAATCTAAAAATGCAATATGCTAGCCATTCATCATAAGAGAGGAATTTCAGACAATAAGAAAACTTACATAGGGATTTACGAGATGAGGAAGAGGTAAAGCAATCGGCACACTACCACTCTTCGATGTCACTTACAATGCAAGCATACTTATTTATAAAGGAAATGGCTTTTACAAGGATTGAAGTTCGGGGCGAACTTAAGATGAAGATAAATCCGAAGTCTTATCGTTGGCTATGTGTCCTGGATGTGGTGGAGTCGAGCATCCCAACGAGATAAGATTGAATAAAGCGGAAGAGATAAGGTCGGCGACTGATGCCTTTGGAATCTTGAATAGTATCCTGAATAGTAATCTCTCTCCTTTTGATGATAATGACATCAAATCAGTTGGAAAGTGATTGTTACGACAAATCCATCTAATCCGAGTCAATTTAACTATCGAACAATAACTCGAATCCCTTGGCTCTTTGTTCTTCTGGAGATAGACGAGGAAGATCTTCTTTAATAACTTGTAAGGCTCTTTTTAGTGCTTTTTTAGTAGCCTGGGAACGGTGGTGAATTTGAGAAGCAGATCCAATAGATTCAGCTCTATTTTTCTCTTTCTCTTCATATCGGCGCAAACATCGATATTTCTCAAGAATATTTTCATAGTCAAATTTAGGCCACTATTTATTATGAGATGAATAAGTCATGTAGGGAATAGAATCGGATTTTGGATAGAAAGTGAAATCTCACTGAGTAATCTATAGAATATTTTTTTCTATAATAAATTTGAGGAATGTTGGGCCATTTTTTGAAATAAGTGATTTAGACATAATTGATTTTGGTAATAATTTAAATAAATCTTCTGGAATAATTTCTAAATTCATACCCCAGAAATCCCAAAATTTGTCTATGAACCAGTTAGGAATATGCTGATCTGGGTTTTCTAATATAAATCTAATCCACCATGAATAAGAAAAGAAATAATTTTGTCTGAATAAAACTTTCTGCCATGCCTCTTGGTAATCCCAATAATTATATTTTAATATAGTAGGCCTGAATTTAGCTCTTTCGGTCATAGAGACCGGTTCTGGAAAAGAGAATAAAGTATTAGGGTTATGAGAGAACCACTGGTTTAATGGAATAATTTTGCTAATATGTAGTTTAGAGTATAATATCCAATCTTCTCTTGGAGGTTTAGAAATATATTCTATAGTAATAGAATGAGTTTGCAATAAAATTCTCTCATAATAGTTTATATCTTTTCCAGGAGCTGCAGGAATAAATCATTCATCTTTAGAAAAATATCTTCTATAAATAATAGTAGTAACTTCTTGAATAATTTTTTCATTCTTTTCTGCTGAAGATATAATACTTGGGAGATCTTTACTTCTTATAAGATCAATGTTTGTTTTTTCTAAATTTTGAATAAATTTATCTACATTATAAAGAAAGTTATAATTCTATGGAGTACTTGAAGTGGCTTTATCAGCCAGATTCCTTAGAGGAACCGGTGATTGTGCTGGCTTGGCCTGAGGCTGAGTTGATGATTGAGTTAGAAGTGGTTGTGGAGTCAACCTGAGGCATTCCTTGCAAAAATTCTCTTGATAGATAATCAGGCAGAAAATTATTTTTACCTTTAATATATTCTATTTGAAAATTATATGGTGATAACATTGCCTGCCAGCAAGCAAATATATGATGAAATACAAAATTTTTTACATCTTTCTGAATTATTTATTTTGCTACTCGGCAATCAACTCTCAATAAAAATTCTTTATTTATAAAATCTCCTTGAAATTTATCTATACAAATAACTATTGCCAACATTTCTTTTTTAATAGTAGGATATTTCTTTCTAGTTTCGTTCCATAATCCTTATGTATAATGAATTAAATATTCTTATCTTGATCTTTTTGCTTGAGTATACAACCATAACCAATATCAGACGCATCTGTTTCAACTATTTTAAATAAGTCTGAGTCTGCTAAATGTAAACATGGCAAATACTTAACTTTTCTTTTAATATTCTAGGCAACTTTTGTATGTTCTTCTGTCCATGGAGATGAATTTTTTCTTAATCGTTGTAATAATATTCCTCTATCATAAGCGATATTTTCATAAAAATCAGCAACATAATTTAAACATCCTAAAAACCTTTGCAATTATTTTTTTTATCTTTTATTTCATTCGGGAATTTTTCTGCAAAAATTAAAGCTCTATTAACAGGTTGAATAGTATTGTATTTTATCTTAAATCCTAAAAATGATATTTTCGTTTGAAATAACTTCATTTTTCTTTCTGATAATACTAAATCATTATGATGGATGATATTTTTGAATTTTTTAAATGTTTCCAGTGCTCTTGGATAGAATTAGAATATAATAAAATATCATCTATATAGACTATTATGAATTCGAGGTATGGATTAAATATGTCATTTATAATGTTTTGGAATTCAGAAGGAGCATTTTTAAGGCCAAAAGACATAACATTCCATTCGTAATGTCCAAAGGGTATGGTAAATGCGGTTTTATACTTATCTTCCTCAGCTATTTGAATTTTCCAATATCCTGATTTTAAATCAAATTTAGAGAATATTTTTGCTTTTATAATTCGTTGTAATAAATCCTTTTTATTAGGAAGGGGATACCTAATCCATTTCAACACTTTATTTAATGGTTTATAGTCTGGAAGCTCATCTTTCAATTTCTGCTGCATTATTTACATAAAATGCGGCACAACTCCAAGGTGATTTGCTTGGTCTAATTAACCTTTTATCTAATAAAGTTTGTATTTCTTGCTTGCAATATTTTAATAATTCTAAATTCATTTGTATAGGTCTAGCTTTAGTCGGAATCTTTTTTTCATTAAATTCTTCTATATAGGACAAGTTTATTATATGTTTCTTTCTGTTCCAAAATGCATTAGGTAATTCTGAGCATACTTCTACACTTAATTTTTTATGAAAATCTTCAATATGCTTTTTTAATGGTCCTTTTATTTGCTGTTCAATATTTTTTATAGTATTTTGTTCCTTTAGATAATATAAAAAATTTTCTTATATAATAATGTTTCTTTTAGTTCTGCTACTAGAGTCATTTTTGGAAGTTTTACAAATGAAAATATTAATTCTTTATTTTGTATAGTTGTATGAATACCTTCATTTGTCACTATAAAGGGTTTTATCATCTGTAGAAATGGTGTTCCAAGTATAATTTTTTGTTGTATATTTTTTATTAATATAAATGGTGTTTGGAAATATATATTTTTGTTACATACATGAGCTTTTGATAATTTATACTTTACTGTCATATTAGTACCATCAGCAGTAGCTATCGAAGAATTAGTTTTTCCAAAATATTTAGGTGGAATTATTCCTTCTTTTATACAATTTAAATCTGCTCTTGAATCTATTACTGCTATAAGTTCTATAGAAAAATCTTCAGTATAATCAATGATTTTTAAAGTTATTTTTGAATACCATTTTTGTGATATAATTTTTTGTGTTTGATACAATGTATGTAGAGATGATTCTGGTTGATTGGGATCCTTTTTTTTAATAATTGTATTTAATTCTTGTTCGAACTCTTCTTCTTGTTCCTGCCCTTCCTGGGTTTGGTTTTCTACTATATTATGTAGTTCTAATGTTTGTATTCTATTTTTTAGTTCTACAATTTCTTGTTTCATTTTCTTTATTTCTTGATATAGTTCTGGAATGGTTGGAGGTTTTGGTACAGCTTTTAAATATTTCTCTTGATGTTTTATTATACTGAATAAAGATACCGATTCATTAAGAGATGACCATCCCTATTCGGGGGCTTTTTGGTTTGAAATATTTAAAAATTTAGTTAATAAATCTACTTTTTGTTGAGGATCTTGAACTTGATTTATTAAATCTAATAAAGTTTTATCTATAGAATTTAATATGTTTAATGAATGATAACTTGAATCTGAAGAAGTTTGATATTCATTAGGAGAATAAGAACAATGACATTGATGTTCTGATTCAGATTCTAATAAATCTTGATTTTGTAGATAGTTTAATTGTTCATCATTTGATGTTTCTGATTCATCGGTGGACGTGATTACTAATTCTTTAAGTTTTTTAGTTATAACTTCTAAACTTAAATTTTCTTTTGCTAATAATTCTTTTACTTGTCTTTTATAGCATTTAGAAGCATAATGTTCAAGTTTTCCACATTTATAACTTTTAACATACTTTTTAGGTTTAAAATATTTTAATTTAGTTTTATAATATTTTCTATAATTCTTTTTAGATGGTTTTTTTGGATAAGTTATTCTATCATAGTTTTGATGAGGAATTCTTTTATAGGATTTTGATCTAGGGTATCTTGATTTTCTCATAATATTCTTTTGAAATTGTAGTTTTTCTATTCCATAATGTGAACAAAATTGTGATAAATCTTGAGATTTCAAAAAATGAGTTTCTTCTATCTTCTTTTGGTGGCATAGCTTAGTTCCGACTGTCCTAACTTTTGAGAATAATGTTTCCCATTATAATTTGTATAGACTAATTTTCCACCATTTTTTTGTTTTATTAAAACTTTAACTTTTTTTCTATAATGGATGGTAATCCTTGTAAAAAAATTTCTTTGTATATAGGTTTAGTTCCATCATTTAATAATTGTACATCTATTAGAAATACATCTTTATACCATTTAAAGTTAGATATTTGTTTACATTTTAATTTTAATAATCTTTCTCTAATAACAGCTTGATAATCTTCTACTCTTCCTAAGAATTGGTATATTATAGAACTAATAAGAATGTTTACAGGTTGTTTATTATTAAGTATATTTGTTTGTTCTTCTGCTGTTAATTGTATTTCCCACCAAGCTTTTAGTTGTCCTGTGAATCCCCGTGCTAGTGAAACAGCGGTTATTTGGGCTGGTAAATCGTCTAGTATTTATTAATAGTTGGGCATATATAACCATACTATTATATATATTCCATATTTGATATTTGCTTGCACCATCAATATTCCATTCATATATTGAATTTAGTTCTTTTAATTTTTCTTTTCTTTTTTCTAATTATTTTTCTATATTAATAAGTTTATTATTTGAAAAATTATTTTGTTCAATTAATTGAGATAAATCTTTTAAATGTACTGATATTTCTTTATAATAAGATTTTTTATAAGGTTCTTGAATTATAAGTTCTTCTAATTCTTTATTTGTTCTATTCATTCTTTTTTCAGGTTGTATATTGGTATCTGTTATACGGGGAGTTGAGGACGGAATTGGATTTGATGATTCAGAAGTATCTGTTTGTTGTAACATATTTACAGATAATAATATTTGTTCATCATACCATTGAAAGAAAGGAATATTTTATCTAATACTTTCACAATAATAAAACCATTTTCTTATTATTGTTGTTAATTCTCCTGACTTATAAGTTTTTGATATCCACTCTCTTTTTTCTTTATTTTTCTCTGATTTATAATCTTTTAATAATGTCTTTTTATCAAATATAAATGTTGATTTTTCAATAATTTGATTTAATTGAAAATCTGATTTAGATGGTTCTATTTCTGGCTTAACTATATTATGATCATAATTTAAAGGAAATCTACTTGTAGAAGGGATGGATGACATATATCTTTTTTCTAGGGTTGGTAATGAAGATTTCAGAGTGATTTTTGGAGTTATAGGTCTATAAATGCAAAAAGAATGTCTTTTATTTGTTGGTTTAAAGTTTAAAATTATGTTATCTGGAGTTTCTGTTATAACTTCTATTTTTTCAGCCGATTGTTCTGGAACTTCGGGTGATAAATTATTGTCTATTTTCCATTATGTTAGAAGGTTTATGTCTGACCATAAAATTCTTTTGGGTTCAATTCTTTTATGTATAGGATTTGTTATAAAATATGGGGTAGCACTCTTCTCTTGAGTGACCAGAGATCTGGGCACTAGAGTTTTCATAGCTTTATAATAAATTCTATATTGTGTACATAAAGGTTTTAATCCTAATTTCATATTAAATTCTTGAGTTTGAATTAATAATGATAATACGTCTAAAGCATATGGATCTGATAAACTAATACAAAAGTTTGGAAAACTATTAAAATATACTGGTCCTGCATGTAATGAAGTTTGTAATATTCCTAAAATAGAATTTGAGAATTGGCTTGATGGGCTGGCCAAACCACTTTTGACCGGTTTGGTGGAGATTTTTTTTTAATCGCTATTGTAGTATTTTCGTGCTCCCCGACTTTCCAGTTCCCACCCTAGCTAAGTAGCTATTTTCATTTTCCCCCACAACCAAAGCCGGCCATTGTTGCTCTCCATACTCCCACCACCGAGGCAGGCCCCACTCTCGGCGATAGGCGGCCATCTGCTTTATCTCGGATTTTCTCTTACGTAGTCCGACAGATCGATTTCCTCCAATGCAGATCGCAAGTCGACAATACAAAGTAAAGTTGCAGAGATCATCGTTGTCGCTCTAGACTTTCAGCTTACATTGCCTCCTCTGGGCCTGACAGCACCCCGACACCCTACATCCGCCATTTTTCATCGTTCTCAAGCCCTAAGCTCCTCTTCTCACCGATTTAATTGCTGGCCGGCCCTGCCTCCTCAGCACCCATGCCACCACCCCAATCTACCAGCTTCTCAGCCCTTCTTCTCCCTGCCGTTTCTCCTTTAACCCGATTCCCTTCTCCTTTCCTTTTTTGCAGATTCCCTTCTCCTTCTCCAGAGTCCAATCTCCCCTAGTCCACTGATGCTAGTTTGTTTTTAAAATGGAAGGTTGAAAGTCGAAACAGGTGTTGTGTGACGCGCTTCTTAGCTTATTGATATGGATAGCAGCCCACCAGATGATGACTTTTTCTGCTTAGATATTGGACATTTTTTTTATCTTGATCAGATGTTCACTTTCAAATGTACTTGTCTGTCTTATGAAAGTTGTGTTGTTGGCCTCCGTTATTCTCTTGAAGTTTTTTTAATGATATGGTGTTGTAATTTTTATTAATACTTGTGTTATATATAATATCTTGGTTAACGAATTTCATGTTACTTTCCATTTCGTACACGCATATTGAATGTAAGAGCCAGCTAACTAATACTGAAAATTTTTGTGTATTTTTGTCCACTGTATTGCAAGAATATAACTAAGGACCTATTAATGCTATGAGCTTCATGTATATTTTCGTCATTCGCTTAAATGCAATGGGTTTCAAGTCGCATTTGGTATATTTTTTTAATTGATTATAGGCATTTGGTATCTTAAGTATGAATCTGGTAGCTCAATTTCATCGCCGATGTCTTCTAATACAACCCTAGTTATCCAATGCATCAATTGTTGATGTCTGTTTGATCATTTCAAACATCTTCTATGCTGCAGCTTGGCCTACTGCAAATGCAATCATTGATGGGGATGGTTGGCCTAGAGCCCTAATGTAGTGGAAGATTTAAGCAAACAAGGTAAGAAAAGCATATGATTATTGTTAGTTCCTAGTTACATTTGTTATTGATGTCATCACTTTAATTAGATTTTCAGAGAAGATCTGGAAAAATGCAAAACAAAGTGCTATGTGAAGATCGCTTCCATCTCTTGCAATGAGTGTTAGAAAGTATTATTATGATGCTTCCTGGTAGGCCTAGTACCTAAGAAGAGCTACAAATGGTATTTACACAAGTATAATGTCCATTTTTAGATTTGCTTTGATCTGTACATTTGTAATGTATTTTCAGATTTGCTTGGTCACAAAAGCAACAAGATGCAACATATCAATTTTAGTGTTTTTATTATGAATGTCTAGTACTCTGTGATCATGGGAAGATAAAATATTGCACTCAGAATGAAATGCCCACGTTGTCTCATACTTTTCCATTACTGCATAACTGGAGATCTGTAGATAATTCAAACATATTATAAAGAGCTAACTCTTTATTATTAGAAGGCAAATCTGCAACCAGTTTATTGTATGTATGGAAAATATTGCTATGCCCATGCATTTAACTAAAATTAAATAAGAATAGAAAAATAACTTCCAGTTGCATGGAATCCTATTTTATGGTGATATTGATGAATCCCAATCATTTTAATATCTCATCACTTTACACTTCTACATGTTGCCAAAACATAACTGAATATCATAGCATTTTATTTTTTAATTAATTCTATTATTTCATGCACAAGATAATCCTTCAAGTTCCCATTGGACTTTATTTTCATGACAAATCATAATAACTAATTACTTATTTATTAGCTCACTATCATTTTTCTTTTTGCGTTATAAGGCTTGGGGAATAAGTTCCTCTCACATATTTGGAAAGTAGATTCCATTCATCAGGTCCGCCTCTTAACATTGTATCTTTAAAATTTTGTTAGGTTTTTGTTGTTGGTTAAATTCCTGTATGCTCAAGGACTTATGTTCTTCTCTCATAGATGGACTCAAACAATTAGATGCACCAAGGTTTCAAGGGATTCATTGTGTTTCATGCTTCCTTTCATTTAAATTTATGTTTTATACCTGTATTCATTTCCTTTTCTTATAATCGGAGTGAGGATTCTTCCTTTTGAACTTCCTATATTACTTTCCAATCAAAAGTCATTTGATTAAAATAAATCTGTTACTTTCTGAAAATGCGTGAAGTTTCGATAACGTGTTGTTATAACTAAACTATTTCAAAGCTTGATAATGTTACTACCAATAGTTCTTATTTATTAGGGTTCCTTTTATAAACAAAACTATGAAAGTCTTCTATTAGCTAATGAAAGAAATTCGATTGAAATAAATCTATTAATTTCTAAAAATGTGTGAAGTTTTGATAGTGTATTGCTATAACTGAGCATGAATATTTCCAAGTTTGGTAATTTTACTACCAACCTTTCTCTTTTCAACTTCCATTGTTGCTCAACTTGTGGACCTATTATTCTTTCCATTTCTAAAAATGTGTGAAGTTTTGATATTGTATTGCTATAACTGAGCATGAATATTTCCAAGTTTGGTAATTTTACTACCAAACTTTCTCTTTTCAACTTCCATTGTTGCTCAACTTGTGGACCTATTATTCTTTCCATTTCTAAAAATGTGTGAAGTTTTGACAGTGTATTGCTATAACTGAGCATGAATATTTCCAAGTTTGGTAATTTTACTACCAACCATTCTCTTTTCAACTTCCATTGTTGCTCAATTTGTGGACCTATTATTCTTTTCATGATTTGTGCACCTGTCTATGGTATTTCAAGGTCTCATTTCATTATTTCTATCAATTGCTGCCTGGAAGACTATCAAGTTTAAGGGAATGTTTGGATTTGAATCTTTTGTGCAATAGTGTGACATTTAGCAAATTGAGCTTATTATATTATGTAATGGGTTTTTTGAGGAGTTTTATGCAGAAATCATTTATGCCTTGTATTTTTTTTATTTAGGTTGTACAATTTAAATTAAAGACAAGTTATGTTTTATTTGGAAAACATTGTAATAGTTTAGGGTATAGATATGTGCTTTGTTTATTTTTTTGTTGATTGGTTATTTGCCATATAAGTGCGTTGTTGTAGACATAAAAACAATATTAAATATAAAAATTATATCGTTCTTAAAAGGAAATAATTAAAACATTATTTATTTTCAATGAACTGAAAAGGTAATCGCGATGAAATTTATGAACTATTGCAATGAAAATATTCATTGGTAATGTATTTAACCATGGTTAATTTGTAAGTTGCAATGAAAATTTTGCTAATGTGAAGTAATTGCAACAAATTTTTTCATGGCAAGTTTATTCACGGTAATGTATTAACCATTAACCATGGTTAAACATTACAAAATTGCAACGAAATTCAGGCTAATTGGAACGTAACTTGTCGTTGCTAAAGGGATGGAATTTGCAACAAAAAAATTTGTTGCAATTTCAATCTTATTGGAATGCAATTTTTCGTTGCTAATATTTGACCAATTGCAATGAAATACATGTTCGTTCCAAAATACCAATAGTAACTGTCATGTTGGAACAAATGTGCAACGAACATTTTTCGTTGCAGTTGATCTAATTGCAGCGATTTTCTGCCAGTTGCAACGAAAATGTTCATTGCAATAGCCAAGTTTTCTTGTAGCGATGGATTTTGCACTTTGCAACAATGAGAGAGATCAAGGCAGAATGGGGAGAGGGTGATAGAGATCTGTAGCTCGGGCTGAGTGGCAGAATGAGGGTTTTCTGAGAATTTTTCCCCTTATGTTTTTCACTGTCACTGTCCGTTAAGAGGGAGGAGCTGGAAAAATTTCTATCGCATGGCTCACAGCTACTGGACGCAATGGACGGGACATAGCCTGGACACATTAGCTCACATCTCTTTAAGTATTACATTTAACATTCCCCACTAAGATGAATTTGGTGCGAAGAGGAACGACATTTTGGCTATTGTGAAATATGTGGTATTGGTATGGAGGACGGTTCCCACGTCTTTCGAGAATGCGTCCAAACTGCTGGTGCGTTGTTTCATCTCAAACAGGCATTGGGTAAGTGGAATTCTGCAATGGAAATTCCCAGCGTGACCCACAAACTTTCTGCTGATCGGAATTTTGATAAGCTTGGCCTGTTTCTCATCATTTGTTGGCGTTTATGGATGTTAGAAACAGATTCTATGCAGATGGGATAAGGTCCTATTTCTCTGAAATTCAAGATTGGGCTATTGCTTACTGGGATAAGTACAAGGAAGGTAGCTTGCTCATCAGTTTCGGCTTTCATTCGCAGGAGGAGATGACACGCTAGAAGAAAGCCAATGGCGGTAGGTTAGCGTTAATACTAGTGGCGGAAGGAGATTGAACGAATTTGTTATTGGCTTCAGGTAGTTTATCAAAAATTTTCTTGTGGGGAGGTGGGTAATCCGCCAGATTTCCTGTGTTTTAGGTATGGACTTGTGGGCTTTTTAATTATAAAAACGTACAAGGTGGACTCCACCCTTTTATCTCTAGAATTCTATAAACATGCCGTGGTTGGAAACTACAAGCGTCCCAAATTTTAATTATTTTTTATAATTATCGTTGGCTATATTTAGATCATGATTCCTGTGGATTTTGGCAAATTTAAAAAAAAATTATTTTCAAAATCAATAAAAAGTCATGGATACATTTGTTTTGAAAATATAACATGCCCCTTTTCAATTTGGCAATTGTTTTTTAAAAAAGCATGGACCAATTTACTTTAAAAATACCATGCCCTTTCTCAATTTGGCATTTTATTGAATTTTTAATTTGTATTCATGCTCTTTGGTTACTTTTGAAAAGTATAAAATAAATTCAAAAATTAGCAAACTTTATATCAATGTTATTAAAACCGGACCGGACCGGCCGGTCCGACCGGTCCCAAGTCCGGTTCAAAACCCTACGGTTCGGTTCAAAAGCAGAAAACCGCCCGAACCGGTGAATCGGCGGTCGAACCGTAGTTACCGGTTCGACCGGTCGTAGCATAAACAAATAATAAATATATATATTAAAAAAAAAATCGACGGAAGGATCGAATCGATCGATCAGCCGACGCCCGAATCGGCGAATCCCCTTGCTGGAAACCCTAGCCCCTCTTTCTTCCTCGTCGCCGTCTGCTGCACTCGCAGCCATCGGCCATCCAGGCCTTTATCTTCCTCGTCGCCGTCCGCTGCACTCATCTGTGTCGTCTTCGTCGCCATTCGGGTCCGCAACCATCGTCTTCGTCGGCGTTTGCATCCACAGCGCTGCTGCGCTGTTTCTGCCTCGCGGTCCTCGCCCGTGCCATCGTCTCCGTCGCCGTTCGCCAGTGCCATCGTCTCCGTCGTCTCCGTGCTGCTGCGCAGTTTCTGCCTCGCCCGTGCCATCGTCTCCGTCGTCGTCGACTCGTCAGGCACGCACTGCCGCCCGCCGTCTCTGCCTCTGCTTGCTCCGGTCGCTGTCTCCCTGTCGCCGTCTCTCCGGTCAGCAGCTGAAACTGCAACGCAGCATATTCACATTTCATTATTTCAAATTTTCAATGCTTTAATCTTCATTTAATAAATTTTAACATGTTTAGTAGTCTGTAACTCATTTTATATTTTTTTGTAATGAATTTGAAGTTAATAATTATAAAATGATCAAAAATAAATTGCAAATATTTGTTGAGAGGATAAATGTAAAGTGTTAATCTGAATTTCAACTCAGAATTCAATTTAAGACTGATTTTTACTAAAAGGTTTAGAATTTAGATTTTACAAATAGAATTAGAATTATGGTTTAGCTTTTATAAATAAATTTAGTTAATGTACTTAATTTTTTAAAACTCGCTATTAATTTTTTCATGCATGTTTTGTTCTTATATTGTGGTCCTTAAAATCCAACATATATATTTAGGATTTATAAAAATATAAGTTTATCAATATATTTAGTTAAAATTTAAAAAAATTTAATATTTATAATGTCATAAATATGTCATGCTGACGTCACCCGGTTCGAACCGGTTTGATTAACCGGTCAAACCGGTTCGAACCAGACCATTTCCTTTACCGGTTCAATCACTGGTTCGGTTCTGACAACATTGCTTTATATGGAATAAGATTTAGGTAAAATCTGCATATCCATAAAAAAAGATATATGAAATTTTTTTTAAGGTTGCATGCTTGTAGATTAGACTGGCTGGGACATGTATCTATGTCCATTTTAGGAATAAAAATACCAAATAAATTCTAAAAATACCAAATTTTATGCAATGAAAAATTTAAATGTGTCTCACACATCTATAAAAAAATTTAGAAATATTTTATACAGTCACTTATAAATAGCTTAATTTACAATCAATCATATAAGAAATGGTCTCATAATTAAAACCTGCTAAGGGTGTCGTTCAACTGTCCTAGAATAGTGTTTGGTTGTCAATACGCAACTAGTGCAGTTGAAAAGTCTTGTCCGCACTTTCACTTTTAAGTTTTAACTTGGAAAACTTATTGCCCATTTCCAGAGCAATGTCTTCACATTTACCTTTAGTAATATTATTACATTTACAATCTGGAGCAAAGATTGAAATATGTACTTAGATTAAGTCATAAATCCAAGAATTAAAAGAAAATAGCTTCTGGTCTCTGTCACATCAGTTGAATCGGCCCAATATTCGATCAAATTACAAACATTACACACAATGAAAATGTTTTTGAGTGAACATTGAAATTTAATGTTTGTATGAGCCTTATGTATTTTTATTTTTTTAAGAGATATGTTGGCCTGAGTAATATTTTTTTGCTATTAAAATTTTATATCTTTTACTTTTTAGTTTCCAAAATGAAAAATAAAAAATCATAATGTTAAGAAATATAATCATAAAAACTTTATGTACTTGCACTTACTCTCGATTTTTATAAATCTATAAAATAATTTTTCATATCATACAAAATACTCAATGTTGGTTTTCCTTTGTATTTATATTTATTTATATTCATCCTGATTTTTGCTTTTTTATATTTTTCTTTTTCGATAGAACTGATAATATCTTTGATAAATATGATTTTACCTTTTTCTTAAGAAACCGATAAACTAGATTTTTCTGACAAGCGGAACATTCATGTAGAACTATTAAATGTACTTAAACATTTTCATAATTAATCTGTGATTGTATATTTTTAAACATGTAGAATACATCTAAACTTTTAATTGAGTGCTTTTTAATATATAATTAAATAAACGTCGCTAACTGAAAGTGCACCTGGGTGCATTTCACCTATTTTTTATTTTTTTGAAATTCTTCGTTCGACTATTAATTTAGGTGTATTTAACATGCGTATCAATTTTTACCGATTTTGGAGATTTTTAGATATTTTTTAATTTTCTAAAATTAGTGGCATTTTTGTAGTTCATTAATTAAGAAAATGCTACTAATCTTATAAAATAAAAAATATCTAAAAGTCTCCAAAATTGATAAAATTAATACGTATGTTAAATATATCTAGATTAACAGTTGTATAAAATATTTCTAAAAAAATATTAAAAAATGAGTTTTTACTCCCGAGTGCACCAAAGTTAAGTTCACATAGGTGCATTATATCGTAGTCCTTAAATACATAATTTTAAACAATTAGATCTCATAGTTCATCATCAACGTGATGCCAATTTTAAGCCCTTAGAATTCACCGTACCATATCCCTGTATTCATTCAATATACCAGCTCATTAACTCACTTCTGTTCACCAGCATTTTGTTTGCGCTTCTGATCCAACGCAACCTTTGTATTCATCTTCAATACAGACCTTGTTATGACCCATTTTTTAATTTTTAAAATTTTTTCGCACTAATATATAGACCTAAACATGTTCCATCGCTATGAAATTTTATAATTTTTTATTGTTTAATATTTTTTGAACACTGAAAATAGAGAATATCTCATTTTTCAAGCGCCCCCCGCACCTTAAAAAATGAGATTTTTATTTTTAATATCCAAAATTGTCAAAAACTAATAGAATTTTATAAGTAATACATACTTAACCCAGATGCTTGTGATAAACTCAAAAAATGAAAAATAGGTTATGCGAATATTTTCATTGAAGCTCAATGCAAATGCTTGTATTAGGCCGGTGCTCCTTCGTTTTGGGGTTTAAATAAAGGTGACTGATCTAATGCAAACGTTTGTATTGAGCTTCTCTTTTTTAAAAAAATTTGGGCACTAACATGTGAGCCCAAGCATGTAGTACTTACATATAAATTTTTATAAGTTGTTAATATTGTTTCATATTTTTTCGAATATTGAAAATTTACAAAAATCTCATTTATCAATTGATGGGGGACTTGAAAATCAAAATTTTTGATTTTTAATATTCAAAAAATATAAAAAAATATAAAATTATAAAATTTTATATCTAAAGAATATATGCTTAAGCCAGCATGTTAGTGCCAAAAAATAAAAAAAGAAATAAGTAAATGGGCCGCAGAAAAGAATGCAAATGTGGTGCTGTATTTACAGCGTTAGGAGCATGTTTCTCTATATAATAAAAACTTAAAACTTTTAGAAATTAAATTTTCAATGTAAAATTATTTATTCTTCGTAACTATCTTATTTTAAATTATTTTAACATCTTTTTACATAAGTACCTCAATTTTCAATTATTTCTATACATCTACTTCTTCAATTAACTTATTTATTTTAACCTTATTCCCATTTTTTTTATGAGAAAATTTTAAAAGGAACACAGCAAAGGGCCTACCCACAAAAATTTCTTGCTTTCCAAGCAAACAAAACAAAACACGAGAAACCGGCAAAGGGAGAACAGTTATACGGAAAAACTTGCTCAACAGCACAACTAACTTTACTTTTGGGCTATCGGGGGAGCAACTCTGGTGGTAAACTATGCGTACAACCAGGGGTATTTGCGCCATACCCCTCTAAGTATGCGAAATAGCATTTTAGACCTCGACGTTTGCGTATTAGCATTTTAGACCTGATAAGTTTCATTTTTTGCATTTTAAACCCTCCGCCCTAACGCCGTCTGTAATGCACCGTCTGGTCATATGCACTGACGAAAATACCCCTCAATAAAAATAAAATCATAACAGTTAACTCATTCAACGCCTGTGTCTTCTTCCCCTCCGTCACACTCTGTCCATTTGCTTCCCAGAATCCCACGACCATTAGAAATTAGAAACTCTAAATCGATGTGACAATGGTATATATTCCAGCATCCAACCTCTATAAATTGCAAATTGCAAATTTCCATCTCCCTCATTTTCCTTTTCTTTCTTTCTTGCCAGCTCTATTCCATATACCTGTAGGATAGAACACCGCCTCCTCACCACACGCTTCCCAATCCATGTCAAGATTCAAATGGAAAAGAGGCTGAAAACCTAAAATCAAACATCAAGCCGACAACATGGATCTCCAACTTGTCACCTCCTCCGTAGACTCTCCCCCTACCATGGAGGCCTTTCCGCCTCCAATGCCTACCCCTCACCCATGGCAGCCCATCGCTACCGCAACAATCCATTGATAAGAAGAAGCCTGAGAATGGAAGTAACACCCACCTCCTTGCTGCAACCCTTTGGCGGCCTCCTATGCTTCCATCTTCTTGGCTGGCCTCTTGGATGGTTGGATATGAGAAGGTGAACAGCTGGATTTGAGGGGATAAATGATACACTTGAGCTGGGGTGTCTTCAGCTGTACTGGGTGAGCAGTTACGAGTAAAACAGAGTCGATTAAAACTATTATAAAAGGGATAGTCCGGGTCTGTATAAGAGGTGGGAATTGTAATTTGGATTCGTTCTATTGGAATGCAATAGAGGATAGCTTCTTCCTCACGAAGCGCAAATTGATATTGCAGAGCTCGTCTCTCTTTGGTTTTGTCGTCGATACTTGATCTGCCATGGCTGGATCGTATCGATAAAGCTGCCAAATTTCCATTGGATTTCGTGGCTCTTTCAAGAGCAAGAGAAGCAGAGCAGCGGTGAAGCGGACTATTTTCCATTAGAGAATTCGATGAGATTTTCTACAGTTGATTGGTCAGCTGATTGGCCGACGATGCGAGATCGCAGCGGCGATCATAGAGGATGAGGGAGACGGGAGCTGGGGCAGCAAGATTGCAGCTATTCAATGCTCCACTGCGTGAATTCTAATGGAACAATTGATCAAGGGATGTCCACCTCAGCACATGGTGGAAATTTCGTAGGTGCATTGATTTTTGCTGGAACCCATCTCACCTTCACTAAATGCAATCTTCCATCATTCTCCTACTCCTCCAATAGATGTAAAGCTGATTGAAGGAGATAAAGCTTTCAGATTTAGGGATGTTAATCAGATGCGGCATCAAAAAAGATGAAGCCCTAACGAAATTGACCACTCACCCATCGTCTTCTTCAATAACGATAGAAAATCATCCGTCCTCTCCACGTGCTTCGACATCGACATGGACAAGGAGCTGGAGGTCCAGGAGGCTTTTCTTTTCCTTCCATATGCATGTAGCTACACCAAGGCTTTTCTTTTCAAGGTTCCGACAAGCATATGTCTATCCTCCACCGTTCATGTTGGAAAGAGAATGAGTTAGCTGTTATGATTTTGTTTTTATTGAGGGGTACTTTCGTCAATACACACGACCAGACAGTGCGTTACAGACGGCGTTAGGTCAGAGGGTTAAAATGCAAAAAATGAAACTTATCAGGGTCTAAAATGCTAATACGCAAACGTCGGGATCTAAAATGCTATTTCGCATACTTAGAGGGGGTATGACGCAAATTCCCCGTACGACCATGCAGTTGGTTGTGGGTTCAAATGGCTTTTGGGGCATTTTCTGCTCGTTCGTTATTTGGGAGCTGTGTCTCTCTTGTTCTTAAGTGGAGTAATGTCTCTAAATTTCTAAATAAGAGCATATTAACTCTTTTAATTTATAAGAATGTCTCATGGGATTTGTTGTAATAAATATTTGAAATGTATGTAAATATACCGATAAAAAGTTTTAATTTTTGGCAAAACTCTGTGCTTAATAAGAGTTTTAGCAACCAATAGGCGTAAACTTGGCTAAATTTCAATTCTAAGAGCAACAGAAAATACAAATTTTCTGTATTAAAATGGTCACGGATAAGAGTGTAACTGTTAGGTTATATGAGTTGTAGGTGGACCTTGATACTAATTTATTTGAAAAAAGGATAAACTATTTAAAATTTAATCATAAACAAAGTTTTCTAATATTGGTGATGTATTTTTATTTAAAGACCAATTTTTATATTTATTTTTAATTATAATATTAATTTCATTATCAATAATTATGTATAACTTATAAAGTGAACATACGTGAAAATGTTGGGCCCGGATACAATGCACCTCGATAAAAAACTTATTTTTTATTTTTTAAAATTTATTACACAATTGTTAATCTATATGTTGATTTTAATTTTTTAAAAATAGTGATATTTTAGCATTTAAAATAACTAAGATACCCCTATTTTAAAAAATTAAAAATATTTATGAATATTCAACAAGGTAAAACTTAAAACATATATTAAATATACTTAGATTAATAGTTTTATAAAAAAATTTCAAGAAAAATAAAAATAAATTTCCACTCAAGTGCACATGACCATTCACCGAAAATGTTAACTATTTATCTTACATGATACAAATGAGCTATGTAAATTCAATAATTGAGTTTACAGGTTGTATAAGCTGAGAAGTGATCTTGTTAGCCTGGATTATCACCTCAAAAAATTCATTTAAAATATTTTTTTTCTTCATATACTTGTTTATCTAAGTGTTTTTTGAGGTGAATAAACCAAACATTTACTTAGCCCGAACTAACAAGATTGTTCCTTATAGAAGCTTATCTTAAAAATTGCAACAAAAACTTTGCATTACAATTAATGTTTATTATTGCAACGAAATGAGTTGGTTTTATCTACACTTTCAACGAACTTATCCTTGTTGCAAAAATGATTATATTATGGAAAACTGTGGCAAAGTAAAAAATTTCGTTGCAATAAAGCGCATAATTAGTTTATTACAGAGGTTGCAACTGAGGAGCATTATGCAATTGATAAATTGATCGGGCCATGTAAAATGTCTAAACCCTAGCGTGTTAAACAATCACTATCGGCCCATGTAAAATGTCTAAAATATTTATGAAAACTCATACAGCGAAATAGTTCTCAACCGATTGTTTAAAAATTTTTTGACTGAGGGTGTGTTTGGTTGGAGGTAAAACTTTTGATGAAAAGTTTTTGGAGTAGAAGTTGTCAAATCAATAAAAAGGGATGTGATATAATAGGAGTAATAATGAGGAGTAAAGAGAATAAAGTTAAAATATATAGGTTAGTTGTATAGGTAGTTGTGTAGAAATGATTGAAAAGTATGGTAGTTTGTATAGAAAAATGTGAAAAAATAATTAAAAAATAGAATAATTATGGAGAGTGAAAAGTTTTAGATTGAAAAGTTTTAGTTGACACTTTTTTGCCCTAAACAAACACACCCTGAATAAAGATTCTGCACAAAACTTCTAAAAATTTTATTTTAGTAAAACCTTTATATTTGTTGAATTTTAAATACTCACATGGGCATTTTAAAATAAGCGGTATAGAGTGGGCCGTCATCTTTTTTTTGAGATATAGAACAATATGATGTCATTAACTATAAAATAAATCAAATAAGCTTAAAATAATTTGGATATGTTTATTATCGTAGTAGTGAAAATTGTAGAAATATTTTAATAAACCAAATTATGCAAACGTTGTTGGATGCACATAAATTTTCGTGCATCACAGAGCACCGGATTTAATAGATCATCTTCCCAAACCGCCTCCCTCGTTGCTATCATTTACCTTGTCATTGGCATCTGTAGTTCAAGCCACTCAATAGATCAGCGGTAGCGACCAACGCCAGTGGCGTAGTGGTCAGGCATCAGGCGCATGTCGCCCTCCGGTCCCAGGCTCGAACCTGGGACAGCTCATGTCCCGGGTGGTCGAGCCAGGGATTCCATTCGAAAAAAAAAAAAAAAAAGATCAGCGGTAGGAAATTCGTCGCCGGTACAAGTCCTAATCATCGGCAGCCATGAAATCTGGTGTTTGGTCTTCGTGAGCAACGATAGCTAGAAGCCCATCTCGTTGACAGTTTCCCTTTCAAATTCGGTTCCAATCTATTCACCGCGACAACGGACATTTGTCTCCAGAGCAACATCGACATCTCCCTCTTCACCGACGCCTCCTGTTGAATATTTTCTTAAAAATCATATTATAATTAATTTAAAATTCGTGCAATTCCTTAACGTTGAAAGTGCATGGAATTTCGTGAGTGTATATGGAAAGAATTTTAAATTATTGAGGAAAAGTTACAAACGCTTGCAGGAGTAGTTATGAAACATTGCTGCATACAATAACAGCCATCCAATTTATGTTTTAAATGGAATATTCCATGGGGAGCTAAGACACGATAAAAAATTCCTTCTCTTTTTTGTTAGCATTTTCTTTCCAAAGTCCTTATCTTTTTAGTGTTTTAACATTTGTTTTGAGTTTTCTTGGCATAATATTGACATAATTATTTTGAGATTCTTTTGAAGTATAGCCTAAGGAATTGTGGTTAGAATCAGGCAATGCATCGTGGAGGTAGATTTTTCATTTATATATTTGGGAATTGATAAAAATTTTGATGAAAATTTTTTCGTGTAAAAATTTTTAAAATTAGAGAAAATAATGTCATATGATAATGATAAATATGAAGAATAAAGAGAATGAATTTAAAATAGATAGGTTAATTACATGGGTGGTTGGGTAGAAATGATTAAAAAGTGAGGTAATTGTATATGAAAATGTAAAGAAATAACTAAAAAGTATGGTAGTTATGAAAGATGAAAAGTTTTATGTTGAAAAGTTTTGTGCGTTGTCAAACATGCACACAATACTGAAAAAATTTATGTCTTTAAGATACAAAGATATGCCTTGCCTAATTGATCTAGTTAGCACTTTTTGATCTAGTTAGCACTTTTTAATTTTTCTTATTCTTCTCTCTCTCTATATGTATATCTATATACCATATTTTCCCAACAAGTTAAAGATAGAATTTCTTCCCCGTTCTTTTTCGAACAAAGACTAATGAAGGAGATACTTTAACTTTGCAAGGAATATAGGTGCTTGAATAATTTGACAGAGCCAACTTCAAAAGATGGCAAATGAAGGTACTTTTCCTGATTTCAAAGCACTGAGTTGGTGACGCTTTCATGGTTCTTTATCCTGAATCAACTACTACCGACGTCTGCACCGTTGAACAACTCAAATGGATAGAAGATGATCATATATGGCATGGTATTATCTTAGGAACCGTAAATAATAGCATTTCCCATAATTTTTTCCGTTAGCGAATGTCATACTTGAACAGATTTATGTTAAAGAAGATGTGAAGAATATTTCTTTTCTTGTCGACCAATATATAGATTAAAAATGGTTGAAGATAAACCTACACTCGTACAAGTTTATGGATTAAAAAAACGTGCTCAAGATATAGTTTCTATTCGCGAACCTATTTATGAATATTTTCAAGCTTCAACAATTACTGGTAAACTCCCATTTTCGTGAAAAGATTAGTGAATCAAGCTTAAGCATAACTGCCAAACGGAATTAGTTTATAATCATCTTCAAGTTAAGAACCATTCTAGGAAAAGTGACCAAGTTGAAGAAAATCAATCGAAACTCAAAAAGGCTAATTTAATAGAATTAGCCAAGGATCAGAAAAATGATACACGTCCAACTAACAAGAAAAAATGTTCACTAAAAATATGGCATAAAAGTAAAGAAAAAAGCAAGAATAATATAATGAAAAAAGAAGAAGAACCATTCTTTATGTGAGTGGACATGTATTGCTACTGCTAAGGACAACACTTCAACAATAAAAAGGATTGCAAATCGGGTAGACAAGGAAAAAGAACTTTTTGCAATGATCATTGAATCCTGAGTACTAAAATAAGACAAAGCTTGGTTGATTGACGTGGTTCTATTTGTCATGTCACTCCACGTAGACGTGCCTTCAAATCTTATCAATCTACAGAGTGTGAGCATAAGGTATACATTGTAACTCCACAACATGTGATGTTGCCGGATCTGCATTATGAAACTCGAGGAAAAAAAAAAAGTAAGAGCACTGTGATAATTTTACAGTGTAAGTACATTTGTTTGAAATTGTGAGCATATTTATTTTTTGATAAAATTTGTATTATATGTACACAAAATCTCAATCTATTTCATTCATTTGGTGGATCAATCATTAAAACATATGCAGATATAATGTTTCATTATTTAATATTTTTACTAAATAGTTGTGCAGAAAATATTATTTTTTAATAAGATTTCATTATAATTGGTAAAGTTCAACAATATATTTTATATAAGAAATTATGTTGTATTATTTAAAGTTCAGGTACTCTCAAGGATAACAATTTTGAAATTTATTTCTGAAATTTTAAAAATTTATTGTTATTATTCTTTTAGAATATAATGGAATCTAACATAATCTAATGACATTTAATAGCATCTGACGTCATCTAACAGTATCTAACAATATTTAACTGCATCTACTAATATCTAACAAAATCTAACTTTCATTATATATGCTAATTATGATTTAACACTCGTGATGTGCTTTTGTACTCTTTATAAGGTCATTTATGCCTTTGATATATATTTTAAAGCTTAATTAATAAAATTTAATGAATTTATTTAAATCTAATAGCAGTTAACGACATTTAACAGCATCCAACAGAATCTAACAACATCTGATGGTATCTAACCGAATTTAACTCTTGATATTATTAAGTTAATCATAATTTAATACTGTTAATATGATCCTAGGCTCCTTATAAGGTCATTTATATCTTAAGTAGAAATTAAAACTCAGATTATAGGATTTAATTCACCTAAATCTAACGATATCTAACAGCATCTAATTGTATCTAATAATATCTAATAATATTTAACCGAATCTAACTTTTAATATTAAGAAGTTAATCTTAATTGAACACTCGTAATATGATTTTAGGCTCGTTATAAGGTTATTTTTACCTTAAGTATAAAAATTAAAACTTAGATAATAGGATTTAATAAAATTCACCTAAATCTAACGACATTTAATAACATATAACAGAATCTAACAACATCTAAGGGCGTCTAACTGGAACTAACTTTTAATATTAATAAGTTAATCTTAATTTAACACATGTACTATGTTCTTCAACTCATTATAAGATCATTTATACCTTACATATAATAATTAAAACTCGGATAATAGGATTTAATAAAGTTCACTTAAATAATGTTACTATATTCTTATGCTTCTTATAATGTCATTTATACCTTAAGTATAACAATTAAGACTCAGATAATAAGATTTAATGAAATTCACTTAAATGTCGTTACAATGTTCTTAGACTCCTTATAATGTCATTTATACCTTAAGTATAATAATTAAAACTTAAATAATATGATTTACTGAAATTCACTTAAATGTCGTTACTATGTTCTTAGGCTCTTTATAATGTCATTTACATCTTAAGTATAATAATTAAAACTCAGATAATAGAATTTAACGAAAATCAATTAAATGTTGTTACTATGTTCTTAGGCTCTTTGTAAGGTCATTTATACTTTAAGTATAATAATTAAAACTCAAATAATAAGATTTAATGAAATTCATCTAAATCTAACTACATTTAATAGCGCTTAACAAAGCCTAACAATATCTAACGTTATCTAACAACACTTAACAGAATCTAACCATATCTAACGATATCTAACTGGATTTAACTTTTAACCTTAATAAGTTAATCCTAATTTAATACCTTGATATGTTCTTAAGCTTCTTATATATTAAATATAGTAATTAAAATTCAGATAATAGTAGGAGTGTAATTTGGGTAGGGTACTCATGGGTACCTACTGACCTGATCCTAAATAAGATAAGGTAGAGTATAAATCATTACCCGACCTCCTAAATAAGGTAAGGGTAAGGGTAAGGTACACACGTTGGGTACCTAGAATCGACGCGGATGGGCACCCACATGGGTACCCTAATATGTCAATAATTATAAATATGTGTGTATAAAAAAATACATAATAATTTTTATCCCCCATTTACCAATAAATTATTATTAGTCTTATTTTCTTATTTATTTTTTATAAATTGTATAGGGTTTGTATATGTAATGACGGATGGTTATAACTGTTGGTCCCGAGTTAATGGCAAAACCCAAGAGGGGAGGGGTGAATTGGGTTCTTATAAAATTCTTCGGTAAATTAAAACTTAACCCCTTGAAAGCTTAATCCCCTTGATTGAAACAAATAGAGAGCAATGAAATAGTGAAAGCAATAAGGTAAACAGTAGGCAAGATTTATAGTGGTTCGGGCAACCTCTCCCTACTCCACTCTTCCAAGCTCACACACCGTTGTGACTTAGGTTCCACTATGTATTCCGCGAATACACTTAGAGTCTCCGCTCTCTTCTAGATTCTAGCTCTAGGGGGCATACACAATCAGAGCCTATGCTCTCTTCTAGATTCTAGCTCTAGGGGGCTTATACACTTGATACAAGTAGGTGATGAGTTCAACTCCAATCACAACTCTACTTGCAACGTCTTGGTTTGTTACAACAAACTCAAACCAAGACCAATAACAAAGAGTAATGAAAATAAGGAAGATCTACACTTTACAGAGTTGTGTAGGCAAGATTGAGCTTGAGGAAGAATTTGTAGAAGCAATCGGTTGTATGTCGTTGAAGCAATTTGCAACTTGAGGCTTGTTCTTCCTTTGGAAGCGTATAGATCACTCAAATTTAGAGAAAAGCAAATGGGAGCTCTTGTTTGCACTTCTTTTCTCTCTTTAGGCTATGTAGTGTGTATGTTCTCGTTTGCTTGAGTGTCTATTTATAGAATGGGGAAGATTTGAACGTTATAGAAGTGGTTGGCGCGCAATAAATGTTCCAACGTTCAAAAATTCGAACGTTGCTTCCCCAAGTCTCAGGTAGAGTCGACTTCGTCTGCGACTTGGCTTCCCAAGTCGCAACTGGAGTCGACTTCGTGTGCGACTTCAGTTCTGCATTTTCCAAGTCTGAGTCTAGGTCGACTTGGTTTCAGACTTGACCTCAAGTCGATCTTGGAGTCGACTTGGGTTGCGACTTGACCAGTTCTCGTACTGAAAACAGTTTGACCTTTGTTTGATTTCCTTTTGCTTGCTTGGCTTCTTTCCTTCGATAATATTTTGTAGACCTTGTGAAGCTTGAAAACTTGTATGGTTGATTTTGCCTTTGATTCATGCACCTTGCTTTCTTTTGATATTAATCTTCATATCTTGAATTTCTTCATCTTGAAATATGCTTGGAGCTTTGCCTTGGACTTGAGAGACTTAAGTTGATAATGAGCTTGTACCCTCAAGTTGATTCTTGGAATGAGCTTGAATCTGCATCTTTGAACTTTGAAAACCTCAAGTCGAACTTGGGGTCGACTTCGTCTGCGACTTCACCCAAGTCGCAACTGGAGTCGACTTCGTCTGCGACTTCGGTATTTTGTGCCCCAAAATCAGCGCTGGAGTGTTTTTGTCATCTGAAGTCGATACTGGAGTCGACTTTGTTTGTGACTTGGCTTCCTAAGTCGCAAGTAGAGTCGACCTGGCCTGCGACTTCACCTGCTCTTCTTCCATTTTCAAATTTGGCTGTGTGGTTTGTTTTGAAGTCAAATATGGAGTCGACTTTGAGATCGACTTCACCGTAAGTCGAAGTCCAAGTCGACTTGGATATCAACTTGGCTATTTCATTCCTTAAAATATTCAACAAAATCATTAGTATTCACTTTATACTCAAATTTAACTTTGTTAATCATCAAAACTCATGCTTTGGTCAATTTTGTTTTGTTTTGAACATTGTTTCCAACAATAACATGAATGCGGATGATGATATTAATGTGATTATCATATGGATAATGAAGTTATAAATGATGTGAAAATAGATGTCAACAACAGCGAAATGAAATAAATTATAAACTGTAAAGTCTAAAATGTAAATGAGTATTGTTTTATATTATCTAAAATAACACAAATTTTTTTTTACATGTCATCATTGGTTATTGTAGGAACCAATTTGGAATTAGAACCGAAACCGACTCTATGGGTAATGGGTAGAATAAGGTATAGTAGGAACCGACTCTATAAGTAGGTAGGGTAGACTTTTTGGAAATCGGGTATGGGTAGGGTAGACTATTACCCAAATCGAACTGACCTGAGTTGCTCTCCTAGATAATAAGATTTAATGAAATTTACCTAAATTTAACTACATTTAACAATATTTAACGATGCCTAACAACATTTGACCTATCTAACGATATTTAACAGAACTTAATAACATCTAATCGGATCTAACTTTTGATATTAACAAGTTAATCTTAATTCAAAACCAACAATTAAAACTTAATTAATAAGATTTAATGAGATCCACTCAAATCTAACGACATCTAATAACATCTAATGACATCTAACAACGTCTAGTGACATCTATCAGCATCTAACGAAATCTAATAATATATAATAATATCTAATAACATCTAAAATATCTAACAAAATTTAATTTTTATTATTAATAAATAAATCCTAATTTAACACCCGTAAGATATTCCTAAGCTCCTTATAGATTCATTTATACCTTAAATACATTAATTAAAATTTACTTAATCAAATTTAATGAAATCCGCTCAAATCTAATAGTGTTCAATGACATATAATAACATTTAATCATATTTAACGATGTCTAACAACATCTAATGACATCTAATCATACCGAATTTTAATATTTTCAAAAATATTTTACATAAATATTTTAAAACTAAATACAATGCAAACTTTGATTTTGAATTAAAACATTTTAAAACTAAATAAATATGTAAAGCTATAATTAAAATAATAATAAATTTAAATTAAATGAAATAAAAAATTTATAAAAATACATAAAATTTTAATAATTATTTTATGTATATGACTTTTTAGGACTGGTTTAATAGTTAAGTATCTTTAGTTGTTTAATTAACAAAATAATGGTTTAATTATATGTCCTAAAACTGTAATTTAAATTGCCCAAAAACTTAGATTTGAGAAAATACTTAATTTAAATCATTAATTAATTATATGTCCCAAAATTAATAATTAAGTAAATAATTGTTTAATTATATGTCCCAAAATTGTAAAAAATAAATTCAATCAAATTTAACCAAATTTAATCAAATTGAAATAAAATTAAAATTTAATTCAAAACAAATATAAAAAGTATTAATTAAAATATATAACTTATGAAATAAATATTTTTAGATTGGTGATAAATTATTTATTTCAAATAAATAGTAATAGTTATTTTGATATTTTAACTTGAAAATAAATATTTTTATTTAATTATTTCCAAAATGCCATAAAGCCAATCAAAATTTAAAATCTTAGTTTTAATTAAGTAAATAATGATTTAATTATATGTCCCAAAATTGTAAAAAATAAATTTCAATCAAATTTAACCAAATTTAATCAAATTTAAATAAAATTAAATTTTAATTCAAAACAAATATAAAAAGTATTAATTAAAATATATAACTTATGAAATAAATATTTTTAGATTGGTGATAAATTATTTATTTCAAATAAATAGTAATAGTTATTTTGATATTTTAACTTGAAAATAAATATTTTTATTTAATTATTTCCAAAATGCCATAAAGCAAATCAAAATTTAAAATCTTAGTTTTAATTTAAATTTAATATTGAAAATACTTATTTTTAATGCCACTTATCTTATCATGCTATTAAAATCATTTACTTTGATTCGCCACTTATTTTATCATGCCATTTATTAAATTTTATCATGTTGAAGTATCAAATTGACATCCCTCACTCTTTATTTTAAATTGTATTTATAGATTATTACTTTGGTGCTCCATCATCTATTATATTACTATATTCTTTATATTGCTATATTTTTTAAAAATATCTTTTGACCATGTATTATTATACTATTTACATGATTTGTTATTATTATATATTTATGTAAAATTCTAAACATATCATTCTTAAATAAAACATAAATTTATTAATCTAAATTTTAATTCAAAACTGAACTTGAATCCGATTTTTTTTAAAAAAATTAGAATTTAAATTTACAAATAAAATTAGAGTTAGAGTTAAAAACTTAAAATTAATGTTTTATAAATAAAGCTCGGATCGGGGGCAGTGAACCGATTTTCACGAGCCCGGTGCACCCCAAGACTGCACCCATTCTCATCAAAAAAAAAAAAAAAAAAAAAAAAAAAAACCGCACCCATTCACCCATTTTCAATGCATTTTCTTTCCAAATCCTCGTCCCCTGAAGAGTAAAATCTCCCCACCTCCTCTCTCCTCTAAAATCGCCGCCTCCTCTCTTTCGGCCGTCATCTGAATCTTGCGTCTCTCATGCCTCCATCTCTCAATTTCTCATCATGTGGCCGAGTCCCCATTGCGGATTCCTGCCCCGCCCCACTCTTTGCTGCAATTTCAAGGGATAGCACCTGATTTCCGCTCACGAATCCTTCCCATTTCTACATTTCCATTCCACCAATCCCTTTCTCTGTAACTCTCAAATCCCACATTCCTCCTTTTTTCTCCAGTTGACCATAGAAGAAGCAGCTGCAAACACTGGAAAAAAAAAAAAAACTGGAAAAGAACTCAAATCCCTCTCCTTTTTTCTCCGGATCAGCTTTTTCTTGCCCTAGCCTAGGCGTAGATGCTGGCTGCAGTCTGTTGCATCTTCTTGGTTTAGCTCTTGGACAAAAGGGTAAGCTTTTCGTCCTGGGGGTATGTCTTTAGACTTCTACTGCTTTCATTCATTTGGTTTGTGTAAATGTTGCTTCCTTTTTGCCCGTTTTCAGGATGTTGCAAATTCTGCTTTCTGCATGAGCTTTACGCTGAGAATGGGAGGGTTGCGAAGGGCATCAATAACATCGATCGAGTTCAGAAAGAAATCTGGTTTTTTGGTGGTAGCTTAGTTGCTCCACTCTTTCCTTTAATGTAGCTTTGGAGAAGCTTGTATTGAGCCATCAAATGATTAATTTTGGAGTCGAATTATTGGATATTTAAAGAAGTTTTTATAATGTGAGCAATACAAGTGCCAATGTAGATGTTTAAACCTAATTAGCTGGGCTTGTTCTTTGCTCGAGAGTCATTTTCAGAGTTGCAAATGAATTAATAGTTATTTTATGTTTGTGCCAGCGGTTGGCAATGGAAGAAACATCATCAAGTGGCCATCGTTTTAGAAGAATTCCTTGCCCATCCTTTCCACAAATCCTGAATTGGACCAACTGGTTTGTGTCCTTGTTATTGCTACTTTATCCTAGAAATCAAGACTATTGCTAATAATTCTTGATTTTCATTTATAGGATTAAATTCTGCATTGTAAATTCTTGGATTTCACACCCTTTTTATTTGCATTTTTGTCTAATTTCTTCTTCAAAGTCAAGACATTTTGGGTTTATCATCTTCCATCACATGTTGATGGTCAGTCCTAAAAAGAAGTTCTATTTATTGTCACATTTCTAGGAGGTCTACTTGGACAAGCGATTGGAGGATGTGACTAGGGAGGTTGTTAATGAATTCATATTTCTCAGCAGGCACAATGCAATTTCGAATCACCCTGCCTTCACTGTTTATCCAATTGTTAAGAAATGCTTTTGATAGGCAAACTTCTTTCCATCTATACATGTGTAAGCAATGATCAAGCCTACTTGTTGATGATGAATTCATGCAATATTTCAATCGTCTGTCCACTAGATTTTTGTGATTTGTGACTTTTCTGTTTCGTTCCTCGCAGATTACTTTAGGGGTGACAACACATTATGTACCTCATTTTGGAATAGTTCCTTATCATCTTGAATTTTTCGTAGTTGAACTTCTACGCAATTCTCTTTTCAGATTTTTGTTTAGGTGTCAAGACTAAATATGCAGCCTGGAATAGTTTCTATGTGCTAAAAAACAGTTTGATTTGAATCTTCCCGGAGAAAAATTTTCAGTATTTGTTTTTGATAAAGAATGCCATAATCTAATGGAAAAATTCCACATATACCCATGAAGTTTACCCCTAATGCCACTTGTATTCACGAATTTTCAAAAATTCCTAGTACACCAATGTATTTTACTTAAAATTCCACTTATGCTCACGCTTTTAGGAATCTATTAAATGGGCCATTATTGTCCCGTAAAACGACAAAAAATGTCCATTCCTAAGCATAATTTTATAGCTAAAAATTCATTTGAATTTGCATTTTTAGCACTTTTACAACAATAAAATCATATATTATTTAAATATAAATTTTTAGTTTTGAGCAAACTAAACTCAAATTATTTTAAGACTTGGGCATATTCGTCATTTTATAAGGGTGCTAATGGCCCCTTTAACGGATTTCTAACGGCGTATGTATAAGTGGAACTTTAGGCAAAATACATGGGTATATTAGGAATTTTTGAAAATTCGTGGGTACAAGTCGAATTAGAGGTAAAATTTGTGGTTATATGTGACATTTGACCTTATCTAATTATCCCAATTTGGTGTTGTCAAATCTATAAAACTTGTGGTTATACCAATGATTCTGTTTTTTTTTTTTTCCATTTGACAAGTGGCTTATCTTGCCTGCTACTGGAGGAGGAGAAATGCAAAGTTCTGGAGATTATCTCAACCCTTTGCAAGGGAACTTTAATGATCTTAGGCATGATATTTTGGAAATGAGCATATAGCTCATGGTGATCTTTCTGCAGGTTGAACAAGCACATGCTGGTTTATAAGCCTACCCTTGTCACAGAAGATGATCAATCAGCTCTAGGGAAACTGTGTCCATTGAAAAGTACATCTTGAACATTGAAAAGTGAAGTGCACGAGTAGGATTCCTATAATTTATCTGCATCATTTTTTTGGGCTTAATTTATTGCTTTATTTTGGGGAACTAGAATTTACTTCCCACTTATCAGTTTATATTGGTGTTATTGTCGGTTGTCCTGATTTTAATGCCTCTCATTGTCTCACCTGTACTCAGAAATACAACTGAGAAGCCAGGTTGGTGCAGTGATCCCTTCTTGCTGCTATGCTCAGCACAGGTTTCATCCCTCTGCTCTAATAATATCCTAATTATTTTTGTTTGCATTTTTAAAATGCTGCCAGTGTTACTCCTGACTCTACTCAAGCAAAGTAAGGGAAAACCGAGCACTTATCAGGTCGCGTCCGACATATATGATGTCTCGGAGCAGTCTTCTTTCCATCAAATCACATGCTGCTGTTGGAATCCACTAGCTTGCTCCAATTGTGTATTTTGGCAGAACTATGGCAAAAATTCACTAGCCGACCACTCCTTCCCTGTGTGGTTTTTGGTGTGAACAGCAAGCAGCATCCACTTGGAATATTGGCTACCTTAGCCAGTCACAACAATGCCCTTTCATTGACTGAAATGTGGTTATTTGATGTAGTCTTCCCAGTCTTATGCACTCATTCGGCCAGGCCTTTGATTCAAGGACAGAAACCATGACAGGTTCCATGAGGGGAACTGGTGTGCAGGATTGTTTTTTGTTTTTCACTTTTGCGAATTAAACTACATTCTTGACTTAACGATGCCTTCTTTGTGAAGTTCATAGATTACCATCTCAGCTTTTTGTTCATTTTTTTCATCCATACATTCTTCACAAGCTTGTTCCCTTTACTAATTCATTTATTTAAATTGGTTATACAAGTCATATAAAAAATTGCAGGTTGCACTCAATACGAATCAAACTGGGTTGGCTTAGCCAGGTCACAAGTTGGCACATCCTTTGTAATTAAACACCAACAATCTCACACAATTGCCCATGAAATTTTACAATTTATAAATTTTTATTTTGATATATTTTTTATTTTTGAAAATCAGTAAGATAGATATGGATACATGCATATTTTGGCAATACGGTATTACAGAGAATTTCAAGAAACGGGAGTCAAGAAGTGTGCAGCAGAGGAAGAGAGACATGCCCTCTCTCGGATTAGCAAGGTCCTCCATATACTTTGTACTTAGATCAAAATACAACTAATCATTGTATTTAGAATTCTTTATTTAAATATCACACAGGTTTCATCCAAGGTACATGTTTCCTTAAAAAAAAAAAATATCACACAGGTTTCATCCAAGTAAGGTACATGTTTAATTTAAATATCAATTTAAAGTTGTATTTTCAGCATTTAAACTATCTAAGACTCATTGATATGGATAAATTCTAATCTATATTGATGGATCTAAGCATTTATATATTTTTGAGCAATTACCGCTCAACCAAGATTTTGATTTGAATATTTATTTTTATTTTTTTTTGATGTTGTGATTTGAATGATTTTTGAATGTATGACAAAGCAAATGATTTTAAAACAATCAGAATTCATGGTTGGTGAGCATGAGGCCCATTTTAAGACAACAGAACTAAGAATAGCACATCCCATTTTAAGACTACATCAATGCAAAAGCTCATCGACTCAGCTCATCCCTCGATCTATTCACCTGCGTTTTGTTTGGGGTTTAAGTAAGATGACCTCCTCCTCCTCCTCCTCCTGTGTATGGGACAGGATGTTGATGAAGACGGGTAACGGTCTCCCCTGACTGTGTCCGTAGAGGAACCTGTCAATCCAAGCCTTCGTTGCTTCTGGTCCAAGATGCAAAGCTTGCCCAACCATCTCTTCGGCTTCCGTCAGCCCCGATGGTTTCAATGTCTCTTTTGTTGCCACCATCTGTAATGCCAAGAGAAGGAGAAAAGATAATCAACAAAAATAGCTAAACTAGGCTAATTCGTGTAATTTCGATAGTTTGCTTTGGAACTTGATGATGATTTACTTGTATTCTATACTAAATAAACCATGCACAAAAATATACCTTCTGTCAAGATTTATCTAAATACACCTTATTTCCTGTGAGTTTTTATTCTAGTTTCTAACCCAAACCCTGATTAGAAACATAGCTTACAAGGAGTAAAGAAGAATACGAATTTATGCATAAAAAAACCCGCGCAAGTTCAATTGCGTAAACTAACTTGGTGCCAACGGAAAGAAATCTGGTTGCGGACTACCTACGCAGTTCTCGAATTGGGACTCTAGTTGATAACATCAGCGCAATTTTTGTTGTTTCAATTTGTCTTTTTCAAAAAATTAAGTCATCTTATTCGATGCATCTGAACCGTTGATTTCTGTTGCCTGATTGAAATTATCCTCCGTTACATTATTGCCACAATTTATGGGTATTAGGCATTCTATCCCTCTGACTTCTGAAAATGAGAGGTATCAGAGGTAGAAGGGATAAAGCCGTCACGGCGTACCATTGCCAAAAAATTATTTGTACAAAGTTTTTATGAAGAAAGTATGGTGGGTTAGCCCACCATATTTATTCAGACAAAATATTACAAGACACAAAATCATCAAGAAGATGAGCAATAGAGTTTCTTGATCTCATGATATGGTGGAACGATATGGAATGGGCCTGTGTAGCAAGTGACTGTATGTATGAAATAATCGTCCCCACCGGAGCACGAATAGACTTCTCATTTACCAAAAAATCAGTAAGAATCAAAGAATCTGATTCCATTTGCAGATCCTGGAGTTGGATTTCTAAAGCCCATGTCACCCCCAACCACATGGTCGTAGCTTCCATCATCAATGGGTCCAAAATTCCAACCCGATTCCATCCCTTAGCAACAATAAAGAAACCTCAAGAGTCTCTAATGACCGCAGCAAACCCCATATAATTTTTGTGGAGGTTTCTTCTGCCATCAACATTAATCTTGAATTACCCCCATCTAGCTTGGTCCATCTAGCAACGAGAGATTTATCAATTAAACTTGATCCCCTGAGGTCCATCGCCCTTCGATGCTGATCTCGAAAGTTGATGCACCAATCCTTGACGTCCAGAAACACAGGCTGGATGCCATCCGCCCTGAGCTGATTTCTCAAAAACCACACATGCTAACAGAAGAGAAGAAAAGAGAACAAGCCCATCCGTGCATTTTGTGGCGATGAACGCCCTAAAGATGCCCAGGATTTACGTCCATTCATCCGAGAGGAGACAATTACCAATAATGTTGTGACGTACCGACTGGATAACTTCACAGGCAACAAAAAGATGAAATATATCTTCCTCCGCTTTCCTGCAAAAAATGCATAAGGTGTCCACCGGGATTCCATGTCGCTACAGATTGAGGAAGGTGGGGAGGGCATCCATGAACAGTCGCCAGCAAAAGATGAGGACTTTGCTTGGGAGCTTGATATTCCATATGAACTTGTAAATTTCCTGATCAAGAGTATGGCTGATTTCCCGACTCTCCAATGGGTGGTCAGATGTTTTTCTGAAGAGTTTATATGTAGATTTTATGGAATATTGTCTATCGGGTTCAAGCTCCCAGAAACAATGATCATCATCAGCCCTATTTGGACATGGATTAGAATAAATGATCTCTTGCCTATATTCGCCCACCGCTTGTAACAAAAGGGTGTCCTTCCATTGGCCAGTATGCTTATTGAGGAAGAAACTAACCTTCGCATCATCCAGAATGTGAGTAGGTAGCGGCCCAGCCTTATGACGGGCGGTAGGAAGCCACCTATCACCCAAAAAAGCCACCCATTCCCCAGAATCAATGCACCAACTGTACCCACTGAGAATCACATTTCTGGCTTTTAGGATGCTTTTCCACATGAAAGAATCCGTTGTCTTCTCCTTGCAGGTCCATAGATTTCCTTGGTTGAAATATCTAGCCTTAAGAGTGGTATAGCAAAGAGAATTAGTGTTTGAGACAAGTCTCCACACCTGTTTGGCAAGAAGGGCATAATTAAAAGTGATGAGATCACGAAAGCCCAATCCCCCAGCAGCTTTCGTCTTGCACATGTCTTTCCATACTACCCAGCTCATCTTACATTTTCCATCCTTCTCGCCCACCAAAATCTACTGAGAATGCTTCCAACTTCATTGCAAAAACTTTTGGAGAGGAGAAAAATACTCATAGAATATGTAGGAATAACTTGTGTCACAACTTTAATGAGGATCTCCTTGCCTCCCCACGAAAGTAGCTGCCCTTTCCAACCTTGAATCTTCCACCAAATTCGGCCCTTTAGATCATTGAACATATTCTTTTTTGATCTCCCTAGCCAGGCAGGAAGCTCCAAATAGGAATGGATTTCCTGACTAGAGAAGCCAAACACGCTTGCAATAGAATTCCTTTTGAGTTGGCTGGTGTTGGAGCCGAAGAACAGCGTAGTCTTGTTTATGTTAACGACCTATCCAGAGCACTATACGACATAAGGATGGAGAACAAATGTTGTGCCTGAATGTCAGTTGCCTTGATAAAAATGAGGGCATCATCAGCAAAGAAAAGATGGGAGAGAGTAGGTCTTTGAGGACTAAGTTTAATGCCATGTAGCGACCGTTGATGTCGTGTTTGAGAAATAAGGAGTGAAAGTCCCTCCGCACAGATGAGAAAGAGATACGGAGAAAGTGGATCACCTTATCTCTTAAAAGGATAATATTCTGCGAAATGCTACTCTCTGCGGAGAGTCAGTAGCTATTTGATGATCTAAAAGAAAAAACCTTTTGGCCCTATCGCAATCCCCATTTGGGGGGTAAAAATATTTGTTTTGTACCCGTTGATAAGAATCCGATAGCGGACAGATTGCAAACATCTCATAATCCAGTTTATCCATAATGTGCCAAAGTTCATTCCGGCCATCATGTTACTCAGAAAGTCCCATTCCACGTGGTCATAGACCTTGGACATATCCAACTTTATTGCCACCTCTCTCTTGTTACCCCTCCTCTGCCGGAGTGTGGAACCCCGATCTTTGAGACGTGTACAAAACTCTAGGGTTGTAAACCCTAGGTAATACATTTGAGAAATATATATTGATGGATATGAAATATATGGAAATGAAGGTTAAAATACTTATGCAGGAAATTCGGATGAATAGCGCACGTGAATAGTGCACGTGAATACTGAAATGTGAATAGTAAACGTGGGATTAAGGAAATATGTTAAGTTAATCACTTTGGATTAACTTAATCATAAAAGACGAAAAAGGAAGCTTCCCACTACAGGACAAAAATGTTTTTTGGATTAAAATATGAATTTTCGGATTTTTAATTGATTTTTGAAGAAAATGAAGAAAAATTCATATCTTGCAATCCGGACATCGGATCAAGATGAAATTTTTTATGGGTGGCCAAGATATGATGATGGATATGATGAATGGTCCAAGATTAATCAAGGATCATGAATTAAGGGTCAAGATTAAATGTCATTTGAAAAGGGAAAAAGTAACTTTACTTTTTCATTAATGGCATTTGACTTTGATTAATTTTAATTAAATAAAATTAATGCAAAGCCTGCAATTGCTGCTGGAGCATGGAATTTTGGGGCATGATCCAATGGCCCATGATCATCCTCATCAAAGATCAATGGCTAGAATTAATTTAGCCTAAATTAATTAATTTTTAAAAAATAAAAAAATAGGTAAAAATAGGGCTGCAATAGGGCTGCTGGATCAGGCCTAGGGGGGGCTGCACAATGCTCCATGCACCTTTTAAAATTAGAAAAAAACACATTTACAAATTTACACCTCAAGCAAGAGGGGGTAAATTATAAATATGTGAAAAATCAAAAAGTATAAATAGGGGGCAGGGGTGGACGTCCAAAGGCACTCCAAGCTTGAGCAATTCAAGCATTCCCACCCCCAAAATACGTTTTGGCCATAGAGAGAGAAGGAGAGAAGGAAGGAAAGAGAAAATGGGAAGGAAATGAGAAGTTCTCCACTTGAGGTAAGCAATTTCTTTCCAAATTTATTTTGAATGTTAAGTAGGGTAAAATCATACTTAGATAATGCCTAAGAATGAGAAAATAAGTAAAGTTATAATGCTTAATTGGAATCATACCGAAACATCTAAAATTTGGAGCAAAGATAGAGCATTCGGGGAAATCATGTATGATATGTGGAAATAATGCTCCAAATTTGATAAATGATGATTTGGGATGTATGATTATAATAAATATGATGTTGGAATGATGATATATTAATGTCAGGATTTTTAAAATTAAGGATTATGCTTAAGTGAATTTATGTTGATTTTTAGTATATGGAGAAAATAATTTTTTTGGCCAAGTAAATGATGATACATTCAAAATGTATGAAATGTCCTATGATATACTAGGCATAAGGTATGTCATGGTATTTTTTATTTTTGGAAAAAATATCAATTTTTGGAACCCATGAACAGTAACCACGTCTCTGTGAACAGTAACCTCGGATGAACAGTAACGTAAACAGTAATTGCTACAGTGCCATGAACAATAATTATGAACATTAAACAGCGTTATTTGGGGAAAAAATTGAGATTTATTTTTATATTTTATGAGGATATATGGATGGAATTTTTAAAGGATTTATGGATAAAAATCCATATAAATGTGTAATGACTAAGTATCTTTATACGATTAACCTCTATGGGAATGAGGTAATGAAAGGTTATAAAGCAAGCATGGAAAGTAAACATAGAATGGATGGATAAAATATCCATTTTCCTTGTATAGGAAAAAAAGGAAAGGAAAAGGTGGAGGACACGGATTGAGGAGGTAAGCAAGCAAACCCTTTTGAAAATGATGATTTGTAAGCAAGCACAACTTTGAAAATGTTATTTTATTGCTTTATTGTAAGCAAGCAAACTTCTTTTAAAATGTGATTTTATTGTTTCATTGTAAGCAAGCACAACTTTGAAAATATGTTTTATTCTCAAGTATTTATGAAATGTGTTTAAGGGTGACCATTCCTATAATGTTTTGAAATGATGAATGTTTATGAATTTTTATGAAAAGTCATGCCGGCATATTGATATCATGTGATGTTCATGGACATGTGCACATGTATGATGTATAAGGAAGAGGCTTTGGTGAAGGTAGAAAGCGGATCAGAGAGTCCCCCTTCATTATTGCCGAGTCGTATGGGCTGTGTGCCGACGACGTCCTCCCCAGAGGTGGAGGCAAAGGAATGTTATGTTTGAATGAATGCATTGCATTTTCATACATGGATTGAAAAGGAAAGCATGTATTTGAAATTATATTTTTAAGGAATGGTGCAAATAATTCTCTACATGAGAATGACAAGTTACCTGGTGTAAGAGGTATATAACGCTGGAGAAATCAAAAGTCATGCATGTAGGAACCATGTAGGCGTCAAGAGGAAGAGAGGTTCCTCTTGATGAGGCCAAGTCGGAGACAGACGGCGTATTGGACTATGTTATGTGAGATGTTCCCTGAGCTAGCGTACCCGCACACGAAGGTTTATGTCAGGAGTGGAAAGGAAGCATTTGCACATCCAATGTTTATGAAAAGGTTTCTATTCCATTGATAATTGATCACTTGCTAAGTGTCTCCTATCGAATGGAGAGAAATGCATTTATGAATGATTTACATGAATGGTTTATGAAAGGTTTCGAAATATGGTTTACGAAAACGTTTCTATTCCGTTGGTAGTTGATCACTTGGTAAGTGTCTTCTATCGAATGGAGAGGAATGCATTTAAAATGAAAAATGCTTGCTTATTGAGTTTCGACTCATGTTTTGTTTTCCCAACCTCAGATAGGTGTAGGGAAAGCCAAGAAATGAAGGACATGTGTTGCTAAAGGAAAAGAGGAATCTACAAAGGTTAGTAGATTTTTGTATGAATAGATTCCCTAATGGGATATGATGAAAAAGACATAGGTTGTATGAAATTATGAAGTGATGAATAATATGAGAAGTTGATGATTTATGCTAAGTCCATTATGAATGATGATGAGTATATGTTTATATGATGAAAGAAAAAGAAATGAAAAAAAAAAATTGGACGAGATCCAATTAAGTCCCGCCGCGTGATCAGGGCAACAATCTTGATTCACACTTACCAATTGACAAGATCCCGGAGTAAGGACAAATGTGACGCCTCGGTTCGGGGCGCCACACGGAGAGAGTGAATAACCTCATAAGCAATCAGCATATTGTCCGTAATTAAACGGCCAGGGATAAAAGCACTTTGTTGAGGAGAAATGACCTCATGGAGGCAACTCTTCAATCTATTCACTAATACCTTTGCCAATATTTTGTAAGCTACATGGGGCGAAAATTGGAGAGTCTTTCCGCGCTAGCCTTCTTTGGGATGAGAACAATATTGGTATAATTAAGTGCTTTGAGTTGTTGATAGTGTTAGGGAGGGGTTTGTGCTTCCATGAAGGATTTACACACCATAAAGACATCATGATAGACAATGTTCTAGTGTGTTTGGTAGAAGCCGACAGGCAAGCTGTCAGGGCTGGGAGCTTTGGATGGATTCATGGCTTTTACTGCTTTCAGGACCTCGTCCATGGATAGAGGTTTTGTGAGACTCGCTTGAGAAGGATTAGATATTTACCGAGTGACTAAGCCTGTTATCCTTGGGTGGTTTGAAGGACTCGAGTTGGAGAAAACATCTTGAAAGTGCGAGAGAGTGAGATCGAGCATTTTCTGTTGATCAGTTATCCGAGTTCCGCTTCCATCAGTGAGGGCCTCAATAGAGTTGCGTTGTCTTCGGTTGGACGCCATTCTACGAAAAAAAGGAGGTGTTTCTGTTTCCCTGTTGGAGCCAGTGAACCTTGGCTCTTTACTTCCATAACAACTCTTCATCCTCCAAAAGAAAGTGATTCTATTGCTAAACTCTCTTAATGACTTTGTCCCTTTGGTCAGACGGGGTCTGGGAGTTCAAGTGATATAACTCCCTTTGTTTCTCGGTTATAACCTAGCTAAGGCGACCCCTTTTGTCTCTATTCCACCTAGAAAGCTCCAAACTGCATTTCTGGAGTTTCCTCAGCAGAGTTTCACAAGGCAAGGATCCCACTTGATTGTTTGTGGCCCATATATGATCAATAATATTGTGTGCTTCTTTATCTTTGTCTTGGAATAGTTTATACTTAAAATCTCGCTTTGGTTTTTTCTTATCTTGCATGACATTTAGAACCAAGTGAATGGGGTGGTGATCGAACGAGGCAGTAGATAGATGATAGACCTTTGCGAAAGGGAAGATGGTTAATCATTGAGGAGAAGCCAAACCACGGTCTAATCTTGCCTTCACCCTATGCCTCCCTCTTCTATTGTCGCGAGAGGTCATGGGAGGGCCAACAGAGCCCAAAATTCATTTGATATCCAGGTCTTGCCTTGCAAATTCTATATTTTAATGGCCCCGCAACCTCATTCAAATCTCCCATAATGAGCCAAGGTTCATCAGATTGTGTTTGGAGTTGAGAAAGGAGGTTCCAGCTCTTCATTCTTCTTCGGACTTTAGGATGACCTTAGAAACCCGTGAATCTCCATCCTGGCATCTCAGCATCAATATGGTGTTTTGAGTAGCTCCTGATTTTGACACCAAAATCCTCATTCCAAAGAAGGCTTAACCCTCCTCTCCTGTCATCTAGATTCATTGCCAAGCAATTGTCGAACTTGAGTTTCCTTCTCATAATGTCCATTTCCTTTATTGTTCGCTTAGTCTCATAGAGGAAGACCACATTGGGAGCTTTTCTTGACCAAGTCAAGGAGGCATCGAATCGCGTGTAGGTTCCCAATCCCACAACAATTCCAAGCAAGGAGAGCCATTTATTTGGGGTGGGGCTAAGGTTTGCCCCCAGCCTGCACCTGAAAAGCTGTAAGTGTTTTGCATCTCTTGAGTGGCATCGCTATGGAAGTTTCATGCCCTCCCGACTCCTCAATGAGAGGTCTTTTGGTTGGGGTAGTTGTAGTGCGATGTGTGGAGTGTGTTTCCCCTATTGATGTGGCTGACCCCCTCGCCCACCGCTTCCATTGGCCTTTTGGCAGATGGTCCTGTTCATTGGGCTCAACATTGGATGGGAGGAACTCCATTAGCTGTTGGGATTCATTTGCAAGCAACATATGCCCCTGATTTCCCAAATACCAACCTTGTTTAAGCTCATGCACTGGCTCTTGCTCCTTCATTGAAATCATTTATTTAACTGCAGCCTACTGGGGCGTGAAAAAATGACTGGTAATTGATGTGGATTCATGTTGAGGTTGCAACACATTTCCTTTGCTAAAAGCCCGTGAAGATAGGCCCTTTGGATGGCTAAAATAGTGGTTGTTGGCAGGGCTTGGTGGTTGGTGAGTTTCAGTTATACATGATGGAGGTATAGAAGGCAGTCGTTGACTTGGGACCACACTCTCCATAGGCATTGTACTGCCACTTGTCGCTGTCCGAGGTGCATCTTCAATGGCTTAGTCTTTTGATGGGATAGGTAGTGCGTCATAAGAGTAATTGGTGGAAGACAAGCTGCTGTTTCCATTGTTGGAGCTGTTTGGAAGGGAGGAGTAGGGACATCGTCATTTGCCACATATAGCTGAGGACGGCCCTGTCTCAATTTCTCCCTTTCCATCATCAAACCCATTGGTTACTGGTTGTCATAAGGAAGATCCTCTTCTTTCACCTTGGCTGGTAGATTCGGGTTGGCCACACACTTCTTGAAAGTATGTCCAATTCGACTGCATGCATAGTAAAATGTGGGGAGTTTCTCATATTGGAATGTAAGCCATTGCTTGTCGAGATTATCAATTTGGATGAAAATGCCCCTCTGAAGAGGTTTTGTAAGATCTACCATTACTTGGACTCTGATGAGGTGCTTAGTTGGCTCCCCCTGAAGACATTGTTCGAAGGAAGCTCCACCCATTTCTCCTAAAGTCATTTTTGTGGCACCCCAAATCGAGATGTCACATCCTTACCTCAGGATCTATCGATCGGTAAATGTGAATTAGGATTATTGCCTTGATCACGCGGCGGGTTCTTATTGGATATTTATCCACTTAATCCTAGGGGTGGGAATCGGGGCGGGTCGACCCGTGACCCGCCCCGCCCGACCCTGTTTTAATACCGGGGCGGGTCAAGGGTGTGTACCCGGCGGGGCGGGTCGGGATTTTCGGGTTTTTAAAGAAATGCGGGTCGGGGCAAAATTCGAGTTTTTACAGGGTGGCGGGGCGGGTCGGGGCGGGTCTACATGCTGACCTATTTTCTGATATTTTACATTAAAAAGAAAAACCACGTTCAATGCTAATATTCATGTTTTATTTAATTATTTATATTTACTTTGATTGATTAATAATAGATTCAAGCATATAGTAGTTAAATTTAATATAAATTTGTCTTTATACTTGATAGTTTTATAAATTTTTAAAAATTTCTTACTTGACCCGCAATTTTTTACCCGACCCGTTGACCTGATACCGACCCGAATTTTGTCCCGAGACCTTGTAGAAAAAAGTAAGGGTCAAACCGACCTTGTCCCGACCCGGTATAAAATAAGGGTCAAACAAGATTTTTGAAAAGGAGGGTTAGGGTTGGGCACACCCTAACCCGCCCCGACCCGCCCCGATTCCCACCCCTACTTAATCCTAACTCCTTAGGAGTTTATATCATTCCACTTGTTTCAACTTTCCATCAAATGCCTTTTTAGGCCATTAAACCATTTGAGAATTACATATTTCATCTCATAATCTTCATACTTAATCACATCATGACATTTCATGCCTTAGCATTTACCCATAAAAAATTTTCGCCAATCCATAGGCATAAAACATAACATAATTCATATACCACATTAATTCACAACTTAATATCATCATTCCTACATAAAGCATATATAGGTGTTTATAAGAATTCACTCATTCTTGAATCTCCACCTGTGCTCCTTGCCTCCTTCCTTTCACCTGTCTATGAGTTTGGAAAACAAAACGTGAGTTGAAATTCAACTCAATAAGCAAGCTATATATTTTTCAGGCAAATTCATTTTTGAAGGCAAAATTCTTTAAAAATATTTTCCTCCATTCAGTAGAGACACTTAGCAAGTGATCAATTACCTATGGAGCAGAAATTTTTTCATAAACCTTTCATAAACATTTCATGAAAATCATTCATGAAAAACCATTCACGTAAACCATTCGTAAATCCCAATTTTTTTGGGCATTTCATAAACATTGGATGTGCAAATTCATCATTTCCATTCATGACATTATCCTTCATGTCGGTACGCTAGCACGGGGAACGTCCTTTCATGACATGATTCTTTCCATCCGTGGCGCCGGACCTACCGACTTGGCAACGTCAAGGGGGACTCCTTATCCACTTACTACCTCGACTAGCCTACTTGACTTCCATTCCATACATGACCTTTAGTCACATCGGCATTATATACCTCTTACACATGATATCTTGTCATTCTCATGTAGAGAATTCTTTGCACTATCCCTTTTAAACATCGTTTTAATGAAATATCATTTAAATTCATACTTCATCAAAATACTTGCGAAACAGTAAGCAAATCACTTGACATAATTGAAATAACATTTCAATACACATTGAAATAAAAATATTTCAATACGCATATGGACAAGGAATGACCATCCTTAAACAACTTGAAAAACATTTAAAACAAAACTCATTTAGAAAGCTGTTTGCTTACCTTGCTTGCTTAGCTTTTTGTTTCGCTTATCCCTTTGCCTTTGCCTATATATATAAGAATGACGTAGCATTCATATACTTTCTTTTGCTTGCATTCAACTCAGTTTTTCAACCTATTTTCATTAACATACATGATCCATTTGAATTCCAAGCCGGTTGTACATGCACATCATAACTTATGCATTATACAATTCATTTCACCATATGTTTAATACCTATATTTAGGGTATCATTTTTATATTTCATTACTCATTCATTAACCATTCATTAGACATCATATGGAAGTTTATTACTTCCACTTATCATTTTTCACATATTTTTCACATTTCACACATTGTGCTCATTCTTAAGCACTTAGTTGATGTCTTAATCCCCAAATATTAATCTCAAAATTTGATATTATCATTATTTATCTAAACAGAAATCATCATCTACATTTTTATCATTTTGTTATGCGTTTTTGCATTTTAATAACTTACATAATCCATAGATCATTTATTCATACTTATCTATTCATATACGTCCATTTCTCAACACATAAATTATGTGTTTCTTAAAATTTTTCGACACAGAAACTTATCTGTAATTCCAGCATGATTAAACCCCTTAATTATCACATAATTTAGGGTTTAATTTTGGATTTATAATCCATTTATCATAGGGTTCCTAAAACAGCAACTTTAGAACCCGTTTTTCGTCGTTTCAATGCTCTCTTTAGCAACATGATCTAAACAGATTTTTAATCTAAATTTTTCAGCCTTAAACCATACTTTTCTTAACCCAAATTTAGGGTATTAACACATATTTGAATCCCATAATTAAATGGTTTCCATACAGCAACTTTCATATACATCTTGAGTACCCTTTGCACCCCTCTTTGGACATCCCTTTGCATATCTTCAAAAAATCATATTTAGGGTAATCTTGTTTACCTCTAATAGGTTAAACCCTCATAATCACTTATTTATATCCCATTACAAGTCAAATTCCATCACAAAAACCTGAAATTTAACATTTATCTTGATTTATTCCTTAAGCTGTCCATAATGCTGAATTCAGGCACACTGAATTATCAAAATCTTGAATTAATATCAAATCAAGTAGTTTTGATCTGAAATTTCTACCATAACTTAATAACTACATATATTAACCAAAATTAATACTTACAGCATGAAATATTTAGTATTTATATTTATTTTGGTATTTTTACTCTGCTGGACAGCAGCACCCCTTTTCAGACAGCCTGAATCACGTAAATTATGGGGTATATTTATACCCATCGAAACCTAATTTTTATTGTGGTCTTTTATGTCTTATATATCTTGTAAAATTTTCAGCCCAAAATTCCTTGTATACAAATTATTAAAAAAATCATTTGGTGCAGCTGATCATGACAACCGTGCAACCCTGTTCAGATTGATTTTCTCGGATTTTTAATTTGCAACGTGCTTATCCTTTTAATCGAAAAATTAGGTCGTTCCTTAATGAATACATCATGAGTATTCTCACAAATTTTCATGCTGAAAATATTTCATTAACTATTTCTTCCATATTTTCCTTTCCAGGTCCAGATTTGCTACACATGAGTGTAGTTTAGATGATATGGGCTGATAAATCCCCAAATTAAACTTTAAAAACCAACATATTTAACTAAGAATCTTTAATATTTAAAACATGTTCCTTAAAAGGTCTTTTATGACTCAAAACAATGATTCCAAATCAAGAAGAAAGCTTGTAAATTGGAAGGCTTAAACTCAACGGGTACTTACCCGATTTCGTCGAATCTTTGTCCTGAACTCCCGAGCTTGCTATCTTGACTTGCATTTAATGACTTTCATCTTTTTATGATTCAGCAAATCCAATGATAATTATCTTAATCCATTCCATTCATATCATAGATTTCATAATTTTATTCAATCGTTTCAAATTTCATCTCAAACCGAGTTTCCTAACTCCACTTATGACCACTTGAATTTATCTTCTGGATTTGGGGATAAAAATAATTAATTATCACCCTAATCTCATCATGATTCTCTTAATCCAATCCATTTATAAGATTGAGCCCACCGTTGTGAGCTTACCTTTTAAATTTCATCGAAATCCGCCTTGTAGGCGTCAAGTTATAAATTTTCTATGATTTTTCCACTAAACTTGATAATTATCCTTTAAATTCTCATAAATCAAATCATATACTTCAGGATAATTATTTATAACATATTGTCACCTTTAAGTCCTCATCAAGCCCCTCGGGTCATACCGACTCATTTTGGGCTCCGAAGATTAAATTTTTAATCACCGTTTCCAATGGAAACCTTAATTCAAAATGTGGCACAATTAACAAAAATCATTCAAAATTCATTTTCATCACATATAAATCATGTATATATGTTCAATGCATCCCATTGAGTCCTACATAGGTTGGGGTTTCACAATTTTGTTGAGTAGGTACGGGGCATTGCTGATTTGAATCCATAGGGGCGATCAGACCATCACCACCTCCCTAAGAGTGATGGGTTTAATAGCTCCTGCATAACCACTAACTGTCTGTCAAACATCCGCGACCTACCATTCAATACTAAGGTTCTGTCCTCTGTTGACTTGAATTGCAGCAGGAATAAATTGTCCTCCATCTGCGTAATAAGCACCTTCTCTTTCGTCCTCCAAACTTTTGTCATGGTTGCTTTAAAGACATCTCTATTGTAGTGCTTGCGAGTCCAGAGTGAGCAAGTTGCAGCGGGTTTCTCACCTGGAACAATCTTCCAGTAGGTCGTGCTGCTGTCCAGCTTCATGGTCTGGATTTCCTCTCCAAGCAAATCTACCACCATTGCCGGCCTATTTTCGATTAAATCCTATTCTTTGTTCCACTCGACGAACCTATTCGTCTGCCCTAGCCTTGCTTGTGAAAACACATCCAGCAGAGTCACGAGCGGGGTAGGATTTGGTCTAGGTTTCCATTGCCCGACGGAAGAGGGAGTTTAGACTCCAAGGTTTTGCAAACTTAGGTAAGTTACTAATGTGTTTAGTCGTTCTATATCTAAAGTGGATCAGATAAGTTTTTATTTTCTTAAACGCAGGGTTCAAATAAAAAATACTTAGCTCAATTCAGATAGGATGGGTTTTGTGTATTTAGAAAAGGCCCGAATTAATAATACATATTCAATAATTGTTTATGAGATATATTATATATATTTAAAGATATAGAATATATTTTTTATAAATATAAAAACTTATTTGATTTATCTACCATTTAGTACATTTAATCAATGCATATTAAAATTATATTATTATCATATTAATGGTAGATATTAAATAATATTTATAGTAGAATTATAACATTTAAATATAGTATAAAAATCATTGTAAAGAATTAACGGAACCGATCTTAAAGAAATAGGTTATGGTAGACTTTGAACAGGCCCGAATTAATAATACATATTCAATAATTTTTATGAGATATATTATACATTTAAGATGCATAATATATTTTTTATAAATATAAAAACTTATTTAATTTATCTACTATTTAGTACATTTAATCAATGTTTTTTAAAATTATATTATTATCATATTAATGGTAGATATTAAATAAGATTTATAGAAGAATTATAACATTTAATATAGTATAAAAATCATTTTAAAGAACTAACGGAACCGACCTTAAAGAAATAGGTTATGGTAGACTTTGAACAGACCCCAATTAATAATACATATTCAATAATTTTTATGAGATATATTATACATTTAAGATGCAGAATATATTTTTTATAAATGTAAAAACTTATTTGATTTATCTACTATTTAGTACATTTAATCAATGCATTTTAAAATCATATTATTATCATATTAATGGTAGATATTAAATAAGATTTATAGTAGAATGATAACATTCAAATATATTATACAAATCATTTTAAAGAACTAACGGAAAGAACCTTAAAGAAATAGGTTATCTGTCTTTGAACGGAACTTATTTAAAAATAAAGTAACGTAGGTGTTTTTAAAAATAGGATAAAAATAAAATTCTCAAACCAAGCCTCCTAAACCTAAGTTGCAACCCAATGCAAAACTCTCCACTTTATGAGAGTTCCAGCAACCAACGGGCGGACTTCCCTTTCTTTCTATAGAATTTTATCATGAGTACTGATAACACGAAGACGACAACATGCACGCGGCGGCAGGAATTTACCGGGGTTCCAAATTTTGTTAACGGATGCTCTATTTAGATCATGATTCCTTTGGATTTTTGACAATTTTTAAATCTATTTAATATTTTTATTTTTGAAAATTAATAAAAAGACATATTCATTAATTTAAAAATACTTGCCCTTTTCGATTTGGCAATTTTTTGATTTTTTGAAATTCCATTCCCTTCTGGTTAATTTTTAAAATTTAGATATAAAAATAAATTCAAAAATTATCAAGTTTTATAGGGAATTAGATTTAGGTAAGATCCACATATTTATAAAAATATAAAATATTATAAAAATTTGAGGCCGCATGTAGGTTAGACTGGCTAGGACGTGCACGCATGTCCATTTTTTAATTTTTAGAATTAAATACTGAATAAATTCAAAAAATTATCAAAATTTTCAAAATAACGAATATAAATGTACCCCAAAATTTATAAAATATTTTTATATAGCGACCTATAATAGCAGGATTTACAGTAGAATGTATAGAAGTTGCCCTGTAATTAAAACATGCAAGTGTCCTTAATTCAACTAGCCAACTAGGGGTGTGTTTGGGAATGGATAAAACTTTTGATGAAAAGTTTTAGAGAGTAAAATTTGTCAAATGATGTGATATGATAGGAGTAATGATGAGAAGTAAAGATTATAAAGTTAAAATAGATAGGTTAATTGTATTGGTAATTGTGTAGAAATGATTGAAAAATAGGGTAGTTGTATGAGAAAATGTGAAAAAATGATTAAAAAATATGATAATTATAGAGAGTGAAAAGTTTTAGATTGAAAAGTTTTAAGTTGAAATTTTTTCCTCATTGCCAAACACACCCTAGGATAGTCTCTAGTCGCAGTCACATTGGAAGAATAAGTCCATCCGATCGAATGGCAAGTTTTGCCCGAAATGAAAATGTTATTTGGTTCACCATTAAAGTTGAATGTTTGTGCAAGTTTTATTTATTTTTATTTTTTGCAGAGACGTGGGTCCAAGCAAAATTTTTTCTTATCAACAGATTTTTAAAATTTAAAATTTTAAAAAATGAAGAAAATTAAATATAAATAAATTTTCGTAATATTAAAAATGTAGTTATAAAAGCTTTATGCACTTGTACTTTTTACGCATTATATGTAAAAAATTTAAAAAAATATACATTTTTCATAATATTAAACTTTACGTACTTGCCTTCATAAAAAAAAAATTTATGTAGAGGGGTGATCCCATGCGTCCAAGTGCATAGGACCCCTAAAACTATTTTTTTGATTTTTTTATAAATGTGTAGAGCTAGGTGTATTTAACCTATAAATCAAGTTTTACCAATTTTAGATGTTTTTAAGTATTTTTTATTTTTAAATGCAGTGGTATTTTCATAATTTTCTGACTCAGAAATTACGAAAAATGCCACTGTGTTTAAAAATAAAAAAATACTTAAAAGCATCTAAAAATAGTAAAACTTGCTTTATAAGTTAAATACACCTAACTCTGCATGTTTATAAAAAATAAAAAAATAGATTTTCTGGCCGGACGCATGTCTGCCCCCATGCGCCCGATCGCACCCAATCACCCCTCCTTTATATACTTGCACTTGCTATGCATGATATATAAATCTAATTAAAATGATTTTTCATATCATACTGTATAGGTAGAACACATCCAAATATCTAACAAGAATATTTTTAATATGAGAAAATATCCTGTTAGCCCGGGTTAATCAAATATCTCGCTTAACCCACATTGAAAAATTCATTTAGAACATTTTGTTTTTGCTTTTTTCTTCGTATACTTGTTTATTTAGGTGTATTTAATATATAAACTAATTTTTACATTCTTCGTGCACCTGTCACTTATTCTCCCTTACCAGGCACTCGGAGCATAGGCCAGCAATGTTGATTGATAGATTCAACGACTGCAGTCTAATTGCTGTGTCACCATTCTTTCGTAGCACTAATACGCAATGGGGTGTCCTATCTCCATCACCTTCTTCTCAACAAATGAGTTCCCTTCTCTCTGTGGAGCTTGATCGTAGCCAATCATAGAAGCAGAATAGTAAATTGAGCATGAGCGGGTGGTGTGCAAATTTTATTCAACAAGACATCTACAATCCTCCCCGTCCAACTCATAAGCAAGTTATCCTAGCCACAAATCTGAAACCTTGGTAAGCTGAAGAAAACTTTGGATCTACTCAAAGATATGAGACTTTCGTGGAGAATTAGAGAAGATTTCTGCAATGAATTGGAATCTTCATTTGAGATCATTAAAGCCTCTACTCTTTGCACTTTTCTAGAGGAAGAGACATTGATTGGACATACAGAAAGATCTGGTATCCACGCAACTGTTTAAATTAAGGCAAACTGTAACAAATTTCGTGAATAAAGAATGGTAATTGTGGCTAAAAAAATTGTTGCATGATACACAGACAATTGGTTCAAGCTTCCCCAAGTTGGGTTCAACAAAACTCTCGTCTTTTTTTTGGAAATATATTTTAGTAGGCATGGTGTAAAACCCCACGGAATCCCAAACTATAGTGTTGAAAAATGATTCATTGCTATGCCAAACGGAGTCCAATTCTATGCTCCGGGAGCATAGAGGCATAAACCCATTTTTTTCGAAATTTTTTTCATGAATTTATTAATCTAAATGTATTTAACATGTGTATCAATTTTTTTTTACCATTTTTAGAGATATTTAGATATTTTGTCAAATTTTTTAAAATCAATGACATTTTAGTAATTTTAAATTATTAAAAATGTTATTGATTTTTAAACATTTGAAAAAATATCTAAAAATCTCCAAAAATGGTAAAAATTGATATGCATGTTAAATACACTTAGATTAACAATTATGAAATTTTTTTATTAAAAAAGGTGAAGTACACCCCTCAATGCACCCTGGTGCATAAGATTGGATTCTATGCCAAACACCTGCTTTTATTCTTGTCATTCCCTTTCTTTATTTTTGTAGCGTCTGACTTTGATTCTTGATTTGAATAAAAATCAAAGAAATAAAGAACGACAACCGTGGTTTTTTTTTTGGCAAATATGATTGTCAAAATTTAATTCTCAATGGCGTTTGATTGCTAAATGTATGGGGGATTATTTGTTGGTGGTGTGTGGAACATGCGATTTCCAGTGACGACAACAATGAGCCTGGTGGTATGCGATTTTCAAAACCAAGATGCTAAGCATCCATGGTGGACTTGATCTAAGACATTAATGGTAAGGTTAAACATTTTAGGTGACAACAAACATCCACCTTCGTCTATGCCTGACGGATTTAATATTTAAGGAGTGCAACTCGGTTTGGGTCCAGCCCGACCCCAATTTTTAGCAGTGTCAAAAGTGTGTAATGTTGAGCCCAAGCCCGTTCGCGAGCCCGAACCCAGACCGAATTGAAATCGGTTCTGTTTCGGGTTGTGCTAAGACCAAACCCGATTTACAGGTAATAATCCACCTAAACCCTACCCTCCGGCATCTCATAGCAGGCTGCAGCTGCAGCTGCTTTCCCTTTCTCTTCCAATGACGGCGTCCCGCACGGCTGCAGCAAACTTGCATATTTCTCTCTTTTCCGGCAATGACTTTCAGATACGCCATTTTCTCTTCCAACAACAACTCCCCATCGCCGTTTTCTCTTCCGACAACGATGGCCCCATTTGCCATTTTCTCTTCCGGCGATGACTGTCGTTGATGGTGTTGCCATCCATGACTTCCTCGAACCAGCGGCTCTCTTCAAATCCGGCGAGCTAACCATCAACATTCAGCCCACGCGGACACGCCTATCTTCCTCGGGCAGATCTGGCACTGACCCATCTCTTTTTTCTTCTTTGATAATTTTTGCCGCCGCAACTGCCGCCATCTAACTCTTATCCAAGCCGCGACGTCTGATGGGATAAAACCTCTTCTAACAACAATAAATAATATTTATCCTCTCTTGTGTGAACCTAATAGGAAGCAATTGAATAGAGTAGCAATAAACACAAGCACAAGTTCAATCACAATCACAAGAACACCAAGAATTTTACTTGGAAAACCTCCCCGACTTGAGAAGTAAAAACCACGGGTCCTCCGAAATCTCCACTATCAAAATATAATGGGAATACACAATGTTCTCTCTAGCTAAGCTAGAGGCATATAACACAGCAATCTCAAGAATAACTAATCTTGGCAACACATGATAGAATCAATGAGAAGAACAAGAGGTTAGGATTACACAAACTTGAATCCTCTGTTCTGGGTGTGTATCTCTCTCTTGAGATTCCCATTCAACGATCCCAACGGTTAGATCGTAGAACCACGAGTGAAGAAGGTTCTGTCCAAAAATCAGCTCAATTGGATGGTAGATAAAAGAGATATCTCTCTTTGAAGAAAACTGCTTGACACCTCCCTGTTTCTGTCCAGCTCTGTTTGGAACTGCAAAAATCACAACAGAGAACTCCGATTGATAATTCCATCCTCTAGAATATAGACTCTTGTGTGGTGAACACGCCTGCAAAGTTTGAGCTCAATCCAACGGTGAATCAATCTCTGATCAGCCCCTGAAGATTTCTGGACCTCTACTCTTCCTTTTTACACACCATCGATTACCTTCTCTTATTTTCTATATCTGTTACGACTAGGGTTGTCTTAACCCTTTTATATTGCTGTGAAATTACTAAAGAAACCTTTGGCCCATCTCCACATTCGGAGGAAACGCAATCCATCAACGTCGACAGCCAATCGACGACTATAACGGGGTATCGATTTCTGTTGGCTGCGAATCTTCTTCTCCATATCTGGCAGAATTGTTTGAGATTTTTTTGTAGCCCCTGCCACAACACCGACTTCTCCTTTTCCAGTTGGGTTGCTGAATGCCTCTTCTTCCTCAACTGTGTCACTGTCGTGACGCCGCTCCTTCTCCAGTTGTGGCTATTGTTTAGGTTTGATTTCCCTTATGTTTTTCTGAAATCCCTTTTCATTCTTCTCAAAGCCCTTGTCATTATTCAATTTTTTTTATGGCTTTGACCATTTATTTCTTATTTCTTTCTATAACAGAGTTGGATTTTGTTGTCAGTTGCTCGTTTCTAGCCCTGTTCCGGGATTGAATTAGCATAGTCGACTCCGATGAGGTAACATACAAATTCTCTTTGACGACTCATTCTATAGCTAGAATTATGTCATTGTGTTTATGTTAATTTGTTGTAGTTATTAACTTGTAATGTGGAAATAGTGTAATTGATATAATACGTTGGCTTGTTTTGCTTATTTTGTAACATGGTTATTGATATAATTTTTTAAATTTAACTTGATATTGTTGTAGTTCTTGGATGACTTTCTTGACATTATAAGTTTTTTTTTATATTAGGGTTGGATGTTAATGTTTATATATATAATTGTGATATTAATATTAAATTTCATGATAGGAAAAAGGTGTACCTTTTTATTCTCCAAAACATGGCTACTAGTCTACTTGATGCGAAAAGAATATCTATATGAAGTTATCTTCTTTCTACTCTTAATTATTATTAAATTTTCTTGCTTTAAGATAAAAAACTATTTTCTTAAACTTTTTGGGGTGATAGATATGAAGTTGAATAAGTATATGATGGACAACAAATATATATTGATGAAAAAATTATAACCCAAATTGTATCCTGAAACTCAACCCAAACCCACATTTTAAAAATAGGGTTGAGGTTTAGGTTTACAAATAAGGTTACGATTAGAGTTAAGGTTGAGGTTTTAGAAATAAAATTAGGGTTAAGATTAAAGTTAGGGTTAGGATTGAAGTAAACTTGAGTTTCATGAGCCCGAGTTGCACCCCTAGACGGAATGTGTACAGATGAAATTTGTTGAATGCTTAAGAAGTATTTTTGTAACTTTTGAAACGTGATAAATTTAGGTCCCGAGTTAATGGCAAAACCCAAGAGGGGAGGGGTGAATTGGGTTCTTATAAAATTCTTCGGTAATTTAAAACTTAACCCCTTGAAAGCTTAATCCCCTTGATTGAAACAAATAGAGAGCAATGAAATAGTGAAAACAATAAGGTAAACAGTAGGCAAGATTTATAGTGGTTCGGGCAACCTCTTCCTACTCCACTCTTCCAAGCTCACACACCGTTGTGACTTGGGTTCCACTATGTATTCTGCTAATATACTTAGAGTCTCCGCTCTCTTCTAGATTCTAGCTCTAGGGGGCATACACAATCAGAGCCTATGCTCTCTTCTAGATTCTAGCTCTAGGGGGCTTATACACTTGATACAAGTAGGTGATGAGTTCAACTCCAATCACAACTCTACTTGCAACGTCTTGGTTTGTTACAACAAACTCAAACCAAGACCAATAACAAAGAATAATGAAAATAAGGTAGATCTACACTTACAGAGTTGTGTAGGCAAGATTGAGCTTGAGGAAAAATTTGTAGAAGCAACCGGTTGTATGTCGTTGAAGCTACTTGCAACTTGAAGCTCTTTCTTCCTTTGAAAATGTATAGATCACTCAAATTTAGAGAAAAGCAAATGGGAGCTCTTGTTTGAACTTCTTTTCTCTCTTTAGACAATGTAGTGTGTATTATTTTCGTTTGCTTGAGTGTCTATTTATAGAATGGGGAAGATTTGAACGTTATAGAAGTGGTTGGCGCGCAATAAATGTTCCAACGTTCAAAAATTCGAACGTTGGTTCCCCAAGTCGCAGGTGGAGTCGACTTCGTCTGCGACTTGGCTTCCCAAGTCGCAACCGGAGTCGACTTCGTGTGCGACTTCAGTTCCGCGTTTCTCAAGTCTGAGTCTGGGTCGACTTGGTTTCAGACTTGACCTCAAGTCGATATTGGAGTCGACTTGGGTTGCGACTTGACCTGTCTTTGTGCTGAAATTTGCTTGGTCCTTGTTTGATTTCCTCTAGCTTGCTTAGCTTTCTTTCTTGAATCTTCGTACTTCTGAAATGGCTTCTTATATTTGTAAATCTTCTTGAAGGACTTGTCTTAGATTGCTTTCCATAGTAGTCTTCATGACTTGAACTTCTTCATCTTCAACTATGTTCGAAGCTGTGCCTTGGACTTGAGAATTGATAATGAGCTTGTACCCTTGATTTGGATTTGAAAAATCCTAAGTTGATCTTGAAAATGAGCTTGAGTCTGTATTTTGGACTTTGAAGAACTCAAGTCGAACTTGGGGTCGACTTCATCTGCGACTTTACCCAAGTCGCACCTGGAGTCGACTTCGTCTGCGACTTCGGCATTTTTGTACCCCAAAATCAGCTCTGGAGTGTTTTTGCCGTCTGAAGTCGATGCTGGAGTCGACTTCGTTTGCGACTTGGCTTCCCAAGTCGCAAGTGGAGTCGACTTGGCCTGCGACTTCACCTGCTTTTCCTTCCATTTTGAATTTGCTGTGTGGTCTGTTTTGGAGTCGAATATGGAGTCGACTTTGGGATCGACTTCACCCTAAGTCGAAGTCCAAGTCGACTTGGATATCGACTTGGCTAATTTATTCCTTAAATCATTAAGCAAAATCATCAGTAATCACCTTATACTCAATTTTAACTTTGTTAATCATCAAAACTCATGCTTTGGTCAATTTTGTTTTGCTTTAAACATTGTTTCCAACAATCTGCCCCTTTTTGATGATTGACAAAACTAAATTGAGCTTGTACCTTTCAAGATAATCACATTCATATAGTTTTCAAAACAGATCATATCTTTCAAACAGAGTATAGTAAATATGAAACACATAGCAAGCATGAAACACATATATGAGCATAAACAATTTCATAAATCAATCATTTTTACAGATTACACTGTAAAGCAAAAATGAAACTTAGATACAAACTACCCGACCCAAAATGCTCTAAAAACTCTCAAAAACAACTCTATTCCTATTCTATCTCCCCCTTTTTGTCAATCTTTCAAAAATGGTTCAATCACCAAGGATTTGGTGAATTGAAATTGGGAAATGGGATATGAAGATTGAATGGGTTTGATAGGACGAACATGAGCAGAGGAATAGAAGGAAGAAACTGGAGCGGGAGTCGGATCTCGATGAACTGATCCTGAATCGAAAGGATCAAGCTCTGGTATGGGTCGATTTTTGTGTCGCCCTGATGCAAGATGGTATCTAATGGTACGCATTTCCTGATCGATTCGATCTTGTCGGGAATGCATATCATTAATGGCAGTAAGAACTTCGGTCACGAGACTGGTCATTCGATCCTCTTGATGACCCATTTCCTCTCGTAGAGCAGATATCTCATCTTTAATGCTCTGTAATGTGACCTCTTGAGATGACGGTGGAGGCGCCCGATCAGGTGCAGCAGATCCCTGTGGAGAGTAGGATCCGTGCGTCATAGGAGATACTGGCTCCTCGGGAACGTCTCGGGGTGGAGCAGATGGTGCCTCGGGAAGCTGCTCCCCCTCAGTCTGTGCATGGCCTTCTTGCTCACAAGCTGGTTCGCCCATCTTTTCTCGTATCTTGTCATCCCTAAACTGCTCCAAATTGATCTTCATTCGTTGGAGCAGTGCCTTATTGATGACATTTGTGGTTTTAGGGACTTCAAATGGTTCACCGTCAATGTCTACCTCATAATATTCGAGGATCCTCGTGATCCATGTCCCGTAGGGTAGAACTCCTCTCGGATTGTCCTTTCGACATGCCAAGGCTTCTAGGAATAGTCTTGGGAGACTGATCTTGACTTTGTTGACTAATTTCCATAGAATCATGGCTTCCTGCGGATTGAGCTGATTCCTTCCACCGCCTTTCGGATAAATGCAGTGAGCAATGAGTAAACGAAGGACTCTCAGCCGTGAAGAAAGATCCATGTAATGTAGGAACTTGGTTCCTGCATGATACTTGTTACTCTTGGTTAGCTCATTGTAGATTTTCTCCATTGTAAGATCCTGGGGAAGTCGCTCTTCTTCGAATGGGACTTCGAGAATACTTCCTATTTTCTCTATTGCTTCTTCTTGATCTGGGTTAGCCATTGTTCTAAAAAATATTTCTGTGCCTTTGACAAAGGTTGAAAAATTGTTATCATCCCATAGATAGTAAAACATCCTTGTCAGATTAGGATATACTCTTTCATCTGTCTTTAGCAATCTTATCCATCCCTGATAATCCAGTAGCTCTTCTATGTCGAACTCATAATCATTGAGAAATTTAAAATCAATGATCTTTGGGACGAATACCTTTCTTTCGTAGAAATGTTTGTAGAATCTACTATGCTGAAGCTCTGTTTTGAAGTAGGTTGTGGGCATTTTCAGAACTTGCCCCTTTTTGATTGGGATCCTTCCCGTGTTTGAGCTTTGAGGTTGACTTTCTGACCTCTGAGCTCGATCTGAGGATTGGGTAGCGGTTTGAAATCTGACCCTTCGACCCGTTGAGGTTGAAGGTTCCTCTCTGGCTCGTTTCGCAGGAGTCCTTTGTCTCCTAGGAATTTCTTCCTCTGTATTTGACCTTGAAGGTCTGGGTACAGGTTTAAGTGAGGGCTTGGAGACAGCTAGTTTGGGGATTCTGAGTTTTGGAGCCATTGGATTTGAGTTTAGGAAGATAGAAGAGAAGAGACTGAGATGAATGGAAGAAGATAGGCAACGAAATCGACTAAAATGAAGAGAGGAAGATTGAGAGAGGCAGTTTCCGGAGGGATAGGGAGTTGCAGAAAGAAGAAAAATGCTAGAGTTTTAATAAGAAAACAAAGAAGAAAGGGCTGAAAAAAAATGGCTGTCGGAAAAAGAGAGAGAGAGAGAGAGCGCTGGCCGGAGATTCAGAGAGGAAAAAGAGAAATCGCCGAGGCTGGAAACGGCGGGAAATGGAGAAGGAAGAAGAAAGAAAGAGGAAGAAAAGGAGAAGGGGGAAGGCGAGCCGTCGCGCACGCGGAGTCGACTTTGCCCTAGGCGAAGTCGACTTCGACCCAGTGGAGTCGACTTCGCCTCAGGGGCGAAGTCGAATTCGCTTCTCCCAAGTCGACTTCACTGGAGTCGACTTGACTCATCGACTTGGCTCCTTTTAGATCAGAATTGTCTAATTCTTCCTAGTTTAATTCTATCATCCCCATATCATTTCTAATTTTATAAAATGATTCCTTTGCTAGAGGTTTGGTAAAGATATCAGCAATTTGATCTTCAGTTTTCACATATTCTAAGCAAATATCATGATTCTCAACATGTTTTCTAATAAAATAATGTCTTACATCTATACGCTATGCTGTACAGGATTTTTAGTCAAACATATAGCACTTGTATTATCACATTTAATAGGAATATTGAAATAATCAATGCCATAATCTTTCAATTGTTGTTTCATCCAAAGTAGTTGGGCACAACAGCTTCCGGCAGCTATATATTCGGCTTCCGCAGTAGATAGGGCAACACTGGTTTGTTTCCTTGAGTACCATGAAACCAACATATTTCCAAGAAATTGACAAGTTCCACTGGTACTTTTTCTATCTACTTTTTAACCGGCAAAATCCGCATCCGAATAGCCGATTAACTCAAATGTTGACCCCTTTGGATACCATAGTCCAAGATTGATAGTATTTATCAAATATTTAAAAATTCTTTTTACAGCAAATAGATGTGATTATTTATGACATGCTTGAAATCTAGAGCACATACAAACACTGAATAAAATATCTAGTCTAGAAGCAGTTAATTATAACAATGATCTTATCATGCTTCTATAGAGCTTTTGATCGATACATTTACCGTTTTCGTCTGTGTCGATCTTGATCATAGAACTTATTGGTGTATTTGCTCCTTTACCATTTTGCATTCCAAATTTCTTGAGCATTTCTTTGACATATTTGGACTGATTTAAGAATATCCCTTCTGTTTGCTGCTTGATTTGTAGTCCAAGAAAGAAATTTAATTCTCCCATCATGCTCATTTCAAATTCGCTCTACATGATCTTGGAAAACTCTTGGCATAGAGTTTCGTCAGTAGCTCCAAATATTATATCGTCTACATAAATTTGTACAATTAAAATGTTTTTACTTTTATACTTAATGAACAAAGTAGTATCAACTTTCCCTCTTTCAAACTCATGATCAATCAAAAATTTATTCAACATTTCATACCAAGCTCTTGGAGCTTGTTTTAATCCATATAACGCTTTGGTCAATTTATAAACATATTTCGATTGATCCTTTTCTTCAAATCCTGGGGGTTGTTCAACATATACTTCTTCATTCAAATATCCGTTCAGAAATGCACTTTTTACATCCATTTGAAACAATTTGAAATTCATATAAGAAGCAAATGCTAGTAAGATACGTATGACTTCTAATCTAGCCACAGGTGCATATGATTCTTCAAAATCAATCCCTTCTTCCTGGGAATACCCTTTGGCTACTAATCTAGCCTCGTTTCTAATTACAAGTCCGCTTTCGTCTAATTTGTTTCTAAATATCCATTTGGTACCAATAATGGTATGACCATTTGGTCTAGGAACTAAATGTCATACATTGTTTCTTTCAACTTGGTTTAGCTCTTCTTGCATTGCAATAACCCAGCTTTCATCATTAAGAGCTTGTTCAATGGTAGTTGGTTCGATCTTGGACACAAAAGCATATTGTCCACAAATGTTTTGCTTTGATCTTCTAGTTTTTACTCCTTCATACACATTTCCAATGACTTGCTCAATTGGATGGACATTTTTGAACTTTAGATCAGTTGGAGGTTTGTAAAAATCATTACCTTCACTTACCTCTTCCTCCATGAGATTTTCTGGCTTGAGCTCGATTTCCTTTGGTTGTCCTTTTCCTTTCATTTCATCTGTATCACTTAATTCATCCTCCTTTGTAGGAGTTTGGTTAAACTCATCAAAGACAACATGTATGGACTCTTCTACAACTTGGTTTCGTTTATTGAATACTCTATATGCTTTGCTATTTGATGAGTAACCAAGGAATATTGCTTCATCACTTTTAGCATCTAGTTTTCCTAAGTTAGTTTTTCCATTGTTCAAAACATTGCATCCAAAAGCATGAAAATAAGAGATATTTGGTTTTCTTCCTTTCCATAGCTCATATGGGGTCTTTTTCAAGATTGCTCTAATGGTAACTCGATTCAAAACATGGCAAGCTATACTTACAGCTTCACCCCAAAACTTCTTGGATAGTTTGCTCTCATTTAGCATTGTTCTAGCCATCTCTTGTATAGTTCTGTTTTTCCTTTCAACTACTCCATTTTGTTGTGGAGTTCTTGGTGCAGAAAATGTGTGATGAATTCTTTTTTCATTACATAATTTTATGAATCGTTTGTTTTCAAATTCACCACCATGATCACTTCTTATAGTCATAATAGTACTTTGTTTTTTATTTTGCACCAAATTTACAAAAGTTGCAAACATAGAGAAGGCTTCATCTTTGCTAGCTAAGAGAATTATCCATGTGAATCTTGAAAAATCATCAACAATTACAAATACATATTCTTTCCATCAATGGTTAGAATATCGGATGGCCCATATAGATCCATGTGTAGCAATTCAAGTGGCCTAGTGGTGGAAATTTCCTTTTTGGTAGAGAAAGGCATCTTAGGTTGTTTTGATAATTGACATGCCTTACAAATTTTATCCTTGTCATATTTCAACTTTGGCAATCCTTCTACCAAACTCTTTTTCCATAGGGTCTTTATATTTTCCATGTTTATATGTCCAAGCCTTTTATGCCAAACCCATGGATCATTATCAATGGTCATTAGACATTGACCATCTAGTTCATCAAGTGAGACCAAATATACATTTCCATGTCTTTTTCTACTAAACATGATATGTTCTCCATCAAATACGTTACATATAGATGATTCAAACACAACCTTATATCCTTTGTCACATAATTGACTAATGCTCATTAGATTGTGCTTGAGTCCTTCAACGAACAAAAACATCTTCCATGCATGCATTAGAAATACTATAGATGTTTCCTTTACCTTTAATTTTACCTTTTTCGTTATTTCCGAAAGCTACTGTTCCTTCATTACATGGGTTGATCTTATGAAATAGTCCTTTTTCTCCTGTCATGTGTCTTGAGCAACCGCTATCCATAAACCATACATTATTGGCCTTAGCTTTAAGACAAACCTGCAAAAATTGAGTTGAGTAGAGCTCATCCTTTTGGTACCCATTTTATGGGTCCGTTTGGGTTAGTTAACCTTTGAAGTTTGAGTTGATCCATCTTTGATCCCATAAAACCAATGCATTTTGGCATCCAAACCAATTTAGCACCTCGGTTTTGCAGTTTTTTTAGTTTACATTAATATATCTTATTTCCAAACTTGTTGCAGAAGTTACAAGCTCCCGGAAGTCTAGAAATAGGGAGTCATTTGGTAATTTGTACATTAGTTGGTCTTTTTGTCCAAACTATTCGATTTATTTTAGTAAAATTGGTTTTGATATTACTTCTTGGAGCGTTAATTTCAGTTTGTTCAAGTGCATTGTACCCAAGTCCTTTCTTACAAGTTTGAGTTGTCATTTTCAAGAACATTTATACATTTTCTCCTGGATTAGAGAACTTGGCAAGAGATTCATTTAATGATTTATTCTCATTTTTAAGTTTTTCTAATTCATTTTCTAAGGTATTCTTTTCATCTTTTAACTTGTCTAATTTTTCAGCAAGTTTACCATTTACAATTATTACTGCATCACATTGTCTTTTCTTAATTGTAAACTTGTTTCCTAATTTCTTTATTTCTTCATATAGTGAATCATAAGCTTGTTGAAGTTCCTCTAATTTAGCACATTTAAGACATTCATTTGTAGAGAAATTTGAAAAGGATTTCTGTTTGGAGGTTACCTCTTGACTACTCGTGCAGTCCGTTGAAGTGGCTTGATCCTCCAAGGTTTCCATTGCTGCAAAGCATATGTCGGTGTTTGCTATGCAACAGATTCTTGCACAATCTACTTCGCATTCTTCACTTGAGGAGCTATTCGTTGTAGATTCTTCTTCATTTACGTACATGCCTCTTCCTTTGTTTCTTTGAAATCTTTTGTTGTCGTCTCGATCTTTTCTTTGTTCCTTTGCCTTGTTTTCTTCGGGCGTTGGACATTGGGCTTGCATGTGTCCCGAACCGCCGCATCGGTAACATTTGGTTGTTTCTTTCTTTTTCTCTTTAGAGTTTCTTTCTTTAAAATTTCTAAAATTTCTGTCTTTCCTCACAAATTTTCTGAATCGTTTTGTGAGTAGGGCAATCTCATCGTCATTTTGTGAAGATGAAGTATCGTCTGAATCTTGTGCGGCTTTTAAGGCAATTGCTCTTTTGCCTTTGTGATGATCTTCATTTCTTTTCTTAATTAGCTCATGTGACATTAATGAGCTAATTAGGTCTTCTAGCTTCAATGTGTTGAGGTCCTTAGCTTCTTATATCGCAGTAATCTTTGGAGTCCAAGATTCCGGCAGAGCCCTTAAAATCTTCATAACCTGTTCAGATTCAGATATAGCCTTTCCAAGACCTTTCAAAGCATTAGTAATTTTTGAGAATCTCGCAAACATTTCAGAAATATTTTCTGTTTCTAACATTCTAAAATTTTCTAATTCTGCAATCAAAATGTTTCTTCTCGTCCCTTAGACTTGAGAAGTTCCTTCATAGATAGAGGTTAATGTATCTCATATCTCTTTGGCGGTTAAACAAGAGGATACTCTATCATATTCAGATGCCGTGAGAGCACAAAATAGTGAATTCATAGCTTTGGCATTGCTCTTCACGATTCTTACTTCCTCTTCGGTCCACTTGGAAGCTCTTTCATCGATAGGCAAAGTTACACCATCTTGGATTCCAATCCAAGAGTCCATATCGGTAGCCATGATGAGTTGTTTCATTCTTAGCTTCCAATATCCAAAATTGTTCCCATCAAACAATAGTGGCCTAGTAAATAATTGGCCTTCGGCAAATGCGGGAACGGAAGTAGATTGGGATGTCATGTCAATAAGATCTCTTTGGTAAACTCAAAGACCTGCTCTGATACCACTTGTTGGTCCCGAGTTAATGGCAAAACCCAAGAGGAGAGGGGTGAATTTGGTTCTTATAAAATTCTTCGGTAAATTAGAACTTAACCCCTTGAAAGCTTAATCCCCTTGATTGAAACAAATAGAGAGCAATGAAATAGTGAAAGCAATAAGGTAAACAGTAGGCAAGATTTATAGTGGTTCGGGCAACCTCTTCCTACTCCACTCTTCCAAGCTCACACACCATTGTGACTTGGGTTCCACTATGTATTCTGCTAATATACTTAGAGTCTCCGCTCTCTTCTAGATTTTAGCTCTAGGGGGCATACACAATCAGAGCCTATGCTCTCTTCTAGATTCTAGCTCTAGGGGGCTTATACACTTGATACAAGTAGGTGATGAGTTCAACTCCAATCACAACTCTACTTGCAACGTCTTGGTTTGTTACAACAAACTCAAACCAAGACCAATAACAAAGAATAATGAAAATAAGGTAGATCTACACTTTACAGAGTTGTGTAGGCAAGATTGAGCTTGAGAAAAAATTTGTAGAAGCAACCGGTTGTATGTCGTTGAAGCTACTTGCAACTTGAAGCTCTTTCTTCCTTTGAAAATGTATAGATCACTCAAATTTAGAGAAAAGCAAATGGGAGCTCTTGTTTGCACTTCTTTTCTCTCTTTAGACAATGTAGTGTGTATTATTTTCGTTTGCTTGAGTGTCTATTTATAGAATGAGGAAGATTTGAACGTTATAGAAGTGGTTGGCGCGCAATAAATGTTCCAACGTTCAAAAATTCGAACGTTGGTTCCCCAAGTCGCAGGTGGAGTCGACTTCGTCTGCGACTTGGCTTCCCAAGTCGCAACCGGAGTCGACTTCGTGTGCGACTTCAGTTCCACGTTTCTCAAGTCTGAGTCTGGGTCGACTTGGTTTCAGACTTGACCTCAAGTCGATATTGGAGTCGACTTGGGTTGCGACTTGACCTGTCTTTGTGCTGAAATTTGCTTGGTCCTTGTTTGATTTCCTCTAGCTTGCTTAGCTTTCTTTCTTGAATCTTCGTACTTCTGAAATGACTTCTTATATTTGTAAATCTTCTTGAAGGACTTGTCTTAGATTGCTTTCCATAGTAGTCTTCATGACTTGAACTTCTTCATCTTCAACTATGTTCGAAGCTGTGCCTTGGACTTGAGAATTGATAATGAGCTTGTACCCTTGATTTGGATTTGAAAAATCCCAAGTTGATCTTGAAAATGAGCTTGAGTCTGTATTTTGGACTTTGAAGAACTCAAGTCGAACTTGGGGTCGACTTCATCTGCGACTTTACCCAAGTCGCACCTGGAGTCGACTTCGTCTGCGACTTCGGCATTTTTGTACCCAAAAATCAGCTCTGGAGTGTTTTTGCCGTCTGAAGTCGATGCTGGAGTCGACTTCGTTTGCGACTTGGCTTCCCAAGTCGCAAGTGGAGTCGACTTGGCCTGCGACTTCACCTGCTTTTCCTTCCATTTTGAATTTACTGTGTGGTCTGTTTTGGAGTCGAATATGGAGTCGACTTTGGGATCGACTTCACCCTAAGTCGAAGTCCAAGTCGACTTGGATATCGACTTGGCTAATTTATTCCTTAAATCATTAAGCAAAATCATCAGTAATCACCTTATACTCAATTTTAACTTTGTTAATCATCAAAACTCATGCTTTGGTCAATTTTGTTTTGCTTTAAACATTATTTCCAATAGTAGATATGCGTGTAATTAAGGTTAAATGTAACAGGTATAGTTGAAATTAACCCCAAAATTTTTTTTCCAAATACTCGATCTGAAGCAGAGAAGAAGCTTCCTTCAGAAAATCGAAATCGGAAAAAACCCTCGGCTGTCTCTCCAATTTTTCCCGATTTTCAATTTCTAGCAACAGTTTGTCTTCCCACCATATCCTGCTAGTTTCTCCAGCGCCGACGTCTTCTTCTTCCGTCCAGCAGGCAGCACGAGTAGCTCACCGTTGTCTTTCTTCAACGTTGTCGGCACCTGTAATGGTTGTCGGCTGTGGTCATCTTTATCCATCCGCCTCCAGGTAGTCAGCATCAACAAGGTGGCAGTGGAGCTTCAAGTCTCCAATGGTCGTCTTCTTCCAGGTTGGTTGACGCCATATCTTAATTTTCCCCTGCTTTTTACTCGAATTTAATAGTGTATGGTAACGTATTTCTAGCTCTGTCGGTGTTTACTTTTTTTTATTTATGCTTTCAAGTTTCATTCCCTGCATATTGGCAGCTTTGTTGATCGGATTGTAAGTGATTAACCTGTAGAAAATTATTTTTAGGGTATGTTTGGTAATGGTTAAAAAATATCAAATTAAAACTTTTCAATCTAAAACTTTTCACTCTCTACAATTATCATATTTTTTAATTAATTTTTCACATTTTCCTATACAACTACTCTACTTTTCAATCATTTCTACACAACTATTCACACAACTAACCTATCTATTTTAACTTTATCCTCTTGACTATTCATCATTACCCCTATCATATCACATCATTTGACAACTTTTACTCTTCAAAACTTTTCATCAAAAGTTTTATTCATTACCAAACACACCCTTAATATGTTACTAGCTCTGTTGGTCATGCTCTATTAGTCAGATGTTAACCTGTATTAAAAAATACAATTTAAGCAGTCCCCTTTTTGTCATTGTTTTGGCTGTGTTAATTGTTGGCTGAAATTTACTATAACTTGCAATTGGGTAAATTAATTTTTTGTAGGTTTGAAAAATGCCATCTAATCAATCCACTGCTGCCAGGGGTTCAAACGATACACCTGCGTTGACCTGGAACACTAATGAAAAATTTCATATAGTCAATCCACCTGCTTTGAGGAATGTCATCTAGGCACGAGAAAGTGTGAGGAAGAATCCTGCAACCATAGTTCATGCATTTAAAGCTCTCCATGACTGTTACTCACCTAAGACGTTCCTTGTTTCCTCTCCATGCAGCTTCGCATCACTGGTCTCCACTCCAAGCATCATTTTTCCTCACTTTTTCCACCCCCTTTCCGAGAATCTGAATACCAGCCATCTTTCCACTCCAAAATCCTTGATCTCTGCAAATCCAACTCCCTCTCCCAAGCCTTCCATCTCCTCAATTCCACTCACCCCTCTCAGATCTCTTCGAAGCCCATTGTCTATGCCTCTCTTCTCCAGACATGCATCCAATGCCACTCTTTCATTTCTGGCCTGCAAATCCACTCCCACCTCATCAAATCTGGACTAGATTCTGACCGCTTCGTTGGCAACAGCCTCCTTGCCATCTACTTCAAACTCTCATCCAATTTTTCACATGCTCGTCGCATCTTTGACGATCTCCACGTCAAAGATGTTGTCTCATGGACGTCGATGGTGTCGGGATATGTTCGCTTCGGCAAACCCAAAATATCACTTCAATTCTTCCATGAAATGTTGGATTGTGGGGAAGACCCCAATGCTTTCACTCTCTCTGCCTCTATCAAAGCTTGTTCTAAGCTTCGGGACTTGAGGCTTGGGATGGGATTGCACGGAATGATATTGGGTCGAGGCTTTGATCCCAATTCCGTGATTGCAAGTTCTTTGATAGACATGTATGGTTCATGTGTGCACCTGGAGGACGCACGAAGGGTGTTTGATGAAATGGTTGAACTGGATTCAGTATGTTGGACTGCTCTTATTTCGGTGCTGACGAGGAATGATAAATTTGAGGAAGCCCTTGCATTGTTTTACTCAATGCAGAATATTCACAGTAGCTCCTCTGACAGTTTCACATTCGGAACTGTGCTAACTGCTTGTGGAAATTTGGAGAGGTTGAAGCAAGGGAAACAAATGCATGCTAAGGTTATTACTGCAGGAATTGGTAGTAATGTGGTTGTGGGGAGTAGCCTTGTGGACATGTATGGGAAATGCAGATTGGTTGAAGATTCTCGTCGGGTCTTTGATCGGATGGTTGTGAAGAATTCAGTGTCACATAGTGCATTGCTTGGTGCTTACTGTCAGAATGGTAATTATGAATCAGTTATTGAACTATTTAGAGACATGGAGGAGGATGATCATTATAGCTTTGGCACAGTACTTCGTGCTTGTGCTGCTCTAGCTGCTGTTAGATTAGGTAAGGAGGTTCATTGCCGGTACTTGAGAACAGGAGGATGGAGGGATTTGATTGTGGAATCTGCTCTTGTTGACCTTTATGCCAAGAGCGGTTATATAGGTCAGGCTCATCGAGTTTTTGCTAAGATCCCCCTTCGGAATTTGATTTCATGGAATTCAATGATTTGTGGCTTTGCTCAGAATGGTAGAGGTGAAGAAGCTCTCAGCATGTTTGATTGTATGATCAAAGAAGGAATCAGACCTGACAACATTACTTTTATAGGTGTTCTTTTTGCTTGTAGCCATTCAGGTTTAGTTGACAAAGGGCGACAGTATTTTATCTCAATGAGTGAAAATTATGGTATGAAAGCTGGAATAGAGCATTATAACTGCATGGTTGATCTTCTTGGCCGAGCAGGACTAATTGAAGAAGCAGAAGAATTAATAGGGAAGTCAGATTTTGGTGCTGATTCATCTCTTTGGGCAGCTCTACTTGGTGCATGCTCCGCTCATTCTAATATGGGTGCAGCAGTGCGAGTGGCAAAGAAAATGATGGAGCTAGAACCAGACTATCATTTGAGCTATGTTCTTCTAACAAATGTTTACAGGGCAGCTGGGCAGTGGGAAGAAGCTTTAAAGATTTGGAAGCTAATGGAGAACAGAGGGATAAAGAAAATTCCAGGGAAGAGTTGGATTGAAGTTAAGGGCAACACTGGTCGTTTTCTTCGTCACTCTACTTCGGTGTCATCAAATGAGGAGGGCTCTTTACATGCTGAAGCATTGAATTCAGAAGTTCAAAGAAATGGTCAACTTAATGCTGCTCATGAAATTGCGCTAGGGGAGTAATATCTAGCTAATGTTAGGATCTCAAATTTGGTGTTGTGTATCAAAAACGATTTGCACTTCCAGACATATATACATGTCTGTTGAAGTTCGTGTAAATCAGAACCCTCTAGATCCATTGAAAGACCAACGTTTTCTTAGGGGACTAAAGTTTGCATGGGTTGGTGCTGCTAACAAGGTTGTTATGATTAATGACCGAAAACAAGACAAAAATGGTAATGCAAAAATATGCAATCATGTACATACCCAAGTGAAAGATAGCGGGAGAAACTGTCGCCTTTTATGTTTGCACCACCAGACTAGCTGACTTGCGTGGAACTCCTCTCAAAGGTTTTCTGGGCGTTGTGTTTGTTGCATTTCAAGACAGTTGCAGGTGGAAAGGCTCGGTTTTCTCTTTCTTCCCTTTGTTTACTACCAGTCTGCGACCTAGAAGCTGGTTCTCACACAATGATGCACAAACTGTGAGCAGAGCTGATAAAAGCCAAAGGAGTTGCACGAGATGGTGCATCAAGGATTTCAATAATCTAAATTAGAGTCGGGTCAATAGGTATCCTACCCAAATTAGGGTCGGGTCAATAGATACCTTGGCACCCCCCAATTCCAGGTGCCTAGTGCACATTCACCTATTTTCAATGGACGTTCTTCGGAAATCCTCGTCCCCTAAGGAGTAAAATTGCCCTGCCCCCACCTATCGCTCCATCTCACTCTCTGGCCTCTGCCCGATTTCGCGCTCTCCTCTAAAATTGCTTCCTCCTCTCTATATCTCGTCATCTGAATCTTGCGTCTCTTATCCCTCTCTCTCAATTTCTTATAATGTGGCCTAGTTCCCATTGTGGATTCCAGCCCCGCCCCATTCTTTGCTGCAATCTCAAGGGATAGCACCTGACTTCTGCTCATGAATCCTTCCCATTTCTATATTTCTATATTTCCATTCCACCATTCTCTTTCTCTATAACTCTCAAATCACACATTCCTCCTTTTTTCTTCAGTTAATCATAGAAGCAGCAGCCGCAAACACTGGGGAAAAAAAAAAAACTGGAAAAGAACTCAAATCCCTCTCCTTTTTGCTCCAGATCAGCTCTTTCTTGCCCTAGCTGCTGCCGGTTGCAGTCTGTTGTTTCTTCTCGGTTCAGCTCTTGGACAAAGGGTAAGCTTTTTCTCCTGGGGGTATGTCTTTAGATTACTACTGCTTTCATTCATTTGGTTTGTGTAAATGTTGCTTCCTTTTTGCCCGTTTTCACAATGTTGCAAATTCTGCTCTCTGCATGAGCATTACGCTGAGAATGAAAGGGTTGCAAAGGGCATCAATAACATTGATCAAGTTCAGAAAGGAATCTGGTTTTTTGGTGGTAGCTTAGTTGCTCCACTCTTTCCTTTAATGTAGCTTTGGAGAAGCTCGTGTCAATCCATCAAATGATTAAATTTGGAGTTGAATTATTGGATTTTTTAAAGAAGTTCTTATAATGATGTAGATGTTTAAACCTGATTAGCTGGGCTTGTTCTTTGCTTAAGAGTCATTGCTAGAGTTGCAAATGAATTAATAGTTTTTTTTATGTTTGTGCTAGAGGTTGGCAATGGAAGAAACATCATCAAGTGGCCATCGTTTTAGAAGAATTCCTTGCCCATCCTTTTCCACAAATCCTGAATTGGACCAACTGGTTTGTGTCCTTGTTATTGCTACTTTATCCTAGAAATCAAGACTATTGCTAATAACTCTTGATCTTCATTTATAGGATTAAATTCCGCATTGTAAATTCTTGGATTTCACACCCTTTTTATTTGCATTTTTTGTCTAATTTCTTCTTCAAAGTCAAGACATTTTGGGTTTATCATCTTCTGTCACATGTTGATGGTCAGTCCCAAAAAACAAGTTCTGCTTATTATTACCTTTCTAGGAGGTCTACTTGGACAAGCGATTGGAGGATGTGACTAGGGAGGTTGTTAATGAAGTTATATTTCTCAGCCGGCACAATGCAATTTCGAGCCACCCTGCTTTCACTGTTCATCCAATTGGTAAGAAATGCTGTTGATAGGCAAACTTCTTTGCATCTGTACATGTGTAAGCAATGATCAAGCCTACTTGTTGATGATGAATCAATGCAATATTTCAATCATCTGTCCTCTAGATTATTGTGATTTGTCACTTTTCTGTTTTGTTCCTCGCAGATTACTTTAGGAGTAACAACACATTGTGTACCTCATTTTGGAATAGTTCTGTGTCATCTTGAATTTTTCTTAGTTGAACTTCTACGCAATTCTCTTGTCAGATTTTTATTTAGGTGTCAAGACTAAATATGCAGCCTGGAATAGTTTCTATGTGCTAACAAACAGTGTGATTTGAATCTTGCCGGAGCAAATTTTTCAACATTTGTTTTGATAAAGAATACCAATGGTTTGAATATTTGTCAAGACTAAAGATTTTTGTGCTTATACCAATGGTTCTGTTATTTCCATTTGACAAGTGGCGTATCTTGCCTTCTACTGTAGGAGGAGAAAGGCAAAGTTCTGGAGATTGTCTCAACACTTTGCAAGGGAACTTTTATGATCTTAGGCATGACATTTTGAAAATGAGCATATAACTGATAATGAACTCTCTGCAGTTGAACAAGCACGTACTGGTTTATAAGCACTATCCTTGTCACAGAAGATGATCAATCAGCTCCAGGAAAACTGTGTCCATCGAAAAGTACATCTTGAACATTGAAAAGTGAAGTGCATGAGTAGGATTCCTATAATTTATCTGCATCATTTTTTGGGGTTAATGTATTGCTTTATTTTGGGGAACTAGAATTTACTTCCCAGTTATCAGCTTATATTGGTGTTATTGTGAGTTGTCCTGATTTAATGCCTCTCATTGTCTCACCTGTACTCAGAAATACAACTGAGAAGCCAGGTTGGTGTGGTGATCCCTTCTTGCTGCCATGTTCAGCGCAGGTTTCTTCCCTCTGCTCTAATAATATCCCAACTGTTTTTGTTTGCTTTTTACAATGTTGCCAGTGTTGCTCCCGACTCCACTCAGGTAAAATAAGGGAAAAGTGAGCACTGGTCAGGTTGCATACGACATATATTATGTCTTGGAGCAGTCTTCTTTCCATCAAATCACATGCTGCTGTTAGAATCCACTAGCTTGCTCCAGTTGTATATTTTGGCAGAACTATGGCAAAAATTCACTAGCTGACCGCTCCTTCCCTGTATGGCTTTTGGTGTTGAACAGCAAGCAGCATCCACTTGCAATATTGGCTACCTTAGCCATTGGTTTGATACAATCGCCCATGAAATTTTACAATTTATAATTTTTATTTTGATATATTTTTTATTTTTGAAAATCAGTAAGATAGATATGGATGCATGCATATTTGACAATACTGTATGACAAAGATCTTCAAGAAACGGGAGTCAAGAAGTGTGCAGTAGAGAAAGAGACATGCCCTCTCTAGGATTAGCAAGGGCCTCCATGTACTTCGTATTTAGATCAAAATACACCATACATTATATTTAGAATTCTTTATTTAAATATCACACAGGTTTCATCCAAGTAAGGTATTGGTTTCATCAAAAAAATATCACACAGGTTTCATCCAAGTAAGGTACATGTTTAATTTAAATATTAATTTTAAAGTTGTATTTTCAACATTTAAATCATCTAAGACTCATTGATATATGGATAAATTCTAATACATATTGATGGATCTAAGCATGGATATGTATTTTTGAGCAATTACCGCTCACCTAAGATTTTGATTTGAATGATTTTTGAATGTACGACAAAGCAAATGATTTTAAGCAATCAGAATTCATCGTTGGTGAGCGTGAGGCCCATTTTGAAGCCGACAGCACTAAGAATAGCACATCCCTATGTGTAACTGTTCATTTAATGCAAAAACTCATCCACTCAGGCCTCAGCTCATCCCTCGATCTATTAACCTGCGTTTTGTTTGAGTAAGATGACCTCCTCCTCTGTATGGGGGAGGATGTTGATGAAGACGGGTAACGGTCTCCCGTGGCTGTCCGTACAGGAACATGTCAATCCAAGCCTTCGTAGCTTCTGGTCCAAGATGCATTGCTTGCCCAACCTTGAGCTTCCGTCAGCCCCGATGGTTTCAATGTCTCTTTTGTTGCCATCATCTGTAATGCCAAGAGAAGGAGAAAAAGATAATCAACAAAAATAGCTAAACTTGGCTGATTCGTGTAATTCCGATACTTGGTTTTGGAACTTGATGATGATTTAGATGTATTCTAAAGTAAATAAATCATGCGCAAATAATATATCTTGTGTCAAGATTTATCTAAAAACCCCTGTCCTGTGAGTTTTTATTCTAATTTCTAAATCAAACCCAGATTAGAAGCACAGCTTACAAGAAGTAAAGAAGAATACGAATTTATACATAAAAAAGCCTGCGTAAGTTCAATTGCCTAAACTAGCTTGGTGCCAACCGAAAGCAATCTGGCTGCGGATTACCTACGCAGTACTTGAATTGGGACTCCAGTTGATAGCATCAGCGCAATTTTTGTTGTTTTAATTTGTGTTTTTTTAAAAATTAAGTCATCTTATTCGATGCATCCGAACCGTTGATTTCTGTTGCCTAATTGAAATTCCACCATGGATCCTCTGTTACATTATTGCCACAATTTATGGGTATTAGGCATTCTCAACTTACTACTAGCAAAAAGGAACTTTGTTTTAGCGGAAACTAGGAGTGCAACTTAGGTAAGTTACTGATGTGTTTTGCCGTTCTTTATCTAAAGTGGATCTGATAAGTTTTTATTTTCTTAAACGTAGGGTTTAAATAAAAAATACTTAGCTCAATTAAGATAGGATGGGTTCCAAAGTTTTGGGTATTTAGAAAAGGCCTGAATTAATAATACATATTCAATAATTTTGTGAGATATATTATATATTTAAAGATATAGAATATATTTTTTATAAACATAAAAATTGTTTGATTTACCTACTATTTAGTACATTTAATCAATGCATTTTAAAATTATATTATTATCATGTTAATGTTAGATATTAAATAAGATTTATAGTAGAATTATAACATTTAAATATAGTATAAAAATCATTTTAAAGAACTAACGGAACCGACCTTAAAGAAATAGGTTATGGTAGACTTTGAACCGATCTTATTTAAAAATAAAGTAACGTACGTGTTTTTATAAATAGGATAAAAATAAAATTCATCTCAAACCAAACCTCCCAAACTTAAGTTGCAACCCAATGCAAAACTCTCCACTTAGTTTCAGCAACCAACGTGTGGACTTCCCTTTCTTTCTGGAGAATTTTATCATGAGTAGTGATAACACGAAGACAGCAACATGCACACGGCGGTAGGAATTTACAGGGGGTCTTGTAGCACCCGTCACAGATGCTACGATGGGCTCAGATGCCTTTCTAGCCTCGTGGAATCTAGGCCAAATCGAAAGGGTCGGAACCTACATTTCTTATTGAATAGAGGGGCTGTTAGTATGTCTTAGAAAAGGAATATTTTCATAGAATAGACGTTGGTCTTGAGCTTGATCTTTAAGCTTCCGGAGCAGTTGCATGTGTGCAAGATTTCTGCATCTTGCGGGTCCAGCAGCGTGATAGTTAGATCCAGTGGCGTGGTGGCCGCACACGTCACCGGATGCGGCGGAACGACATGACCCGATCTTCACTACGACTTCAACTCAATGAAAAGCGTCAGTATTTAGATCAATTAAAAAGCGTAAAAACAACCTCAATAGCCAAGAGATTTACACCGCTAGATGGAGTCACCACTGATCTTAAAGGGGAGATCAGTCTCCGTTTTCATTTAATAAGAACACCGGTCATACAGAGCTTACATTTCAATCTTCGAATTAAAACAGATATGGCAAAAATCTGTTAATCCGAAGCCATTTACATGAGCATAAAAAGGAAAAATAAAAATAAAAATTTAAAGAAAGGGGAGAAGAAAGGGGAAGAGAGCCGGAAAGAAGGTTGGAAAGGAGGAAAGCTATAGCTAGAAGGGAGGAGAAGCCGGGGCGCGAAGGATTTGCTGCAGACTCTCGTCCTCTCCTTTTGGGATGCCTCCTCAAGTGTCTTGAGCTTAGAACTTGCCCCTCAATTTATGGAGGGGAGGTGGGCGCATGGGCTTTGGGTCATGGCTAGGAGCCCGTCTCTTGTTGGGCTGCTGCCTTATTGGATCATTTTGCTCCAGATGGGCTGTGGGCTGAAGCTGGATTTGGTGGGCTATTGCTGTAGAGTCTAGTTGTTGTGGATTTGGTGGGTTGTTGCTATAGAGCCCAATTTTTGTGGGTTGTTGGAGCTTTGTGGGCCAAGGTTGGATATGTCCGTTTACTAGAATCTAGTGGGCGGTTGCTGTAGAGTCCATTGACAATTTTTTTGGGGTTGATTTTCTTTGTGGTGGTTGGGCTTGGATCTTGGTCCATATGTTGCCTTTATTTTTATATGTATTTATTTAGGCTTAAGGGAAGGGTGTCTACAGCTGCCCCCTTTGCTAGAGGCTCTTGACGGTGAATGACAAAGCGTCGGACACCCTTTTGGAGTAGACCTAAAAACTTTTTAAGTCAGGTTTCTGGGTCATTTTCCAATCTCCACGAACTTGCGATGGCTTTTCTAGAAATATGACTTTGAGACGGCTCTTTTGTAAAATCGTTGCGGTCTGTCTTGTAACATCTGTAAACTTGCTGGATCGTTTTGTACTTCCTTAAATCTGGGTGGTTTTCCAATTTTTCAAAACTTGCCAGGGTTACTCTATCAGGCCTCTACTTGTTCGGGAAGTTCGCATGACTTGTTTCATCTCCGTTGTTGTCGCTGACCTTTTTTTTTTCTTTGGCTTCCAACGGAGTTCATTCGGACTGCAACTGCCATTACCAAAGATCCTGTGCCGGTAATCGGGAGGGGCATCTATCGGCAGTGGGTTTCCCCTTCTTCGCTCTCCCTCTTTTTTTACAAAACCCTGGTTTTTTTGGGAGGAGCCGTTCGGTAAAGCTCGCCGCCAGTCAAGTGGTCTTATTAGTCATTCAGCAACAACCTTCTTCTTCTAGTCTTCTCGTCTCCATCGGTGTTTCTCATCATTGTCATCTTCCTTGGTCTTCACCTTCATCCTCGGCGATCGCTAAGTCGTAGTGCTCGGGGTGCATCGCTGTTGCTATCGCCATCTTCTCCATTTCCAGTCGTCGTCTCAATTTCCGACTGTCTTCTCTATTTTCGGTCGTCGTCTTCTCCTTTACAGCGATTGCTAAGTCGCCGTGCTCGAGCATGCTCGGGGCATCGCTGCTGGCATCGGACGGGTTCACTGCCTCTTTTTCTTCAACGATCACCTGCGTCACCTCCGGCTGCTGTTGTCGTCACTGGGGACTATGTGCAGTGGGTTTCTCTTTCTTTGTGGCCGGTGGTGGAGATTTGCCCGGATCGTTGCCGTCGTGGGTAATCTTCTTCTTCCCCCTTCCTTTTTTTGATTTTCCTTTTCTTTCTGTTCGCTGGTGTTCGGCGGTTGTCGCTCAAGTGCCCGTCAGCGGTGAGTGGCGATTGTGGCCTTCGTCAGGTCTCCGCATAGGACATCGTCGTCGTCCTTGTATCTTCTATGCTTCCTGCTCCTATTCCGTCATTTTACCTCCATAGTAGATTTGTTCCAACATCGCCATGGACTGTTTAATGCCCTCTTCGTTGGCATTTATGGCAATGGCGGCGTGAGACCGTGGTCGCCGATGGAGGGTCCGCTTGGTGCCAGGAGATGCAGGGGTTGCTGACCAGATTGGGCAAGCGGGTGCTCATCACCTCATTGCTCATTTTCGACGGAGATTCTGCGGTTTTAGGTTCTTTGTCTGTTTCTCCTTCCATGATAGCCTATTGTTAGGTATCTTCATCAACATCGGCGCTAGCGGCAGCGGTGGTGCTTTACACGAACGAGGCTCGGGGGTGTTTGGTCGCTGTTGAGGTTGTATGTCTTGTTCCTACCCCCATCATTTGATCGGACTCTTTGTTCTTGCAGTTTGATAGGCTTATTATTGAAGTGCTGAGGACTGGTGCTGGCTTGGTGACCCTAGTTGTGGTTTGTCGTAGTAGAGCTGGCCTTCGCCTAGTTTGATAGGTACTTTCTTTCTCTTGCTTTTTTTGTGCTATCGTTTCCCTTATGCTTGCGTAGGATTTGTCCTATCATTTGGTTGTCGTACATTGTACCTGTGTCGTTATGCGTGAAGTACTAGAATGCCTTAAGATCATTTCTTAAATGAAACGAGGGTAGGTCGTTAAGGTGTCTTTCCTGTTGTGGTGGCCTCGTGACTTGGGAACAATGGTCCCCATCTTCCTTTTTTATCCTGTTGGAATGTGATATGGGTGGCTTTTGGCCATTTGCGGGTGTTTCTTCTTTTATGCTTTATGATGGGGGGCTCGTAGCTTTGAATAGAAAAGGGGTTGCCCCTCTTATCTTCCTTTTGTCTTCTTTTAGGAATACATTGCTTTTGCTTTTTGTCTTGTTTGTGGATAACACGTGGATGTGGATTACATGTGGGTCCGTTGCTTTTTTGTCTTTTGAGTTGAGACACTTCTCTTTTCAAATTGCTTATGCTTGGCAGGGTGGCTGCCTCGTTTTGCCGTTGTGTGACAATTTTTTCTCTTTTTTCTGAATTGCTTATGCTTGATAGGGTGCTGCCTCCTTTTGCTGTTGTATAACAGCTTTTCTTTTTCTTCCAAATTGCTTATGCTTGATAGGGTGGCTGCCTCCTTTTGATGTTGTGTGATAGTTTTTTTTCTTACAAATTGCTTATGCTTGATAAGGTGGCTGCCTTCTTTTGCTGTCGTGTGACAGCTTTTTTTTCTCTTTTTCTTTCTTTCTTTTTTTCTCCCTCCCTCTCTGTTTTTTTTCTTTTTTTTCTTCCTCTCTCTTTTTTTCTTTGTCTCTCTCCCTCTCTCTCTTTTTTATCTTATAGACTTCGGCTGGTGGGCATGAACTGACTTTGTGTTACGTATTTTTGGGTTATAGTCTTTGATCTGATATTCTGCTTGTGGTTTCATGCTAATTCTTCGCCTTTCCCATTGTAAGTGAAAAATGTCTTCTAAAAAAGAGTACGACTTGCGATCTCGAGCTAGAGAGGTGCGGTTTGATCCCAATGAGCCGGTTGGGTCAGTGGAGACTCCTATAGATATCCCTAATGATGCTACTCGGCGGGTTAAAAAGACCCCATCTTCGAAGACTCGAGCCCAGGCTGCTTCCTCAACTTTTGGTACTTCCTCGAGTGCTTCTGAAGTTCCGGAGGGTGTTCACTTGGGTAGGGTTTTATGCCATTGTGCCAAGATTCCAATTCGGCGTCCTATCGATGTTGCTCTTCTCGAAGGTCCTTATGCGGGAGAGATTTTATTGGAATGGATAGCCGATCTTTTTGAGGAATAAAGATTAGAACTGGTTGAGCTGAACTTTCTTGATGTGCTAGATTTAGCTAAGGTTCCATTGAACTTTGATCTCTTGATAGCAGTGGTGGAGTATTGGGTACCCAACTTGTGCGTGTTTCAATTTGGGGAGGTTAAGCTTTCACCCTCCCTAGAATAAGTTGCTGCATTGGCGGGTTTCCCTTTGACCAATGCTATATATATGCCTTCCTCCATTAGTCGTTTGGGGGAGGTCCTACTTGACTTGTTTAGTTTGCATGCTTCCACCATTGCCTTGGGTTATACCAGTTAAGATATGCATATGCCACTAGATGTATTTTACTCTTTTTCATTCAATCGATGTACTGATGTGTTCAAACAGACCCATTATAGGAATGCTTTGATCTTTGATTTGCTTAATGAAGTGCTAATCCCTTGCGCTGCTGTTGGTTTTAGGCCCAAATTATTGCCCGTAGTATCTACGGCTATTCGTCATAAGTCTCTTGTCTCCTTGATATTAGCTCATATATACGAGGGGCTATCCTTGAGGCATTTAGAGAGAACCCCCTTTCAAGGTTTCTTGTCTATTTTACAGGTACATGACTAGCTCCTTTTTTTCTTTGCTCTTTCTATATTTGGCCGCCACTCCTGACAAAGACTGATGCCTTTTTTTGCAAATGTGGCTCTTGGAGCATTTAGAGGCCTTCTTGGGTGTGCCATGGGCTTTAGTGGAGGGCCCCTGCCTTGTGAGAACTTTACTTAATACCCAGTTAACCCCTCTTCCTCCAGATGTTCGTACCCATTTGAGGAATTTAACTGAGGTTGATGTGATATGATTGCCCCCTTAGCTAGCAGTCGACGCCATCTTTTACACTAAGAAATTTGGTTGCCTGACCTTACTTGGACTTTATGAATATTCCTCCTATCTTCCCCAACGCTTCATGAGGAAATTTGGGATCTTGCAGGACCTTCCCTACATCCATGGCTCTCCTTTTGCATATTCCGCTATGACTTCCATTTTCTATCTTTGATTGGCGCTGTTGAGCAAGAATGGTCATCAAGTCGTAAGACTTTGGAGTTGGGAGCCACACCCATCATAGTAGCTGAGGTGACCAGTGATTATCGTAGTTGGATGAGCCAGCTCGTGGCCGATGTGTGCCGTCGGGGTTGAGTTGCGAATGGTGTTGTCTCTACTATGGATCTATTCATGGGATCGAGGCGAATTTATCGGGATATGCAAGTCTTGCTTACGTAGTTGGGAGCTTTAGCTTCTTCGTCTTCTAATTAATCGGATGCCTTGTCTGCCATGGGAATGATGATAGATTGCTATGAAGCTATTTTAGAGCGCCTTAGTCAACTCTTGAATGCTAGGCGCTAATGACAAACTAGTGCGTTGTCCCTTTTTTGTTTGTTTGTTTCTTGTTTTTTCTTGTTAGAGGCATGAGGTAATTGGATTGTATAAGCTCCTTTTTGTTTTCATAAGTATTGCCCCCCTCTTGGATTCTTTTTGGGCTATGATGTACCTAAGAGGTCTTCTTTAAACTCCTCTTTTGGACCATAATGTATCTCTGGATTGCCTTTGAATATAATGAAATACTTCACTTTGGTCATGTCTTGATGTCTTCCATTTCTAGACTCCTTGCTCTGGTTTCGGACTTTGTAGGCTTCAAGAGGCCTGTGAATTTCTGCAAGTATCATGACTGGACTCAGACTCTTTCTTTAATGAATCAGAATTTGAAAACAACCCCTTTTGCTAGCTCTGCTTCGTATAGGCTTCTTAGCCTCAAGCGTTGCTTTTGAACTTTCTGCTTAATCCCTATTGCTTTGATGCTCTTATCCTGGCCTTTGTTGCATTCTGCTGGACAACACTGGTATCATAGAGGGCATGAGCCTTTTATCTTACCCGTCTAATGCTGCTGCCATGTCTCTAAATGTCGTCGAACTGCATCCTTTCTATTACATATCTTATGAATCTTCTGCTGAATCATATATTTCTATTTTGAATGGATCAAGAGATGGCTTAGGGTCAGCTGCAACTCATCTCCTATTTGTCAATATCTGTTTCTGGATTTTCAGACTTTCTAATTGTATTGAGGATCGTCTGGCGGATGTCTGGAAACTCATTTGCGAACGCAACCGCTTGACCTAAAAGCTTTTTAAGTCTTCCGAGCATTTCTCAAGCTTCACTAGTTAAGTGGCTGAGGATTGTTTTTTATGACATAAATGTTCTGGACACCATTCCTGCCTTGTCGTTGAATCTGCAACTGTCCCGCTTGACCTAAAAACTTTTTAAGTCTTCCGAGCATTTCTCAAGCTTCACTAGTTAAGTGGCTGGGGATTCTTTCTAATGACATAAAGGTTGTAAAAAAATTATTCTAGACACCATTCCTGCCTTGTCGTTGAATCTGCAACTGTCCCACATCTTTCACTTTCCATCTATCATTATTTTCCAGATGGCATGTCCTTTTAGGAGTAGAACTTCTTAACATGGTCTGAACTTATAATTTCAGCTTTCTTAACATCTTCGGATCTTGAAATAGCCAAAGCTCCATTTGATAATACCTTAGTGATAATCCATGGGCCTTCCCAATTAGGCCTAAACTTACCCCTTTTATCAGAAAGGTGAACAAGTAGAATTTTCTTCATGACGAGGTCGCTTTCTTGGAAGTTTTTGAATCTTACCGATTGGTTATAAGCTTGTGTCATCCGTCTTTGATATATTTGAGCATGATGAAGGGCTTGAATTCTTTTTTCTTTAAGTAGATCTAACTGTGATTGACGTATCTGCACCCATTCATCCATTTCCATTTTACTTTCCTTCAATATTCTCCATGTTGGGATCTCTACTTCAATCGGTAGGATTGCCTCCATGCCATAGGTCAAAGCATAGGGTGAGAACCCTGTAGCGTTCCTGATAGAGGTTCGATATGCCCATAAGACGTAAGACAACTTTTCTGCCAAATCTCGATAGTTTTTTACCATCTTACTGAGGATTTTGACCAAGGTCTTTTTTGCAGCTTCCACGGTTCCATTTGCTTGAGGTTGATAGGGACAGGATTTGTCATATTGTATTTTGTATTGGGCTAGAAAATTTTAGACCTTCTTGCTAATAAAGACTGTTCCATTATCACTGATAATGACCAATGTGAGCCCAAACCTTGATAGTATATTCCCTTTTATGAAGTATATAATTCGTACAACATTGATGGTAAGGAAAGATGTTGCCTGGACCCATTTGGTAAAATATTCTATTGCTACTAATATGTATTCGTGACTGTCAGAGCATTTATGGGCTATTTTACCAATTATATCTATTCCTCAAGTTGAGAAAGGCCATGGAGTGGATAAATAGTGTAAGTCTGATGCAGGTGTATGGATCAAGTTCCCGTGTTCTTAATATTTAAAACACCTCCGTACATATTCTAAGCAGTCATTTTCCATTGTGATCCAATAATAGCTTTGGCGCATTATCTTCTTAGACATCATAATCCATTCATATGTGCTCCACAGCCTCCCTCATTGATTTAAGTCATGATCTCCTTTGCTTCTTGTCTGTCCACACAACGTAATAGCATTTGGTTGTGCAACCTCTTATACCATATTGCCCCCTGTATTATATAGGTAGCGACTAATCTTCTAATAGTTCTTATTTCAGCTGGGGTGATTTGATCATCAAATCTTTGATGCTCCAAGAATTGTTTTATATCATGATACCATGACTTTTCTTCTTCTTGAGTTCCTTCGACTTCGGCCATTACTTGTAAGTAGTATGCGGGCTGCTGAGATGTTTTCACTATAATTTCCTGTATACCTTTTCCATAAGGTATTTCAATCATGGATGATAGAGTTGCTAACGAGTCGGCCCATTGATTTTGAGCCCTTGGTGCATGGGTAAAAGTGACTTCTTCAAATGAGTAAATCAGGCGAGACAATACCGTATAATAGAGTTTTAACTTTTCATCTCTGGTTTCCCATTCTCTATTAGCTTGGTTGATTACTAGCCGCGAGTCTCCGAAGATTCGAAGTTTCCTAGCTCCTAGTTTATAGGCTTCCCACACTCCTGCAATACAGGCTTCATATTCAGCGATATTGTTTGTGCATGAAAAAATCAGTCTCTTTGATATCATGATGGGAGCCTGATCAGGAGAACAAAGCACTATCCCTATCCCGTTGCTTGAAGCATTCCATGCGCAGTCAAAGTATAGAGTCCAAGAGCCATTTTCTTCTTCTTGTTCAACCAGTAATATTTCTTCGTTTGAAAAATCTTCTGATAGTGGTTGGTAGTGCGGGAGTGCCTGTGCGGCTAAGTAGTCTACTACGATTTGTCTCTTGACAAGTTTTCTTGTGACATATATTATATCAAACTCCGTGAGTAGCAATTACCATTGGGCTAATTTTTTGTCAACATAGTTTTCTGGCATAGATATTTCAAAGGATCAATCTTGGAGATTAGCAATACAGTTTTGGACATGATATGTTGTCTTAGTTTTTGGATGGACCATACTAGGGATAAGCATGCTTTTTCAATTTTTAGATATTTGACTTCTGTCGCGGGGTATTTCCTGCTCAAATAATATATTGCTTATTCCTTCCTTCTTGATTCATCTGATTGGCCCAACACCGCCCCTAGTGTTGTTGAGGTGATCGAAAGATATAACAACAAGGGACCTTCCAGTCTAGATGGTACCAAAATTAGAGGGTTGACCAGATAGACTTTGATTTTATCAAAGGCGATTTGACAATCTTCATTCTGTTCTTTGGGAGAGTCCTTTCTTAGTAACTTAAAGATTGGCTCACAAATAGATGTTAATCGGACTATAAACCGACTAATATATTGGAGTTTATCCAAAAATCCTCTTACCACTTTTTCGGTTGTGGGAGGCGGCAAACTTAGTATTACTTTTACTTTATTTGGATTCACTTCTATTCCTTCTTTACTGATGATGAATCCTATAAGCATCCTTTTTGTGTGCCGGAGACGCACTTTTGGGGGTTAAGCCTTAATTGAAATCTTTCCATCATATTGAATAATTTTCCCAAATCTTTTAATTCGAAGGTATAGAATCGGACTATCATGTCGTCAACATAAACTTCCATCTCTTTGTTCATCATGTCATGAAAAATTACTGTCATGGTGCGTTGATATGTAACTCTGACATTCTTCAAGCCAAACGGCATTACCTTATAGCAAAATGTCCCCGAAGGAGTAATGAAAGAGGTCTTCTCCCTGTCTCTTTCGGCTTTTTTGATTTGATTATATCTAGAGAATCTGTCCATAAAAGAGAACCATGTATGACCCACCGTATTCTCTATTAGAGCACGATATGAGGTAGTGGGAAATCGTCCTTGGAGCTAGCTTTATTGAGATTTTATAATCAATGCACATCCTGACTTTTTCATTTTTCTTTAGTACGGGAACAATATTAGCTAGCCATTGAGGATAATATGATACCACTAAAAATCCAGTATTATATTGCTTGATCACTTCATCCCTTATCTTGGGTAACCATTCCGGTTTGAGCCTCCATAATTTTTGTTTCACCGGTTTGACACCGGCCTTTATTTGGAGTTGAAGAGTAATTAATTCTTCATCAAGTCCGGACATGTTTTCATAAGAGAAAGTAAAATTGATTAATCTGGGCTTGAGAAAGGCAATGATCTGTCTCCTTTCCTTAATAGATAGATTCTTTCCAATACGAAGGCATTTTGGTTGCTTCGAGATTCCCAAGTTGACGATCTCGTAGTCTAAAGCTGCGTCTTTGCTTTCATGTCTTTTTATGTTATTGCACAGCTTCTCATCAACTCCTCTTTTCTCTGTAATTTCTAGTAATTCATGGGACCAGCGGATGCTGCCCACATTTTTGACTCTGTCTGTTTCTTTTTCTTTTGAATAGATATTGTGTGTGTGGGGTGTGATCTCTTGAACCGGGTATTGAAGAAGTTGGTGTAACATACCAGTTTTTGGCTTGTCCTTGCATAGTGAAGTTTTTTGATGTCGATCATCGTGCCCAATCATTAAGATCTCTTGAGCCCTCAATGCTTCGGATAGCACATATCCTGCACTTATGAACCGAGTTTCTTTCTTTATTTTCTTGGATTTGTCTTCCTCTGATTTATATCCTCATTTATTGTTCTTTTGCTAAGAATCGAGTAATACTGTGAAACCCCGAATTTTAAGCTTAATAAATATAGCTTGAAATCGTCTAAGGATAAAATCAAAAATTTCATAAAATGAAGGGCTCAGGTGTAACCCATATGGGAAATGAAAATTAGTGGAAAAATGATTAAGTGAAGTGGGATTAGCAATAATCACGAAAAGACCAAATTGCAATTTTACAAAAGTGAGATTAAATTGTAAATTTAGAAAAAATGATTGATTGGTAATTTTGACAAGAGTGGAGACAAAAAGGAGACTTAATTGGAATTTACAAAGGTTATATTTGGAATTTATAAGAAAACGGAGGGTAATTTATGATCCCACAAAGATTCCCTATGAAAATGAATTTTTACAAATATTTCGGGAAGGAATTTCAAAATTCTGAACTACTAAGTGAGACTGTTTAACTTCACGGACCTTATGGAAAAATAAAAATAAATGAAATTTTTTCGGCTAATTAGAGGCTCTAATTAGGAGCTTATATTCATCATCACTATTTTCATTAGATCTAAGCATGCATAAATCAGAATCATATAAAAATTTAATAGAAAGTACTAAATTATATGCTCTCTAATCTAGACGGATCAGATTATGAAAAATAGTTGACTAAATTGTCTAACTTGAATGTATCAAAAAGCGTGCTAAAGGTAACCATGCACGTACACGTTTTTATGTTGATATTTTGATTAATTATTTAATTAATTAATATATTGATATATATAAGGTTGATTGAGATGAAATTTTAGGAGCAAGCCTATTTTAATATACCCAATTTAATGAATGGATTAAATTTTAAAAAACATGTCTACAAGATGTTAAAATGAAATTTTATGCTAAAATACGATTTTAATTAAATTAAAATATGTACTTCGCTCCAATTGAGGTAAAATTTTATGGATAAGCCTATTTTAATATGCCCAATTTAATGAAGGAATGAAATTTTAGAAAACATGTTTCTAAAATTTTAAAAAGAGATTTTATGTCCAAATATGAATTAATTAATTAAAATAAAATAACTTTTTTTAAAAATTCCGAAAGGTACATTTTGTGATCAATTGTATATATATTAATAAGAAAAATTTCCATAATATATAAGTGTGTATGTAGGCAGTTATGAATTAATGCAGATAAAAAAAATGAAAACGAAAAAAAAACAGCGCTGGAGCGATGGATGGTGCACGGACAACTGTATATAATGCTGTACGTTTTAAAAATCCAACAGCTGGATTAAACCAAGAGGTGGACTCAAGTAAGGTTGAAAATCAACCATGATCAACCGTCTAATACCATGTTAAAAGTTCAAAAGCATATATATGATATATTGCTGAAGGAAAGAGTGCTGGACGTAGAGGAGAATAGAAGTGAACAGCAGCGGTAGTAGCATCAAGTTCTTCAATTTTTTAACATACTTCAGAAATGCTGACCCATTCTTGATTTACAAACAGTCCTAATTTATTCAGAGAATTTAAATTTCTGGACGTTAATAGAATGCATGCTGGATAGGTAGATGATTAATGGACAGCAACTAAAAGCATTCCCAATATATATATATATATCGTATAATTTAAATCAACTGGAAATACCGTTTAGACAGACTTTATGTTCATTGTTAATTTAATTCAGCTTTAGTCATAAGTTCTGAAATAAACATGTATGGACGTTAAATAATAGATTTTATATTTTTGGTTCATAAATTTCAGAACTTATATCCTGATGGCCATTAACCTATTTCAGTACTGGAATTCATTTAATTTATCAAATATCCTAAGTAATCATTAATATGATAAATATATTTCTGGATGCGTGATGTTAAAACGGATTTTTATTTCTGTTATAATCATGATTAAACAAAGGATAAAAGAATGATGAAATAATAGGTTAATCTTGAATTGTTGTTTCAAATCTGGAGGTCATTTGATGTTAGAAACTAAAATATGAATGAAATAGTAAAAGAAGGAGTTTTACCACAAAAATTTGTGTACAAGATCATTATATAATGATTAAGGAAAGACCAAATTTTTAGATTAAAATATTAAGCATGTTGCAAATTAAAAATCCGAGAAGATCAATCAAAACAGGGTAGAATGGGTGACAGGATCAGCTGTGGTAAATGATTTTTGATAATTTTTGTAGATGGAGTTTTGATCTGAAATTTTGATATGATGTATAATACATCATGATTATAACTTTATCAAAATCAAAAATTATTTTTGGATGACATAAATATGGATTGAAATTAACGTGATTAGGGCTGTTCCTAATTTCACAACACTGTCCAACACAATAAAAATGCCAAAATAAATATATAATATTTTTATTTCTTGCTGAAATTGTTATGAGAGTCATATAGTTATGGATGTATGATATAAATTTCAGAATTAAATACCTTGATTTGATTATAAATCAATATTTAAAGAAATCAGTACGCTTGATTTCAGCAAATGTGGACAATTTGGGAAATAATCAAAAAGAAATATGAAACGTAAGTGGAAATGATCAAAATTCATATATATGTTAGGTAAGAGTGTAATAAAGGATTAATGATAGCAAGGATGATTAATAATTGATGATATTATATGTATATGGAATTAATGGATAAATAAGGAGATGGAACATAGTGAAAAATAAGAAAAGAAGGGTTGTTTTGGAATTTAATAATAAGTTCCAGAAATTTTAAATGAAATTTATTTTCATTATAATGTGTAAACAAGGTTTACAAAAATGGTACAAATTTATGATCATTAAGTAAGTGATTAAGTACCTAAGATATGATTTTAGAAAATATAAATGAGGGTAAAATGTAATATATAGGGTTGTTTGAGGGAAATTATAAAAATTATGAAAAGTATAGACCCAAATTATAATCCCTTACCCTTAAGCAAATATCTTGAGAAATTTTCTCAAATAATATGTCAATTATAGGAAAATACGCTAAGTATAAAATGCTAAAATCCAAGATGTTGGATTTAGCTAAGTGTTACAAATCCTAAGTAGGATTTGAAAAATTAACCCTTAAATAATGATGTCAAAATAAATAGAATGGTTAGACCTTGAAACAAGTTCAACCAAATGAGGATAAAAGTGGCTAGTATTAGCCAAATATGTAAATGTGGTTAGAAGATAATTATATGAAATGGAATTTATGGAAAAAGGAAGATAAAGGGCTTATTTGAATTGGTGACATCAAATGACTTAGGAAGTTCATAAGCAATTGCCTTGAGAAGTTGACTAAAGGAAAGAAAACAAGTGTTAAAGATGGAATTAATAAGTGAGAGATGGTAAACATAAGTGAATTGAAACAGAGTGATGACAATATTGAACTAAAGGTAGAAATGGGTCAAAGTTGATATAAAACACACATGGGTTAGAAAACCCTAAGATAGATTCAGAGTTAATAATAGAAATGTGCAAGCATGGAATATTATGTTTATATGAGAAAAAAATGGTCCTTTTCATTTGTATAAGAAAAGGAAGGAAAAAGTGGAAGGTACAAGTTGACTATGCAGGTAAGCAAGCACAACTTTGAAAATGATATTTTATATGCTTTTTAAATTATTTCTAAATGTTTGCAAATTGTTTGCTCACATATTTTTAGAAATTTATTTAAGGATGACCATTCCTATAACGTTTTACATGAAATGATTGCTAACTATTTGTTAACTGCTTTTATGAAATGTTTAAGATTTAGAAATGTCATGCCAGCATGTGTATGTGAATGATCATGGTGCACGAGGAATAGGTCACGAAAGAGGTGTAATTGGACCGGTTGTCCTCCTCTAGCGTGACCGAGTCGTTGATACAAGCTAAGGCCGACGGCGCCCTCCCTGAAATGGGAGCAGAATCAAGTGGTGGACACCTAGCTAACGATCCATTTGGAAAAAGTTCATATATGCTTGAATGCATTGTATTCTCATAATACGCATAAAGATGAAAATGTTTCTAATCTATTGGTAGTTGATCACTTGATAAGTGTCTTCTACCCAATAGAAAGAAATGCATTTGAAGGAAAAGAAAATGTTTACTTGCAAAAGAAAAGACTTGCTTACTGAGTATTATTACTCACATGTGTTTTCAAAATATCAGACAGGTTATGGAGCTGACTCATAAAGAATGTCAGGTAGAAATGATGTACAGATATTATTTGCAGTCCTATGTAGATGTCCAGAGGGGAGAATGTAAGATGATCATGTTTAAAGACATATTTTATGAATATGATAAGTATGATTGTACTTATGTGAATATGTGAATTATTTCGATAAAAGAAAATATGAATGGTTTTGTGGTAATATGAATGATTATATGGATTTTTCAAAGTATGTATGTATGAAATATTTAGGTTGAGAGAACTTGTGATGTAGACAAATTAGTTATTATGATATGAATAATATATGTACAATTGATGTCAAAAATGTGTTTATATACGACGGTATGATGTTATGTGATAACTGAAAAAAAAATTTGTACGAGATCCAATTAAGAATTCCGCCATGTGATCAGGGCAACAATCCTGAGTCACGTTTACCAATCAATAAGATCCCGGAGTAAGGCTTCTAGTAGGCACCCCGGTTCGGGTCGGGGGCGCCACAAATACCATCTTTTTCCTGTATTTGATGTTGAATCTCATAGCCTGTCTTTTGGCCGGGGGTTTGACGTAATGGAGTGATAGTCTTCGCTCTGTCCGGATATGATGAACTTCATGTATATCATCCATTTTGAAAAGGAAGAGGATTCAAATATTCATAAACTTCGATAAGTGGTATTTCATGACAGTTTTCAACTTCTACTGGGATGACGATCTCGAGATTAGCTTCTATGACCACTAGCTTTCCTGCCGATATATACTTCAATTTTTGGTGCAGGGAAGACGGAATGACTCCTGTTTGGTGTAGATAATAGATTGAAAGATGCGGAGATGTCTAAGACTTGAAAGGGAACAACCATGGTTTCTGGCCCCACTTGGCTTTTTATGTCCAATTCACCCAGTATCATCTTTTGAGAATTATCAAAAGCTCTTACACAAAAATCACTAAGTCGCATTTGATTGGTAGGAATTCCAAACCTGGTTATCGTTCGTAGTGGGCAGACGTTAAGACTTGCGCTATCGTCAATAGTTACCAAAGGAATCTTCAAATCCTTGTATCTAACCGTAATGCTTATTGGATGCCCATGGTTGCGTGCTTCCGTTAGTAGCTCTTTGTCGGTAAAAGTGATAGCGTTAGGGGCCATTATCTGCCCGATCATATGAGCCACAATGTCGGAAGTTACTTCCTTAGTTATGTAAGCTTCACTTAATACCTTGGTGATACAACTTTGCACAATACATGTTAGTAGCTTAGATTTACTCAAATTGTGTTGTTTAATCATCAAAACATATGCTTTGGTCAATTTGTTTTGTTTTAACGATTATTTCCAACAATCTCCCCCTTTTTGATGATTGATAAAACTAATTTGAGTTTGTACCTTTCAAGAAAATCATATTTATATAACTTTCAAAACAGAGCATCAAATATCTTTCAAACATGAAACAAATATTAGAGCATAAAACATATTTCATATTATCATGATTCATACAGATTACAATGCAAAGCAAAATAAAACCTATATACAAGCTACCCAACCCAAATAAAACTCTAAAATCTATGTCATGTCCTAATATTCACTCAAAAACTCTATCATATCTCCCCCTTTTTGTCAATCACTCAAAATGAGATTCAATTACCAAAGATTTGGTGAATTGAAATTTGGAAATGGGATATGAAGGTTGAGTAGGTTTGACAGGTCGGACATGGGCAGATGAGTAGAAGGATGAAATGGGTGCTGGGGTAGGATCTCGACGAACTAATCCGGAATCAAACGGATCTAGTTCGGGTATGGGCTGATTACGATGACGCCTGGATGCTAAATGATAGCGTATAGTCCGCAATTCCCGATCCATACGATCCTGTCGAGAATGCATGTCCATAATGGCTGTGAGGACCCCAGAGATGAGACTTGTAACTCTGTTTTCCTGTTGTGCCATTTCATCTCGAATAGTTTACAAAATTATATCCGGAGATGATGATTGTGGTGCTGGATCTGGAATGCCTGAACCCCTTGGAGAGTACGATCCGTGTGATAAGGGAGAGGCCGACTCCTCAGGTATGTCCTGTGGTGGAGCCGGTTGGGCTTCTGGAGATAGCGGGGGCTGCTCCCCCTCAGTCTGTGCTCGTTCAGCCTCTTCTGGAGCTTCCCTTTCTGCTTCTGCCCTTAGTTGATGTACATTGATCTTCATTCTTTGGATCAATGCTTTGTTGATTGCATTTGTGGATTTCAGTACTTCAAAGGGCTCTCCTTCTATATCAACTTCGAAATGCTCTAGGATCTTTGTGATCCAACTACCATAGGGTAGAACTCCTCGTGGATTGTCTTTTCTGCAGCTAAGAGCTTCAATGAATAATCAAGGAAGGCTGACTTTTACCCTGTTTACGATTTTCTATAGTATTCCAGCTTCCTGTGGGTTCAGTTGATTTCTTCCTCCACCCTTAGGATAGATGTAGTGGGCTATCAATAGGCGTAGAACCCGTAGCCTTGGAGATAGATCCATGTAATGCAGAAACTTGATCCCTGGATGATAGTTATTGCTCTGGGTGAGCTGATTATAGATCTGATCAAGTGTGAGATCTGCAGGGATTGGTTCGTCTTCATGTGGGACCTCAAGTATCTGTCCAATATTTATCATTGCTCCTTCCAAAATTGGAGTTACTCCAATGCCGAAAAACATATCGACTCCATTCACAAAGCTGCCGTAATATTCTTCATCCCACAAGTAATAGAAAATTTTAGTCAAATCCGGATAGACTCTTTCATCTTCGTTCAAAAGTTTGGTCTATCCTTGGAATTCCAACAAATCTTCTATATCTGATCCATAATCCTTCAGAAATTTGAAATCAATGATTTTGGGGATGAATACCTTCCGCTCGTAGAAGGATTTGTAGAACCGACTGTGCTGGAGTTCTGTGAAACCCGCAATCCTAGAATAGCACATGTAAACCTAGGGTTGTAAACCCTAGATCCCTGTACTGATTTTATGATAAATAAAATTTATGAAATATGTTATATTTTACAAATGTGTACTAAAGGTTAAAATAATGCAATTAAGAATGTGACGCACGTGAATAGTGCATGTGAAAAGTAAACGTGCATAGTAATTGTGGATTAAGATATGAGATTAAGAGTTAATCACTTGATTAACCTAATCACAAAAAGTCAAAAGGAGAATTAATCACTACAAGACAAAATAGCAATTCTTTTGGATATTCTAATCCAAATTTGGATTTTTGTGGAAAAATAGAAAAAAATTCATAAATTGCAATCCGGGTATCGGAATTATATGAAATTTTTTATGGATGGTTAAAAATACATGATGAACATGATGGATGGTATAAGATGTGATGAAATTCAAAAATTAATGGCCAAGATGAAGTGGCAAATAGATGTTGAAAAAGTAACTTAACTTTTTATTAAATATACTTTTGACTTTTTAATAAAAAAATAATAAAAAAATAAAAAAATTAAATGCAAATGCAGAAACATGGCAGGGACGTGCAGGGGGTGTGGAAAATGGGGCAAAACATCCAATGGCCACAAATTGATCATATCATTAATCAAGGGTTGAGATTAATTTGCTTAAAAATAATTAATTTTAATAAATTAAAAATCTAGGAAAAATAGGGCTGCCATAGGGTGGATGGAGCAGGCCTAGGGTGGCTGCACAAAGCTCCATGCATTTTCAAAATTAAAAAGAAATACCAATTTATAATTAAATACCTCAAAGCTAGGGGGTAAATTCCAAATTGTTGAAAAATGCAACCCTATAAATAGGGCAGCAGGGTGGACGTCCAAGGCATCATATTCTAGCTCCACTTGAGCCATTCCAAGCTCCCAAAATCCTCCCACACGTCCAAGGAAGAAGAAGAAGAAGTTAGAGAGAGAAAGTGTGAGAAAAAGAGGCGTATCTCTACTTCGGGTAAGTGATTTCTACCCAAATTTCTTTTGGATGTTAACTAGGGTAAAAATATGCTTAGATAATGCCTAAGCATGAGAAAATAAGTATAGATATAATGCTTAATTGGAATTATGCCAAAACATCAAAAATTTGGGGCGAAGATAGAGCTTTTGGGAAAATAACACATGATATGTGTAAATAATGCTCCAAAATTGATAAATGATGATTTGAGATGAATGAATATGATGTTGGGATTTATGATTATAATAAATATGATGTTAGAATGATGATATATTAATTTCAGGATTTTTAAAAATTAAGGATTATGCTTAAGTGAATTTATGTTGATTTTTAGTATATGGAGAAAATGATTTATTTGGCCAAGTAAATGATGATAAATTCAAAATGTATGAAATTTCCTATGATATACTAGGCATAATGTATGTCATGGTATTTTTTATTTTTGGAAAAAATATCAATTTTTGGAACCCATGAACAGTAACCACGTCTCTGTAAACAGTAACCTCGGATGAACAGTAACGTGAACAGTGATTACGAACAGTAATATGCTACAGTACATGAACAGTAAACAGCGTATTTTGGGAAAAAATAAGATTTATTTTTATATATTTATGAGGATATATGGATGAGATTTTTAAAGAATTTATGGATAAAAATCCATATAAACGAGTAATGACCAAGTATCTTTATACGATTAACCTCTATGGGAATGAGGTAATGAATGGTTATAAAGCAAGCATGGAAAGTAAGCTAAGACACGAAATAGATGGATAAAATATCAAATTTCCTTGTATAGGAAAATGGAAGGAAAGGATAAAGGAGTTAAGTTGAAGCAAAGCAAAGGTAAGCAAGCAATCCTTTTGAAAACGATGATTTGTAAGCAAGCAAACTTCTTTTTAAAATATGATTTTATTGCTTCATTGTAAGCAAGCAAGCTTTTTAAAATGTGATTTTATTGTTTCATTATAAGCAAGCAAAGCTTTTGAAAATGTGATTTTATTGCTTTATTGTAAGCAAGCTATCTTTTGAAATTGATGATTTGTAAGCAAGCAAACCCTTTTGAAAATGTGATTTCAATTCTTATTGTAAGCAAGCAATCCTTTTGAAAATGATGATTTGTAAGCAAGCAAACCCTTTTGAAAACGTGGTTTTATTCTCAAGTATTTATGAAATGTGTTTAAGGGTGGCCATTCCTATAATGTTTTGAAATGATGAATGTTTATGAGTTTTTATGAAAAAGTCATGCCGGCATATTGATATCATGTGATGTTCATGGACATGTGCACATGTATGATGTATAAGGAAGAGGCTTTGGTGGAGGTAGAAAGCGGATCAGAGGGTCCCCCTTCACTATTACCAAGTCGTATGGGCTGTGTGCCGACGGCGTCCTCCCCAGAGGTGGAGGCAAAGGAATGTTATGTGTGAATGAAATGCATTGCATTTTCATACATGGATTGAAAAGAAAAGCATGGATTTGAAATGATGTTTTTAAATGAATTGTGCAAATAATTCTCTACATGAGAATGACAAGCCACCTGGTGTAAGAGGTATATAATTCCGGGATAATCAAAAGTCATGCATGTAGGAACCATGTAGGCGTCAAGAGGAAGAGAGGTTCCCCTTGATGAGGCCAAGTCGGAGACAGCCGGCGTATTGGACCATGTTATGTGAGATGTTCGCTGGCTAGCGTACCACGCACAAAGGTTTATGTCAAGAATGGAAAGAAAGTATTTGCACACATGGATTTCAAAAGATATTTTTAAGGGATGATGCAAATAATTCTCTACATGAGAATGACAAGTTACCTGGTGTAAGAGGTATATAACGCTGGGAAAATCAAAAGTCATGCATGTAGGAACCATGTAGGCGTCAAGAGGAAGAGAGGTTCCCCTTGATGAGGCCAAGTCGGAGACAGCCGGCGTATTGGACCATGTTATGTGAGATGTTCCCTGAGCTAGCGTACCCGCACACGAAGGTTTATGTCAGGAGTGGAAATGAAGCATTTGCACATCCAATGTTTATGAAAAGGTTTCTATTCCATTGATAGTTGATCACTTGCTAAGTGTCTCCTATCGAATGGAGAGAAATGCATTTACGAATGATTTACATGAATGGTTTATGAAAGATTTCGAAATATGGTTTACGAAAAGGTTTCTATTCCGTTGGTAGTCGATCACTTGGTAAGTGTCTTCTATCGAATTGAGAGGAATGCATTTAAAATGAAAAATGCTTGCTTATTGAGTTTCGACTCATGTTTTCTTTTCCCAACCTCAGACAGGTGTTGGAAAAGGCAAGAAATGAAGGGCATGTGATGCTAAAGGAAAAGAGGAATCTACAAAGGTTAGTAGATTTTTGTATGAATAGATTCCCTAATGGGATATGATGAAAAAGGACATAGGTTGTATGAAATTATGAAGTTATGAATAATAAGAGAAGTTGATGATTTATGATGATATGGATAAGTCCGTTATGAATGATGATGAGCATATGTTTATGTGATGAAAGAAAAGAAAAAGAAAAAGAAAAAGAAATTGGACGAGATCCAATTAAGTACCCGCCGCGTGATTAGGGCAACAATCCCGATTCACACTTACCAATCGACAAGATCCCGGAGTAAGGATAAATGTGACGCCTCGGTTCGGGGCGTCACAAGTTCGGTCTTGAAGTATGTGGTAGGCATTTTCAACACCTGAGCTTTGCCAGCTGTGTTGCCTTTCTTTCTCGCCCCTGATTGAGTGCTGTGTAAGGTTTGGGGTTGTTCCTCACGACCAGCCGTTGTTGATAGAGTTTCCGTTTGAAAATGAACCCTGCGGCCAGTGGAAGTGGATGGTTCTTCCCGACCTCGCTTTGAAGAGGTTCGTTGCCTCCTAGGCACCTCGTCTTCAGTATGGGATGTAGATTTTCTAGGGACAGGTTTGAGAGATGATTTTGATACAGCTATCTTGGGAATTCTGGACTTTGGAGCCATTGAGTTGGGTTTGAGGTTTAGAGAGAAAGAGATGGAGAGTTAGAAAGCAGAGAGAGATAACTGAGCAGAGAGAGAAATTGAGAGAGAAGAGAGAGTTGGAGAGGAAAGCAGAGAGAGAAATTGAGATAGAGAGAGAGGAGAGGAAAGTAGAGAGAGAGAAAGGAGATAGCCGGAAATCAGAGAGATAGCCGGAAATGGAGAGGACGCGGAGGCTGAGCGCGGGAAAATGAAGGAAAGGGGAAGAATAGGAAGGAAAAGAAGAAGAGAAGGGAGAAGACGGACGATCGCGCGTGGAGTTGACTGCGCCTCAGAGGCAGAGTCGACTTCACTTTCCCAAGTCTACTTCACTGCTGTAGATAGAGCAACCCTAGTTTATTTCCTTGAATACCATGAAACCAACATATTTCTAAGAAATTGACAGGTTCCACTAGTACTTTTTCTATCTACTTTGTAGCCAGCAAAATCCGCATCCGAGTAGCCGATTAAGTCAAATATTGACCCCTTTGGATACCATAGTCCAAGATTAGTGGTATTTATCAAATATTTAAAAATTCTCTTTACAGCCAATAAATGTGATTCTTTAGGGCATGCTTGTAATCTAGAACACATACAAACATTGAAAAGAATATCTGGTCTAGAAGCAGTTAAATACAACAATTATTCTAACATACTTCTATAAAGCTTTTGATCGATATATTTACCGTTTTCGTCCGTGTCGATCTTGATTGTTGAACTCATTGGAGTATTTGCTCCTTTAGTAGTTTGCATTCTAAATTTCTTTAGCATTTCTTTGACGTACTTGGATTGATTTAAGAATATTCCTTCGCTTTGTTGCTTGATTTGCAGTCCAAGGAAGAAATTTAGTTCTCCCATCATGCTCATTTCAAATTCGCTCTGCATGATCTTAGAAAATTCTTGGCATAGAGTTTCATCAGTAGCACCAAATATTATATCATCTACATAGATTTGCACAATTAAAATATTTTTACTTTTATATTTGATGAATAAAGTAGTGTCAACTTTCCCTCTTTGAAATTCATGATCAATCAAAAATCTATTTAGCCTTTCATACCAAGCTCTTGGGGCTTGTTTTAGTCCATATAATGCTTTGGTCAGCTTATAAACATATTTTGATTGATCCTTTTCTTCAAATCCAGGGGGTTGTTCAACATATACTTTTTCATTCAAGTATCCATTCAAAAATGCGCTTTTTACATCCATTTGAAACAATTTGAAATTCATGTGAGAAGCAAATGCTAGTAAGATACGTATGACTTCTAATCTAGCTACAGGTGCGTATGATTCTTCAAAATAATCCCTTCTTCCTGGGAATACCCTTTGGCTACTAATCTAGCTTTGTTTCTAATTACAAGTCTGCTTTTATCCAATTTGTTCATAAATACCCATTTGGTACCAATAATGGTATAACCATTTGGTCTAGGAACTAAATGCCATACATTATTTCTTTCAAATTGATTTAGCTCTTCTTGCATTGCTATAACCCAGTTTTCATCATTAAGAGCTTGTTCAATGGTAGTTGGTTCAATTTTTGACACAAATGCATATTGTCCACAAATATTTTGCTTTGATCTCCTAGTTTTTACTCCTTCATAAATATTTCCAATGACTTGCTCAATTGGATGGGCATTTTTGAACTTTAAATCAATTGGAGGTTTGTAGGAATCATTACCTTCACTTACCTCTTCCTCCATGGAGTTTTCTTGCTTGAGCTCAGTTTCCTTTTGTTGTTCTCGTTGTTTTGCTTTTGTATAATCTGCGTCACTTAGTTCATCCTCCTTTCTCGGAGTTTTGTTAAATTCATCAAAAACAACATGTATTGATTCTTCTATTGTTTGATTTCTTTTGTTGAAAATTCTATATGCTTAGCTATTTGATGAGTAACTCAAGAAAATAGCTTCATCGCTTTTGGCATCTAGTTTTCCCAAATTTATTTTTCCATTATTTAACACATAACAAATACATCCAAAAGTATGAAAATATGATATGTTTGGTTTCCTGCCTTTCCAAAGTTCATATGGGGTCTTTTTCAATATTGCTCTAATGGTAACTCGGTTTAATACATGACAAGCTGTACTTACAGCTTCACCCCAAAATCTTTTGGACAATTTACTCTCATTTAGTATGGTCCTAGCCATTTCTTGTATTGTCCGATTTTTCATTTCAACAACTTCATTTTGTTGAGGAGTTCTTGGTGTAGAAAATGTATGGTGAATTCCCTTTTCATTGCAAAATTCTATGAATCGACTATTTTCAAATTCACCACCATGGTCACTTCTAATGGAAATGATTGAACTTTGTTTTTCATTTTGCACCAAAGTTGAAAACGAGACAAACATTGAAAATGCTTCATGTTTGCTAGCTAAGAGTATAATCCAAGTAAATCTAGAAAAATCATCCACAATTACATACACGTACTTTTTCCCACTAAAAGTTAAAATGTCTGATGGCCCATAAAGATCCATATGTAGCAATTCAAGTGGTCTAGTTGTTGAAATTTCCTGTTTGGTCGAAAATGGAATTTTTGGTTGTTTAGATAGTTTACAGGCTTTACAAATCTTATCTTTGTCATATTTGAGCTTCGGTAAGCCTTGTACCAAATTCTTTTTCCATAAAGTTTTAATATTTGACATATTTATATGTCCAAGCCTTGTATACCATTTCCATGGATCATTTTCTATGACTATTAGATATTTTCCTTTTAGGTCATCAAGGCAAACCAAATATATATTTCCATGTCTTTTGCCACTAAATATTATGTGCTCGTCATCATCAATAACATTACATATAGAGGATTCAAATACAACTTTATATCCTTTATCACATAGTTGACTAATACTCATTAGGTTATGTTTGTATCCTTCAACAAATAGAACATTTTCAATACATGCATTTGAAATACCATAGACATTTCTTTTACCTTTTATTTTACATTTTTCATTATTTCCGAAAGCTACCGTTCCTTCATTGCATGGGTTGATCTTTTGAAATAGTCCTTTTTCTCCTGTCATATGTCTTGAGCAACCGCTATCCATAAACCATACGTTATTGGCCTTAGCTTTAAGACAAACCTGCAAAAATTAATTTGAGTGGAGCTCATTCTTTTGGTACCCATTTTATGGGTCCGTTTGGGTTAGTTATCCTTTGGAGCTTATGTTGATCTACCTTTGAAGCCATAAATCCAATACTTTTCGGCATCCAAACCAATTTAGCACCAAGGTTTTGCAGTTTTCTTAGTTTACATTGATAGACCCTGTGTCCTAACTTGTTGCAAAAATTACAAGCTCCCGGAAGTCTAGAAATAGGGAGCCAATTGGTAATTTGTTCCTCGGTTGGTCTTTTGGTCCAAACTACTTAATTTATCTTAGATTTAGTATAAATATATTTGGCGTTATTTCTTAGAGCATTAGATTTCTTTTGTTCAAATGTATTATACCCAAGTCCTTTCTTGCAAGTTTGGGTTGTCATTTTTAAGAACATTTTCACATTTTCTCCTGGATTAAAGAACTTGGCAAGTGATTCGTTTAATGATTCATTTTCGTTTTTAAGTTTCTCTTACTCAATATCCAAAGTATTCTTTTCGTTTTTTAATTTATCTAATTTTTCAGCAAGTTTACCATTTACAATTATTACTGCATCACATTGTCTTTTCTTTATTATAAACTTGTTTCCTAATTTCTTTATTTCTTCATATAATGAATCATAGGCTTGTTGAAGTTCTTCTAACTCAGCACATTTGAGACATTCATTTGTAGAAAAAATTGAAAAAGATTTCTGTTTGGAGGTTACCTCTTGACTACTTGTGCAGTCCGTTGAAGTAACTTGATCCTCCATGATTTCCGTGGCTGCAAAGCATATGTCGGAATTTGCTATGCAACAGATTCTTGCGCAATCTGCTTCACGTTCTTCACTTGAGGAGCTATTTGTTGTAGATTCTTCTTCATTTACATACATGCCTCTTCCTTTGTTTCTTTGAAACTTTTTGTTGTCGCCTAGATCTTTTCTTTGCTCCTTTGCCTTATTTTCTTCCGGAGTTGGGCATTGGGCTTGCATGTGCCCCGAACCGCCACATCGGTAACATTTTGTTGTTTTTTTCTTTTTCTCTTTGGAATTTCTTTCTTTAAAATTTCTAAAATTTCTGTCTTTCCTTACAAATTTTTTGAATCGTTTTGTGAGTAAGGCAATTTCATCGTCATTTTGAGAAGATGAGGTGGTGTCGTCCGAGTCTTGTGCGGCTCGACAATGACTCTTTTGCCTTTGTGGTGATCTTCGTTTCTTTTCTTGATTTGCTCATGTGACATCAAAGAGCTAATAAGATCTTCCAACTTCAACGTGTTAAGATCCTTGTCTTCTTCTATTGCCGTGATTTTTGGAGTCCATGATTCGGGTAGTGCCCTCAGAATCTTCATGACCTGCTCAGATTCAGAAATTGCTTTTCCTAGCCCTTTCAAGGCGTTAGTAATCTTGGAAAATCTAGCAAACATTTCAGAAATATTTTCAGTTTCTAACATCCTAAAGTTTTCAAATTCTCTAATCAAAATGTTTCTCCTTGTCCCTTGGACTTGAGATGTTTCTTCATAGATAGAAGTTAGTGTATCTCATATCATTTTGGCAGTTAAACAAGAGGATACTCTATCATATTCGGAGGCCGTAAGAGCTCAAAATAATGAATTCATAGCCTTGGCGTTGCTCTTTACAATTTTCACTTCCTCATCGGTCCATTTGGAAGCTTTTTCATCAATGGGCAAAGTCACACCATCTTGAATCGCAATCCAAGAGTCCATATTGGTAGCCATGATGAGTTGATTCATACGTAGCTTCCAATATCCAAAATTATTCCCATCAAACAATGGTGGCCTAGTAAAGGATTCGCCTTCGGCAAATGCGGGAACGAAAGTGGATTGAGATGCCATATCAAAAAGATCTCTTTGGTAAACTCAAAAACCTGCTCTGATACCACTTGTTGGTCCCGAGTTTATGGCAAAATCCAAGAGGGGAGGGGTGAATTGGGTTCTTGAAAAATTCTTTAGTAAATCAAAACTTAAACCCTTTAGAGTTTTAATCCCTTAGATTGTAACAAATAGAAAGCAATAAGATAATGAAAGCAATAAAGAAAAACAGTAGATAAGATTTATAGTGGTTCGGACAACCTTTCCCTACTCCACTCTTCCAAGCTCACACACCCTTGTGACTTGGGTTCCACTATGTATTCCGCGAATACAACTAGAGTCTCCGCTCTCTTTTAGATTCAAGCTCTAGGGGGCATATACAACCAGAGCCTCTGCTCTCATCTAGATTCAAGCTCTAGGGGGCATATACAATCAACACAAGTAGGTGATGAGTTACACTCCAATCACAATTCTACTTGCGATGTCTTGGTTTGAATCACCAAACTCAAACCAAGCACTAAAAACAAACAATAATATGAAAATAAAGGAGATCTACACTTTACTGAGTTGTGTAGCAAGTTTCAGCTTGAGGAAGAATCTGTAGAAGCAACCAATTGTATTTCGTTGAAGCAAACCACAACTTTGAAACTTGTTCTTCCTTTGAAAGTGTATAGATCACTCAATTATAGAGAAAAGCGAATGAAAGTTCTTACTAGCACTTCTTTCCTCTCTTTAGGCTCAATGTTGTGTGTATCCATGTTTGTTTGAGTGTCATATATAAAGGAAGGAAGATTTTGAACATTATAGAGTTGGTTGGCGCGTAATAAATGTTCCAACGTTCAAAAATTCGAACGTTACGTCTCCAAGTCGCAGGTGGAGTCGACTTTGTCTGCGACTTCGCCCAAGTCGCGTGCTGGAGTCGACTTCGTGTGCGACTTCGGCTGTTCTTCAGCTACTAAGTCTGTCTTCTGGGTCGACTTGGTTTCAGACTTGGCCTCAAGTCGATCTTGGAGTCGACTTGGGGTGCGACTTGACTATTTCCTTGTACCAAATCAGTTTGATCTTTGTTGATATAATTCTTGCTTGCTTAACTGCTTCCTTTTTTTTGTCCTTCAATACTAGAGGCTTTATTTGTGTTGGATTTGCTTCAAATCTTGTGAACTTGGAGAACTTGAATCTTGTATGGACAAATCATCTTTGATTTGGAATGAATTCATATGCCTTGCATGCTTTAAGCTTGTATTAGTCTTCATAAACTCAGATTTGATAAACTTGAGTTGTCTTCATCTTGAAATGGACTTGTACTTCAACTTGGGCTTGAGAATTTCAAGTCGATCTTGGGGTCGACTTCATCTGCGACTTGGCCTCAAGTCGCAAGTGGAGTCGACTGCGACTGCGACTTTGGATGTGTTGTCCCCAAAATCAACGCTGGAGAGAAAGGTGCAACTTCAAGTCGATACCGGAGTCGACTTCATCTGCAACTTAGCCTCAAGTCGCAAGTGGAGTCGACTTCATCTGCGACTTCAGATGTTTAATTCCCTAATTTCAACGCTGTCCAAAAATGCCTCTTGAAGTTGCTTTTGGAGTCGACTTCAGGATCGACTTCGCCTGAAGTCGATGTCTAAGTCGACTTTGGTTGCGACTTGTCTTGTTCTGTTTTGTATACAACTTTGCACAATACATGTTAGTAGCTTAGATTTACTCAAATTGTGTTGTTTAATCATCAAAACATATGCTTTGGTCAATTTGTTTTGTTTTAACTATTGTTTCCAACAACTCACCCATTGGGATAAATGTTACCTATCTCTGAGCATTGAAGATATTCTCGTGGGACATTGTGTGAGTCATATGTCGTTTTTGGTTTGGCTGCTGAAACAATTTGCTCTTGCCGAGTAGGAGCAATCCTTAGACTGTTCACGGCAGGTAACAAGAGGCGATCTTGGCCGTACCCTTCTTGAGGTTTATAGAAGCTTTGTGGAGTTGCTCCTTGCAATACAATCATCTCTTGCTTGGCTCATTGTAGAGTGATCATGTATGCCTCATGACTCATTTTTGTGGGTCCTCTTGCAACTTTGATGAAGTTTATAGTTGTTGTATTGGAATTCCTCACTGCTTCATGCATGAGTAGAGGGTTTTAGATTACATCTGCATGGTAGTTTTGTGAGATTTTTATTTTTTCTTCATCTATTAGGTTTTAAATGGAATGCTTGAGGGTATAATATCTCTCAATTGAGTGGCCTCTTCCTTGTTGATAGACACATAATTCATTTTCTAGGTAGTTTTTAGGAAGGAGATTAGGCGGAGGTTTTGGAGCTAGGGGTGCAAGCATATTCTTTTGGATGAGTAGGTTGAGAATATCGGTATAGGATTGGGCCAAAGGTGTAAAATCTCTTGGCGTTTTCCTTTGAGTGGGCTTAGTTGTTGTGTTTATGACATTTATATCCAGGGTTTTTGAAGGGTTACCATTTTTGGGTTCCTGCTTCCTTCGGGTTGTATTTTCTTAGTATGGCCATGGAGAGATAGTCTCGTATCTGATTCCAGCTTCTACTTGATCTCCCACCTGGAGGAGTTGTGTGATTTGACATAGGGATGTGAAATGAAGTAGCCTGAGATGCTAGGGTGAGCCGAGTTAATGATGATGGAGATCTGCTCGTTTAAAGGCAAAAGACTCTTTATTTTCGCCCGCCAATGCTCACCATCTGGCTACATATTTTGAAAATATTTCATCGCCTTTCTGCTTTTAAATCGGCTCTTTTGGGGCCATGTTTAGCTTATATGAAAAGTGATCCATAAAGGCTAGTGAAAGTTGCTCCCACGTATTGATAAGTCGGCAGTCGTGTAATGTATACCACTCTAGTGCATCTTTCTTCAAGCTATGCTGGAATAGCCTTATTAGAACTTCTTCACTTTTCACCAAAGGGTATAGAATGCCACAAAAGGCCTTGAGATAAGCCCTTGGGCATGAGTCTCATTCATATATTGGTAGAGCTGGTATTTCAAACTTCTCGGGTAGCTTGGTGTCAGAAAAGGGACATAGATTTTCTATCTTGGATGAGGGTAGGCCTTTTCCTTGATGATGCCTGATTCGCTCTTCCATTTTTCTTAGTTGGCTTTGGAGCTGTCTTGGATTTCATTATGGCTTTGCTCTAAGGCCAATTCTTCCTCTTTGTAATGGTCATTTCTTGATTTACAAGAGGATTGTTGATGTCCTCCATCTAGCTCCATGTTCGGATTTTGGGAACAAAAGGGTGGTGAAATAGTATTCTGGCTGCCTATTAAGGGTTGCCCCATATTTGATAGGGTCTCTTCCAGCTTTTGCATCTTCTTATCCATTGCTGCCATATAGGCTTTAATGGACTGTTTGAACTGTTGATCCCGATCTTCATGATGTAAATTTTGCTCAGACTTCATCCTGGCTGCTCTTGATCTAGTAATCATAGGGCTTCGTTCAGTAGCTGACCTGTTCTATTTTCGAGCTATGGTGAGAAACTCGAGCAACAAATGAAGATGATCAGTAACTGTAAATAAATAATAATTTATTTTATGACTTTCAAAAAGGAAAGATTGGCCTTTGAATAGATTTGCAAACTGGGGTCTTCTAAGTGTCTGTGGAGAGTTTGGATGTTTCAAGTCTTTTTAGCAAAGAGATTTGGGACGTTCTGGCCCAACCTGTCCTAGACATTTCTGAAGAGGCTTCTGGACCAAAAAAATTTTAGGTCGGGAAAAAGGCTCGATTTTTTTGGCGAAAATTATTTAGTAATGATTAATTTTATAACTGTTAGAAACCCTTTCTCTAGGCTCATTTTGTTGGTCCCGAGTTGATGGCTAAACCCAAGAGGGGAGGGGTGAATTGGGTTCTTTAAAAAAAATTCTTTGGTAAATTAAAAATCTTAACCCCTTGAAAGATTAATCCCCTTTTGAAAGCAAATAGAGAGCAATTAAGATAAAGCAGTAAAAGGAAGCAGAAGACAAGATTTATAGTGGTTCGGGCAAACCTTCTCTACTCCACTCTTCCAAGCTCACACTCCGTTGTGACTTGGGTTCCACTATGTATTCCTCGAATATACTTAGAGTCTCCGCTCTCTTCTAGATTCAAGCTCTAGGGGGCATATACAACTTAGAGCCTATGCTCTCTTCTAGATTCTAGCTCTAGGGGGCATAAACAATAACTGCACAAGTAGGTTATGAGTCACACTCCAATCACACCACTTTGCATACACTTGATCTTAGCTACCCAAGCTAAATCAAGGTTAATACAACAAGACTTTGAAATAAGAAAAACTACACTTTACAGAGATGTGTAGGCAGGTTGAGCTCGAGGAAGAAATTAGAAGCAGATTGGATGAGTATCGATGAAGCAGCTTGCAACTTGAAGCTCTTTCTTCCTTTGAATGTATATGGACTACTCAAAAATGGAGAAAAGGAAATGGAAACACTTTCTTGCACTTCTTTTCTCTCTTTGGACTTTGTGATGTGTATATGAGTGTCTTGTATATTTTTTCACGTTCATTTGAGTGTCCTTTTATAGAGTGAGGAAGATTTGAACGTTGTAGAGGTGGTTGGCGCGCAATAAATGATCTCCAACGTTCAAAAATTCGAACGCTATCTTCCAAGTCGAAGATGGAGTCGACTTGGCCTGCGACTTGGCTTCCAAGTCGCACCTGGAGTCGACCTCGTGTGCGACTCCAGTTCTTCAGATTCCCAAGTCTGAGTCTTGGGTCGACTTGGCCTCAGACTTCAACTCAAGTCGATCCTGGAGTCGACTTGGGTTGCGACTTGGCTCGGCCTTTGCTAAAAATGCTTTGATCTTCATTTGATCTGCTTCTTTCATGCTTGCCTTTCTTCCTTTGAATCATTTTCGTTCTGGATGATTCCTCATACTTGTAGATCTTGTTAATCTTGAAGTCCTTATTTTTGGTTTATCTTGGATAGGCTTAAACCTCATGAATCTTTGAAGAGCTTGATTCTTGTAGAACAGATTCATGTACCTTGCTTTGCTTTGGAGTCATTTGATCTTTAGGACTTGATAAACTTGATTTGATCTTGAACATGTTTTCTTACTTTGAACTTGAGTGAAACTCAAGTTATCTTTGAGAATAGTCTTTGCTCCTTGATTTGGATCTTGATAAAGTTCAAGTAGGTTCTTGGAATGGGCTTGGAACTGCATTTTGAAGTCTGAACTTCTCAAGTCGAGGATAGAGTCGACCTTGTCTGCAACTTCACCCAAGTCGCACCTGGAGTCGACTTGGCCTGCGACTTGGGCAGCTTTGTGCCCCAAAATCAGGTCTGGACAGTTTTTCTCGACTGAAGTCGATAGTGAGGTCGACTTCGTGTGCGACTTGGCTTCCCAAGTCGCAATTGGAGTCGACTTAGCCTGCGACTTCACCTACTACTCTTCCATTTCTGATTTTGCCTTTGAGGTTCAAAGTCAAGTCGATAGTGGAGTCGACTTTGGGATCGACTTCACCCTAAGTCGAAGTCCAAGTCGACTTGGGGATCGACTTGGCTATTTCAGTTCCTTAATCATTTAGCAAACTCATTAGTACTCTTTAATATACTCAAATTAGCCTTTGTTAATCATCAAAACTTAAGCTTTGGTCAATTTTGTTTTGTTTTAAACATTGTTTCTAACAATCTCCCCCTTTTTGATGATTGACAAAACTAAATTGAGCTTGTTCCTTTTAAGATAATTGCATTTCAAAAACAGAACATAACTGTCATAGCTTTCAACAAAATATGATTTTCAAACATTTAGAACCTATCTTTTCAATCATTCATATCACACATATCAATCATAAACACATATTTGAGCATAAAAAAAGTTTCATATATCATTCATGTTGTCAGTTTACAATGTAAAGCAAAAATGAAAATGAAACTCCTAAATACAAACTACCTGACCCAAAACTCAAAAATTCTACTCAATTCCTATTCTATCTCCCCCTTTTTGTCAATCTATCAAAAATTTGTCAATTCGCAAAGACTTTGTGAACTGAAATTGAGAGATGGGGTATGAGAGAGGTTTGATGGGACGGTTATGGGCTAATGAATAGTAGGAGGCAACGGGTGCGGGAGACGGCTCGCGATGAACTGAACCCGATTCGAAGGGATCAAGTTCAGGCATGGGTCGCTTCTTGTGACGGCCTGAGGCGAGGTGGTATCGAATGGTACGCATTTCCCGATCGATTCGATCTTGTCGGGAATGCATATCATTGATAGCATTCAAGACCTCAGTCACAAGACTAGTCATCCTATCCTCTTGATGACCCATTTCTTCTCGAAGAGCCGAAATCTCTTATTTAATGCCCTGAAGCGTGGCCTCTTGAGATGATGTAGGAGGCGCACGTTCAGGTGCAGCAGATCCTTGAGGTGAGTAGGATTCGTGCGTCGCAGGAGATGCGGGCTCCGCTTGAGCAGGTGGTGCTTCGGGAGGTTGCTCCCCCTCAGCCTGTGCGTGGTCCTCTTGCTCTCGGGCTGGCTCGCCTAGCTTTTCCCGGATTCTATCTTCTCTGAATTGCTCCAGATTGATCTTCATTTATTGGAGCAGTGCCTTGTTGATTGCATTTGTCGTTTTGGGAACTTCAAATGGTTCCCAGTCGATGTCTACCTCAAATCGTTCTAGAATCCTAGCGATCCAGGATCCGTAAGGTAGTACGCCTCTCGGATTGTCTTTCCGGCACGCCAAGGCTTCTAGAAATAGCCTGGGAAGGTTGATCTTGACTTTATTAACTAACTTCCACAGGATCATGGCTTCTTGTGGATTCAATTAATTTCTCCCGCCCCCTTTTGGATAGATACAGTGGGCGATTAGCAGACGGAGGACTCTGAGCCTAGGAGAAAGATCCATGTAATGCAAAAACTTTGTGCCTGCATGGTACTTGTTGCTCTTTGTCAGCTCGTTGTAGATTTTGTCCATTGTCAGGTCTGTTGGAAGTCGTTCTTCTTCATAGGGTACTTGAAGAATGCTCCCGATTCTCCTTAAGGCTTCATTTTGATTTGGGTAATTTAGAGAACCCAGATACATCTCGCTTCCTTTGACATAGGCTGAGAACTTGGTATCATCCCATAAATAGTAGAAGAGTCTAGTGAGATCGGGATAGATCCTTTCGTCAGACTTTAACAGTTGTGTCCAACCTTGGAAGTCAAGCAACTCTTCTATATCAAACTCGTAGTCGCTGAGAAATTTGAAATTGATGATTTTGGGAATGAATACCTTTCTCTCATAAAAATATTTGTAGAAGCGACTGTGTTGCTGCTCAGACTTGAAGTAGGTCGTGGGCATTTTCAAGACTTGCCCCTTTTTGATCGGGATTCTTGAGGAGGTTGAGCTTTGAGGTTGACTTTCCGACCTCGGAGCTCGATCAGACGATTGAGTAGTGGTTTGAAATCGAACCCGTCTACCCGTTGATATCGATGGTTCCTCCCTTGATCTCTTAGCGGGTGTCCTTTGTTTTCTAGGAACTTCCTCTTCTGTGTTGGATTGGGAAGGTCTGGGCACTGGTCTTTGGGCTGGATTTTTGACTGCTAGCTTTGGGAGTCTAGCTTTTGGTGCCATTTTGATTTGGGAGTTGGAAACTAAGGGAGAGAGGAATGGAAAATGAGAGAGAGAGAGCTGGTAGAGAGAGCTGAGAGAGTTGGGAGAGAGAGAAAAGCAAAGGAAACTTTGAGATTTTAGAGGCCAAAGGTGTTTGGGAGAGAGAGAAAGAAGAAATTTGTGGCTTTAATAAGAAAATGAGAAAGAGTGGAGAGTAACTGAGATTGGTAGCCGGAAAAAAGAGGAAATGGAAGAGATGTTGCCGGAAAAAGAAGGGAAGAAAGGAGAGCAAAAACAGAGGAATCGCCAGAAATGGGAAGGAAAGACAGAGGATTCGGCGGGAAATGGGAAAGAAGGAAAGAGAAAAAGAGAAGAAAAGGGGAAGAGACGAGGAAGTCGGACGGTCGCGCGCGCGGAGTCGACTTGCCCTAGGCGAAGTCGACTTCGACCCTGTGGAGTCGACTTCGCTATAGAAGCGGAGTCGACTTCACTTTCCCAAGTCGACTTGGCGGAGTCGACTTGGCTCCCATGGAGTCGACTTGACCCATCGACTTGACCTTTTCAGATTTTAGTTTCTTATTTAATTTTTCCTAATTTAGCTCTATCATCACCATATCATTCCTGATTTTACAAAATGATTCCTTGGCTAGTGGTTTGGTAAAGATATCAGCAATTTGATCTTCTGTTTTCACATATTCTAAACAAATATCATGGTTTTCAACATGTTCTATAATGAAATTGTGTCTTACATCAATATGCTTGGTTCTTGAATGCAGTACAGGATTCTTAGTCAGACAAATTGCACTTGTATTATCACATCTAATAGGAATATCAAAATAATCAATACCATAATCTTTCAATTGCTGTTTCATCCAAAGTAATTGGGCACAACAACTACCGGCGGCTATGTATTCGGCTTCCGCAGTGGATAGAGCAACGCTTGTTTGTTTTCTTGAGTGCCATGAAACTAACATATGTCCTAGAAACTGACAAGTTCTACTAGTACTTTTTCTATCTACCTTATAGCCAGCAAAATCCGCATCCGAATAGCCGATTAAATCAAAGGTTGACCCCTTTGGATACCATAGTCCAAGATTGGTAGTTTTTGTTAAATATTTAAAAATTCTTTTTACAGCAAGTAGATGTGATTCTTTAGGACATGTTTGAAATCTAGAACACATACAAACGCTGAATAAAATATCAGGTCTAGAAGCAGTTAAATATAACAAAGATCCTATCATGCTTCTATAAAGCTTTTGATCGATACATTTACCGTTTTCATCTGTGTCGATCTTGATTGTAGAGCTCATTAGAGTATTCACCCCTTTGCTATTTTGCATTCCAAATTTCTTGAGCATCTCTTTGACATACTTGGACTGGTTTAGAAATATCCCTTCATTTTGTTGCTTGATTTGCAGTCCAAGGAAGAAATTTAATTCTCCCATCATGCTCATCTCGAATTCGCTCTGTATAATCTTAGAAAATTCTTGACATAGATTTTCGTCAGTAGCACCAAATATTATATCATCTACATAAATTTGTACAATTAAAATATTTTTATTTTTATATTTAATGAACAAAGTAGTATCAACTTTTCCTCTTTGAAACTCATGATCAATCAAAAATTTATTTAACCTTTCATACCAAGCTCTTGGAGCTTGTTTTAATCCATATAACGCTTTGGTCAATTTATAAACATATTTCGATTGATCCTTTTCGTCAAATCCTGGGGGTTGTTCAACATACACTTCTTCATTCAAATATCCGTTCAGAAATGCACTTTTTACATCCATTTGGAACAATTTGAAATTCATATGAGAAGCAAATGCTAGTAAAATACGTATGACTTCTAATCTAGCCACGGGTGCATATGATTCTTCAAAATCAATTCCTTCTTCCTGGGAATACCCTTTGGCTACTAATCTAGCCTTGTTTCTAATTACAAGTCCACTTTCGTCCAATTTGTTTCTAAATATCCATTTTGTACCAATAATGGTATGACCATTTGGTCTAGAAACTAAATGTCATACATCATTTCTTTCAAATTGATTTAGCTCTTCTTGCATTGCAATAACCCATCTTTCATCATTAAGAGCTTGTTCAATGGTAGTTGGTTCGATCTTGGACACAAAAGCATATTGTCCACAAATGTTTTGCTTTGATCTTCTAGTTTTTACTCCATACACATTTTCAATGACTTGCTTAATTGGATGTGCATTTTTGAACTTTAAATCAGTTGGAGGTTTGTAAGAGTCATTACCTTCACTTACCTCTTCCTCCATGAGATTTTCTGGCTTGAGCTCGATTTCCTTTGGTTGTTCTTTTCCTTTTGTTTCATATGCATCACTTAATTCATCCTCCTTTCTCGGAGTTTGGTTAAATTCATCAAATACAACATGTATGGATTCTTCTACAACTTGGTTTCGTTTATTGAATACTCTATATGCTTTGCTATTTGATGAGTAACCAATGAATATTGCCTCATCACTTTTAGCATCTAGTTTTCCCAAGTTGGTTTTTCCATTGTTCAAAATATAGCATGTGCATCCAAAAGCATGAAAATAAGAGATATTTGATTTTCTTCCTTTCCATAGCTCATATGGGGTCTTTTTCAAGATTGCTCTAATGGTAACTCGATTCAAAACATGACAAGCTGTACTTACAGCTTCACCCCAAAATTTCTCGGATAGTTTGCTCTCATTTAGCATTGTTCTAGCCATCTCTTGTATAGTTCTGTTTTTCCTTTCAACTACTCCATTTTGTTATGGAGTTCTTGGTGCAGAAAATGTGTGATGAATTCCTTTTTCATTGCAAAATTCTATGAATCGTTTGTTTTCGAATTCACCACCATGATCGTTTCTTATAGTTACAATTGTACTTTGTTTTTCATTTTGCACCAAATTTACAAAGGTTGCAAACATAGAGAAGGCTTCATCTTTGCTAGCTAAGAGAATTATCCATGTAAATCTTGAAAAATCATCAACAATCACAAACACGTATCTCTTTCCACCAATGGTTAGAATGTCGGATGGCCCGTATAGATCCATGTGTAGCAATTCAAGTGGCATAGTAGTGGAAATTTCCTTTTTGGTAGAGAAAGGCATCTTGGGTTGTTTTGATAATTGACATGCCTTGCAAATTTTATCCTTGTCATATTTCAATCTTGGTAATCCTTCTACCAAACTCTTTTTCCATAGGGTCTTTATATTTCCCATGTTTATATGTCCAAGTCTTTTATGCCAAACCCATGGATTATTATCAATGGCCATTAGACATTGACCATTTAGTTCATCTAGTGAAACCAAATATACATTTCCATGCCTTTTCCACTAAACATGATATGTTCTCCATTAAATACATTACATATAGATGATTCAAACACAACTTTATATCCTTTGTCACATAATTGACTAATGCTCATTAGATTGTGCTTGAGTCCTTCAACAAACAAAACATCTTCCATGCATGCATTTGAACTACTATGTATTTTTTCTTTTTCTTTAATTTTACCTTTTTCATTATTACCAAAGGCAACTGTTCAATCGTTGCAAGGCGTAAGTTTATGAAATAGACTTCTTTCTCCGGTCATATGCCTTGAACAACCGCTATCCATGCACCATACATTATTTGCCTTTGCTTTAAAACATGTCTGAAAAATAAACAAGTAAATCTTATCTCTTTGGTACCCATTTTATGGGTCTATTTGGGTTAGTAAAATAATTCAATCTTTGTAGTTCTAACTTTGAAAGTCCAAATCTTGTGTTCCTTGGAACCCAAACTAATTTTACACCATGATCATACAGTTTCTTAAGGTTACATTTATAGATTGTATGACCCATTTTATTGCAAAAATTGCAAGCCATGGGTAATCTTGGAGTAGGCCTCCAAGTATCTAATGGTTCAAACGTTGGCCTTCTAGTCCACATAAAATTTTTCTTTTGTGGCTTGTATATAGGTGCAGTTTTGGTTTGATCTTTCCCAAGCATTGGCACATTCGATTCACCACTTTCTTTTTGCTCAAATGTATAGTAACCAAGACCTCTTTTATTTGTTTGGGAGGTCATGTTCAGAAACATTTTAACACTTTCTCCTGGATTAGAGAACTTAGCTAATGATTCATTTAATGATCTGTTCTCCTTTTTTAGCAAATCATTTTCATCTTTCAATTTTTCTAATTTTTTTGCAAGTTTACCATTTACAATTATTACTGCATCACATTGTCTTTTCTTAATTGTAAACTTGCTTCCTAATTTTTTCATTTCTTCATATAATGAATCATATGCAATTTGTAGTTCTACTAATTCAGCACATTTGAGGCATTCTTGGGAAGAAGAATAACTTGATTGAGAATGGCAAGGTTTGGAACTTACCTCTTCATTGCTTGTGCACTTTGTTGAGATGGTTTGTTCTTCTTGTTCGATTTGTGCCATGCAACATATTCTCGCACAATCTTCCGCCTCGATTTCGTCGGTTGAAGAGCTACTCGTTGTAGATTCCTCGTCATTCACGTACATGCCTCTTCATTTATTTCTTTGGAATCTTTTGTTGTCCCCTCGATCTTTTCTTTGTTCTTTTGCCTTGTTTTCTTCGGGAGTTGGACATTGAGCTTGCATGTGACCCGAACCGCCGCATCGGTAATATTTGGTTGGTTCTTTCTTTTTCTCTCTAGAATTTCTATCTTTGAAACTTCTAAAATTTCTGTCTTTCCTCACAAATTTTCTGAATCGTTTTGTGAGTAGGGCAATCTCATCCTCATTTTGAGAGGATGAGGTGTCGTCTGTATCTTGTGTGGATTTCAAGGCAATTGCTCTTTTGCCTTTATGATGATCTTCATTTCTTTTCTTAATTAGCTCATGTGACATTAATGAGCTAATTAAGTTTTCTAGCTTCAATGTGTTGAGGTCCTTGGCTTCTTCTATCGTAGTAATCTTTGGAGTCCAAGATTCCGGTAGAGCTCTCAAAATCTTCATAACCTGCTCAGATTCAGATATAGCCTTTCCAAGACCCTTTAAAGCATTAGTAATTTTTGAGAATCTAGCAAACATTTCAGAAATATTTTCTGTTTCTAGCATTCTAAAGTTTTCTAGTTCTCCAATCAAAATATTTCTTCTCTTCCCTTGGACTTGAGAAGTTCCTTCATAAATGGAGGTTAACGTATCCCATATCTCTTTGGCGGTTAAACAAGAGGATACCCTATCATATTCAGAAGCAGTAAGAGCACAAAATAATGAGTTCATAGCTTTGGCATTGCTCTTTACAATTCTTACTTCCTCATCAGTCCATTTGGAAGCTTTTTCATCGGTAGGCAAGGTTACTCCATCTTGGATTGCAATCCAAGAATCCATGTCGGTAGCCATGATGAGTTGCTTCATACGAAGCTTCCAATATCCAAAATTATTCCCATCAAACAATGGTGGCCTTGTAAAGGATTGGCCTTCAGCAAATGCGGGAACGGAAGTAGATTGGGATGCCATATCGATAAGATCTCTTTGGTAAACTCAAAGACCTGCTCTGATACCACTTGTTGGTCCCGAGTTGATGGCTAAACCTAAGAGGGGAGGGGTGAATTGGGTTCTTTAAAAAAAATTCTTTGGTAAATTAAAAATCTTAACCCCTTGAAAGATTAATCCCCTTTTGAAAGCAAATAGAGAGCAATTAAGATAAAGCAGTAAAAGGAAGCAGAAGACAAGATTTATAGTGGTTCGGGCAAACCTTCCTGATAAGTCTAAAAATTTTCCTTTAATTTCATATTAAATTCACACTGTTAAATATTAAAATGTTAATTAAATGCATGTTTTAAGTGGAATTTTATGAAAATCATATTTTTGATAGAATCTTTAATTTTGTTATAAAATGAGTCATTTTGCAATATTTTGAAAATTTAAAATTATAAAAAAATAACTACACATGCTAAAAGGGATTAAATAGGCTCACATTAAAATATGGGTATAAAGTAAACCATTATGATATTTTGAGATAAAATAAATAAATAAATAAATAAATAAATAAATAAAGAAATTCAAAAAAGGGCTAAAAAGTAAAAATCTCTGCAAGTTTATGAAAATTATTTCGACAAAAATTAAATGTTTAAATCCACGGATTCACTTTCTGCAAGAGTATAGGCGACTGTGCATCCTTAGAGCACCATACTCGGTACTCCATCATGCCCAAATCGTAGCAGCCATGGCGTCCTGGTCGGGCAAGAAACCAGCAGCAATTTCGGCGGCACATCCATCTTCCCCACCGGCAGCAGCAGCCATGATTCTATTTCCCCCTTTCAGCCCCAACCGGAAAATCCAATGGCAACAGCATTCTCTTCTCCGGTGCTCCATCTTCCCTAATGCGGCAGATCCGGCAGCACGTCATCACGGCAGAAAGATCCAGCCGATCGATCACAACAGCAGCATCCCGAAAATCCCAACATATGTCCAGTAAATTTTGCAACAACTCCGGTCAGTCTAGCAGCCATGAAATAGAAGCTAAGCAAAATAAGATTTAACCCATTTCCGTCACTGGAAATCCAAATCCAAACAGAGAAGCTACGATCCGACGAACACCCTTCTCCAATCAACAACGAAAACTCCAGCTGCTCCTCTCATTTTCTTCTCTCGCAATCACTTCCAGCAACCAAAGCAAGCATCCCAGGTGTTTGGAATCCCATTTTGACGCATACATTTCAGCATCTGCTCGAATTTCTATCCATCACCCCCAGATGATCCCTCAATGGCTGCCGTCTCCCTCCATAAATTCGGCCGATCAAAGCATCAAATCCACCTGCAAATTCACGGCACATCCTCTTCCCCATTCGTCTGTCACCAACGAATCACCAGCAAACAAAGTCGCCCAAATTTGATCAACCAAAACAGAAAATTCCAGCACGTACCCATGAAAACCATCTCACTGCCCCTTCTCTATTTCACCGGCTGCAAAAATCGATTCATCGCCCAAGCTTAATTTCTGCTAAGCCATGAACCAGAAATTTTAGCCATTGAGTCCGGTGCTCCATCTTCCCCATCCGTTTTCGCCCAGTCCCTTTCCGGCAGCTGTAATCCAACAATGAATCAGAGATTTCGCCCAGCTCCAACCCGTGATAGACAGCAACCGACCATCCAAGCATTCAACCGCAACATATTCAGCACCGAGCCATGGTAGTAGGCATCCCGTCCTTTCCAAGCTGGCGATGATTTCTAAACTTGGTGAAAGAGTGGCAATATCGGTATGGGTTTTTGCTAATGCTTGGAATCAAGAACGGTTGGAGGAAACTTGCTTCTAGTCGTAGAGCGAAATCGTGCTGCAGTTTAAGATGCAAATTGCTACTGTTTAGAAGAGCTGCCCGTGCCCTTTTTAATTTCAGCGATTGAAGCTGCCAAAGCCCGAACTAAACAGCAACAGGCAGCTGTGAATTTTTAGCCAGTAGATTTTGCCACTGCATTTTTCTCCTCTTCGTCAAAATCGAAGGCAAAGCTACGGCAAAATGGCAAGGGGCAACTGCAGTCGAAGACAAATGCGGGAATCCCACATCGAAAGCAAGAATGGTCGTTGGGCCCCTCCTTCAACTTTAAAAAGGCCTCCTCTCATCCCAAGAAAAAACACCCCATACCCCACACACAACCCCTTGTGTGGGACCCATTTTGTGGGACCCGTAGCGAGGAGGTGGGGCCAAGCAATAAAATTTTCTATTACGTGGAGATTTTGCTCTCCATATTCGGGTGATGTAAATTTTATTTTATTATGTTTTGTAGTGTCTCGTAGTTATTACTTTTTAATTTGTAGTTTTAATTTTTATATTAGATTTACTGCTTTATTTTATGCTTTGTAATTTTTAGATTAAATTTAATGTAATTCTCTTTCCTGCTTTAATAGTTGAATTTCATAGCTTTTATTGTTTTCTTAGAATAGTTTTAATTAAGTTGTTAGCTAATTTCTTTTAGCTTCTTGTCTCCCTTTCTTTTCTCTCCAATTTCTTCTATTTTCATTTCTTTTCTCTCCTCTCTCTCTCTCTAACGTCTTTCTCTCTCTTCTCTCTCTCCAATGTCTCTTTCTCTCTCTTCTCTCTTCTCTCTTCTCTATCTAATTTCTTCTTCTTCTCTCTCTCTCTAACTTCTTTCTCTCTCTTCTCTCTTTCTCTCTCTAATTTCTTCTTCTCTCTCTCTAACGTCTCTCTCTCCTCTCTCTTAATTTCTTTCCTTTTCTTTCTCTCTCTTCTATTTCTCTCTTCTCTTTCTCTCCTCTCTTTCTCTCTCTTCTTTTCTCTTTCTTCTTTCTCTCTCTAATTTCTTCTAATTTCTCTTTTCTTCTCTCTCCAACGTCTCTCTTCTTTCTCTCTCTTCTCTCTTTCTCTCTCTTCTCTATACCCTCTCTTTCTCTTAAAAACATTTCAAAACTACATCGTCTCTCTGTGGATTCGACCCGACTCACCGTTATTCTACACTATCACCCATATAGTGGTATCTTTAATGTGTTTCGGTTAATTTTAATTAAACTGGTGATCACAGTGCTCTTAACGACAAGCACTTGGTGCGCATCAAGTTTTTGGCCTACTCCACTCTTCCAAGCTCACACTCCGTTGTGACTTGGGTTCCACTATGTATTCCTCGAATACACTTAGAGTCTCCGCTCTCTTCTAGATTCAAGCTCTAGGGGGCATATACAACTTAGAGCCTATGCTCTCTTCTAGATTCTAGCTCTAGAGGGCATAAACAATACACTACACAAGTAGGTTATGAGTCACACTCCAATCACACCACTTTGCATACACTTGATCTTAGCTACCCAAGCTAAATCAAGGTTAATACAACAAGACTTTGAAATAAGAAAAACTACACTTTATAGAGATGTGTAGGCAGGTTGAGCTCGAGGAAGAAATTAGAAGCAGCTTGGATGAGTATCGATGAAGCAGCTTGCAACTTGAAGCTCTTTCTTCCTTTGAATGTATATGGACCACTCAAAAATGGAGAAAAGGAAATGGAAACACTTTCTTGCACTTCTTTTCTCTCTTTGGACTTTGTGATGTGTATATGAGTGTCTTGTATATTTTTTCACGTTCATTTGAGTGTCATTTTATAGAGTGAGAAAGATTTGAACGTTGTAGAGGTGGTTGGCGCGCAATAAATGATCTCCAACGTTCAAAAATTCGAACGTTATCTTCCAAGTCGAAGATGGAGTCGACTTGGCCTGCGACTTGGCTTCCAAGTCGCACCTGGAGTCGACCTCGTGTGCGACTCCAGTTCTTCAGATTCCCAAGTCTGAGTCTTGGGTCGACTTGGCCTCAGACTTCAACTCAAGTCGATCCTGGAGTCGACTTGGGTTACGACTTGGCTCGGCCTTTGCTAAAAATGCTTTGATCTTCATTTGATCTGCTTCTTTCATGCTTGCCTTTCTTCCTTTGAATCATTTTCGTTCTGGATGATTCCTCATACTTGTAGATCTTGTTAATCTTGAAGTCCTTGTTTTTGGTTTATCTTGGATAGGCTTAAACCTCATGAATCTTTGAAGAGCTTGATTCTTGTAGAACAGATTCATGTACCTTGCTTTGCTTTGGAGTCATTTGATCTTTAGGACTTGATAGACTTGATTTGATCTTGAACATGTATTCTTACTTTGAACTTGAGTGAAACTCAAGTAATCTTTGAGAATAGTCTTTGCTCCTTGATTTGGATCTTGATAAAGTTCAAGTAGGTTCTTGGAATGGGCTTAGAACTGCATTTTGAAGTCTGAACTTCTCAAGTCGAGGATGGAGTCGACCTTGTTTGCGACTTCACCCAAGTCGCACCTGGAGTCGACTTGGCCTGCGACTTGGCCAACTTTGTGCCCCAAAATCAGGTCTGGACAGTTTTTCTCGACTGAAGTCGATAGTGAGGTCGACTTCGTGTGCGACTTGGCTTCCCAATTCGCAAGTGGAGTCGACTTAGCCTGCGACTTCACCTGCTACTCTTCCATTTCTGATTTTGCCTTTGAGGTTCAAAGTCAAGTCGATAGTGGAGTCGACTTTGGGATCGACTTCACCCTAAGTCGAAGTCCAAGTCGACTTGGGGATCGACTTGGCTATTTCAGTTCCTTAATCATTTAGCAAACTCATTAGTACTCTTTAATATACTCAAATTAGCCTTTGTTAATCATCAAAACTTAAGCTTTGGTCAATTTTGTTTTGTTTTAAACATTGTTTCTAACACATTTTACATGCATGAACAATTACGAGTCAATACTCAATGATTTACCCCCTCTGGAGCTAAAAAAATTTTAGGTGCAGGCATTTTTTGGGCATTTTCATTCCAGAAATGGCGAAACCTAACTGTCCGGGGAGTGGTTGTGCTGCAGGACCCCACTGTCCTGAAAGGGGAATGCTACTATCTCTAGATTTCTGTCCCCTTGTGCTCGATTTAAACCAGCAATACCTTGTCCAGTGGAGTCGCCTAGCTGTAGCACCTGTCGCGGACGCTATAATGGGCTTAGATGCCTTTCTAGCCTCGTGGAATCTAAGCCGAATCGAAAGGGCTGGAACCTGCATTTCTCGTTGAATAGAGCGGCTGTTATTATGTCTCAGAAAAGGAATATTTGTATAGAATAGACCTCGATGCCGGGCTTGATTTTTAAACTTTTGGAGCAGCTACATGTGCGCGGGATTTCTGCATCCTACGGGTCCAGCAGCGTGATAGGCAGATCCAGTGGCGTGGTGGCTGCACACATCGCCGAATGCACCGAAACGACGTGACTCAATCTTCACTGCGGCTTCAACTCAATGAAAAGCATTAGTATTTAGATCAAATAAAATCTGTGAAAATAACCTCAATAGCTAAGAGATTTACACCGCTAGATGGAGTCACCACTGATCTTAAAGGGGAGATCAGTCTCCATTTTCATTGAATAAGAACATCGGTCGTTCAGAGCTTGGATTCCGGTCTTCGGATTAAAATAGATATGACAAAAATCTGTTAATCCGAAGCCGTTTACATGGGCATAAAAAGGAAAAATAAAAATAAAAATCTAAAGAAAGGGGAGAGAAGAAAAGGGGAGAGAGCTCGAAAGAAGGTTGGAAAGGAGGAAAGCTATAGCTAGAAGGGAGGAGAAGCCGGGGCACCAAGGATTTACTGCGGACTCCCATTTTCTCCTTTTGGGATGCCTCCTCAAGTGTCTTGAGCTTGGAACTTGCCCCTCTATTTATAGAGGGGAGGTGGGCGCGTGAGCTTTGGGTCATGGCTGGGAGCCCGTCTCCTATTGAGCTGCTGCCTTTGTTGGGGCATTTTGCTCTAGATGGGCTGTGACTTGGAGAGCCCAGCTTAATGTGGGTCGAAGCTGGATCTGGTGGGCTCTTGCTGCAGAACCTAGTTGTTGTGGATTTGGGGGGTTCATTTGTTGGAATCTGGTGGGCTATTGTTGTAGAGTCCATTGATAATTATTTTTGGAGTTGATTTTCTTTGTAGTGGTTGGGCTTGGATCTTGGTCCATATGTTGCCTTTATTTTTATATGTATTTATTTGGGCTTAAGGGAAGGGTGTCTACAGGTACAAAATTTGTTAATGGATGCTCTATTTAGATAATGATTTCTTTGGATTTTTGATAATTTTAAAATATGTTTAATGTTTTTATTTTTGAAAATTAATAAAAAGACATGTTCATTAATTTAAAAATACCTTGCCCTTTTCGATTTGGCAATTTTTTTATTTTTTTGAATTTCCATTCCCTTTTGGTTAATTTTTAAAATTTAAAATACAAAAAAAATTCAAAAATTGTTAAGTATTATAGGGAATAAAATTTAGGAAGAATCCACATATTTATAAAAAATAAAAATATTATAAAAAATTTGAGACCGCATGTAGGTTAGACTGGCTAGGACATGCGCACATGTCCATTTTTTATTTTTTAGAATTAAATACAAAATTCTAAAAATTGTTAAAATTTTCAAAATAAGAAATATAAATGTGCCATACAATTTATAAAAATAGTTTTATATAGCAATCTATAATAGCATAATTTATAGTAAAATGTGCAAATTTCAATCAACAAGACATCTACAGTCCTCCCCATCCAAATCATAAGCAAGCTATCCTAACCATAGATTTGAAACCTTAGAAAGCTGAAGAAAATTTTGGATCTACTCAAAGATATGAGACTTCTTTAGAGAATCAGAGAAGATTTCTGCAATTAAATGAAATCTTCATTAAAGCCTTTACTCTTTGCACTTTTTACAGGAAGAGACATTAGATTGGAGATATAGAAAGATTTGGTATCCACACAACTATCCGAATTAAAGCAAACTATAGCATATTTTGTGAATAAAGAATAGTAATTATGGCTAAAAAATTGTTACATGATACAAAGACAATTGGTTTAAGCTTCCCCAAGTTGGGTCCAACAAAACTCTCATTTTTGAAAATATATTTTGGCAAGCATGGTGTAAAACACCCATATAATTCCAAATGATAATGTCGAAAAATGATTCACTGCTATGTCAAACACCTGCTTTTGGTCTTGTCATTCCTTTTCTTTATTTTTGTAGCTTTTGACTTTGATTCTCAACTTGAATAAAAATCAAAGAAGACGAAAGAGTGGTTTTTTTTGGGAATTTGATTGTCAAATGTTAATTCTCAATGGTGTTGGACCACCAGATGTATGGAAGACTATTTGCTTGTAGTGTACGGACATGCGAATTTCGACGACGACAATAATGGGCCAGGTAGTATGCGATTTTCAGCAACAAAATGCTAGACATCCATGGTTGGCTTGATCTAAGATATTAATGTTAAGGGACATTTTAGACATTTCACATGACAACAAACGTCCACCTTTACAAATACTTAAAAATACCGTTGGGCCCATTGCCAATAATCACACATTACTTTGGCATCGTGTATGTGTACAAATGAAATTTGTTGAATACTTAATAAGTATATTTGTAATTTTTGTTAATAAGTATATTTGAAACTTTTGAAACTTAGTGGGTATATGTGTAATTAAGGTTAATTGTAATGCGATAGTTGACATTAACCCCAAAAAAGATTTCCAATGGCTTGAACTGATGCAACTTCCTGTAAAAACCGAAATCGGAAAAAACCTTCGGCCTTCTTTCTAATTTCCCCCATTTTCAATTTCTAGCAACAAGTCGTCTTCGCTCCATATCTTGCTGGTTTCTCCGGTGTCGATGTCTTCTTTTTCCCTCCAGCAGGCAACACGAGCATTCGAGGCGGGTTAATTCTTCAGATTGTAGAGGGTTACCTAACAATCTTTAATCTTCTTTTGGATATTCCCATTCTTCCTTCTATTCCACACTAGAAGCTTACTCCCACATGGCTGGATTTTCCTTTTCAGGTTTTTAAAAAAGACGCATCTCTCGTAGGGCAGTTGGACCATGTTTCTTGTATAATTTTCTGTGCCTCCTCTTCCTTTGACCAAAATTGAGCATATTTGAATTCTCTTTGATATTTTGTAATCTTGGCGGTTGAATCTAGTTTTACCCAGATAGGATAATGATTGGATGAGGCCGATATAAGATGAAACAGTTTTGCAAAAGGGAAAACATCCAACCACTGAGCAGTTGCTAGGCTTCTGTCCAGGACGGCTTCCACTACTCTAACGCCCATGTTATGGTGGCACCAAAAAAGCCCAAACCAAATAGGTCGTAGTTGTCTATGACCTCCCTAAACTGCCGCATTTGCCCATCAAGTCTCCTTTAATTGCTATTTGTCTTAGAATTGCCCAAGACTTCAATGAAGTCCCCTAATATAACCCAAGGAAAATGGTGCTATTGATTAAGATTCTCAAGGATATTCCTTGATTCCCATCTTCTACTCACCTTTGGGTTACCGTAAAAGCCCATTAGTCTCCACTTTTGCTGCCTCTTTTACATTTGACGACTGCATCAATATGGTTCCTCGAATAGCTCTTTATTGTCACTGACCAAGAGTCCTTTTACAGCGGGGCAAGACCGCCTCTCCTGTTAAAACAAGCATTGAACTTCATCTTCATCTTCACTCTTTCCCTTTCTGCAGCAAAACTTTTTGTCTCACACAAAAAAGACAATGTTGGGGTCCTTACTTTGACAAGGTCAAGAAGGTTGCGAATTGCCTGAGGGTTACCAAGCCCTTGACAATTCCAGGCCATAGCAGACATTTAATTCTGGTGGGGCTGAGAGAACATCTCAGCCTCTACTAATCTTCCTTTCTGTTCTGCCTCTAATTGAGCACCTATTTTTGGTCTCTTCATTGGATAGCCATCAAATATAGATTCATCTTCCCCAATCTTCTGGTATTGCCTCTTACTTGACTCTTAAGCTTGATCTCCTTCAGAGAATGCATACAGCCCGCAATCCATCTATTTTCTATCCACCCTTTTTCATTTATTTGGTGCTTTAAAAGTAACATTTAGAACTATCCCCTTCTCCGCTTTAGAATCCTTCTAGGACTCGCTCGATAGCTCTGTTACAATGCTCTGCTCTTCTCCTTCATTTCTGACTCTACCTTCATGGTTTCCATTAAACCGTCAGCCTCCCCCATTTGACCTGTTTCCTCTTACTGATAATTAGACCATTGTCTCATAACCCTATTATGTTCCTTTACCCATTTCATTCTGACTTCATCTTCTGCCCCCTCTCCCCCAGTCACTTTTCTTCCCTCCTTCCTCTCCTTCCTACCTCTTCCACCCCTATATTTGTCCTCCTTTTTCCCCTTTTCCCGTCTTCTTTATTGCCATTCAGCCCCTTGTAGGATTTTCCCCCATCTCTCTGTCTCTCTCTCCCCCTTCTGTTCTCCACTCTCTTCTACGATCCCTTCCCCAACCCACTGCTCTACATTCTCCTTGTTACTTACATCTTGGCTCCCCCCATCCTCCCTTCTCTTCCACCTCTTGTCTCCCTCGATCGCCCTTGCTCCCTTCCTCCCACTCCTCAAACAGGGTCTCTTCATCGGAGTTCTTTGGTATTTTGTTATACTTCTTTGTTAATTCCCTTAGGAATCTGCTCTCTTTATGGACCGCATCTAATTACGTCGGCATCACAACTCTTGATAAGTCCATATCTACCATCGTATTCTCATGAGACTCTCTATACTCCACCTCAGCGATGTATGTTTTGGGAAAGACCTGATTCCCGTTACCCCCTTCTCCTTTTAGTCCCAAAGTCCTGAAACTTGCCCGAAGGTTCACACTGTAGTGAAAATGAGATTCCATGTTTACAGTTTTTCCCTCTCATCTTTGCATTCGTTAAAAGCATGCCCCATCTTGCCACACACATAACAAAAAGGGGTAGCCTTTCATATTGGAATGATATCCATTTCTTTTCTGATCTCCCACATTTAATGAAAATGCCCCTTCTCAATGGTTCTTTTACATTGATTTCCACTTTTACTCTCACCCCATTCTCCTTCAGCCTGACCTCGAAAGCATTACCAAAAGAGTCACCTATTGTCGAGCCCAGGGTCACCCCTTCCACCCTAAAAGGAATTTCCTTGATTATGAGCCATATCAGAGCGTTGCGTAGTTCGATTCCCCCCTTCTCACTAGATTCAACAAATCCTCCATCAACAGTATCTTCCGGTCAAACACCATGGTCGACCTTCTAATATCATCCGTTTATTCTCCTTTGATCCAAAAGTAATTCGGTACAAGTTTATATTTATTTTGGAAAAGTACTGCATTCTTCGTCTTCCATATCCTTCTCATAGAAGTGATGAAGACGACTCTGTAATAACTCCTCGAAAGAGAGCATATGACAGATGGTTTTCCTTCTGAGCTGATCATCGACATATTCTCTTGTCATATATCCAAAATTTGCATTTCTTGTAGAAGTAGTTCTTCTTGATTTAGATCCATACCTTGATTCAGGTTATTCCACTCCTTACCCCTGATTCGGATCAATCTTGTCTTAGAGCCCACTATTGAGCGAAGGTGATGATGCCAAGAGAGAGACAGAGAAGGGTGGGACGATGCGAAAACCCTAACTGACGAAACCTTCACCAGGCTCAACATGTGAAAAATTTAACCATGTCGCGCCACTCGGGAAGGACCTCTTTTCTCCTTCTCTTGGCATTATAGAAGATGGCAACAAAAGAGACGTTGAAACCATGGGGGATTGAGGGGAAGATCATGCACGAGCGCTGAGAAGAACAAAGCTCCCTTTCAGGACCGTGAGCAAACTAGTGGCGCCGGTGGTGGCTTCACGACGGAAGCCAAAGAAATGGTTGGCAGGCTTTGCAGTTTGGACCGAGAGCCAGGAAGGTTTAGATAGAGTTGTTCTTGTACAGACTCAGATAGATGGTTTTCGTTGACACATGCACTGATTGTGAGGAAGAGGAGGAACCCCAAAATAAAGTGCAAGTGAATAAGGGTTGAGTTAATGAGCTTGTGCATTGAATGTATACAGGGACATGCTATGATGAATGTTGTCAGCTTAAAATTGGCATCACATTGATGGTGAACTATGACCCCTGATTGTTTAAAATTAGCTCTTGTCAAATATTTAAAAATTATTCTAATTAGAAATTTGGGTCTATTCTACTTGTACTGTATGATATGAAAAATCGTTTTATTTAGATTCGTGTATCATGCAGAGCAAGTGCAAGCATATAAAACTTTTATAATTATATTTTGATATTATGAAAATTTATATATTTTTATATATCATGCATGATAACTTCACAGAAAGTGCATAGAAAGGTTTTGATATTAATATTATAAATATTTATAATTTTTTTAAAATTTCCATTTTTAAAATTAAATTGAAAAATATAAAATTTTGTCATGATAAAGATTTTTCTTAGACACACATATCTCTAGTTCCATAAAAAAAGACATACATATCTCTAAAAAAAAGCTTTCAAAAGAAAAAGATAAAATTTGGGCAAACATTAAACTTCAATGGTGAACCAAATAACATTTTCATTGTGGGCAACGCTTGCAATTCGATAGGATAGTTCCTCTAATGTGACTAGGACGCAATAATATTCTACTTGGTGAATTAAGGATATGATTAGCATGTTTTAATTATGGGGCGGATTCTATTATAAAAAAGTTATAGGGCGGTTTCTTATATGGTGCACTTAAAAAAATAATTTTAGAAATTTTTTTTACAAATAGGGATGCATGTCGTCCTAGCTAGTCTAGTTTACAGGCGGCCTTAAAATTTTTCTACATATATATATATTTTTTACGAATATGGGGATTTAGCTTATAAAAATTAACAAATTTTGAATTTATTTTATATTTTAATTTTAAAAATAACCACAACCGCTTGACTTTTATATATTTTTGTTTTTCACGAATATGCAGATTTTCCTTTAAAACTTGACAAATTTTGAATTTATTTTGTATTCTAATTTTAGAAATAACCACAAGCACATGAGTAAAAAATCAAAAAAAAACAAAAAAAAGTGCCAAATTGAAAAGAGCATGATCTTTTTTAAATTGATATATCCATGATTTTTACTAATTTTCAAAAATAAAAATATTTAAAAAGATTTTAAAAAATTGTCAAAATACAAAGGAATCATGATCTAAAATAGAGCCTAAGTAATTATAAGAAGTAAATAAAAATTTATTTTGGAAGCCCTGTAAATTCCAGCCTCAGAAGTAAAAGATCGTTTGTCCTGCTTGGGAAGTAGAGAATGTGTAAAACACCATAAATTGTGGCAACAATTTAATAGGGGAATTTCAACCAGGCAACAGAAATCAACGGTTCAGATGGATTGATTCTAGTGCACTAGATTTCTTTCCGTTCGCACCAATTCAGTTTTTTTTTCTTTTTAATATATACTGTACGGTTATTAATTAATTCTTGCGTGGACACACCAATTCATCTTCATCCAGCGATATTTTTGGCATCTGTCACTTTAAGTAAATTTTATCTGCAATAATTCATTCACAATATTTCGCCTTTGCACTATTGTTTCTTTTGCTTCTTCATTGTAAGCTGTGCTTCTACTTAGGATTCGGTATAGAAATTAGAAGAGGAAAGAATCGTTTTATACCCACAATATTTTGAATTTAATTCTTAATATACTAGTAATATTTTACAAATTCCTCTTATACCCACAGTATTTTATCCGAAATTCTTAATATATCCACACCATTAATACAACCATTATCTATTCCGTTTAAAAAATAATTTTGCATTTAAAAAATTTTTCATTTAAAATGATTAAACCTTAATATAACTCTTAAATCATTTAATATCATATATTAATGACTTACAATTATCAATTGAGTCGTTTAGGGCTAAATTATCTCAATTAGAAAATTTTAAATGGGAAAAATAGTTTTTGAATAAGGCAAATAACGGTTGTATTGATGACATGAAAATGAGAGAAATTTACAGTAAAATGTTATAGGTAAGGAAGAATGTATGAAATATTGTGGGTATATAAATAAGGTAGAAAGTTACGAACATGAAAAGAATTTTTCTACTGGAATAAAAACGCATAGAAAAAAGGTTTATTTAGATAAAATTTGAAACCAGGTCTATTTTTTGGACGTGATTTATTTACTTTACAATTCATGCAAATCATCATCAAGTTCCAAAGCAAACCTTGCACCAATTAATCTATACCTTAATACGTATCAACAATTGAGAATTGGGCTTTACAATATCTCCCTCTTCAAATGAGTTTCATCGTCGGAACTTGCACATGATTGAAAAATCCGGTCACCCCAGTATATGCATCGATGACAAAATCATAGTCTTAACTCCAACATTTGTAACAACAATACCACCATATAATTGTGAAAGAATAAAGTCTCACTTCTTTGTAACCTATATAATAGCTGAACCTAGGACCCCTTGAGGTGATTGGATTTGGCAAGTGGTATCTTTTTCATTGAATCAGGTGATTAACACGTAGTGTTTTCAAAGCCGGACAGTGCATCTAATTGAATAAACGTCGTATCTACAGTCCCGTTAAAAAGGGCATGAATAAAAAAAATTCTAAATTATTTTTTCGATTAATGTATCCATGCCTTCTATAAATTTTCAAAAATAAAAAAATTTAGAAAACGATCAAAATCCAATGGAATCATGATCTAAATAGAGCCTACATAAAAAAAATTCGGAAACCCCTGTAAATTCGAGTACCGATCTTTTCAGACCGGACCGGTCAAAAAATATATATTTTTTTCTTTTTAATACATACTGTACGGTTATCAATTAATTCTTGCGGGGACACACCAATTCATCTTCATCTAGCGATATTTTTGGCATCTGTCACTTTAAGTAACTTTTATCTGCAATAATTCGTTCACAATATTTCGCCTTTGCACTATTGTTTCTTTTGCTTCTTCACTTGTAAGCTCTGCTTCTACTCAGGATTCGGTACAGAAATTAGAAGAGGAAAGAATCGTTTTTTACCCACAATATTTGAATTTAATTCTTAATATACCAGTAACATTTTACAAATTCCTCTTATATCTACAGTATTTTATTCGAAATTCTTAATATGCCCACACCATTAATACAACCATTATCTATTCCATTGAAAAAACAATTTTGCATTTTAAAAAATTTTCATTTAAAATGATTAAACCTTAATATAACTCTTAAATAATTTAATGTCATATATTAATGACTTACTATTATCAATTGAGTCGTTTAGGGCTAAATTATCTCAATTAGAAAATTTTAAATGGGAAAAATAGTTTTTGAATAAGGCAAATAAACGGTTGTGTTAATAACATGAAAATAAGAGAAATTTACGGTAAAATGTTATAGGTAAGGAAGAATGTATGAAATATTGTGGGTATATAAATAAGGTAGAAAGTTACGAACATGAAAAGAATTTTTCTACAGGAATAAAAACGCATAGGAAAAAGGTTTATTTAGATAAATTTTGAAACCAGGTCTATTTTTTGGACGTGATTTATTTACTTTACAATTCATGCAAATCATCATCAAGTTCCAAAGCAAACCTTGCACCAATTAATCTATACCTTAATACGTATCAAAAATAGAGATTTGGGCTTTACAATATCTCCCTCTTCAAATGAGTTTCATCGTCGGAACTTGCACATGATTGAAAAATCCAATCACCCCAGTATATGTATCGATGACAGAATCATAGTCTTAACTCCAACATTTGTAACAACAATACCACCATATAATTGTGAAAGAATAAAGTCTCACTTCTTTGTAACCTATAATAGCTGAACCTAGGACCCCTTGAGGTGATTGGATTTGGCAAGTGGTATCGTTTTCATTGAATCAGGTGATTAACACGTAGTGTTTTCAAAGCCGGACAGTGCATCTAATTGAATAAACGTCGTATCTACAGTCCCGTTAAAAAGGGCATGAATAAAAAAAATTCTAAATTATTTTTTCGATTAATGTATCCATGCCTTCTATAAATTTTCAAAAATAAAAAGATTTAGAAAACGATCAAAATCCAATGGAATCATGATCTAAATAGAGCCTACATAAAAAAAATTCAGAAACCCCAGTAAATTCCACCCACCGCATGTTATCACCTCCCATGATAAAATTCTAGAAAGAAAGGCAGAGTCCACCCGTTAGTTGCCGAACTCTTATTACGCAGAGAGTTTGGCCAGAAGTAAAGTACGTACGCATGCATAGCTGTATAGGGATTAACCATTAAGGGCTAATTTTTTATTATTATTTTTTCTATCTTCAACCAATACGCAAATAGATTTTTTCATTAAAAAAAGAAAAGAAAATACGCAAATAGATTTCATTCCGTCCCCACCAAGTTAGTTTACGCAATTAAACTTACGCAGTTTTTTTATTTATAAAATCCGTACGGTACGGTTAATTACTCATTCTCGCGTGCGCACACCAATTCGTCTTCATCCGGCTACATTCACTGTGAGTAATTTTTATCTGCAATATTTCATTCACAATATTAATTTTTTCCCCTTTGCACTATTATTTCTTGTTCTTCTTTACTTCTTGTAACCCATGCTTCTCATCAGGGTTATACATTTGAATAAAAAATGCACAGCAAATAACAAATCATCATCAAGTTCCAAAGATAACTGTTGCCCGGGTTGCTAGAAGCTTTTGAATCGAACCATGCACGAATTAGCCTGGTTTAGCTATTTTTGTTAATTTTCTTTTACCCTTCTCTTGGCATTACAGAGGATGGCAACAATAGAGATGTTGAATCCATGGGAGCTGATGGGAGGATCATGCACGATCGCTGACAGGAAGGAGAGCGAAGCTCCCTGGCAGGACCATGAGCAGGCCGATGACGCTAGCGGTGGCTTCACGACGGAAGCTGAAGAGATGATCGGGCGGGCTTTGCGGCTTGGACCGATAGCTACGGAGGCTTGGATAGAGCTGTTCCTGTACGGACACAGCGAGATGATCTTCGTTGACATATTCTCTGAGGGCGAGGAAGAGGAGGAAGAGGAGGAATTCATTTTATTTAAACCTCAAAACAAAGTGTAACTGTGTAAGTGAGCAGAGGTTGATTTAATGAGCTTGTGCATTGAATGTATAGAGGGACGTGCTATGATGGATGTTGTCAGCTTAAAATTGGCTTCACGTTGATGATGAACTATGAACCCTGATTGTTTAAAATCAGTCCTTGTCGTATATTTAAAAATTATTCCAATTAGAAATTTGGGCCTGTTCTACCTGCACAGTATGATGTGGAAAATCTTTTATTTGGGTCTGTTCTGCCTGCAAGCGCATGAAACTTTTTATAATTATATTTTTAATATTATGAAAATTTATATATTTTTTAATCTTTTATATATCATGCTTGATAACTTAACAGCAAGTGCATAGAAAGGTTTCGATATTAATATTATGAATATTTATATATTTTTTAATTTTTCCATTTTCGAAATTAAAATATAAAATATAAAATGTTGTCACGAAAAAAGATTTTTCTTAGACACACATATCTTTAGTTCCATTAAAAAAAAAAAGACACACATGTCTCTATAGAAAAAACTTTTAGAAAAAAAAGGTAAAATTTGGGCAAATATTAAACTTCAATGGTGAACCAAAATAACATTTTCATTGTGGGCAATGCTTGCAATTCAACAAGACTAGACACTTTTTTTTTTTTTTTTTGATTAAGATAATTTTACATCACATCTCAACTTGTATTACTATTGAAACTCTAAGATAATTCTACAGTTGAAACTCTAAGATAATTTTAGCAAATTTCCAAAGAAAGATCACGAGCTCTCGAATATCAATAATGGAGACAATATGCTCCCAAATATTAGTAGGGAAAAAAGCTCTCAAATTTGGAGAACCAAGAATCGAACCTAGACAGATTGTAAACAGCAACCAAGTAGCTGACTACTTGCGCTATAGGCAGGTGGCGACCCGACACTATTCTAGTTAGTGAATTAAGGTTATGATTAGCATGTTTTAATTATAGGCGGTTTCTATTATCCAAAAAAAAGTTACGGGGCTGTTTCGTCCGCAATCAATTGTAAATCATGTTATTTACGGTGCACTCTAAAAATTTTTTTTGACAAATCCTAGCCAGTCTATTTTGCAGGCGGCCTTAAAAAATTTTATGCATCTTTTCTCGTTTTTTACAAATATGTGGATTTACCTAATTAATCTTATTCTCAATAAAACTTGAAAAAATTTGAATTTATTTTATATTTTAATCTTAAAAATTAACCAAAAGTGCATGAATAAAACTTCAAAAAAATCAAATAATTGTCAAATTGAAAAGGGCATGGTATTTTTTTAATTGGGCAAATCCATGCCTTTTATTGATTTTCAACAATAAAAATATTAAAAAAGATTTTTAAAAATTTCCAACATCCAAAGGACTCATGATCTAAATAGAGCCTACGTAATTATAGTAAGTAAAGAAAAAAAAATTGGAAGTACTGGAAATTCCAGCCGCAGAAGTAAGGATCGTCTGTCCTGCATAGAATGCGTAAAACACCATGAATTGTGGCAACAACGTAGTAGGGGAATTATAATCAGGCAACAGAAATCAACCGATCAGACGCATTGATTGTAGTGGCACTAGATTTCTTTACGTTGGCACCAAGTTAGTTTACGGAATTCAACTCACGCAGTTATTTTTTTCCTTTTTAATATAAAATCTATACGGTACGGTAATTAACTAATTCTCGCGTGGACACGCCAATTCATCTTCATCCAGCAATATCTTTGGTATCTGTCACTGTAAGTAATTTTTATCTACGATAATTCATTCACAATGCTAATTGTTTTTCCCTTTGCACTATTATTTCTTATGCTTCTTTACTTCTGGTAAGCTATGCTTCTAATCAGGTTTCGGTTTAGAAAATAGAATAAAAACGCACAGCAAATAAGGTGTGTTTTGATAAATATTGGCACAAGGTATATATTTATCCCTTTTCAATTCATGCAAATCATCCATCATCAAGTTCCAAAGCCAACCATGCACGAATTAGCCTACTTCAGCGATTTTTTGTTATTTCTCTTTTTTCCCATTCTCTTGTAATTACAGATGATGGCAATCAAAGAGACATTGAAACCATCGGGGCAGACTGGCAGTGGCTTCCCAATAGAAGCTGAAGAGATGATTGGGCGGGCTTTGCAGATCGGACCAGAAGCTACCAAGGCTTGGATAGAGAAGTTCCTGCACGGACAAAGCCAGGGGAAACCGTTACCCGTTTTCATTAACATCCTCTCCTATACAGAGGAGGAAGAGGAGGTCATCTTATTTAAACCCCGAACAAAAAAATCGGCTGATGAATAGATCCAGGGTTGAGCTGAGTCAATGAGTTTTTGCATTGAATATGTATAGGGTTGTGCTATGATGAGTGCTGTTGACTTAAAATGGGCCTTACACTCATCAAAGATGAATTCTGATGGTTTAAAATGATTTGCTTTATCATATATTCAGAAATCTTTCAAATCAAAATCTTGGGAGAGCCACAATTGCTTTAAAAAATATATAATCATGTATGAATTCTGAAAAAAAAAAAAAAAACTTAAATCCATCAATAGAAACATTAGAATTCGATAATACTTTATAGGATCATTTACATCGATGAGAATTAGAAGACTTAAATGTTGAAAATGCAACTTTAAAGTTGATATTTAAATTAAACACGTATCTTACTTGGATGAAACTTGTGTGTATTTAAATAAAGAATTCTGAAAACAATGATTGGTCGTATTTTGATCTAATTACAAATCGAATGGAGGACCTTGCTGACCCTAGAGAGGTCATTTCTCTCTTCTACTGCATACTTCTTGACCCCGGTTTCTTGAACTCTGTCATACCTTACTGCCAAAATATGCATCTATATCTTACTGATTTTCAAAAACATAAAATATATATCAAAATAAAATTTTAGAAATTGTAAAATTTCAATGGGCGATTGTGTGAGATTGTTGGCGTTTAATTACACTGGATGTGCCACGAATCCAAGGCCTGCCCAAATGAGTGCACAAGACTGAGAAGATTCAGGAAACGACCTAATTTCAGCCAAATTTCAACTAATGAGAGGGCATTGTTGTGACTGGTTAACGTAGCCAACATTGCAAGTGGATGCTGCTTGCTGTTCAACCACCAAAAGCCATACAGGAAGGGGGGGTCAGCTAGTGAAATTTTTGCCATAGTTCTGCAAAACCACACAATTGGAGCAAGCTAGTGGATTCTCATAGCAGCATGCGGTCTGACGGAAAAATGGCTGCTCCAAGACATCATATGGTGGAACACAACCTGAACAGTGCTCACTTTTCTCTTATTTTACTTGAGTGTGACAATCATTCTTGATCCCTTAAATGGATGTAATGAGCGTTGGAAGCAATACTGGGAACATTTTAAAAAGGCAAACAAAAAGAATTGGGATAATATTAGAGCAGAGAGATGATGAAACCTGCGCTGAACATGGCGGCAAGAAAGGATCGCTGCACCAACCTGGCTTCTCAGTTGTATTTCTAAGTACAGGTGAGACAACAAGAAGCATTAAAAACAGGACAACTGACAATAACGCCAATACAATAAACTAAAAACTGGGAAGTAAATGCTAGTTCCCCAAAATAAAGCAAACATTTAAGCCCCAAAAAATGGTGCAGATAAATGAGAGGAATCCTACTCGTGCACTTCACTTTTCAATGTTCAAATAAATTATAGGCAATGTTCAAGACATACTTTTCAATGGACACAGTTTTCCTGAAGTCGATTGATCATCTTCTGTTACAAGGATAGTGCTTATAAAACAGCTGCACTTGTTCAACCTGCAGAGAGATCATTATGAGTTATATGCTCATTTTCAAAATGTCTTGCATAGGATCATCAAAGTTCCCTTGCAATGCGTTAAGAAAATCTCCAGAAATTAGCCTTTCTCGTCATCTAGTAGAAGCCAAGATACTACACTTGTCGAAGAGAAGAAACAGAACCACTGTTATAAGCACAAGTATTTTAGATAGCCAACACCAAATTGGGATAATTAGATTCTGGTATCCTTTATCAAGACCAATATTAAAAAATTTGCTTCGGCAACATTCAAATGAAACTGTTTCTTAGCACATAGAAACTATCCCTAGCTGCATAAACCAAAGCTGGAGCAAAAGCTTACCTTTTTGTCTAAGAGCTGAATCAAGAAGATGCAACAGACTGCTGCGGGCAGCTACACATACGTCGCCTGGGCTAGGGCAAGAAAGAACGGATCCTGAGCTGAGCTCTTTTCTAGTTGCTTTTTCAACAGTGTTTGCCGCTACTTCTGCTATGGGCAACTGAAGAAAAAAGGAGGAATGTGGGATTTGACTCATTGGACAGTTACAGAGAAAGGGAATGGATGAATGGAAATGTAGAAATGAAGAGGATTTGTGAGCGGAAATCAGGTGCTATCCCTTGAGATCACAGTAAAGAGGGAGTGGGGCAGGGATAGGGGAGGGGCGTAAACCGGTCCGGTTAAGCAGGCGAGGGACTGAACGTAATCTTTGATAATAATACCCTAATCCTCAGCTCAAAAAATATCCTAATTCGCTGCCAGTTATGGTAGTCCGGTGTGGCACGTCTGCTGCCCAATGGGTTTCAATTCCTGCCAGCTGCAACTGCAAGCGTACGATGTTCGTCGGAGAATGAAAGTATTTACAGTCACCTTGTTTGAGTGTGTGGATATTTATAAAAATGTCCCTTCATAACGAAGGTTGCAAAAGTGACTGATTTGTAATTTTAGATATCACAGTGTATATAATACTAATAAAAAATATCCTAATTCATTTATTAATCCATGTAAAAAACTTAAATCCTTTATAACTCATTTACGGTGTGTTTATTTTTTAATAAAACTTTTCAATTTAACTTTTTTCACTCTCTATAACTATTTTATTTTTCAATTATTTCTTCACATATTCCTATGCAAATTATCGTACTTTTTAATCATTTCTACACAACTATCAATACAACTAACCTATCTATTTTAACTTTATTCTTTTTATTCTTTTTATTCCTCATTATTACTCTATCCCTATTATTTCATTTTTGGTGATTTCAAAAGCTTTTACATTGAAAATTTTTTATATAAAATTTTATTACTTCCCAAACACACTCTTAACAAATGATTTATTGCCTTGTTAGGTTGTTAATAGGTTATCTAAATAAGTTGTTAACATGTTGTCAAAAAATCATTTAAAGGAGTTTTTCCAGATACACTTGTAACGTTTAACCAATATTGCATCCATGTCTCTAAGTTAAAAAAAATTATAAATATATCCACCTATTTTTCATAAAATTGCAAGTGTGTCTCTTTCATCAGGATACAATTAGAATTTTCTAAAGATGATAAAATTGCTCTTTACACTAAGGTATAGATTTGCAATGTGTGTAAATATTGTAGACATATTTGTTATTTCATTTTTTTATATGTTTTATATATTATTATTTTAGATTTTTTTTGCAAATATGCTTACAAGATTTTCAAAAATTGTAAGATATTCCTTAGCTTAAAATGCATTATCATCATTTTAGGAAAATTCTAACGGCATCAGAATGGAAGGGAGACACTTGCAAATTTATGCCAACATTGTGAGCATATTTGTAATTTTAACAAACTTAGGGGTATAAATGCAATATTATTCAAAACTTGTAGGCATATTTGAAAAAAATTCTTATCTAAAACAAACTAATTGAAAAAATTACATGAAATAAATCAAAAATAGACTCTTAAATAATAAAAAATATTAATAGCTTACAAACATACATAATAATTCTAAGTAGAAACATATAGTTGGTCAAAGTCAAAAGAATTAAGGCATTTCAAGATGAGTTATGTACTTAGGGCACACTTGTTGTTAACTAGTTAATGCATCAGGCGTTGGGTTATATGAGTTAAATGGATCATTAAACAAGTCGACAAATTGCCCTAGTTAACTCTAATCTATTTATTTAGCTTAAACAGGTTATTGAGTTAATGGGTCACAACTTACAATCCTAATCCATTTATAAATAAGTTGGACAAATAGTTACAACAAAAGTCACCAATAGCAACAATGGTAAATTATTGCTATTGAGGTTTTTTCGTTGCTAATAATTGTCAGCAACCAAAAATCGTTCATTACACATTCGACACAGAAGCCCCGTCTCTAAAAGTTAGCAGCAAAGACACCCTAAACAGTTGCTAATGGTACATCAATAGCAACGAATTTTTGGATGCTAATTGTAAATAATTTCATTATATCTTCTTCTCCGATCACTGACTGGTGAAGATACTTTTGTTGCAAGTAGTAGCTTAATTGCAACAAAATTTTTGGTTGCAAATTACAGTAATTTACTTTTTGGTTGCAAATTATGGTTTGAATTTGTTTCAAAAATTGAATTTTAACTATGGTTTAAAAATTATCTTGAATAATTCCATTGCAAATGGTTACAATTGATAATAAAGCCCATTGCAATTGACAATAAAGATCGTTGCAATTGCTTTCAATATAAAATCTTAAAGAATTGCAAAATAAATAAATTTTATTATTAATAATTACATGCTTTGTCAACAGTAACAACATACAATTGATAATAAAGATAAAATCTCCTAAAAACAAATACATTATACACCACCACCACCACCACCATCATCATCATTATAAGTCATTTCCCACTTAGGTGGGGTCGACATTATACATCAACAACATGATTAGAATATTTAAATGTCTTAATACTTGTCTTTCAATAAACAAGTCAACATCTTCTTATATCTTCACTATATTTGCTTTGGATGAATTTAGTAGTTGCGTCTTATTTGCAATCTCACCACGAGTATCCGGGTCGTAAATTGTAGTATATAAAATATCGATTCACAGGGAATTCGGGACTCAAGATGTTGGATTTAAATATTTTATAACTAAAATCACAGGATTAGAAATGTAGAACAGGGATTAGAAATCACAGGATCGAGAGTGCCTACGATCTAAGGTTTCACATACGTCTTTTGCAACAGATACGTGGATTACTTATTTAATTCAAATATTATGAGTTAAAGGAGAACAAACTCTACATTATCCTTGCACATTCTCTTGAAACCTACGAGGCATAACCCTAATGTATTCTTAACTACCTATTTTCATTGGAAGTCAGTTAGGATTCATGAAGTTCTGTGGCTGTTCATGAGATTCTTCAAAGTCATCATGCCTATTTTTATGGTATTAGATTTTCAAGTTTAATATTTTGGTTATCATATATTAGACTTCCACCTTTTAGTTCATTTATCTAATATATGAGAATCATCGCCAAAGCGGGAACTCAAATAATAGGCAAACATTAAATCGTAAGATATTAAATTAACAACTAACATCCTTCATAAGTCAAGCAAAACCATAATATCTGCTACATTGTATATATGCTATATTCTAAATCCTAAATAACGGGTTTAGCCTAGCATGTTTAAAACAAAAGTCAAATACAATATTGTATTTCAAGTCCATCGTAAACAAGACAATTAAACCAAAAGAAAAGAAAAAAGAAAAATTTATTGATTGAAAGCCCTAATGGTGTCTCGACCACTTCTAGTAACTTGCCACCTTGCTTCTTGCCTCATGCTTTACGCCTTCTCTCACTCTCTGGACCTCAACCCAAGCTCCAAGAAATTCTTGGATGCATTGGGACGTTCCTATGAGATGTTTATATAGAAATTCAGAAGAGACCTGCGCATATACTCTGAATTAACTCAAAACTGCATAACCCAGTGTTCCACACGATTCAAACCATGTGCAGCTAGATCCACATAGTTTGAAACTTGTGGCACTCTAAAGTGCTCAGATTGCTTCAAAATTTTGATGTTTTGTTGCCCATTTCGCCTCGATTTGTGTTAAATTTTCCTCAACACGTCCCAACTGGTTCTAGACTGTCATCATTTTAACTCCTTTGAAACCTACAAAATCATTAAATTAAATGTCAACTTGATCTTGAGCTTTTGGACTTCTTGAAATAGACGCGTGTTGAGTCGAATAAGCAAGTCATCTTTAACTGCTCATAACGTTTGATTCAAGAAGAGTTACAAGAGCTACAACATATCGACAAAAAACATTTTTTGAGCCCGTCGATGTGGTAACTAATGTAGACCAGTTGAGCTCATTTGCAATGTCAAAAGCCACTATTTCAATATAATTCAGGGCCTAACTTTCCTACTTTGCACAAATTAATCAAATTGTGAGTGTTTTCTCATAACTAAGCTAAATCAATCAATATTCAACTCAAGTCATCTCAATCATTTACATTCTTATTCAATTATCATCCAAAATAGATATTAAAAAAATAGCTTAACACATCTCTATAGTTCCTACTCAAATATAGTAAATTTTTGTAAGTGAATAATCATGTGAAATGATAAATTTTATGAAAAACACCTCAACTGCGTATATAATCCATGCCCATATAGAAAATAATAAGAAATAAGCTTTCCTAATTTTAGTTCTATAAATAAAATACCTCACTGTTGTTTAAATAATTAATTAATTGATGACATTCGTTTTCCACCATTCTATTCTTAGTCTCTTTATTATACAAATCAATTTGCTCATCTTTATGTCTTAGTAGCCTTTAATTAATAAAAGGAAAGATCTTGGATATGCAACATTTAGTTTGTCTTGTATAATACACACACTATCCATTGACTTCGCATTGACTTTCTTCTTGACCAAGCAAAAGGAAGAAACGATCTACATTAGTGATAGATTATACATTGAATAAATCTAGACTAGAACATACTCCTAACCTTTTGCAAGATAAGGAATCATCCTTAGTTAGCAATATCGCAAAATTGAGATAGATTCAGAATAACAAATAGCGCATTGCATCAGTTGACATGAAACTTATTGTAATGACCAAGGAAATCCTAACACAGAGATGACTACATCCAAACTATCTGAGTGAGAACATTAATCTCATGCCTAATCAATGCCTTTGCACTAAACATGTTCACTGGATTTATAACAATCGAAAAAACAATACTGAAAATGTCATATAGCAAATGAGGATGAAGACCATAGATGACTACATTCAAGGAATGAAAGCTCTTCACCCCTCAACATCAATTCTTTGATGGTAGTAAACAAAAAATTGCGTATGGACCTTGACAAAAACTAGAAAATATTTTTAAAAATTCTACCAATCTATCACTAAAGACTGTAATCACTAATCAATTTATTTGGCCGACAACGATAAAATATGCAATGTAGAAAAAGTTGTGTAATGATGTATGATAAAATATTGAGTAAAGTAGTATAGCTTTAGCTAATAATTCTCGAAGCATGATTTGAAGACAAGCAAATCACTAGTAACGAATGCAGATATTTGATGAATATTCTTCATTGAAGACAAGTACCTACTAGAGTGCTTGAGTTCAAGAAAAGAAGACCTATTTAAGAAAACCAACAAAGTTTGAGAAACATCAAGTTCGAACTGACCATGTGATTATCTAATTCAACCATTTATGTTATTCTCTTCAACATGTGTGATTATCTAATCAATTATTTCCGGTAGTCTCTTTATTGGCAAAGCTTTCTTTGTTGTTTCACGATGAGATGGAACAGGACCACCTAGGGGTTGAAAATAATAAGAAAAAAATCAATTTTTTTCAAAAAGCAAGTCATTTGTCCACATAAGAAGCTTTTGGTAAAAGTTAAGGATAGATATTCTAGAGTTATTGCTAGCATTCTAAAATTCACATGCGGCAATGGATATTGTTAGCTTTTCAATCTAAGAACATTCTTCAATAGCAATTAGCTTTTACTGATTTTTGGACCATCATGTGACCCTGATCGACACATTAAAACCAAACCCACCTAATTATGATCAAGAAAATTCCAAACATAATGGTCATAACTTTTGGATCTTTCAATTGAAAGCCTACAATAGACAATTAAAGGACACAGTCACACAAATAATTTGAAGCAGCAAAAATATTAGAGGTCTAGAGAAATTGCTTATGTGCTACATGCATGCAACAAATAAATTGTAGTCTACAATAATTAAAATAGATGATAAAGAAATGGAAAAAACATTGTGTATATCTTTTGGAGAATACTTTCATGATGGAATTGACATAAAAGGAGAAGAACAAAACATCCGAGAATGAACCAAGTCAAACAGTTAATTGAAAATGGACAAATTGTGAAAATACCTTTTGTAGCTCTTCTTAGGTGCTAGGCCTACTAGAAAGCATCATAATAATACTTTCTAATACTTACTTGCAAGGGATGGAAGAAATTTTCGCATGATAGAACTTTGTTTCGCATTTTCATGATCCTCTCTAAAAATCTTATTAAAGCGATTACATCAATAACAAAATGTAACTGCCAACTAACATCTTACCTCGTTTGCTCCACTACATCAATGCTCTATGCCAACCTTCACCATGAATGATTGCATTTGCAATAGGCCAAGCTACAACATATAAGATGTTTGAGATGATCAAATAAGATATCAACAATTGATGCATTGGGCAACTGGGGTTGTACTAGAAGAGATCAGTGGTGAAATTGAGCAACAAGATATATACTTAAGATACCAAATGCGACTTGAAACTCATTGCATTTAAGCTAATAGCCAAAATGTACATGAAGCTCATAGCATTAATAGGTCCTTAGTTATATTCTTGCAATGTAATGGACAAAAATACACATAAATTTTTAGTATTAGTAGGCTAACTCTTACATTCGGTATGTGTGTACCATATGGAAAGTAGCATGAAATTTTTTAACCAAGATAATTTATGTAACACAAGTATTAAAAAGTTATGATACCATATTATAAAAAAACTTCAAGAGAATAACAAAGGCCAATGACACCACTTTCATAAGACAGACAAGTATATTTGAGGGAACATTTGATCAAGAAAAAAAATGTCCAATATCTCAGCGGAACAAGTCATCATTTAATGGGGTTGCCATCCATATCAATAAGTTAAGAAGTGGGAATTCCAAAACAAAATTAAAAAACTTTTAACCTGAAAGTAGCATGTAGACTGAGGAATAATATATGAGATATTTCTGAATCTCTAGGGTTGTGTTTGGCAATTTGCAAAAGTTGTCAAGTTAAAACTTTTCACTCTCCATAACTACTTTTTTTTAATTATTTTTTTACACATCTTTCTATACAACAACCCTACTTTTCAATCATTTCTACACAACTACCAATACAACTAACTTATTTATTTTCTTTACTCCTCGTCATTACCCCTACAATATCACATCATTTGACAATTTTTATTCTTCAAAAGTTTTCATCAAAAGTTTTATTCATTACCAAACACACCCTAGATGAACCCAATCCTAAAAGGAAAAAAATGAAAAATGAAAAATCAATTTAGTACCGATACTGTCTTCCCATTCTTCTTGATATTGTCTTCCTATTCAAGCCTCACACCAATAATAGGCTTCTTTGCTTCCTCATTCTCCCCAATACTGTCTCCCCAGATGCATCTTTCTAGATGAATTGATAAATATTCATTTAGAATTTTATGTATTACTTGATTAAAATGGTATTATTTCTTAGAAAAAATTTATGAATACTTTGATGAAAAAAATAAAGATGCCATAACACAATGACACGAATTCTAAAATTGATAACAATCTACCAATTGCATGATAAAACCTATAAATATAAGTCTATATAAATGTCGAAATAAAAGTGGAAAAGTGAAGGGCTCATTTCTAGTAAATCAAAGCAATTGAATGCTCTTACTTTTTGATAAGAGCATCGTGGAACCCCACCTATCTTTAACTAATTAAGCAAGGGATTAATTTAATCACCCATGATTACCTTGGTAATTATGCATTAAAAGACTAGATGGAAAAGTAAGCACAAAAGGACGAAAATGGTATTGTGATTGCTTAAGTGGCATGTTAGTTAATGCCACATTTTTATTTTTATTATTGATTTGTTATTTGATTAATTCATATCCTATGATATATAAGGTGGATTGACATGCCTTACATGATGAACAATTTAGATCATGAAAATTACGAATGGAAAAGGAGTTAAATGATTAGAGTTACATGATATTTTGAATTAAATTCATTTTGCTAATATTTTAGCATGCATTCATCATTTTAAGATGAAGTTTTTTATGAATGGTTAAGTTAATGAGTTCTATGATATTAATGGATGGGATTTTGTCAAACCTTATTAGGAAACTCTAAATGATATGTGTTAAGTATGATTAAATATTAATGATGAGAGGTAATTAGGGCATTGACTTTTTATCATCAAAAGTGAATTGCCATAAATGCAATACAAAAGTCAAAGTTGACTTTGTGGGCCACTTTTGAAGTGGTAATGTGAGGTGAGATTTGGAGCTAAAACGTCAAAAAAATTTAATGAAATGCATGATTCAATGGTAGCTCACTTTGGACGTGGTTGGCTAAGGAATTAAGGGGATTTTTGATAAAAAAAATATCAAATGGAAAAGCAACTCCAAGGAGGGACGTGTTCAGCAAGGTGATTAGGGGAGAAACTAAGTCAATGAAAAGTGGAAAATGACAACTAGATGATAGGATGAATGGCTGGGATTAAAATAATAATTAAATGTCAAAATTATATATATATATATAATGTGATTTATTAGGTGGCATCATGTGATTAAATCCAGCAGCATATAAAAGGGAAAACTGACAGTAACTAGGGACGGTTTTTCAGCTTGAGAGAGAGAAAGAAAACATAGAAAAAATGGAGAAGAAGGGCAGCTAAGTGGGATGTCCAAACTGGATGTTATATGGGAATGAAATTTTTGTTTACTTAAGCTAATTCCATGATTGAAATAGATGATATGTGTGGAATTTTGGGAATTTATAGTTAGCGATTAAGGGTTTAGCATGTACGTTAAGTTAAGATGATGTATGAAAATGAAACTTAAGGAATCTACATATGTACGTGGCTGTTTTGAGAATGGATGATGATTCCAGAAATTTTAATGAAATTTAGGGTATTATGGGATGCAAACAAGCACTTAACATGGCCAAAAGAATTGTGGGTTGATGATCTTCCATGTGTATATCATTAAGGTTCAATTGTATAAATGAAACTTAGTGAACATGAGCTCAAATAGGGCTGTTTTGAATAAGGGACATGAATTTCAGAAATTTAAAGTGAATTTATGTTGTTAAAGCTTATGAACAAGCACCTAACAAGAACACAAGAGTGGTTATTTGATAATTTTTCATGTGTATATCATTAAGGTGCAATTAAGAAGGGCAAAACTTCATGAAAATATGAATGTAAGGGGCTGTTTGAGTAGGGGATGAAAATTTCAGAAAATTATGGGAGTTTAAATGGAAAAAGGGTGTATACTTACCCTTAAAATGTCTACAAGAAGTGTCAATTGATAATTTAGCATATGGGTATGCTAAAAGCACAATTTTAAGAAGGATTTAAAACCAACGAATGTATGTTTAGGGATGTTTTGGAAAGTAAGTTTAAATTCTATAAATTTTAATTTCATATGGCATAGAATAGATTAAGGATGAATGTTTTAAGGATTTTCAAACGATTAATACCCTAGGTTTGGATATTAAATAAAATGTATGCTAACCATAGAAGTTAAATAAGGATGGACGCTTGTGTAATTCAAGAAATGTGGATAGTTGTTTCAAAAAAAGACTTTATATAAATTTAGCTTGTTATAAGTTGTAAACAAGAAATTGGAATGAATGCAAAAGTTTAGTACTTTAAGGTTTAAGGGTTGAATGAAATGAATAATAATCACTAAGTTCATCACTAAGTTCATATGAGTATGTGATTGTTAGAAAGGTGGATGTAAGTTCAAGAATTGAATATGAATTAAGTCTCTAAAAAATTACAAGAGATTGACTACTATAGACTTGGGTATTGAATGAACCGAATAACAATCAATAAGGTTAAATAAGTGTATGTATATATATATATATGTATATATATATGACTAAGAAAGGTAGATGTTGCTCATAAAAAGAATGGATTAAAGTTAACTTGCTATTGGTTATAAATGAGCAACTTGAATGAATGTAAAAGATTAGAAACCCTAGATAAGGGTGTCAAATGAAATGAATAGCATATTGCTAAGGTAGTATGCTTATATATGCGATTGTTAAGAAAGGTAAAAAGGAAAATTAGAGAGAATTGATTAGAATTAACTTGTTATTAAGTATAAAAGACTATCTTGAATAGTTCAAGAGATTCCGACACTAGACATGAGTATGGAAGAAAAGAAATGAACCAATCATCAAAATTATATGAGTATGTATATGTGATTGTTAGAAAAATAAATGCGGATTTGAGAAACCTTACTTAAACTTAGCTTATTATAGTTTCAAGTAAGTATCTTAACTAACTAAAAAGAGTAAAATGCCCTAGATTAGGGTATTGAGGGAAAGAAATGGTTAATCATTGAGACAAATGAAAATATGTGACTTAAAGAGATGATGGTGTTCATCTCCAAGGAAGAAATAATTAAGGCAAACATGCTATGAGTTACATATAGATTGAGATCATGTAAGAGTTGGAAACAAATGATATATGAACATAGATTAAATAAAAACAAGCTATGTAAGTATAGAATGATATATATAAGATGATTATTTCCACTTGTCTAAGTAAAGACAAGGAAAAGATCCAATGGACGAGTTGAACTTCCCACAAGTAAGGAAGCAAACTTTTAAAAATGTTAATTTCATCTCAAGTGTTGAAATGTTTGAAAGGGCTTTATATTGATGATTCTAAGATTTGCTTATAAGCAAGCAACATTTTTGAAAATGATCTTTATTCTCTGTTGAGATGAATTGTGAATTGCTTTATTGAAATAATATGTGTAGATAAGCCCTTCAAAATCCTATTTCAAAAAGGATTTTTATGATAAGGAAGTTTGATTCCTTTATGAAATAATGTTTGTAAGCAAGCAAAATCTTTTGAAAATGTTGTCTTTTAAATATGGAAATGCTTTGAGATTGCTTCATTATAAGCAAGACCTTTTTAAATGTTGAAGTATTTAGAAATTGTTTCATTTGAATATTTCAAAAGAGTTTGTGAAAAGTGTGAAAATAAAATTTGATTTCTTTACAAAAATGGTATTTGCAATTAAAGCGTTTGAAAAGAATATTCTTGGAATATTTGGAATTTCTTTAAATAGTAAAACAATTTGAAAATGTTTTATACTGATGTTTCTAAAAAAGTTTAAGGATGATCAAAACAATAAGTTGATTTTATACAAGGATTTGATTTCTGTGTTAAAATGATGACCAAGGATTATACAAGCTCTTCTTTATATAAGTATAACAAGGTTGTTGTGGAAATGAAATATATGATGTCGGGTAACCAGAAATGTTGCATTTGCATATCCTTTGTTATGAAAAGTTTAGAAATGGGAAATGAAAATGTTGCAAGAAATTTTTTTCTAAAAAATGTTATTTTCTTCTCAAAAATTGAAATATTATGAAATTGCTTTATCATGATGGTTTCTAAAACTGTTCTATAAACAAATGAGCAAAACTTTTGAAGTTATTATTTTTCTTAAAAGTTGATGTGTCTCAATATTCTTTGAATCTTGAAATGTTTGAAAACTGCTTTATATTGATAATTTTAAAGCCATTTAAGGGTGCCCATCCCAATACAATAATTTGAAAGCGGTTTCACAAATTGTTTTTTTTCTATGATTATGCTCAGTTCTCAGTTTAAGAAGGGCACAGAATGATGACTATGTTGGTTTTGTTGGGTCCCGAATAGATGGCAAAACCCAAGAGGGGAGGGGTGAATTGGGTTCTTAAAAATTTCTTTGGTAACTTAAAAACTTAACCCCTTGTAGAATTAATCCCCTTGAATGAAGAAACTGAATGGAAAGCAAAGTAATAAAGAGAGCAGAAATGTAAATCAAGCAGACAAGAATTTTTATAGTGGTTCGGGCAACCTCCCTACTCCACTCTTCCAAGCTCACACTCCTTGTGACTTGGGTTCCACTATTGCATTCCACGAATACAATTAGAGCCTCTTGCTCTCTTCTAGATTCTAGCTCTAGGGGGCATATAACTCACTGCTCAAGTAGGTGATGAGTCTCACTCCAATCACACACTACTTAGCATACACTTGATCCTAGTTCCTCAAACTAGATCAAGTTCAATTACAAATAAATGAAACAAAGAAATCTACACTTTACAGTTGTGTAGTAGCAGTTTTGGCGCAGAGAAGAACTTGTTGTAATGGCTTTGAAGATTCTGAAATAAAGCTCTTGCTATTTGAAGTAGAGTTCTTCTTCTTTGAGTGGCTTGATCTCTTTAGAGCTCTTGAATGTAGTAGTTAAGCACACTTAATGTTTTTCAGCTACTTCCCTCGTCCACCATGAATGCTATTTATAATTTTGGAGGAAATCCGAACGTTAGAAGGTAGGTGGCGCGCATTTAATGCGCCAACGTTCGAATTAATTCCGACCGTTGCGACCCAAGTCGCAGGTGGAGTCGACTTCGGGTGCGACTTCACCCAAGTCGCAGATGAAGTCGACTTCGGGTGCGACTTCGCGAACTTCGGTCTTCAGTTTCAACGCTGGAAGGTTTTGCCCACTTGAAGTCGATCATGAAGTCGACTTGGCTTTGCGACTTCACCCAAGTCGCAGATGGGGTCGACTTGGCCTTGCGACTTCACTGTCATGATGTTCTTGAAAATCTTGACTTTGATTCATCTTGAATCTTGACTCATGTAATCTTAGATATCTTCTTGATTTGAACGATTGAGTTTATGCTTCTTGCTTGTACGTGGATTTGTCTTCAAATGTTTCAGCTTGAGTATCTATGTTGCCTTGATCTTCATCTTCATTTAGTTTGGCTTGAAATCAAGTAATCCAAAACTTGTCATTTGAATTTTTCCGTCTGCCTGAGCGAAGTCGATGTCTGAGTCGACTTCGGCTGCGACTTCACCTCAAGTCGCACGTGGAGTCGACTTGGGGTGCGACTTCGGCATTCTGTTGTTTCGAATTCAACTCTGGAAGGTTTCGCCCGACTGAAGTCGATGGTGAGGTCGACTTCGTTTGCGACTTGACTACTCAAGTCGCAGGTGGAGTCGACTTGGCCTGCGACTTCACCTTCCCTTCTTCCGTTTTCAGCTCTGGACATTCTGCATGTTTGAAGTCGATCTTGGAGTCGACTTGGGGAACGACTTGGCCTTCCAACTTGATTTTCTTCAAATGTATATTCCTTAAGACATTTCACAAACTTGTTAGTAGTCAAGACTTTCTCAAATTGTTTTGTTAATCATCAAAACATAGATTTAGCTAGTTTTCCTCATGTTTCCAACAATCTCCCCCTTTTTGATGATTGACAAAACCGATTTGAGTGGATACCTTTCATTTAAATAAATAAGCTCATATTCATAATGCAAACATTCAAAGTATTCATTTAAGCATATACATATCCTACTCTTCTCTCCTTAAATCTCTCTCCCCTTTAATCATAAAGACTTATACTCAAATAACTTATACTCAAATCCTCTTCTTCTCCTTATTCTTAAATCTCTCTCCCCCTTTTTGTCAATATATCAAAAATGGGTGCTCCCCCTAAATGGGTGCTCCCCCTCAATTTATGCTTTAAGTTAGTTCAAGCATTCCCATGTCATTTCTAAGCTTATAAAATGCTTCTTTTGCTAGGGGTTTAGTGAATATATCTGCAACTTGATCCTCTGTCCTTACATATACCAAACATATGTCATGATTTTCTACATGTTCTCTAATGAAATGATGTCTAAGGTCTATATGTTTGGTCCTAGAATGCAAGACTGGATTCTTGGTTAGACATATGGCACTTGTATTATCACATTTGATAGGTATATCTTTGAAATCCATGCCATAGTCCCTAAGTTGCTGTTTCATCCAAAGTAATTGAGCACAACAGCTCCCGGCGGCAATATATTCGGCTTCCGCCGTAGATAGAGCAACACTAGTTTGTTTTCTTGAAAACCACGAAACCAGCATGCTTCCAAGAAACTGACATGTTCCACTAGTGCTTTTTCTATCTACTTTGTAACCAGCAAAATCCGCATCCGAGTAGCCGATTAGATCAAAATTAGAGCCCTTTGGATACCATAGTCCTAAGTTGGTAGTGTCTACTAGATATCTAAAAATTCTTTTCACAGCTACTAAGTGTGATTCTTTTGGGCATGATTGAAATCTAGAGCACATACACACACTAAACAAAATATCTGGCCTAGAAGCAGTTAAATACAATAAGGAACCTATCATGCTTCTATATAATTTTAAATCAACTACTTTGCCCTTTTCATCTTTGTCAAGCTTGATTGTTGAGCTCATGGGTGTGTTTGCTCCTTTGCTATGCTCCATGCCAAACTTCTTGAGCATTTCCTTGATGTACTTGGACTGATTAATGAAAGTTCCTTCATTTAATTGCTTGATTTGCAATCCAAGGAAGAAGTTTAACTCTCCCATCATGCTCATCTCAAATTCTTTCTGCATAAGCTCAGAAAATTCTTGACAAAGAGATTCATTAGTAGCACCAAAAATGATATCATCAACATAAATTTGAATGATCAATATATCTTTTCCATTGTTCTTGATAAACAAAGTGGTGTCTACCTTTCCCTTTTGAAAATTGTGATCAATCAGAAATGTACTTAGTCTATCATACCAAGCTCTTGGGGCTTGTTTCAATCCATATAGTGCTTTGGTCAACTTGTACACAAATTTAGATTGATCTTTCTCCTCAAATCCAGGTGGTTGCTCAACATACACCTCTTCACTTATATAACCATTCAAAAATGCACTTTTGACATCCATTTGAAACAATTTAAAGTTCATGTGAGATGCAAAAGCTAGTAATATGTGAATTGCTTCCAATCTAGCAACCGGTGCATAGGATTCCTCAAAATCTATTCCTTCTTCTTGTGAGTATCCTTTTGCCACAAGTCTAGCTTTGTTTCTTACAACAAGTCCACTTTCATCTAATTTATTCCTAAAGACCCACTTGGTGCCAATAACAGTATGATCATTTGGTCTAGGAACAAGGTGCCAAACTTGATTTCTTTCAAATTGATTTAGCTCTTCTTGCATTGCTATAATCCAGTTTTCATCATCAAGAGCTTGTTCAATATTAGAAGGTTCAATCTTGGATACAAAAGCATATTGTCCACACACATTTTGCTTTGACCTTCTAGTTTTTACACCTTCATACACATTTCCTATAACTTGTTCAATTGGATGTGCATGTTTGAATTTTAAATCAGATGGAGGTTTATAGGAGTCATTACCTTCACTTACCCTTTCCTCCAAGAATTCCTCTTGCTTTTCCATATGCAATTTCTCAATATTGCTTGCTATGTCATCTGCATCACTTAAATCATCCTTTCTTTTAAAGCATGGGTTAGTTTCATCAAAAACAACATGCATGGATTCTTCTACAACTTGGTTTCGTTTATTGAAAACTCTATATGCTTTGCTATTTGATGAATAACCAAGGAATATTGCTTCATCACTTTTAGCATCAAGTTTTCCCAAGTTGGTTTTTCCATTGTTCAGAACATAACATGTGCATCCAAAAGCATGAAAATAAGAGATATTTGGTTTTCTTCCCTTCCATAGCTCATATGGGTTCTTTTTCAAGATAGCTCTAATGGTAACTCGATTTAAAACATGACAAGCTGTGCTCACAGCTTCACCCCAAAACTTCTTGGATAATTTGCTCTCATTTAGCATTGTTCTAGCCATCTCTTGTATAGTTCTGTTTTTCCTTTCAACTACTCCATTTTGTTGTGGAGTCCTTGGTGCAGAAAATGTGTGATGAATTCCTTTTTCATTACATAATTCTGTGAATCGTTTGTTCTCAAATTCACCACCATGGTCACTCCTTATACACAAAATGGTATTCTGTTTTTCATTTTCCACCAAGTTTACAAAAGTTGAAAACATAGAGAAAGCTTCATCTTTGCTAGCTAAGAGAATTACCCATGTAAATCTTGAAAAGTCATCAATAATCACAAATACATATTTCTTTCCACCAATGGTTAAGATGTCGGATGGCCCATATAGATCCATGTGTAGCAATTCAAGTGGCCTAGTGGTGGAAATCTCCTTTTTGGTAGAAAAAGACATCTTTGGTTGTTTAGATAATTGACATGCCTTGCAAATTTTGTCTTTGTCATATTTCAACTTTGGCAAGCCTTCTACCAAACTCTTTTTCCATAGGGTCTTTATGTTTGACATATTCACATGTCCAAGTCTTTTATGCCAAACCCATGGATCATTTTCAATGGCCATTAGACATTGACCATCTAGTTCATCAAGTGAAACCAAATATACATTTCCATGTCTTTTTCCACTAAACATGATATGTTCACCATCAAATACATTGCATATAGATGATTCAAACACAACCTTATATCCTTTATCACATAATTGGCTAATACTCATTAAGTTATGCTTGAGTCCTTCAACAAACAAAACATCCTCCATGCATGCATTTGAGCTACTGTAAATATTTCCTTTACCTTTGATTTTACCTTTCTCATTATTACCAAAGGCAACCGTTCCGTCGTTGCAAGGCTTAAGTTTGTGGAATAAACTTCTTTCTCCGGTCATGTGCCTTGAACAACCGCTATCCATGAACCACACATTGTTTGCCTTTGCCTTTAAACAAATCTGAAAAGTAAACAAATAATCCTTATCTTTTTGGTACCCATTTTATGGGTCCATTTGGGTTAGTAATATTATTCAACCTTTGTTGCTCTATCTTAGAAAGCCCAAATCTTGTGTTTCTTGGAACCCAAACTAGTCTTGCACCATGGTCATATAATTTCTTGAAGTTACATTTAAAGGCTTTATGACCCATCTTGTTGCAAAAGTTACAAGCCATTGGTAATCTAGGAGTAGGCCTCCAATTATATTTTGGTTCAAGTGTTGGCCTTCTAGTCCACATAACATTTCTCCTTTGTGGCTTGTATATAGGTGCAGTTTTGGTTTGATATTTTCCAAGTGTAGGCACATTTGATTTGCCACTTTCTTTTTGCTCAAATGTATTGTATCCAAGACCTCTTTTGTTTGTTTGGGAGGTCATGTTCAAAAACATCTTTACACTTTCTCCTGGATTAGAGAACTTTGCTAATGATTCATTTAATGATTTGTTCTCTTTTCTTAGTTTCTCTATCTCTTTCAACAATGATTCATTTTCTTCTTTCAGTTTTGTTGATTTTTCAGCTAGTTTTCCATTTTCAATAATAACAAAGTTACATTGTTGTCTCTTTAATGTCAACTTGTTTCCTAGCTTTTTGATCTCCTCATATAATGAATCATATGCAAGTTGTAGTTCTTCTAATTCAGCACATTTGAGGCAATCATGAAAAGAAGAATAACTTGATTGAGAATAAGGTTTGGAAGTTACCTCTTCACTTTCTGTGTATTTTGTTGAGGTAGATTGATCTTCCAAAACTTCCGTTGTGTTCAAGCATAGCAAGTCCTCTTCTTGCTCGATTCGTGCCATGCAACATATTCTTGCACAGTTGGCTGCATCATTGTCGTCGGTTGAAGAGCTGCATGTTGATGAAGTTTCCTCGTTGACGAACATGCCTCTTCCTCTTGGCCTTTGGTATTTTCTTCTTTCATGATTCTCCTTTGGCCTTTCTTCCGGTGTAGGACATTGAGCTTGCATATGTCCTACGCCCCCGCATCGGTAGCATTTTGTGACCTCCTTCTTCTTTTCTTTTTGTGGTTTTTCTTTGAAGTCTTTAAGGTTCTTTTCTTTTCTCACAAATTTTCGAAACTTGTGAGTAAGAAGTGCAATATCTTCATCACCATTGTTAGACGAGGAGGTAGACTCATCTGAGTTGCGTGCCGCTTTTAATGCAATGATTTTCTTCCCTTTATGATTCTCTTCGTTTCTTCTCTTAATTAGCTCATGTGACATTAGTGAGCTAATTAGATCTTCTAGCTTTAGGGTGTTGAGGTCTTTTGCTTCTTCAATAGCTGTAATCTTTGGAGTCCATGAATCCGGTAGAGCTCTTAGTATCTTCATCACCTGTTCGGATTCAGAGATAGCTTTTCCAAGACCTTTGAGAGCATTAGTAATCTTAGAAAATCTTGCAAACATTTCAGAAATATTTTCAGTATCTAGCATTCTGAAATTTTCAAACTCTCCAATCAAAATGTTTCTCCTAGTCCCTTGGACTTGGGAGGTTCCTTCATAAATGGATGTTAGAGTATCCCATATCTCTTTTGCAGTCAAACAAGAAGATACTCTATCATACTCCGAAGCCGTAAGAGCACAAAATAAAGAATTCATTGCCTTGGCATTGCTCTTGACGGTTCTAACTTCCTCTTCGGTCCACTTGGAAGCTCTTTCATCTATAGGCAAGATTACACCGTCTTGGATTGCAATCCAAGAGTCCATATCGGTAGCCATAATGAGTTGCTTCATACGAAGCTTCCAATAACAAAAGTTGTTCCCATCAAACAATGGTGGCCTTGTAAAAGATTGGCCCTCGGCAAAAGCGGGAACGGAAGTAGATTGGGATGCCATATGGTTGGATCTCTTTGGTTCAATTCAAAGACCTGCTCTGATACCACTTGTTGGGTCCCGAATAGATGACAAAACCCAAGAGGGGAGGGGTGAATTGGGTTCTTAAAAATTTCTTTGGTAACTTAAAAACTTAACCCCTTGTAGAATTAATCCCCTTGAATGAAGAAACTGAATGGAAAGCAAAGTAATAAAGAGAGCAGAAATGTAAATCAAGCAGACAAGAATTTTTATAGTGGTTCGGGCAACCTCCCTACTCCACTCTTCCAAGCTCACACTCCTTGTGACTTGGGTTCCACTATTGCATTCCACGAATACAATTAGAGCCTCTTGCTCTCTTCTAGATTCTAGCTCTAGGGGGCATATAACTCACTGCTCAAGTAGGTGATGAGTCTCACTCCAATCACACACTACTTAGCATACACTTGATCCTAGTTCCTCAAACTAGATCAAGTTCAATTACAAATAAATGAAACAAAGAAATCTACACTTTACAGTTGTGTAGTAGCAGTTTTGGCGCAGAGAAGAACTTGTTGTAATGGCTTTGAAGATTCTGAAATAAAGCTCTTGCTATTTGAAGTAGAGTTCTTCTTCTTTGAGTGGCTTGATCTCTTTAGAGCTCTTGAATGTAGTAGTTAAGCACACTTAATGTTTTTCAGCTACTTCCCTCGTCCACCATGAATGCTATTTATAATTTTGGAGGAAATCCGAACGTTAGAAGGTAGGTGGCGCGCATTTAATGCGCCAACGTTCGAATTAATTCCGACCGTTGCGACCCAAGTCGCAGGTGGAGTCGACTTCGGGTGCGACTTCACCCAAGTCGCAGATGAAGTCGACTTCGGGTGCGACTTCGCGAACTTCGGTCTTCAGTTTCAACGCTGGAAGGTTTTGCCCACTTGAAGTCGATCATGAAGTCGACTTGGCTTTGCGACTTCACCCAAGTCGCAGATGGGGTCGACTTGGCCTTGCGACTTCACTGTCATGATGTTCTTGAAAATCTTGACTTTGATTCATCTTGAATCTTGACTCATGTAATCTTAGATATCTTCTTGATTTGAACGATTGAGTTTATGCTTCTTGCTTGTACGTGGATTTGTCTTCAAATGTTTCAGCTTGAGTATCTATGTTGCCTTGATCTTCATCTTCATTTAGTTTGGCTTGAAATCAAGTAATCCAGAACTTGTCATTTGAATTTTTCCGTCTGCCTGAGCGAAGTCGATGTCTGAGTCGACTTCGGCTGCGACTTCACCTCAAGTCGCACGTGGAGTCGACTTGGGGTGCGACTTCGGCATTCTGCTGTTTCGAATTCAACTCTGGAAGGTTTCGCCCGACTGAAGTCGATGGTGAGGTCGACTTCGTTTGCGACTTGACTACTCAAGTCGCAGGTGGAGTCGACTTGGCCTGCGACTTCACCTTCCCTTCTTCCGTTTTCAGCTCTGGACATTCTGCATGTTTGAAGTCGATCTTGGAGTCGACTTGGGGAACGACTTGGCCTTCCAACTTGATTTTCTTCAAATGTATATTCCTTAAGACATTTCACAAACTTGTTAGTAGTCAAGACTTTCTCAAATTGTTTTGTTAATCATCAAAACATAGATTTAGCTAGTTTTCCTCATGTTTCCAACAGGTTTATGAAATGTTGTGTTCAACATGATTAAGCCAAGTTTTGACATAGGTGGATACCTATGTTGTTTTTATGAAATCATACTAACATGTCGATGTGGATAAAAATGATGTATGGTGTACCAGAATGATGAATAGGTCCATTGTAGAGGTGGTCGTAGGTAGACTGCCCCCCTCTACATGTGGCCAAGTTGATAAGGAAAGGCAGGAGGCCAACGGTGCCCTCCCTGAAATGGGAGTAGGTTCAAGGGTAGCCGCCTGGCTCATGTGCTATCACATGAAAGACTTCTTTCCTCTGGAAGGATGATCACTTCGTAAGTATCACCTACCAGAGGGATAGAGACGCATTTGCATATGCTTTAAAAAGTCCTAAAATAGGCACATAAAAATGTTTTAGGATATGAGAATGTCCACATGAAAAAGGGTTTATATCAAAATGTTTCAGGACATGAGAATGTCCACATGGAAAAAGGTTTTTATGAAAATATTTTAGAATATGAAAATGTCCCCATGAAAAAGGTTTACATGAAAAGGTTTACGTGCATATGTTTCGCCTTTTGAAAAAACCTTGAAACTAGGATATGAAATGGTTTATACAAAAAGGTTTACCCTAAATGGGGTCATGAAAATATTTACATGAAAATTATTCTCGAAAATGAAAAATGCTTGCTTAATGAGTTTATCACTCACGTTTTGTTTTTTCCAACCCTAGACAGGTACAAGGCATAAGCAGAGGAGCAAAGATTAATGTTAATTACTGGCATGTAGAGAACAAATGAATGTATGCATTGATAATGACATTTCAGGTTATGAATATCTCTAACGTGACGTGAACAGTAAGTGTTTATGTTGAGAATTCTATTTAAATTCAACTTATGAAAGTACGATTATTTGTGACATGGAAGTGAGGTTGCCTGTGTATCGATTATGCGATATACAAATGTTAATGCTAGTATAAGAAAGTATGTGATGCAAATGAATAAGTTGGAAGATGTAAAGGATAAGTATAGTTTAACTTCAAGTATATATTGCTTGAAAAATAATGAAGGAAATAGAATGAAAAGAAAAAAATTATTTCGCTAAATGAAATGTATATAAAAATTATTCCATGTGAATAGGGTAACGATCCTGTATCGCATTTACTAATCGAAAACGATCTCGGAGTAAGGCTCCGATGCCTCAGGTCAGGGGTATCACAAGTAGTTTCAATGAAGAAGACAATAAACTGTTGTCATAAATAATGCTAAAACCTAGAAGATTCTTTGCTGAAAATTTCAAACCCATTTTCTTGTAAGATATGATTCCCTCTCATGAGTACTTAATCACCTAACTATTACATCCAAATTTCAAATAGGCACAACCATTGGTGATTAGAACTGTGACTAGTCCAACCAATTTTGTAACCTAGATCATATCCATAACTACCGAAATCCTCCAGTAACTTTGAACAGACTTTTCCTACTCTTAGAATTAATGATCCAGACCTCTTGGCCTCATTCTTTGACTTATTGAAGTAGTTTCCCGATTTCTTCAAACATTTATCCATCCTAGTCTTAACCCTCCTAAAAATTTTTAGTTCTAAGATTCTCACTTTGACTATGAACAATGGACATTCTACTCCTCGATCTTTCACATTGCACCCAACCAAGCATGGCATTACCAAATTCTACCTCCGGTTAAATTAGGAAAGGAAATAGATGGGAAAATTTCCATGATCAATGCAGTTCAAATCGAACCCAAAACAAACCCTACGTCCAAGTAACAGAGAGATTAAAGCAAAGGAGAAGGAAGAGAACCTATGACGATTCGTCCTAGCGGCTTCCTTGGCCTTCCTCTTCTGGCATTCTTGCTTGGTTTCATGGAACCTCCTCCCCTTGCATTCTTGAAGGATCCAAGACTTGAGGACATCGGTGCGGAAGCTACGAATATACGAGTTTGCCAACTCGTCTTCATCGATAATGAGTTCCATTTTGTATACAGCACCGTGTATGACAGTTCCACCATCGAAAGGGAAGCGTAGACCAGTTGGGATCAAGAAGGGATTTGGTCCTTCCTCTTCTGTAGCTAAGACTAAGAGGAGTGAACGGATTGGTGAAATGGGCCAATTGAGCTAAGGTTTCTAGCTAAGGGAAATGAGAGGGGGGATGGAGCGAGCTGGTAAAAATTGGAAAATGTAATTCAAATTTAGAGACTAAAGACGTGGGCTTATTTGGCAAACCAGCTATACAAGGATAAAACGTATTATAGAAGTTCGTAAAATGACACAAGTGTAGATTCATGAGCGAGATTTCTAATGAGATTGGGTTCCTTATAAATTTTAGTAAGAGTAGAGTTGTAATGATGATAGAAGTCTTAAGTCCCCTTGTATGTGGACTCTTCTTCTTTTTATAAGCCAATTTGGTTGTTAGTTAGAATCTCATAATTTTAGGAGATCTTTTAGATTGGTGGGCATTGTTGTCTAGTTCTTTGGGGAGTAGAGGCAACGTAAGGAGTAAAATAAGAACACGTGTTTAGAGGCAATTTTGACCAAGTCTCTACACTAGCCCAGTTCCTCCCCTTTGTTAATCATTTCGTCCCTTAGGCGGCAAAGAATGGCATTTGTCTAGATTACAATTTAAATTTTAAAATTTTAAGTGATATAACTAGTTATTTTAAGCACCGTGCCCCATCGGCTTTTCATAATTGTTTCATTCTTGGGCCGTGTTCTGGCTACTTATAATAGTTCCGTTAATGTTACAGTATTGGTGTTTTTCAAGTGGGGTTTTAAAAGGATTTTTTCTGAGTTATCTGCTGTCAATAGTGTTCTCTTTGTGATATATTCATTTCCGTCGTTGGTAAAGAAGAATGTTGATTCTATGTAAATGGAGGAGGGTGTTAAATGGCCGCAAATGGTGAAATCGAAAAAGCTTCTACTCGAATTGATCCTCTGCAAGCTCTTGAGTCATATTTATATTATGAATTTTGATTATTAATTGAGAAGAATTTGGGTGTTTAAGATACTTTAAATCATATTTTGATTGATTTAGCTTTATAAAGTATAAAACACTCACGATTAGTTGATTTGTGTAAAACAGGAGAAATATATGCAATTTTAGTACACAATATGGAGAAATTGACAAGCCTTGATGAAAACGGAAGTAAATTGCAAATTTAAGACTTATATTTGAAGCAAAACTACGTTTAAAGCAAGACACTATACATATGCAGTTACTGTTCACGTGCAACTGTTTATGTGTGGACTGTTCATGCGTAACCGTTCATACGCACACTATTTGTGCACTGTTCATGCGCACTATTTACCTCTATATAAACTCTTGTGGAAAATGTCCTAAGGCATCTGAAAATATCTTAGGAGCTTGGGTTGAGGTTCGAAGAGCGAGAAAAGCCGTAGAGCACAAGACAAGAGGAAATGCGGCAAGTTGTTTGAGGTGACCGACATACCATCGGGGCTTTCAACCAATAAGCTTTTCTATCTTTTTTTAAAATTTTAATTACCTTGTTTAAGATGATTTTGAATTTTAATTTTATTTTGGAATTAAACGTGCTCGGTTAAGCCCTAAATCTAAGATTTATAATGTAGCATGCGTACAATGTAGCGTAATGCGTGGTTTTAATTTATTTATGATGGATATTATTATTAATTTAATATCTTATGATTTTAATGTTTGCTTTGTACATGGACCCGTACTTTAGCATGATTTCATATATTAGGTGAGGAACTGAGAAATAAAAATCTAATATATGATAATCAAGATATTAAACCCAAAAATCTAAGACCATGAGAATAGGCATGATGACTTTGAGGAATTCCATGAACAAACTACAAAACTTAATGGATGATAATTAACTTAATCCCATTAGAATAGGTGGTCAAGAAAATTAGGGTATGCCTTGTAGGTTTTAAGAGAAGGTGCAAGGATAAATTATGGTTTGTTCTCTTTTAACAAATAATATCCATATTAAATAATTATACCACTACCCATTGCAAAAGTCGCATGTGAAACCCTAGACCCTGGGTACTCGCATCCTTATTTTCTATTACTCATTATAGTTTTCAATTTTATTTTCTCTTCCCATTTTTCTATTTTTTTATTCCATCCGACACAGAAGTGTTTAATATCAAAGTTTATAGTCCCAAATTTCTTGTGGATCGATAATTTATATACTACAATCTATGACCCATGCATTTGCGGTGAGATTGCGAACAAGTATTTTGGCGCCACCGCCAGGAAATTCGGCATCACTTTAAATTTTGTTTTTAGATAATTTTTTTGTTCTTTTCTTTTCTAATCTCTGTTGCTCTCTTTGTATCTATTTTTTGTCTCTTCCATTTTCCGTTCTAATTTATTTTATCTTTTTTGAGCTAGCTAGTTAATCTTTATATTCACCCACATACTCGAAGCTTTGCAAAACAACTAGCTAAAAATCTCTTTGCTGCAGACCCTGATATTAAACGTTCTTTTAGGAGAAGAGTTTGTGAGTACAAAAAGTAGTAATTTCATAAGAAACCATGGCAGAATGCAACAATCCAAACCCACCACATCAAGTGCAGTAGGAAGGCCAGGCTGATCCAAACGTCCAACAAGATCAATTTGCAGGATTACCATCTGAAAACCCCAACGTACATATCATTAAGTTTCTGCAGCTGAGCAACATAATAAAGGTTCAAGGAATTCCACGCGAGGTAATCCATCTCCAACTCCTTCCATTTTCTCTTCATGATAGGGCTAGCGAGTGATTCTTTTCTATGTCACTCGACACAATCAATACTTGTGATGAGATCTTTACTACTTTTCTAGAAAAATTCTTTCCACCCTCTAAGACCACGAAGATCAGGGATGAAATTAATTAATTTGTCTAAAAAGACGGCGAGACCCTCTTTGATGCATGGGAAAGAATGAAAGACCTGTAGCTCAAGTGTCCACATCACGACATTTCTTAGGTTGATATCATAGAAAATTTTTTTAGCGGACTTGACAGACCAACTCGGAGTACTGTTAATTCAGCTGTCAGAGGCTGATTCATGCGACTTATTGACAAGAAGGCTCTCGAACTCCTCAATGGCTTAGCTCTTTATGACTCTCAATACGACGATATTCGAGGGCCCTCTTAGCGAGGTAATGTATATGATAATGAATCCCTGAATTCTCTTCATGCTAAACTTAACCAGTTATTACAGCAAAAGAAGTAGGAATCCATAAACTGAGGTGCATCTTCTTCTCGACAAATTTTATATGAGATCTTTGAAGCATCACACTACATGTCTGAGTGTAGTTTTGCCATTCAGGATACCATAAGCGAGCAGGTCAATGCAATCAATAATCAAAATAATACTCAATATGGTAACCCCTACATAAACACCTACAATCCTAGATAAAGAAATCACCATAATTTCTCTTAAACAAATCAGTTAAATACCCAAAACTATGCCTAAAACAACAAGCCACCTAGTTTCCAAAGATAATCACTGAACCCTCCCTCGTACCAAACTCGACCCGCAATACTTGCACCACCTCAAGCACAATCCTCTAATCCCTTGATTGACAAACTACTTGAAGAAATGAGCCAAATGAAAATTCATATCAAACTGCTTAAAAACCAAATTGCCTAACATGCCACTACCTCATCCCATAGAGACTAGGGCAAACTCTCTAGCCAACCTAAAGTAAACTCTATGGAACAAGTGTAGGCACCTTATAGAGTGGAAAGCAGCTCGACCACCTCAACCATCTCAAATTGACACTGAAAAGGAGACCGAGCAGGTACAGAAGTAAGAAGATGAGTCACAACCCGAACCAGTGGTAGAAAAGCTGTAGATCTCGCCACCTCCTTACCGGCCTTCTCTACCCTTCCCACAAAGGTAATGATAGGCTAAGCTCCAAAAGCAGTTCGAGAAGTTTATCACCACTCTCAAAAACTTGTCAATCAATATGCCTTTTATAGACATGCTCTTTGAAATGCCAGCCTATGTAAAATTTCTAAAGGAGATGTTGTCTAGCAAAAGAAAGCTCTAGGAGTACAGAACCATTGCTCTCACTGAGGAGTGCAGTGTCATTTTGCAGAACAAGCTACCTGAAAAGCTAAAGGATCCTAAGAGCTTCTCTATTCCTTGTGCTCCTGGGAATGTCCAAATTAGCAAGGCGCTATGTGATCTCGAAGACAGTATAAGTTTGATCCCTCTCTCCATCTGTAAAACCTAAACATGGGCAATCCAAAACCAACTTCTATGTCCCTCCAATTGGCCGATCGATCAATCAAATTCTTAGTTGGCATTCTTGAAGACGTTCCTTTGAAAGTCAGAAAGTTGTTCATCCCAGCTGACTTTGTAGTCCTCGAAATGGAGGAGGACCGCTAAATTCCAATCATTCTTGGACAACCTTTTTTAGTCACTGTTGGAGCCATCATAGAGTCAAGAATGGTCAACTTTCTCTGCAGTTGAAGATGAAAAAGTGGAATTCAACCTCTTCTCAGCCATGAAAAACCCCTCTTTCGATAACTCTTGTTTATGGTTTGACATGGTCAGCGAGTCAATAGATAAAGGAACTTCAACCAACCTAACTCGGACGTATATAAGTAAAGGAGAAACTACGGAAAACTTGAATCAACAAGTTTATAAATCTGTGGTAACATCTAAAAGCTGGAGATCAAAACAACAAAAATCTGATGAACAGAAGAGAAAAACTGACAAACTGGTAATAATTTATTCTCCTTCTTGTCTTTTTTAAAACTGATTGTAGTGGTTCATTGGCAGAAAATTTGTTTAAGAAAATATGGAGGCCAATTCAAAGAATGACGAATGCGAGAAAATCTGGAGGCAAGAAAAAGAATTAGGAAAATGCAAAAGTTGGAGTTGGTTAACATAAGATGATCAAACTGTAGTCAGGCTTACGACTTTAAACCAAGAATTTTTCAAGAGGCAACCTGAACTTTTTCTTTTTCTTTCAGGGGAGTTTTAGTTTTAATTTTTCTTTTAATTTCTTTTATTTTAGAATCTTGATACTTTTTAATTTGGAATTTTATTGGTTATTTTTCAGAGCCTACTTGGATAGGAAGCACCATGGGATGAAGAGTCAGTTCAAACTCGATAAACACAGGGAAATCAATATCTCACACTCCTTAAAACCACTCACTTAATTTTGATTTATCTTTTTGATGACATGATTTGCATTGAGGACAATGTTAGTTTCCAGCGTGAGGGTGAATGCGTTGCATTATTTTCTCTAATTATTACTTTCACTACCCTAATGATTTCATAGACTGAACATTGCACTCAATTTATTGAACCTCACACTCTACACCATTTTTGTCATATTTTGAAAAAAAAATTTGAAAATTTTTAGGAATTTTTCCATAAACTTTGATATTTGACTGATTGAGACCCCAATTGAGACCCCACTTTGAACTCTTGTAAGCCTTATAAGCAAACCATTCTTGGAACTTCAAAATATTTGAGTGAGGAAAAGAACTGAACCCTAATGAGATACTAAATTTATTTTTGAACATGCACTTGTTAAAAGTACTTGAATTTTTGTTCTAAATTACTTGATGACACAGACATACTAAGAAACTAATTCTATTTTCTTTCAAAATCAGAATAATCTCCTCTAATTTTCCAAGGGTTATTTCTAATACACACAATCTGAAAAGGTAGTTTTTTACATATACATGAAAATCTTATTCTTGTTGAAGAATTTCCAAAGCTAAAACTCAATTTGACCTGTTCTTGAACATGAGTAAAACATTTTTCTTAACGAGTCTATCTTTGGGAGTATAACAATTGTTTACTCCTATTGAGCCTGAATTAATTTTTTTATTTTTTTAAACCTCAATTCCCATTTAATTGAACCAACATTGAAATTGAATTTTGAGCTGAAAGGTATAACGGGAATAAGGTTTGACCTCCTGACTTGTGCAAATAATGAAAATGATTTTCTAGATATCCTGAAATATAGTGAAAGAAGTTATTTGTAAAAAAAAATGAGAGTTTTCTAGATATCCTGAAATATGGTAAGGGGAATTATTGTCAGACTTGGTTTAAAAAAATTCATGTTAAACCAAGGGTAAGAACAAGCTTGAAAGAGAATGAAAGCACTAAGTGCGGGGGTAACATTATTTCTTGCTACAAAATGAGGTTCAAATCAATATGGAGACGGTTCAATTTTTGAAATTTTATTTCTTTTGCTAAACCTAATCGTTGTCCCACCAAATCCTTATGATTTATGAATTGGTTGATTCAGTTGGTAGAGGAAATTTGAATGTAAGATTTTGATGAGATGTATATAAGGTAATTCAACTGATATTTTTCTACATTACTACCATTACTTGAATTGTTGAATGCATATATTAAATAACCAGATAAAAGGGGAGGATATTTGATAATTAGGAGTTTATATTACGGGATTTTTTGAACTCTTAGTGATTGCAAGCAGAATCAGTAATAGGGTGTACAGTATTAATCTAATGAAATGAATTTTTGATTGAAATTTTGACAAGTGCTCTGTTTCAAAATCTTTTATTCAACATCCTCACTAGTTTTGATGATCACTTACATATGTTTTATTTTTCTTAAAATTCTTGAAATTCTGTGATTTGATTATTTCGTATTTGCTAGAGGACAATCAAAGGTTTAAGTGTGGGGGTATTTGTTGAGTCATATTTATATTATGAATTTTGATTATTAATTGAGAAAATTTGAGTATTTAAGATACTTTAAATCATATTTTGATTGATTTAGCTTTACAAAGCATAAAACACTCACGATTGATTGATTTGTATAAAACAGGAGGAATATATGCAATTTTGGTATACAACATGGACAAATTGAGAAGCCTTGATGAAAGCGGGAGTAAATTACAAATTTAAGACTTATATCTGAAGCAAAACTACGTTTAAAGCAAGACACTATACATACGCAGTTACTGTTCATGTGTGGTACTATTCACGCACAACCGTTTATGTGTGGACTGTTCATGTGCAACTGTTTATACGCTCACTATTTGCGCACTGTTTACGTTACTGTTCATATGCACTATTCACCTCTATATAAACACTTATAGAGAATGTCCTAAGGTATCTGAAAATATCCTGGGAGCTTGGGTTGAGGTCCGAAGAGCGAGAGAAGGCGTAGAGCATGAGGCAAGAGGAGATGCGGCGAGTTGCTCGAGACGGCCAACACACCATCAGGGCTTCCAACCAATAAGTTTTTTTATCTTTTTCCTTTTTAATTTTAATTGCCTTGTTTAAGATGATTTTGAATTTAATTTTATTTTAGACTCAAACATGCTCGGCTAAGCCCTAAATCTAGGGTTTAGGATATAGCATGTGTACAATGTAGCGTGGCGTGTGGTTTTAATTTATTTATGATGGATATTGTTATTAATTTAATATCTTATGATTTTAATACTTGCTTTGTATATGGGCCCGTACTTTGGCATGATTTCATATATTAAGTGATGGAACTGAGAGATGAAAATCTAATATACAATAATCAAGATATTAAACCTAAAAATCTAAGACCATAAGAATAGGCATGATGACCTTAAGGAATTCCATGAACAAGCCACCGAACTTAATGAGTCATAATTAACTTAATCCCATGAGAATATGCATTTAAGAAAATTGTGGTATGCCTTGCAGGTTTCGAGAAAAGGTGCAAGAATAAATTAAGGTTTATTCTCCTTTAATAAACAATATCCAGATTAAATAATTATACTACTACCTATTGCAAAAGTCGTATGTGAAACTCTAGACCATAGGTACTCACATCCTTATTTTCTACTACTCGTTATAATTTTCAATTTTATTTTCTCTTCCACTTTTTTATTTTTTTATTCCATTCGACACGAAAGTGTGTAAAAAAAATTTATAGTCCCGAATTCTCTATAGATCAATAATTTATATACTAAAATCTACAACCCGTGCACTTGCGGTGAGATTGCGAGCCCAAGCGTTGGAATCTAATTTCACAAGAGATGAAACACATGCTCATATTAGGGTTGAATATTTTCTTTCAAAGAGGTATGTTGTTATCATTCCTTCAATAGATGATAGAGTGGATGAGAGCCCCATGGGGCAATGGCGATGTTTGAGGATGTGTTTAAAGTAGGAGTCCGACTACCAATAAATGGTTTTGCATGGGAGATTTTATGTGTGGATAATATTTGTCTGGCACAATTGACCCCGATGCCTGGAACTAGATTTTGGCTTTTGAAGTGTTGGAAGAAAAGCATAGTGATCTGATGAACTGGAATGTCTTCTCTCGATTTGCAATGTTAATGAATCCAGGAGAGTATAGGTTTTGTCACTTCACACCATTGGTTGGGGCAACAAAGTCAATAAGGAGTGCATCTTCTATTTATAGAGGTTGAAAGGGTAGATTCTTTCATGTGCATCTGACTGAGGTCCTGGAGGATTGGGGGATTCCTATAGTTTCGGACCCTAATATGTCAGCTGAAGCTATTCCTTTGAACAATCTAGAGAATTGGGCACTGAACAAATTGTCTGGGTTGCTGGAAAGACCAGTTAGTATATTGAGGCAAGAGATGGTAGCATATCGGGTTATGGTGGAACTGAGCAGTGAGGATGTGGAAACCTAACCCGAGGTGCTGGAGTCTTACTTCGGGATCTTTTATGATTGGTAAATGTGAGCAGGACTGTTGCCCTGGTCACGCGATGAGTTTTTTTTTTCAGTTTACATCATACACATACATTTGTGATTCATTCTATAGGAGTTTTACCTCATGGCAACATGTTCATTTATACCCCAAATTTGTCCATCTTTACTACCAACATGCTCTGGTATTTACACCCATCGTCTATTCCCAACACATCATTCCCAGCATAAAATAAGATTTCACATTTTTCTTTTCATATTAAATTCATACATACAAACGACCCTTCAATCTTTTCATGTCAAGGTCAAATCCAATCATACATATCACATCAAAGATGTTTAATTTCATAAAAAGTAAATAGACCACAAACACAACTTCCATGGGATTTATCCATTCATATAGATGCATACAAAGGGATACAAGAACCATATTTCTTCAGTTAAACCTGTTCATTTCCTTTGGAGTCTTCATGTACCTATCTTAGGTTTGAAAAATAAAACATGAGTACTAACTCAGTAAGCAAGCTACATCATTTTCAAGCAAACTTTTCCCTTGTATAAACATTTTTAAATAGCCAAATTAATACCCAATATGGGCATTTCATAAATAACGCAAATGCATTATTATCAACATGATATGAAAATCATAGTGATGTTACACTAGCTAGGCGACCATCGCATCATCCTGCTCTCATTTCAGGAACGGCGCCCCGGCCATTGGCCTATGTTAGCGACTTAGTCATACTAGAGGGCGACAACCAGTCCGCTTATATCTCTAAAGTGGACCTAGTTCCTTGTGCACCATGATCATAGACATGCTTTTCAAGGATAGACATTTTAAATCATAATTTTCAACATAATTTTAATGAAACAATATTCAAGTCAATTGACAAGAATTATAGGAGTGGTCATCCTTAAATAATTTCAAAACATTTTTCGCACTTGACACCATACAGATAATGTCTCCAAAATTTCAAGACAAACACCACTGCCGCAAGTTCCAAGTCATGAGTAGGGTAGTTTACCTCTTTGGGCTTAAGCTGTCGAGATGCATAGGCTATCACTTTTCCTCTTTGCATAAGCACGCACCCTAATCCTTTCCTGAAGGCATCACTATAAACCACAAACCTTTCATTTCATTCAGGTAGGGTTAAGATAGGTGCTTCTACTAATCGTTGTTTCAATTTCTGAAAACTGCTTTCACACTCATCTGACCACACATATCTAACTCCATTTCGAGTTAATCGGGTTAGTGACGTAGATAATTGTGAAAATCTCTCTACAAATCTTCGATAATAACTTGTCAACCCTAGAAAGCTTTTGATTTTTGTAATATTTGTTGGCCTTAACCATTTAAGCACTACTTCAATTTTCTGAGTGTCAACCTGAATTCCCTTCTCAGCTATAATATGCCCTAGAAATGCTACTTGTTTCAACTAGAATTCATATTTCTTCAATTTGGCATATAACTTCTCTTTCTTCAACCTTTCCAATATCCTTCGAAGATGTGTTTTATGCTCTTCCTCTAACTTGAGTAAATCAAGATATTATCGATAAATACTACAACAAATTGATCCAAATAATCCCAAAATACTCTGTTAATCATTTTCATAAATACAGCAGGGGCATTTGTAAGTCCAAATGGCATTACCAAAAATCCATAGTGCCCATATCTAGTCTAAAAGGTTGTCTTGTAAACATCAGTAGAACTAATTCTCAATTAATGGTACCCTAAATGTAGATTTATCTTGGAGAAAGTCGTTGCTCCTTTTAGTTGATCAAACAAATCATCAAATTGTAGAAGGGGATATCTATTCTTCACAATGACCCTATTTAATTCTCTGTAATCTATACAAAGTTTTAAACTCCTATCCTTTTTCCTAACAAACAAACAGGGGCTCCCCAGGGTTTATACACTGGGTCTATTAAAGTCTTTCTCTAAGAGCTCTTGAATTTGAGTTCTCAAATCACTCATTTCTGCTAGAGCCATTGGATAAGGAACTTTGGATATCGGGGTTGTGCTCAATAAGATGTCAATTACCATGCCCATCTCTCTTTTCGGGGGTAGATCAGATAATTCCTTTGGAAACACATCCGAAAGCTCGTTGACCACTGGAATTTGATCATTTTTATTTCCTTCCCTTCTATTATACTGATTGACACCAAATAAGATTGACATTGCTGGCAGACCATCTTGGCCGCTCTCATTGATTATATTAGTATTGTAGAATTCTCATATTACCTTAGTTTGCCGATAGTTATATTCCTATCTGGAGCTATTTCGAACTTCACCTTCTTGTTCTTGCAATCGATTGTGGTTGCCCACTGGCTTAACCAATCCATTCTCAATATTATGACAAACTTCATCATCGGCAATAGGATTATGTCTGTTTCTAGTATCATGGACCTTATCCTAATTGGGTATACCCTACATACTGGGCTAATACTGGCTAACCTATACACAGGGGATTTTACATGGATAATATTGTTTGTTTTCTCTATGGGTAGTGCATCTATGGTTATATATTGACAAGTTATAAATGAATGGGCAATACCAGAATCCAATAAAGGTATCATTGAATTTCTTAAAATGTAAACCGTACCTGTAACCACTTTCTCTTCTTGCTCCTGTGACTCAGTACGAGTTAGCACATGCACTAGATTTGTAGAAGTGCACTGTCGGTTAACAGCTGCGGTTATCTTTAACTTGGCTGGTCTTCCTCACCCTTGTGCTGCTTATGCTTTATTCAGACAGTTCGAGGCGACATGTCCTACTTGATCACAAACAAAGCAATTAATAATTTTTATTTACGCTATTCCATAGTCCCTTTCTATATGCCCCATTTGACCATATTTAAAGCACTTGTTTAATCCCTTCAAACATTCCCCTAGATAGCATTTTTGACACTTTTTGCAAAGCGGGGAGTTTCTTTTCTTAGATATAACTTTTCCTCTCCTCATTCCTCCTTTCTTACCTTTTTCTTTCTTCGCTTCAGTTTTCTTAACACTAGGATGGAAGAGTCTCTGCCTTGTCTCATTTCTTAGGTCCTTAGCGCCTCTGCCTTCAATTCCCTTGCCCTTTCTATACTTGATGCATAATCCTTAATTAATAAAGGTGCAAGGTGCTCTCTCATATATGGCCTAAGCCCTTGTTGGAACCTTTGTGCCTTGTTTTCTGGCACATTGGCAATCCACGGCACATATCTTACTAGTTCATTAAACCTTATTGCATACTCAATGACCGACATCCTTCCCTGATAGAGGTTCAAATTCAATTATCTTCTGGCTCTGGAGTCCCACGGGAAGGTACTCGTTATTAAACTCTTCGACAAAGGTCTACCAGGTCACCTCCTCCGGTTGTGGCATAGTGATTAGCAAGGTCTCACACCACTCATGAGCATCTTTGACTAACAAATGAGTAGCACATAAGACCTTCTGTCTATCATTGCACGAAGATATTCTAAATAATTTCTTAATTTCCATCATCCATTGCTCATCTTATACGGGGTCTGGTTCGCCTAAGAACTTAAGAGGACGTTAGGCCAAAAAGGCATTAATGGCCTTCCAGTCTGCTTCTAAAATATTGTCCTCGTCTCCAACTAGTGTCGGTACTGGGATAGGGTTTGCCGCTTGTGTCGGTCTTTCTCCCTCATTTTTGCCTAGCTGCGCTTATTGGTTCCTTTCCCACAGTCCTTAAATTATATAGGGAGTCTAGGTCACCCATTCCCGGGTAGCCTGCTGCATGACCTCTTTTATGGCTGCAGCCATTCTATCATCCTAGTCTGTCTCATATCAGTTTCATTTTCAACATTTGGCTTAGGCTTATATATTCTCATCGTTGACGAGTCCTTGGATTTTGCTCTCTTGGTCCGAGTCGCTTAGACCTAGTATTGGTTTCTCCTGCTTCATGCTGACTTATGACTTCCTCATTGGCTAACATTTTTCCTTTGTTTAACCTAACTCTCGCTCTTGTAGTAACCATGACGCTTTTTCTATATGCAAAACATGTTAATACATCTTCCATTTATGGTTAGGGTTTTATCATACCATACATATGCAATCATACTTCAAATAATTGATCACAACTACCTTACTTATCAAAGCGCAACACAAGTCATGACATGCTCAATCATTTATATCAACAACTTAATATCCTCATACATAATATCATACATTCACACATACATAATTTTCAAGTACAACAACTTAATATATACATTAAAAGTATCTTCATATTCTAATATCATACATTCACATATTTCACATAAATAGAAAATTCACCTTGTAAACAGAAGTTCTTTCATATCACATTATAATATATTTATAAATCACAAAAGAAAACAAAAAGGGCCTTTGCTAAGCCCATCTATCCCCCTCCCCTAAGGTAACACCTACAATTGGGTGGTACCTATGTAGGCTCATCAGTAATGGTACTAGTATCAGACCAATCGGGAGAATTTTTATTCTCATTATTATCTTCATTCTCACTTTCATCTTCTATGAACTCCTCTATAGGATCATAATCATCATTTTCACTTTTAATTCCTATAGATCCGTCATCACTATCAACAACCCTCAATATGTGCTCATCGAGTCAGGGTGAAAGAGGCTCCTCTACTATACGCTCACCTTGAGCGCAATATTCATCCCTTTCTCTAACAAACTCCCTATCTTTCTGGTTTATCCATTCTCGGCTCATTCCATAATGGAATTGGGCATAGCTATCAATAAAATGGTACCATGGCCCATGATCTGGTGGAGTAGGAGCTTGTATCTATTTCCAAAAAATATGTAGTTTTCTAGCAATGAACCAATCCATAGGCACATGCAAAAATGGTCGTGGGTCAGCCCAAGGGGCTGGTATGATCTTAGAACTAGGGACCATGCTAGTAGATTCTCCCGGATTGTGCCCAGTCTGTATGAGGTGAGGGTAAGGACCAGTGCCATCTTCCCTCTTTATGGGGGTGGAGGGTGTGGGTGATGGTAATTTGCTGGAATGGGAGGGCTAAAAGAAACACCTTGCTGTGACACCCACCATCTATTTACATTTTTCCCTATTCTATGCCTCTTCTCCTCCTCCTCTAAATCCATTCTTATCTCCTCCGGACTCATTATTGTTTTTCCCTTGTCCGTCATTTACATTTTAAAACATAGCAAATTAGCTAATTTTATAATCATAACAATACAAGCTATTTTCAAAAAACATGAAAATCAACACATAATCATATATGTTTTAAGATTTCAGTCTATTCTTTCATAATTGATATGTTTTTCATGCCTATTTATCAATCAATGCTTTGATACCAAGCTTTGTGGCGCCAAAACTCAAGGCTCCTGAGCCTTACTCTGGGATCATTTATCGATTAGTAAATGTGAGCAGGATTGTTGCCCTGATCACGTGGCAAGTTTTTTTTTCAGTGTACATCACAGACATATATTGGTGATTCATTCCATAGGAGTTTTACCTCATGTCAACATGTTCATTTACACTCCAAATTTGTCCATCTTTGCTACCAACATGCTCTAGTATTTACACTCATCGTCTATTCCCAACACATCATTCCCATCATATACAATAAGATTTCACATCATTCTTGTCACATTAAATTCATACATACAAACGATCCTTCAATCTTTTCATGTCAAGGTCAAAACCAATCACACATATTACATCGAAGATGTTTAATTTCATAAAAAGTAAACAGACCACAAATATCACTTCCATGGGATTTATCCATTCATGTAGGTGCATACAAAGGGATACAAGAATCATATTTCTTTAGTTAGACCTATTCGTTTCCTCTAGAGTCTTCTTGTACCTATCTTGGGTTTGGAAAATGAAACATGAGTACTAACTCAGTAGGCAAGCTACATTATTTTCAAGCAAACTTTTTACTTTGTATAAACATTTTCAAATTGCCAAATTTATACCCAATATGGGCATTTCATAAATAATGCAAATGCATTATTATTGATATCATATAAACATCATAGTGATGGTACGCTAGCTAAGCGACCATTGCATCATCCTGCTCTCATTTCAAGAATGGCGTCGTCGGCCATTGGCCTATCTTAGCGACTTGGTCACACTAGAGGGTGACAACCAGTCTGTTAACACCTCTAAAGTAGACCTAGTTCCTTGTGCACGATGATAATAAACATGCTAGCATGCTTTTCAAGGATAGGCATTTTAAACCATAATTTTCAACATAATTTTAATGAATCAATATTTAAGCCAATTGGCAAGAATTACAGGAGTGGTCATCCTTAAATAATTTCAAAATATTTAAATAAAACAAGTTACAATCTATTATCAAAAATTGAGAAAGTAACTTTTTAAGAGTTTTGCTTGCTTGCCTATGATAGCTTCAATTCCTTTCTTCCTCATTCTCTTTGCCTTTGCCTAGATAAATGAAAATGATATCTTATCCACATGCATAGAATTACAAGTGCTTTCATACCTTAGGGTTTTCCAACCCAAATGAATTTATATCGGGCTTAACTTAAACCACTTTTTCTTCAAGCTTGGTGTCATCTTTTCCAATTCACATATTGGTGTAACTTATGATTCTAATTGTAACCATTCTTTTCATTTTGATACCCTTATTTATGGTAAGTTTTTGAGTTCATTTATAACAATTAAGTTTAACTCAACATATTGAAATTTAACACTTCCCTTTTATCATTCAATACCCATACTTTGCATTCCCACCTTGGTATTCATTCAAAGCATTTATTTATAAGTTAGAGCTACTAATTTCAATTTCAAATTTATGAGATTTTATAATTTTCCTTAAAACAACCATATGCTTTCTTATTTTGCTACATTTTCCTTATATTTTTGCACTTTAGCTAAGTGTACATGCAATACTATAATTGACCATTATCCTTGTCATTCATATCCTTGATTTACATCCTTTAATTACACATATATCACAAGATAATCAAGGTGACATCAAACAGAATTTTGCTTTCAATTTTTGCTTAGTTTAGACACTTATTTACTCTTAAATTAGGAAACAACGAAGCAATTAAAGTTCCTTAATTAATTTGTTCAAAACAGAATTTTTTCTCCACCTAATGTTGGACATCCCCATCAACATATATGTATAAAATAGATTATTAACTTTCACCCTTATAGTTTGGCCATCCCTTACTCCTTCCATGGGTGATGTATTTCACACCTAAAATTATCCACATGCATCTTAGTTAAATCAAGTATCATTTCTACCTAAAATGGATGAAAATTTTACCAAGTTACCAATCCATAATTCCACCCAACTATGGTTAATTATATAAGTTTGGAATTACATCAATTAAACATCAAAACTACTCAACTAATCAATATACAATAAGTGTTCAAAACAGCTATATATATATATCTAAAATTAAATTAAATTTCAGCAAGAATACCTTATTCAAAACAACCCTAAATCAGTTATATCACTTCCTTAATACTTGAAGTGAAACTTTCTACTCATTTAACATTTATTAAACATATTATGGATTGTGTAACTCATCCATTTAATATTCATAAATGAGCCAAATTTATGAGACATCATTTGAGTAAGGAAACCTTTCAAATTATCACAAATCAAAATATAGGTAGGGCACTTACTTATGATGTTGTTGTTGCTTTCTCGTTGGCCTAGTTGGATTGTCTTATTCTTCCCTTCTTTTTTTCTTCCTTTCTTCCTCCTTGGTTGGACGTCCCCGTTGAATTTTTTTTTTCTTTTTTTTTCTCAACCTTGTTGTCCAAAAATGTCCCATGTTGCCTCCCATATTTTCCCTTTTATATTGTTGCATTTAACCCTTAATTTTCACCTCATTTTATGCTTAAAAATTACATTATTTATCCTCATATGTGCCATCACATTTTTGGCCATATATTTCTATTTTTAATATATTATTTTTACAGCTGCCAAAATCTGCACCCATTTCCATGCAATCACGTCCACACCATCAGCTGCCATTTTGATTTTTTTCAACGTGAAAGGCTGCCCCATCTTAACTCCATTTAACATCCTTTAATGTAGCAACATTTCTATGTATTTTGCTGAATTTTTATTAATTGAAAAAATGCCTAAAAACACCTCCTTAAGACACCTTAAAAGTAAAAAGTCAATGGTTTTTAATCATAAGTGGTTTATCATTTTCCAATAAGATTTACTTAATCAAATTCATCCATATTGTAAAGCACCTTATTTTAACCATCTATAAAAAAATTTACCTCAAAATGACCATCCTAGATCCAGATACAAGCATTTGAAGATATCTCATGAAATTTAATTATTATCATCATAATTTAATCATGATTATCATAATCCACACCATTCAATAAGTAGGACACGTCAAGATGTGTTTATCCTCCAAATTTCATATCAATCTGCCTTGTGTATTTCAAATTAGGAATTTATCAAGCAATAACCTAACTTATCCACTAATTATTAATAAAGTACACAAATATTTGAATCGGATAAACATGCAAACTCATCATTTCCTACACCTTATTTTGTCTTTTTGTTCACACTAATCCAAATTGAGCAAGGATGATTAAGTTAATCACCTTCCTTAGTCATTTGCTCTAATCTCATTCATCTCATAGCGTACATTAATAATTATACAATTCCTAAATTACATTTATTGGTCTCAAAATGTCCTAGGTATCCCAAAGGATGAAGATATGGAGAAGGTTTAGAAGGTGGTTGAGGAACCTAATGTTGAGACGGTTGCAAAAAGGGCAACAAGGCAGCATAGGTTGAAGAAGAGGGAAAAGTCTATAGAGGCCAGCGATGTGCTTGCTTGGATGAGTAAATGATGATGGGCATATGTTGAAGGGGTGGATGTTTTGCTAGAACAGAGGGGCAGTTCAGAGCAGGAAATTGTTCTTGAAAAGTGCTTTGTTGTTAGGGAAAAGGGGGATGATGTTCAAGAGAAGGTAACCATAACTAAACCTATCATGTTGGTGCCAACCTGAAAAGTTTGTTCAATGTCATTGCTTGATGATAAGAGTATTTATTCAGAGATCTTATGGGGGCTTTTTTATCGAAGGAAGAGAAGAAATGAAAAGGAGAAAAATTGAGGAAATGTTTGAACGTCTAAGGAGGGGATATGTTGATGGTATAGATTCACTGGCCTTGATGGAAGCCCATTGTCATAACATGGTGAAGAGATTAAGTAAGTTTGCGGAGGACTTACAATTGCAAATCAGCATAAATAATGCCCTACTCGAGCAAACGAGGAGGAAAAAGTCCAAAGCAAAGGGGTTGAGAGAGAAATCGGTGAAACTTATAGCTAACTATGAAGAAAAATTACACGCCACAAATGCTTAGAACTGCAGGCAAAGAGAGCATCATGATGTGTTAGAAGATCAACGCTGAAAGATAGAAGAAAGCGATTTTGGAAAGAGAGGCACAGATGAGGCTTAAGGATGAGAAAATGGAGAGATTGAAGATGACCTTATTAGCATAGAAAGAAGAGTCTAAGCTCTCCTTATTAGCGCAGAGAGAAAAGGCTGGGCAAAAGAGGATAAATTTTAGAAAAATGTGTTATAAAAAGGTTTTAATGTCTATATTGGCAAAGTATTACATGTTGATACAATGTTTGATGTTTCAAAGGTTAGTGGCTATGATATCTCAGATAGCGAGGGAGAGGATGAAGAAGAAGATACTGGTTTGGAGGACTATTAAAGGGAATTTTGTATGCCTTTTGTTTATTTACTAATCCCTTTGACTTTTATAGGGATGTTGTAGCCCCTTTGCTTGGGTCATCAGATCCTTTTGATTTCATGGGGATACTGTAATTCCTTTACTTGGATGACCAGATCCTTTTGACCATGCATAAAAGTGTTTCAAATGCTAGGCATTCCATACTCTGGGTGTGGGTTTGCTTTTCATTATTTCTAATTCGTATGACCCATTATCGAATTATTTTCATATGCAAAAAGGGTCATCCTAATTTGGGGAGAATTTATGGTAGTTGTATTCTAATGAGAAAATTATTTTATGTAGGACTAGATCGCTACCACTTGAGTTTTATATTTTATTTTTTATTAAAATGACTTGCCAATTGATATTGGTAAATAAGTTTTGTACAACTTATTTCTGAATTCTTCTAAGAAGTCTAAATTTTCTATCTGTATTTGCGTATTGGCAGTTAATGGTATTTGTGAGACGCAAAAATTGAAATGAGATATTTTAACAGGTAGGATTACGTCTCTGTTGTATAAAAGTTTAAATGGGTTGTGGCCTGTTGCCCTTCTAGGAGTAGTATTATAAGCCCGAATTACACTACGTAAGATGTCTATCTAATTTCTGTGTTCATATCGTAGTCTTTTTTGTAGGGCTTCTTTGAGAGTTTTATTAGTCCTTTCAACTTGTCCATTGCATTGAGGATATACGACAGAAGCAAATTTGTGTTGTATGTTATAGCTGGTGCAAAAATCTTTAAAGTGTTGACAATCAAATTGTTTCCCATTATCTGTAATGATGGTTTGGGGTATGCCAAATCTACATACTATTTGATTTCATATAAAATTAATTATTTGGTAAGAGATAATGGAACTAAGGGCTTTAGCTTCCACCTATTTTGAAAAATAATTAATAACGACTATAAATATAAGATTTTTAGATGTAATAGGCAAAGGTCCTACTATGTCTATGCCCCATTACTTAAAAACCCATGATTCGAAAATGGGTTGCAATGGGATAGTACGAATATGGGAAAATGGGGCGTACCTTTAACATGCGATGCATTTGTGAATATCGTCCTTTGCGTCCTTTAGAATAAAGGGTCAATAGAATCCTACATGGAGAATTTGATGCATTAAGGTACGCCATCCTAGGCGGTTGCCATAATAGAATAGACATATACACAGCTCATCAAGTTTTTAGCACCGTTGTCGGAAAATTATTTAGCTAATTACTGTAGTTTTATTGCTTTCTGGTATAATTTTGTAGAATAATTCATTTTCATAATTTCTTTTAGTTTTAAATTTTTTCGCTAGTTCCAATTGAATTGGTTTTTGCAGATTAATCTTATTTTGCATGCGCCGAAGCAGAGCCGGAAAGGAGACTAGAATTCCTTTTGATCCGGAACCCGAACGAACTTATTTGAGAAGGCGTCGTAAGAGCAGGGAAGCTAGGAGCCAACAACATACTATGGAACGCACTGAGAACCAGGACGAAAATGTTCACACAAACCAACAGGGGAACCAAATCCACCACAAGATGATTTGGATTAACCCATTTGGGATCTCATTGCACTGGGCCAGAACGCAGTTCAAACTAGCATTGCACCTCCTCCTATCAACACTAACAATTTCAAAATCAAGCCAGTTATTTTCCAGATGCTCCAATCCATTGGAAAGTTTGGAGGGCTAGCGTCTGAAGATCCACACCGCCATCTGCGGAATTTCCTGCAGATTACGAACATGTTCAAGCAGAACAAAGTTTCCGATGAGGCAATGCGGCTACGGACTTTTCCATTTTCTCTATGGGATAGGCTTCGGAGTGGCTAGACTCTCTGCCCCCGAACTCTGTCAATACATGGAACGACTTGGCTCAGAAATTCCTAGAGAAATATTTTTCGCCTGCCAAGTTAGCCAGGCTGAGGATGAACATAGTCTCGTTCAAGCAACACGAAGAGGAGACCCTATCAGAGGCATGAGATTGTTTCAAGGACCTGCTCCGGAAGTGCCTGCATCATGGAATTCAGCCGTGGGTTCAAATACAAATTTTCTATAATGGTCTCCAGGATTCCACCCATCACATGGTGGATTCATCGTCAAACAGTTTTCTACTGAGGAAAAGCTATCGAGAATCATACGCCCTACTTGAAAATATGGTGTCTAATACTTATCAACTGCCATCTGACAGGAGCCGAAATGGGGGTCTGCTCCAACTGGACACAGTCTCATCGATAAAGGCCCACATCGACGCCTTATCTAGGCAGATTTAGAACTTATCCAGACAGCCAACGTCAATGCAGTAGGGGCACCTACACCACAGAGGGTGACAACAATAGATATTTGCACGTGGTGTGGCGAATTCGGCCATCCCAATGATGAATGTGCCTCCAATCCGGAGTCCATTAATTACGTGAGAAATTTTCAAAGAAATCCAGCAAATTCATATGAAAACAACTACAACCCATGCTGGAGAAATCATCTCAACTTCCCATGGAACAACTAGACGAGGACGAATCGGCCACTAGGATTCTCGCAGCAGCCCCCACAGCAACAGCCAGCAAGACCAATGCAATTCAATCCACCACCGCGAGAAGAGAAGAAATCTGATCTGGAAAACCTCTTTATGCAATTCATGGAATCCCAGATCACGACGAACGGGAACTTGGAAGAACAAATAAGCCAGCTGGCCTCAGCTTTAAATAACCGACCTCAAGGTTCCTTACCGAGCGATACAGAGCAAAATCCAAAAGGAAAAGGCAAGGAACAGGTGCAAGCAGTCACGCTGAGTAGTGGAAAGCAGTTACCCGATGCAATTCCACTTGAATCGGTAACTGAATCAACGAATCCTCTAATTCAGCAGTCACAGGAGCCAGAAGAACCAAATACCACCAAGAAGCAACCGAATGTTGAAATCGCCACAAACCAAAGGCCGCCTCCTACATTTCCTCAGAGATTCGCAAAGACTAAAAAGGAGGGCCAATTCAAGAAATTTTTAAAGGTATTAAAGCAGCTACATATCAACATACCTCTCGTTAAAGCCTTAGAACAGATGCCGAGCTATGCCAAATTTTTGAAAGATGTGCTATAAAATAAAAGACAGTTGATGGAATTCGAAAAGGTGGCATTAACAGAGGAAGCTGCTCTCAAGGATCCAGGGAGTTTTAATTTCCCGTGTACAATTGGAAATTAATACTTCGGGAGAGCTCTATGTGATTTAGGAGTCAGCATTAACCTTATGCCTAAATCGATTTTCAAAAAATTGGGCATCGGGGAAGCTCGACCTACGACAGTTATGCTGCAACTGGCGGACCAGTCTATGACATATCGAGAAGGTATTATCGAGGATGTTCTTATCAAGGTGGACAAGTTCATCTTTCCTGTAGATTTTATTATATTGGATTAAGAAGAAGACCAGGATGTTCCAATCATTCTCAGTCGGCCTTTCCTTGTAACAAGCAATGCAATAATTGATGTACGAGCCGAAGAATTAACCATGCAAGTGTAAAATGAAAAAGTCATGCTCAATGTGCTCAAGGCAATGCAGCGCCCAATTGATTCAGATGATTGCTTAATGATTGATATGGGCAATTCAAAGGTACAAGAGTTTTCTTCAATTGGTATTGAGAAGGACCCAAAGGAGACTGCAAATAAGGACCGCGAGTTAACTGCTTATACAAAAGATCGACTCGCCAATTACATTGGGCTCGAACAATTGACCGAGCCGATGGAAAGCCAGGACATGGAAGAAAAAGTCGATGACGGAATAGAAGGGGATACAGTTGAGAAAACTGAACATTATCATATCCGAATGCCTCTATTCCACCTGCTGGAAAGTCAGACTCGACATGACTCAATGGACAAATGCAAAACCCTGAAGCCACTATCAAGTTAAAACCCTGACAAACGCCTATATAGTCTTTTTAAGAGACTAACTGATCCACTTGAAGTGTCTACGATTAGGTCTGAGCCTCAATGTTGCAGTTAAAATGGAAGGGAGTTCAAGGTGGTGAAATTGAAAAAAGATTAAACAGTGAAAATGTCGGGCTAAGGACGTTAAACTTAGCGCTGAATGGGAGGCAATCCATTGCTCATTTTCATTTTGATTTGTGTTTTTGTTTTTATTTTTTTTATTCTCAAGAAAAATAACTTGGAGCATAAATTCATAAAGATCATGCTTGGAAGCAACTGGAAGAAAAATTCAAAAATTTATTAAAAGACATCGGCGCCTAGGCGTTGCATGGGGGCGCCCCGGCGCCAGGTCATGGACGGCGTGACTCGGACACCTTATAAAGCTCGGGGTTAGGGTTCTAAGCCCTAAACCCCACGCCCCGGCGTCGAAAATTCCTTTTTGTCATTGCCAATCAATCTCCCTTTGATTCCAAGCCATTTCAACTCAAATCCAACACCATTTCATCAAGAAATCATCCTCCCATTCCATCCATTCTATTTTCCATTTCATTCTCTTTTCCCTCTTTGCTTAGATCCTGTCAAATCCATTCAAAAATCTGATTTTTCATCACCAAATCCTAAGTCCCACACCTATTCTAGTTTTCTCAACATTTCCCCCTTGATTCGGGCTCCATTTTGAGCGATATCATCTCCATCTTCTTTGCCCCGGTGCCGCTACCCCACGCCCCGATGCCAGTGCAGAAATAGCTTAAGGTCCAGATTTCATGTGCAAAGCTTCTGTGGGTAAAAATTTCTCCATCTTTGGTGCCTTTTCATTATTTTGAAGTGTTTTGGTGATTGTTGAGTGGAGAATTGGATTGGTTTGGTTAGTTTTTATGGATTGGTCTGCGGAGTGGAGATTGAGTTGGGTGGTTGGTTATGTGGATTGTTTGGTGTTAATTTGGTGCTTGATTGGCTTGTGGTTGGTTTGTGGAGATTGGCTTGTGGTTTGCTTTTTATTTTTGCTTGCAAGGGCTGTTTGAGACTATTTGTCGGAGAAATGGCTTCATCATCATTGGCCAAGAAAATTCAAGAGCCCATGGAATTCAACGCAAACAAGTTCGTGTCCACTTAGGCCTTCAAGCGGTATATGGACTCGCTCCAGAAAAGGCACTTGATTTCGGAGAGAGGAATCAAGATAGATGAATTCTCCAATGCTCAACTCCTCAACCTGAATACCCGGGGCTGGCAGAAGTTCATAGCACAGCCCCAACTTGCTATTACTCTTGTGGTCAAGGAGTTTTATGCTAATGCAGTGGAGCATGAGGAGGGGCGAGTGAAGGTCAGGGGCAAGATCGTCCCATTCCATGCAGAGGCGATCAACTCGTATTATGGGTTGGTTTCTTTTGATCACCCATAAGAGTACGAGACATTCCTAGCGGGAGAAGACCGAGACGTCAGCTCTATCACCAGGAGGTTTCGCGAGAGGCCACCGGTCTGGAAGTCAACGGGAGGACAGCTCACTTCCTTCAAGAGGAGCGAGATGACATACAACGGGAGGATGATATTTCACTTCATCTCGGCCCGGATGATGTCATCGACCCACATCAGTTAGGTGACGATGGACAGGGCGCTGCTTCTTCATGCCATATACAACGGCATGACGATCAAAGTGGGCTGGCTTATCTATCACTAGATTTGTGCCTGCGCGACCGCACCCCGGGGCAGCTACTACTTCCCATCACTATCACTGGGCTTTGCAAGTGGGCCGGCGTCAGATGGGAGCAGACGGAGGAGGTCCTGAACTGTCAGGCGATCATCGACAACCTCTCCTACCGACCCAGCCCCGGGTCCATACCGCCACGACGCGGCCCAGAGCAGCTCCACCAGCGGGTCCCTCCTCGCAGCCGCTATCCACGGGCGAGCAGCTAACCAACCTAGAGAACTTAGTTGCAGCCCAAGCCAGGTACAAGCTTTAGCACGATAGGGCAATGGAGGCCTACTTATGGCGGATTGCGGAGGAACGCCAGATCGACGTCTCCACTCTCCTACCTTTTCCATCGATGCCGCCGGAGGTTCAAGCCTGCTTTAGGCAGCCATCTCAGCCCTAGCCCAGCGATAGTGACGACGAGGACGCCACGGAGTCTGATACTTAAGGGAGTCCCGGTCCTTTCATTTTATTTTATTTTATTTTATTTTATTTAGTCTTGCTTTCCATTGTAATTTCTTTATTAGGTCACTCTAGGTCATCATGCATTGAGGACAATGCATCTCTCAAGTTTGGAGGGTGTATAATTCTCGACCATAGGTTAGTTTTTCATGTTTCATTTATGTTGCATGTTATGTCAATTCCAGTTAATGAAAGTTATCTTTGTTTGATCCATCTTATTGAAAATGTGCAAGGTTGTAATTAATGTTGACTTGAAATTGAATTCATGAAAAATGGGCAACAGATTAAGAACCAAGTATTAAAGCAAGTTGCAATTGACATGTGAAAGAATTAAAAGGATTTCATAATACATTGTTCTAATTCAATTATATGTCAATCTTCCAGACTAACATGATAAGGATTGAATTAAATAAATGTTGACTGAGTACTTTAAGGGAATTAATGGATTCAAAAATAGTAATATTTCACAAAAATTACACGGGCATGTTTAGTACCCCTAACAAAATATTAAAATAATAAAAAAAGAGGTGATTGACCTAAGTGAGTAACCGGGACTTGGCATCAACAAATGTCAAGGTTCACATAAAAAACCAAAGGAAAATCATAGTAATAACGCTTTAGAATCAAAATTCTCTCCAGATATCCTGAAATACAGTGAGGGGAGCCAAAAAAATAGATCTCCAGATATCTTGAAATATGGTGAGGAGAATTTTGCAATAAGTTTGGGAGGAGAAGGAATGTGCAGTTGGGCAACAATTGAATCAAGTGACTTATTACTATTTTCTGTGACCAGTTAGTTCAGCTTAAACCTTGGTTTGCTTTCTTTCATTGATTTCTAACCAGTTTCTGATCAAGTAAAAGATTAACATGTTGAATTATGACCATGTACTAGAAAATTTTGTCACCCACGTGTAACTTAGTTTAAGAATGAAAATGCATGCCCTGTTTTGTGTAATGGATGATTTTTCAAGTTAGATTACTTTTCACCTTGTTAAATAGGTAAATGGATTGATCAAAGCATCATGGGAAGAAAACAGAGTTGACAGAGTCTGCATTCATTCATTCATTGTGTTTACATGTGTTGCTCGAGGACTAGCAACATTTAAGTTTGGCGCTGTGATAACTCGTAAAAATGCGAGTTATCATGACCCATTTCAGACTATATTTGCGTGTTTGTCCGAGAGATTAGGCTTAGTTTGCATCCATTTAGCTTAATTTTCACTCGCTTTGTATTTTATGAGCATTATTTAGTTTTTATGCATTTTTAGCATTAATTAGGCATATTTAGTTCATTTACTTAGTTTATTCATTTTTTACAGGAAGGATGGGCCATATAAAGACATGCAGGCGAGTCAAATGCAGAACGAAACCAAGTCCAAGAGCAGTGGGATGGCACCCAGGCACTAACCATTGGCGCCCAGGCGCCACCCTACGTGCCCTTGCTAGATCTCCAACACTTCACATAGCCAATTACTTCCGGAGAGTTGGTGCTTAGGTGCCAGCCAAGGGCGCCCAGATGCCACCTTACCAATAGGCAGACCAGTCCAGAAGGGTTTTTGAAGCCACAAGTCACAATTGCTTCTAGGGAGTTGGCGCCTAAGCACTAGCCAGGGGCGCCTAGGCACTAGTACAAGATCACACAGGTGTTTCAGGAGAGGTTCCAAGTTACATAGCATCCAGGGAGTTGGCACCTAGGCGCCAGCCAGGGGTGCCTAGGCGCCAATACGCATTCGTATGAGCGGATTTCAGTGCGTGTGTTGCGTAACGTCACTCTATAAATAGACCCTAGGGGTTTGCGCACGAGGAACAATGGGGAGAGAGCCTAGGAACAGAATTACACAGCAAGAGAAAGACGAAAACGCAATCAAAGCACAGATTGAAGAGATAATTCAACTCCGTTGGTGGAAGCCCCTGGAAAAACAGTTTTCTCTTATTCTTTCTATTTTTCTTTCTCTGCTTTTTATGGATACTTTCAATATGGATGTAAAGGATTTTATGATTATGTCTTTGAACTAAATTTTCTTTAGATTGATAGTTAGGAAGAATTGAATTCTAAACTATATTGTCTTGGTTCTTTGAAATTCAAGAATGAATATTTGATTTTATATATGATTGTGTGTGATTTTCCTTTGCACGTGTGGTTTTAATGCTTTTTATAAGATTAGTGTAACACCCCATTCCTAGAATTACTCAAGAACTAGTCAATGAGTACTACACAATCTAAGAAAAATTCGGCAGCATCTCCGCATAACATACAAGGGGTAATATGGAATACATGACCTGATATTCATAACATTTCAATTTGTAACATTCAATCCTATTTATATACTTGCATCTTCATATGATAAGGACATTCATATAGAAGGAAATCATTAATATTTTCTTTACACATCAAATAAATATAATAGTCGTGCATATGTGCATCAACAAGGATTAAAATCCAATCTGAAATACCAAATACATTATAGTTGTCAAAGAGAATCCGCCTAAATAATTGTCTACATATATGATTATCAAAAAGAGCACAAATCTAAAAGAACTGAAATTAACATATTGTGCTATGGTCTCTCATGTTTGATCTTCAACTTGTCCATCCTTAAGTTTCCCATTTGGCCTGCGATCTAAAAGCACAATAACAAACGATATGAGTCTAAATAGACCCAGTAAGTAGATAGTGGTTAGCACAAAGTGGAAATAAGTATAATGATGGAAACTCATATAGTGATGAAGCTAATACATATAGGTCCAATACCCACTTCCAAGATCGTATGCATATAACCACACACACAAATTGAACAACACAACCAATCATCTACTCATGTCCATCAAGGGCCATGAACAACCCTCTCCTCATGTAAATCAGGGGTCATGAACAACCCTTACAACCAACTATTTGCGATAACACATCATATTTAACAGACAATGAAACATGTCGCAAACCACGCATACAACATCAACACAATTGAGATTCAACACATAGATCTGTCACATAAGCATTTTATCAAACACATGATAGGTGCGAAATGAAAAAGCCTTCAATTCATACTCTCGATTGGGGCAAATCAATTCACGTCACATTCCAACAATATAAAAACTGCTAAGAAGTCTTTTACATCATAGAAATCGCACATTCAAAGTAATTCCCCATGAATCCTAACTGTTACGAACCCTATGCCTAATACCATGGAGTCGTCAGGAGCTACACATTCCCTCTAGTCTCACATCGCGTTTGAAATAAAATTTCATCACTAAATCGAGAAGGGGCGACATCTACTTACATTGACTGTGATTCCTCCCAAGACAGCGACCCTAGATGTGGATTGCAGAAATTCAGAGCCTTGGAGCTTCCTGGACTAGGATCTATGACCTTCAAGGTAGTTGATATAGTTTCCCTCAAGAGATCACGGGTGGTTCGAACTGAGTGGAAGAGAAAGTAGAAGAGGAGCGAAGAACCAGAAGAGGAGAAGAAGAAAACGCGGTCGGGTGCGAAATGGAAAATGAATCCTTAGAGCGCGGGCCGCTTATGTTAATAGAATCCATTGAGTCGGGTCGGGGCATTGGTCGGGTCCAGTCGCAATTAGTAATTTAATTTCCCGCTCCTACAACTTAATAATTAAAAATTTCTCCGGGGGCGCTGCCCCCTTGACCCCCGTACCTACTCTGCGAAGGGGAAAAATAGTTATAGTGCTTAACAATGACACACTAATCATACACATTTAAATTTATACTCAGTGTGCTAAGATCATAATACATGCATATATGTTCCCTAGATACTATATTCATATATGTTATGCATCTATTAACATTATAAACTCCTGTGGCATGTTCATAAGTTATCTCATAAATAGAGAAGGGTTATAATGAAAATAAAATAAAATAAAATACCTGGTCCTTACAATTAGCTATCTTGTAAGATGATTTAATTGCTTGATTTATTCTTGGAAAAGGAAAATCTCTGCTAGATCCATGTGTGAGACATAGGTTTCCTCTTTGTTAAGGGTAGTTGTTTAACGGATATGAATATACCGTTAAACCCTGTGTAGTCAGTAAACAGGTTATGAATTTATCAATTTCACTTTATTTAATGGTATGAGAACATAGCAATTAAATAGAGTGTAATTAGCTTTATATAATGTTGGAAGACATATATAAAGATTATTGAACTTGGACTAGTAAATACATGCACAATCCAATTAAAAAGAACTAGTACGATATAGTTTAGATTCAAGGATTCTGAGATATCCATCTGTCATCCCTGATTATTAAACCCGTTTCTAGTATTCCAGCGATTCCGTGGACTCTACTCTGATTTCTTATTGCAGTTGTTAGCTTTAGTTTAAATCCACAAACTCAGAATTTTTTACCCACCGAAAGTAATTAAACTAATTAATAATTCCGGTTAATAATTTCTCGTAGGAATGATACTCTACTCACACTTTATTACTTGACACGACACATATACTTGCGTAAAAAGCAAGCAATTTAATAGACATATACGTAACTCGTCAATTTTTAAGCCCAAATGGCATTATCCTATAGCAGTATATTCCTTCGGGGATAATGAAGGAAATTTTTCCTCAGTTTTTTTGTCTATTTTGATTTGATGATACCCAAAAAAGGCATCCATGGAACTAAAAATATTGTAACCTATGGTTGAATTAATTAATTGATTAGGGTTAAGCAATGGGTAGTTATCTTTTTGGATGGCTTTATTTAAGTTGGTATAATTTATACACATGCGTCATTTGCCATTAAGCTTAGGTACTAGGACTATATTGGACAACACTTAAGGGTATTGGACTTCTCTAATGAAGCGAGTTGATAAGAGCTTACTTATTTCTTGTGCAATTATTCAGTGTCCTTCAAATGCAAAGTTTCTTATCTTTTTTTGTTGGTTTTGTTTCCAGGTCTATGTTTAGTTTGTGTTTGGGTATTGATGGATGTAAAGTTATTACTGCTAAGGTGTTCCATGCAGATATATTAATATTAGCATATAGAAAGTTTGTAAAAGTGATTTGAAAAGAAGGGTCAATTGATGTATTGATAAATGACATGCTGGGGTGTGGTGTCCCCAATTTTGATGACAGTTGTGGGTTCGACCTCATCAGATGGTGGTGTGGAGTACACAGTTGCTTCCTTTTACAAGCCGCCAAGTAGCAATGACAGACCATTTTCTAATCTCCTCTGCCAATGCTTTCTCCTGCGGTAGTGGAGAACTTGACACACAAATGATATGTAGAAATAATGGGTTGCGGTTTGTTGAGAGTTGGGCATCTAATGATATTACAAGCAGGTGGAATATTGACAACCAGGAAGTCAATTTCCGCTATTGTTTGTTATAGCATAGTGATAATTGTAAAAGGGAGTGTGATTAACCCTTCTATAAACATTTCATCTCTTATGAATCCAACTAGTGGTTCAGTGTGGGGGCGCAAGTTTTTTTGTGACATCTTCATTCTATCAAAGGTCTTGAAGAATAAGATGTCAGCAGAGCTACCTGTGTCAATCCTAATTCGATAAACCGTTCTATTCGATATGATGGCCTCGATGACAATGACATCATCATGAGGCATCTGCAAAGGGTTTTTCTCACTCATATAGAAAGTGTATTTTGACAAACAACAGGGTCTCTTGTTCAATATTAGCTCCGAGTGTGGTGTACCTCCTTTTTCCGAAGTGGTGTTACCACTACAAGCAATGCCTCCATGGACAGTAGAGATAATTCCATGTGTGGGAGTATTTGAGGATTCGTACTTAGAGTTGGAACCTTGTTTTGGGGCGCCGATGAGGATCTTTTCTTCAATCTTCTTTATAAACTAGGCAAACGGGCCTTTTTTGACGAGTTCTTCGATAATGTTCTTCAATTGTATGCATCTTTCCTCAGAATGACTATGATCTTCATGATATGTGTACCAGCCAGAGGTATCCCTCTTTTCTCGATGAGCTCTCATCTGATTTGGTTTCTTTAGAAGGCCTTTGTCTTTAATGGTAAAGAAGACTTTGTCCTACGAAATCGTCAATGGGGTGTGTTTTTCATATCTTAATGATGAGAATGGGGGTCTTTCTTTCCGACCCCTTTTGTCTAAAGGTTGTTGGTAAGAGCTTTGAGGTCTTTTTCGGTTTACCCCTTTGTTATTGTTGCTTTGATGCTCCTGCTTTCTTTACCTTGTTTGCTCTTTAGCATTTATTCACTTGTTTGCAATTCAAAATAATTCACCTACTATTTCAGTTTCGTGCACCTTGAGTTCTATGTATAGCTTGTTGGGGTGTAGTCCTCTGATGAAGTTGGCTTAGATAAATTCAGGAGGCAATCCCTGAATTAGAGTACACCTAAGGTTGAAGTGATCAACATATTCTTGTAAAGGCTCTTTTTCTCCTTGTCGAACTTGGTAAAGGTCTGAGGGTCTTTTTGGCATGCACAGCACAACTTATAAACTATATTACAAAGCTTTCGATAAAGAGTTAAAGGAGGCTATTGATGTCGGAGGCAGACTATGGAACCATGTTCTAGCCTTACCCTCCAAAGTGCCATGAATGCCCGACACTTTATGCTATCTGATAGACCCATTAGGTCAGCATTTATGCAAATAGTGTCAATATGGTCTTGAGGATCGGAGTGTCCATTATATGGTTTCATGACCATAGGTTTGAACTTATGGGGGAGAGGATCATTTATGATTTCATAGGTGAAAGGTGAATATCTAGAAGTATTGTTGAACCACGACAAAGGGGTAAAAGAAGTATTACCACCAAGTTCTTGCATTGAGATTTACATACTGGGGTCACCCATTTGATGGGGTGATAAGGAGGTTGATTGCTTTTGAGCTTTCCATTCTCGTAATTCAGTTAACATCTCCCAGAAGTCTTCTTTTGTGATAGTGATACTGAGTTCCATTTCTCAGGAATTGGTTCCGACAAAAGCTCCCTTTATGTTTTGGTGTGCATCACCCCTTTGTGCGATATTCACCAAGTCAGAAACGGACTAGTTGTGCTCCATGGTAGTGGAAAAGTGGGGAAATAGAGAATGAAAAGATGTGTAGGAAAGGAAAATAGTAGGAACAGATTTCTAACTTTGTTTTCCACAAACGGCGCCAAGTGTAGAAGTCCATAAAAGGACCTTCACACAGGTGTGGATTCGTGAGCGAGATTTCCCATGAGATTCAGTTCCTTGGAAAATTTAATAAGAGTAGATCTGTAATAATGATAGAAGTTTTGAGTCCTTTATATGCTAGCTTGGCTGTTGGTTAGAATCTCATATTTTTAGAAGATCTTTTAGATTGGTGGGCGTTGCAGTTCGATTCTTTGAGTAGAGGCGATGTGGGGAGTGAAATAAGGACACATGTTTAGAGGTGGTTTTCACTAGTCCTCTACACATACATTTATACATTTTATTTTTAATACAATGTAATTAGGTAAATGTATATAATTTTAAAATTTTAGCTAATCTATATGCATTTTTTAATTTTTCAACATAAAAAATATGAGTTTATCATGCATCGACACATAAGAAACCCATTTTTTTATTTTGAGAAATAAAAAACAAATATATATTGGGCCAAATTTTCGATAAAATTCTATATACTTATCTAAGTATAGAAATGATTCAATAATTAATACAATATCTATATTATAATTAGTTTAAATATAATAGTTGAAAATGAATTTTTCGTTTCCCAAGATAATCTTCTTATTAATATTTATGGGTGACCTTGAAAAAAATAAAATATCATATAATCGAAAATAATTTTAAAATATTTAGGAAAATAATAAAATAAGTGAAATTTTCTTTTATTTATTTATGATTAAATCCAAATACATATCTATCATAAGAGGTTATATAGTAAGGGTAATATTTAATATAAATCACAAAGACAAATGTAAAAATTTATATGTGTAAAATAAAGGATTGCAACTGTATTCTGGTGGCATGAATATTTGAAATTTTAGAGTAAAGTGAACACATAACAACTAAACTCTTTAAGGGAATTTGATAAAAGTGTACTTCAAGAATGAGTCCACCAAGCATACCTATTTTTTAGATATTACTTAAAATAAAAAAATAAGTCACATACTATGCAAATAAGCACAATTAAATATCCCTTCAACCCCTTCAATTATTAATGACATAAGTTATTGAATGAAAGTATTTTTCATCAATTACCAAACACGCACTAAATAACTTAATTAAGAGTGTACAAAAAAATAATATGATTTCTTAAAATTTGTCTTATATATCAAGTCATTGGAAATAATATTTCTTGAACACGTGTTGAAAAGAAATTATTACTACTTTATGCTATGAATATAATGTATAAATTTTGACATTAATATAATTTTATAGTTTTATCAAAAATATATTTTATAGTCATTTATTATTTAAATATCAATAAATGAATAAAAAGTAAAATAATTAAAATTTTTAAATTTCAATTAAAAAAAACACCATGGTGCAAATTCATCCATAATATAAAATAAAATATTTCAAATATTAAATTATGCTAGTCAAAAAAGATCAATATATTAATAACAATTTTCAAAATGTGATAGATTTTATTGCAAATAGGCCAATCAACAACAATGGTAATAGAAACAAATATATTTTTCGTTGCGATTCTAACAAATACCTATCACTTTTTTGCAATGAGATAAATTATGTTGCAATTTACTGCTCTAATAGCAACAAAAGTATCATTTTGTTGCAATTTGTCCAACAATTGCAATGAAAAGTTTTTCGTAGCAATCTTTTATTGCAAACATGTCCAATAATAGTGATGAAAATTTTTTCATTGCAATTTTTGTTGCAAATAAATATAATAGCAACCAATTTTTGCAATGAGCTATATTTTGTTACAACTTGAAGATAAAACCACAGTGATAGCAATGAAAATCATATTTCATTGCACTAATCTCATCAATTGCAATGAAATAAATTTTCATTGCAAACTTTTGGTTGCAATTGTTGACTTTTGTTGTAGACATTAGTCAGTTGACTTGTTTGTTATACATCACATTAGGCTACAACCCCGTTGTCTTCAAGTTAGTTTGAAGTCCGCATTTCTCCCATCTTCCATATTTCCTCTCATTTTTCTAGTGTAAACACTTTATAATTTTTTAAACATTTAACTTATTAATGATTGTTTTTTATCCCTATTTTACCCTTGTTTGTTGGTGATTGATTGCTAATTGTTGGTTTCTCCCATCTTGCTTGTTATAATGTTGATGGCTACCTTGGATTGTGTGTATCACATCTCTGTTGTGTTGCTTTATGACTCTATCAGATGTATAATTTATTATTTGAATTTGTTAATATTCACGTTGTTTCATTTTATTATACATAGTTCATGTACAAATCATATGATTTACATGTAAGTATACCATTCGTATGTAGATTTTATTTTATATCATTCACGTAAAAATTATGTAATCTCAAAAATCATGTTCATAATTCCATTTATGGCCCTATTTTTAAGATATAAGCTTTTAAAATTTATCTTATCAATCTACATATATTTTATGTAAATTAGTAGTTCACTGATTCAATTTGATTTTTACAAATAGTAGTTGATTGGAAGAACATAATACAATTGTAAGATTTTCAAAGTCTTCATAGGATAACTATTATACTAGCATAATAGATATGAATACAAGGTCAAAGTTGTCATTTTAACAAATATGCTCATGCGCACAGTCAACTTCACTATGATTTTATATGGATTATTTGCGTTTTGGTCCTTCAACTATGTGTATTTGCATTTTAATCTACGAGTTTCACATATTTACTTTCTAAACCCTATAAGTTGCCCTCTTTGCATTTTAGTCTCTGATGTTAAAATTCTACCGTTAACTGCATATATGAGTCAACTCATGAACATGAGTTGAATACCAGTCAATTCATAAGCATGAATTGACTCGTATTCATGAGTCGACTAACCTTACCATTAACTGCATATATGACTCAACTTAGGAACATGAGAACAGGAGTTGACACATATTCTTGAATCAACATATGAGCATGAGTCGACTCATATATGCAGTTAACAATAAGATTTTAACTGCATGGACTAAAATGCAAATTGGACAAGTTTACATGGTTAAAAAAGCAAATGCGTGAAGCTCATGGATTAAAAAGTAAATACGCATAGTTAGAGGGACTAAAATGCTAAAAAACCTAATTTTATACGCCGTCGAGGATAAAGGCTAAAATGCAACAAAATCAAATATTTTAGGGCCTAATGCAAATAAACAAAGTTAGATGGTTTAAAATACAAAAACCCCTGAAACCAAATCCAACGAAAATTAAGAGCTTGTCTAAGAACAATAAAAAGAAAAATTTTCTTCTCAAAAGTTTTTCCTCTCAATTTCTATCGTATTTCTCAATTATTTTTTCATATCTTTCGATATAGTTATCCTAATTTTCAAATTTTTTATCTCTTTTTATACTACTATCTTATATATTTTAATTTTATTTCTTTTGTTCATCATCACTACCCCTATTATATCGTAAGCACTCCCCCACATTTGAAAAATATTTGTTTCATCAAAAAATTCTCCAACATTTTTCTCTCTTCTTAAAGAAATTTGTTCTCACTTTGAGAACACACATTAAAAGTGTAGAAATCACCTACTCAACCCGATCTATCACTCCCTTTCACTTATTGCTCCATTTTGTGCTCTCTATCATCTAAAATTGTAATGTGGTCAATTCCTTGTTGCAGATTCTTGCCTAGGATGTACAATAAACATGTCACCGACTAACCCATTTGTCCAACTTATTTATAAATAGTTTAGGATTGACCTTTTAACCTTATGGAGTTACAACTCAATAACCTACTTAAGCTAAATAAAGAGATTAGAGTGGACTGTAGGCAATATATCAACTCATTTAATGATCCATTTAACTCATATAATTCACTTACCTAATGCATTAACCACTTAACAACATGTGTACCTTAAGTATATAACTCACTTTGAATGCTCTAATTCTTTTGACTTTAACCAATTATATGCTACTACGTATAATTATATGTACGTTTGTAAGCTATCAATAGTGTTTAATTATTTAGGAGTCTAGTTTTGATTTATTTCATGTAATTTTTTCAATTAGTTTATTTTAGATAAGAGACTTTTTCAAATATGCTTATAGGGTTTGACCAATATTGCATCCGCGTCCATAAGTTTATTGACATTACAAATATGCTCACAAAGTTTAGATAAATTTATAATTCTCTTCCTTCCATTCGGATGCCATCAAAATTCTACCTTTTAAGCTAAGAGATATACTCGCAATTTTTGGAAATATTGCAAGCATATTTGTAAAAAATCTATAATAATAATATACGTAAAACCGTATAAAACAATAAAATAGCAAATACGTCTGTAATTTTTGCACACATTGCAAGTCTATAGTTTGGCTTAAAGAGTATTTTTATTATTTTATAAAAAATTCTAATGATCGTTTATGGGGAAAATTGCGTCATAGACTCTTTAACTATGCGTATTGGCATTTTGGACCCCGATGTTTGCGTATTAGCATTTTAGACCCTCAAAAGTTTCGACGTTTGCATTTTAACCCCCGCGCCCTCACGACGTCAAAAAATCAACGTCTGACAGTCTGAAATGACGAGAATACCCATTGACTGTCTATTTCCATCCATACAGTCAGTGAAGGAGGGCGGTGACCTTCAGTTCTCAACTTAAAATCTATTTGCTCTATTTATTTTTGTTCTTAATCTTTATCCTTATTGGATTAAAATTATTTAAAAGTAAAGTAGTTATAATCTTGAGATGAGGCGAAACTTCCCCGAATTATATTTTGGTTATTATTTGTTACTTATTTTGGTATTTATTACACAGCCTTCTGTGTACAAGAAGATAAGAGCATCACCCTTCAGTAGTTCAATTCCAGCCCATTCCCGCCGCCGCATTACGAAGGCCATCCATGGCTGCCTCCATTAGTCTCTCGAAGCCTCAAACCCTTCCCATATCCCAACTAACCTGGGCAGGCCTCCACCGGCTTCCTACTACCAATAACTCTTCCACAATTATCTCACCATTCTCCTACAACGGCACTTCCCCATCTAAGAAATTTCGCAAAACCCGGTTCCCCACCATTCAAGCGGTTCACAAACATCCCCCTCTCCCCGCTACCTCCTCCCGCCCCAGCTTCACTGCCTTCGCGGGGTGCAGCAAGAAGAAGCCAGGCGGACCGTCGGGCGGCCGCATCGAGGGCAATGCGGAGGTCCGCCGCGAGGCGAAAAGGCGGGCCAAGGTCAGAAGCCGGCGACTGGCGGAGAGCCTTTCCTACCGCCTCAAGAACCCGAACCGAAGCCAAGCCGACAAATTCTCGGAGGAGGAGCTGCAGCTGATCGGCCTCGGCTACGATCGCGTGGTTCGATTCATGGAGAAAGACGACCCCAATCTCCGGCATCCGTACGACTGGTACAAGTATGGGGAATACGGCCCTTACAATTGGCGAGGAATCGTGGTTGGGGACCCCATCAGAGGGCGCTTCTCGGACGAAAGGGTCATCATCATTTCCTCCGTGAAAGACCACGAGGAGTGGGAAGAGATTGAGAAGCATGATATGGCGATGGACTTCACGAGGCAGCTGAACTCCATGGATAAGAGTGCTGGGTTTCATTATTTTTGGGTCTTTGTCCGCCACCCCCAGTGGAGCATTAAGGAATTGTCGTGGCAGTAGTGGACTCTGGTGTGCGAGGTAGCGCTGGAGGCAGGGAAGAAGCGGCTGGATAAGTGGAATCTGATGGGGCGGCTGGGGAACAATGCCAGAGCCTTGATCACCCAATGCGCCGCTTGGATGCGGCATGACATCATCTACGTGAAGAGGCCGATTTACCAATGCAGGTTTGAGCCGCAGGATGACTTCTTCAGGGCTTTGAGTAGCCCTGAAGAAATGGAAAAGCTGGTGACAAAGAGTGTCCAGATGTCTACTGCCTACTACAAGGAGCAACTGAAGAGGATGGAAGAGCAACGAAAGAGGAGAGAGGAAGTGGGAGAAAGCATCATGGAGGGCGGCCTGCGTTCGGAGGGAGACGAAGAGGAGGAAGCAGAAGAAGGCAGTTTGACTGAGGACGAAAGAAGAAAACAGAAGAGGAGGGAGAGAAGGGCGAAAGTAGGACCAAAGCGGCATGTGAAAAGAAGCAAGATTCCTCCGGAGCTATTCTTGAGGGCCACATTTGGCCTTTCACTTACAGTAATCTTATCAAGGAGATTGTATTGATGCGGCACGCGATCATAGACGGGGAGATTAGCGGGCAGTAGTGAAGAGTTTGGTGGTTCCATGTTTTCTTCTTACTTTCAAATGGGTATTCTCGTCATTTCAGACTGTCAGACGCTGATTTTTTGACGCCGTGAGAGCGCGGGGGGTAAAATGCAAATGTCGAAACTTTTGGGGGTCTAAAATGCTAATACGCAAACATCGGGATCCAAAATGCCAATACGCATAGTTAGAGGGTCTATGACGCAATTTTCCCTCATTTATGAGCATATTTGCAAATTTTATAACTTAGAGAAATAGATGCAGTATTGGTTAAACTTTGTAGGTGTATCTGCAAAAATCCCTTAATTTGTTAAAGAGACGTTAACAACTTTTTAAATAATTGATTAACAACCTAATAAGGCAAGAATCCCTTTAGACAATCCCTTGAGGCAAGATGCCCTATTCACCTTCCTAACCGGACCCGTTTCCTGTTCTTGCCCCGCTTCCTCTTTGCTGAGATCTCAAGGGATAGCACCTGATTTCCGCTTACGAATCCTCTCTATTTCTTCATTTCCATTCCTCCAATCCCTTTCGTCGTTGCTCTCAAATCCCACATTTCTCCTTTTTTTTCTTCAATTGCCATAGTAAAAGCAACCGCAAACACTGTTGAAAAAGTAACTGGAAAAGAACTTAGCTCAGGACCAGCTCTCTTGCCATAATCTAGGTGACGTAGGCGTAGCTGCTGGCGGCAGTCTATTATATCTTCTTGGTTTAGTTCTTAGACAAAGGATAAGCTTTTCCTCCTGGGGTATGTCTTTGGACTACTGCTGGTTTTATTCATTTGGTTTGTGCAGATGTTGCTTCCTTTTTGCTCTTTTTCAGGATGTTGCAAATTCAGCTCTCTGCATGAGCTGCACACTGAGAATGGGAGGGTTGCGGAGGGCGTCAATAGCAAAGATTGAGTTCAGAAAGAAATATGGTTGTTTCGTGGTAGCTTAGTTGTTCCACTCTTTCATTTCATGTTGCTATGGAGAAGCTTGCATTGAGCCATTAAATGATTAAATCTGGAATCGAATTGTTGGATTTTCTAAAGAAGTTTTTATAATGTGAGCAATAAGAGTGCTAATGTAGATGTTTAAACCTAATGAGCTGGGCTTGTTCTTTGCTCCAGGGTCACTGTTAGAGTGGCAAATGAATTAATAGTTGTTGTATGTTTGTACCAGAGGTTGTCTATGAGACTAATAACTTTACTGTCAAAAATGAGATTCTTGCACTAGGATGTTTGACAGAAATTGTTGGAGGTATGCTTGTACCTGGGTATGCAGGACCATAGCCCATGGGAAAGAACTGATTAATGAGCTATTCGATGTCATATCATGATCTTTCCTCTATGGGTTTCTCACGAATCGAATTGATATTCTCTATGGAATGTTTTTCAGGCGATGGAAGAAACATCATCAAGTGGCCATCGTTTTAGAAGAAGGCTTTGCCAATCCTTTGCCACAAACCCTGGGTTGGACCAACTTGTTTCGTGTACTGTACCCTTGTTATTGGTACTTTATCCTGGAAGTCAAGACTATTGCTAATCACTCTTGATCTTCATTTATAGGATTAAATTTTGCATTGTAAATTGTTGGATTTAACACCCTTTTATTTGTAGTTTTTGTCTAATTTCAAAGTCAAGACATTTTGCGTTTTTCATTTTCCTTCACTTGTTGACGGTCCATACCAGAAAGGAGCTCTATTTATTATTATCTTCCCAGGGGGGAGTACTTGGACAAGCGATTGGAAGATGTGACTAGGGATGAAGTCATATTTCTCAGCAGGCATGTTGCAATTTCGAATCACCCTTCTAACACTGTTCATCCAATTGGCAAGAAATGCTTTTGATAAGCAAACTTCTTTGCATTTGTACATGTGCAAGCAAAGAGCATGCCTACTTGTCGATCATAAATTAATGCAACATTTCTAAGTTTCTTCTAATTATCTGTCCTCTAGATTATTGTGATTTGTCACTTTTCTGTTTTGGTCCTCCCCTTGCAGATTACTTAGGGTAACAACACATCATGGACCTCATTTTAGAATGGTTCTGTGTAATCTTGAATTTTTGTTAGTTGAACTTCTACCCAATTCTCTCGTCAGATTTTTGTTTAGGTATCAAGACTAAATATGCAGCTAGGGATAGTTTCTATGTGCTAAGAAACAGTTTCATTTGAATGTTGCCGAAGCAAATTTTTTAATATTGGTCTTGATAAAGGATACCAGAATCTAATTATCCCAATTTGGTGTTGGCTATCTAAAATACTTGTGCTTATAACAGTGGTTCTGTTTCTTCTCTTCGACAAGTGTAGTATCTTGGCTTCTACTAGATGACGAGAAAGGCTAATTTCTGGAGATTTTCTTAACGCATTGCAAGGGAACTTTGATGATCCTATGCAAGACATTTTGAAAATGAGCATATAACTCATAATGATCTCTCTGCAGGTTGAACAAGTGCAGCTGTTTTATAAGCACTATCCTTGTAACAGAAGATGATCAATCGACTTCAGGAAAACTGTGTCCATTGAAAAGTATGTCTTGAACATTGCCTATAATTTATTTGAACATTGAAAAGTGAAGTGCACGAGTAGGATTCCTCTCATTTATCCGCACCATTTTTTGGGGCTTAAATGTTTGCTTTATTTTGGGGAACTAGCATTTACTTCCCAGTTTTTAGTTTATTGTATTGGCGTTATTGTCAGTTGTCCTGTTTTTAATGCTTCTTGTTGTCTCACCTGTACTTAGAAATACAACTGAGAAGCCAGGTTGGTGCAGCGATCCTTTCTTGCCGCCATGTTCAGCGCAGGTTTCATCATCTCTCTGCTCTAATATTATCCCAATTCTTTTTGTTTGCCTTTTTAAAATGTTCCCAGTATTGCTTCCAACGCTCATTACATCCATTTAAGGGATCAAGAATGATTGTCACACTCAAGTAAAATAAGAGAAAAGTGAGCACTGTTCAGGTTGTGTTCCACCATATGATGTCTTGGAGCAGCCATTTTTCCGTCAAACCGCATGCTGCTATGAGAATCCACTAGCTTGCTCCAATTGTGTGGTTTTGCAGAACTATGGCAAAAATTTCACTAGCTGACCCCCCCTTCCTGTATGGCTTTTGGTGGTTGAACAGCAAGCAGCATCCACTTGCAATGTTGGCTACGTTAACCAGTCACAACAATGCCCTCTCATTAGTTGAAATTTGGCTGAAATTAGGTCGTTTCCTGAATCTTCTCAGTCTTGTGCACTCATTTGGGCAGGCCTTGGATTCGTGGCACATCCAGTGTAATTAAACGCCAACAATCTCACACAATCGCCCATTGAAATTTTACAATTTCTAAAATTTTATTTTGATATATATTTTATGTTTTTGAAAATCAGTAAGATATAGATGCATATTTTGGCAGTAAGGTATGACAGAGTTCAAGAAACCGGGGTCAAGAAGTATGCAGTAGAAGAGAGAAATGACCTCTCTAGGGTCAGCAAGGTCCTCCATTCGATTTGTAATTAGATCAAAATACGACCAATCATTGTTTTCAGAATTCTTTATTTAAATACACACAAGTTTCATCCAAGTAAGATACGTGTTTAATTTAAATATCAACTTTAAAGTTGCATTTTCAACATTTAAGTCTTCTAATTCTCATCGATGTAAATGATCCTATAAAGTATTATCGAATTCTAATGTTTCTATTGATGGATTTAAGTTTTTTTTTTTTTTTTCAGAATTCATACATGATTATATATTTTTTAAAGCAATTGTGGCTCTCCCAAGATTTTGATTTGAAAGATTTCTGAATATATGATAAAGCAAATCATTTTAAACCATCAGAATTCATCTTTGATGAGTGTAAGGCCCATTTTAAGTCAACAGCACTCATCATAGCACAACCCTATACATATTCAATGCAAAAACTCATTGACTCAGCTCAACCCTGGATCTATTCATCAGCCGATTTTTTTGTTCGGGGTTTAAATAAGATGACCTCCTCTTCCTCCTCTGTATAGGAGAGGATGTTAATGAAAACGGGTAACGGTTTCCCCTGGCTTTGTCCGTGCAGGAACTTCTCTATCCAAGCCTTGGTAGCTTCTGGTCCGATCTGCAAAGCCCGCCCAATCATCTCTTCAGCTTCTATTGGGAAGCCACTGCCAGTCTGCCCCGATGGTTTCAATGTCTCTTTGATTGCCATCATCTGTAATTACAAGAGAATGGGAAAAAAGAGAAATAACAAAAAATCGCTGAAGTAGGCTAATTCGTGCATGGTTGGCTTTGGAACTTGATGATGGATGATTTGCATGAATTGAAAAGGGATAAATATATACCTTGTGCCAATATTTATCAAAACACACCTTATTTGCTGTGCGTTTTTATTCTATTTTCTAAACCGAAACCTGATTAGAAGCATAGCTTACCAGAAGTAAAGAAGCATAAGAAATAATAGTGCAAAGGGAAAAACAATTAGCATTGTGAATGAATTATCGTAGATAAAAATTACTTACAGTGACAGATACCAAAGATATTGCTGGATGAAGATGAATTGGCGTGTCCACGCGAGAATTAGTTAATTACCGTACCGTATAGATTTTATATTAAAAAGGAAAAAAATAACTGCGTGAGTTGAATTCCGTAAACTAACTTGGTGCCAACGTAAAGAAATCTAGTGCCACTACAATCAATGCGTCTGATCGGTTGATTTCTGTTGCCTGATTATAATTCCCCTACTACGTTGTTGCCACAATTCATGGTGTTTTACGCATTCTATGCAGGACAGACGATCCTTACTTCTGCGGCTGGAATTTCCAGTACTTCCAATTTTTTTTTCTTTACTTACTATAATTACGTAGGCTCTATTTAGATCATGAGTCCTTTGGATGTTGGAAATTTTTAAAAATCTTTTTTAATATTTTTATTGTTGAAAATCAATAAAAGGCATGGATTTGCCCAATTAAAAAAATACCATGCCCTTTTCAATTTGACAATTATTTGATTTTTTTGAAGTTTTATTCATGCACTTTTGGTTAATTTTTAAGATTAAAATATAAAATAAATTCAAATTTTTTCAAGTTTTATTGAGAATAAGATTAATTAGGTAAATCCACATATTTGTAAAAAACGAGAAAAGATGCATAAAATTTTTTAAGGCCGCCTGCAAAATAGACTGGCTAGGATTTGTCAAAAAAAATTTTTAGAGTGCACCGTAAATAACATGATTTACAATTGATTGCGGACGAAACAGCCCCGTAACTTTTTTTTGGATAATAGAAACCGCCTATAATTAAAACATGCTAATCATAACCTTAATTCACTAACTAGAATAGTGTCGGGTCGCCACCTGCCTATAGCGCAAGTAGTCAGCTACTTGGTTGCTGTTTACAATCTGTCTAGGTTCGATTCTTGGTTCTCCAAATTTGAGAGCTTTTTTCCCTACTAATATTTGGGAGCATATTGTCTCCATTATTGATATTCGAGAGCTCGTGATCTTTCTTTGGAAATTTGCTAAAATTATCTTAGAGTTTCAACTGTAGAATTATCTTAGAGTTTCAATAGTAATACAAGTTGAGATGTGATGTAAAATTATCTTAATCAAAAAAAAAAAAAAAAAGTGTCTAGTCTTGTTGAATTGCAAGCATTGCCCACAATGAAAATGTTATTTTGGTTCACCATTGAAGTTTAATATTTGCCCAAATTTTACCTTTTTTTTCTAAAAGTTTTTTCTATAGAGACATGTGTGTCTTTTTTTTTTTAATGGAACTAAAGATATGTGTGTCTAAGAAAAATCTTTTTTCGTGACAACATTTTATATTTTATATTTTAATTTCGAAAATGGAAAAATTAAAAAATATATAAATATTCATAATATTAATATCGAAACCTTTCTATGCACTTGCTGTTAAGTTATCAAGCATGATATATAAAAGATTAAAAAATATATAAATTTTCATAATATTAAAAATATAATTATAAAAAGTTTCATGCGCTTGCAGGCAGAACAGACCCAAATAAAAGATTTTCCACATCATACTGTGCAGGTAGAACAGGCCCAAATTTCTAATTGGAATAATTTTTAAATATACGACAAGGACTGATTTTAAACAATCAGGGTTCATAGTTCATCATCAACGTGAAGCCAATTTTAAGCTGACAACATCCATCATAGCACGTCCCTCTATACATTCAATGCACAAGCTCATTAAATCAACCTCTGCTCACTTACACAGTTACACTTTGTTTTGAGGTTTAAATAAAATGAATTCCTCCTCTTCCTCCTCTTCCTCGCCCTCAGAGAATATGTCAACGAAGATCATCTCGCTGTGTCCGTACAGGAACAGCTCTATCCAAGCCTCCGTAGCTATCGGTCCAAGCCGCAAAGCCCGCCCGATCATCTCTTCAGCTTCCGTCGTGAAGCCACCGCTAGCGTCATCGGCCTGCTCATGGTCCTGCCAGGGAGCTTCGCTCTCCTTCCTGTCAGCGATCGTGCATGATCCTCCCATCAGCTCCCATGGATTCAACATCTCTATTGTTGCCATCCTCTGTAATGCCAAGAGAAGGGTAAAAGAAAATTAACAAAAATAGCTAAACCAGGCTAATTCGTGCATGGTTCGATTCAAAAGCTTCTAGCAACCCGGGCAACAGTTATCTTTGGAACTTGATGATGATTTGTTATTTGCTGTGCATTTTTTATTCAAATGTATAACCCTGATGAGAAGCATGGGTTACAAGAAGTAAAGAAGAACAAGAAATAATAGTGCAAAGGGGAAAAAATTAATATTGTGAATGAAATATTGCAGATAAAAATTACTCACAGTGAATGTAGCCGGATGAAGACGAATTGGTGTGCGCACGCGAGAATGAGTAATTAACCGTACCGTACGGATTTTATAAATAAAAAAACTGCGTAAGTTTAATTGCGTAAACTAACTTGGTGGGGACGGAATGAAATCTATTTGCGTATTTTCTTTTCTTTTTTTAATGAAAAAATCTATTTGCGTATTGGTTGAAGATAGAAAAAATAATAATAAAAAATTAGCCCTTAATGGTTAATCCCTATACAGCTATGCATGCGTACGTACTTTACTTCTGGCCAAACTCTCTGCGTAATAAGAGTTCGGCAACTAACGGGTGGACTCTGCCTTTCTTTCTAGAATTTTATCATGGGAGGTGATAACATGCGGTGGGTGGAATTTACTGGGGTTTCTGAATTTTTTTTATGTAGGCTCTATTTAGATCATGATTCCATTGGATTTTGATCGTTTTCTAAATCTTTTTATTTTTGAAAATTTATAGAAGGCATGGATACATTAATCGAAAAAATAATTTAGAATTTTTTTTATTCATGCCCTTTTTAACGGGACTGTAGATACGACGTTTATTCAATTAGATGCACTGTCCGGCTTTGAAAACACTACGTGTTAATCACCTGATTCAATGAAAACGATACCACTTGCCAAATCCAATCACCTCAAGGGGTCCTAGGTTCAGCTATTATAGGTTACAAAGAAGTGAGACTTTATTCTTTCACAATTATATGGTGGTATTGTTGTTACAAATGTTGGAGTTAAGACTATGATTCTGTCATCGATACATATACTGGGGTGATTGGATTTTTCAATCATGTGCAAGTTCCGACGATGAAACTCATTTGAAGAGGGAGATATTGTAAAGCCCAAATCTCTATTTTTGATACGTATTAAGGTATAGATTAATTGGTGCAAGGTTTGCTTTGGAACTTGATGATGATTTGCATGAATTGTAAAGTAAATAAATCACGTCCAAAAAATAGACCTGGTTTCAAAATTTATCTAAATAAACCTTTTTCCTATGCGTTTTTATTCCTGTAGAAAAATTCTTTTCATGTTCGTAACTTTCTACCTTATTTATATACCCACAATATTTCATACATTCTTCCTTACCTATAACATTTTACCGTAAATTTCTCTTATTTTCATGTTATTAACACAACCGTTTATTTGCCTTATTCAAAAACTATTTTTCCCATTTAAAATTTTCTAATTGAGATAATTTAGCCCTAAACGACTCAATTGATAATAGTAAGTCATTAATATATGACATTAAATTATTTAAGAGTTATATTAAGGTTTAATCATTTTAAATGAAAATTTTTTAAAATGCAAAATTGTTTTTTCAATGGAATAGATAATGGTTGTATTAATGGTGTGGGCATATTAAGAATTTCGAATAAAATACTGTAGATATAAGAGGAATTTGTAAAATGTTACTGGTATATTAAGAATTAAATTCAAATATTGTGGGTAAAAAACGATTCTTTCCTCTTCTAATTTCTGTACCGAATCCTGAGTAGAAGCAGAGCTTACAAGTGAAGAAGCAAAAGAAACAATAGTGCAAAGGCGAAATATTGTGAACGAATTATTGCAGATAAAAGTTACTTAAAGTGATAGATGCCAAAAATATCGCTAGATGAAGATGAATTGGTGTGTCCACGCAAGAATTAATTGATAACCGTACAGTATGTATTAAAAAGAAAAAAAAAACTGAATTGGTGCGAACGGAAAGAAATCTAGTGCACTAGAATCAATCCATCTGAACCGTTGATTTCTGTTGCCTGGTTGAAATTCCCCTATTAAATTGTTTGCCACAATTTATGGTGTTTTACACATTCTCTACTTCCCAAGCAGGACAAACGATCTTTTACTTCTGAGGCTGGAATTTACAGGGCTTCCAAAATAAATTTTTATTTACTTCATATAATTACTTAGGCTCTATTTTAGATCATGATTCCTTTGTATTTTGAAATTTTTTAAAAATATTTAAAAATATTTTTATTTTTGAAAATTAGTCAAAAGTCAAGGATATGTCAATTTAAAAAAGATCATGCTCTTTTCAATTTGGCACTTTTTTTGATTTTTTTTGAATTTTTACTCATGTGCTTGTGGTTATTTCTAAAATTAGAATACAAAATAAATTCAAAATTTGTCAAGTTTTAAAGGAAAATCTGCATATTCGTGAAAAACAAAAAATATATAAAAATCAAGCGCTTGTTGTTATTTTTAAAATAAATTCAAATTTTGTTAATTTTTATAAGCTAAATCTGCATATTCGTAATATATATATATATACACATATATATATAGAAAAATTTAAAGGCCGCTTGTAAACTAGACTGGCTAGGAGCCTAGGACGACATGCGTGCGTATTTGTAAAACAAATTCTGAAAATATTTTTTTAAGTGCATCATATAAGAAACCGTCCTATAACTTTTTTTATAATAGAATCCGCCCATAATTAAAACATGCTAATCATATCCTTAATTCACCAAGTAGAATATTGTTGCATCCTAGTCACATTAGAAGAACCATCCTATTGAATAGCAAGCGTTGCCTACAATGAAAATGTTATTTGGTTCACCATTGAAGTTTAATGCTTGCCTAAGTTTAATGAGGGGAAAAGAGAATTCACAAAAATTCGTGCATGGTTCGATTCAAAATATACCCATTATGTTTAATCATAATTCCAAATATGCTCAGTTCAACTTTAAAATCTCAGATATACCCATTCAAAAATTCGTGCAGGGTAAGAATAATAACCGCGCCTTACTAGATATTAGTGCTTTTTCCGAATATACCCACCATATTTAATCATAATTCCAAGTTTGCTTAGTTCAATTTTAAAATCTTAGATATACCCATTATATTTGTAGTTAATTCCAAAAATATCTAATCTATGATTTATTGTCATTAGCTAATATGTGAATTTACTAATATGTCCATCAAAATTTAAACATAATTGCAAATTGAATATGTAACTTACTATTGCTCTAATTGAACATGGGCTCTAAATTTAGAGTGGTAATTTCGTTTTCTTTCTATTGTATTTCATCTTTTATTATTTTATAATAGAGATATCTTGGGTATTTATAAAAATTTCATAACGGTATTTAACGGAATAAGCATTTCTAGGATTAACTACAAATGTAGTAAGTATATATAAATTTTTGAAAAATTAGCGGCCATATTTGAAATTAAGGTTAAACGTAGTAGATATATTTAGAAAAAAGTCCTAAATATTATATATAAAAAACTATGTAGGTTTAATTATGAAAACTAAGTTAAGAAGGTGGTGAGCGTTATTTAGAAGAAAACTCATGGGTTCAAAAACCCAAAAGAAAGAACAAGAAGACTTGAGCCCTATTTAGAAGAAAAAGGTGGGTTCAAAAACCCCAAAAGAAAAAAGAAAAGAAAAAGAAGATCTTATTTTAGAATTTTGTGGTTTTAGGTGAAATGATGATGTCAAGTGTGGTAGACATGAAAGATGAAGAAGAAGAAGAAGAAGGAAATCTTATTTTAGAATGTGATGGAGTTGATTAATTTGAATGTGGTTTTGCATAGGGGTGCAACTTGGGCCGGGTTGAGCCCGAACCCGGCCCGCCATATTTTAGAATGTGATGGAGTTGATTAATTTGAATATGGTTTTGCATAGGGGTGCAACTTGGGCCGGGTTGAGCCCGAAACGGCCCGCCGAACCCGATTCAAAAGCCTTGTAATGCCAAGAGAAGGGTAAACGAAAATTAACAAAAATAGCTAAACCAGGCTAATTCGTGCAGGGTTCGATTCAAAAGCTGCTAGCAACACGGGCAAGAGTTAGCTTTGGAACTTGATGATGATTTGTTATTTGCTGTGCATTTTTTATACAAACGTACAACCCTGATGAGAAGCATAGCTTACAAGAAGTAAAGAAGAATAAGAAATATTGCAGATAAAAATTACTCACAGTGAATGTAGCTGGATGAAGACGAATTGGTGTGCCCCTGCGAGAATGAGTAATTAACCGCACCGTACGGATTTTATAAATAAACAAACTGCGTAAGTTTAATTGCGTAAACTAACTTGTTGCGGACGGGATGAAATCTATTTGCATATTTTCTTTTTTCTTTTCTTTTTTTAATGAAAAAATCTATTTGCGTATTGGTTGTAGATAGGAAACAAAAATAGCGCTTAATGGTTAATCCCTGTACTGCTATGCATGCGTACGTACTTTAATTGGGAACTCCCTCATGTCATCACACCAATTTGTGTGTGTGTGTTTTTTTAATTAAATAATCTTATTCAGTGCATCTGAACCGTTGATTTTTTGTTACCTGATTGAAATTCCACTATTCCATCGTTGCCATAATTTATGGGCATTACGCATTCTCTGCTTACTAAGCAGTACAAACGAAGTTACTTCTGGCCAAACTCTCTGCTTAATAAGAGTTTCGGCAACTAATGGGTGGACTCTGCCTTTCTTTCTAGAATTTTATCATGCGCGGTGATAACATGCGGCGCTGGAATTTACAGGGTTTTCCACATTTTAAAAAAAATTTATGTAGGCTCTATTTAGATCATGATTCCTTAATTTGGATTTTGATCGTTTTCTAAATCTTTTTATTTTTAAAAATTTATAAAAGGCAAGGATACATTAATTGAAAAAATAATTTGGCATTTTTTCATTCATGCCCCTTTTAACGGAATTGCAGATACGATGTTTGTTCTACTGGACGGCCTGTCAAGCTTTTAAAACACTGCGTGTTAATCACCTGATTGATTTCCTTGCATAATTCAATGAAAAAGATACCACTTGCCAAATCCAATCACCTCAAGGGTCTTAGGTTCAGCTATTATAAGTTACAAAGAAGTGAGACTTTATACTCTCACAATTTTATTTTGATACTGTTGTTACAAATGTTGGAGTTAAGACTACGATTCCATCATCATACATATAGTGGGGTGATTGGATTGTTCAATGTATAGTCATTATTGCAATTGTGGCGATTGGTATTTTTAATATGCTTCTAATTATACTTTAATATTTAATTTTGATTTTTGTTAGACTTGCTTCTATAGAACCCCTTTTTTATGCAACTCTCACAATATGTAAAATCTTGATAGTTGATGAAAAATCTAATTCATCCATTGTATTTAGCATCGTTTATATTATGAAAAAAATCTTCTCATTTGTCTAGTATTACTGTATACATGTTTCATCTATAAATGTATAAAATCAATATAATAAAATAATTTATTACTAAAATATCAATTTTAAAATAGTATTTTCAATATCTAAACCATTTAACATATCATTTCTACGTGAAGAAATATCAAGTTATCGTGCATGATATATATAAAAAATCAAAATATATAAATTTTCATAATATTAAAAAATAATTTTATGTGCTTGCACGGGCTATGCATGATATATTAGAAGATATAACTTTTCCTAAATATACCCACTACATTTGACCCAAATCCTAAATATACCCATTACGTTTAAAAAATTCCACATATACCCATTATGTTTCCATGAAATGTCGGATATACTCACTCCGTCAATGACAGTTAGCTAACTTACGGACCGTCTAATGCATATTGCATACCAAGTTTAATTTTTGTAAATGCCTAAAATACCCCCTAGTATATAAATAGAGATGCACCTTCAGAACACTGACTAATAATGTACGGTGCTCCATCATCTCCTTAAGCTATGGTTGTTGTCGCCGATCCCACCCATGCATCCATTTTTTTTGCACTTTTTTCCATTTCGCTCTCTGGCCTCTGGCCTAACCTTCCCAAGAAGAACAGCGAGCACTTTTATCGCTACCAATTTGTCAGCTACAGCGATCTTAAGGGAGTGCGAAAACCTAAAAGATAAAACAACTTTTCACATCATACCGTACAGGTAGAACAGACCAAATTACTAATGAGGATAATCTTTAAATATATGACAAAAACCGATTCTAAACAGTCAGCGCTCATAGTTCATCCTCAACGTGATGCCGATTTTACGATGACAGCGTTGATCACTCGCACTTTGTTTTGGGGTTTAAATAAGATAACTTCCTCGTCTTCCTCACCATCAGTGCATATGCCAACGAACACCACCTGTCTGTGTCCGTACAAGACCGCTCCATCCAAAGTCCAAACGTTCGTAGCTCTCGGTCCGTGCTGCAAAGCCCGCCCAACCACCTCTTCAGCTTCCGTCGTGAAGCCACCACCAGCGTCGTCGGCCTGCTCATGGTTCCCAAAGGGAGCTTGGGTCTTCTTCTTCTCAGCGATCGTGCATGATCTTTCCGTCAGCCCCCATAGGTACAACGTGATCTCTTTTGTGGTCATCTTCTGTAATGCCAAGAGAAGGGGAAAAGAGAATTAACAAAAATTCGTGCATGATTCGATTCAAAATATACCCATCATGTTTAATCATAATCCCAAATATGCTCAGTTCAATTTTAAAATCTCAGATATACCCATTCAAAAATTCGTGCAGGGTAAGAATAATAACCGCACCTTACTAGATATTAGTGCTTTTTCCGAATATACCCACCATATTTAATCATAATTCCAAATTTGCTTAGTTCAATTTTAAAATCTTAGATATACCCATTATATTTGTAGTTAATTCCAAAAATATCTAATCTATGATTTAGGGTTTGTTTGGTTGAGGGTAAAACTTTTGATGAAATTTTTTTGAAGTAGATGTTGTCAAATTGATAGAACATGATATGATATTACAGGGGTAATGATGAGGATTAAAGAGAATAAAGTTAAAATAGATAGATTAATTATATGGGTAGTTGTGTAGAAATGATTGAAAAATAGGATAATTTGTATAGGAAAATGTGAAAAAATAATTAAGAATAGAGTAGTTATGGAAAGTGAAAAGTTTTGAATTGAAAAGTTTTTGTTGACATTTTTTTGCTGCAAACAAACACACCCTTAGTGTCGTTAGTTAATATGTGAATTTACTAATATGTCCATCAAAATTTGAACATAATTGCAAATTGAATGTGATAACTCACTATTGCTCTAATTGCGCATGAGCTCTAAATTTAGAGAGTGGCAATTTCGTTTTCTTTCTATTTTATTTTATCTTTTATTATTTTATAATAGGGGTATCTTGGGTATTTAGAAAAATTCCATAACGGTATTTACGGAATAAGCATTTCTAGGATTAACTACAAATCTAATAAGATATCTGAATTTTTGAAAATGTAGTGGACATATTTAAAATTAAGGTTAAACATAGTAGACGTATTTGGAAAAAATCCTAAATGTTATATATATATATATAACTATGTAGGTTTAATCGTGAAAACTAAGTTAAAAAGGTGGAGAGCGCTATTTAGAAGAAAACTCATGGGTTCAAAAACCCCAAAAGAAAGAAGATACTATTCTCTTTTTTGCAATTTTCTTTGTAACTCTTATTTTGGAATGTGATGGAGTTGATTAATTTGAATGTGGTCTTGGGTGAAATGATGTCAATTGTGGTAGATGTGAAAATCCTAGCCTAGGTAAGAAGATGAATGGTGTCTTAATGATGAAAATAAGTTAATTTTGCATTGCATATGCTTCCGAGTAAAACGGATGTGAAATGGCGTTTGAATTTAGAACATAAAATTAGGTGTTGAAGAGTAAAAATTTGGGGTGGGATTTGGAAGCTCCAAACCTTAGCTTGTATAATTGATGTTTTGGAGTAGAAATCAATAAGTTAATTTTTAGAAAATGGAATTAGTGTGAAATTCCTTTTTGGGGTGTGAAGTGTGCATGTGGGGCATGACCCTAAGAGTATGTTATTTGATTTTCTCCACTCAAGCATAACGTTATTATGGTGGATGTTAAATTGATGTCATATTTTATCTCAATGACTTTTATTATGTGTACCATTTATTATTGTTGCATTGTGTGGTGCTTGGATATATATCATCTGATGGTGTGCATGAGAGTCATGACGTTACCCAATTGGCTAATTTTTGGAGTGCGTGTATATATACATGCATGCATATATATACATATAGAGAGAGATGAGTAATTCTATTAGCCCGGGCTAAGCAAATGTCTTGCTTAGCCTACTTCAAAAAACTCATTTATAACAACTTTTTTTACTTTTTTCTCCGTACACTTATTTATCTAAGTTTATTTAATATATAAACCAAGTTTTACTATTTTTGGTCATGTGTATATATTTTTTTAGATTTTTAAAGATAAGGGTATTTTAAATACATATATACACATAGATCGAAAAATGGTAAAACTTGGTTTATATGTTAAATAAACTTAGATAAACAAATATATGAAGAAAAAAATAAAAAAAAATTGTAGTAAATGAATTTTTTAAGGTGGACTAAGCAGAACATTTGCTTAACTCATGTGAACAGGATCACTCATTATCTATATATATGTGTGTGTGTAGTTGATGTTGCACAAGGGAGAGGTATTCTCAAGTCACACACTGAATCGTATAGGTTTTAGAGTACCTCATGTCTACGAGAGGGGTGTGCTATTAGTTTTAAGGCCCATTTCATATCATTTTTTAGATATTATCATTGCATTATGATGGCAGATTTCAATTTGGTGCTACGTGTTTATTTATATGTCATATGCTCATGCACACATTATTATTGTTGTTGTTTTTTTTAAATTTTGCATTCATATCATTCTTGTGTTATTGGAGGTAGAAATGTGCATGCGTGGAGATATCATAGTCCAAGTGGCTAACTATTATATTGGAGAATTATAGCGTGACCCAACCAGCCCACATTTTGATGGTGAGGTATTGTGCATTGTGAGCCCTTATTTATGGTGTTTGTATGTATGACCATGTATGACTCAATTGATACATGAAGTGATGATGTGGTTTTGTTTTCTAACCAAATTGGTTTAAAAACGAATGATTCGATTTATACTACATGATGAGCTTCCCTGAGCTCATTGTTTTGTTTTATCAATTTTAATTGGCAGACAAATAGGTGTAGAGGAAGAACATGTTGTTGATGATTCAATGACGCTTCATGGCAGGTTTGGATTTTGAGAATGAGAGATGATGTTGTGTAGATTTCGTGCATGTTTACTTCTCTCACATGTCTATTTGGGTGGTTCGGAAGATGTATCTTTACATTACTTGTATGTCAGGTTTTGTACTTTAGTCGTCTAAATTACTTGTGTTTGAGTAGTTGTATATCTTTCATCTCAGTTAATTCCATTCCGCTTGTATTGTGGTTGTCGTTGTATACATGTGCTGACCCTATTTTATAAAATTTCTCAGTTGTGTAAAATTTAAAAAATTTCCATATTGATATTGACTGTACAGTTTTTTCATTTTCACCTCATCTAACGAATCTAGTTTATCATCATGTCCTCTGCTGGCAGGCTAATCGGGTTGGGCGACATTGCGTTGCACTGTTAATCCAGGCTAATATGTGCGTTTAAAATTCTTTTATTTTCGTAAAAATATTGTCCTAAGTGTATTTAATTATATACTAAATTTTATAATATTTGAAAATGGGGCTTGCTTCTATGCAACTGGGTTACATAAAAGCAGATTCATGTAACCCCTCAAATTTTAAAACTTTGTTGCATAATGGAAAATCCAATCCATTTATTGCATTTAGTATCATTTGTTTAGTTGTTTAACCAAGTTTCATCACAATCTAATATGTGTATAGGCCACATTTGCTCAAAAATAAGTATATTTATGTGTAAATTAGGGAAATATTTAGATACATTCACATATATATTGAAATATGATAATAAATTATAGAAATATTTATCCATGTAGTAACAATATTTTAGATATAGAAAATATTGTTTAAAATTTGATATTTAATATTAAATTATTTTATTACATTGATTGTGACCCATATAAAGTGATACTGGATAAATGAAAGGATTTTCATAGTAATATAAGTTATGCTAAACACAATAGATGAACTAAATTTTTTTTTTATCAATCATTTAGGTATTGAAAACGAAATAAGTTATATAGAAAAAAGAAGTTTCATAGAAGCAACTTCGATTGGAAACGTCTATATATATTTTTTGAATTTAAAAAATTAGTGTCTTTCGGGTAACTTCAATAAAATGTATTATACATGGCCACGTTTTTGTAGCCAAAATTTTAATTAGCTACATTTGATTAAATGCAGTCAAATTGACAGCTAAAGCTTTATTTGCAACGGGATTTTAATAATTATGTTAAATGTTACTTTCCGCGGTATTTGATGTTAAAAATAGCTATACTTAACAAAAGGCCGCCGCCCTAAAAAACCAAGCACTCGTACCTAAATAATTAACTGTACAAAATATATCTAAAGCAATCAAATATATGTTATATGTAGCTAAATAATTAATTATATCTAAAGAAATCAAACATACGCCATATGCAACCAAAAATTAGCTACACTAAATAAAATTTGCTATTGCGAGCTTAAATACCCCAAAACTGTCATTTTAAAATAAAAATATATACTATTTTAAAATTATTAAATTTGTTATATGAATTAAAATACAAGGGATAAAATTTTCATGAAAAATAAAAAAATTAAAAAACATATAAACTAACCAGAGTTGGCAGGATAAGCTAGCATAGACACTAGCTTTCTTCATATGTATCGGCATGTCTTTTAGCATTTTCTAAATCTCTACTGTAATAATGCAAATGTAACTTTTTATATCAATTTTTTTTATTAATTATTGATTATACATGTAAAGGATAAAAAATTTTAAATGTCAACTTCTTTTTTGCACCCATTTATTAACCTGATTTCTAATACATAATCGCCTTGATTTGTATAGGATTTATATCAGATTGCGTGTCAGGGCTTAAAGAATAGGATTTATATCAGGTTTGCACCGGTCGGTGTTCGATCCTAGTTCTTCGCGTTGGATTTTTGTCTCCTCTCTCTATGGGCTTTAATATAAGTTTAGTATACTGTGCGGTGCTTTATATATATGCGACATTAAAAAAAGGATTATGGACAGGGCCGAGTTGATTAATTTTTTCTTTTTTTATAGTTGAGTTGATTAATTTTTTTATAAATAGAGTTAAGATTGAAAATATCTGGACACCGATTTACACCTTATTTGTATGTACTTCTTCTTGTTACTTACACAAGATCATCTCATTGATAGAATATGATTTGGAGAAGAGTGGAAGTGTATAAATATCGAGAAATTATATTGGTAATAGAGTTGATTATTTATTTATTTTTTTATAGTTGAGTCGATTTTTTTTTTTATAAATAGAGTTAAGATTGAAAATATTTGGACACCGATTTCCACCTTGTTTGTATGTTCTTCTTCTTGTTACTTACACAAGATCATCTCCTTCATAGAATATGATTTGGAGAAGAGTGTAAGTGTATAAATATTGAGAAATTATATTGGCAATAGAAAAAGTAAAGTTATTATGTATTGAAAAATGAGATATTGTATTAGAAAATAATTTTTTTGAAATTAAAAAAATTATTTTATTTTCATTCCATCTCATCCAATACTACTTTATTTAACAAGACTTTGCTCTATCCTCAGAAAAAAAGAAAAAAAAGAGATCTTGGCCTTCTTTGAATGAGAGAGGGTCTCTGCATCATTATTTTTAATAATATAATATATATAAGTAACAAATTAAACAACACTATATGAACGTATAATATTATGTGTAAATATAAAACTAATATAATAAAGGATGATATATAAATAAAATATATTTATAGAGAGCGCACTTAAGAAAAATTGAGGTTATCTCTTAAATGTGCTTCACTTTGATGATAAAATTAAAATCTAAATAATTACATTAATTCTTTAAAATCATTTGTTTTATCATATACCGCAGATTATATTAATCCAAGTATTGTTTGGGATTGTACTTGCTACAATATGTACTTATAGGTGAACTATGAAAAATACTTAAGACTTCGCCAAATATGCATTTAAATGTTCAATGTCAACGAACTATATTTTAGTTAATTTAGATATTGAATTAATAGTTGAATACAAATTGAATAATTTTATTTTTCAAATTCTACATATTTATTAAAAATAGGAAACATGCACATTAAATTTCAGTTTCTATTTAAATAAAAATTCTAAATGCAATTAGCGAAGTGAATTTCACATTATCACCAATGTGAGTAATGTTTAAACTAGTTGGCTAGAATTGGAACCCTTTATTTAGAGATAATATATTAATAATAAGATACTAAAAAACACAAACGAATACTTGAAACTGTAAAATAATTTTATTTTTTTTAAATATTGACACATTTGGAAAATGATAAAACTTTTGATGAAATTTTTTTATTTAAAAGCTTTTAAATTGGTAGAAGAAGATGTATAGAAAATAAATAGAATAAAGTTAAAATAAATATTTTGGTTGTGTAGAAATTAAATGAGTGAAAAATAGGATAGTTGTATAAGAAGATGTGAAGAAATTATTAAAAAATATGGTAGTTGTAGAAAGTAAAAATTTTTAGGATTTGCCAAAAGGAAATTGATCTTATACACCTAGGTGCAACTAGTTTTGTTGCACCTTGGTGAAAATATCCTTTTTTCATATTTCTTTGAAATTTTTCACACAACAGTTAATCTAAGTATATATTAACATGTGTATAAATTTTTTAGATTTTTTTAAATTTTTAAAAATTAATGGAATTTTAATAAATTTAAATTAATAAAAATGCCATTGATTTTTAAAAATCCAAAAAAAGATCTAAAAATCTCCAAAAATGATAAAAATAAATATGTATGTTAAATACATCTACATTAACAGTTGTGTAAAAAAAATTTCAAAAATACAAACAATAAGTGTTTGCACCTCGGTGCACCGAAGTTAAATGCACCCAGGTGCATGAAATCATGTTCCTTGCCAAATATGCCCGTAGAATATGCTTTTAGCAAAGATTTAATTTACCACATATTACTATGATAAATGTTTGAACAAACCTTTTTAACTTTTTTGTTGTTTTGTAATTTACAATCAAGTGTCAATTTGAAAAAATATTTATATACATGGTTAGCTTAATGAGAGCTAATTTTGTTAGCCGAAGCTAAGTAATAGATTATTCAGTGAAGGCTAACAAAAACCTCCTGTTACTACTGTTCATTTTTCATAAACTTGTTAATTTAGATATATTTCATATAGTAGAGTAGGGCATAGCCTAGTCGTATCACATTATGTGCATGTACTAAGATTTCGACATCAAATCTGAAGGGGAGTCCTCTCTTTGTAATGTTGTAATAAAAAATAAATGTATTTTTGGATATCTTTATATTTTTTGAATTTTTAAATACAGGAATATTTTAGCCATTTTTAATAGTTAAAATTAACTAAAATACATCTACGTTTAAAAATCTAAAAAAAATATATACACACCTCCAAAAATATTTGGTCTATATATTAAATATATAGATTAATATATTTATAAAAAAATTAAATAGGGTTAATTGATATCTTAATAGAGTTTTGGCATTTATAGCTAACATTTGGGGAAAATTGCAAGTGTAATAAAACTTTTGCAAATTTTATATTTATACCTAAAATTATATGCCTAACTACAAACCCTAATTTTTTTTTAAATAATGAAAATACCTTTTAAACAATAAAATTTCTTTAAAATGATACCAATTTATTTTTTGAAAATATTTCTTATATTAAGTAGATCTAACGGAAGTGACAAATATTTATTAAAAATAATCTTTTGGAATTTTAAAGGTACTTTTTGCATTTTCATTTATTAAAAAATACAAGTGAATACTTTTGAAATACCAGAAAATTTTATTTTTAAAAATAATATTTTTTAGTATTTTAAAGACGTTTTTCGTATTTTATCTTATTATTTATGAGGGTATTTTTGTGACAATTTTGCTTCAACTTTATAAGTACAAATGCAAAAACATTTATCTTAATTTGATTGGAAATGAAAATATAAAGAGATTAATACTATGACTCCTTAGTTAGAAGTTAGGGCGTATTTGGCTTTCCATGAAATATGTTAATTTAAAACTTTATACTCTCCCTTGCTTCTCATTTCTTCACATTTTCCTTTAAAAATATTCTACTTTTATTCTATATATTTTAACTTTATTTTTTTACTATTCATCATTACCCCTATTATATCACATCTTTTCTTTTATTTCATGAAATTTTACATTAAAAACTTTTCTTTTAAAAATTTTAACATTGCCACCAAGGGTCTACCCTGATGGTAACACCCATGACCCGTTTTGGTAAGGTTAAGTATTCAATTCCCAGTGTGTGTATCCGAATGTTTATTTTCTCCCTTGTTGTGGGAGTTTTACTTCTCCTCTTTAGTTGAGAGTTTAATTGATGTGATCTTGTTGTAAATATACACATAAAAAAAATTTTAGCTCTGTGCCAAACACATCCAAAGTGAAAAAAGGAATCGATTGTGCATTCATGGTATGACTTATTGTGTTGGTTAAAGTGTGTTGACTTTAAAACATAGTTTTCATTATGTCATAATTGTACTTTATCACAAATTAGATTTGTTTTTATCTTGAATAGTATGATTTGATGTCTTGGATATATTTAAGATGGGTATAATCTTATCAGCCCGAACAAAAAGGCGCATCTTTTATTTGTTGATTTTATGGATATGTTGTCTTATTTATATTTAATTTATACACCATATTTACAATTTTTGGATTTGTATATACATGTTTATTTTAAAAAATAGCAGTTTGGGAAATGATTTAAATACCCCAAAATTTCTTGATTTTGAATCTTAAAAATATATACACATATCTAGAAATTATAAATTTTGATATATAAGATTAAATATGGTTTTCTTATGGAAAGATTAAATATAGTTGAAGCAAAATTTGCATTAAAAATTAAGATAAAATAGAAATATACCTTTTGGTATGGGCTGACATGTGCTCCTATTAGTATTCATGATGGGATGACCTAATCTTTTTGTGAAAGTAGTCATTCAAGATAAACATAATGCATAAATCCAGAAAAGTGACTATCAAGCCTGACGCAAAGAACACACATACCCATAAAAAAGACTATTAAGCCTATTATCTCCAGAGAACTTTCTCCCCTTTTCGATATGCGATTCATTCAAAAACACATCTACTGAAGGGGAAACCGTTTTGATACCATTTGTAACGCACATACCCAGAAAAGTGACAATCTGGCCTGACGCACAGAACACATAAACTTAGAAAAAGACCATTGAGCCTATGATTTATGAGCCTCATAGTGTAGCCGCATGGTTTTTAAAACGCATCACATCATGTTTAACTTTAAGACCCACTTATAAACCACCATGAACTTTTTCTTATTTTTGATGTGGGATTCTATTCTGGGTTATAACAAATTCTAACTTATCATTTATACAATTGCTTAATCCTTTCATCATAAATGACATTTTCCCACGTACAAAAAAATGTAAAATACGAAAATCTTTGGTTTTAAATCATTATGGGCATATTTTGGTAGCATCGCATTGCGAGTGTCTACGTGTAATTCCGACTTCAAGTCTTGATCAAAATAAATGGCTACACGCAATTTAATTTAATAAAAAATCACTATTTCATAGGCTTATTCTTTTGATGATTACTCTTAGAATAGAAAATACCATAAATAACTATATTATGAACTCTATAAATTTATACTACAGTATGTTTCATCTTTTTATGGATTAGATTTTCTATGTTTGATATTACTGGATATAGTTCAATGCACGTCCAACTTTATACAATGCTATTGGTGTGTACCATATCCTCCCTTGCGTTGCCCAGCCCTTAATTCAATCTCCGTCATACCAATGGCCTATAAATTTCGCCCTTTTCCCTCCACCATTCCCTCTCCATTTTTCAACCAATCCAACAAATCGAATGCATCCCTCTTTCTTTCATCATTCAACTCTCTTTCTCCAAAAAGTCTCATGGGTTTTCCTTGTATTTGCTATGGGATGTTTGAAATGCCAAATCTTATTACAGATCTACTAGATCTGTTGGCTCGCATCAGGCTTGTGGCGAAACTGATTCTCTTCTATCTGGGTTTGTTTGATCCAATCGATCTTTCAATTGCTTGGGAAGACCACATCGATTATATACTACCTCAGGAGACACTGCACCGAATGACACCTCAATCAATCAAGGAGAAGCTTCCCATAATAGAATTTATGGATTTCATTGAACGATTTGGATTGGATAGCAGTAGACATGAGGAGGAGACAACTTGCGCCGTTTGCTTGGGTGATGTTGACGTGGGAGATGAAATCAGAGAACTCTCAAATTGTCTACATATGTTCCATGTTGATTGCCTTGATAAGTGGGTCGATCAAGGACAATCAACATGCCCCTTGTGCAGGTCTAACCTATTGCCTGATCGTGATGAGAGGAAAGGTGGCACAACTTCGTGGGTTGTTGAAGGAATTTCATATCTGTTCGGGGAGGATTTGATAGGAGATGGGAATTGAAATATCTATACTTCAGGATATATGGGAGGTAACTTATTTCAATGGAAGGTATATATAAGTGATAACATTTTACAAGATAACATTTTAGAAATGCATTATTTGTAAATACATACTCTTACAATTTTTAGTGGTTTTGAAACCAATGTGTAAAATTTTGTATTTTTACCTCCCACCATAAATCAAATGTGTAAATTTTGAGTCTTGCTTGTTGTCTATTCACACATATGGATGGTCATCTACTCATCTTCTCTATCTTTTGTCCTCAGAGCACATTATTAGGCGTAATGTGATAGGTTGTTATTTTGGTGTTTGCTATTTTTCTGGGTGCATTGTGCATAAACTAATTATGGAAAGGAAAATCCCATAAAAAAGGGGTGTCCTACATGCTTAAGATGTTGCTGTTTTGGAAGCAACTAAATTATGAATTTTAAATATACGATAATATCCTAAATTTGGATTAAGAAAAGCATGTTTAGTTGCTGAAAATTATGATTTAAAAATCTATTAAGATATAAGTATTGAAAGAGGCGTTAAAAGGATGAAAAACTTAATGATAAATGGATTAAAATTTTGAAATTAGACCCTAAAATAAATGTCAATTAGGGGGTTTAATCATGTTGAAATTGGATGTAAGTTGCTTTGTTAAGAAATTTTAAGAAACACATAATATATGTGTTATAAGTTGAATGTATGTAGATGGATATGTATGAATGGATAATATATGACTTATATGGAATTGCTAAAATGCAAAAATGCATAAATATGTGATGAAATGCATAAGTATGTTGATGTATGGATGATTTTTGGTTATCTCAAAATTTGAAATTTATTTATGAAGCTTAAGATGTCAATTCTATGTTTAAAATCAGCATTAACATAGGAAAAATTTAAAATAGATGAAAAATGATAAATGGAAAAAATAAACCCCCATATATTGATTGATGATTGATTATTATGTGTTTACCCTAAGTATGAGTTTAAAACACAAAATGAATGGATGTTATATGCACAAGTAAATGTTATGTATGTATGTCCGACTTGGAATTCAAGTTAGTTATGTATGAAATGGATTATGGGATTGGAAAACTAAATTAATGCAAGTAAATGAATTTGTTATGAGTGCAATGATATTTTTATGTATAGGCAAAGGAAAAGAAAAGGTTGACATGGAAAGCTAAGCGAACGAGGTAAACAAGCAAATTTTCTAAATGCTTTTGTTTTATCAAAATGTGATCAAATGCTTATAAATGATGTTTTAACTATTGAATGGTTTAGCAAATGATTGATTTAAATTCTTTCTAAGTTGTTTAAGGATGGTCATTCCTTTATATCAATGTGTATTGAAATGTTATTTCCAATATGATAAATGAATTGCTTACTATTTCTCAAGTATTTATGAGAAATGATGAAACATGGATTTATGAATGAAAAACCATTCTAGCATGTCAAGAATCACGTTTATGAAAGGAATCATGTGCATAAAGCATGAGGTCCACCTCAAAGGTGTAAGCGGACCGATTGTCCCTCTTTGGTGAGGCCAAGTCGCTAATATAGGCCTCAGGCTGATGGCGCCTTCCTGGATTGGTATAGAGGATGAAGATGGATGGTTGACTAGCTAGTATTGGTCCCGAGTTTATGGCAATTACCCAAGAGAGGAGGGGTGAATTGGGTATTTAAAAAATCTTTCACTTAAACAGAAAATGTTCCCCGGTTTAGTTCAATCCCCTTCAATGAAACAAAAAGAAAAGCAGTAAGATAATAAGAGCGAAATATAAATCAATGGACAGGGTTTTATAGTGGTTCGAGCAACCTTCCCTACTCCACTCTTCCAAGCTCACACCCCTTGTGGCTTGGGTTCCACTATGTATTTCACAAATACAACTAGAGCCTCTGCTCTTTTCTAGATTCCAACTCTATGGGGCATAAACAACACACTACACAAGTAGGTGACGAGTTCCACTCCAGTCACACACTATTTTGCTCACACTTGATTTTAGTCACCAACACTAAATCAAGTTCAATATAATAGGAAAAATAATAAAGAAAGTTTCTACATGTTACTATTGTGTAGAGGCAGATTTAGCGCGGAGAAGAACTTGTGAAGAAGACTGAAAGGTTCAGCAAGTAGCTCTTGGTAGGTTGAATGCAAAGTTCTTCTTTTAGATGTTGCCTTGATCACTTAATGCTCTTAGAAATGGGAGTTGTGCTCAATTAATGAATTTTCAGCTACCATCACGTCTATATTGAATGTCTTATATGAATGATGAGGGTATTCGAACGTTTGGAAGTAGGTGGCGCGCATTTAATGCGCCAACGTTCAAAAAATTTCCAACCGTTGCGACCCAAGTTGCAGGTGGAGTCGACTTTGGGTGCGACTTCGCCTAAGTCGCAGAACGGAGTCAACTTCATGTGCGACTTCAGCTTTCAGCAAATACTTCATATTCCACTTTCAGGTCGACTTGGTCTTGGACTTGACCCAAGTCGTAGGTGAAGTCAACTTTGGGTGCGACTTCACCTTCTGTGCTTGCTTGATGAACTTGAAATCTTTGAAAATGACTTTGGTCGCTTGATTTTCTTCATATTAGTTGTTCTTCCATTTATTTATATCTCTTGGAACTCAGTATGATCATCCTAGCTTGAAAACTTTAAGCTCTGTATCTTGAAATCTTGAATACTTGAATCTTGGAGTTCATGAAAATGTCCAAATGAATATTTCTTGATCCAAATTGAGTTATTCATGTAGAACTGCTTGTTTTGGACTTCATTTGATCCAAGTTGAATGTTTGGGTCGACTTGGTCTTCAACTTCACTCAAGTCATAATTAAGTTGACTTGATCTGCGACTTTGCTCTTCAAATTCTGTGCAGGTCAGTTGAAGTCGATGATGGAGTCGACTTGGTTTGCGACTTCACCCAAGTCGCATGTGGAGTCGATTTAGTTTGCGACTTCGGCAACTCTTGCTCCCAATTTTAACGCTGGACATAAAAACGCGTTTAAAGTTGATGCTGAAGTCGACTTGGGGATCAACTTGGCCTAAGTCGATGCCTGAGTTAACTTGGAAATCGACTTGACCTGTCATGCTTCATTTTCTTCATTTTTATATCCTTTAAACATTTCACCAAACATATTAGTAGCCAAAACTTACTCAAATTGATTTGTTAATCATCAAAATACAGGCTTAGCTTATTTTGCCTTTGATTTCAACACTTGTTTCCAACAATCTCTCCCTTTTTGATTATTGACAAAATTAATTTGAGTTTATACCTTTCGATATGTTTTAAAAACATTTCATTTTATCCTGTTTTGACATTTTTAGGACAATCGTAAGTCATTTGTCTTTTGAACTGCTATACCTATTCCATTTTCAACATTTGCATATGTTATTTCCAAGAATCTCTTAAATCACAAGTTGAATTCATAAAACCAATTCAGATCACAAGTAATCATAGCATGAAACAGAACATAAGTAGTCAGAGCATTATACAAGTGATAAGTATAAACTTTGCATAAGTAATCAGAATACAAACAAACTTTTTCATAAATGAACTTTTCATATATGATCAAAAATTTCATACAAGTTTCAAAAGTAATTAAAAACATATATACAAGCTACCCATCTCAAAATCCTAAAAATCTAAACATAAACTCAACTATTCTCCCCCTTTTTGTCAATAAATCGAATAGGGGTTGATTTGGTGAGATTTGGCATATAAGAATGCCCAGATGGTATACAGAGATTGGGGAGGAGGGGTAGTTGGGTCAGGTCAAACATGGGCCGATGAGTAAAACGATAAGATAGGGCCCGGAGTCGGATCTCTGCGCATAGACCCTGTGTCAAATGGATCTAATTCAGGTATCAGTTGATTTCTGTGGCTTCCTTACGCCAAATGATACTGAATTGTTCGTAGCTCCCTATCCATGTGGTCTTGCCTTGAATGGATATCCATTACCGCATTGAGGACCCCGACAACCTGACTGGTCAAGTAGTCTTCTATCTGCTCCAAGTGCTCTCAGATAGCATTGACTGAGTGATCCCAAGATGGAGGTCGAGGTGCGAGATCTGGGATTTCTGATCCACGGGGTGAGCAGGATCCATGTGAGATAGGCAAAGTAGGCACCTCGGGAGCGTCCTGAGGTGGAGCGAGTTGCTCCTCTTCTAGTGGCGGGGGCTGCTCCCCCTGAACCTGTGCTTCCCCGGCTTCGTCTTGAGCCGGTACGCCCATCCTTTCTTGTATACGTTCCGCTCTAAACTGTTCCACATTGATTTTCATCCTTTGGAGCAAGGCCTTGTTGATGGCATTCGTCGACTTCAGGCTCTCCTTCTATGTCGACCTCAAAATGCTCCATGATTTTGGCAATCCAAGTCCCGTAGGGAAGAACCCCTCGTGGGTTGTCTTTTCTGGAGGCCAAGGCGTCTAGAAATAGTCGCGGAAGGCTGACTTTGACTCGGTTAGCGACTTTCCAGAGAATTTCCGCCTCCTGCCGGTTTAGCTGGTTTCTGCCTCCGCCTTTTGGGTAGATGCAAGGGGCAATCAGTAGACTTAGGACCCATAGCCTTGGGGATAAGTCCATGTAATGCAGGAACTTGATCCCGGGATGATATCTGTTGCTCCTGGTGAGCTGATTATACATTTGGGAGATAGATAGATCTGCAGGCAGCCGTTCATCATCGTAAGGGACCTCTAGTATTCGTCCCACCTGCATAATGGCTGATCGAGGCTGTATTCTCCTTGAGTTCCCAAAAACATCTCGACTCCTTTAACAAAGGTACTGAAGGTCTGATCATCCCAGAAATAGTAGAATATTCTAGTCAAATCGGGATAAACCCTATCATTTGCTTTCAATAGTCTGGTCCATCCTTGGAAATTCAGAAGCTCCTCAATCTCAAACTCATAGTCGCTTAGAAACTTAAAGTCTATGATTTTGGAAATGAATACCTTTCACTCATAGAACGACTTGTAGAAGTGACTATGCTACAATTCTATTTTGAAATACGTCGTTGGCATTTTCAAGACTTGCCCTTTTGCAGCGGGGGTTCCCTTTCTTCTGGCCCCTGCATCTGAACTTCCAGATGTCTGAGTTTCTGCTCCGCTTTGGGCTGTTGTAGATGGAGTCCCGACCTAGAATCTGACCCGATGGCCAGTGGAAGTTGACGGTTCGTCTCGGGCATGCTTTGCAGGAATCCGTTGCCTCCTAGGAATTTCTTCTTCTGTTTGAGAGCCAGATGGTCTAGGAGTGAATTTTTGAGATGGCTTTGAGAGGCTAGTTTAGGCAATTTGGATTTGGGTGCCATTTTGGATTGGAATTTTCAAAGTGGAGCTTTAAAATGGCGGTTTGTAAAAGAGAAAGAGAGTTGGAACTGAACAGGGGACTCGAACACAGAGGGCTGCTTAGATTGATAGAATAGAGAGGGATTTTATGAGGAGAAAAGAGGGAAGAAGACCATAGAAGAAAGAGAAGAAATAGAGAGCCGGAGAATGTTGAAGAAAACCCAGAAATATGGGTCTGTCAAGAGAAAAGAAAAATGAGAGAGAAATGAGAGGGGGTTGGAGAGAGAGAATGCCGAAGAAGGAAGAGAGGGATGCCGGAACGCCGGCGCCGAAGAGAGAAAATGAGAGAGAGAGAGAGTCGGACTGAGAGAACGAGAGAGAGAGAGAGAGAGAGAGAGAGAGAGAGAGAAATGGAAAGGACGAGCGAAAAAGAGTGGAGACTGAGAGAGAGCTTACGCGGGAGAGGAAAAATGGAGATGCCAGAGAGGGAGAGAGGAAATCCGGGAGATGGAAGGAGGATTTTAGAGAGAAAGAGATAGCTCGAGGGAGAGACGGGGCGGAGGGAAAATGAGGAAGAAGAAGAAAAAGAAAAATAAAAGAGAAAGGAAGAGATGGGCGCGGGAAGCTGGATGGTCACGCGTCTGAAGTCGACTTGCCCTAGGCAAAGTTGACTTCACCCCTGCGGAGTCGACTTCGCCCTGACGTGGAGTCGACTTCGCGTACCTGGAGTCGACTTCACCAGAGTCGACTTGGCCTATCGACTTGGACTTTTCTACATCCATTTCTCCTATCTAATTGTTTCTTATTTAACTCAATCATCCCCATATCATTTCTAATTTTATAAAAAGATTCTTTTGCTAAAGGTTTGGTGAATATATCAGCAATCTGATCCTCAGTTTTCACATATTCCAAACAAATATCATGATTTTCAACATGTTCTCTGATAAAATAATGTCTTAAGTCTATATGCTTGGTCTTAGAATGCAGTACCGGATTTTTGGTTAAACATATTGCACCAGTATTATCACATATAATAGGTATATCTTTGAATTTCATGCCATAATCCCTAAGTTGTTGTTTCATCCAAAGCAATTGGGCACAACAGCTCCCGGCGGCAATGTATTCGGCTTCCATGGTGGATAGAGCAACACTAGTTTATTTTCTTGAAAACCATGAAATCAACATGTTCCCAAGAAACTGACATGTTCCACTAGTACTTTTTCTATCTACTTTGTAACCGGCAAAATCCGCATCCGAGTAGCAGATTAGATCAAAATTAGAACCCTTTGGATACCAAAGTCCTATATTGGTAGTGTCTACTAAATATCTAAAAATTCTTTTTACAGCTACCAAATGTGATTCTTTTGGACATGATTGAAATCTAGAGCACATACAAATACTGAACAGTATATCAGGTCTAGAGGCAGTTAAATATAATAAAGAGCTTATCATGCTCCTATATAACTTTAAATCAACAGATTTACCTTTCTCATCTTTGTCAATTTTAATGGTTGAGCTCATAGGCGTGTTTGCCCCTTTGCTATTTTCCATGCCGAACTTCTTTAACATTTCTTTGACATACTTGGACTGGTTTATGAAGATCCTTTCACTTAGTTGCATAATTTGTAGTCCAAGAAAGAAATTCAGCTCCCCCATTATACTCATCTCAAATTCCTTCTGCATAAGCTCAGAAAATTCTTGACAAAGGATCTCATTAATAGCATCGAAAATAATATTATCTACATAAATTTGAATAATCAAAATATCTTTTTCTTTATACTTGATAAATAGAGTGGTGTCTACCTTTCCCTTTTGGAAGTCATGATCAGTCAAAAATTTGCTCAATCTTTCATACCAAGCCCTTGGAGCTGGTTTTAATCCATATAATGCTTTGGTTAATTTGTATACAAATTTAGATTGATCTTTCTCCTCAAATCTAGGTGGTTGTTCAACATCCACCTCTTCATTTATATACCAATTCAAAAATGCACTTTTAACATCCATTTGAAATAACTTAAAGTTCATGTGAGATGTAGAAGCTAGTAAAATGTGAATAGCCTCTAATCTAGCAACCAGAGCATAGGATTCCTCAAAGTCTATTCCTTCTTCTTGTGAGTATCCTTTTGCCACAAGCCTAACTTTATTTCTCGCCACAAGCCTAGATTTGACTTTCATCTAGTTTGTTCTTAAAGACCCATTTTGTGCCAATGACAGTACAGTCTTTTGATCTTGGAACAAGATGCCAAACTTGGTTTCTTTCAAATTGATTTAGCTCTTCTTGCATTGCAATAACCCAGTTTTCATCATTAAGAGCTTGATCAATAGTGGCTGGTTCAATTTTTGACACAAAAGCATATTGTCTACAAATATTTTATTTTGAATTTCTAGTTTTTACTCCTTCATAGATATTTCCAATAACTTGCTCAATTGGATGGTCATTTTTGAATTTTAAGTCAGTTGGTGATTTGTAGAAAACATTAGCTTCACTTACCTTTTTATCCATGGATTCTTCTTGCTTTTCCGCATGCAGTTTTTCAAGATTACTTGTGACATCATCTGCATCACTTAAATCATCTTCTCTTTTGGAGCATGGATTGAATTCATTAAAAATAACATGTATTGACTCCTCTACAACTTGGTTCTTTTTATTGAAGACTCTATATGCTTTGCTATTTGATGAATAACCAAAGAATATTGTCTCATCACTCTTGGCATCTAGTTTTCCCAAGTTGATTTTACCATTGTTCAAAACATAACATGTGCAACCAAAAGCATGAAAATATGAATATTTAGTTTTCTACCTTTCCATAGCTCATATGGGGTCTTTTTCAAGATTGCTCTAATGGTTACACGATTTAGGACATGACATGCTGTACTTACAGCTTCGCCCCAAAATCTCTTTGATAATTTACTCTCATTTAGCATAGTTTTAGTCATCTCTTGTATAGGCCTATTTTTTCTTTCAACTACTCCATTTTGTTGTGGAGTTCTTGGTGCAGAAAATGTGTGGTGAATTCTTTTTTCATTACATAATTCTGTGAATTGTTTATTTTCAAACTCACAACCATGATCACTTCTAATGGTCATAATAGTACTTTATTTTTCATTTTGCAAACATAGAGAAAGCTTCATCTTTGCTAGCTAAGAGAATTACCCATGTGAATATTGAAAAATCATCAACTATTACAAATACATACTTCTTTCCACCAATGGTTAAGATATTGGATAACCCATATAGATCAATGTGTAGCAATTCAAGTGGCCTAGTGGTGGAAATCTCCTTTTTGGAGGAAAAAAGTATTTTAGGTTGTTTTGACAGTTGACATGCCTTACAAATTTTATCTTTGTCATATTTCAATTTTGGCAACCCTTCTACTAAACTCTTTTTTCATAAGGTCTTGATGTTTGACATGTTTATATACCCAAGCCTCTTATGCCACACCCATGGATCATTTTCAATGGCCATTAGACATTGACCATCTAGCTCGTCAAGTGAAACCAAATATATATTTCTATATCTTTTTCCACTAAACATGATATGTTTTCCATCAAATACATTGCATATAGATGATTCAAACACAACCTTGTACCCTTTGTCACATAATTGGCTAATACTCATCAAATTGTGCTTGAGTCATTCAACAAATAATACATCTTCCATACATGCATTAGAAATACTATAAATGTTTCCTTTACCTTTGATTTTATCTTTATCGTTATTTTCAAAAGCAACAGTTCCATCGTTGCAAGGCTTGAGTTTATGAAACAAACTTCTTTCTCCGATCATATGCCTTGAGCAACCACTATCCATGAACCAAACGTTGTTTGCCTTTGCCTTGAAACATACCTGAAAAAATGAGCAAATAGAGCTTATCTCTTTGGTACCTATTTTATGGGTCCATTTGGGTTAGTAAACTGGTTTAATCTTTGTTGTTTTATTCTTGAAAGCCCAAATCTGGTGTTTCTTGGAACCCAAACTAATTTTGCACCATGGGCATATAGTTTCTTAAAGTTACATTGATAAATTTTGTGACCCATCTTGTTGTAAAAGTTACAGGCCATTGGTAATCTAGGAGTACATCTCCAAGTATGTTGTCATTCAAAAGTTGGCCTTCTAGTCCAAATAACTTGCTTCCCTTTTGGTTTGTAAATGGGAGTAGCTTTAGCTTGATTTTTTCCAAGTTTTGGAACATTTGATTTGCTGCTTTCTCCTTGCTCAAATATGGAGTATCCAAGACCTCTTCTATTGTTTTGAGAGGTCATGTTCAGAAACATTTTCACACTCTCTCCTGGATTAGAGAACTTAGTTAATGATTCATTTAATAATTCATTCTTCTTTTTCAATTTCTCAACTTCTTTCAATAGTAATTCATTTTCTTCTTTCAGTTTTGTTGTTCTTTCTACTAGTTTTCCATTTACAATAATAATGGAATTACATTGTTGTTTCTTCAATGATAATTTATTTCCTAGTTTTTTGATTTCCTCGTATAATGAATCATACGCTTGTTGTAATTCCTCTAATTCAGCACATTTGAGACACTCCTGTATAGAAGAATGAATAGATTGAGAATAATCAAGTTTGGAAGTTACCTCTTCATTACTTGTACATTTTGTTGAGGTGCTTTGTTCTTCCAAAACTTTTGTTGTGTTTAAATACAACAAAGTTTTTTCTTGCTCAATTCGCGCCATGCAGCATATTCTTGCGTAATTTGTTGCTTCAAGATCATCATTTGAGGAGCTACTTGTTGATGAAGTTTCTTCATTCACGTACATTCCTCTTCCCTTAGGCTTTTGGAATTTTCGTCTTTCCTATATTTCCTTCTTTTCGTGACGTTCCTTTGCTTTGGTTTCCTCAGGCGTGGGGCATTGAGCTTGCATATGTCCCATACCGCCACACCGAAAATATTTCGTTGCCTCCTTCTTTTTCTCCCTAGAATTTCTTTCTTTAAAACTTTTGAAATTTCTTCCTTTCCTTACAAACTTTCTAAATCGTCTTGTAAGTAAGGCAATCTCCTCATCGTCGTTTTGTGAGGATGAGGTGGAGACGTCCGAATCTTGTGCGTCTTTTAATTCAATTGTTCTCTTTCCTTTGTGGTGATCTTCATTTCTTTTCTTAATTAACTCATGTGACATTAACGAGCTAATGAGGTCTTCTAGCTTCAATGTGTTTAGGTCCTTGGCTTCTTCTATTGCAGTGATCTTTGAAGTCCATAATTCCAGTAGGGCTCTTAGAATGTTCATAACTTGTTCAGATTCTGAGATAGCTTTTCCAAGGCCTTTCAAAGCGTTAGTAATTTTTGAAAATCTAGCAAACATTTCAGAAATATTCTCAGTGTCCAACATTTTGAAACTTTCTAATTCTCTAATCAAAATGTTTCTTCTTGTCCCTTGGACCTAAGAGGTTCCCTCATAGATAGATGTTAATGTATCCCATATTTCTTTGGCAGTCAAACAAGAGGATAATCTATTATATTCAGAGGTGGTAAGAGCACAAAATAATGAGTTCATAGCCTTAGCGTTGCTCTTAATAATTTTTACTTCCTCATCGGTCTATTTGGAAGCTCTTTCATCAATTGGCAAGGTCTCACCGTCTTGGATTACAATTCAAGAGTCCATATCTGTAGCCATGATGAGTTGTTTCATACGTAGCTTCCAATAGCCAAAATTGTTCCCATCAAACAATGGTGGCCGAGTAAAAGATTGGCCTTCGAAAAATGCGGGAACGGAAGTAGATTGGTTTGCCATTATATAAAAGATCTCTTTGATAAAACTCAAAGACCTACTTTGATACCACTTGTTGGTCCCGAGTTTATGACAATTACCCAAGAGGGGAGGGCTAAATTGGGTATTTAAAAAATCTTTCGATTAAACAAAAAATGTTCTCCGGTTTAGTTCAATCCCCTTCAATGAAATAAAAAGGAGAGCAGCAAGATAATAAGAGCAAAAATATAAATCAATGGACAGAGTTTTATAGTGGTTCGGGTAACCTTCCCTACTCCACTCTTCCAAGCTCACACCCCTTGTGGCTTGGGTTTCACTATGAATTTTACAAATACAACTAGAGCCTCTGCTCTCTTCTGGATTCCAGCTTTAGGGGGCATAAACAACACACAACACAAGTAGGTGACGAGTTCCACTCCAGTCACATACTATTTTGCTTACACTTGATCTTAGTCACCAACACTAAATCAAGTTCAATACAATAGGAAAAATAATAAAGAAAGTTTCTACACGTTACTGTTGTGTAGAGGCAGATTTAGCACGGAGAAAAACTTATGAAGAAGACTGAAAGGTTCAGCAAGTAGCTCTTGGTAGGTTGAATGCAAAGTTCTTCTTTTAAATGTTGCCTTGATCACTTAATGCTCTTAGAAATAGGAGTTGTGCTCAATCAATGAATTTTCAGCTAACATCATGTATTATTGAATGCCTTATATAAATGATGAGGGTATTCGAACGTTTGGAAGTAAGTGGCGCGCATTTAATGTGCCAACATTCGAAAAATTTCCGACCGTTGCGACCCAAGTCGTGGGTGGAGTCGACTTCGAGTGAGACTTCCCCCAAGTCGCAGAATGGAGTCGACTTCGTGTGCGACTTTAGCTTTCACCAAATACTTTATGTTCCACTTTAGGTTGACTTGGTCCTGGACTTGACCCAAGTCACAAGTGAAGTCGACTTCGGGTGCGACTTTACTTTTTGTGCTTGCTTGATGAACTTGAAATCCTTGGAAATGACCTTGGTCGCTTGATTTTCTTCATATTAATTGTTCTTCCATTTATTTATATCTCTTGGAACTCAGTATGATCATCCTTGCTTGAAAACTTTAAGCTCTAGATCTCGAAATCTTGAATACTTGAATCTTGGAGTTCATGAAAATGTCCAAATGAATATTTCTTGATCCAAATTGAATTATTCATGTAGAACTGCTTGTTTTGGACTTCATTTGATCCAAGTTGAATGTTTGGGTCGACTTGGTCTTCAACTTCACTCAAGTCGTAAGTCAAGTCGACTTGGGCTACAACTTTGCTCTTCAAATTCTGTACAGGTCAGTTGAAGTCAATGCTGGAGTCGACTTGATCTGCGACTTCACCCAAGTCGCATGTGGAGTTGACTTCGTTTGTGACTTCAGTAGCTCTTGCTCCCAATTTCAACGCTGGACATAAAAACGCGTTTGAAGTGGATGCTGGAGTCGACTTGGGGATCGACTTGGCCTAAGTCGATGCCTAAGTCGACTTGCAAATCAACTTGACCTGTCATGCTTCATTTTCTTCATTTTTATATCCTTTAAATATTTCACCAAACATATTAGTAGCCAAAACTTACTCAAATTGATTTGTTAATCATCAAAACACAGGCTTAGCTTATTTTGCCTTTGATTTCAACACTTGTTTCCAATAGCTAGCTTCTATCCAAAGATGTTATGTTTTAAAATAATGCATCACATTGTTTATGATATACTCTTGACGAGTATAAGAAACATGTTTTTATTATATACCCTCGAGTGGATATAATATGACTTTATAAGTTATTTTAAATGAAAATGAATTGTCTAAAAATCTTATAGCTTGCTTATTGAGTTTCGACTCATGATTTTATTTTTCAAACCCTAAAGACAGGCGAAAGGAAGCAATGAGCATGAAACACAGGTGGAGCCTCAAGGATAAATGAAATTCTACGAGTTACCTGTGTATGAACTTATGGATTGAATAGTTGTATGATGATAATTAAATATTTATCTTAATGATTGTATAAGAATCATGTTATGTTTTATGACTATGGATGACAAAAAAAATTTATGGTCAAAGGATATGGTATGAATTATCATGTTATGATTAAGTATGGATTTTATGATAGCATATGTGTATTTCTCAAAAGGTTTAATGACCTAAAAAAGTATTTGATCGAAATTTGAATGTATGAAATGATATAAACTCCTAGGAGTTAGGATTAAGTAGATAAATATCCAATAAAGCCGCCTGTGACAAAGCAACAATCATGATTACATTTACCAATCAATAAGGTCTTAGAGTAAGGTTGTGACGTTCGGGTTGGGGCGCCACAGATCACTAGCTTCAATTGTCTTTTATTTTCAAACTTGAGGCCAACATGTAGATATGGGTCTTTTTGCTCGAAATATGGATCATATTGATGCGAAGTCACTTTCCCATCATAGTCTTCGTGCACTTTATTGAATGAGTCATCACTATCTGTACTATCATAGCCTTCACCTTTGTTCTTATCATGCATTGTGTTGTCCACATTTTCCGTTGGTATTCCATCTACGGTTTCATCACACTGACTTTGCATAACTGTTCCAAACCACTTAAGTCACTCACCATGTCAGTTGCTGACGTTTTCTTCTATGATAAAATCTTCATTTTCTGCATTTGTGTTTGTTGCACTTCCTCTGACATTCTTCTCAAGATCATTCGCCACATTAGAAGTTTACCCATCCTCAATTACCTCTTCTTTGATAAATACATTCAAGCAGCTTCTGGACTTTTTTTAACTCCTTTCATGCATTTGTTCTAAGACCCATTGCTGTAAAACCCTGACCCACATAGGATTCATGTATATGCATTTGACACACAAATATGATTCATGTATGATTTGATTGAATTATGAATGATTTATTTGCAATTTTGATGAATTATTGCAATTGGGTCAGTGGTTATGAATGATGATTAAATCCATCATTATAAGTCGATATGGGTTAATATAATTAAAATGGACTAATGAGAATTCAAAAGTATTAAGGCGTTATGAATAATTAATTTAATTTCTATAATGTGATTAATAGAAATTAGAAGGCTAATTACAGAGTTAAGTTGAAAAAATGCTAGGAAATCTATAACTTGGCGTCTGTAAGGCGGATTAAGATGAAAATTGACAAGGAAACACATAATTTTGTGCTTAATCTTATGGAAAGGTTGGATTATGAAAATTTTGATGAAATTAGAGTGATAATTGATCATTTCCGTCCAAAATCCAAAGATAACTTCAAATGATCATAACTTGAGATAGAAAAGTCGGATTGAGACGAAATTTGAAATGAATGGTTTAAATTATTAGACAAAGGATATGAAAGGATTTGATCAAGCTATTTATGATGAGATTATGCTTGCACGAAAATAGGTGTACACCTTTGACTTTTTGCATCCTTAAAGAAGCTTGCATTTATGTTAAGGTTAAAGTAATTATTATATAATTAATGGCAAAAATGAGGTTTCAAAAGGAGGTAATTAGAAATGGATTTTATGAATTTCCTAAAATGACAAAATCCATGAAAAATCTCCTGCATTAATGTTGGAATTAAGGAGCTAATGGCTAGCTTAAGGGAGGCGCATGGAGGTAGCATACAGTGGATGACCATGAGCTCCAAAAGTGGATTTTTTGTAATTTTTTTATATAAAATCCATACCGAAGATAGCTAGGGAATCAAGGTTAATAAATGAGTAATTAAATTGAGTGGAAAATTATGGCCAAAGATGTCAAAATCAAGGCCATATGGACGTGATCTCAAGTGGATAGCAATGGAGGCTACAAGAGAGGTGGACGTTCAAGGGCAATTGCTGATTTTTTGTGAATTTTTTATTATTACTAAATGGACCCCTAAGTAAGCTATGATCTAGGGTAATTAAATATTTATTAATTAAAGCTGTATTTTGTGAAAAAAATGTAAAAAGGCTGCTGCAATTGGACGTTGATGTGTGGACAGATTTTTGGCCATCAATGACATGGATTTTTGATGGATTTTACATAGATAATTATCTAATTTACTTGGAGCATAATGTGCCATGTCAACAATGGTATAAACATGTATTTAATTACTCTTGAAATGATGTGGCAAGTGGGGCCACAAAGCTTGAAAAATCCAGCCATACATAAGAGTGGAAGACCACATGTATGAGGTGTTTTGAGAAAAAAAATTTCAAGGAGCAAAGCCCTTAAACTAGAAGCTGTGCACGTCCCATTTTTCTGCAAGAAAAAGGGTGAGAAAAAGGAGAGAAAAAGAAAAAGGGAAAGGAAGCAAGGGAAACAAGTTAGAGAAGTTGAGTTCAAGTGTGATTTAATACAAGTAAGTTTCTCTTGAGTTTCGAATCATTTAAATTTAATTTTTCTACCTCAATTTATGAGTCATGAATATGATTCATAATGAACCCTTAAAGGATGATTCATAATTCCCTTAATTAGGATATTGAATGAAGATTGAATGACAAGTATGAAATCAAGGGTTCAAGAGGAAGAAAATGGAGTTTAGGGTTGAATATGAGTGTTAAACCTAGCTGAAATTTTCTTAAACTCACATGCGATGTTATTGTTTTGATTTTTTTATTATTATTATATGATAATTCATGATTAAATAAATGATATATGTTGATTTGAGCACAAGTTATGAATTTTAGAAAGGATGAGAATTAGTGTTACACATATGACCCGATTTCCATGTTTCTATGTTAAAAATGATACATGAATTAACATAAATGATTTATGGATGATTAAGAGGGTAAAATACCATAAACCTAAGGTACTTTGGATGTTCAAAATGGTTTAGAAAATATTACCGTAAATATGATTTTAGGGGCACACATAGAGACGCCCAAAGTGAGGGCAAGAAGGGTACCCTATATGCATGTGAAGTTGCTATTTTATAAGCAACCAATATATGAACTTTAAAAATGTGATAATACCGTAAATTTGGGTTAAGAAAAGTATGATTAGTTTCTGAAATTTAGAGATTAAAAGTCTGTTTTGATTTAAGTATCAAAAGGGACATTTAAAGAGTATAAAACGAGTCCCAAAGTTGCTGTTTTAGAACCCTATGATTAGTGGATTAAAAATTCCATAAAAATATACTAAATGAAGTGTTAATTAAGTAGTTTAATCATGCTAAATTAGAGAGCAAGTTACTGATTTGAAAATTTTAAAGAAACACATGATTTGTGTAGTGAAATGGACATGTATGGAGAGATAGACATGAGTAAATGATAAATGGATTATGTGAATTGTTAAAATGAAAAAATACATGAAAATATGATGAAATAAGTGTATTATGTTTCTATTTTTTTAAATAATGATAATCTCAAAATTTGAGATTAATATATGAGGTTTAGGACGTCAACTAAGTGCTTAAGAATGAGCACAATGTGCGAATTATGAAAAATATGTGAAAAATGATAAGTGGGAATAATAAACCTCCATATGGTGATTAATGAATGTGTTATGATATATATGAATGTCACCCTAAATATGGGTATTGAACATGTGATGTGATGAATGGTATCATGCATAAGTTATGTTGTGTATGTACACCCGACTTGGAATTCAAGTGGGTTGTGAATATTAATGAAAATGGGTTGGAAAACTAAATTGAATGCAATAAAATGAAAAATATATGAATGTTATGTCATTCTTACATGTATAGGCAAAGACAAATAAAAGGTTAACCTGAAAAGCTGACGTGACCAAGGTAAGCAAGTCAATTTCTAACTGATTTTTGTTTCTCAAATTATTCTAAAATAATTACAAATGATATTATAACTGTTTCCATTGGTTTAGCAAATGATATTTGAATTTATTTCTAAAATATTTAAGGATGGTCATTCCTTAGTTCAATATATGTTAAAATGATTCTTTTATTTGTGAACTGATTTGCATAACTGCTTTAATTAAATGTTTATGAAAAATATTGATTTATGAATTCACGAAAGAAAAATCATGCAAGCATGTCAAGAATGGTTAAAGTGCACAAAGCATGAGGTCCACCTGAAAGGTATAAGTAGACCGATTGTCCCCCTTTGACGTGACCAAGTCGCTAAGATAAGCCAAGGGCCGGCGGTGCCCTCCCTGAGATGGGAGAAGATGGAGACGGATAGTTGTCTAGCTAGCTTCTATCCTATGATGTCATGATACATTGCATTGCATTGTCATGATATACCCATGGCGGGTATAAGGATTATATTTTCATGATATACCCTCGAGAGGGTATAATGTTGCTTTCGAAGATGTTTTAAACGAAAAGGTTTCTGCTCTGCAGGTAGTTGATAACTTGCTAAGTGTCTCCTACCAAATTGAGAGAAATGATTTTAAAAAATGTTTCCTTCAAAATGAGTTGCCTAAAAAATATTCAGCTTGCTTATTTAGTTCACAACTCACGTTTTATTTTTCAAACTCATAGACAGGTGAAAGAATGAAGAGGACAAAGGAGAAAAAACTTGAGCATGGAAGACTGTAAAACTTGATGAATTTTAATATGTGCCACTTATGGCAAATGGTTGTAAAATGACTTTGTATTTGTTATCCTGATGATCATATGTGATCTATTTTATGACTTGTGTTTTATGAACAAGTATCAATGAATGCTGAGCATGTTATGAATTTTTATGATTACATATGATATAGCATATGTATATCAGGGCAAAGATGGCTTAAATGAGCACTTAATGGAAAATAACATAAAATTAACTCTTAAGGAATAATAGTTAAATGGATAAATATCCATAAATCCCACCGTGTGACAGGGCAACAATCCTGATCACGTTTACCAGTCAATAACGATTCCGGAGTAAGGCTCAGGATGTGACGCTCGGGTTGGGGGCACCACACATTGCACTCCTGCTTTCGGTGTAACCCACACATCCATGCACTCATCGTGTATGGCTTCTTGGAGACACTTGCATAGTACATCATCGTCTAATATCAAAACTTTCTTCTTGCTTCCACACCAGAAGTCCAATTGAACACCAAAAATTCCTGTTTCTATTGTTATCTGTTCTTGCATCCTATATAGATTATAGGTCTCTACTTCAACTCTACCAACACCAAAATCTCCAACAAAGTATACTTCACATCCCTCCTCTACATTATATACAAATCTACCCCCATAGTGCTACCATAACATCACATCAACCTCAATTGTCTTCCTACTTATAAGAATCCCCAATTGCAGTTAAAATTAAGCAACATCCATCACAAATTCATATTAAACATGTGAGCAATTCATTACACAAATAAGATCTTGCCAAAATGAATTTAGATTTTCAATACAATTTGAGGTAATGAAATGAATTTGACATGACGACAAGCACTAGGGCATGTAGTCTTACTGTTTTGACTAGGTTTGCAACTCATTGCCCATGCATAACCATTCAACAACCATAAATCAGCAGCAAATAAAAAAGATAGATGGTTAAATGCATAAGTTTCCAACAACTGCTCAATATTTTTAAACCTTTCAAGTAGAACATGAATGTACAAAGCAAAATAAATAGATATCAAAATAGTTGAATGCATTCTCTCAAAAGCAAAGTTAAATGCATAAGTTTACAACAACAGTAGGAAAGGCAGGTAATCGTACAAATTAATAGAATTGTTTCTGGATGTCGAACATTTATATAATTCATCCTAAAACCATCTCTCTCTTCATATAAATGAGCCATGTCTAAAATTAAAATAAATTTTTTCCCATAATAGTTATATTTATACCCATTTATTCCTTATTCATTTATCTATCTATTTAATACATTGTTTTACGATAGCTACAATTCTAAAATAATTGTAGAGAATATAACATCTGCAATTATATTTGAAAATCTCAACCTTTTTAAGGTAGTCATTGGCCACGTACAACCATTAAATAACCATAAACCGACAGCAAATAAAGAACATAGATAGTTAAATGCATAAGTTTCCAGCAATTGCTCACCAATTTTAAACCATTCATGTAGATTGAGAATGTACAAAGCAAAATAATTAGATCCGATAGCAAATAAAGAAGATATATAGTTGAAAGCATAAGTTTCCCAACTGCTCACCAATTTTAAACTATTTAAGTAGATTAAGAATGTACAAATCAAAATAATTAGATATCAAAATAGATATTGATTTTAAAACTCGAACTATCTACACATTACACATTTTACTGGGTGCTTTATTTAAAAAATATCCTCTCAAAAATTTATGCACTTTATGTTATTTACTTGGTTATGTATAATTAAGAGCAACTACTGAATTTTGTTCAAATGGATGTACACACATTCTATGAATATGGCACAACTGTTATCCCATAATGATGGAAAGTATTTCCCTGCTCAACTATGGAAACCACTATCGATTCTAACATTACCTCTAATTCTGTTTCTAAATATCTACTCACATTGAATAACAAGTCCAACATCATTTTATAGCAGCATACATAGCAAAGCTTGACATTTTAAATTACATGGGACCACCTCCCCCTATATCACGACAAATAATACCTCATACAACTTACATCTTAAAGAAAAACAATTTTTTTATATATGGGTCCATCGCCCCCGCGATGTTGCGTCCCGATAAACAAGACCAGTAAATGAGCATACCCCATAAGCACCTAATTCATATGGGAAACGTCATAGAGTTCACCATCCATTCAATCACATGCACAAAGGGATAAAGTTGCCTATATAAATTTAATTTTCATATGAACTCACCTATCCCCATCCTTCTCAACTCAAATAGTGAAATCCATTGAATGGGTTTTAGCTATCGGAATCTCTCTTTCACACACGAAAGGAGAGGATAGGTTTCTACCGTTTGACTCTCGATTTGAAGATTTGATGTCGGACGTAAGATGGACAATGGATGTAGTGTTGTTTTCGATCCAAAGATTTGGCCGTCGGATGTTGTTTGATTTGGGAATGTCGAGTGTATAAGTGAGGTAGGGTTTGAATTTGGGGATTTTGGCCTTATGAGTTTTAATTCGGGTCGGGTGTTTTGGCCTCTAGTTTTCTTTACTTGGATGGATATTTTCATCATTAGAAGCGGCATGACGCAGCTCTGTTGACGTCGTGAGGGGACAACGGGTAAAATGAAAATGTTGAAACTTGGTAGGGTTTAAAATGCTAATACGTAAACTTTGGAGTTTAAAATGCCAATATGCAAAGTTACAGGGTCTATCGAAAAAATTTCTCACCCACTTGTTCTAACGGTAGATCTCCTCTTACGCTCCTTCATTGCCTTCAATGCCACTTGCCCTTCGGCTCGCCAATCCTCTATAATTCAATGCTCTAATAGGTCTCAATTCATACGGGGTCCTACAATCCAACCTTCTTTTAGAAGCAACCTGGGCCTCCAGGTTGAATTTCAGGAATTGAACCTAGATGTTTGGGCAAACTCCCATGTAGCATCTTTGATCAGCAATCCCTCCCAGAGGATTCTGAATTCCATCCTAGCACCTCAACTATGGACTTAGGTCATTGCTATTGATCTGTTGGCTACTGCTCTATCCTCCATCATGGCCGGTAAGGATGTGTGTGCCTCTAGCAACGCCCACTTAGGTTTTAGCAGAGATGTCTGGAAGATGAGGCAGATGTGAGCTTCCTCTAGCAAATGGAGATTGTAAGCTACTTGCACGATGTTTTCCAAGACTTGGATGGCTTGAAATAGTGTGGGTAGAGTTTGTCCTTCCCCCTCTATCATAGGGGGAATAGTCGCCGGAGTTGCAGCTTAACGTAAGCTCGCGCCCCAATGGGGTACTGCGTCTCCCTCCTATGCCGGTCATGTTGTTATTTCATTTGTTTCTAGCAGGATGGAGGTTTTATTGAGCCTCGTAATAACCTAATCATGATGCTAAAGGTTGTAATTAACCTTGCCCATTTCCAAGCTCCTTGCCTCATAGAGGGTTATCACCAATGGTACCTCGTGGTAGAGGACCTAGAACAGCGACTTATTGATGGACGAGTGAAAGATCGTGTTAAATTAGAATTCAGCCCGTGGTAGCCATCTCACCTATTCCAGACAATGGTTCACTGCTTCCAATTGCCCGTCTATTTGTGAATAGTAGGTCGCGCTCACATGTAGGTCAATGCCATGTGCTTGGAAAACTCTTTCCAAAATATGTTCATAAAAATTGGGTCTTTGTTTGACATGATGGAGGAGGAGAAACCATGTAGTCGAACGATGTTGGCAGGATAAAGAAAAATTACACGGAGAAACAAGAGGCAAGATTTACGTGGTTTGGTTACTTTACTCCATTGAGGTAACCCATACAATCATACTTTGGATTACCATTTATACTATATATAATGTTTACATGATACGCAACATTTACGACCATATTTATTCAAGGCATGGGCAGTCATAATTCACATTTACTCAACAATATGGCTGCACACCAATTTGCTGTCAACACTTCCTCTCAAGTTGCGGAATAAATATCAACGATACCCATTTTCTTCAATATTTGATCAAAGTTGCTTTTTGGTAGAGCTTTAGTGAGGATTTCTGCCAGCTGGTCCTGACTTTTGACATGTAGCATTTCAATAATTTTTCTTGGACTTTGTTTTTAATCGCACGTAGTGACAATCAACTTCTTTCATGGAACACTGGATTCGATGCTATGTGTATGACAACTTGATTATCACAAAATAGCTTTATTAGTTTCTACAAATTGAAACCCAATTTTTGTAATACTGATTTCACCTAGATTAATTCATTTATAGGAGAAGACATAACTTTGTAATCTGCTTCCATACTTGATCTAGCCACAATATTTTGCTTCTTGCTTTTCTAGGTTATAATTTTCCCCTAACAAATGTATAGTAATCTATCTTGGACTTTCTATCTTTTGGTTTTCCTACCCGATTTGCATCTACATATCCAAGAATCTCAACATGAATTAAGATATTAGTAATTTAGTATGACTAATTCGTTTCATCTAGATTTCATTTCTTAGAGAAGATTTTAAATAATGAATAATTCAATCCATAATTTTCATATATTCCATAGTAGGAGAATGCATAAATTGACAAATAAAACTAATAACATATGTACTATCTAATCTGGTGACTGTAAGATATATGAGTTGTCTAACAAGCCTTTGAAATATTCAAGGATTTTTTAACAGGTAGCATAATCTATGGGGGTATCAATTGGTTTAACATCCAATTTTCCAGTTTCTCTGAGCATAAACCTTCTCCTCTCCCACTGTGGTTGCCATGTTGGAATTTCTGGACATACATATATTATTTATATATATGTGCTATCATAAATTAATGGTCCAAATCATAAAAGTGATCTTATAAGGATTTATGGACCTAAATCATTTAATAAAGCATGGATCTCCTATGCGTAGAAACCATATAGCCTAAATTCCAATTTCTAGTTTTATGATGGACTAAATTGGAAATAGGAAACTAGGCTTCCTATAAAATGGGTTGTGGTCCCCGAGTTATGCACCGGTTGGTTTTCTCTCTGCCATCCATCAGTAGAAAGGAAGAGGAGCAACACTCTCCCATAATCCTGAGTGCACTAACTTGGAAGACCCAAAGCCAAAGATCATTAGCATCCATGGATTCAGGTACGCTTCCGCTTATGGTTTTAATTTCTTGATGATCTAGCATGAGATAGATCCTGCATTGATTTATGGATTTAAATCAATGGTTGTTTTCTAACAAGTTGTATCAGAGCCCTAATCTTCATGTTAGATTATTAAGAAAATTTTTCAGATTATGAAACCATGTATGCTTTTTGAGTGCATGTAAAGGATTTATAGAAAATCGAAAACCTAGTTACGGCTGCCACAGTTCATCTGGAATTTAAAAAAAAAAAAAAAAAAAAACTGTTTCACCGGATTTGGGTTTTACCGCCTGGATTTACGCCGGATGCCATGTTTTTTTTTTCGCCGCTGCTCCACTGAACGCTGATCGCCGTTTCCCTGGCCGCCGGATCTGGGTTTCTTTCGCTGCCGGTATTGTGACCGCCGAGATTGGGTTTGCCGCTGGGATGCCAGATCTGGGTTGCGGTTGGCGTTGCGGTGCATGGACTGGCGCATTTGACGTGCGACTTCCCTGAGATGCTGCACGCGAACGAGCAAGAGTACGCTCCCTTGAAGCCGCGAAACTACTGGTGGTTGATGAAAGGGACGAAAACCAAAAGCAAAATGACAGAATCTGAAATCATGCTTTATCGTTTTCCTCTTTCCTTTATAATAAACAAACGATAGTAGTGGTTGATGAAAGGGACGAAAACCAGAAGGGACGAAAGCCATCTTTGTTTAATAATAAAATCAAACCAATAGCATTGTTGGATTCAGAAACCCATCTGGTCGTGGACGCTGGTCGTCGGGTTTCTGTTTTCCGCGGGCGAACGGCAGCGGCTCCTGCTGGCGGGCGAGCAGCAGCGATCCGGCAGGGGGCGATCCGGCAGGGGCGACAATCCGACGGCAGACGAGCAGCCGGCAGCAGCGTCCGGGCTAGCCGCGAACAGCAGCGGCAGCGGTTGTTGCTGGCGACAGCGGCTTGGCCAGTGGGTTCGGCTGCAAGGCAGCACGGTGTGCGGCGGCATAGGGGCAGTGGGGTGGGCTGTGTAGGCTGCGGCGGCATAGGGGCAGTTGTGTAGGCTGCGGCGGCATAGGGGCAGTGGAGTGGGTTGTGTAGGCTGCGGCGGCATGGGGAAATGGTAGCTAAGGTTAGGGTTTTTTATTTTTAAGGGAGGAGATGAACTTTTACAGAAAACCCCCTGGCTAGATAAATTGCATAAAACCCCTTTGCAGAAATTTGCAAACTGCCCCCTTTGTAGAAATTACAAACAGGCCACAGAAATTTTCGATCTGGGCCAGGCTTGAGCCCAGTTCATCAGGCCCATAGCTAAACTCCTCCTTTATACCTGGGCGGGCCTGTGAAACGGGCCCAGGTGGAAACAGCCCAGTTCAAGCAGGCCCAGAATCAGCCCAGTAAGCTAAGCCCACTTGTGTCTGGACGGGCTTGTTTTCAAGCCCAGGTAGAGTCAGCCCAGATCTAAAAGCCCAGCCCATTCAGTTAAGCCCGTTTCAGCCCACCCACAGTACAGCCCACCAGAAAAGGACACGTGGCAGCCCAATAACCGTCCAAATTAATATTTACATATCTGATGATCCCTTTATCTGATTTGGACGATCCAATAGTGATTTTCTATATTTTTGGGCATTCTGGATTGAATGGAAGGGTCAGATTAACCTAAATAGGTCCAGAAATATTATTTTTGTGAAATTAACATATATGCATGCAAATGTTTGAATTACAATTAATTCATGTGGTTAGTTTATGAATGTTTAGAAAGCAAATTATGTATAAATGCATATGTTTATAATTTATTGCTTTCTATTAAGATTTTAAATTAACCAATTGTCATGCAAAATTTTATTTTTGGATCTTTTGGAATTAAAATTTCAAATAATGGTATAAATATTCTTTATGAATGTCTGATATTTTAAAATAAATTAATTGAAACAACATGCTGCCAAAGTAGCCTCTATTGTGTAGGTTAATTTATTTTTGAAATATTAAGATGATTGTATGATGTAATTCATGCGAATTTTTAATCGGCCCAAAGGAAGGTTAATTTTTGGCCGAATTATATTCACACATGTGGTAATAAACATGTGATAATTATTTGGTTTTCCATGTGAATAATAAGTCGGTCCAAAGAAAGGCTTATTATTTGACAGGATTTTATTATCAATATTTGATTACTACAACAAGAGTACCATTTACAAGTTAATATTTCTGTCCAAAGACTAAATATTAATGTTGTGCTAGGTATCTTGTGATGGGTCTTGCCATTATTTGAATTTTTACTAAAGTTTTATGTTTGGAACTCAGAAATAAGTTCAATATTTTGGATTTTTTATTAAATTCAAATAATGGTACAAGTATTTTTATGGATGTCTAATGTTTTAAAATAAATTGATTGCAACAACATGCTACCAAAGTAGCCTCTCTTGTGTAAGTTAATTTATTTTTAAGACATTAAGATAATTGTGTGTATGTAATTCATGCGAATATTCATCGGCCCAAAGGAAGATTAATATTTGGCCGAATTGCGTACACACTTATGGTAATAAATATACAACAATTATTTGGTACTCCATGTGAATAACAAGTCGGTCCAAAGAAAGGCTTGTTATTTGACAGGATTTTATTGTTAAATATTTAATTACTACACAAAAATATTGTGGATATGTAATTAATGCGGATATTATTCGGCCCAAAGGAAGATTAATATTTGGCCGGATTACATAGACACATGCGGTGATAAATATGTGATAATTATTAGGCATTCCATGTGAACAATAGTCGGTCCAAAGAAAGGCTTATTGTTTGACAGGACTTTATTATCAATATTTGATCACTGCACCAAGAGTACCACTTACAAATTAATACTTTTGTCCAAAGACTAAGTATTAATGTTGTACTAGGTATCTTGTGATGGGCCCTACCATTATTTGAATTGCTAAAGTTCTGTATAAAAGTTATGTGAACATATTGTTTTGTTCAAATTTTGGTTAATTTATCTGTTTGTGCCATATCTGCCAATATTTGTTTTATTTTCATGTTCAAGTAATGAAAATAAAATATTATGATCATTCTAGGCATTATGAATCTAAACCATGCACTAAGGATTGAACGATTCACTACTCTTGTGGTTAAAAGTTCCAATAAGGAAAAATGGAACTTTAATAAGTGAGATTGTTAAAATTGCATGTGTTTTATGATTATAAAGTATAAAATTTTGAAAACTTTCAAGGGGGTATCATGTCCAAAAGGGTAACTAATGCCAAAATTTATATTCAGAAAATTCTAAAGTATTGCTAAAGGTAATAAAGCTGAAACAAGTACGATTCGTTCGAACTTGATTTCAATAAGGTATAAAGTTAAAGGAAATATAACGGAGTACTTATCTCTTCTTACTTTGAAACTAAAGGCACTAAGGATAAAGCGGATTTGCTTGTGCATTTAGTTTTGATTCTCCTAAACACAATTTGGTCAGTTTAAAGTTAATTATAACTGACAAAAGGATAAATGATCTCTTGATGAGTTTATTTTTTATTATGTGCAAAAGGAGAATAAATTAAAGTAAGAATATACTAAAAGTATTCACTTGGCAAGTACCTTTAAGGACATGAAAAATGATAAATAAACTATGGATGGTCCAATACAAATTTGGTTATTACTTTTGACAGGTTCTTGGACACATAGAGGAGAATTGTACTAATAATGGGTACATTTTTCACTTTGGTTTGTTCAGTATTAATTTAGCCTTAGACCCAAGACACATTTTTTTTTTATGAATAGATTTGGTATTGCTATTCATGTAAGGATGTCTATGTGAGGTTACTTGAGTTGCTAAAAGGCCAAATGATGATGAAAGATTCATCGATGGAGGCGATAGCAAATCAAATACTATTGAGGCTATATGGTCATTTAAGTTATTATTATTGTTAAAAACTAAATTTTATTTAAATTCAGAAGAGATATATGGTACCATTTTTTAAATGGAATTCGGTTTCTATTTCTGTATTGAATAAATTTAGTTATTTTTTATTCATTTGGAAATAGTCATTTTAGTTCCTTCTTTTGAATTTAAATATTATTGGATATACTGAACAATATCAAGATGTAAATCCTATGATCCCACATTTAGTTCTATTGAGACCAAAAATGTCAATTCTTTGAGGAAATTGAGCTTGAGGGGGAGATATAGTTAGGGACTATGTCTTTAAAGAGAAATATATAAGACATCGTTGATAAACAGGACATTCCTGATGATCAAGCTCAACAACCTCAAGAATGGATGTCATTGAAGTGATCTACTAGAGAAAGGAAAATGCGGTTTCTGATGATTGCATCAGATTTTGCCAATACGTAAGGATGACATTGGAATGGTGGAAGGCGATTTCATCAAACAATGCAAAGTAAAACCTTTCAAAAGTAGATTGATGCCATAAGTATGTGATTAAGTTCATGAAAGACAATGATGTTTTGGTAGCCTATTCTATTACCTAAAGGTATAAAATTGATTGGTTATAAATGGATATTTAAAATCAAGAAGGAAGGTAATGTGGAAAGGCATAAGGCTTGTCTTGTCTCAATGAACTTTACTCAAAAGGAAGGCATAGATTACAAAGAAATTTTCTCTCCGGTTTTATTGAAAATTTCTTTCAAGATAAATGGTTTTAATAATGGGTTTTAACCTTGAGCTATGGTAAATGGATGTAAAGATAACATTTATAATAAATTTTCAGTTTTTAAGATAAAAAGATCCATCTACAAGCTTAAGCAAGTTTCCTAATAATGGTATTGCAAATGTCATCAAATTATCATTTCATTTGGTCTTGAAATGAATTCGGTTGATGATTGCATATACTATAATTTCAGTGGGAGTAATCATATTTTCAGTGGGATTAACACAGATATACTGTTTCCCAACATCAAGATAAGTTTATTGCATAAACTTAAGATATTTTTGTCAAAGAATTTTGAAAAGAAATATGTCTTTTGTATTAAGAATTCAGATATATCAAGATTATTCTAGATGTATTCTTGGATTATTACAAAATACCTATATTAAGAAAATATTTAAGATACTTGATATGCAGGATTGCAAATTAAGAATACCTCCTTGCTAAGGAAGACAAAATTAATTTTATCTAAATCAATGTCCTAAGAATGATTTTAAGTCTAAGGAAATGCAAAAGACTCCCTATGCTTTAGCAGTGGGAAGTTTGATTTATGTTCAGGTTTTGAATCTCAAGATGTATGTATTCGGTTACTGCGTACATTATTGGGATGTTGGGCAGATATTTTAAGTAATTCAGGAATGGATCTTTAAGATGCAGCCAAACAGATTTTTAAAACATTTTTTTTAGAAAACAAAATATTATATGTTCACATACAGAAAGTCATATAAGTAAGAGATCATTTGGTATTCAGATTGTTACTTTATTGGATGCAAATACAGTTTGAGATCCACTTCAGGCTATATTTATCTGTTTGTTGGAAAAGCTATATCAGGAAAAAGTGCTTAGCAGACACTTATAGCTTTTCGACCATGACAACAGAGTTTATAGCATATTATGGGGCATCCAATTATGGAATATGACTACAGAATATTGTCACAGGGCTGCAAAATATAAATAACATTGAAAGACCACTTAAGTTATTTCGTGACAATAAATTAGTAGTCAGTCTAATATTCCAACAACAACAGGAGTTCAGCAATGTTCCTGGTTGTTAAGGAAAGGATTCAGGAAAATAAAGTGTCTATAAAGCATATTGCGACAAACTCGAAAATTGCGGATCCGCTTACTAAGAGTAACACCTTATGGTCTTTCATGAGCATACTGCTCACACAGGTGTTGTATCATTTAATGATATGCTAGTTAAGTGGGAGTTTGTATTTATTTGCTTTTCTGGTTTAGACACTTTACTATGGTTATGGATATTTTCTGCAGAAATAAAGAATTCAGTATTTTTGATTTTTCAGTACTTTTGGTATTGGTTTGATCTCACCAAATAAGGTGGACCAGTTGGAAATAGGCATGTTAGATCACGTTACATGTAATTTCCATGCTACGCATCCATGCTTGATCTATGTCGTTTAGTTATGTTTGATATATGTGATCTTGGATGGGTCTAGTTACGATAAATGTAACAAAGGCCGCCTTGGTTCTATGTTGGCATAATTAATGGACGAGATTGTTCGGAAATGATTTTGGTATGATAGCATAAAGTTTTGAGCTCATAAGGTCATATATATAATTATAAAATACATGTAGTCCAAGTGGGAGATTGTTGGAATTTCTGGACATACATATATTATTTATATATATGTGCTATCATAAATTAATGGTCCAAATCATAAAAGTGATCTTATAAGGATTTATGGACCTAAATCATTTAATAAAGCATGGATCTCCTATGCGTAGAAACCATATAGCCTAAATTTCAATTTCTAGTTTTATGATGGACTAAATTGGAAATAGGAAACTAGGCTTCCTATAAAATGGGTTGTGGTCCCCGAGTTATGCACCGGTTGGTTTTCTCTCTGCCATCCATCAGCAGAAAGGAAGAGGAGCAACACTCTCCCATAATCCTGAGTGCACTAACTTGGAAGACCCAAAGCCAAAGATCATTAGCATCCATGGATTCAGGTACGCTTCCGCTTATGGTTTTAATTTCTTGATGATCTAGCATGAGATAGATCCTGCATTGATTTATGGATTTAAATCAATGGTTGTTTTCTAACATGCCATCCTTAAATTCACGAGGTAGATGGAGTATTTAAGTGAACAAGCTACTAACACACCATTGCTAATTTTTTTTTAACTAGTTCTACCAACTTCCCATTTAATGCTGCTATTAGCACAACAAAATCAACCCCACTATATACCTCCATCGAACTCCAATATGTTTCTATACACAACTTGTCCTTCAATTTCTCTTCATCAACCTTGGCAATGGTGGAATCTCTTGTCAGGTTTGCGGTTAACTTCCCTAGTTCCATGATTGGCCTTGTTAAGTCCAGTGGCTCTACGAAAGTTCTTACTTCCTCTGGCTTATCTTTTCCTGTCTCCCTTCCAGTGTGCATCGCTTCCATGGACATCATAGGAATTGAAAAGGAATTGGGAAAATAAGATGGTACCTTGTCAATGGAACACCTTTACCTCACCCAGGTTTGAACTTCCACCAATAGATCACCCTACAACCCTTTAATAAACACCCCCTTTAGGATCTCATCAGAATAATAGGAGGTCGCAGCTCGATTGTAGAATCTCCAAAATTCCTGATTGCAGTCCTCAAGACACCCCTTTTGCTTGATCTTTGGCGTTGTCATTTCTGCACATACATTTCTGTGCCAGGTTGGCCAAACCCCGTTACTTGATCTAGTTGACAACTCAAAGCTCCAAGATGGAGATGATATAGGTGCATCCTAGCCCAAATCGTTGGTGCTGAATCGTTAAATAAATCAATAGGAAAATTTTTCGAAATTGAATTTCTTCGCTTGAAATATGTAGATCTCATCTCCACTGTACCCCTACTTGATTAGTTCCAACATTTTTGAACTTATCTTTGCTTGCTTGCCATGTATTGATTATCCCAGCCATATTTGCCACCATTGCTAGCTCTCTAAGATCTGGATGCAGCTGTCGTAACCCTCCAGGAATCCAATGTCTGCATCTACTGCCATTTAGAACATGAAATAACTCTAATACCTTTGATAGGATCCAAGCTATCACTCCAAGTTGAATTGTAAAGAACAATGACTTATTAAATTACAAATGGAATGATGACAATTGATTTATAAATCAACTGCAAATTCTCAGCTATAGACACCGAGTTCCAAAGATTCCTCTTTGTACAAAGATTTTCCTAACACTTAACCTAGGTTGTGTTTTGTAATGGGTAAAAATTCTCAAGTTAAAATTTTTCAATCTAAAACTTTTCACTGTTCAAAACTACTCTATTTTTTAATCATTTCTTCACATTTTTCTATAAACAACTCTACTTTTTAACTATTTCTACACAACTACTCTTACAATTAACCTGTCTATTTTAATTTTGTCCTATTTACTCCTCATAATTATCCCTATTATATCACACTATTTAACAACTTCTACTCTCTAAAACTTTTCATCAATAGTTTTATCCATTGAATACACCTCTATTCTCTCTACTCCTTACAACCGAACGACTCAACATATCCAAATTCAAAAAGCCAATCATCGTTTGTTCTTGGCCGTATTTATATAGACCGGTTTCTATGCAAACATATGTACATTGAGCCCAATGTAGAAATGCCACATCTACCGTTAATTTTAGAGTGCGGTTGAGATTGGTGGGGGCAAAATGGGAATGTTAAATTTCCCTATACGCTTGTATGCAGACGACTATTTGTCGATGGCTCTTTGGGAAAGCTTCCTACCTGGGAATGACATGTACTCGATGACTTGGAAGAATATCATCCACCAGTTTTTCCCTTTTTCGAAGGGACGCTGGTTCAATGCACCCGGGTGTACTTCACCCATTTTTTTTTATTTTTTTTGAAAATTTTTTTACACGATTATTAATCTAAGTGTATTTAATATATGTATATATTTTTATTATTTTTAGAATTTTTAAAATATATTTTTAAAATTTTTTAAAATCAGTGGCATTTTTAACTGATTTTAAAAAATTCAAAAAAAATAGTGAAGTACACAAGGTTGTCGAGTGGAGAAGAAGATTGATGCGAGCAACGATGCCAGAAGCTTCTACACCATATTTTCTCAGCTTGCATGCGATAGAGCATTCTTAGTACAAGCAATGACGTTGGGGCTTTCGATTTTTCGACATTAGATGGAAGTTAGGGTGTGTTAGAGCAGAGAAAGTATATTGATTTAAGATTCTCAAGGATGCAGTCAGGTGAGGATTTCATCTCCTTCCTTACCTCTAACTTTTCGACCATTCCTGTACCTAATTCCCTTTCCCTCACCACTCCTCCGGCCTTCTCTCCTAAGTTGATCGACTACAAGGATGGCTGGTGGTCAATAGCTTATCGAGGAAGCTTTCTATGTACGACAACTCGTGTTGTAGTTAACAACATGAGAGCAGCAATAGAACAACTCTTTTCCAACAATGGATTAGTAGAGAAGAAGAGCCAAAGCAACAATTTAGGACATCCATTGATGGATAAAAGTGCTAAGGGAGTAAGCCAATCTCACAGTAGGAGGAGGAGATCATAGGCATACAGAAGGGAGAAAGCTGCCCGCTATTGGGGTAAAAGGATAGTGTTGAATGTTTGTGTTGTTGCTGTGGGAGAGAGCAAAAATTGGCTAGTTGGAAGAGAGGAGTTGCCATTGACTATGATTTTCTGTTTCTGGTCAAGTATCAACATCCGTTCTTCTTCTTTCTGCTTTAAACATTCTGAACTGTGCAGGCCTACTGGCTTTTATCTGGAGAAGAAAACAGTGTTTTGGGAGTGGGTTAGTCACCAACGAAGAGGAAGGATAGATGGAGCAACGATGCCAGTTGCTTTCTCATATGGACAGATGGGCAGACGACAATCAATTTTTCTCTAGGTAAATACCTCCTCTTTCTCATTTTTTCTTGTTGATTTCTTCCTCTAAGCATAAATCCATACATGCATGTTGATTTTTTCTGTGGATTTGAAGTATTTCTGTAACACCCCATTCCTAGAATTATTCAAGAACTAGTCAATGAGTACTACACAATCTAAGAAAAATTCGACAGCATCTCCCCATAACATACAAGGGGTAATATGGAATACATGACCTGATATACATAACATTTCAATTTGTAACATTCAATCCTATTTATATACTTGCATCTTCATATAATAAGGACATTCATATAGAAGAAAAATCATTAAATATTTCCCTTACACATCAAGCAAATATAATAATCATGCATATGTGCATCAACAAGGATTATAATCCAATCTGAAATATCAAATACATTATAGTTGTCAAAGAGAATCCGCCTAAATAATTGTCTACATATATGATTATCAAAAAGAGCACAAATCTAAAAGAACTGAAATTAACATATTGTGCTATGGTCTCTCATGTTTGATCTTCAACTTGTCCCATCTTTAAGTTCTCCATCTGGCCTATGATCTAAAAGCACAATAACAAACGATATGAGTCTAAATAGACCCAGTAAGTAGATAGTGGTTAGCACAAAGTGGAAATAAGTATAATGATGGATACTCATATAGTGATGAAGCTAATACATATGGGTCCAATACCCACTCCCAAGATCGTATGCATATAACAACACACAAATTGAACAACACAACCAATCATCTACTCATGTCCATCAAGGCCCATGAACAACCCTCTCCTCATGTCAATCAGGGGCCATGAACAACCCTTACAACCAACTATTTGAGATAACACATCATACTTAACAGACAATGAAACATGTCGCAAACCACGCATACAACATCAACACAATTCAAATGCAACACATAGATCTGTCACATAAGCATTTTATCAAACACATGATAGGTGCGAAATGAAAGAACCTTCGATTCATACTCTCAATTGGGACAAATCAATTCACGTCACATTTCAACAATATAAAAACTGCTAAGAAGTCTTTTACATCAAAGAAATCGCACATTCAAAGTAAATTCCCCATGAACCCTAACTGTTCCGAACCCTATGCCTAATACCATGGAGTCATCAGGCGCTACACATTCCCTCTAGCCTCACATCGCGTTTAACATACAATTTCATCACTAAATCGAGAAGGGGCGACATCTACTTACCTTGACCATGATTTCTCCCAAAACAGCGACCCTAGATGTGGATTGCAGAGATTCGGAGCCTTGGAGCTTCCTGGACTAGGATCTATGACCTTCAAGGAAGTTGGTATAGTTTCCTTCAAAAGATCACGGGTGGTTCGAACTGAGTAGAAGAGAAAGTAGAGGAGGAGGGAAGAACCAGAAGAGGAGAAGAAGAAAACGCAGTCGAGCGCGAAATGGGAAATGAAGCCCTAGAGCGCGGGCCGCTTATGTTAATTGAATCCATTAAGTCGGGTCGGGGGCATGGGTCGGGTCCAGTCGCAATTAGTAATTTAATTTTCCGCTCTTACAACTTAATAATTAAAAATTTCTCCGGGGGCGCTGCCCCCTTGACCCCCGCGACCTGACCGATCAGGTCGAACCCCGTACCTACTCTGTGAAGGGGAAAAATAGTTATAGTGCTTAACAATGACACACTAATCATACACATTTAAATTTATACTCAGTGTGCTAAGATCATAATACATGCATATATGCACTATATATTCCCTAGATACTATATTCATATATGTTATGCATCCATTAACATTATAAACTCCTAGTGGCATGTTCATAAGTTATCTCATAAATAGAAAAGGGGTATAATGAAAATAAAATAAAATAAAATACCTGGTCCTTAGAATTTCTAATGGATGAAATATAATGGGTATCTTAGAACTTTCTCTTGAATCATTTTACGTGGCTAAAAATTTATCCATTTTCGAACCATCATGTTTCGTTAGATGAAATTTCATAACCTACCTCACATATTAGTGTAAAAATGCTAATTTGTTCATTTTTGTTTTATCTACACTAGTGTTTTATTTTTTATAATGTGTCAGTCAAATTATACCCTCTCATTTGAGGTCTCTATTTTATTTTAATGTTATTTTTTCAATCTGTTTTGCTATTCTTACTTCTTTTAATTGATTTGAAGCAGTCTAGTTAAGACATCTTATTTCATGCTGATTCATAGAAAGTGTAGCCTCTAATATTGAATTTTTGGTTATTGTGGTCAATGTATGAAATACAATTATTCATTGAGACTTCTCTATCTATTAAGAGATCACAACAAAAAATGTTGGAGATAACATGATTGTATATCTAATCAGGAAAGCCATTTTAGCAATTTGACATGTTTGTGTTGCTTGATTTAATCCTATTGATAAGTTAATTATATATGAGGCTTCTGCATGAGTTACAAGTTCCATGTTTCTCTCTATGAGAATCTATTTTGAGAGAAAACAAAGATTGAATCGCATTGCAGAATCTAAGATGCAAAATTTCTATTTATCACAGATTTTAGTTTACATGATTAAATGTGGATTATTTTGTTTGAACTAAACCCGAAATGGGAAATTGGATGGCTGATTTGGGGAGACGTTTATTTTGTATATCTATTTGAGACTAGTTTGTGAAGATTGTTACGATGTTTATATTTTACTTTTGCATGAGTTCGCAAGTGTAGAATTCGAAATGATGATTTGATTTAAAAGAAGTTGGTCTTGCATTTGATTCAAAAATGACATGATTTCTGAAAGATGGTCCCACATGGTTTGTGGGTGATGGTCCAAATCTTACCTTTTATTTCTACCATCAGCTACTATTCTAGCTTCAATGGAAATTAGACTTTTATGACACACAAAATTTTTATGGGAATTAAACTCCCATGAGAAGAGGAATTCCAAATCCCACTGTTCATGGCAATCCAATTCTTTAAACCAAATTCAGTCCATCTCAAAAAAAAAAAAAAAAAAAAAAAAAAAGTCACATGGACCATGTTGGTGAGAAGTCATGATGACATTTGCACATGGCTTGGTTTAACCTTTGTCCTACCATGGCTTGGTGTTGTTCTTTAAATTTACAAGAGTTAGGTTCCCTTCCTGGGATCAAAGGTCAGGCAAGGTTTAGAATTGAGGAATCTTGTTATGAAAATCCATTTCCTGAATGCACCTGTAGAACCAGGATGCATGATCAGTCATATCAGGAGCATGTTTTCTATCTTCAATTTCTCCGTCTTATGTATTTCATGTTTTAATAATTAATATTGATAGGACGATATGCAAGCCAAGTTAAGATAGTAATTCATTTTAGAGCTAGAATTCTAAGGAACTATTTTTTCAGACAAGATATGGACTCAGACCCTATTTACATCATCGTCTGATAGACAAAAGTTGTTGGAAGAATGGTCAAATCTTAACTAGATGAAGCAAAGAAACATGTCACTTCAAATCTAAAGCAATGAGTTTATTTACATCCTGATAGTTTAAATTATAAGAGAAGCAATTTGTCTTTTACTTGTTCCACTGAATTTGTATTGAACGCTGAAAATTGATTCTTCAAAAATGTTCAGTTATACGTGTTTCTTTGTACTCATTTTGGCCTTATTTTGGCATGCTTGCTTAAACGACTTTTTCAAATTGGATTTCATGAATAACATGGAGCATTTCTTACTCTTATTTAGGTGTTGAAACTTATCAAGTTTCATAATTTTGGGAATTCATTTACCCCACCAATATAGTAAGTGAAATTAGTTCTAATTTTACACTTCCACTTGGCCTTAACACGTCAACCTTAATATTTCAATATTTTTCTTCAAACTTTTACTTCTCAAACATCATATTTAATATAAATAAATGTGTGAATAGTCATCTAACTTTAGTTTTCATGATGTCTAGATTTAACTTGAAGTTTCCATTTATTTCCTAATTTTCTCAAACTAAATTGTCATTTTCCATGAATGAGTTCCACATCACATGGAAAACGTGGGGAAGTATCCATTGCACAATATTAAGCACGTGTAAAATATGATCGCAGTCCATAAAAAATTGTAAAAACCAAAAATACAGATTTTACACTTGACATTTCAAGTACTTGAACCACTTTTCATGCTACTATTTAGGGGACATACAAAAATTGGTTTGCCCTAAAAGTTGGGGAATTTATTGATCCTGTTTAGGACTATAAATTTGAAAAACTTCATTTAATTTAGACTTTTTTTAATGGGTCAAAAAGTATATAAAAATAGTAACTTCATCTAGCTAGTTAGAAAAATGTAGAAAAATTATGGAAAAAATAAAAATTAAATCTGTCATTACTTTAAATTATGTCTTTATATATCTGTCATTACTTTAAATTCTCCATTCAATCGAATGGATAGCTTGTGATTTATATCTTCTTTCTTCGTTCCTTTTTTATTCATTTGTTTTTGTTAAACTATGATATAAAATTAGATTTTTTAAGAAAAATTTAATTTACCTGCTATAAATTGAATGTCTTTTTCATCAATTGGTTTATATGAATATTTTTATGTGATTCAATTAATTTGCAGCAACAAATATTTGTCACTTTCCTATTCAAAATTGTCAAGATGAAACTAAAGTTCAAACACATATTGAGATAAGTGCTTTTAGTTAAGCACTCACACTCGCACAGCACAATCAACTACATATGGGAGATGAGTGCTTTCAATTATGCACTCACACCTGCACAACATAAGGATGTTGTAGTGTGAAAGAATTCCGAAAAGTAAGTGGGCATTTTCTCACAACACAAAGGAACACTCAGGAAAAAGGTGCTTAGAAAATTGGGAAAATTTCTTCATAATAAGTCGGTGATTCTATTGCCGTGGATGTAATGCAACTTAGATGCTAATGCAACTGATATTATAGTTGTCACCCTGCTCGCTTCAAGTAATTGTGTCCTGTTATGATAATCATTATGAACTTATTTCTACTCTCTAACCAAGCTTGCTTTTGTAATTTTCTTTGCACAATTATTGGGATAGTGGGCAGCTTAAACATCCACTGGTGAAGGGGTGAAGGAAATTTTGAAGATTGAGATAATCTCCTAACCCTTCCAAGTAAATCTTACTTCATCAAAAAGCTGCATACATTTAAAGTTGAATGTGCTCAATTACCCTAGATGCATCTATTTAGAGTCCCAAATTTTCAATTGTGTAGGAATTAAGTAGTTCCATTGGTTTTTACTTGTCATTGTTAATAGATCAATATGCAATAAACCATATTCATTGGTCTTGAATAATTGGTAGAATTTCTCTGTTTGCTTTGGATTTCTCGTTTTGGATTTTTGTTCGTTTTCATATCAGTTTTGGATGAGTGGAGTGATTCAGGTCATCCCTATTTATTGTCTACTTTGATTTTGGTCACTCCGGAAGTATTTTTCATTTTGTTTTTTTGATGGATGTTTTCTTTCCTCTATATATTGTTCAAATTTTCTTATGGCATGGATGCATCATGCCTTTGTGATTTAAATTCAGATCAATAACTTGATTTTCAATTGTAGCAAGTATTTAACCCTCAAGTTTTGAATGGATTGTATATGACCGTCTTCCTTTTTTTGTATTTGGTTTTTCCAGTGCATTACTCGTTTGAGATTGATTCACCTGAGTGAGTTCATGCATGAAATAAGAAAAAACTATCATATATGATTGATACATTAGCTGTTTTGAGCAAGTCACTATTTATATATATATATATATATAATATATATTCCTGTGCAGCAAGCTGCACTGGAATTTTCGGTGCAGCATCGCTGAAATGGGCCCCACATGATCATGAAATCATGATCTACTCCACCCATTGTATTTAGAATAATGTATTCTATTACCATACCAATTTTCATCCCAATCAGATATGTATATGGCCCCCATCTGAAAATGATATAAATCCAACGTAATAAAATAGTTTGATGTAAATAACAACTTTAAAGTATCTGATTTGGATGAAAATTGGTATGGTAATAGAATACATTATTCTAAATACAATTGGTGGAGTAGATCATGATTTCATGATCATGTGGGGCCCATTTTTGGGCTACTGCACCGCTGTTCCGGTGCAGTGACGCTGCACCGGAACAGCTCTCTCTCTCTCTCTCTATATATATATATAGATTCATTTTGATCCCCGTCTCTAGTGTCATCCTATGGCTGGAACAAACAGAAACGTTCCTCTTTTTATTGAGTTCGTCTGACCTTTGTTTTCGTAGGATTTGAGATTATGGGTAGAATAAAAACCAACTTCTAGATGAGTTACAGATGTTCTTATTTCTGTTTAATTTTTATTAATTACATTATCCGATTTGCTTGTGTTTTATAGCTTCTTTTGAATGATTATTTTTTCTTTTTTGGTTCGGTTGCATAAACTAATGTATGGAATAAAAAATCTGGTCACATATGATTAGTCTAGTTTGTTTTTATTTGCTGGTTCAATTTACAATGTTGAAATTATGAGCTAGCAACGTTCATTTATGCTCTAATTGGTTTGCATGAATCATTTTTGGATGCTGCCAAATTTCTGTTATTTTAGTATTCCAATGATTGAGTTCATATGGTTTGACGTGAGACAATGACTGGCTTGGGTTATTTGTTGGGGTAGATGGCTAGAATCATTTAAACAGCCATCACTCCATATGCATCTATTTGTTTTTTTTGATGAACCATATGCATCTATTTTACCTCCTTGTACATATGCATGTCAATATTATTTCGAGCTTGAGCTATTACTTTTTTTTATTAGTGAAATACACAGCAGATGTCATTGTTTGACATGAGAGTTGATTTGAATCACCTGTAGATAGAATATTTGAAAGGATATAGTTGTTCTATTTTAGATATTCTTGAATTCTCTACGTGTTGCAGATTTTTTCCTTTTGCAATATTAATATGATAAATCTTCATGATATATATCCTATTTGTTTTTTCATGGAATGGGATTGCAGAAATCGTTTATTCATTTTTGAAATATAATTCTTTGGAGAGTGACCTTTTGTGGATTCAACTAGAATTTGTGCAACTAAAATTAGTTGTATTCTATTCAATGCTAAGTAATAGAGTTCTTAGGTGGGTGAGGTCATTGTAGGAAAAATTTGTTGCATTGTTCATTATGATGTAAATTCCACTCATTTTGGATACTTGAATTTTGAATGAAGAGGTCAAGGACTTGTGTTTATTGGATTTGACTCAATTACTACCCTATAGGATTTCTATTTTGATGATGTATTGGTAGTACATTACAGATAGGATTTTACTCTTGTTTATGAAATAAAATATTGTTAAGATGAAGTGCTATATTCATGTGTGGAAAATTGGTTCTTTGTTATTTCAGTCTATACATAGTAACATTGCCGGGTTGATGTATTAATTGCTGAAATGGGATTTTACTTTGGAATTCTTGCGTATTCATATGTAAAGATGAAAATTGTGCCGTTTTGTGGAATGGAATGAAACTTTCTTTACAGTTTACATTACTACTTCAAATTGTTAAACCGACCTAAACAAACGGAGAATCTGTGTAGGATGAATAATTAAAATTACCCATTGTTTCAGGCCTTGTCATTGTTGTTTAACAAAATTTCTCTTGAATGTAATTATTTTCGGATCAATGCTATGGGTGGCGAATAAAATTTTTAAATGAAATTTATTTGGGTTCGAGAACTTCGATATCGGGCCTATTAAAAATAAAATTACTTGCATGATAAATAATTAAAATTGTCTATTAAATAATATTTTCACATGAGTATTTTCTTTGGATTATATTAGTTTTTAGTAAACTTTATTAGATGATGAATAAAAAGTTGTGCATGTAAATTTGGTTCTTAACAATTTTGATCCCACCTATGTTAAGAAATATATTTACTCTCGCAACTTAGTCCAAATTGTTAAAACTATTATGTGAGACTAATTATATCAGTTTCCGTTACTTCTGTATATCTTAGCTCTTACTTTGGAATAATATATTATCTATTTTTTTTATCCATATGTGCAATGAATAAACTTAGAGCATGGATGCACATATTGGCTTTGTTGGTATAATCGAAAGCATACTGCAACTCTTGCAATGTCCTTATAGATAACCTGTACAATCTGTTTATACAGAATATTCGAGTCTTATTTCTTTCCATTCTTTCATTTCGTAGTTTCTGTCAGAAACTGTGCATGGAAATTGCTTCATAATCTGTTCAATACTTGGCTTTGAAATATATAAACGAATGAAGCCATTGTAGTTCATAAAATGTTAGAATATTCACAGTGATGTAGATTTTCTTTATTTTGTATAGTTGGAATTTATTAACGAAAATAGTTATGATCTTGTGTTTTTTGCAGTCGTTTCAACAAAATGGCGTTGTTTAGTTATTAAAATAAATTTAAGTTCATCGTTGTGATGTTGCTTTTCTGTTTGAAGTGTGGAATGTCAACACGTTGCAATTGTAGTCACACGTTCATCCTATGGCATGAAATTTTGTTGAATAAAAATTGCACATTTGGACATGAAAATATGTATGGTGGATATCTTGTTAATGCTTTCATATAGAAGACTATTGGAAATGCATATTCATTGTTGAAATAGAAAACTATTGAGAGTGATCTTTGCATTCATGCACGGAAATACAATTTCCACATCTTAGATACATGCTATAAATTTTTCTAGACCAAATAAAAGAATATATTTGTTTGAGTAAAAAGGAAAACCAACAATTACCCACAGAACCATTTTAGGGTGCAAAGTGTGTCTGAACTCTTCTCTCCGTATAACTAAGCATTTTTTTAAAATTTCTGTTGTGAACCAAGCATGATTCATCTTGTTTTGCAACTTTTCCTCAAATGATGGTAGCAACTCCTAAGCACTGAAATTAATCATCTCTGGTTTCAGTGAGGTGGAAACCAAAGTTGGTGACACCGCTAGGGATGCTTGATCCCATTTGTCGGGTGTTCATTAATTTTTGTGTCTATGCTCTCTGGTTGGTTTGAAGTTTTTAGCGTGTTTGTGGCTTGTTTTAATAGAGCCCATTAATTATGAGCTTGTTGGCAAGTTTCAGATTGCCTTCTTGAAGATTAATTCAAAGGAATTTGTGCTGGGAGTACATAATAGAAGTTGAGAAGTGACTGGATTCATCTCCATAGGTCGACCAAGGGTGTCCAAAGTGGGTTTGACTCATTGGATTTGACTCAATGTTGTTCTATTATGGATTATTATCTTGCTGTCTCTATGTACTTGTACAAGGCTGATTTGAACAAGACCAATAATCTGCTTTCCAATGAGTTTATTGCATGGAAAATGTCCATCATATGTTATCTATGTGCCAATAATGTGATTTAGGCCTGTGCTACCTATTGTCAACATCATAATCCATTGGTTTTGCATCTATAACTGATAATTGGAATTTGGTAACATATTTTATGGACATTTTATACCAAATTGGTGGGTAATTAATTGAAATTAATATAAAATTTGGTTTAAAATATGGTTTTGCAACTTTTGGGTATTAAATATTAATTTCAAGCAATGTAACAAATTTTATAATCTTTTGGCTTGAAATTACATTTTATTTGTTATCATGAAATTAAATGGGTTTTAAATAATTTTATAAACCCACTAATGATTTTTGATGAATTAATGATTTAAATATTTTTTTATGCAGGGAAAACAAGTTTCACCAAGGTGGTCCCACATGGAAATCAAATCATGACCATCCATCATGTCCAATTAGGGGTGTTAATGGTCATGGTCAACCTGTCAACCCGCTCGTCCAACCCATAAATAAATGGGTTTGGGTTGGAATTTTTGAATAAATAAGTTATGATCAGCCAACCCGTTTAACCATTTAAATAAACGGATTACGGTTGAGACTTTGCAACCCGTCAACCTGTCCAACCCGTTTATGTAACCCGTATAACCCATTTATAATATATTATATAAAATTATATATATAAATTTAGTCGGTTCCTAGCTTCCCGCTCTCGACACTCTGTCTTGCCCAGCGCCCACGCATGATGTTAACTTCTGCAGTCGCAGCCGAGACTGAGATCTGAAGTTCCCTTTGATTTGCCGCTGCACGCACAACTATATTTCAGAGTTGAGACCCCTTCTACAAAAGTACCAATTGGTTTTGACTCCCCCGCTCAACGATTCATGATAACTACACTGTCAACAAAGCCACATATAAATAAATGAATCGCATTTAATGTTGCAGTTACATCAACCAGAGCATTCTTCATGGGCATAGAGTGTCTCCCTTGCCCACTCCTTTTCTCCCTTTTCTCTTCTGCTCGCTCCGGTATCGATTTGTGGACTATGTGGGCTCTCTTCATCGCCCTTTCTCTCCTCTCCTCTTTTCTCTTACTCTCCACTAGAAAGGCTAGCTCACCTCCTCCTCTCACCATTGTGTACTTCTCTGGTCCGTTGAGTCGTCGAAGGGCTTGTCTGCAAACTGCAAAAGAACAGGCGTCATATTCGACACTCGGCATACGTCGGCAATCGGCACCCGCTGCGACCTTCAATCTGTCGCCGCACGCACGAAGACTAGGCAGACGTCGGCACTCTGCGACCTTCAGATCTGCGGCGCTGTACGCACAAAGACTCTGCAGATCAGGTATATTAACTTCGAGTTATTTAATTTATTTAATTTTACAGACTTTATTGAATGTTTGTAGCATTAAAATTAGTAACAAATACAACCCGTTACAATCCGTTAACCCGTTTATTAAATGGGTTGTAAATGGGTTAGGGTTGAAGTTTTTTAAATGGGTTAATAAACGGATTAGGGTTGAAATATATTAAATGGGTTAGGATTAAGATTAGGTTCCAACCCGTTCAACCCGATCTGTTAACACCCCTATGTCCAATGTGTCCAGCCATTTTATCACACCCAAAATCCAGAAATAGCAATTCACGCACCTAGCTGTCTAGCAAATCAATTTCCGGCAACAACATGCATTCATAATAGACCCCACCATGTTTGCTCACGTGAATTCCATTCAAGCTGCCGTGAATGGTCCAGCCGTTGCTGTCCACACATCACGTTACCAAGCAGCTACCAATTAAACATTTTAAGCTGCACATTAATTCAACGTGATCAAGCATTTGCAGTGGGCTCCACAAAATCAGCAGCAACCATTTCATGCTGAATTCACATGATGTCCATTTCACTTGTGCTGCCCATAAATTTCCAGCAACATGTGACATTTAAATACAGCAAAAATCACGTGAGTGGACGTGAAATTCATCCAATTTCAGCTATCAACAAAAAAAGAGATTCATGACGGACGTGAAATACTACATATGGGAGGACCCATACCTTTACAAGAGATGCGGCGACGGTTTGATTCGCCGATGTGTACCAAACAAAGAAATCCAAAGCATCCTTTATCACTGTCATTCTTCACCATATAGTGGACACATGGGTCCCACCAAAACTGCAGCAAAAGTCCAACAATCAGGTTTCTTCTGGCCCACTTTGTTCAAAGATGCTCGATCTTTTACACTAACCTGTGATAGGTGCCAAAGAACAGGAAACATTTCAAAGTGAAATGAGATGTCACTCACAAGCATTCTTGAGTTCGAACCGTTCGATGTCTGGGACATGGACTTCATGGGACCTTTCCCATCCTCATTCAACAACTAGTACATACTTCTGGCGGTTGATTACGTAACTAGATGGGTGGAGGTGATCGCTTCTCCAACAAATGACTCACGGGTGGTCGCCAAATTCTTAAAACGCAACATTTTTACCAGATTTGGTATACCACGAGCAATCATAAGTGATAGAGGAAGCCACTTCTGTAACAAGCAGATGGAGCAACTGCTCAAGAAATATGGGGTCACACATAAAATCACCACCCCATACTACCCACAAACAAGTGGCCAGGCTGAAATCTCAAACCGAGAGATTAAACAGATACTTGAGAAGACAGTATCTCAATCACAGCGAGATTGGTCAAGGCAACTCGATGATGCTCTTTAGGCATACCGCACTGCATTCAAGACTCCGATTAGAACAATACCATTCAGACTAGTCTATGGAAATTCATGCCACTTGCCTGTAGAGCTGGAGCACAAAGCATACTGGGCAATCAAATTTTTGAATTTTGATATGAAATCTGCAGGAGAAAGGCGTCTACTACAGCTTGATGAACTCGAAGAGATTCGGCTCGACGCCTAGGAAAATTCAAAAATGTATAAGGAAAAGACAAAATTTTGGCATGACAAACACATCCGGTAGAAGGTAATCAAAGCTAATGACCTGGTATTGCTTTTTAATTCTCATTTTAAGTTGTTTCCAGGAAAATTGAAGTCGAGGTAGTCAGGACCATTCAAAGTATTACAAGTGTTTCCTCATTGAGCTGTCGAAATCTGGAGTGAAAAGATGGGAGCATTCAAAGTCAATGGACAGCACCTCAAACCCTACTTCTCAGGGGATCACATTCCAATAGGAGTCATCCACTCCTTTTACGAAACCACGCCACTAAATTGAAAATCTGCAGTCAGGCTGATGACTTTAAACCAAGCGCTTCTTGGGAGGCAACCCAAAAATTTTCTTTTTCTTTCAGGGAAGTTTTAGTTTTATTTTCTTTTTTTTTAAATTTTTTTTTAGAAATTTTGATACTTTTTAATATTAAACTTTATTGGTTATTTTCAGGTTCTACGTGGAAAGAAGCACCATGGAATGCTGATTCGGTTCAATTTGCCAAAACAGTAAAGTTAACATCTCACATTTGAACAATTACTCCCTTTATTTTGATGGCATGATTTTCATTGAGGACAATATCAATTTCAAGTGTGGGGGTGAATATGTAGTATTATAACTATTGTTAAAAAAATGGATAAAATATACTCCACTTTGAGCTCTTGTATGTCTTGATAGCAAACCTTACATGGAATTTTAACATTTTTGAGGAAAAATTAAAGCTTAATGAGATGTTAAAATTTTTTTTGAACATGTACTTGTTGAAAATACTTGGATTTTTGTCCTAAATCACTTGATGAAACTGATATACCTAGGACCGATCTTGTTTTCTTTCGAAATCAGAGTAATTTTCTCTAATTTATCAAAAGTTTTTCTAATATACACAATTGTCATTTAAGAAGGTAGTTTTCCCATACACATAAAAAAGTTCATTCTGGTTGTAGAATTTTCAAAGCCAAAACTCCATTTAACCAATTTATGGAAATGAATAGGGCATTTCCTTTCATGTTGAGCCTATCTCTGAAAGTATAACAGTTGTTTACCCCTATCGAGCCTAAACTTAAATTATCCTAAACCACAAATTCTCACTTCATTGAACCAACTTTGAGATTGAATTCTGAGCTGAAAAGTGAAACAGGGAATAATATCTCCTGGCTGTGCAAATAATGACTTCCCAGATACCCTGAAATATGATGAGGGAATTATTGCCGGACTTGGTAAAAAAAATAACCAAGGATAAGAACAGGCTCAAAAAAGAATAAAAGCACTAAGTGTGGGGGTAGCATTAATTCCTATTGTAAAACAAGACTCAGGTTAAGCAGAGACGATTCAAATTTTTCAAATTTTATTCCTTGTGTCAAATCAAACTGTTACCCCACTAAGTCCTTATGATCCTATGAATTGGCTAATGACATTGGCAGAGGAAATTTAAATGCAAAAATTTGATGAGATGTATATGAAGTAATTTGACTAATATTTTCTGCACTACTACCACTTGAATTATTGATTGTGTGTATTGAATAACTTATTAAATGGGGAAGATATATGATAATTAAGAGTTTATTGCGGGAGTTTTTAACTCTTAATGATTGAAAACAAATTAGGTAACAGGGTGTGCAGTATTAGTCACATGAGAAGGGATTGTTGATTAAGATTTTCAATGAGTATCATGTTTCAAATTCTTTAATACTCTCATTGATTTTGATGATAGGCCAAACATGCAATTTTTGCTCGAGGTTTTGAAATTTTGCACTCTGTTCTTGAATTCTTTTATATTTGCTTAAGGGCAAGCAAAAGTTCAAGTGTGGGGGTATTTGATAATTGGAATTTGGTAACATATTTTATGGACATTTTATACCAAATTGGTGGGTAATTAATTGAAATTAATATGAAATTTGGTTTAAAAAATGGTTTTGCAACTTTTGGGTATTAAATATTAATTTCAAGCAATGTAACAATTTTTATAATCTTTTGGCTTGAAATTACATTTTATTTGTTATCATGAAATTAAATGGGTTTTAAATAATTTTATAAACCCACTAATGATTTTTGATGAATTAATGATTTAAATATTTTTTTATGCAGGGAAAATAAGTTTCACCAAGGTGGTCCCACATGGAAATCAAATCATGACCATCCATCATGTCCAATGTGTCTAGCCATTTTATCACACCTAAAATCTAGAAATAGCAATTCACGCACCTAGCTGTCCAGCAAATCAATTTCCAACAGCAACATGCATTCATAATAGACGCCACCATGTTTGCTCACGTGAATTCCATTCAAGCTGCCATGAATGGTCCAGCCGTTGTTGTCCACAAATCACGTTACCAAGCAGCTGCCAATTAAACATTTTAAGCTGCACATTAATTCAACGTGATCAAGCATTTGCAGTGGGCTCCACAAAATCAGCAGCAACCAAATTCACGTGATGCCCATTTCACTTGTGCTGCCCATAAATGTCCAGCAACATGTGACATTTAAATACAACGGAAATCACGTGAGTGGCCTACCAAAATTCAGCAGCATTTACCCCATCACGTGATTTGCAATCCAAATGCAGCAGCCCATCATCATGTCCATATTTTTCAGAAAATTCCAAACCAGCTCTAATTGATCCATCCAGGCCATTCAAATGTGATCCAAGCAACCAGTTAGTCACATGATTTTAGATACATTCCACCACTTAATATTAAACATCCCTTCGTATGCACTGCTTAAGATCAACCATCCACTTTTATTCCAACCGTCAATTACCCAGCAGGTCAGCACTAAATCAAGGCACCATTTGATCTTCACCATCCATATTTCCAGCAGCAATATTTTTTTTGGACCCCACAGCTACTCACGTGAATGCATTAATCCAGTAGCAACACATTAAATTGAAAAATGCAACACCATGCCAAATCACGTGAGCAGTCATGGACCCCACCAAATCTGCTTATCACATGATAATGCGGTGTGTCCCACCACAAATCAGCAGCAATGTGATTGGTGGGGTCCACAGAAATTGATGAAGATGGGGCCCACAACAATTAAGGTATGTATCTATAAAAGGGGGAGTAATCGGCAAAAGCAAGGGGGTGCAATTCGGCAGCAGAAAAATTCCAAGGAGCAAGCAACAGAAAATCCTTGCAATGATACCACTGCAAAATATTTTAGCAGGGATTTTAGAAGAAAATTAGAGCATAATTTTGAGAGAGAAAAAGAGAGAAAGCAAGGTGGAGAGCACGGAAAAAAGGCAAACCGGCGAATTGCATGGAGCAACCAACACATCATTGGAGCTTCAATCCAATAAGCTTTTCTATCTTTACCCTTTTTAATTTTAATTGTTTCGTTTAAGATGATTTGTAATTTTAATTTTATTTTGAACTTAAACATGCTTGGCTAAACCTTAATTCTAGGGTTTATGACGTAGCATGCATACAATGCAGTGTGGTGTGGATTTTTAATTTATTTATTTTGGATGTTGTTGTTAATTTAATATCTTGTGATTTTTATACTTGCTATGTACATGGGCCCGTACTTTGGGATGATTCCATATATTAGGTGATGGAACCGAGAGGTGGAAATCTAATATACGAAAATCAAGATATTAAACCTGGAAATCTAAAACCATGAGAATAGGCATGATAACCTTGAGGAATTACATGAACAAACCATAGAACTTAATGGATTCTAATTAACTTAATCCCATGAGAATAGGTGGTTAAGAAAATTATGGTACACCTTGTAGGTTTCGAGAGAAGGTGCACGGATAAATTAGGGTTTGTTTTCTTTTAACAAACAATATCCAAATTAAATAATTATACCACTATGTGAAATCCTAGACCCTAGGTATTTGCATTCTCGCTTATCTCCTCATTTTTAATTTGTAATTTTTCCATTTTGTTATTTCCTTTCCCTTCTATTTACTAAATTTTCTTCCTACTTTTTTATTTTATTTGCAATATTCTCTTCATATCCGACACGAAAGCATTTAAAAACAAAAATTTATAATCCCAAATTCCCTGTGGAACGATAATTTATATACTACAATCTACGACCCGTGCACTTGCGGTGAGATTGCAAACAATAACATGAATTTGTTGAACAACCTTTTTATAATATTAAGATGTATTGGTTGTGGTTATTGTAAATCTTTCATGGTTTCTGCTCTAATTTGTGAGAATAATTCTTTCTGTCATTGTAAATTGAATGTTTGAATGAAACAGGTCATGGTGATTAAGGAATAGTTTAACAATCGGTGTGAGGTAGGATTTTCATATTTTGGGAATTCAGAATTTGTAAATATAGGAGACAACTAGTGTTATGCAAAGTTTTTGTTTAATAATGTAATGACAGTGCATTACAGACATATTTTCACTCTTGCACATGCATATTTTTGCAATGCAGATTGTTGAATTTTGTACATCTACTGCTAAAACGGGATTTTCTTTATGGACGTATATGTTTTCACATGTGCAAAAGGAATTTGAATGACTTGTTAAAATGGAATGCAATTTTATACATAGATTACAAACACATCAAAATTATTTTTATAAAACCAAGATAAAAATGAATAATCTGATTGAATGAAAGAAGAAGCAACAAACACCTAGTGGGAACAGATTTTAGGGTATAAAGGGTGCCTAAATCCTTCCTTTTGTATAACTAAGCAACCTACTTGGAATCTCTAATGTGGGTCAATCATAAATCATCCTGTTTTCTAGTTTTTTCCTTAAAAACTGGTGGTGACTCTAATTTCCAATCAATCATTCACATTTTTCTGAGTTGTATTTTCAGTGGGGTGGAAATAGTCTGCTTGTGGTATCTGTTTTTCAAAGAAATTTCAAGAATATTTATGTTGAACAACGTCTGTAAAATGTCCATTGTGTATGTAATATCAGTCTTTTCAATCTAAAATGTAAAATTATTTTTCATTAATAATGATTGGGTACAATCTTTCTTTAATTTATGGAATATTTTAGAGATTCTTAAAATAATGTACCCATGGTTGGTGGCCCAGCTAGTAAATGGGAATTTTTTTGTGGTATGCAAAGGTGATTTGCTAACTTATCTTTGTAGAAAGACAGGTCTCATGGATGAGGAATTTGTACATCAAGATGATTTCACCATTAGAAATTGCATTTCTTGAACCAAAAACAAGCATTGGTTCACTATTAGGAGGATTTTTGGGTGTTGGTTAAAATTTGACTTCTTAAATTTGATAAGTACTGATATAGTTTCAAGGATTATGACACGTTAGTTTTAATGCATTCCTCGGTGGAGCTCCATTTTCTGGCTTTAGTAGTTGTATGTTTCTTCTACAATTTTGCAATTTCTAACCATGATACATGCAAACGAATTTTCTTTTTTCATTCTGTTCCTTTTGTCTTTCATAGACATATGTTCAATTTCATTAACAAGTTGCCATATTTGGCAATTGCTATTATAAATGCATATTATTAAGTACATTTTATTTGTAACTTTTGAAATTTTGAGGATTTATCTTATCATTGCTAGTTGACAAGAAAGGAGTCCACTGTTATGGGAGAATGAGTGGTCATCGAGAAAATTCAAATATTCCGTAGGTAAATATCGTACCCTCTCTTGATTTTCCTTACCTCATTCTTCATTAGCGAAGGCGAGGTTCCTATTTGATTCAATTTACCGAAACACAATCTCCTATACTATTCAACAATGCAGAGTGACCTTTGTCAAAACAGAATGTTGTAATTCTAAATACCCGTTGCATTTAGCATATTTATTTTCCTCCTAATTAGAGCAAAATATCATTTCAACCATATTGCACTTGTCATTCATTAGGATATAAAAATGGATGCAATAATAATTGTAATCATTATCCACATACAAGCTTAATGGTCGACTGTTGGACTATTCTAAGCGGTATTGATAATGGTATTTTAGCAAATTTTGATCCGTTGTTGTAACTTATGTATTTTGTTGCATGGGATTAACTTCATAAAATCTTAACAGTTCATATAAAGGAAGAGTTTGGAGGTTCAGATGGAAACAAATGGAAATAAGACAAATTTGGGTGATGGACATGGAGGATATAGCCAGCATAAAGCTGAGGATATTAAACCTTCTGTAGGCCAAGAATTTGAAAGTGTGGACCTAGTATGGGAATTCTATAATTTATACGGCAAACATATGAGATTTAGCATCTGCGAGGGTCAGTGTTGTATTCTTTCGTCTACCGATGATGTGGTTTGGAGATGGTTCATTTGCTTTAGGGACGGTTATTCTAGAAGTCTACATTGTGACAACTCTAATGAATCGTCAATGAAGAAGGCAGTCAAGTGACGCCAATTGAATCAAGTAGGATGTGCCGTGGAGATGGTGGTGTAGCGCAAGATAGGAGGTTCTTGGTTGGTGATCCATTTTGTTGAGAAACATTGCCATTCCTTAGTGAATGCGGAGGAAAGTTTATATCTTAGATCACATAGAAAGGTCAATCAAGACACTCGTCGACTCTTAGATAACTACAGGACTGTTGGCACTGGTCCTTTTAAGGCTTACAACTCGGCTATTACTATTGAAAGCCTCGGGATAGGGGCAAACTTCACTCATAGCGACATCAAGAATTACATGTGTAGGTCCTACAAAAGAATCATACAGCGTAATGAGTGATGCATGTTGGATTATTTACTGCTGAAGCAACATGCAGATCCTAGTTTACTTATTGCAGATCTAAGGAATGTAAATGGCCAACTAATGCATATCTTCTGGGCTAAAGGGAGGTCAAGGGTTGACTTTAAAGTTTTCAATGATGTTCCTTGCTTCGATATGGCATACAAAACGAGCTGTACATGATGTCGTTCGCACCATTCATTCGACTGAATCACCATAAACAAACAATTGTCTTTGGCTGTGCACTCATTAGCAATGAGACTATTGAGTCATATATACGGCTATTCAATCAATTTAAGGTAGCAATGGGAGGGGATAGTCCAATGATAATTATCATAGATCAAGATGCATCAATTAGATTAGCAATTACTATTGTCTTTCTCAAGACAGTACACAAATTCTTCCTGTGGCATATCCTACGAAAGATCCATGAGAAGTTAGGAGGTATTTATAATGACCAAACCAAGTTCAATGTTGAGTTTGAGCAGCTAATATACAATATTAGGAGTAGATGAGTTTGAGGTGTGGTGTCCACGATTCCTTCAATCGTATGGATTACAAAGCAATGTCTGGTTATGCTCTTTGTATGAATTACAGGAGAAGTGGTTTCCTATATTTTAGAGTGGTACTTGATTCAAGGGTATGTGCACTAACCAAAGGAGCGAGGTGTTTCATTCAATTTTGGATGGATATATAAATCGACGTACTTGTCTGTTGGATTTTGTGAAACAATTGGACAAACTTCTAAGCAGGTATCGTCCAGATGAAGTCTTAGGGGATAAAAAAAACTCACGAGTTTTAAGGTACTAATGTTTGTGTTAAGATGATTTAAGGTTTAAGAATTCCAAGCATGAGAGGTCAAGTTCCAAGCTAAGTCGACTCAGGCATCGATTTATGCCAAGTTAATCCTCAAGTCGACTTTGGTATCGACTTCAAGCTGTCATTTTTCGACAAACTAAAAATATGGATGAATGAGCAGGAGAAGTCGCGTGCGATGTCAACCTCGCATGCACTTGGGTGAAGTCGATCCTCAAGTCAACTTTACATGCAACTTAGGCCAAGTTGCCACCCAACTTGACTCTGTCGGCGACTTGGACAATCTTTAGGGGTCTGAAGCTGAATATGATAAGATGAAATTGCAACTTAAGTCGACTCCGACATGCGACTTGGGTGAAGTAGTATATGAAGTCGACTCAGACACGAGACTTGAGTGAATTTGCAAACCAAGTCAACCATAGCATTCAACTTGGGCATAAGAAAATTGAGTTCCAAATCCAAAGTGATAAGATCAGCTCAGGCATAAGCATTCCAATAAGATTCAATGTCGAAGACAAAAGTCCATCCAAGTGACTCCTTAAATGGATATGATTAAGCTCTATGCACAAAAATTCCAAAGGCCAAAATGCAAAAATCAAGTTTATTGATGCTAAATTATCAAGATACAAGGATATATAAGCTAAGGGATAAACATTTTGAATTACCAAGTTTAAATGAGCTGAGTGGAGAGTGAAGTTGTAATCTAAGTCAACTTCATCTGTGACTTGGGTCAAGTCTAAGACCAAGTCAACCCCAAGATGGAACTTGACTGAAGAGCTGAAGACCGAAGTCGTAACCCAAGTCGACTCCAGTCTGCAACTTAGGTGAAATTGCACCGAAGTTGATTCCAGGTGCAACTTAAGTTGTAACTGTTGGAAAAATTTGAATGTTGGTACATTAAATGCGTACCACCTACCACCAAACATTTTAATTTACTCATCTCCTATTTAATACACGTCTAATGGAAGGGAGATGGTTAATTGGTGCATTGAATAAGATTTCACCTTCCAACTTTCAAGCAAACAGGTACTCATTAAGGAGATCTCAAAGAAGAACTATGCTATTTGACTATAAGTGCAGAAGTGTTCATTCATCCACTCTTTATACAAGTTCTTCCACGAGCTGAAAATCTCCCTACACATCTGTATAGTACATATACTTTTTATCATTCTTTAAGTTTGTGTTTCCACTTGGTTTGGTATTGGAGGCCAAGACCAAGTGAAGGCAAGTAGTGTATGACTGGAGTGTGACTCGCTTCTTATGTGAATATTGTGAACGCCTCTTAGAGTGAGAATCTATAAGAGAGCAAGGGCTCTAAGTGTATATCCATTGACATAGTGGAACTCAAGACACGAGCGTATTCTTGAAAGAGTGGAATAGGAAAAGTTATCCCAAATCACTATAAGTTCTTGTATTAATTTTTTTGCTCTATTTACGTCTCAATTCTCTACATTTTTTATTTGAGGGGATTTAGTTCATAACATTACACCGAAAAAATTTTAAAGAATCCAATTCACTCATTCCCTATTAGGTTTTTCCATAAACTTATAACCAATAGTCAGAACCAAATCAGTTAACAGAATTGTTCTAATTCAACCGGTTCAATCGTTTCTCAAAACCGGATTGAACCAATGTGTTAGCATTTTACGTAAAATATATAATAAATTTATAAAATAAAATATTAAAAATTTAAAATTATATATATATAAATAATACAAGAATTAAGATTATATTTATAATTTTAAAAGTTCAAAAATGTTTTATATCTATGCTAACTACAATGTTGAATATTGTTGCTGTTTAAAACTATGATTTTGATTTTTTGAAAATCAATATACCTACAAAAGAAAAATAAAAACAAAAAAGTAGATTGTAATCTTAGTTGTATAATTAATTTTTTAACTTACAAACATATAAGTTTTTTATTTTTTTGTGAATCATAAATTATAAAGATTATATAAAGAGCAGTGATCATTGAATCATTTCCATTTTCAATCACACAGTCATTTAAATAGAAAATAGCATTTTACATTTATTTTTTAGCACAATCAAATAATCATTGCCATTTAAGTCATTAGTCAACATCTCCAAAGTATTAGATGCACCATCCACAAAAAGTGAACAAGGTAGGTGTCCTAGTAATAATTAATTTTGTCAGATTATTACTTTAGAATTATAGCAATATAGAATCATAGATACAAACAATGTTGGAAATTGCAATCGATGGAGCCCATCTGATATTAGAAGATGAGGGAAAACTCAAACTGCGGCAAAAAATCAAACCATTATCATTTTAGAGAATGCAAAGTGCGGCACTATATATTACTGAGCTTAGATAGCAAATAGAAGCAACGGCGAACCAAATAGCAATGGTGTGGTGCCCCAACCCGAGGCGTTGGAGCCTTACGCCGGGATCATTTATTGATTGGAAAATGTGAGCAGGATTGTTGCCCTGATCACACAGCAGTTTTTTTTATCAATTTACAACAGAAACGTGTATTGGTGATTCATTCTATAAATGTTTTACATCATGGCGACATGTTCATTTACACCCTAAAATTTTTCCACATATATTTTCAACATGCACTGGTATTTGATTTCCCATCAAATAATCCGAACATATCTTTCTAATAATATAAAATAGGATTTCACATAATTCTTATCTGGTCATGTTCATACATACAGTCAACCATTCACGACATCCACATAATACGGCATCATAGTTCCTTCAAAATAAACACAATCTTTTACGTCTTGCCTTTCTTGTACCTGTCTTTGTTTTGGAAAATAAAACGTGAATACTAACTCAATAAGCAAGCATTATCATTTTCAGGCAAACTTTTCGTATAAACATGTTCAAGTAGAAAAATTTATTCCCAAGGATTTTCAAGGATTTGCCTCCTTATCAACATGACATGAATATCTTAGTGATAGTACACTAGCCAGACGACCATCATATCATCCTGCTCTCATTTCAGGAAGGGCGCAGCTGGCCATTGACCTATGTTAGCGACTTGGCCACACTAAAGGGGGACAACCGGTCCACTTACACCTCTAAAGTGGACCTAGTTCCTTGTGCACCATGATCATAGACATGCTAGCATAATTTTCAAGGATAGAAAAATCGAACAATCATTTCCAACACAATTTTAATGAAGCACTTATTTAAGTCAATTCGCAGAGTTATAAGAGTAGTCATCCTAAAATAATTTTAAAAGCATTTAAATAAAACAGGTTATGATATATTTCTAATATTCAAGAAAGCAACTTTTTAAGGATTTTACTTGCTTACTTGTGATAGATTCGACTTTTTTCTTTCACCTTCTCCTTGCTTTTGTCTCGATAAGTGAAAATGATATCTTACCAATATGCATAAAATTATAAATGCTTGCATATCTTAGGGTCTTCCAACCCAATTGAGTTTATATTAAGTTAACCTTAAACCAATCTTTTCTTCAAGTTTGGTGTCATCTTTTCCAATCTACATATTGGTGTAAATTATGATTCCAATCATTAACTATTCTTTTCATTTTGATACCCTTGTTTAGGGTTAATTTTTCAAGTCCACTTAGAATTTATAACTCTTAAGTTTGAATTCAACATATTAGAATTTAACACTCTACTTTTATCATTCAACACCCATACTTCGCATGCTAACTTTGGGTATTCATTTAAGGCATTTGTTTATAAGTTAGGGCTACTAATTTCAATCCCAAAATTTTTGAAATTCATAACTTTCCTTAAAACAACCTTATAATTTCATGTTACCTTAGGTTTCATCTATCCTAATCACACGCTAAACATACTTATATGCTTGGTTAATAACTAACAAGCTTTGCACACACTTTAAAGACTTGTTCATGATCTAAACAAGTTAAATTCCCTTTTTAAATTTCTAGTTTTGCATTACCCCTTACTAATTACTTTATATAATTCCATTCTCCATTCTTTTTTTTAAGTTCATATATAATTCAAATCGCACATACGCTAGCATCCCTTTCACTAACCCTTAATACTACAATTTCAACATACATTATTTATTTACCATTGATTATTATAATCAGAACTTTCCTTTGATTATAAACAGCTTGGGCGTTTCTAAATTACCCCCATAGGTGATTCATTTCATACTTATAGTTACCCATATACATCCCTATTTAATTACAAATTATTTAAGCATGGAGTGAACTGAAAATTATCAAGTTAACAATCTAAACATTACCCATTTGTTGAACATCATTTCAGCTTGGAATCGCGTCAATTAACCACAGAAACTGAATCACCCAATCATCACACAGTGGATGTCACTTTCAGATGCATATTTCTGAATTTAAATTCAATTTCAACATGTTTATACTATTAAATGCAGCCATTAATATCAACATCCTCCACACTTAAATGGACGTTCCTACTTGCTTGACATTTATTGAGCACATTATAGGCTGTGTAAACCACCAATTAATATTTATAAATGAACCCAAATTGTTGGGCGTCACTTGAGTAAGGAGAACATCTTAATGATAAAAATCAAAGCATGCATATGCCACCTACTTGTGTTGCTGTCCATTCCTCCTTGCCGTTGCGAAGTTTTCTTCTCTCTTTTTTTTTTCTTCCTTTCTTCTCCCTTGGCTTGGACTTCCCTTGCTGTTTATTTTTTTTCAAGCGTTGCTACTGGAAATGTCCCCTATACAGCCCCTTGCCATATTTGTAAAGGGCCGGAATTATCCCCATCATGCCACCTGTTATTTGCTGATTTTAAAAATTTTAATTGCTGCCTAATTTCAGTTCATCCAGCTATCCATTTGTCAGCCACATTATCACCACAATTATCACATTTTCTACATTAAATCCAAACTGTCTAGCCTCTTGCATTGTTGTATTGATCCAAGCCATTGATTTCTGCATGTTTTCCAATGCCTATTCACGTCCACTTGCAGCTGTAATTTCAGGTGATTTTCTTGCCATTTTCATAAAAAAAATCTGCCCTAATTTACCTCCTTTGACACCTCAACATTGAGCATTAGCAAAGTCAAAAGTTACTTTTGCTCATCATTAATTGCCCTAGCTTTTCTTTAAATATAAGTTAATTTTTGAAGGTAAAAAGTCAATGATAACTAACCATAGGTGGTTTAGTATTCTCCAATGAGATTTGACATGATCAAATCCATCCATATTATAAAACACCTTATTGGCCATTCATAAAAAAATTCACCTCAAAATAATCATCCTAGATCAAGATATAAGCATTTGAAAATATTTCATGTAATTTCATGAAATTTAATTATTATCACAATATTTTAATCATAATTATCATAATCCACACCATTCGTTAGGTATGGCATGTTAACATCCGTTCACCCTCCAAATTTCATGCCAATCCGCCTTATACACATCAAGTTAGGAATTTACCAAGCAATAATCTAACTTACCAAATAATTATTAATAAAATGACATAAATAATGAAATTTAATAAACATAACAACTCATCATTTTCTACACTATATTTGTCTTTTTGTGCTTAACCATAATTTCATTCATTTGAATTAATGTAACTTAATCCCTTGTATGTCCATAATGTTGTCAAATTACATTTACTGATGTCCAAATACTTGGGTTTCACAAACGGCGACAAATAACAGTATGGCAATAGCAACCACAAATACGCCAATAGCAGCAGTAGCGATGGCAAAGAGTAGCGGGCAATAGTAGCCACGATAAGCCAACAATATAGCAACACAGTTGCGGCAAGCCAAAAAATGATGGAAATGGTGAAAAGTAGTAGTTGAATGGTGATGGAGAAATACAGCGAAATAGCTGTGATCAATGAAAAATGGCAGAAAGCGGCAACTAAATGGTGATAGAGATTGAAGAAATGAAAATGAAAACAATAGCAAAATAGGTAAATGATATGGTGATAGAAGAATAAAAATGGCAAAAAAGATGATTGTAGCTATGAAAAAGAAGAAAAATGGCGAAAATCAAAAATTGGGGGAATCTTAGGCTAAAACCGCGACTTTAGTGAAGGGCAAGAATGGGTATTCGTTCAAGTTTTTCTTGATATACTGCCAACTAGAACTAGTCTGACTAGCAGATTTGAAAATCGGTCGGATCGACAGTTGAACCAGTTAACACCGAGTAGACTTGGCTGAATCAAAACCGGGCAAATCGGATCGGGTTTTTATAACATTGGTCAACGGGAATTGTTTGTCATCATTTATTCGCTTTGATGCGAACATTGCATATGTAAGGGATATCTACAACCTTTATTTTGCATTGTATGTAGGAGAGGCATTATGTTATCCTAAATCTAATCGAATGCATCCACTATGGTTGAGGACCAGCTTATGGCATGTTTCCGTCACATTCATATGTTAGTAGTTGGCAACAAAAACACATTCTTCACCATGCTTATCATCGTGCAGAGCAATTGATGAATGAAGTTTGGTATATGATTGGGGTGTATGATGGTAATCTTACCATCACTACTAATAAAGGAGTACATGAAGCAATCGATATGGATAAAGATGGTCTAAGTGAAGACCTCAAGAACCCCCCCCCCCCCCCTCCCTCTTATTCATGGGAAAGGTCGACTAGATGGGAGCACAGTGCAACATTTTTTCATGTAAAAGATTCATAATAAATGAATTAACAAACCTCTGTATCCATCCTTAACTTTCCTTTTGACATTTTTGTTATGGCGAAAGAGACACCAATATCATAGTTTATGTAAATGATCAACAGGGAAAACTACTTATGTTCTTTATGGATATTGTTATACATATGTTAGAGTCCTAATATCGGTTTCTAATTTGTATGTATGATGTAGTTGTGCATTCAACTATGATATATGACATCGGTGAACTCATTTGTCTAGTCTTATTCTATCTACCCTCGTGTCTGATTACACCTTTATATTTTCATTGAGTCCTCATGCTTTTTATTTTGTGTAGGTCTGAGATTTCAGCAAAGGTTGAAGATGGAAGGGGATAGTGTGGTCCCATCCAAAACTAGAGAGAAGAGGTTGGAGTCATAGTGCAACATGAATGGTGCATGAGCTCTCAGAAGACCAACGTACTATTGTGAAAGCGCTCAGATTTGGAGGGTTGTTATCATTGGAGCATAGGAAATACTGCCCTCAATTGACTTGATGGCTTGTGGATAGATATGATGTTGACCAGTGTATGTTCAAGATCAACGACGCATTCTTCTCCATGACGGAGTGCAGCATGGAGCTAGCTTTAGGACTCTCTACCTGCAGAGAGTTAGTGGAGCCTAGGAAATCTTGTACGAGTGTTCAATCTCTCCGCGACAAATATGAATAACAAAGAGGATAAGTGTACTACACATCAATCGCTTTCTTCCCATAATACGAGAGGGTCGATGCGACGATGAATTCCGCCAAGCTTTTATGTTGTGGGTTCTTGGCTCTTTTCGATGCCCTCTTTCAAATGGTCAGACTCGAGATTTTTATTTGCATTATGTCATAGATCCGACCAGCATTCATAGGTTTGCTTAAGGATCTCATGTTCTAGATATTTTGAACAAGGCACTTTAAGTCCTATGTTAAGAAAAGTAAGCAAACTGTTGGATGTTGTGTTGCGTTGTTACAGGCTAGTGCATATTTTATCATTAGGAAAGTTGAAATTTAAATCTCTTCATAATTCCTATGATCATTGACCTTTGTCTGTGTGTTTATAGGTTTGATTCTTTGCACATGTAGCACATGATGCATTGTCGCCAGTTAGGATGCATGTTGCTCTGCCTCTAGTTAGCTTTTGGGATGACGATCGAATCTCAGAGATGGATGAGAAATTGAGGTCTATAGGATATGAAAATGCTCATGTATGTAATTTTTAAGTTGACCAAATGTAGCTCTTGAATATCTTTACTGAATATGTACACATTGAAACTTTGTTATGCTGAATACTAACGTACTTTCTTCAATAGGTCATTGCTAAAATAGTGTTAAATGTTACGATGTACAACTTCACTAATTTATGGATTCTTCCATGCCTATGAAAGAGGTTTTCAAAGGAAAAGCACCGCATATTGATGAATGAATGGACCACATTGAAAGTGAGGTAGGTATGCAATGTGAATGAGAGGACGTTGCACATTTCCAACATATGGCTGAGTCATCCAACTAAGGGCATGTTAGTGGTCCACTGGTTGGTCAATGGACCCTTGACCAACAAAGAGGTTCCACCATTGAGGTGAAGGGTACTAAACATACTTTATTTCATAATGAAGGCGAACAAAAATATGCTCCAAGCAAAGATGTCTACCTTGATTACAATTGGCCTACTTTGTATACAGAATCACGCACTTGGGAAAAAATAGGTAGTGTGAACACTAAGACCACACGCCAAAAGAAACATGCAAGGTTGACCTCGAGACAGACATGAAGAGGTCGAGTGTGAAAGTTGATGAGCTATCAAATATTGTTATGGTATGAACATAATTGATCACTTGTTAGTACCGTACACAATTATTATTGAGAGTCATATATTTCATTAACTAACCATTACCATTAGAATGGGCAAATGACACAGGTCTCTATTGATCTAGCTGATGTAGGTGGTGACACCACCCTTACTACTATAAAAGGTAAGATGAAATGCTATATTTCAATAGGTAGCTTGCTTTTGACATATTGCTGAAATACTTATGGTGTATGTATATATTAAATGAAAAGTTCTACTCTTCTGATTTCTCAATAAACATTGAAAGAGTTATTCCTCAGAATGAAGCAGTATTCATTGCTCTCATGATGCTATGTTCGGATTGATCACAGCAGGTATGAGAACATGGATATTCATTATCACATATTATCAGGATTATTGTAAAAAAATTAATTACTTATATTCACAAGTAGACTGTCCTACAAGGCTCTGGAACACGGGACCCCATATGTGTGATCTGTTGTTTTATTGGGATCCGGGGAACCTTCCACATCTCAGCCAAAGGATCTCGAGACGCAAATGCATATTCCAACTAACGAAAAGGGGGCATGCTTTGCAATGCATGAAACAGAGTCAGAGGTGATAATGGTTGATGTAGAAAAGAAGACAAGTCCAAGGAGGTCTAAATACTAGGGAAACTAATTGTAGCCACTGGGATATGGCAACGAACAAAAAAGAAGTCCAGATAGTTGACCAGTCCCTACAGCTCAGTCAATGCACATAAGCGATCACGTATAGCATGACATCACATTGTCGTCAAAAATCAGGTTCGATCGTTGTTTAATATTTTAGAGTCTACGTATTTCCTTACGTTACATCTATTTAATTTTATGTCATCCTCTATTTTTAGATGAAATAATTTCCACACCAATAGTATCTTAATGCCAGTCATATTACATTTAATTGTCGCATATATTTTTTTGTAGCCTATAGTCAAAGAGCAAGATAGATTAGCCCCACGGATATGAAATCTGACCAACGTTGAGAACAAGCTTGTAAATTTTGCATTTGATTGTGGTGATGATGAAAAGTTTGAACTAATGCTTGTTTCGTACGACATTTTTCTCAAGTTTTGGATTTTAAATGTGTAAATGCTTCCCTCATAAGCATCTCTCTGGCTAGTGAATATGTCTTTCCCATGGGTCCATTTCTTATAATTCATGGTACCTTTCGCAGTTTAGCACCATCACAAAAGGTGTCCACTCATGTAAATTATTTTGGCATCTCTATTTCTTTAACTATAAAGTACATCCCCTTCTAGTTTTTGTCTTGATTTGTCCAAACATGATTAGGTGTTCCTAATGTATTTTTTATTCAAGATTTTTGACGCATACACCAGCTTCCTAATGCGGCAATAGACAGAGAAAAAGGCCAATCCATCAGGTTGATATTATATGGACTCAAGATTTGTGGTATATCAATTTGAGTGGTTAAAATTTCTACATATCTATACATCCTAATGCATAATAAATCTAACTGACTCTATATTATTTAACGCATAATCATGCTCATATTTTGTAGAATTTCATGCTTCGAGAGAACGATGTTCCAATCGGTATATTAAAGGATGAAGTGAACACATTGCATTTGCCAACTGCTAACTAGGTTTAGACCTCAAAAAAATTCTAACATGCCTACTTTTCTATTTCTTCATGGTCAATGCATGTCATATTTATGAGATTCACTCATACCTTCCTTTTCCATAGGTCTTCATCCTGATTTGTGATGAAGACCATTGGACTGCGTATGCAATAGATATGAAACAAAAACATATATATTGTATGGACTCAGTAAAGCTTTCCAATTGTGTACGAGATGACTTCTTTGCACCTCGGCTAGTATGTATACAAGACACAATTAGAGGTCTGAACTTTCAATTTCAAATGAAGTTCGACGTTTGTAAGGAACCATATTATGATTGAAATAGTTCTTGCCTCTTCATTGTCTCCTTTGCTTCATCACCACACAATATAAGTTGAAAGATGTATACTCAACAAGAACTTTTAACTTTTTTTATAGGTTTCTGTTTTAACTGATTTGTTCTCAAGCATTGAGCATCCAAAGGATTTCTCATTATATGTGCAGGTGTCCACTGTTTATCTACCATTACAAGCTAACTCATGAGTACTCCAATAATCTTGTTACTGTAGGTTATATAGTTGGAAACATAAGATGCACCTTGATACATAATCAATTCTCTATCAAAGTTCATATCGCATGTATAAGTATATTTAATTACATGGATGTGGATAAAAATAAATTAGTAAAAATAGTGGTGTTCACCTCTTTATTTTTGCATTTTTAACTATGGCATGTTTTGTATGTGCAATATGATGTATTATAATGGACTTGGAAATCTACGATATAGCCAGGTAAGATAGACAGTACATGCAAATATGTTTTTTGAATTAAGTATTAGTTTATGTCCATGTGGACCAAATACACATGATTTACGTCACAAGTTGTTTGCTATGTGGGCTATAAAGACCCTAACAATATGTGAAATTGTTGTAGGTAGGCATAAAATTGATGGACCATATATTTCTATTCAATGAAATACACTAGAGTACATGTTTTTGTATGACTGTTATTGTTCTTCTCATCAATGTAAGTAGATATTGATGCGACGCGGCGGGTGATTAGCACGAGAATGTTAGATAGCCCACGTAATAAAGTAAGGAACCAGGTTGTGCAGATGGTATATCATTTCAATAGACGCAAGTCTTTGAAAATTAGAGCATGATGTATGGACATGTGCATGTTTTGAGTTTAGATGTACAAATATTTGCCTGAAACAATTAATATACTCACCTAGGGTATGAAATGTATGAGAGAGTTTGACTCAAAATTTAATTGCTGAAATAGATTATGTTGACATGTTGACATACATTTCAGTATGTATATGTTACTGTACATATGGAATATTAGGTGTACTTCACACAATGTATGCTTTTAGGAACGAACAATGTTATCCGATGTGACGTGCAGCACATGATCACAGTAATATTATCATATAATTTATGATGACGAATTTATCATGGACAGCAAATGCGCAAGGATGAATGAGACAGTAGAAGCCCATAATTATTCATCTATCAGATCTGGCCAAACACCAATTTGACGCAACTCTTTTACGAAGCTTATTAATTTCTATCAACACTTACAGCTTATTCATTTCTATAAATACTTAGAGGTTCTCAATGCAAGTGACAGTAGCGAATGAGACCTAGCACTACCTCAAGCATTTATTATTATACATAATAAATATATTCTATAAATTGGTGATTATATCGATGTAGATTTTGAATTTCCTTAACTCAATTTTGAGATTGCTATACTATGACATCATACTTAAATTATGAGATTTTTAATTTGTACAACTCTATGTTTTTTGTCTAAAAATAGGCTATTATTAGAATTAACAGCCTTTTGTAGTATGCTATCTGGTTTGCGGTTAGAACATAATAAAATACATAATATGTAATATAGTATATTAGTAGTAAAACTATGAAAGCTTGTGCATTACCGCATAATTGTTTCTTCTATTTTTTTAAATAATTATTCAGTTTTATATAGACCCCTCATTATCACATTTTCAAGCACATTTGCGAGAAAAAATACATTGATAAGAGTAATCAATTTTTTCACTATAATCAATTTTTACACTAACCTATATTTTTTATTAGTATTATATTACAATATCTCAAATATTTTTTTACAATCAGGCCCTTTGTAATGTTCTTACAAATTTTCCTTGCACTATTCTCATCTGCTCATTTTCTTTTCTTTTTTTCTTGTTACAAGAAAATACCAAACCCAGCCCAATGTGGATGCTCTCACAACAAGGAGAGAAGACAACGCCACAGGCATCAATGGGACTCAAAACCGTGACCATCCAGCATAGGGGCATAGCCACGTACCATAGAGGCACTGCCTCAGTGGCTAACCTATATTATTAAATGCAAGAAAATACTCCTATTAGTAGACAATGTAATATATAATCTGGATTATGTAAGCTACGACAAACTCATGAAAAGCTTATAATGTCACATATTCTCTTGAGAAGTTATGTATAAAGTTGGCAGGGAATTAGATTGGCAAATAAAAATATTTTTGCTTGACATTAGTGCTTTCCATATTGATGATTACAAATATCAAACAAATGACCTCAAAAGGTAAATTAAAAATGTGTCTATGCTATTTAGAGGACACCTCCATGGGACCAAGTATCGCCGGCTGTATTTATGGATGTCGCGTGCATGTTTATTTGTCTGCTAAAATTATCTTCGCAATGTGATGTTGAAAAAGTAGAGCATACGCTAAGAAAGTGAAAGGTAAGAAAATATCATTGATTTAAGAAATATAGGACTTTTAATATGTACTAGATGCTCACCGGATCGAGACGTACTGAATTCTCGCGTATATACGTCTCCATGAGCTCAAGAATAGGACTATGACAATCATACCTATAAAATTCAAATATATACATGCATGAATAACAGTTAATTATAAGTATGAAAATAAAAAGAAATTGCAATAACATAACATTAGCAGTAAATCACAACTTACTCACTTAGTTGCGCAAGCAATTCCTATGACACGGACCCTTTTAAAAAATAGAAAGTTGCGACGATCATTGTACATGAACTTCAACTTCCTTAACATATTTGCCTGAAAGAGAAAGTTGGTAACCATAAGAGCAATCTCATTCATTATGTTACATTTATTGTTGTCATTTTGGTGACATAATTTCAAAAAATTATCGTGGGTCCGTAAACCGCTTTGAAGTGATCTGTCGTTTCATTAGAGCACGGATCTAGAAGATGCTTCTCAGCACAGCGCATGTTGTATGCCATTGCAACCCAATGATCAACATCGCACAAAATAGATATGAAAAACCACATAAGCATAGAAGGAATTCTCATTCAAATATGCTAAGAGATTATTATTAGCTATTGAAAGTCGGTATAAGTGCGGCTACTAACCCATGAACAATCAAGAAGATGATATCCATGAAGGGGCACCGAGAATTCCAGCTCCAAGTGCTCCTTAAATCCTGAAAAATACAACATCTGCAATTTTGATATTAATATATATTCCAATGTACATACCGTATTAATAAAAAATACATATTTGACTATGACACTAACTGCAAGAGACGTGTTGAAGTAATATCTCCGTCCAGGATAATCGATCTCTCGTTGACGATAATTTAAGACCAACATGTAAGCATCCAGTATCTAGTGTACGAAGAATGCATTAGGCTATCATATTATCAAATCGTTATGCAAGTAAAACAAGTAGACAAAATATGGAACTCACATATAGGGTTTCAATAGTATAGAATTTAACTCTTTAACTATCACAAATCCCAACTCAAACAACTTTTCGTCATCGGGGCCTGACCCCAATATGAGAGCCCATTGCTAGGTTATGGATTCTTCTAGCATTAAACAAGATACACTTATTCTTATCGGTTTTCTTTGGATGCAGAACTCTGCATCTCTTTCCCATGTTTATCATATATTGATTCCAGTGTCATGGCTAGGGTATATAATATTATTAATTGTATATTGAAGTATGCATGCATATACCTTATCAACGATTCTCTGAACGTCTGCAATAGTGTCTTTATCACGACTTGATGATGTCAAAACCAAAGGTGAGTCACCTACATTAGGTGTTTTCTTCCATGTAGAACTTAGTTTGCTGCTTGAGTTGGGCCATACTTCAGGGATGTCGTAAGAAGGCTTTGATTCCATGTGCGGAGTCCTTAACTCCAAACTATTCTTATGTGTGTAACTCATCCAATTACTTAGCTTATGTATTTGAATCCAGACTAATCTGAATAATTGCTATTGTAAGACAATAATTGAAATATTAAACTCGATTCTATAATATGTAAACATAACTGAGAACTATATGAACATATCCTGTAAGATATGGTGCACCACATTTAATTATGTTTTGGCTACCACATCCCTTTGAATGCTTTCCTTCAATTGCTTGTGTTGTACCTCATATTCAATTTAAATACAAAAGTATCAACATGATCAACAAAATATGGTAGACCTACAATATTATTCTTTGGGTGTGTTTGGGAATTAATAAAACTTTTGGTGAAAAGTTTTGAAAAATAAAAGTTGTCAAATGATGTGATATGATAAGGATAATAATGAGGAGTAAAGAGGATAAAGTTAAAATAGATAGGTTAGTTGTATAGGTAATTGTGTAGAAATGATTGAAAAGTAGGGTGGTTTGTGTTGGAAGATGTAAAAAAATAATTAAAAAAATAGAAGAGTTGTAGAGAATGAAAAGTTTTAGATTGAAAAGTTTTAGGTGAAAACTTTTTGTCATTGCCAAACACCCCCTTTATATGAAATAATTACCATAGTTGATGCAATAAAAAATTACAAAATTAATACATTCAAACTACAAATGTAATGCATGATCTTTTACCGTATTTATAATTCAAATTTGGGTTTATTCTATTTAGGTTAAGTTCTATTAATCAAAACCCAGGCCAATCCAAAAATCGTTGGCAATTTAAACCCAATAACTAATCCACATTTTCAAAATAACCAAACTGAAATCATCAAAAAAATGTCAGCACCTTTACTTTCCTTCTAACTATACAGACTATTGATAAAGAAGGTGCGAAGAAGGTAAACATGTGGTTACGTGGATGGTTCGCTAAATACATGACACTTCTTCCTCTAGTAGGCGAATGTCTTCACATTTCATACTTTTTCCATAAATTTCAGCTCAGCACTTACGAAGTTACAACTCAATTGCCACAACCCTGTTGCATTTGATATTTTGAAGCAAAAGGCTAGTGTAAAACATAATTAAACGCATAAAAATCCAATTTTGGGTAAGCATAAGTAGAAGATAGAATGTAAGACATCAGGAAAAGGAGTGAAAATTAGCAGATGTGAAGATAATTAACCCGCTTGTTAATTAATTGTTAGCTTTACCCCAACATTTCTAATAATAAATGCAAATTGACTTATGAGACCAATCATGCCAGTATAATTAAAGAGAAGTGATCCTAATAATCCGAGATAAGCAAATATCTAGCATAGGCCACTTCAAATAACCCATTGACAACAATTTTCTTCCTTTTCTCTTCATACAACTTGTTTAGCTAAGTGCATTTAACATACAAATCAAGTTTTACCATTTTTCAATAGGTAAATATTTTATTTATATATTAAATAACTATATTCATTCTTGGACTTCCTTAACTGATATGAAACTACTCTACCTTCTACAAACTAGTGAGAGGAAGGATTAAGTCCATTGTGAATATCAACAAACATATGTCTTTAACAATCAACATGGTATTGGACTATAAGTGCAATCTAGAAACCAAAAATAGACTAAAATATCTTCCCATGGAGGTTTAAAATTTCGAAGTTTGATTTTTTATCCAAAGTCATGAACATGGTTGAAGTTTTTTTTTTAATTATATTAAGATTAGAAAAATTATCAAGGCCAGAGGTATTTGTATAGACTAAATTAGAAGCAAATTTTTAAGTCAATAAAGTCATTCATTCGCATAGACTCGTGCAACAGCTCCTTTCCTCCATTCTGTGGCATCATTATCAAGCAAACAGTTTTTTTAAAAGAATTCTCAAATATATTTGTAACACATGCACTACAACCTCTTTTAACACATATTATTCATCATATAACATATCAAGGCTTCACAAATGATCTCATATTTGGGAATCATTTGTGAAGCAGTCAAAGTAGAATGTCATAAAGAAACAAAACCTTGAGCAGAATTAATGTCCAATGTGGCCAAATGGAAGAAGGAAGCATGAATGTCCAAATGTTATGAAACCTAAGCGACAAGGCATCCATAACAATATAATCAAACCATAAAAAGCATTGCAAAAAATTGAGAATTATTATGCATTCTCACTACATTTCTACTTATTTATAATGATCTGGTCAGATTGGTTGGGTTAAAAATTTCTAGTAAAATTTTCTACATCAAACGGCTTTAGAGGTCTCCTACGATGAAGCTCATATACACTTCACCCAACCATCCACAAATACTTAAACAAGAAATTTTTTCACTATCAAATTAACCGTTTAAAATATCATATGTATTATAGCAACAAAATATCCACATAATCAGTAAAATAAAAACAAAAAAGAGGAATTACGAAGACAAAAATAAAGTTAGAGGGATACATGGGAAAGGTTAAAAAAAAAAAATTTTAAAAATTCATAAGCAAAAGCAACCACCACCAGTAACAGAGCTGAAAATTCATCTTTATTGGTTGGCAAAGTGAAGTAAAATTGGAAGAAGCACACCATCGAAATCAGGAAATGGATAAGGACATTCTGAATGCAAACCACAAAACCACGCAGTGGGACCACCGCATCAAACCAGCACCTCTTATATTAGGACAAGAAGACCTCAAATACTGCTCCAAGTGAATGAAAGAGGCAGATGGCGACGGCGAATGAGAATGCAGCTCCAGATGGAAACCAAGCTTAGGTTCTAATGTCCTACTGAGGAGTTCTGACTGCCTATTAATACTCTTCCGGGATGGCTTTTGACTTAAACACCAATACATCCACTCAATGCACTTAGGCAGAGAGAAAACAACACATTTTTCAATTGAAAATTTTAATTTCCCCCAAAATGCATTTTATTTAAACTGCACATTCAATAATTTTTTCAAGACGATGCGAAAATTAATAAATCTAATTTTAATAATTCTTTGGGTCAATGGTATCGGAAGCCAAATAGAATTGGTTAGAGAAATTTATTAGCACCGAAAATTAGAGTTATTTTTTCAAATTAATTAATAAAACATATATATTCAAATTAATTACATAGAGAATTTTTGGAATAAACTTAAATATATAATTCTTAAAATAATAGTACGAAACACATTTGTACAAGATATTTAAAAATATAATTTTTTAAATAACAATATAGAAAATGTTTGCACAATAAATTTGAAAATGTGAGTTTTAAAATCATTATGTGGAGAAGTTTTGTACAATAAATTTTAAATTTTAAAATATTTATATGAACAACATTTCTACAATATATATATTTTAAATATTTATATGAAAAATAATTCTACAAAAATTCCTAAATCTAAATTTTAAATTAATCATAAGAAGAACATTTATATAGCGAAATTGAAACCGCAAATTTTACATTCAATACATGGAGAACATTTACATAGTAAATTTTGAAATATAAATTATAAACTAATTATATAGACAATGTTGCTATAAAAATACTTTGAATTATTTCAATAGATTTATGATTGTAAATTATAAAATAATGATTTCATAACATATTTTCTAACGCTGGTCGTGGTGGTCTTATTATTATTTCTGCATATAATCTATTATCGAAATAGTTGTGCATCTCATATAGATTTTTCATGGCCTGAACTCAGAAATAATTTTGACAATATATATTTCAATCCAGATTGAACCCATTATTAAATCTTATTCCACTTATTTATATATGGGTTAGAGTAGGTTTGTATCAAGTTGAAAATAGAATTGTTTTTATTCCATTTATTTTTTGAGTGATAGATTTTGTGTCGTAATGCGATATGGATGCTCCATCTTTTGCACACCATTTTCCGTAAAAAATTTCAAGCAAAAACAACATATATCTATTTTAATAATTTTCTATAAAAGATGACTGTAAATGGCATTCATAACATGAATGGAAAATTACATAGGTCTATTTCATTCATTTTTTAAGGAACCACAAAATTATTAAAAAGCATGTACAGTTTTGTATTTTCAAGTCTTTAATATCTACTCCGCAAATATGTTTATCGTTAAGGGCCACATGTGTAAAAAAAATTTCTAATTAGAAAAAATATATTTTCACCCACAAATCACCTAATTTATAGATGATTATTCAACATCATTAGGTATATGTATGTACCAATCTTTAAAAGTTGATATATAACTCATGAATTCTTCTTAATCATATATTTCTTGAATTCTCAAATAAGTAAATATTTATGAATAATATTATTTATGAATATTTTAAGGAACAAATTCTTAAATAAAAAATGTCTTTGGAATGTAATCGTAATTTCATATATGATTTTTGGGTCTTATAAATAATACTTTAGCTTGAAAATTGAATTATTCAAAACAAAAGAGAAGCTATAATAATATTAGAAATATTGATTTTATATTTCATTCAACAAAGTTTTTTCCAATGATCTAATTTATAGGTTTGTAGTCTTGTAGTTCATTAGAAATATCTAGATTTTTAATATTAGAGATGGATCGTTGCTGAAAAGGGTAGAGTGGCGGTGGACAAGTTTTGGTTTGGTACTAATGTACTCCAGAAAAGATAAAATGAGAAACACTAATGTATGATTTGTAATTTTAAAAAATCGAAAACCAGGTTTTGTTGGGTCTCAGGCTGGACCGAATCGGAAAAAACAGCCTTTTAAGCACTTCTACATAATACAAATAAAATTATTTTTGTGTTAAATAATTAAAATCCAACACTACATAAAATTCTCACCTAACTATACAAATTTATTTTTTGGGTCAATGATAAGAAGTGCCAAATAAAATTTGTGCAGTTAATTTATTCGCCGCTGAATAAATTTGACGCAATACTCTGATAACAAATTAAATTTAAGCATTACGTAAAATTCTCACGTGGCTGTAACATAAATCATCTATTTTTTAAGTCGATTGTACGGGGGAAACTTAAGTCATTATTTTACTCGAATTTGAATAATTTGGAGAACACCCATTACAAATTAAATTACTATTAGACAAATAATAAAATAAATATTAAATAAAAATTGTCAACTAGTTAATATAATAATTGTTAATTTTTGGGTTGTGATATGGGGTCCAAAAAAATTTATGCATAATGAATATGACTAATTCATTCGATGCTTAAAATTTTTGGCTCCATTTTATTTTAAAAATAAAATAATTGTTCTACACTAACTAAGATTAATATACGCGCTTATTATAAAAATTTATAACATATACAAATTTTTACCTTTTTAGTAAATGAAATTGTAAATCATTATTATTGATTCATTAAATATATTAATTACGTAACAGATTCAATAAATTTATTTAATAGAAATTTAATAGGCTTCTAAAATTATTTTTTATATTCATAGTAACTTTTGTATTGCATTGGCAGATAAGATATTCAATAAAGATTATATGAAGACTCTGTAAGCCACATCAAGCCAGCATCTCTTATAAAATATCTAAAATCTATCAATTATATATGCGCAATTACAAACGCGCAATTTCTAAGATGCTTGAATAACTTTCAAAATTCATTTTACGGGAAAAAAGAATAAATATAACCAATATAACTCATCATCCCCTTCAATTGCATAAAAATTGTAAAATCTATAAAATCCATAAAATCAATCAAACAGGTTAAATTTTATCATTTGTTCGGATTTATTTCCTTTAATAAATCTGTCTATAATTCTAAATTTTAGGCATACATTACTAATTGTCATTTATAGCAATTATGATACACTTTAACGTCCTGGATTAGTCATCATCTATAGTCGTTTATTAAAGACATATGGTTAACCATAGAAACACATGCACCACAATTTACTATAACTAATCTCACCTATCCATACTCTCACTTTACCATCAATCATACTCTCATAGTCTGAAATTACCATATCACCCCCATTTGCATTTTACATAAAATGAAAATATTTTCACATGCACCCGCCTCATATTTATAAGTCCAGGCCCAGACCCGGTAAGGCCTACTGACTTACATTCCTTCAGAATACACTGTCGTCTCCTTTCATACACTGCCCTACCATACTCTTCTTGTACTATCCCTATCAACTGTTAGAGTCAATGCACAATTGCTCCATGTGACCCATCCTGCTCATGGTATCATGGGTGGCATATTGGGTCAATCTGTAGCTGTTTGCGTAGCTACTGAACGAAGGAGAGCTCTTTTAATTTCTTCCTCTTTGAGTAGAAAATCAAGAAAGGTGAGCTTTCGTCAATCAAGAACTTACCAAGTGGTATTAGAGAAGCTACTATCCCAAAGAAGAAGATGGTGACACCAAGGATAGCAGCATTAAGTGCCTCGAAGAGAAGCTCGAGAAGATTCAGAAGGAGTTAGCGATGCAGGCACAAGAACAATGAAATGGTGTGAGAAAAAAAAATATTTTCTGAACTGGAATGAAATGGGGGCACTATTTGAAGTAGAATGAAATTTACCCGAGAGAAAAAGATGTTGTCTGAACTAGAATGAAATGGGGCATCGTAGTATTGGTTCATAACATTTAGTCTCATTTTTGGAACCATAATGGATATCGTTAATCAGAAAAATAGCGTACCGTAGGCTAATTTATTTGGAAATTTTTATGATTTTAACATATGCATAAGAAAATGTGGATAATTTTTTTTACCAATTTTATTTTTGGATGTCGGCCATAAAAATGGTTTTGTGTAATTTTGACTGTTTTTATTCTTAGAAAATGTTAGAACATGGTTTGTTAGTGCAATTATTGGAAATATTAGACATGAGTATTCTTGAGTTCCAATGCACATTTATTTGATATGCTATTTTGATTTTTTGAAGACATCTTATCTTTATTTCATCATTGTATTTTGTACTATTCGTTGCTAATTTCGTCAATGTGTTTTCTAGCTACTTCTAAAATGGATTATGATCCTAAGGCAGCTCCATTTCCACATGTACGATGTCGTTGCGGAAATGACGTTTGCTATCCGATATTATCATGCTCGAAAAATAATGGAAGATGGTTTTATAAATGCCCGGGAAAGGTTATATCATTTTATCTATTATGAAAAAAGCATGTAACTTCATTATCACTTTTTGTATACTTCATTGAGAAGTTGAATAATATTATTTTAAAATTTTCACCAGGGATGCATGGATTGCAATTACTTTTGTTGGTGTGATGCGTATGTTGCGCATGGGAGCGTTGGTGAAGGTGGAAGCAAATGTCGTTGCGAATCTGCAGAAAAATTGAAGACCATGGAGGAAAAAATGGAGTTATTGGAGAAGGAATTAGAAGTTGCAAACCGAGAAATTGTTGTAATGAATAAGGAGAAAAAGTTGCAAACAGCTATAAAAGCATTTGGAAAGCTCAAACTTTCTGATTAGAGTGTGTAGTATGGTTTATATTTCATAGGCGGTAATCTTGTAAGTGGTTTATAGACTACTAGATTCAGTTTAAAAATGGTTGATATTGTAAGAGATGCCGAAGTACTGTGTATTGGTTAGTTCTGTGTATGGTGCACTTTGATATTTATAAAATAGATTGCTTATGATGTTGAAAGATGGCCAATGTCATAACTCTATAAATCTGAAAAATTCAATACAGCATAACACAAATAAAAGAGATTTGCGATTACACACAAAATGTGCAGACAACTAATTCCAAAATCTGTCAATTCCACAATTGCACAATCCGCACCCCTACTCAAGTATGAAAAAAATAATTTGAATGGATAGAACATATTTGCTTAGCCATTAGGTAAATCCAGATAATTACACGATTTGCAGCCTTGGACACCTACTATACTATTTTCAAAATACAGCCAAAATAATTTATGCTATGAGATAGATCCTGCCCTTTACATAATCTGCACCCACGTAGATATCATTCAAGAATACAAAACAATCTGTCATATATCAGCCTCTGAAAGTTTCATCTTCCTTTTGTCATTCTCTTATTCTTGACAATAGGTACAACATGACTCTTCATCTGTGCACAACGCATCTGTTAAAGCAATGTTTTCAGATTACAGGTCTTATCGGTTCTTCAAACCCATCTGCAATAATGAAAAATAGTTTCAGATATAACCCTTAATGGCTTTAAGCAGTAGTAAATCAATTATATTTAAAGTAGAAGAAGTAGTAGACTAGTTCAATTTGTGCACAACGCATTACCGATATAAGCATTTCTAACAGTAGGTAGCTTCGCTCTCCTTGCTTGGGGCTGGGAATTGTGCCCTGCAGATTTAGGATGAAGTATTAACTTATTGAGACAGATGTATGCAAGTAAAATAATTAACAGTGGTACCTTGTTCATTATTTTCAACAGTGGGAACTGATCTTCCTCTACCTCGTCCTCTAGGGGTTCTGCCCCTACCCCTTGCTTGATCACTGGTCCTCCTTGACCCCCTACAACTTCGCTTATTATGGCCGAACATGCCACATTGACTACATGTTACTGTCCGTTCATCCCCTTTTCTTTTCTTTGGAGTTACTTCCTCCCTCATACTTTTTCTCCTTTGAGTCTTAAGACGTCCTACAGGCTTCTTCATAGTAGGTGGCAGGACAATGGACCCATCCACGATTTCATCCCAAAGCTCCTTGTCCGGAAGACTATGTATGATAGGTTCATAAGTTGTTGTATATCTTTCCACTGAGAAAAAATGAGAACAGTAGTCTTTGGGGTCTTCTCTAAGCCATCCAACAATAACTACAAGAGTATGTATGCAAGGAATCCCTTCGAGTTGCCATTGTCTACAGGTGTATTCCCGCTTATCGACATACAGTGTGTGTTGAGTATACCTCCATGTGACTTCAAACTCAAATTCAGAACATCGCATCACTTGAGGTTTCCTTACATTTATCATCAAGGGCTCTAGAATTTTGACAATTCTAGATACCACTTTGTGAGTCCATTTAGCGCTTCTCTCCCTCCTCTTGTGGAACACCTTTACCATCATCCCTCTTAACTCTTCAAAACATTCACATATTGGCATTGCCCTTAGCTGTATGATAAACCTGTTCTATGCTTCTGCAGCATTGTTATCAATATGATTTGATGGTACCTCATTGTTAAACCATGCTTTGCACCAAAACCTACCATGTATTTCATTTATCCAATCATGTGCTTCCCTATTATATTGACTAATCTCATTCATGTTCCGTTCAAAGTCTGCACGTGTATATGCCCTTGCTGCCCCCCAAAAATTTATTGCTAACTGGTCTCCTTTACCAAAACATTTAGTCTTTAGATTTTTGGTCAAGTGTCTCATACAAAAACATTGGTTGCATAATGGAAAAATACGTTGAATAGCTTCCTGCAGTCCCTTTTGTCTGTCAGACATGATTATGTAAGAACCGGGCCCAATCACTCTAAGCAAACTCTCCAAAAACCAGGACCAAGTGGAGAAACATTCGACATTTACAATCCCCCATGCAAGTGGAATGATATCATGATCTCCGTCCAATGTAACTGCAGATAAGATAATCCCACCATAAGTACCTTTCAAAAATGCATCATCTAATCCTATGAATGGCCAGTGTTGGTCCCGAGTTGATGGCAATTACCCAAGAGGGGAGGGGTGAATTGGGTATTTAAGAATTTAAAACTTTAATTAGAGATTTTACCCCGGTTTAGTTTAAACCCCTTTAATGAAACAAATAGAAAGCAATAAGATAATGAAAGTGAAAATGAAAAACAGTAGACAAGATTAATAGTGGTTCGGGCAACCTTTCCCTACTCCACTCTTCCAAGTTCACACACCCTTGTGACTTGGGTTCCACTATGTATTCCGCAAATACAACTAGAGTCTCCACTCTCTTCTAGATTCTAGCTCTAGGGGCATATACAACCAGAGTCTCCGCTCTCTTCTAGATTCTAGCTCTAGGGGGCGTGTATAACAAGCAACACAAGTAGGTGATGAGTTACACTCCAATCGCAACCCTACTTGCTATATCTTGTTTTGAAACACCGAACTCAAATCAAGCACCAAAATCAAATAACAAGATGAAATAGAAGAAATCTACACTTTTACAGATTTGTGTAGCAAGTTTCAGCTCGAGGAAGAATCTGTAGAAGCAACGAATCGTATTGCGTTGAAGCAAACAGCAACTTTGAAGCTTGTTCTTCCTTTGAAAGTGTATAGATCACTCAATTGTAGAGAAAAGTGGATTGAAACTCTTAGTAGCACTTCTTTCCTCTTTTTCAGCTGTATCTTATATATTTCCACATTTGCTTAAGTGTCTATATATAGAGGAGGGAGAATTTTGAACGTTATAGAGTTGGTTGGCGCGTAATAAATGTTCCAACGTTCAAAAATTCGAACGTTACGCCTCCAAGTCGCAGGTAGAGTCGACTTCGTGTGCGACTTCATCTGTTCTTTAGTTTCCAAGCCTGTCTCCTGGGTCGACTTGGTCTGAGACTTGGCTTCAAGTCGATCTTGGAGTCGACTTTGGATGCGACTTGGCTTCTTTCTTTTGCCAAGTCAGTTTGATCTTTGTTGAAGTGTCTCTTGCTTGCTTAACTTCTTCTTCTTCTTTTGTCTTTCAACACTTGGAACTTATTTGTACAAAATTTCTTTAGCTTTAAGTCTAGAGAACTTGAAAAACTCAAATCTTGTATGAACAAATCCAACTTTGATCTAGAATGGTTGAATCCATGTGTCTTGTTTGCTTTAAACTTGGATTAGTCTTCATATATTCAAGTTGAAAAATTTAAGTCGACTTCATCTTCAATTTGACTCAAGTCTATCTTGAAGTCGGCTTGGCCTTCGACTTGAAATTCTAAAAATCTGCACCTCCCATCTGAAGTTGATGCTAGAGTCGACTTTGCCTGCGACTTCACCCAAGTCGCAAGTGGAGTCGACTTCATGTGCGACTTCGGCAGCTGTGCTTTCTAATTTCAACGCTGGAAGGAAAATGTTATGTGAAGTCGATACTGGAGTCGACATGGTCTGCGACTTCGCCCAAGTCGCGAGTGGAGTCGACTTCATCTGCAACTTCAGCAACTCTTGGTCTCCAATTTCAATGCTGTCCAAAAATCAACACTTGAAGTCGCTGCTGGAGTCAACTTGGGGATCGACTTGGCCTAAGTCGATATCTAAGTCGACTTGGAGATCAACTTGATCTGTCATACTTTGTATATTTCATTTTTATAACCTTAAACACTGCACAATACATATTAGTAGCTAAGATTTACTCAAATTGTGTTATTTAATCATCAAAACACATGGTTTGGGTATTTTTCATTCAATTTCAATAATTGTTTCCAACAGTCGGCACCCCCGATGAAATGCTTCCTTGAATGCATTCAAGGATACAAACATTCTTTCAAATAATCCATCGATGGTAACGCTATACTCAACTATGAAACCTGGATTACATCTCATTAACGTCATGCAGTATGATGGAATCAACTCATATGACTTTTCAAAGGAACCAAAAACTTTATCTATTGCCTTCTTTGTTCCTCGCCATAGTTTATGATATTTGAGGTTGAGGTCATATTCTTCTTGAAAGGTTTAGCGAATTGTGCTAAGTCTTGGCTTCTCTTTACCAATCATCTTGCTTAAAATCTTCTCTGCAACCCAATTGTGCAATGCTATTTTCTCTCCACTACCTTGAAAAGCATAACATTTGTGTTGATCATTCATAGTCCTTATAGGCATTCCGACACCATCGTTTTCACATTTGACATAAACAATCCTTCACTTTGCACTTCACGATGACCTTCTTACGCTCATTCCGTACATATAACAAGTCGAAGTGGTTACAAATCGCAAACTCAACAAGTGCTCTTCCTAGTAAGGCAATATTTGGAAAAATCATGTCAACCGACAGTTGTGGATTGGCCAGGTTGTCCTCTCGAAATGTCATGTCACGTTTTGATTTAATCTGCACCCTTTTATCTTCATCACATGACTCATCAGATTCAAATGCCGAGTCATTTTCCCCTTCATACAGTAGTTCTTCCATATTCCCTTCTATCTGGGGATCTCTTGAAGGCTCCCTTTCAGTAAAGTGCCTGACATTATACTCTACAAATCACCATGCAAAAATGAGCAACTCATTATAGAGAATTTAGGCAATTGTAAGGATATCGATTCAATAACTGTAACACAAACGTAGCCATGAGAGGTAAATTCACCTTCACCAACTCCCCTAGCTCCCCCTATATTTGGTACTTCCAAATCTTCCCTATCTTGCTCCAAATCTTCATCTATGTGTACATTTGTGTCCTCATTGGACTCTACTGACTCATCTGAGTTAGATGTCGAGTCATTTTTCCCTTCATATAATAGTTCTTCAATATACTCTTCTACTTGGGGTTGAGCTAAATCATCATCAAAAGATGTGCATAGTTTAATAGATAGTATTAATCAAATATGATGCTCAATGATAATAAATGTCAGATAAATGTGCCGGTTAAATGAGACTCACCTTCAGCTACACTCGTAGATGATGTTCACCTTTGTGAAGTCATCGCCATTACCAGCATTATTTGAATCTTGGTTGAGTTCCAAGAACTCATCTACAAATAACTCGTCATCAGCAACATCTTTATCACACACTTCTTTCTCTGGGATGGATCTCTGTAAACCATCTACTTCTTCATTTCTAACCTCATGCACGTCTTCTATCGATTTATATAACAACATAAGTGAAAGTGTAATATTATTAGATTCTATTAATTTATATAACAACATAAGTAATTATAAAATTATGATAGATTCATTGTGTTACCTCTGATTGGTAGATTTTTAGTATTAAGCTTTCTTGTACAGATTTTCTTCACAGCTTTGAATCTATGTGTTTTTTGTTGGTCGGCTTTTCTTTTATGCGCCGTACTTGAGATGGACACATATATCGAGATCTCCTTCATTCTTCTCCAATTTGGTAAAGAGGTGTACTTGTGAAACATGTCCATTAAATCACCATCTGTTTTTAACTTCCCCACTCTAACAAACAACTCAACTTCAGGAATCTTGTAGTTCAACTCAATCTTCTCATCTGGTAATTTTTCTATAGCTACTATTGCGTCTAAAAGATCCAGCAAACAATACCTCTCCGTGCATACAACCTCATAATGTACTAGACCACCAATATACTTCATAACTTTCTTAATAAAATCTTTGTGCAACCCCCCACCATAATGATAGGCTAATCTCACAGTGCCTGCTTCCATGATTATACCTACATAGCAGAAATCCAATTAGTCAAAAGCTATATTAAGACTACCACCTTGAAAAGAGGCTTCATAAAGTATAAACTGAAAAATCAACTACATGAATATTACAAAGGTATAATATTTTCATTGGAATAACTATGATAGATATACGCATGACTAATCCACCTACGGAAATGGAATAATTTATCCACTGTGGTCCCTACTCTTAGAAAGGGATTCATGTTTTCAATTCTCGTAGGCACGTGGTCCTCCTATCTCCTTTGGAGTTCCTCCCGAATACGACAACTCACTTTAACCTACGCTTTTATATTCAATATTATTTTCAACTACCACAACCTCTGTAAGCAATTATAGTAGGCCCCACATGTTTCAATGCGCTACCTTAAAAAACAACCTGTCGGAGCCCCATGAAAGGGAAATCACTGCCTAGTTGTTCCAATAGAGGCAACAACATACGAACTGTCGGATAAATTATTACCCATTCAAATAAGACTGAAATATCACTGCCTATTCAAACCAAGGCATAACAACACCATCAATTCCAACAGGGGTGAACAAAATTGCAATGATGTTCAACAATCATGCATCATAATCAAATAAAAGGTAACATGCATTTTGAGGAAGATATAAAGATTGCAAACCTAAAGAGCAACAGAGATGGTGAAACTAAACAGTGGTAAATTTGAAACAATCCACGCACAAGAATTAGCAAATTCAAATCATAGGCAGATATACCCACATATACCAAGTCAAACACAGCCTTCAACACTCTCTAATAGTTTTGCCCCTACTCGGCCGATTGAAGTCATTCCACGTAGAAATTAACTTCTACCGCAGCCTTTGAAAGCATTCAAACAGCTTCGACCAAATCACAGCTTCGACCCAAGCTTTCCCACACAGCAAACCAACTAAATAATTTTGCCTAAATCCCAGCTTTCCCACACAACAAACCAGCAACAGAAATCGCGCACAATGCCAAAGAGGAGAAAATGACGGAAACAGAGCGACAAAACGAGTTTTAGCCAACAACTTATGCACTAAATCGAGGGGTACTTTTGGAAATGACATAATGCACAAACGTCGCATTATTTGTAATTTGACGACAACCATTAACGTGGGGGGGGTCATGTGCAAAATTTGTAAAACTATGTGGGGGTAATATAAAATATTTGAAACTACATGGGTATATCAGCAATTTCGATCAAACTATGTGGGTATATACTAAAATTCCACTGATTTTCAAAAATAAAAATAAATATATAAAATACTTCAAAAATGGTAAAAATTGATATACAAGTTAAATACACTTAGATTAATACTTATATAAAAATATTTTCAAACAAAATAGAAAAATGGGTTAAAATGGCTTCAGTCCACCCAGGTGCACAGGATTGGAATCCACACATCCCAGTATGCCACGAGCCCATAACGCACCAGGCGAGGCAAGCCATAGGCCCCCAACTCACCGCCCATTGCTGAAGAAAATATATATAAGTTATACAGAATGCTTGTGTGAAACCAGGTTTTATAGGAGTGATTTTATAACATCTCTTCCATTTTTAAGAGATTGATTGTTAATAGAAAAATCTAATCTATTCATTGTATTTAATGTCATTTGTTTAGCTAGAAAATGAAGTTTCACCTAAATTCAATATGTGCGTAAGTCACATTTACTCAAAAATAAGTACATTTATCTGTATCTTAAAATACCAATTAAAAATTAATATTTAATATTAAATTATTTTATTACATTGATTTTACACGCTTCTAAATAGAGTCCATATGCAATGATACTATATAAAAGAAAAGGCCTTCATGATAATATAAATGATGATCAATATAATAATACATGAAGTAGATTTTTCATCAACCATCTAAATATTAAAAACGAAAAAAGTTTCATAGAAGAGGGGTTCCAAAAAAGTATCCTTGTATATTATATATACTATTTTACTTATAGAGATATGTTCTTGTACAGGTGTACTGTATCATAATTTCGGTGCAATCTGCTGCAAAGTGGGCTTACATGTATTAAAACGTAATAATATATTATACAATCATTTATCCATATAAAGAATCATATTTTGCACAATTTAGATATTGGAAAATATTACTTTAAAATTGATATTTTTTTAAATAAAAAATTGTTATTTATATTGAACTATTTTATTATATTGATTTTGTACCATTTTGAGATAGGACACACATATTTGATTTGGATGAAAATTATTATTCTAATAAAGTGAATAATTCTAAATACAATGAGTAGGAATATATGTCCTATTCTCGATCAAGTGGGTCCCATTTTGCATAGACTGCATTATACAATGGTATGCATTGGATCAATTTCCATACTTATATATATAATTATCTACCGTATAGGTACTCATCTTAGTTGGTTCGAAGTATCCAATATGTCTACCTTATCCTTATCCTTATCCTATTTTGGGACAGGTAATAATTTGTAATCTATTCGTATTCATGGGTAATATTTCCTACCTAACTCTACCTATTTTGATATGTAATATTTCTTACTCTACTCTATGCAAATTAAGGTCAAGTCGTACCCTACCCATGTTGCATTCATACAATAATTATTAGTACATGTAGCTAAAGAGCAAAAAATGAAAATGTATGAAACCTTTCTCATTAGCTTGCTTATTATCTTGCCTCTATTATTGAAAAACCACATTAAATATTAAATCCCAATTCAACATATAATATAATTATTTTAATTCATATTTTTATTGTATAAGATTTATTTTACGCTTGTTGAGTATGAAAATAACAATTATTTAATATTTTAAATAAGAGAAATGATCTTGTTAGCTTGGTCTAAATAATACTTACTTAGCACACATCAAAAAACTCATTTTAAAAATTTCTTTACTTTTTTTATACACTTATTTATCTAAGCGTATAAACCAAGTTTTATCATTTTTGAATATATATATTTTAAAAAAATTTAAACATATGGGTATTTTATCACTTTCAATGGTTGCAAATGGCTAAAATACCCTTGCATTTAAAAATCTAAAATATATATATGTATCAAAAAATGGTAAAACTTAATTTACATGTTAAATACATCTATATTAACAAGTTTATGAGAAAAAAGTAAAATAGAAAATTAATGAGCTTTTTAAAGATGGGTAAGCCATAATTTAGCCTTAACCCAGACTAATAAGATTATTTCTCTTAAGTAATTTATAAAGCTAGTACTTGATTTTTTTATATTAATATTAAGGTTCAAAATGGGTTGAGCTGGAAATAAGAATGATTTAGCTCGCAATTCAATTTTTAAAACATTACGCAAACATGAAATAAGTATAGTTTTTTAAAATTTTAAAGAGGTTCCCTACGAAATACTAATTATAGTTTAGTTTTTGATAAGTTATATAACTTAAAAGACCCCTTCGAAAACTTGAAAACATCCATTCAGTACGGGTAAGGTTGACAAGTACGAAAGCAAGGCAAGGCTATAAAATCAATCAGATACGATGTCCCCCAGTACCCGCATGCAAAAACGGATTTCTTATTTTTTAAAATTTTGCATATAACTATTACTCTAAGTGTAGTTAACATATATGTATCTAATTTTACCTTTTTCGAAATCTATAGATATTTCTTTGAAAATTTTTAAAATATGGGCATTTAGTCACTCAAAAGGATTTTTAGAAACAAGGATTAAAATGCCCATTTTTAAAAAATCCAAAAAAACTACAAAATTTCAAAAATGATAAATTATATATATGTATTTGTTAAATACACTTAGATTAACCATTCTATAAAAAATTTTAAAAAATTAAAAAATGAGTTCAATACACCCATATGCACCGCATTTAATCACTCACCAATCAGGACTTATTAATGAAATCTTGTCCTTTTGGCACCATACGAGAGCCTTTAAGAGGCCAGATCCTATTTCATTAAAGGGAAGTTGTCTTCTTCCGCATAGGCCCAACTGACGACGTGGTCGTGCTTAGGGCTGGCTGAAGGGGAAAACGGGGACAGGGGAGCCCCCGGTGAGAAGTGCGGACGGAAGGCAGCGGGAGTCGCTGAGGCTGCTGGCATTCAAGACTGTGGAGGAGCCAGGGTTGAAGCGGTTACAGGCGAATTCGGTAAAAATCGGTCTGTGAAGATGAATAAAAGCTTAGAGGACTTGCTGGAGGCCGAACTCCGAACCATGGTCATCTCTAATGAAGCCATCAGAAAGATTAAGCCGGGGGCAGAAGCAGCAATTCTCTGTTCTCTCTGGTCATCAAAGACCTACAACAAGGAGGTGTTCAAGACGATGATGCGAAGACTGTGGAGAACAAAGGGAGCGTGCCAGTTTACAGAATTGGGGGAGAACTTATATCAAGTTGGTTTTACGGAGAAGGAGGATAAGGAGCGCATATTGAAGGGTCGACCATGGTGCTTTGAGTGGAAACTGGTGTTAGTCGAGGAGCAGAAAGAAGAGCTGGAACTCGCCCATATTATGCTTGTCAAAATGCCAATGTGGATTCACATTTCTGGAATCCCTTATATAGTTGAAAAAACTGTGCTGGGAAGAGATATTGGAGGCACCTTTGAGGAAACAATGGAAATAGTGGCTACGGAAACTGACCTCAAGATGAAGGTGATGATCGACTGTCGTGAACCCCTTAGAAGAGGGATATTCATCCAATTTGGAACCCAACAACAGAAGTGGATAGCATTCCAATATGAGAGACTTCCTCTTTTCTGCTATCTATGTGGACTTATGGGACATGCTCATCGGGAATGTGACAGCAAGAGGCCAACACAGCTAGCCAATGATGATATGCCTTATGGAAGTTGGCTTAGATCAGGTTTGAGGCCAATGCAGATCCATGAGGGGCAGATTAATCGCAACAGGGCTACTCCAACTAAATACTTGGGTGCAAATCAATGCACACAAGGAGAACAATCGGCAGAAAGGTTGGGATGTAGGACAGAAGCTGAAAGAAGAAGAGAGCAAGACGATGGTAGTAGCAATGAAGGCAGGGCTGACAATAGCTGGGGTATGGACGATGAGGCTGTTCCCAGTTCAGTTCCGGGGGTCACCTCGGATACGGAAATGATCCTAGCTGATGCTTTGAAGAACCGAACATCCAATCCAAGGTTCCGACAGCAAAGGGATGTTCTCCCCAAACAACAACAGCTGGACCCCTTATGCTACCCTCACCAGAATCAATGGATAACAACCCAGCATAACCAATTGGGGCCACCGTCCGATCAGCAACAGCAGGTGGATTGTCTGACACTACGTACACCACAGGAAGGGAGGTCTTTTGATCAGAACAGATGGGTTTCAGAATGCAGGACAGCTGAGAGGCGGGGACAGATGGATGGGCAGATGGGTATGGCAGAAGTGGGGACTGCGGTTCACTAGTTATGAGGGAGAAATGGGTGGTAGAAAATGGGGAACAACTGCAATGTGAGGGAGATGAAGGGAAGGTATTGCATAATGTTCAAGGGCCCAGAGTGGACGATGTGGGGGCTAAGGACACGACTAATGGGAATGGAAGGAAGGAGGGTGGTAGCATAGTAACCAACCGAATGAGAGGGAAATGGAAGAGAAGGGCTAGAGGAAGACAAGATAAAAGGAAGATTGAATCATGGGAGGGTAGTGGCCTAGGAGGTGGTAAGTGAGGCTTGGAAAGTAACTTGGGTGATCACTCGGGGATGCAAAAACAAAGGAAAAGTCAAGGAAATAATGACTTAAAGGAGGTGGAGGCTATGGGGAGTCCCCAGCCCCACCTCTTTTAATATGGCCCTCCTAGCTTGGAATTATCGTGGGCTTGGGAACCCACGTGCAGTTCGCAGCCTTCTTGACTTAGTCAGGAAAAAATATCCCTGTTGGTCTTCCTTTCTGAAACAAAAAGTAACTCAAAGGAGATGGATGTCATTAGAAGAAGACTTAAGTTAGATTGTTGCTTTGTGGTGGATCCGGTCGATAGAAGGGGAGGCTTGGCTCTTTTGTGGAACAATAACAAATCGGCATGCATCAAAAGCTTCTCCATCCACCATATAGATGCAGATTTTGTTGGTTGGCGATTCACGGGCTTTTATGGGCACCCTCATGTTGGTCTCGAGTCGATGGCTAAACCCAAGAGGGGAGGGGTGAATTGGGTTCTTTAAAAAAAAACTTTGATAAATAAAGACTTAACCCCTTGAGAAATTAATCCCCTTTTGAAAAGAGATAGAGAGCAATAAAAATAAAGCAGTAAGAAGAAATATAACACAAGATTTATAGTGGTTCGGGTAAACCTTCCCTACTCCACTCTTCCAAGCTCACACTCCGTTGTGACTTGGGTTCCACTATGTATTCCACGAATACACTTAGAGTCACCGCTCTCTTCTAGATTCCAGCTCTATGGGGCATATACAACTAGAGCCACTTGCTCTTTTCTAGATTCTAGCTCTAGGGGGCATAGACAAATCACTGCACAAGTAGGTGACAATCACACCCTACTTTGCATACACTTGATCTTAGCTACCCAAGCTAAAACAAGTTTAATACAACAAGACTTTAAATTAAGAAAAGCTACACTTTACAGTGATGTGTAGGCAAGTTGAGCTTGAGGAAGAAATTAGAAGCAGCTCGGATGTGAATCGATGAAGCAGCTTGCAACTTGAGGCTCTTTCTTCCTTTTAACGTATATGGACCACTCAAATATGGAGAAGAGGAAGATGGAATCACTTTCTTGCACTTCTTTTCTCTCTTAGACCTTTGTGATGTGTATATGAGTGTCTTATTATTTTTCACGTTCACTTGAGGGTCCTTTTATAGATTGAAGAGAATATGAACGTTGTAGAAGTGGTTGGTGCGCAATAAATGAACTCCAACGTTCAAAAATTTGAACGTTATACCCAAGTCGAAGGTGGAGTCGACTTGGGATGCGACTTGGCTACCCAAGTCGCATCTGGAGTCGACTTCGTCTGCGACTCCAGTTCTTCGGATTCACAAGTCTTAGGCTTGGTCGACTTGACTTCAGACTTCGACCCAAGTCGATCCTGAAGTCGACTTGGCCTGCGACTTGGCTCGGGTTTTGCTGAAGCTGCTTTGATCTTCAAGTTGTGTTCTTCTATCTTGGATTGGCTTGATTCTTATGAGTCTTGGGAAAGCTTGATTCTTGCTTAGATGATTCATGCATATTTGACTTATGTAGTCTTGATAGACATTATTTGAATCATACTTGTATCTTTGTCTTTGAGCTTGATAGACTTGATTTGATGTAGAACATGAATCTTGACTTTGTTTTTCATCTTGATTCCTTGGACTTGAGTGATAAATTCTCTTGAATAGCTTGAAAACTGCATCTTTGAAGTTTGAATTTCTCAAGTCGCGGATGGAGTCGACCTGGCCTGCGACTTCACCCAAGTCGCACCTGGAGTCGACTTGGCCTGCGACTTGGGCAGTTTTGTGCCCCAAAATCAGCGCTGGACACTTTTTTGCATTTGAAGTCGATAGCGAGGTCGACTTCGTTTGCGACTTGGCTACCAAGTCGCATCTGGAGTCGACTTGACCTGCGACTTCACTTCTCAGTTCACTTGTCTTTTGAGGTTCTTTCTCAAGTCGATATTTGAGTCGACTTTGGGATCGACTTCATCCTAAGTCGAAGTCCAAGTCGACTTGGGGTTCGACTTGGCCACCTAAGTTTCTTTAAATCACATAACAAACTCATTAGTACTTAAAATACACTCAAGTTAGTTCTTTCTTAATCATCAAAACTCAGTCTTTGATTAATTTGTTTTGTTTTGAAGCATTGTTTCCAACAATCTCCCCCTTTTTGATGATTGACAAAACTAAATTGAATTTATACCTTTCAGGATGAGTGCATTTATATTGTTCTCAAAAACAGAGCATGAGTCAACAGATTTTATCCAACCATTCAAGTATTCAACACAGATTGTAACCAATCATTTAAGTATTCAAAACAGACTATAACTAATCATTCATATAAGCACATGTCAATCAAAAGTAAGTTTCATATCATTCATTTCATTTCAGTTTACAATGTAAAGCAAATGAAATTTTCTAAGTAAAAACTACCCGACCCAAAACTCAAAGAAGTTCAACTCAACTCAATTCCTAAATTCTATCTCCCCCTTTTTGTCAATCGATCAAAAATAATGATTTTGTGAATTGAAATTGAGAGATCGGATATGGGATTGGTTCGATAGGACAATGATGGGCCGATGAGTAAACAAGAGAAGCGTGATCTGGAGTTGCTTCTTTATGAACTGAACCTGACTCGTAAGGATCGAGTTCAGGCATGGGTTTCTTCTTATGTCGTCCTGAGGCAAGATGATAGCGGATAGTCCGCATTTCCCGCTCAATTCTGTCTTACCGGGAGTGCATATCCTCGAGGGCATTGTGAACGCCGGCGATAAGACTTGTCATCCGGTCTTCTTGATAACTCATTTCTGCCCTCATAGCAACAATTTCATCTTTTAAATCCTTTAGGGTGACCTCCTCAGAAGAGATTGGAGGCACCCGTTCTCTTGCAGCGGACCCTTGTGGAGAATAGGATCCGTGCGATATGGGAGATGCTGGCTCCTCTTGAGCAGGTGGTGCCGCGGGAGGTTGCTCCCCCTCAGTCTGTGCTCGTTCTTCTTCCGGAGCTTCAGCCCTTAGTTGAAGCACGTTAATCTTCATCCGTTGAATGAGTGCTTTGTTGATGGCATTGGTGGATTTCAGTACTTCGAAGGGCTCGCCTTCAATATCCACTTCAAAGTGTTCAAGGATCTTTGTGATCCAGGTGCCATATGGTACGACTCCCCACGGATTGTCCTTTCTGGAGGCCAATGCTTCAAGAAATAGTCTTGGTAAGCTAACCTTGACTCTGTTTGCCACCTTCCAGAGTATCCCGGCTTCTTGTGGGTTTAACTGATTTCTTCCACCGCCCTTTGGGTAGATGCAGTGGGCAATGAGAAGTCTGAGTACGCGAAGCCTAGGGGAGAGATCCATGTAATGAAGAAATTTGATTCCTGGGTGATATTTATTGCTTCGGGTGAGCTGATTATACATTTGATCCAGCGTAAGATCTTCAGGAAGTGGCTCATCTATGTGGGGAACTTCAAGTATCTGACCAATATTTACCAAGGCCGTTGCCAAACTTAGAGTTATTCCTCTTCCAAAAAACATATCCACTCCTTTGACAAAGCTTCCATAGTACTCTTCATCTCACAGATAGTAAAAGATTCTGGTAAGATCTGGATAGACTTTTTCATCTTCTTTTAGGAGCTTCGTCCATCCTTGGAAATCCAGTAGATCTTCTATGTCGGATCCATAATCTTTTAAGAACTTAAAATCAATAATCTTGGGAATGAATACCTTACGCTCATAGAAATGTTTGTAAAACCTGCTGTGCTGGAGTTCGGTTTTGAAGTATGTTGTTGGCATTTTCAACACTTGAGCTTTAGCAGCTGTGTTGCCTCTTTGACGTGCCCCAGATTGAGTACTTTATGAGGTTTGGGCTTGTTCCTCACGACCTGCTGTGTTTGACGGGGTTCCCGTTTGAAAACGCACTCGGCGGCCTATGGAAGTAGATGGTTCTTCCCGGGCTCGCTTTGAGGAAGTGCGCTGTCTTTTTGGCACTTCGTCGTTGGTATGGGACGTAGATTGTCTGGGAACTGGTTTAAGGGATGGTTTTGAGACGGATAGCTTAGGAGGTCTAGGTTTTGGAGCCATTGAGTTTGGAAGTTCGAAATGGAAGAAGAAGAGTTAGGAATGGAAGGTTTTGGAATGGCTGTTCGCCGGAGCTGGAACAAAGATTTTGCCGGAAACAGGGAAAAGAGAGAGAGAGAGAGAGAGAGAGAGAGAGAGAAAAGCGGAGAGAAAGACTATTTGAAGAGCCGGATGTTGCCGGAGTTTCGGAAGACGAGAGAAACGCCAGAGACAGGGAGAACCGGAGAGAGAGAGATGAATGCTGCAGGCGGGAAAAAGAAGAAGACAGAGAAGAGAAGGGTAGAAAGCTGAGATTCGGAGTCGCCGGAGGAGAGAAGGGTAGAAAGCTATAGGCGGGAAAAAAAATGGAGAAGAAAAGAAGGAGAAGAAAGAAAAAGAGAGGAAGTCGCAGAAGTCGGACGGTCGCGCGCGGAGTCGACTTGCCCTAGGCGAAGTCGACTTCGGTTCCTCGGAGTCGACTTCGCCCTATTGCGGAGTCGACTTCGACTTTGTGGAGTCGACTTGGCTATAGAAGCAGAGTCGACTTCACTTTCCCAAGTCGACTTGGCTCCCATGGAGTCGACTTGACTCATCGACTTGACCTTTTCAGATTTTAGTTTCTTGTTTGATATTTCCTAATTTAGCTCTATCATCCCCATATCATTTCTAATTTTATAAAATGATTCTTTGGCTAATGGTTTGGTAAGGATATCAGCAATTTGGTCTTCTGTTTTCACATATTCTAAACATACATCATGATTTTCAACATGTTCACGAATAAAATGGTGTCTCACATCAATATGCTTGGTTCTTGAATGCAGTACAGGATTTTTAGTCAAAAAAATTGCACTTGTATTATCACATCTAATAGGAATATCAACATAATCAATACCATAATCTTTCAATTGTTATTTCATCCAAAGTAATTGGGCACAACAACTACCGGCGGCTATGTATTCGGCTTCCGCGGTAGATAGAGCAACACTTGTTTATTTTCTTGAATACCATGAAACCAACATATGTCCAAGAAACTGATAAGTTCCACTGGTAATTTTTCTATCTACCTTATATCCGGCAAAATCTTCATCCGAATAGCCGATTAGATCAAAGGTTGACCCCTTTGGATACCATAGTCCAAGATTGGTAGTTTTTATCAAATATTTAAAAATTCTTTTTACAGCATGTAGATGTGATTCTTTAGGGCATGCTTGAAATCTAGAACACATACAAACACTGAATAAGATATCGGGTCTAGAAGCAGTTAAATATAACAAAGATCCTATCATGCTTCTATAAAGCGTTTGATCGATACATTTACCGTTTTCGTTCGTGTCGATCTTGATTGTAGAGCTCATTGGAGTGTTTGCCCCTTTGCTATTCTGCAATCCAAATTTCTTGAGCATTTCCTTGACGTACTTGGACTGGTTCAAGAATATCCCTTCACTTTGTTGCTTAATTTGCCGTCCAAGGAAGAAATTTAATTCTCCCATCATGCTCATTTCGAATTCGCTCTGCATAATCTTAGAAAATTCTTGACAAAGATTTTCATTAGTAGCACCGAAAATTATGTCATCTACATAAATCTGTACAATTAAAATATCTTTGTTTTTGTATTTGATGAACAAAGTAGTATCTACTTTCCCTCTTAAAAACTCATGATCAATCAAAAATTTGTTCAACCTTTCATACCAAACTCTTGGAGCTTGCTTTAATCCATATAGTGCTTTGGTCAATTTATAAACATACTTTGATTGATTCATTTCTTCAAAACCAGGGGGTTGTTCAACATATACTTCTTCATTCAAATAGTCATTCAAAAATGCGCTTTTTACATCCATTTGGAACAATTTGAAATTCATATAAGAAGCGAATGCTAGTAGAATACGTATGGCTTCTAATCTAGCCACGGGTGCATATGATTCTTCAAAATCGATTCCTTCTTCTTGAGAATACCCTTTGGCTACTAATCTGGCCTTGTTTCTAATTACAAGTCCGCTTTCATCTAATTTGTTCCTAAATACCCATTTGGTACCAATGATAGTGTGATTATTTGGTCTAGGAACTAAGTGTCATACATCGTTCCTTTCGAATTGGTTTAGCTCTTCTTGCATTGCAATCACCCAATTTTCATCATTAAGAGCTTGTTCAATGGTATTTGGTTCAATTTTAGATACAAAGGCATATTGACCATAAACGTTTTGTTTTGATCTTCTAGTTTTCACTCCTTCATATACATTTCCAATAACTTGCTCAATTGGATGGGCATTTTTGAACTTTAAATCAGTTCGAGGTTTATAAGAATCATTACCTTCACTTACCTCTTCCTCCATGAGATTTTCTGGCTTGAGCTCGAGTTCCTTTGGTTGTTCTTTGCCTTTTGTCTCATCTGCATCACGTAGTTCATCCTCCTTTCTCGGAGTTTGGTTAATTTCATCAAATACAACGTGTATGGATTCTTCAACAACTTGGTTTCGTTTATTGAAAACTCTATATGCTTTGCTATTTGATGAATATCCAAGAAATATAGCCTCATCACTTTTAGCATCTAACTTTCCCAAGTTAGTTTTTCCATTATTCAAAACATAACATGTACATCCAAAAGCATGAAAATAAGAAATATTTGGTTTTCTTCCTTTACATAGTTCATATGGGGTCTTTTTCAAGATTGCTCGAATGGTGACACGGTTCAATACATGACAAGCTGTACTTACAGCTTCACTCCAAAATTTCTTGGATAGATTGCTCTCATTTAGCATAGTTCTAGTCATCTCTTGTATAGTTCTATTTTTCCTTTCTACTAATCCATTTTGTTGTGGAGTTCTTGGTGCAGAAAATGTGTAGTGAATTCCTTTTTCATTGCAAAATTCCATGAATCGTTTGTTTTCGAATTCGCCACCATGATCGCTTCTTATGGTCACAATAGTACTTTGTTTTTCACTTTGCACCAAATTTATAAAAGTTACAAACATAGAGAAGGCTTCATCTTTACTAGCTAAGAGAATTATCCATGTGAATCTTGAAAAATCATCAACTATGACAAATACATATTTCTTTCCACCAATGGTTAGAATGTCGGATGGCCCGTATAGATCCATGTGTAGCAAATCAAGTGGCTTGGTGGTGGAAATTTCCTTTTTGGTAGAGAAAGGCATCTTGGGTTGTTTTGATAATTGACATGTCTTACAAATCTTGTCCTTGTCATATTTCAATCTTGGTAATCCTTCTACCAAACTCTTTTTCCATAGGGTTTTTATGTTTCCCATGTTTATATGTCCAAGCCTTTTATGCCAAACCCATGGATCATTATCAATGGCCATTAGACATTGACCATTCAATTCATCAAGTGAAACCAAATATACATTTTCATGTCTTTTACCACTAAACATGATATTGTTTCCATCAAATACATTACATATAGATGATTCAAACACAACTTTGTATCCTTTATCACATAATTGGCTAATGCTCATTAGATTGTGTTTGAGTCCTTCAACAAACAAAACATCTTCCATGCATCATTTGAAAAGCTATGTATATTTCCTTTACCTTTGATTTTACCTTTTTTTCATTATTGCCAAAAGCAACCACTCCATCATTACAAGGCATAAGTTTGTGAAATAAACTTCTTTCACCGGTCATATGCCTTGAGCAACCGCTATCCATAAACCATTCATTGTTTGCCTTTGCCTTAAGACATGTCTGAAAAATAAGCAAATAAATCTTATCTTCTTGGTACCCATTTTATGGGTCCATTTGGGTTAGTAATATAGATCAATCTTTGTTGTTCTAATTTTGAAAGCCCAAATCTTGTGTTTCTTGGAACCCAAACTAATTTTGCACCATGGTCATATAATTTCTTAAAATTACATTTGTAAGTTTTGTGACCCATTTTATTGCAGAAATTACAAGCCATAGGTAATCTTGGAGTAGGCCTCCAAGTATGCAATGGTTCCATTATTGGTCTTCTAGTCCACTTAAAATTTTTCTTTTGTGGCTTGTATATAGATGCATTTTTAGTTTGATGTTTCTCAAATATTTGTACATTTGATTTGCTACTTTCTCCTTGCTCAAATGTATGATACCCAAGACCTCTTTTATGTGTTTGGGAGGTCATATTCAAAAACATTTTGACGCTTTCTCCTGGATTAGAGAACTTAGCTAATGATTCATTTAATGATTTGTTCTCCTTTTTCAGCAAATTATTTTCTTCTTTTATTTTGTCTAATTTCTCTGCAAGTTTACCATTTACAATTATTACTGCATCACATTGTCTTTTCTTAATTGTAAACTTGCTTCCTAAATTCTTCATTTCTTCATATAATGAATCATATGCAGTTTGTAGTTCTTCTAATTCAGTACATTTGAGGCATTCTTGAAGAGAAGAGTAACTTGATTTTGAGTGGGAGAGTTTGGAACTTACCTCTTCATTACTTGTGCATTTTGTTGATGTAGTTAGTTCTTCTTGCTCGATTTGTGCCATGCAGCAGATTCTTGCACATTCTTCCGCCTCGATTTCATCGGTTGAGGAGCTACTTGTTGTAGATTCCTCATCGTTTACGTACATGCCTCTTCCTTTGTATCTTTGGAATCTTTTGTTGTCCCCTCGATACTTTCTTTGTTCTTTTGCCTTGCTTTCTTCGGGAGTTGGACATTGAGCTTGCATATGTCCCGAACCGCCGCATCGGTAACATTTGGTTGATTCTTTCTTCTTTTCTCTAGAGGTTCTTTCCTTAAAACCTCTGAAATTTTTGCCTTTCCTCACAAATTTTCTGAAGCGTTTTGTGAGTAGGGCAATCTCGTCGTCATTTTGAGAAGAAGAGGTGTCGTCCGTGTCTTGTGCGGCTTTCAAGGCGATTGCTCTTTTGCCCCTATGTTGATCTTCATTTCTTCTCTTGATTAGCTCATGTGACATGAGTAAGCTAATTAAGTCTTCAAGCTTTAGTGTGTTAAGGTCCTTGGCTTCTTCTATCGCAGTGATTTTTGGAGTCCATGATTCGGGTAGAGCTCTCAAAATCTTCATAACCTGCTCAGATTCAGATATAGCCTTTCCAAGACCTTTTAAAGTATTAGTAATTTTTGAGAATCTAGCAAACATTTCAGAAATATTTTCTGTTTCTAGCATTCTAAAATTCTCTAGTTCTCCAATCAAAAGATTTCTTCTCGTCCCTTGGACTTGAGAAGTTCCTTCATAGATAGATGTTAGCGTATCCCATATCTCTTTGGCGGTCAAGCAAGAGGATACTCTATCATATTCAGAAGCAGTAAGAGCACAAAATAAGAGTTCATAGCTTTGGCGTTGCTCTTAACAATTCTTACTTCCTCATCGGTCCATTTGGAAGCTCTTTCTTCGGTAGGCAAGGTTACTCCATCTTGGATAGCAATCCAAGAGTCCATGTCGGTAGCCATGATGAGTTGCTTCATACGAAGCTTCCAATATCCAAAATTGTTCCCATCAAACAACGGTGGCCTTATAAAGGATTGGCCTTCAGCAAAAGCGGGAACGGAAGTAGATTGGGATGCCATATTGATAAGATCTCTTTGGTAAACTCAAAGAACTGCTCTGATACCACTTGTTGGTCCCGAGTCGATGGCTAAACCCAAGAGGGGAGGGGTGAATTGGGTTCTTTAAAAAAAAAACTTTGATAAATAAAGACTTAACCCCTTGAGAAATTAATCCCCTTTTGAAAAGAGATAGAGAGCAATAAAAATAAAGCAGTAAGAAGAAATATAATACAAGATTTATAGTGGTTCGGGCAAACCTTCCCTACTCCACTCTTCCAAGCTCACACTCCGTTGTGACTTGGGTTCCTCTATGTATTCCACGAATACACTTAGAGTCACCGCTCTCTTCTAGATTCCAGCTCTAGGGGGCATATACAACTAGAGCCACTTGCTCTCTTCTAGATTCTAGCTCTAGGGAGCATAGACAAATCACTGCACAAGTAGGTGACAATCACACCCTACTTTGCATACACTTGATCTTAGCTACCCAAGCTAAAACAAGTTTAATACAACAAGACTTTAAATTAAGAAAAGCTACACTTTACAGTGATGTGTAGGCAAGTTGAGCTTGAGGAAGAAATTAGAAGCAGCTCGGATGTGAATCGATGAAGCAGCTTGCAACTTGAGGCTCTTTCTTCCTTTTAACGTATATGGACCACTCAAATATGGAGAAGAGGAATATGGAATCACTTTCTTGCACTTCTTTTCTCTCTTAGACCTTTGTGATGTGTATATGAGTGTCTTATTATTTTTCACGTTCACTTGAGGGTCCTTTTATAGATTGAAGAGAATATGAACGTTGTAGAAGTGGTTGGTGCGCAATAAATGAACTCCAACGTTCAAAAATTTGAACGTTATACCCAAGTCGAAGGTGGAGTCGACTTGGGATGCGACTTGGCTACCCAAGTCGCATCTGGAGTCGACTTCGTCTGCGACTCCAGTTCTTCGGATTCACAAGTCTTAGGCTTGGTCGACTTGACTTCAGACTTCGACCCAAGTCGATCCTGAAGTCGACTTGGCCTGCGACTTGGCTCGGGTTTTGCTGAAGCTGCTTTGATCTTCAAGTTGTGTTCTTCTATCTTGGATTGGCTTGATTCTTATGAGTCTTGGGAAAGCTTGATTCTTGCTTAGATGATTCATGCATATTTGACTTATGTAGTCTTGATAGACATTATTTGAATCATACTTGTATCTTTGTCTTTGAGCTTGATAGACTTGATTTGATGTAGAACATGAATCTTGACTTTGTTTTTCATCTTGATTCCTTGGACTTGAGTGATAAATTCTCTTGAATAGCTTGAAAACTGCATCTTTGAAGTTTGAATTTCTCAAGTCGCGGATGGAGTCGACCTGGCCTGCGACTTCACCCAAGTCGCACCTGGAGTCGACTTGGCCTGCGACTTGGGCAGTTTTGTGCCCCAAAATCAGCGCTGGACACTTTTTTGCATTTGAAGTCGATAGCGAGGTCGACTTCGTTTGCGACTTGGCTACCAAGTCGCATCTGGAGTCGACTTGACCTGCGACTTCACTTCTCAGTTCACTTGTCTTTTGAGGTTCTTTCTCAAGTCGATATTTGAGTCGACTTTGGGATCGACTTCATCCTAAGTCGAAGTCCAAGTCGACTTGGGGTTCGACTTGGCCACCTAAGTTTCTTTAAATCACATAACAAACTCATTAGTACTTAAAATACACTCAAGTTAGTTCTTTCTTAATCATCAAAACTCAGTCTTTGATTAATTTGTTTTGTTTTGAAGCATTGTTTCCAACACCTCATACTCACCAACGTCGCCATGGTTGGAATGTCCTCAAAACACTATCCTCTGGGAGAAGCGGTCCTTGTCTGGTAATGGGAGATTTCAATGAAGTAATGGGCCCAAGCGAATATATTAGTGAGAGGAATCACCCCCAATCACAAATGGACCTTTTTTGTGAGACCATTGACAAATGCAATTTGTTGGATACTGGCTTTTTTCACCGTATCGCCTCCAATAGACGAAGAACTAATTTCATAGAGGCGCTGATGGACCAGAATGGCGAATGGGTCCAAGACCAAGACCTTTTGATGAATATGGCGGTTTCTCACTTCTTGGGAGTCTATGCTGCATCTGAATTGGGAGAGGCGCCATGGATGGACAATGTTATCACTAAGCGAATTTCGGATGAACAAAAGATGTCCTTAACTAGGGGTGCAACTTGGTCTGGGTAGGTCCGGGTAGGGGTGGAACCTACCCTTACCCTATTTTTAAAAACTTCTACCCTACCCTATTTGAGGCCGGGTCGGTTCGGAGCCTACCCTACCCTATTTTTTTAAGGGCGGGTCGGTTCCGGTTTCGGTTCTAAATTGGTTCCTAAAAAAATTATATTATCATGCAATATGGAGCCATAAATATGAACTACAAAATGAATAACCTGTTAACTTAATTGTCCTCATACATAAAGCGCAACAAAATAAACCACTGCTAAATGATTAACTGTCTAGACATTAATCTTTATAAACTAAAAAATCTTTTACATGCAATCAACCATCTATACGAATCAATCCAAAAAAATATCCCCCATCAACTTAATTGTCCAGACATTTTATCAAATAAAAATCCAACTTTTTCTTTAAGGAACTGTTTCAATGATTCTTAATTGCATTATCAGTCCTGAAAAGACAAAATAATTGCATGTTAGCATAATAATTTAGCATAGAGATCCACCATGACTATCAAGCATGCCATCACCCCTGTGAAAGTTGGAAAAGAAAAAAAGAATCTCTCCCCATCCAGATTAAGCACTTGGGTTAATGCTAAGCAACCAAGAATCGCACATATAGAAAATGCCTAACATCTCATGAGCTAATTGATCGTTAAGACAAAATCACTGGAGAACGTTAAATAGCAATAAGCAAAACCAATAATTGAAGATAAGAACATGAATTTCAAATAGAAACAACCATTTTAGATGATTAACATGATAGCAACATGCTTAAACATTAGAATTAATAATTATTACTTAAAAATTAATAATGCAACATAAAAAGGGGCGGTCTTCCATGACTTTAGTTCAATCCAAGCTTCAATCAACAACATTTCAACCTTAGATCTACTCGAAATATACAAACAAATCATCTAGACAACATGCAAATCAAAGTTTAAGCCTACCTAACTGTCCATGCTCGAATCTTAAAACAGGTTGTGGATTGTACTTGAATCCTAAGCTATATGACTTAGATTCAATTTGAATATCATGGTAATGCAAAAACCTAAATGTATTGAAGCTTGCCCTGTTTGATTTGGGAAAAAAACCAAAATCCTTAACTTCTGCAACTTTCCTCGTCGGCGACAGCAACAACGGCGGAAGAAGATGTTGAATGAGCAGTGCAGCATGGATGGGATGGGGGCGACAGATGCGTGGCAACGCTTTTCTTCTCCGGCAGCAGCGACTGAAATGGAGGAGGCTCCGAGGCTGCGATTGAAATAGAGGAGGTGCCGCTGCTGGTAGTGACAGGTGACGGCCAAGGGTCTCGTTCTCCAGCAAATCGCCGCTGCTAGGGTTTAGGAGAAAAGTGCACGGAGTGAGAGAGAGAGAGAGAGTGAGAGGAGCAGGTGAGCTGCGCGTTGATGGAGAGAGGGAGGGAGGGAGAGAGGGGAGGAGCCGCCGACGCCGAGGGGTAGAGATAGAGAGGCAGAGGCGATGCCAGAGTACGCGACGGCGGGAAAGGATAGGCCGAGAGGGATAGTCGGACGGAGGAGCAGGCGCCAGGAAGCGATGTGCCGACTTTCCACCGAGGGAGAGAGAGAGAGGATCCGCCGGCGACGAGAGAGATCGAGAGAGAGAGAGGAGAGGCAAAGGCAAAGGCGACGGCGCGGGTGAGGAGGGAGGGGAGACCGACGCAAGATTGAGGTCGAGAGTCGAGAGGGTAGATTTTAGGTTTTACATATATATATAGTATAATAATATATAATCCGGGTCGGTTCCGGGTACCCAGCACCGGAACCGACCCTACCCAAATTTGAACGGGTAATTGAACACCCGGAACCGAACCGACCCTATGGGTAGGTTCTTTAGAACCGAACCGACCCTAAATAGGGTACCCAGCGGGTCGACCCGCGGGTACCCGGACCAAGTTGCACCCCTATCCTTAACCAGACTACTACAGTCCAAGGAGGTTGTCATGGTAATAAAGGGTATGTGCCCTACTAAGGCCCCGGGTCCTGACGGGATGTCGGCCGAATTATATCAGCGACACTGGAACATTGTAGGAAATGATATCATTACGTGGTGCAAAAAGTTCATGGAGGAAGGCGATTCCGCAAATCTATGTAGGCACATTGGAGAGTCAAATTCTACCACTCTAATTCTAGTTCCAAAAAGGTCTGGAGCAAACTTATTATCTCAGTTCAGACCCATTAGTCTATGCAATGTGGTCTATAAAATTTTGGCTAAGATCCTCGCGAATAGACTAAAATTGGTTCTCCAAAACAACATTGGGGATGAACAGAGCGCTTTTGTCCCTGATCGGCTTATTACGGACAACATGTTGATAGCCTATGAGGCTATCCACTCTCTCAGAAGGCGCAAGAAAGGTAGAAGGCAAGAAATGGCCATCAAACTTGATATGTCGAAGGCTTATGACAGGGTGGAATGGAACTTCCTCAACAGGATGATGGAGGCCATGAATTTTAGTCCGAAGTGGATTAATTGGATAATGTGCTGCTTATCAACGGTCAGATACAGAGTAAATGTAAATGGGTTCAAATCCTCATACTTCAATCCTCAAAGGGGGTTACGGCAGGGTGACCCCCTATCTCCATACCTTTTCCTAATATGTGCGGCTGCCAGCGGTACAATTCATCTCTCAAGCGGCTGCCAGCGGTACAATTCGTGGCATCAAACTCCAAGCGCACGGCCCAACGATTACTCATCTAATGTTCGCGGATGATGCGATCATCTTCCTTCGGGCGGAAGGGAGGGACTTGAGGAATTTCTTGGACATTCTTAATCAATACGCGTCTTCGTTGGGCCAAAAGGTGAATGTGGAAAAAACTGCGGTCTTCTTCAGCTCTAATATGGATGGTTCTGCCAGAGGGGATATGGTCCATCTGTTGGGTTCGGCTAGAAATGACTTCCACCAATATTTGGGCCTCCCAGTCTAGCTTGGGAGATCCAAAGCTGGAATCTTCTCTGGTCTTAAAGAACGGATATGGAAAAGGATTCAAGGATGGAAAGGAAAGTTACTATCGTGGGGAGGTAAGGAGGTATTAATCAAGGCGGTCGCGCAGGCTATTCCTTCCTACGCTATGAGTATCTTCCTTCTGCCTAAATCTTTCTGTAATGACATTAATGGGATGCTAACCAAATTTTGGTGGGGAGAGAAGGATGGAAAAAGGAAAATGAGTTGGGTGGCATGGAGGGATATGTGTAAACCAAAGCGGTCAGGGGGCATTGGATTCAGAGACTTCCATAAATTCAATTATGCTCTCCTGGCAAAGCAAGTATAGAGGTTAGTATCATGCACCACATCCTTATATCATAGAGTTCTCAAGGCCAGATATTTCCCAAATTTTGATATTTGGAAGTGTAAGGAGAAGCCACTGGACTCATACACATGGAGAAGTGTGTTGAAGGCGCAGGACGTGATTCAAAGGGGCTGCAAATGGAGAATTGGAGATGGGATGCAGGTAAAGTTTTTTGAAGACTGTTGGCTCGACTCTGTGATTGAGAAGGCAGGACCCCTTCCGTATTCAATCCCAGAGAATGTGAGGGTGTGTCATTTTATTAATAGAACTACAAATTCATGGAATAGGGACAAGGTGATTGCGGCGGCGGGGGATACTACATGGCAGATGGTTAATCGGATCCCCCCTCCCCATGGGACTATGGCTGATTGTGTCTTCTAGAAGCATGAACCTTACGAGCGCTACACGGTAAAATCGGCATACAAACTATTGGCTTCAGATAATGAAGACCCCACTGATAAGTGGAAATTAGTATTATATTTTATGGACATTTTATACCAATTTGGTAGATAATTAATTGAAATTAATATGAAATTTGGTTTAAAATATGGTTCTGCAACTTTTTGGTATTAAATATTAATTTCAAGCAATGTAAACAAATTTTATAATCTTTTGGCCTGAAATTACATTTTATTTGTTGCCATGAAATTAAATAGGTTTTAAATAAATTTTATAAACCCACTAATTATTATTATTTTTTTTAAAAAAAAAATTGCAGGGAAAATAGGTTTCATGAAGATGATCCTACATGGAAATCAAAGCAAGCAAATTCCATTGCAACCGTCCAAAGCCATTCATTTTCCAGCAGCATGCTCCAGCCATTAAATATGCTATCCACAAATCACGTGAATTCAGCAATAGAAAATGCAGCTGAAATCTTTTTAATGGACCCCACTTGTAGCAATGCTGCCCATTCACGTGATGTATATGCAGTTCATCCATAAATTCTTGCACATGGACCCCACGAGCAGCTGCTGCCCACAATGCCCATTCACGAGGATTGCTTGGAATGCTGTTTAGACATTTGGACGTGGATGTCTGCTGCTGGACGTTAATGATTTTTGTGGGGCCCACTTTATTGTACGTGATCTACAATGATGGAGAGCTGAGATAAATTCACGGTTTGCAAATTAGAGGCGGTGCTGATTTTCAAAGCTGATTCAGATTAGACGGTGGAAATCAATCAACCGTTCTTTATCATGCTTCAGTTTGGATGATGCAAATTCGGATGAATTGGACAGCAAGATGGATGGCTTGGCTGTTTATTCAATTGTCAAATGCAAGATTCACAGCTGCCCACCAAGCAATCCAATCATTTATTTAAAAAGGGGAGCAGCAATGCAAAGGCATATGGAACGTTAGTTAAAAATGGGCAGCGGTAATACATTCAATTTGATGGCCCACAAAATATTAGCAAAGCTGCTGATTAATCACGTGATTTGATGACCCACCAAGCAGCAAAAGATCACCACGTGATCAATGAATGCATGGACATGATCTTGATGATATGCAATGACGTGAAATAAGCAGAAATGCAACATGATAGCAGCAAGGCAATTTCACGTGAACCTGCATTGCTACCCATTGGCCCACCACTATCAGCAACAGCTGATCCATCACGTGAATTGGGCAGCAGCAAAATTCCCATCACAAATAACGTGAAATGCATTGAAGTAATGGGGCCCACTTATTCAGCTATAAAAGGGCATTGGGAGGCATGAAGCAGAGGGCAATCCGATAGCACACACAACATTTCACAGCAGATTGTTGGGAAGACAGCATTCGGCAGACGAAAATTTCCAAAGAGCAAGCTACAGAAAATTTCTGCAAAAATACCATTGCAAAATATTTTAGCAGGAATTTTAGAAGAAGATTAGAGCAAAATTTTGAGAAAGAAAGGGAGTAAAAGCAAGGCGGAGAGCACAGGCAAAACGTAGACCGGCGAGTTGCGTGGAGCAGCCGACACACCATCGGGACTTCAAACCAATAAGCTTTTCTATCTTTTCCCTTTTTAATTTTTGTTATCTTGTTTAAGATGGATTGTAATTTTAATTTTATTTTGAACTTAAACATGCTTGGCTAAATCCTAAATCTAGGGTTTAGGATGTAGCATGCGTACAATGCAATGTGGTGTGGATTTTTAATTTATTTATGATGGATATTTTTGTTAATTTAATATATTGTGACTTTTAGGTTTGCTTTGTACACGAGCCCGTACTTTTGCATGATTCCATATATTAGGCGAAGAAACCGAAAGGTAAAAATCTAATATACGAAAATCAAGATATTAAACCTGGAAATCTAAGTCCATGAAAATAGGCATGATAACCTTGAGGAATTACATGAACAAACCACAGAACTTAATGGATTCTAATTAACTTAATCCCATGAGAATATGTGGTTAAGAAAATTAGGGTACACCTTGTAGGTTTCGAGAGAAGGTGCAAGGATAAATTAGGGTTTGTTCTCCTTTAACAAACAATATCCAAATTAAATAATTATACCACTACCCGTTGCAAAATACGCATGTGAAATCCTAGACCCTAGGTATTTGCATTTTCGCTTTCTCTCCTCATTTTTAATTTGCACTTCTTCCCATTTTATTTTCTTTCCCTTTTATTTACTGCATTTTCTCCCCACGTTTCTGTTTTATTTGCTATATTCTCTCCATATCCGACATGAAAGTGTTTAAAAGTAAAATTTATAGTCCTGAATTCCCTGTGGATCGATAATTTAAATACTACAATCTACGACCCGTGCACTTGCGGTAAGATTTCGAACAAGTATTTTGGCGCCGTTGCCGGGGAATTCGGCGTTACTTTAAATTTTATTTTTAGTTACTTTCTTTATTTTTAATTTATTTTAAATTTTTTTTCTCTCCTTCTCTATTTTTTTTTCTATCTTTACTTTCTATCTTGTCTTCGTCTATTTTTATATATATATTTTTTAAATTTTTTTTTTCTTTTCTTCTTTCTTTCCCATCTCTAGTTCTTATTTTTTTATTATTGCTCTAAATTAGTTGGTTAATCTTTGTATGCACCCACATACGAGAAACTTTGCAAAACAACTAGCTGAAAAACTCTTTGTTGCTAACCCTGAGATTGAACGTTCTTTTAGGAGAAGAATTCGTGACTATAAGCAGCAGCAATCTTCTCAAGACACTATGGAGGAACGCAATGATCAAAACCCGCCACATGAAGAGCAGGAGGAAGGCCAGGCCGAGAACAACGCTCCTCCCAGAAAGTTGACACTAAGTGATCGGAACCGCCCAAACCCTCGTGGATTTCGATCATGCATTGTTGAACCAGAAATTGATTGAAGAAATTTTGAACTAAATCCCGGTCTCATCCGGATGGTTCAACAAGACCAATTTGTAGGACTTCCCTCTGAAAATCTAACTGTACACATCACAAAATTCCTACAATTATGCAACACAATCAGGGTGCAAAATATTCCACGTGAGGTAATTCGTCTACAGCTTTTCCCATTTTCTCTTCGAGACAAGGCAAGCGAATGGTTTTATTCCATGCCGCCCGACACATTCAATACATGGGATGAACTCTCTACTGCATTCCTGGAAAAATTCTTTCCACCAAATAAAACAAGGAAAATCAGAGACGAAATCAATCAGTTCGTCCAAAAAGATGGCGAAACCTTATATGATGCATGGGAGAGAATGAAAGATCTGCAACGCAAGTGCCCTCATCACGGTATCTCGCAAGGAGATATTATTGAAAACTTTTTCAATGGACTCGATCGACCTAGCCGAAGCGCCGTCAACTCAGCCGCCGGTGGCCGATTCATGCGACTCACTGACGAGGAAGCTCTCAAACTCCTCGATGACTTAGCTCTTTATGATTCTCAGTACGGTGATGTCAGAGGAACCTCTCGGCGAGGAAATGTATATGATATTGAATCCATGCATGCTATACATGATAAACTTGATAAAATTTTGCAGCGAAAGAAGCAGGAATCCAAAGATCAGAATGCATCTTCTTCTGGACACATCTCATGTGAAATCTGTGGAGCCTCACACTACACAACTGAGTGTAATTTTTCCACTAAAGACACCACAGGCGAGCAAGATAATGCAATCAACAACCAATATGATACTCGCGCATATGGTAACCCCTATTCTAATACTTACAACTCTGGATGGAGGAACCACCCCAATTTTTCTTGGGCAAACCAGTCAAACACCCAAAATTTTGCTCAAAATAATAAGCCACCTGGTTTCCTTAGAAAACCACTGAACCCTCCTCCATTTCAGACCCAACAAGCCTTACCTGCACCACCTCAAGCACAACCCACTGAGTCTATGCTCGAAAATATCATCCTAATGCTCAAGAAAAATGATGAAAGAATGGACCAAACGCAAACCCATATCAAGTTGCTTGAAAATCAAATTGCTCAAAATGCCACAGCCTCATCCCAAAGAAACCAGGGTAAACTCCCTAGCCAACCTGAAATAAATCCTAGGGAGCAGGTGCAGGCGATTACTTTGCGAAGTGGAAAGCAGCTCAACCCACCTCATATGGTCTCAGAAAAAGATGCCGAGCAGAAAAAGAAGCAAGAAGAGGAGCCACAACCAGAATCGGTGGTGGAAAAGCCATATGTACCACCACCTCCTTACCAGCCTCCTCTCCCCTTTCCACAAAGGCAGCGACAGGCTAAGCTTCAAAAGCAGTTCGAGAAGTTTGTTTCAACTCTTAAAAACTTGTCAATAAATGTACCCTTCATCGACATGCTTTCTCAAATGCCAACTTATGCGAAATTTCTCAAGGATATGTTATCCAACAAAAGAAAACTCGAGGAGTACGGAACTATTTCGCTTACTGAGGAGTGCAGCGCCATTTTGCAGAACAAGTTGCCTGAAAAGCTAAAGGACCCTGGAAGCTTCTCCATTCCATGTGATCTTGGGAATGTCCAAATCAGCAAAGCACTATGTGATCTCGGAGCAAGTGTAAGTCTAATCCCACTTTCAATATGTAAAAAGCTGAACATGGGTGATCCAAAACCAACATCTATGTCTCTCCAACTGGCCGACCGATCAATCAAATTTCCAGTCGGCATCCTTGAAGACGTACCTTTGAAAGTTGGCAAACTATTCATCCCAGTCGACTTTGTGGTCCTAGACATGGAGGAGGATCGCCAAATTTCGATCATTCTCGGGCGACCTTTCTTAGCCACCGCTGGAGCAATCATAGACGTCAAGAATGGCCGACTCTCACTAACAGTTGGAGATGAACAGATCGAATTTAATCTTTCTGAGGCAACAAAGCAACTATCAATTGATAACTCTTGCCTGCGGGTCGACGTCATCAACCCTTTGCCGATCAAAGAAAAGGATGACTTGATAGAGGTATGTATCATTCCGGGTGCAACTGTTAAAAATAATAACCCTGAACTGTCTGCTTGTGCAGCTCTCTTGGATGGAACCCCTTTCATCTCACCGGCTGCCGATTCACCTCATGAAAAGTTGGATGCAGACATCAATTTTTCTCCATCAACAAAAAAGGAAGAAGCACCAAAGGTAGAACTTAAACCTCTTCCTAAAAATCTCAGGTATGAATTTCTTGGCCCAAACGATACTTATCCAGTCATAATCAACGCAAATCTTTCCGAATCCCAAGCCGATGAACTGTTAAATGTGCTAAGAAGACATAGGAAGGCGATTGGTTACTGCATCAATGATCTACCTGGTATCAGTCATTCTCTATGCATGCACAGAATTTTAATGGAAGAAAATTGTAAAACAAGCATTGAACCTCAGAGGCGTCTGAATCCAAACATGAAAGAAGTAGTGAAAAAAGAAATTTTAAAACTTCTTGATGCTGGAATCATCTACCCCATTTCTGATAGCAGTTGGGTAAGCCCTGTACATGTTGTACCAAAGAAAGGTGGTATGACTGTCATAAAAAATGATAAAAATGAACTTATACCCACAAGGACAGTCACGGGTTGGCGAATGTGCATTGATTATCGCAAATTAAATATTGCCACCCGAAAGGATCATTTTCCCTTGCCTTTCATTGATCAAATGCTCGAAAGACTTGCCAATCACTCTTACTTCTGCTATTTAGATGGGTACTCTGGCTACTTTCAGATTCCTATTCACCCACAGGATCAAGAGAAAACCACTTTCACTTGTCCATATGGTACATTTGCATACAGACGCATGCCTTTCGGTCTTTATAATGCACCTGCCACTTTTCAACGATGCATGATGGCCATATTTTCTGATTATATTGAACACATAATGGAGGTGTTTATGGATGATTTTTTTGTTTATGGCACTACATTTGAATCATGCTTGTCTAACCTATCTAAGGTTTTACAGAGATGCGAAGAAATCAATCTGGTATTGAATTGGGAAAAATGTCATTTCATGGTACAGGAAGGGATTGTGTTAGGACATTTAGTCTCAAGCAGAGGTATTGAGGTTGACCGCGCAAAAATAGAAGTCATTGAAAAATTACCACCACCCAATTCAGTCAAAGGAATTCGGAGTTTCCTGGGACATGCCGGTTTCTATCAGCGTTTCATTAAAGATTTTTCTAAAATTGCTAAGCCACTGACTAACCTGCTAAATCAAGATATAAAATTTAATTTTTTTGATGACTGTTTAACTTCATTTTGCAGGATGAAAAAGGCTTTGACCACTGCTCCAATCATACAACCACCTAACTGGAACCTACCATTTGAAATCATGTGCGATGCAAGTAACCATGCTGTTGGAGCTGTTTTGGGTCAACGGAAGGACAACAAGCCAGTAGTGATTTATTATGCAAGCAAAACTTTATATGATGCTCAAGTCAACTATGCAACCACTGAAAAAGAATTACTGGCTGTTGTTTTTGCTATTGATAAATTTCGTTCTTATCTTGTAGGGTCAAAAGTGATTGTCTACACAGACCATGCAGCTATTCGCTATTTAATTGCCAAGAAAGATGCTAAACCAAGATTGATTCGCTGGATTTTGCTATTACAAGAATTTGATCTTGAAATTCGAGACAAAAAGGGCGCAGAAAATGTGGTTGCTGATCATCTGTCGAGACTGCCATCAACTGGGAAAATGGATCTAAATAAAAATGATCAAATTAACGAGGAATTTCCTGATGAATCCCTTCTTGCACTGAAAGAAATATCAATGCCATGGTATGGAGACATTGTTAATCACTTAGTTTGTAAAGAAATTTCATCCAATTTCAGCTATCAACAGAAAAAGCGATTCATGGTGGATGTGAAATACTACATATGGGAGGACCCATACCTTTACAAGAGATGCGGCGACGGTCTAATTCGCCGATGTGTACCAAATGAAGAAATTCAAAGCATCCTTTACCACTGTCATTCTTCACCATATGGTGGCCACATGGGTCCCACCAAAACAGCAGCAAAAGTCTTACAATCAGGTTTCTTCTGGCCCACTTTGTTCAAAGATGCTCAAATTTTTATACTAACCTGTGACAGATGTCAAAGGACAGGAAATATTTCAAGGCGAAACGAGATACCACTCACAAGCATTCTTGAGGTTGAACCATTTGATGTCTGGGGCATGGATTTCATGGGACCTTTCCCATCATCGTTCAACAATCAGTACATCCTTCTGGCAGTTGATTACGTAACTAAATGGGTGGAGGCGATTGCTTCTCCAACAAATGATTCGCAGGTGGTCACCAAATTCTTAAAACGTAACTTTTTTACCAGATTTGGTGTACCACGAGCAATCATAAGTGATGGAGGAAGCCACTTCTGCAACAAGCAAATGGAGCAACTGCTCAAGAAATATGGGGTCACACACAAAATTGTCACCCCATACCACCCACAAACAAGTGGTCAGGCTGAAATCTCGAACCGCGAAATTAAACAAATACTTGAGAAGACAGTATCCCAATCACGGCGAGATTCGTCAAGGCAACTCGATGATGCTCTTTGGGCATACCGCACGGCATTTAAAACTCTGATTGGAACAACACCTTTCAGACTAGTATATGGAAAATCATGCCACTTGCCAGTAGAGCTAGAGCACAAAGCATACTGGGCAATCAAATTTTTGAATTTTGATTTGAAATCTGCAGGAGAAAGGCGTCTACTACAACTTGATGAACTTGAAGAGATTCGGCTCGACACTTATGAAAATTCAAAAATGTATAAGGAAAAGACAAAATTTTGGCATGACAAACACATCCAGCAGAAGGTAATCAAAGCTAATGATATGGTATTACTTTTTAATTCTCGTTTTAAATTGTTTCCAGGAAAATTGAAATCGAGGTGGTCGGGACCATTCAAAGTGTTACAAGTGTTTCCTCATGGAGCTGTTGAGATTTGGAGCGAAAAAACGGGAGCATTCAAGGTCAATGGGCAACGTCTCAAACCCTACTTCTCAGGGGATCATATTCCAGTAGGAGTCATCCACTCTTTCTGTGAAACAACGCCACTAAATTGAAGATCTGCAGTCAGGCTGACGACTTTAAACAAAGCGCTTTTCAGGAGGCAACCCGAATTTTTCTTTCCATCAAGGAAGTTTTAGTTATTTCTTTTAGTTCCTTTTTAGAATTTTGATACTTTTAAATTTTAATCTTTATTGGTTATTTTCAGGTTCTACGTAAAAAGAAGCACAGTGGGATGCTAATTCGGGTCAATTTGCTAAAATAGGGAAGTTAACATCGCAAATTTGAACAATTTACTCCCTTTGATTTGATAGCATGATTTTCATTGAGGACAATGTCAATTTCAAGTGTGGGGGTGAATGTGTAGTATTATGATTATTCTAAAAAAGTTATGGTTATTTCTGAAAAAAAAGAAAAAAAAATGTAAAATATACCTCACTTTGAACCCTTGTATGTCTTAATAGCAAAACATACGTAGAATTTCAACATTTTTGAAAAAGAAAATTAATGCTTAATGAGATGTTAAATTCAATTTTGAACATATGCTTGTTGAAAATACTTGAATTTTTGTCCTAACTCACTTGATGAAACTGATATACCTAGGAACCGATTCTGTTTTCGTTGTCAGAATAATCTTCCCTAATTTATCAAAATTTTTCTAATACACACAATTGTCATTTAAGAAGGTATACATGAAAAATTTTATTCTGATTGAAGAAAATTTCCAAAGCCAAAACTTCATTAAACCAATTTATGGACATGATTAAGGCAATTTTCTTTTACGATGAGCCTATCTTTAAAAGTATAATGGTCGTTTACTCCTTTTGAGCCTGAACTTAAATTTTTCCTAAACCACAATTCTCACTTCATTGAACCAACTTTGGAATTGAATTCTGAGCTGAAAAGTGAAATAGGGAATAATATCTCCTGGTGGTGCAAATAATGACTTCCCAGATACCCTGAAATATGGTGAGGGAAATTATTGCCGGACTTGGTAAAAATAAAAAAAAGAAAAAAAAAACCAAGGATAAGAACAGACTTAGAGAAAGAATAAAAACACCAAATTGGGGTAGCATTATTTCCTGTTGAAAATGAGGCTCAAATATTACAGACGGTTCAAATTTCATTTCAAATGCCACATCTGACCGTTGTCCTACTAAGTCCTTATGATCCTAAGAATTGGTTAATTGAGTAGGCAGAGGAAATTTAAATGCAAAAAAAAAAAAAAAATTGATGAGATGTATATGAAGTAATACATTTTCTGCACTACTACCACTTGAATTATTGATTGTGTGTATTGAATAACTTATTAAATGGGGAAGATATCTGATAATTAAGAGTTTATTGCGTGAGTTTTTAACTCTTAATGATTGAAAGCAAATTAGGTAACAAGGGTGTGCAGTATTAGTCAAGTGAGAAGGGATTGATGATTAAGATTTTCAATGAATATCATGTTTCAAATTCTTTAATACTCTCATTAATTCTGATCATAGGCAAAACATGCAATTTTTGCTCAAGGTTTTGAAATTTTACAATCTGTTCTTAAATTCTTTTATATTTGCTTGAGGACAAGCAGAAGTTCAAGTGTGGGGGTATTTGATAAGTGGAAAATTAGTATTATATTTTATGGACATTTTATACCAATTTGGTAGATAATTAATTGAAATTAATATGAAATTTGGTTTAAAATATGGTTCTGCAACTTTTTGGTATTAAATATTAATTTCAAGCAATGTAAACAAATTTTATAATCTTTTGGCCTGAAATTACATTTTATTTGTTGCCATGAATTAAATAGGTTTTAAATAAATTTTATAAACCCACTAATTATTATTTTTTTTTATTTTTTTTAAAATTGCAGGGAAAATAAGTTTCATGAAGATGATCCTACATGGAAATCAAAGCAAGCAAATTCCATTGCAACCGTCCAAAACCATTCATTTTCCAGCAGCATGCTCCAGCCATTAAATATGCTATCCACAAATCACGTGAATTCAGCAATAGAAAATCCAACTGAAATCTTTTTAATGGACCCCACTTGTAGCAATGCTGCCCATTCACGTGATGTATATGCAGTTCATCCATAAATTCTTGCACATGGACCCCACGAGCAGCTGCTGCCCACAATGCCCATTCACGAGGATTGCTTGGAATGCTGTTTAGACATTTGGACGTGGATGTCTGCTGCTGGACGTTAATGATTTTTGTGGGGCCCACTTTATTGTACGTGATCTACAATGATGGAGGGCTGAGATAAATTCACGGTTTGCAAATTAGAGGCGGTGCTGATTTTCAAAGCTGCTTCAGATTAGACGGTGGAAATCAATCAACCGTTCTTTATCATGCTTCAGTTTGGATGATGCAAATTCGGATGAATTGGACAGCAAGATGGATGGCTTGGCTGTTTATTCAATTGTCAAATGCAAGATTCACAGCTGCCCACCAAGCAATCCAATCATTTATTTAAAAAGGGGAGCAGCAATGCAAAGGCATATGGAACGTTAGTTAAAAATGGGCAGCGGTAATACATTCAATTTGATGGCCCACAAAATATTAGCAAAGCTGCTGATTAATCACGTGATTTGATGACCCACCAAGCAGCAAAAGATCACCACGTGATCAATGAATGCATGGACATGATCTTGATGATATGCAATGACGTGAAATAAGCAGAAATGCAACATGATAGCAGCAAGGCAATTTCACGTGAACCTGCATTGCTACCCATTGGCCCACCACTATCAGCAACAGCTGATCCATCACGTGAATTGGGCAGCAGCAAAATTCCCATCACAAATAACGTGAAATGCATTGAAGTAATGGGGCCCACTTATTCAGCTATAAAAGGGCATTGGGAGGCATGAAGCAGAGGGCAATCCGATAGCACACACAACATTTCACAGCAGATTGTTGGGAAGACAGCATTCGGCAGACGAAAATTTCCAAAGAGCAAGCTACAGAAAATTTCTGCAAAAAATACCATTGCAAAATATTTTAGCAGGAATTTTAGAAGAAGATTAGAGCAAAATTTTGAGAAAGAAAGGGAGTAAAAGCAAGGCGGAGAGCACGGGCAAAAGGTAGACCGGCGAGTTGCGTGGAGCAGCCGACACACCATCGGGACTTCAAACCAATAAGCTTTTCTATCTTTTCCCTTTTTAATTTTTGTTATCTTGTTTAAGATGGATTATAATTTTAATTTTATTTTGAACTTAAACATGCTTGGCTAAATCCTAAATCTAGGGTTTAGGATGTAGTATGCGTACAATGCAATGTGGTGTGGATTTTTAATTTATTTATGATGGATATTTTTGTTAATTTAATATATTGTGACTTTTAGGTTTGCTTTGTACACGAGCCCGTACTTTTGCATGATTCCATATATTAGGCGATGAAACCGAAAGGTAAAAATCTAATATACGAAAATCAAGATATTAAACCTGGAAATCTAAGTCCATGAAAATAGGCATGATAACCTTGAGGAATTACATGAACAAACCACAGAACTTAATGGATTCTAATTAACTTAATCCCATGAGAATAGGTGGTTAAGAAAATTAGGGTACACCTTGTAGGTTTCGAGAGAAGGTGCAAGGATAAATTAGGGTTTGTTCTCCTTTAACAAACAATATCCAAATTAAATAATTATACCACTACCCGTTGCAAAATACGCATGTGAAATCCTAGACCCTAGGTATTTGCATTTTCGCTTTCTCTCCTCATTTTTAATTTGCACTTCTTCCCATTTTATTTTCTTTCCCTTTTATTTACTGCATTTTCTCCCCACTTTTCTGTTTTATTTGCTATATTCTCTCCATATCCGACATGAAAGCGTTTAAAAGTAAAATTTATAGTCCTGAATTCCCTGTGGATCGATAATTTAAATACTACAATCTACGACCCGTGCACTTGCGGTAAGATTTCGAACACCCACCTTCTCGGGCTGTTACAAGGCAATATGGCGAATGAAACTTCCAAGCAAGGTATTAATCTTCGGATGGAGACTAGTCATTAATGCCCTTCCTACCTTACTAAATCTAACAAATCGGGGCATTAGTGTGAACCCTTGTTGTGCTTTGTGTAAGCTTGAGCCTGAGGACGCAAATCACTTGTTCCTGAGGTGTGTCATGACAAAAGGGATTTGTAGAAAGGCTGCAGGAGCGAGGGATTTGGGGGCAATAGGGATGATATTGGAGACCCTTGTGTAGGAATATAAGTCCGACGACCTTACTTTCTTCATCTTGTGTTGTTGGAGGATATGGTATCTTAGGAACAAGTTTAGAGATGAGGGTATGCAACCAAATTTCTCGAATACATTAGCATGGTGCGCGGAGTTTCTTAACCATAATCGGAGTACTTCCTTGCTCTCACAATCGGGCATGTTGGATGGTCCTTTGGTGCCTCGTTGGTCCATGCCGCCGGCAGGATTCGTGAAGATAAATGTCGATGCGCGCACTCATGGGGATTTGGGTTTTTTTGGTTGCGTTGCGGTAATTAGGAACTCCCAAGGCACATTTCTAGCAGCAAAAGGATGGAGACGGGTGGGTGTTAGGGATCCCTTATTTATGGAGGCTACGGCTTTTTTGCTAGGGCTGAGATGGGCTATTCAGATTAACACTATGTGTGCTCAGGTGGAAACAGATTCGCTCACATTATGCAACTACCTGACCAATAATGTTCCAATCTCCTCTCATGTGAGCTTTGTTATTGCTGAAATCAAGGATATTCTCAGTGCGGTTGATTCTTTCTCAGTCCATCATGTTCTTCGGCAAGGAAATACAGTTGCCCATTCCTTAGCCGAAGTGGTTTTAGCTTCTACTATGAATCATCTGTGTTGGTGGGGCGGGGCAATCCCCCCAGGTTATTTGTGAAAAAATTTGTACAGACACCTTTTTTGCTTGGAAAGCTTGGATTACTCTAACCTTAATCCCCACAATAGTAATGGGGAATAGGGATAGAGTGATTCCTTTTATCAAAAAAAAAAAAAAAACAGGCCAGATCCTCCCTTAAATATATAAATATACATATATATATATATATGAAAAATGTTACAATGCATGCGACTACACCGTATAATCTGTGCACTGTGGGCCTCACATGATCATAAATGAAAAATCCACCCTGCCATTATATTTAGAATTGTTTACTTTATTAGCATACCAACTTTCATCTAAATCCAACATGCGTGGTCCACTTCTTAAAACAATGCAAAATCAACGTAATAAAATAATTTAATATAAATATCAAGTTTAAAATAGTATTTTCAACATCTAAACCGTCTAAAGTATAATTTTTATATGGATAAATGACTATATAAAATTTCATTGCAATTTACAAAATGTGAAGCCCATTTTAAGGCCCATTTTACAGCGGAATCCATCTGCACATGATTGGGTTTCTCTCTATATATAAAGTCAAAAAGATTATACATTTCTTTATGAAAAACTTGTAAAGAACAGCTTAGGCGAAAATTCTTTTATTAGTAGACATACATAGTCTTTAGTAAAAAAAAATACATAACCCAGTTTATATAATATATATGCACGCACACAGTAGTTGGTTCTTTTTTCCCCAGAAGGAAATAAATCATATTCCTTTGCATAGATCTAGAAAACTACAATACGGGTGACTCTTAAAATAACCACCACCGTCGGATAATAACTCAAAACTTGGCTGACAGCCACCCTGCAATCTACATGCTTGCATCAAAGACATCAATGCCGAAGATAACTAGAGAAACTCATTTCCGTATTGATTCAACTCCAATAGTAAAGAAACAGATAGTGGTTGGTGAGGAGCTCCCACCCAGTCCCAAATTCCCAAACACTAAACTGTTTTCAGTGCCTACAGCTACAATTTCGGAAAAACCGAATGTGGGCAAGACTCTTGCAACTGATAATGACAGTCATGATCTTCAACAGCCTCTCAACCACTATTGAAATCCTTCCACCCAGCCTTCATCAACACGGAACAACCCTGCATTTTTTTTTATATATATATATTGGAGCTATACATGCCTCGGCATATTTACACAATGTAAGAATGCAAATTGGCCAGTGGAAGTTCCATCAACCAGGAAGCATCTGCACAGAATTTCCAAAGATAGCATGTGTCAGAAGCAAAATGCTTGAGTAGCGCCATGACTAGTCAGATCAGACGGCCAAACTACATCAAATGAAGATGGAAAATATCTGAATATGACAGCATCATGGATTTCCATGCTTTAACTGCATCTGTACTGAGGCTATTTTTGTCATTTAAGAAAAACCTATGTTTGAAGGGCATTACACAAATTCTCATAAATAGCATGGTCACACGTGCAATATCATCCAAGCTTTGGATTAAAAAGTAATATTTTCACATGTCAGAAGTCAGCATGAAATTTCCCAAGAATTTCATGCGTAGTACGCTGGATGATGATCATCAGCCCAACAGAATTAGCTGGGCAAACTAATGCTATATCAATGATTCCATACTTCCTCTTCAATCAAATCATTGTATAAGAAGGAAAAGAGAACTAATAGGCTTTGCGAAATTTAGTTAATCCAGATTAACAGCAACAGAGACCAAAAGAAAAACCTATCATCAAATGTCAAAGATGTTCCCTACCAGCTTTGTCGTGCTTCTGCTTTTCAGTGTCATCATTGCTGCTTCAGCAAAAGCTTGCGCTGCTTCTGCATCAGCCTCTGCCACCTCAGCTTCTCTTGCTGCTTCTTCTGCTTCCGCCATGGCAAGTTCAGCCTCCGCAACAGCTTGAGCAGCAGCAGCAGCTGCCTCTTGTGCTGTCATGGTCCTCATCTTTGCCAGCTCAGAATCAATTTGAGATTTAGTTAGATGTCTGAAATCTTCCTTGTCCACCCTAAGAGAATCCCTAGGCCTTCCTTCCAAGAGCAGCACTCCAGAGCTCTTCCCTTCTGAAAATGCCAAAACTGGTGCAATTCGGTACTTGCGCTTGACCTGCCACCACCATAGTAAAATCACACTTAAAATTCTAGAATGTAATAATAGCAGCAACTTATGTTAGGAAATGCCATGTATTACGAACAAAGGAGTTCTTTTTACCATTATATTTTCTTTTAAGATGATGACGCCAAGACAAATATAGAAAGAGTAAACAGAAACACAATGCTCTTCCGAAGTAAAAAAACTGATGGTTCGGGCTTGTTTACTTTCAAGATGCTTTGAAAGGAAGGTGATTGCAATCCCTCTCTATCACTGTATGCTTTCCCCTCAATTTAATGGTTAAAAAATAAAATAAAATAATCAACTTTGTGATTGTATCTACTTAGCAAATCAGGTTTACCTTCCAAAAACCCTTAAAAGAACCAATAAAATTGGACACTGACTAAAACTATATGATAGAAGCATCCATGTGATAACCTGCAATCAGCATTACCAAAGTCCAAAGCCATGACACAACGCCAACAACCTAAGAATACGCCAGCAATTGAGAATTCCAGTTTCCAAATCTCCGGTACCGAATCAAATTCTAAAGCAAATTTTTGGAGCTCTGCAGCATTGCCACTGTAAGTGTTCAAACCTTAATCAATTTCCCACTTGTTGTCAAAGCTTTTAATTTTCCAGACAAGAGCCTCTTAAAATTCGGTGGTGCCCAATATTGATCCTACAAAAACAACAGTGAAAAGGTTAAATGTACTTACAACAAAAATAATAACTGATTTCATCCTCACAATCAAAAAGAAGAAGAATGAGGACAACTTTCCTGTTAAAGAAAACTAATAGTGATGAAATAATGGCTCATACAAAATTGGTATCATTGTTTTGCGTCAGCTTATGTAACTTCTCTTCTACCCATCCAATAGACCAAAAAAACCAAAAAAACAAAAAAAAACAAAAAAAACAAGGTAAGCCACAACTCTCTCTCTCTTGCACAGAGATTGTTCAAGACATTCTCAAATATGAATGCTAGTTCCCTCCTGAACAATAACTATTAAATACATGATGATTCATCTTCACATCCTGTTTCTAACAGCGTCAAAATTTCTTAAATTTGAGAAACTCAATAAATGCCTACTGAACTCGACAAAGCAGTACTCATCATCATCATCACCGTAACCACCACCATAAGCCATTTCCTGCCTATGTGAGGTCAGCTACATGGATTCTGCTGCGCCATTGTTGACAACTATAAATTAAGTTTTCAGTAATCTTTAACATTTTTATATCTTGTTTAATTACTTTTATTTGGCATTTTTATTCAGAAAATATAGAATTACCTCTATATACATAGCAATTGCTGTTTTGTTTGACCCACTTGGCTCCTTTAAATTGGTTATGGCTTCCACTATGAGATTGTCAAGCCTACAACCGGAAGGAAAACCACGATGTGTAAGTGACTAATCTAACAGCAAATTACTTGAAATCAGATGCCTGGTTTATAGCAGGAGCACTTTGTAAATTTCCTAAATGAAACTTTTGAATTGCATCTGAGCTTTCAACATGAATATCTTTCATTGCTACAGTAGCTCTCAAACTGATTGGCGAGAAATTGATATTAACCTTGAAATGGATCTCTTTGAGCCTGTAATCTGCAACATCCCGTTTGATATTGCCAAAGGCTTAGCATCAACAATTTCTTCCCCAACATTTCCATCAACAGTGCTAAGGACCATGGAGTTTTCATCGGGCCGGGGGATCTGTTGACTCTTTTTCAGAGCCAACCTAGCCCTCTCCCTAGATCCCCACCCATTTGCTGTCACACTCATGTTCCGCCATTTGTCCTGGTCACACAAACAATAGAACAGATTAGTGTACATCTCAAAACCAAATTTACGATTTGTAAGCCACATTCAACCAATCCAAAGAATGTAATCATTGGCTGAATTTGCATAGCAAGAGTGAAACCTCATCAATTAAACTAAAATCATGCAATTAAAGAGATTATACCTTCAGATCCACATTTGAGCGCAAAGCCAATACGCCACTGAACTCTGGATCTTTTAGAATTGTGCGCCATTTACCTGCCCCATGCTTAACCACTCCAGCCTTAAGGGCAGCTTCCTCTTCTGCTGTCCACTTCTGCTTGGGAGCACCCATGGATGGGAAACCTGCTTCCCTATGAAAATATTATGGTTGCGTAAACCTATTATCTGACAACATTACATATTCCATGGCAAGTTAGGAGAAGGTAATGTGTTAGAAGAAGAAGAAGAAGAAGAAGAAGAAGAAGAAGAAGAAGAAGATAGCTGAGGCATTAGCTTCAATTGTCTGAACTTAGCAACAGAAAGATACTTATATTCAATGACTACAGTTCTGATGGAACTATTAACCTAGAATCTCCAAATCAATTTTCGAATTTAGAGGAGAGAAATTTAAATAACTCGCTAAATACACTGATCAAATTCCGCAGTCCAGAAACTATTATCCTAGAAAATTAGGAAGTTTCCAACAAATGCTGCTAAAACTTATAAGTTGTATGTTGTGAAACAAGCAATCTAATTGAATGCAGAAGTACAAGCAACAAAAACAAGGTGGTAGAAAGAACCAAAATACTAATGAACTCAATTTTCACAGAAGACAAAAAGGCGGCTTAATCCTCGTGATAAAAACAAAATATAAAGGCAAAACTAGTTATTTTTGAAAAATCGGACGGCAGAAGAGAGAGACAATGCAGATGCATCTTCCTATGCTGAAAACAAGAAGAATCCTAAGATAAAAACAGAATTTTCTAATCTTAAGCATTGAAACAAGGGAGTCCAATAAATTGAAGGCAGGAGAATCCTTTTTTCAGAAATTCAAAGAGCAACAACATTGTGTAACTGTTTCCAATGTAAAACATAAGATCGACAGAAGGTTCGAATCTTGAGGAAAAACAAAAATCCTACCCGAAAGAAGGAAAAAACAAAAAAGAAAAAGAAAAAGAAAACTTGAAACATTTCCTATGATGAAACCCCAATCGCTACCTGCACAAACCCCAGATTTTACGGCCTGTTGGCAGCGATTGCCATGGCCCATTCCTATTGTTCTCCAACTTGATTTTTGAACATTATAATTAGTGGTTTTCGATTTGCATCATTACCATATAATAAATGAATTACATCAGCATCCATAGCACAAAATCGTCTTCACCCACTGCACGGTTTCAACTTGATATTGGCTTCAAAATCCCATATACAGCTTCCTAATCAACCCACAATCAAAATCCCCAAGCCTATTGGAAGGTTCGAGTTCGAATCTCAATCCTAGGTTTAGAGTAGGGGTTTTTTTCCATCTCTGATGATTCCATGTCAAGGCTCGATATGCAGGCGGACCTAGCATGATTCATGGCCTATATTCTGGGATTAGAAGAGAAATACAAAGAAAAATCCTATTTTCTAGGGTTACCTCGTCAGCAGCGGCGTTCGGCGATTCCCGGACTCCTCTTCTCCGGCGAGAGCACAAGCGGTCGTCGTCTGCAGCGACTGCGGGTTAGCCACCGGCGACCTCCCTTCCTCCTCCGTCTACTTTCTTCTCTCTCTCCTTGTTTCTCCCTGTCCTCCTCTCCTTTCTCCCGCCGTTCCCCTTTCGAGTCGGGAATGAGGAGGGCCGGGCCCTTTCTCGATGCCTCGTTCGAGTGGGGCCTGGGCCACCTGGCACGTGGCAGACAGGCTGGCCCCTTTCTTTGTCACTTGTTTGTAAAATTGTTATGAGAATCGAATCAATGATTGAACCGGCAAAAGAACTAGTTTAGTTCGAACCGGTAATGTCAGCATGATATATTTATGATGTCATAAATATTAAATTATTTTTAAATTTTAAGTAAATATATTGATAAGTTAATCCTAATTTAACGTTTGTAATATGATTCTGAGCCCTTTATAAGGTCATTTATACTTTAATTACAGAATTTGAAACTCAGCCAATAGGATTTAATAAAATCTACCTTATCTAATAGCGTCTAACAGCATCTAACAGCATTTAACGACATCTAACGGCATCTAACCAGATTTAACGACATCTAACGGCATCTAACTTTTGATATTAATAAGTTAATCCTAATTTAACACCTGTAATATGATCCTCAACTCCTTATGTCATTTATACCTTAATTATAGAACTTAAAACCAAAATAATATGATTTAATGAAATTCACCTTAATCTAACAGCGTCTAACAGCATCTAACGACATTTAAGGGGCACTCAAATTTTATGAAATAAATAAAATATTAAAAATAATTTTTTAGATTACACATAAATCATCCTAGGTACTAAGAAATTCACCTAAAATATAATTATAATATTTTATTAATTATATTATAATTTTTATTTTCTACATTAATTATGTGAAGAATTTTGCGCTATACAATTAATTATGAGAGTGATATTAATTACATGAGTTGCATATTATTTTCGTATGATTAATTAGAATGGACTGATTATATCATATATGAAGTATTTTTGAAGGCCCAAAATTTCTTAAAATTTTGAAGATTTGAGAGTCAATAATTCTCAATCCTGTATAGATTTTTTTTAATAATTATGTAAGATTTTAGGATTGTTTAATGACATAATTGATATTATACGATTGTTTAATAGCATAATTGAATCATTGATAATTTGATATTATAAGAGACGCACACACAAAATTAGGCAGAAAAAATTATGTATTAATGATTTAATGTATACTTAAATAAAAATGGCTAAATAATATGAGTAGTATTTGTTGTTTTGTTGTTGCTCGGCCAGACGGCGAGATGGCGAGGTCCACGAGGAGAGGTAGGCGGTGACTCTGGCACGACGAGGAGGAGGCAGGCCACAGGCGGTGCAGAGAGGTAGGCGGCGACGCAAGCGGAGGAGGCGGGACGACGTGAGCGATGAGGAGGAAACCAGAGGCCGGCGGGGAAGGGGGAAACCAGAGGTCAGGCGCGTGACGGCGAACGGGTGAAGGGGGAAAGGAAACCAGAGAGCGCAGAGAGAGGCAGAGGGCAGCTGGTTAGGGACGAGGCACAGGCCGGCTGACGGCGCGGACGGCGAGAGGAAGACGAGGGCACGAGGCTCGTGGGCGGGGCCGGTGAGCGCACGGGCGGCAGCGCGTGCAAGCGAGGCAGACGAGGCGGCGAGCATGGCGAGCGCCTGCTGGCGGCGATGTTGTGTACGCGAACGACGACGAGGACGACGACGGAAATGAGGAGGGCGAGCCGACGAGGACGACAACGGGGCCGGCCGGTGCGCAGGCGAGGCGGCGGCTAGGGTTTCCAAAATCGCCAGCAAGCAGGGGGAAGAAATGAGAAGGGCGTCGGGCGAACGATTTTTCGAATTTTCGTTAATTTTTTAATATATATATATATTATTAGGGCTCGCCGTCCGACCGGTCGAACCCAGTTGAACCGGTCCTTCCGGTTCGACTGCCGGTTCACTAGTTCGGACGGTTTTCTGTTATTGAACCGAACCGCACTGATTCAAATCGGAGACAGGACCGGTTCCTGGTCCGGTCCAATTTTAACAACATTGGTTTGTACGAGGAATAAAAAAATTTTGTGTGAAAAATTTTTTTATGTAAAAATTTTTTAAAATAAGAAAAAATGATATGATATGATAGAAATATTAATGAGAAGTGAAAAAATTAAAGTTAAAATAGGTAAGTTAATCGTATAGGTAATTGTGTGATGAGTGGTCGGATTCAAGACCTTAAAGGGCAGGCAGACTATAAAACAAAAAAAAAGAAGAGGCAAATGGAAGAAGAAAACAGGTTGTTAACGAACCGGGATTGGTGCTGTGGACTGCTGGAGTGCTGCAAGGGATGTTACCGGCTACCGTGCGCTTGAAGTCGCGGAAGACGGAGGTGCTGCTGCACGAGGAGTTCAGGACCGATGTTTCGCCGCTTTTCCTGACCATGCACTCCGAAAATCTGACGCTCGTGCGGAATCTCCTGGCTGTGGGCGCCGAAGTCAATCAGAAGCACTTCAGGGGATTCTGAAATGCTACAAAGTTCCCGCGCAGGAATGGTTTTTGCAACTTTTGCATACTACGCGATGCATGCTGGATTAATTGGAATGGGTTTGAGCTTCAAGAACACTACCAATATGGCTGAGATGCTTTTTAAGTGTTAGGCCTGTAACAGGACATCCGAGTTGCTGGGATGGGTTAAAGATGTGTTTCAACATTGCGCAACAAGCTGCGACTCATGGAAGCATTAGTTTATCCTAATCCTGCTGCCTATAGGGATCAACTGATTTGTTTCTCCTCTCTCAATCATACCATTTACTCGGAGCTAAACGGGAAGAAGACCTGAAACGAAGGGACTTTCCCAAACAAGCACTCGTGCCTGTTAGAGTTATACTCCTATTAGGTGTCCTAATTAGATGATAAGTCTTAGATGATAAGTCTTGGATTTAAAGATAGCCCAATCGTATCTGGATTACGTACGCAATCTGAGTTCAGGTAGAACTACACTTCTAGTTGAGTCATGATGGGAAGGGCTCTATAAATATAGGAGTCTAGGTCCCTCTCTCACACGGTTTTACATCATTAGTGGTTCCCATCTACTGCTAGTATTATAGGGAGAAGTGTTGAGGGAGAAGACCTCGTGCTCTACTCGGTCTACAGGTGGAATCTACGCATACATGGATTCAGGTACGCTTCCGCATCACATGATTTCCAACATGTGGTATCAGAGCCCACGTTTCGATTTTTGGGTATTATAGATTCCACCCATAACTTGTATGAAATACTTATCCGTAAAATTATTTTGTTACGGATTAATTACTTGATATATATATATTTTTTTTTCATACCATATGAATGCATGTATATGCTGAATCGTGTTATACCGAATATTCATTATTGGATTCAGAATATTCATTATTAATATTGGTTCTATTAATGAATGCATTATGCTATAAATATTTTATGACGGCATGCTTAAATCTGTTTAATGTGTTTTTCATTCTAGTTTAATTAAAGACCCATAACATGCTGTTAAGAATTAGCTGGATGATGCTTTGATATTATGGATTCATATTGAAGTGCCAAATTTTCCTCCGTTCATTGAATGCAAGACTTTTGTCTTATATAAAATCAATGCAAGACTTTTGTCTTATATGAAAGCATTGAACGACACATTGATGTAAAAGTGATTTCGGATGGGTTTTTCAATTCAGAAAATAAACACATGCATACGGACCCATTAATCTATTAATATAAAATAATATAAAATATATATATTTTGTTTGGGCGGCTATTACCCGTTGCCATCGCCGAACGGATACCTGCTACTACCGGAACCCACGCAACGCCTTGCTGCCCGCTGTCAGACCTGATCCCGAGCTGATCCGGAAGGCCGCTGGAGATTCAGTTGCTGCTGGCTGCCGAAAATTGCTGCTCTTGGAGAAACGCCAGAGCTGCACGAACGGAACCAGCTAGACACGGCAGCGGGAGATGCGTGCAGCGGCAGTGGCGTCCGGCTCCTAGATCGCTGCCGGAGCCGCAGAAGACGCTGCGTGACGAATGGCCGGCGACGGCAGCGGAGCCATGCGGCGACCCGGGTGGACAGCATGCTGCGGACTGGACTGCTCGGCGACGGCCGGCAGCAGGCAATGGCAGATGGGTTTGGCGGCTGTTAGATGCTAGGGCTTTCTCCCATTCGGTTTGGGGAGAAGATAACAGTAATTTTACGTTAAAACCCTTGGCTAGAAATTTTGCAAATAAAACCCTTAAGAAACCCATTTTTTGCATAAACTCTCTCCTTTTGGCTAATTTTGCAAATGGGTTCTCTCCCTCTTTAGCCAGGCTTGGGCATTTTCGGGCCCGTCCACTAAGCCCATAAAGAATATCTCAATAAGCCCATGAGTTGGTCTTGTTTAGCTAAGCCCATTTCCGGCCTGGGCTTGAACCAACATCTCAGGCCCAGCAGAAACAGCCCATATGAGAGGCCCATCCAGTTAGGCCCATTTTCGTTTAAACCCAACCCAACAGCCCAATATATGACACATGGCCCATTATGAACCGTCCATACATAAATTAACATAATTTTTTATCCTTTTATCCAAATTGGACTATCTAATAGTGGTTTTCTATGTTTTTGGACATTCTGAATCTAATGAAAGGGTCTGATTTAGCTAAATATGTCTATAAATATGATCTTTTGAATATTTATGCAAATATATGCAAATTTTGAACTATATGTGCAATTAATTCATGTGATTGATATATAAATGCCTAATTAGCAATATATATTTGTGATTTATTGCTTCAGCATTAATTCATGTGATTAGTTTATAAATGCTTGATTAACAATTTATTTATGATTTATTGCTTTCAGTTATTTTTTCAAGCATACAATGTTTGTGTATATATATATATATGAATGATTATAAATTATGATTATTAAATTTTATAGTGAGAATTACATTCCATGGTATGACTGGAGGTTGGTGTCTAGGCAAGAGGTATTGAAGAGGATCACGTGGTTATTTAATTAGGTCCCTGCTATGCAGGGGGAGCCTCCCACGCCCCACCTCACTTACCTGGCCAACCAAAAGAAATAATATGGAATTTAATCGCACAAAATGAATTTAATAATCATTATTACTGAATTATTCATATATATATATTATACATTTATATTAATAATTTTGATTATATATTTTGGTTACCCCAAAGGGTCTAAAATATATTTTCAAAAAATTATTAATTAAATGGAGAAAATATTATTGTTTATTTTTTCTCATAATAGAAAATTGTAATTAATTATCATTATGCAATTTATGTTTAATAAATATTGTTCATCTTTATGTCTTATGTTGCCCCGAAGGGTCTAAGATGTTTAGTTAATCAAATTTATTAAACAAAGAGAGAATAACATGATTTTTCCTCTCATAATAGAAATTGCATTATTCAAGAATATTATATTATAGTTCTACCCGAAGGTAGCTATAATTTAATATTTATCAATAATTAACTAGAACTGCATAAACGCGGGAAATTTTCTACCCGAAGGTGGAGATTTTTTGACTTTGTGTATTCATAATTAATTATTGAATATTATTGTTTATCATAGCATTATTGAATATAATCATGCATTATTGCTTGTGTGATTAAATTTAAAATTTTAGCTATGATTAATTAATGATAATGGAATTGTTACATAATATTTTATCTGAATCATAATGGTAACATGAGCTTAATCATTATTTTACAGCTATAGCTCCTGTTCCTCAATCTCATCTGTCTAATATCCCGACACTGAATGGATCAAATTATTCTGATTGGCATGAGCAATTACTTATCACATTAGGATGTTTAGACCTGGATTTAGCCCTTCGTGTTGCAAAATCTAATGAAATAACGCCTGAAAGTACTGATAGTCAAAAGATTCAATTTGATAAATGGGAGCGTTCCAACAGGTTGTCTCTTATGATTATTAAGAGCACAATCGAAAGGAATATCAGGGGCTCTATTTCTGACCCTGATAATGAAAGTGCCAAAACTTATCTTGACTCAATTAAGGATAAATTCAGTGGGTCAGATAAAGCATTGGCTGGAATGCTCACTAACAAATTGACTTCAATGAAATATGATGACATTTGTGGAGTGCGAAAGCACATAATGGAAATGTCAAATATAGCTGGGAAACTTAATGAACTAGGGATGAAAATCCCTGACTCTTTCCTAGTCATATTTGTCTTAAACTCTCTTCCATCTCAGTTTTCTCAATTCAAAATTTCCTATAATACACAAAAGGATAAATGGACTTTAAATGAATTAATATCCATGTGTGTACAAGAGGAAGAGAGATTAAAGCAGGATGGATCAATGCCTATCTATTTCACATCGACTACTAAGCAGTACAAGTCAAAGAAAGGAAAAGGGAAGAATAAATTCCCATTAAAGAAAGGCTTAGAGGATAGATTAAAAAAAAGACCGCTGAGAAGTGTCATTTCTGTAAAAAGAAAGGACATTTTAAGAAAGATTGTCTCAAGCGGAAGAGTTGGTTCGAAAAGAAAGGTAACAATTATGTACATGTTTGCCTTGAAACCAATTTCATAAACGTATCCTCTAATTTATGGTGTATTGACTCTGGTGCTGCTATCCATGTTTCAAACTCTTTGCAGGCATTCCATTCAACCCGCAACCCAAAACCGCATGAGTCGTCTATTTTAATGGGCAATCCGACCAAGTCTAAAGTTAAAGCAGTAGGAAATTGCAGACTTCGCCTTGACACCGGGCATTTTTTAGAACTGCATGAAGTTTTCTATGTTCCATCTATTTCTAGAAATTTAATTTCTTTGCCAAAACTTGATGTAATGGGTTATTCTTTCGGTTTTGCAAACTCAAAATTTTCTTTATTTAAAGATTCTATTTTAGTTGGAACTGGAACATTATTTAATGGTTTATATCAAATAAGTGCTGATTGCTCATTGTTCATCTACCCTAAATGTATGTGCTGGTAATAAACGTGGTATAATTGATGAAAATTCCTCCATGTTGTGGCATAAAAGGTTGAGTCACATATCGAAAGAAAGGATGCTAAGATTAGTAAAAGACGGGTATTACCTACTCTAGATTTTACTGATTTTAGCATATGTATCGATTGTATTAAAGGAAAATAAACCAAAACTCAGAAAAAGAGTGTCACGAGAAGCAATGGACTTTTAGAATTGATCCACACCGACATTTGTGGTCCATTCTCATCATGTATTGGAGGTGAAAAGTACTTCATCACGTTTATTGATGATTTCTCACGTTATGATTTTATTTTCCTATTACATGAAAAGTCTGATTCTTTGAATATTTTTAAAACATTCAAAGAATTAGTAGAAAAGAAATTGGATAGGAAAATAAAAGTTGTGAGATCTGACAGGGGTGGTGAATATTATGGTAAACATGGTCAATTAGGTCGAATCCCTGGTCAATGTATATATCTAAAGTTGAGTGGGAGCAAGTTTATATTTTTGATCCTATGTGTAGATGATATTTTGCTTACTACTAATGATTTAGGTCTTTTACATAACACTGAAAGTTTCTTTTTTGAACATTTTGATATGAAAGATATGGATGAGGCATCATGTGTCATAGGAATTGAGGTTCATCAAAATAGGCCTAAAAGACTTTTAGGGTTATCACAGAGGACGTATATTAATAAAATTTTAGAAATGTTCTAAATGTCAAATTGCTCATCATGTGAAGTGCTAATCTTTAAAGGTAAAAAAAAATATAGTCTACATCAGTGTCCACAGAATGAGATTAAGAAACAGGAAATGAGGTCTATCCCATATGCTTCTGCTCTTGGGAGCATGATGTATGCTCAGGTTTGCACACGTCCTGACATCAGTTATGCTATGGGATTACTTGAAAGATATCAAAGCAATCCAGGAATGGAACATTGGAAAGCAGTAAAGAAAGTAATGCGATATCTCCAAGGAACTAAAAATTATGAGCTCACATATGCGAAAACTAATCAATTAGAAATGATCGGTTATACAGATTCAGATTATGCTGGTTGTACAGACAGCAGAAGATCCACGTCAGGCTATGTTTTTCTATTAGCCGGTGGAGCAGTTTCATGGAAGAGTGGGAGACAAAATTGTGTAGTCGACTCTACCATGGAAGCTGAATTTGTCGGCTGTCATGAAGCATCCTCACATGCACTTTGGTTGAGGAAATTTATCTCAGAGCTTAAAATTATGGATTCTATCTCTAAGCCTCTGAGAATCAGTTGTGACAATTCATCAGCGATTAGCTTCTCCAATTATAGAAGAATTACTGGCGCTAACAAGCATATTGATGCTAAGTTTATGTCAGTACAAGAAAGAATTAATGATCATCTGATATCGATTAGTTTTGTTGGTACTGCCGACATGATTGCTGATCCCATGACTAAGGCTCTGGCGCCTAAGGTCTTTTCTGGACATATAAGAAATATGGGTCTTGTAATGTGGGATAATTATTGATGTAATCGATACACTTTGAGATCTCATGTTGGATGATTATTTTCTTTTGTTTCATTATGGTATTTTGTTGACAATTTTATGTGATTTGGAAACAAAAGATTTTATCTATTTGATATTAATGTGGGACATTAAAATCACATAATTGTAAATCTGCCATTAAGAACTTAGTCAAGTAAATTTGTTAATATCGTGATGCATGGAAGGAAGTATGTTATATTTGCATATAACCGCCATGATCCATGTTAACAAATTTTTCTTAACTTAAGTATTAAAGTTGGATTGCGTATGTAATGACTGGGCATGTTTTTCAAATGAGTGCACTCGTCCGGTAATTTTCAAATGTTAAATCCAAGGATTATATTTTAATATAATTTTCTTTTTCTTTCTTAATTTTATTTTAATTAGGACAAGTGGGAGAATGTTAGAGTTATACTCCTATTAGGTGTCCTAATTAGATGATAAGTCTTAGATGATAAGTCTTGGATTTAAAGATAGCCCAATCGTATCTGGATTACGTACGCAATCTGAGTTCAGGTAGAACTACACTTCTAGTTGAGTCATGATGGGAAGGGCTCTATAAATATAGGAGTCTAGGTCCCTCTCTCACACGGTTTTACATCATTAGTGGTTCCCATCTACTGCTAGTATTATAGGGAGAAGTGTTGAGGGAGAAGACCTCGTGCTCTACTCGGTCTACAGGTGGAATCTACGCATACATGGATTCAGGTACGCTTCCGCATCACATGATTTCCAACAGTGCCAAACCACTTGCAAGATGTCAGTGTTAGGCTGGCTGTTGATTGTGACGGGATAACACATGGTCAAGAGTTTGGTCACTGCAAGCGCATAAAGACGGTTCCGCGTGGACGCAGTTCCGCGGCAACGAAATCCCGTGTAAATGCAGTTCCGCGTAATGAAGTTCCGCGGAAACGCTCACAGCTGAATTACCTCCGAGTCGCCTATAAATAGAGGCCCTTGGCCCTTCATTCAGGGACAACGACAACCGGGACGAGAGCTTTCCCACGCTGAAAGAAAAGAGAACGTGAGTCCTCCAAATATTTTTTCTTTTCTCTTTCTTTTACGTAAAAAAAAAAATTTCTTTCTTATTAAAAAAATATATATATACATATATATTATTTTCAAAAAGAAAAAAAACTTTTCCCAACATGGATACTCCCCGACTGGCGGGTTGAATTGACACGCGGGTTAAGTATTTTTCTCCTTTAAAAATAAAATAAAAATATATATGTGTATATTTTCTATATATAAAAATATATATACATATATACATATATATTATTTTCAAAAATTACTTTTCCCAACGTGGATACTCCCCGACTGGCGGGTTGAATTGACACGCGAGTTAAGTATTTTTCTCCTTTAAAAATAAAATAAAAATATATATGTATGTGTATTTTCTATATATAAAAATATATATACATATATACATATATATTATTTTCAAAAATTACTTTTCCTAACGTGGATACTCCCCGACTGGCGGGTTGAATTGACACGCGGGTTAAGTATTTTTCTCCTTTAAAAATAAAATAAAAATATATATGTGTGTATTTTCTATGTATAAAAATATATATACATATATACATATATATTATTTTCAAAAAATTACTTTTCCCAACGTGGATACTCTCCGACTGGCGGGTTGAATTGACACACGGGTTAAGTATTTTACTCTTTAAAAATATATATATATATACATATTATATATGTGTGTATTTTCTATATATAAAAAAATATATACATATATATATATATATAAAACTATGAATTCTTATAATAAAAATATGTAATAACACATATAATATATATAGGCCCCAGGGTCCCGGGATCTCCCCAAGTGCGCCATATATATATATATGATATATAGTAAAGCATCTTTTTATGATAAAAATAAAAAATATATATAATAGTCTATATATATATAGGCCCCGGAGTCTCGGGATCTCCCCGGTGCGCTATATATATAGTATTTATATATATTAAAGCGTTTTTATGATATAAAATATATATATATATATAATAGTCTATATATATAGGCCCCGGGGTCTCGAGATCTCCCCGGGTGCGCTATATATATAGTATATATATATATATATATATATATATATTAAAGCGTTTTTCTTATGATATAAAATATATATATATATAGGCCCCGGGGTCTCGGGATCTCCCCGGGTGCGCTATATATATAGTATATATATATATATTAAAGAGTTTTTTATGATATAAAATATATATATATATAATAGTCTATATATATATAGGCCCCGGGGTCTCGGGATCTCCCCGGGTACGCCTTATATATGTATATGATATATATAGTTAAGTGTTTTTAATAAAAGTATATATATATAAGTCCCGGGATTCCACCCAGCGCTCCATGGAATGGCCCGGGATCCCGGGATAAGTTTCCTTATAAATAAAAAAAAAGAGAGAGTCACCAGAGGAACCCGAGATAATATATATACATACATATATATGTATATAAAGCCTCAAAAATATATATTATACATATATATTAAAAGGCCTCCAAAAATTAATATTTTGATTTCTAAAATCACATAGATGCCCCGCGGGCATCCAAAAATTAAGATTTTGTTTTCTAAAATTAAATAGATGTCCCACTGGCGTCCAAAAATTAATATTTTGATTTCTAAAATTATATAGATGTCCCGTGGGCGTCCAAAAATTAATATTTTGATTTCTAAAATTATATAGATATCCCGCGGGCATCCAAAAATTAATATTTTATTTTTTAAAATTATATAGATGTCCCGCGGGCGTCCAAAAATTAATATTTTGATTTCTAAAATTACATAGATGTCCCGCGGGCATCCAAAAATTAAGATTTTATTTTCTAAAATTATATAGATGTCTCGCGGGCGTCCAAAAATTAATATTTTGATTTCTAAATTTACATAGATGTCCCGCGGGCATCTAAAAATGAAGATTATGTTTTATAAAATTATATAGATGTCCCGCGGGCATCCAAAAATTAATATTTTGATTTTTAAAATTACATGGATGTCCCGCGGGCATCCAAAAATTAAGATTTTATTTTCTAAAATTATATAGATGTCCCGCGGGCATCCAAAAATTAAGATTTTATTTTTTTAAAAATTATATATATGCCCCGCGGGCATCCAAAAATTAAGATTTTATTTTCTAAAATTACATAGATGTCCCACGGGCGTCCAAAAATTAATATTTTGATTTCTAAAATTACATAGATGTCCCGCGGGCATCCAAAAATGAAGATTTTATTTTCTAAAATTATATAGATGTCCCGCGGGCGTCCAAAAATTAATATTTTGATTTCTAAAATTACATAGATGTCCCGCGGGCATCCAAAAATTAAGATTTTATTTTCTAAAATTATATAGATGTACCGCGGGCATCCAAAAATTAAGATTTTATTTTTTCTAAAATTATATAGATGTCCCGCGGGCATCCAAAAATTAATATTTTGTTTTCTAAAATTATATAGATGTCCTGCGGGCATCCAAAAATTAAGATTTTTTTTTCTAAATACATATATGCCCCGCAGGCCTCCAAAAATTAATATTTTATTTTTCGAAAATATATATGTCTCGCGGGCCATCAAACAAAATATATATATTTGTCCCGCGGGCCCAAAAAAATATATATTTTATACATACATACATCTTAGATGACTTTCAAATATATATATATATATAATTATGTATTTCTCCCCGAGTAAATACTCTCCGGGAAGTGAGCTAAGTTGATACACGGGTGAATGACCTCTTTGCTCAAACCGAGCCTCAATAGGCCCCAAAATTCTTCAACCCAAGCCTTAATAGGCCTAGAACTCTAGCAAGCCCAAGACGGCTTAAAAACCTTCCTACAAACCCACTTGGGTCCAAAATTTCTCAACAAGCCATTTGGGCTCCGGACCCTCAAAAAAGCCCAAGATAGCTCCAAACTCTAAAAAAAAAAAAAAAACCCAAGATGGCTCAAAAATCTCCAATAAGCCAACTCGGACCCAGAATTCTTCAACCCGAGCCTTAATAGGCCTAAAACCTCCAGCAAGCCCAAGACGGCTCAAAAACCCTCCTACAAACCCACTTGGGTCTAAAATTCTTCCACAAGGCATTTGGGCTCAAAACTCCTCAACAAGCCCAGGATGGGCCCAAAACTCTTCAGCAGGCCCAGTTGGGCCCAAAATCCCCCAATAAGACCAGTTGAGCCAAAATTGATCGAGTTAAGCCCAGTCAGGCCCAAACTCTTTTCAACATGCCCAGTTGGGTTCAAGCTCCTTTTAGAAGGTCCAAGTCGACCTAAACATATTTTTAAAATTTGGTTAAATCCATTTCTTGGTAAAACCACCCAATTATCCAATCCAGAGACTGAATGCGGGAGACGCTGGTTTCTTGTACAAGTACGGAAGCTGAAAGCGGGACACGCTGGTCTGCTGTATAAATCTAGAAGCTAAGAGCGCACTTAGTTTGCTGTGTAGGGTCACTAGTGTAGCCGACAAGCCCCTCATTAGTTCCCAAACCGAGTCATCGCTGGTCGATGGGCTAAGCGTAAACTCACGTTTAAGTCATGGCGCGTGGCGTCATGTACCTCATATTTAAGTCATGGCGCGTGGCGTCATATACCTCACATTCGAGTCACGGCGCGGGGCGAAGTGTACTCATTTATCTTTATATTTTTGTTAGACATGATTTTTCGTGCATTTGTAAAGACGTAGAAAGATTTTCTACGCATTTCATCATTATTTCAATAAAAATAAGCATTTTCTTTATGGACTATTGTATTCAGCTCTTTTAATCAAGGGTTTTCTCATTGAAGATATAAAATCAGAATGTGGAACACAATGCAAAATATTTCTGTGATATACTTTTCGGACTCGATTAAAGAATTAAATGCTTTAAAATTTTGCTGGGGAATTAATTAAGCATTTACTTTCAAAGCCGGAGGAAAAATAATCTTTAACTAATGATTTTTCGCGAGGCCGGAACAAATGGTGAACCCGACGTGAAACATTCTCCCTTCATCTTTAAGAGCTGAAAACTATGGTCTTTATATGTTTGCTTAATTTTTCACTGCTAACACTCAGAAACGCTCCTTTGCAGATCTCATGGCGCATTCGATGGCTTTTGGATTCCTGCCTAATGGTGGTTTTGTCATTTCTGAGCCAAACCACATGGATGCGGCTATCCCGCATCACTTTATTTGGGTACCAGAGAAATCGGAACACCGTGTCTATCGACACGTGGACTACTCTCCTGTAGCGATCAAGCGAAGAAGAGATCGATCTGCACTACTCAAAGAGCCTCTTATTGTTCAAGGCCCTAGGACCACTCCTATCCGATCGACAAAGTCTCTGCAGGCGCCAATCCGAATGGGCCCACCTGCTCTACAGTTGGACTATGCCAAAAAGTCCACCCATCGGCTTGCTGCACCAGCCCAACCAGCAGCACAATAGCCTGCAGGACAACCTGTCTTGCGGTCCCACTCCATTAAAAGGCCTGCAAGACAATCTAATGCAACTCGGCTAGCGCCAACTTGCCGACCATAAGCCAATGTTTCTCGAAATGAGAACAAATCTGTATCAAATCCTGTTCGATGCACCATCACTCGCCAATTCGGTCTGGCTGCCTCAAGGATTGTTGACCTAGCCTCTCGACCCAACCGAGGTGACACCCAGGAACAGAAGAAGTCAAGAAGACAGGCCAAGATTTCTCAGCTTCATGCTCCATCGGCCGATGGAAGGGATGATCAATTCAAGCCGCAAGGACCTGTTATTGTCCGGTCAGGTTTGGGTACCTTGCAATTTATCATCCCCAATCCGACGCATTCGCCCCATCAGTCAATCACTGCTCCATCTAGCTCACAAGCTAAAGCCAAGTCTCCAGGTCACCATGATACTGCCAACATAGTAGCGGTTCCTCATCATGCATCAAGGAAACCAAGGAGAAAAGCACATCAGAAAAAAATAGTTCGGGAAAACAACTTCCCGTTTAAACTTAAAGGCCTCACCACCACTGCCACCGGGGCCAAGGTATAGGCTGTTCCCACACCCCCGACAAAGGGGTAGGCCGCAAAAGAAGCCACTACAGAACGCTCGCAAATTGAGAGCGTCTCAAAAGCCAAGACTCTTTAACGAGTGGCAGTATCCTCATAAGCGCCATACAACGTATCCACGTTTGGTGCTCAGGCTGATCCCTAATTTTATACACAAAAATCAATTCGTCTCATTAATCAGACTGAGGAAGGATATGACTTATGCGCCAGTCGTGGCCCCGTCCCGAGGAAAGCACCGGATGCCGCACCCCAAGAGAGAAGCTAAAAGGAGGAGGCATCTCCTCCAAACGACGGAAGTCAACATGGTGGACCTCACCCAGCCAAGCACTTAAAAGCTTAGGAGATGTTGACCCGGTCAAGGGCAGCCGCAATGCCCATCACGCCGCCATTCTGTAGCCTCTCTCATCCCGAAGGGATTAGGGCCACTCTCCCAAGAGGCCAATTTGAAGCCTCTTACATGGTGGGCGAAGAACAAGAGGTTCTTACACCCAAGTCTCAACTCATTCATGATCTCCAGGAGGAAATTAAGCGTATGAAACGGGCTATGGAAACTCCAGGAAACAAGACAACAAGTTCCCATCAACCGCCATCACCAAGGAACCGTCAATCAGTCCATCAGCCTGAGAAACCAACCAGGTAGCGGACCGAGAAAGATGAAAATGTAGAATTGGAACAAGGCTTTCCATAATTCAATAATCCGCGTATTAATACCCCCCGAACTCAAGATGCACGGGTAAACACACCCATGGGGTCTCCACCCGGGATTGTCGTGCAAAAGGAGATGGTGCATCAGCTTGTGGTTGAATGCCTTCGTCGCCAGGCACCTCAACTTACTGGGGTCCCTACAACGACAATCAAAGACCTTATCCCCCAGACGTTGAAGCAGAGTTGCTACCTAGGGATTTGAAGCCACCAAAGATCCAATTCGACGGGACCAGAAGCGCGTTAAAGCACCTGACATCATTCCACTATGCCATGGGCAATTGGGCGCACCATTCAAATTTTTATCTTCAAATGTTCCCCAACACTCTTTCTGGTGATGCTTTCCAGTGGTACATATCTCTGCCAACCGGCTTGGTGCGAACATGGGAAGAGATGAAGGAAATGTTCACCTCCCGATTCGTTGATACTACACGAGAAGTACAACTATCGGAATTATCTACCTTATCCCAAACGAAAGACGAGCCGGTTGAAGACTACATCACCAGATGGCAGAGAGCCGCTAACCGATGTTAAGCACCCCTCTCTCAAGCAATGAAGGTCAATCTTTGTCGGAATGACATCAAGACGGAAATCTCGTTGTTGATGAATGAACAATTAAGTACATTCTAGGCCCTAGCCACAGAAGCTTGTCGAAAAGAGTATTTGTTGTCTCAGCAAAAAGCCTGGAAGAAGGAGTCATCCACAACCACTACATTCAAGAAGAAGAAAACTGGAGAGACATCTGCGAACACTACGGAGGTTAAGAAGCAGCCAGATAAAGCAAAGCCGCCTGTAAAAGAGCAGCTTGCAAAAATCTTCCGAAGAGAGGAAATCCAATATGCCTTCGGGGAAGATGATGTGGAGACGCTATTCCAGCACCTCATGTCGACCGGGCTATTCGAGTTGCCCACCCCAAAAAGGCCAGAAAAAGTTGGACATACTTCTCACCAGTGATATTGCAATTACCACCGGTTATCGGTCACCCCATAAGAAGTGTTGGGATCTCCAAGCAATATTGCAAGATTACATCGACAAGGGGATTATAAAACTCAGTCCTCCAGTGCAAGCTTCATCAAATGTTGTGACAATTGAGATAGCAGAAAAAGGTGATTGGGAAGTGGTTCGAAAACCACCAAGCCTAAGACGGACAAAAAGATGTCTCAAAAATTTATACAGAGAAGACAAAAGAATAAGGGATAAAGCCATTCTCCCTTTCTTCTCAAGGCATTCGAGGCAATCCTCACGGGTGCAACCATTCCTGATCATGGACTTTCTGCAGCCCGAGTTGCTACTCTCATTCTATCAGCGGCTTGCTGGTAGATCACCTCGACCAGCAAAAGAAAGATACATTCTCGAGGAATTACAAAACATTACTCCATGTGAGTTCCCTGAGGATGGTCCGTTTTGAGACCTGGATAGCAACAAAGGAGAGACTGAAACTTGTTATCATATAAATGTGTCCGCGTCCAAACCTGCAAAGCGACAAAGAACTGCCTCAGTGTTCATCCCTAAATATACCAAGTTTGAAGTCGGGATGTCACCAGTAAACTACATCATCATGTATTTACGAGAATCTCGGCTTCTGCCAGCATCCTGGGGAACCAGAGTGGAATACTTCCGGTACTCACTGGGGGAGTCAGTGATGTCTTGGTACCAAGATAATCATATCGAAGAAATTACCGAGTGGGTCATCTTGATAGACACGTTCTTGGTCCGCTTCCTGTCAAGACAAAGAGAGCAGTTCCCTAGTAATTACTTAAGGGAAATACAATACAGTCAATAATCCACTGCTCATTATGTAAATTATCTCAGAGATAGTACATGGAGCGATCCCCTAGCCATATGGTTGCCTGAACCTGAAGTGGTCACGAAGTACCTTTCAGATGCAGTATGCCCTTCGACTGACAATGGGTACAAGACCTTTGGAGCCAAAACTTTCATAAAGGCAATCCGATAGGTCGGTGACGAAGGCTTTAAACAAGAGGCAATTTTTAGCGATGTTGAAGGTTTTGGGAGGACAAATCAACTCCAAGTTCTGCACGTATTACAATTAAACGATGCGCCCATCCTTTGAGTGTTCCCTTTCTTAACCAGGGAGTTAAGCTATGATTGGCCACATATTCAGTTATTCCATGAGAATCATAAGTATGCATTGCCGCACTTGTTTGATTATTCACTGGCGGTCTGTCAAATGGGGCAAACAGAAGAGTTTGCACTCGGGCACTTTGTTTTGAGCTTGGCCCATGACGGTTGTGCTCTTCTCTGGATCTCCTCGCTTCCCGAAGAAGCATTTGGTTCTTGGGAAGAGTTCGTTGATATGTTTATCCTAAGATTCCACGAATATGAAACAGAGTTCCCTCCAGAGATGATCGAAGTCATGCACCCCCTCTCAGGAGAATCTCAATATGACTACATCTTGAGATGGATAAACTGCAGAATAATCAACCAAAAATTCGATAAAGAAGGAATCATGGTTCATCAGTGCATCAAGTCAATGAGTGGATATTTTCCTGAAATCCCAAAAATACAACCATTTTTCTCAGATGTACTACGAACATTGGCTACAAACATTCAGGACTCTGCCTCTTGTAATATGATGCAAGTTGAAGAGGATGTTCTTGCAATTCTTCGATCTGGTCGAATCACACCAGAAAATAAGGGTAAAGCCCCGGCACAAGAAAATCGTACTCAGCTAGAACAGCACATACCAGCCAATCATGGGAAATCCTCAGTAAGCTATGATGTCCTTGAACACTTGAAGCGACTCCCTGCTCAACTTAGTATTTACGATGCATTGCAGTTGTCGCAAGAAGCCAGGGATGCACTTGTTAGTGCTCTAACAGATGAAAATGTCCGTCTTGCTTACTTGGTCGACGCCACTGAATGTGATGAGGTCATTTCATTCACTGATGAGGATATGTTGCTTGGGGACATTAATCACAACCGACCTTTATATGTTACGGGCAACCTGGCCGGTGAGCTGGTTAATAGAATCATGATTGATGCGGGGTCCGCGATTAATATCCTGCCCCTTCGAACACTCAGGAGGATCGGAATTTCTCTATCAACATTAAAAGACACTAGTGTGGTGATTCACGGATTTAATCAAGGGACTCAAAAGGCCATGGGCCTGATTGAGTTGGAACTAAGCATAGAAGATTTCTGCACCGAAATCCCATGCTTTGTGATTAATGCTTCGACTTCATATAACTTGCTGTTAGGAAGACCTTGGCTCCACAGTAATAAGATCATCGCATCAACGGTGCATCAATGCTTCAAGTACTGCAAGGATGGAGTCGAAAAAAGGATTTTTGCTGACCACAAACCATTCATAATGGCAGAATCATTTTACTCTGATGCTAAGTATTATGATTTGGCACCTGCTGTCGACACATCAATAAAAGCATTTGAAGCAACCACATTAGAAGGACAACAGGAGGTATCTCCGGCTCCCCCCGCCAAAATAAGCACAAATATATTCTCAAAAGATGAGAAGATGAAAGGTCAAGGTCGTAGTCGAGGGCGCTGTCATGGACGAGGAACGACAGAACCAAGGGTTCAGTTTCAAACCAAATTTGAAAATATGAGCCTCGATTCAGTACAACCACTACCGTGACAATGACAGGGGGCCGCCATACCACCTCCTACCAGCTATAGCAACACTGCTGCAGGCTCACGGTTCTACTTGGACCTAGAAGTCCTAAAAAAGGTTGCTAAACCGCCTCGAGCCAATTTTCCTAGGTTTGAGGTGGATCTGGAAGCTCTTCGGAGATTCCGGAATTAGGCCAATGAAGAAGCCAAGTCACTTTGCTGTGAGAGTGACGGAATGGCCACTGAGGCCGCTCACCAAAATCAAAAACCTAAGGAAACGCTCGATGAGGTTTTAGCAATGCTCGTGGGGTTTAATGTATCTACTCCAAGTGTGCAGGAACCTCAATATGAAAAATTTGCCAAAAAACATTTCATAAAGCAATATGGCAAGGTTTACGGTAGCCCTAATAAATTCTCTTGTTTACCCACGGCTAAGCTCAAGAAATGGGATTTCCATCGCTATAGCAGAGAAAGCAAGAAAATTATGGATTTGATGGGATTCTATCCTGATGAACCATATCTATCAGGACTCGAAAGTGACATCCCTATCCCGTTATATGAAAGGCCACCTGGTTATCAAAAGGGTAACAAAAGACTTGGCCTCGGGTACAAAGAAAAAGAAGACATCGACTTCGCTGCCACCTATTGCATCTCTGCAAGTGAGGACTCCAGCAACGATGAAGAGGCATTAATGGAACCAGAGGACGCTCCACCTGCGATTGAGGATGGAGGGCAGCCTACTATTGACGTACTTGAGGAATTCAATCTCGGGACTGAGGAGAACCCGAGACCCATTTTTATTGCCAAGAACCTGGCCGAAAAAGAAAAGGTGGCATTGAGGCAGCTTTTAAGTGAATTCAAAGATGTTTTTGCTTGGGGGTATTCTGAAATGTCAGGACTCAACCCCGCGGTTGCAATGCACCATCTGCATATTTCGCGGGATAAAAAGTCAGTCAAGCAAGCTCCGAGAAGGTTTCGACCAGAGCTTGAAGAACAAATCATCAAGGAAGTTGAAAAACTCATTGATGCTCAATTCGTTCGGGAAATTAAATTTCTGAAATGGATTTCTAGCATTGTTCCTGTCAAAAAGAAAAATGGGCAGATCCGTATTTGCGTAGATTTTCGAGATTTAAACGAAGCATGCCCTAAAGATGAATTTCCTCTTCCTTTCACTGATTTGCTAATCGACAACACAGCTCTGTACGACACATTCTCCTTTATGGATGGATACTCAGGATATAATCAAATCAAGATGGCTCCAGCAGATGAAGCCGCAACAGCATTTCGAACACCGATGGGTGTCTTTTGCTACAAAGTCATGCCTTTTGGTCTTAAGAATGCTGGCACAACTTATCAAAGGGCTATGCCAAATATATTTCATGATATGTTACACAAACATGTTGAATGTTATGTCGATGACCTGGTTGTAAGATCTGAAGGTCACAATAGGCATAAAGAAGATTTGAGGTCGGTATTTCTGGGTCTAAGAAAGTATGATCTCAAGATGAATCCTCTCAAATGTGCATTCGGAGTATCATCCGGAAAATTCTTCGGATTCATAATCCGCCAAAGGGGAATCGAGGTCGATCCACTCAAGACAGAAGCAATTCAAAATATGCCGCCTCCACGGAATCTTAGAGAACTTAGGAGTCTGCAAGGTCAATTGTCGTATATCCGGCGTTTCATCTCCAACTTGTCCGGCCGGTGCCAGCCCTTCCACAAATTGATGAAAAAAGATATGACTTTCCAGTGGGACGCGAAATGTCAACAGGCTTTTCAAGCCATTAAAGAATTGCTGCAAAATCCTCCTATTTTGACGACCCTAGTAAAAGGAAAGCCGCTCATTCTTTATATAGCTGCTAGTTCACAATCACTGGGGGCATTGCTTGCACAAGAAAATGCCTAAGGCAAAGAACAAGCCGCATATTATCTCAGTCGTCGATTATTACAAGCTGAATGCAATTATTCCTCAATCGAGAAGATTTGTCTAGCATTGGTTTTTGTGGCACAAAAACTAAGACATTACTTCCTCGCGTCAAATCATACTTATATCGAAAGCAGACCCTCTTAAATTCTTGATCACTAGATCGATGCTTTCAGGATGCCTAGCAAAATGGTCACTGTTGTTATCTGAATTTGATATCAAATATGTGCCATGAAAGGCAGTGAAAGGACAAGTATTAGCAGATTTCCTAGCAGCTCATCCGCTTGAAGAAGAATTTCATATCTTAGAAAACCTACTTGATGAGAAGGTTTTCTATGCAAATGATGATCCGATGTGGCAAATGTATTTCGATGGCGCTTCAAAGCCATCCGGAGCTGGCGTTGGAATTGTCGTAGTCTCCCCTCATAAAGACTTATTCCCACACTCATATTTTCTTGGAAAAAGCACAACAAACAATGAAGCTGAATATGAGGCTTTGGTCATTGGTATGGAACTCCTTTTGCAATCAGATATTTTATTTGTGCGAATATTTGGAGACTCTGAATTGGTTATTAAACAGTTAAATAATCAATACGAAGTACACCAGCCTCATTTGCGAAATATTATGATAAAGCTCAAACTTTATTGGTAAAGTTCGAAATTGTTTCTGTTGAGCACGTTCCTCGGTCAGAAAATGTAGTTGCTGATGCACTATCAAAGTTAGCCAGTATCCTCGCTTTCAATGAGCTTGATGACATGACAATTCGAGTACAAAGACTAGAAGATGACGAAGAGCTCCAAATAAATCAAATTGGACGGTGTGTATCCGAGGTAACTACAAACAATGATGACTGGCGCATCCCTATCATCAATTACCTCAAACATGGTATTGAACCAGATGATCCAAATGCGAGGAAGTCACTGAGAAAGGTTGTTTTGCGATATACCGTGTTTCAAGATAACTTGTATCGGATTGCTTTTGATGGGCTTTGGCTTCGCTGCATCAACGAGAATGATATTTATCAGGTTCTTCAAGAGACACACTCCAGCAAGTGTGGCGCCCACCAATCTGGACGTCACCTTTATCATAGGATCAAAACATTGGGCTATTATTGGCCCATAATGGTCCAAGACTCCATCAATTTTGCAAAATTCTGTGAAGCCTGCCAAATGCATGGAGATATTTATCATATTTCTGCTTCAGTAATGTCTCCAGCACTTATTTCGTGGCCTTTCTCTTGGTGGGGTTTTGATATTGTCGGTTCGATAAACCCGTCATCATCTAAAGGACACTTATATATTTTAGCCGCTACGGATTATTTCTCCAAATGGGCAGAAGCTAAAGCTTACAAGAGAGTCCGAGCACAAGAGGTGGTTGGATTTATCAAGCACAAAATCATCTACCGTTATGGTGTTCCCTATCAAATCACCTCAGATAATGGCACGCCATTCAAAAATGATAAAGTAAATTAGTTATGCCGAAAGTTTGGAATCAAACAAGTGTTCTCATCGCCCTATTACCCACAAGGGAATGGTCAAGCAGAGGCATTTAACAAAAATATCATTCGAATCCTCAAAAGGACCACTGTGAAAAATAAGCGTGATTGGCACGAGAAGTTACTCGAAGCACTGTGGGCCTACAGAACCACACATTGAACTGCAACGGGAGCAACGCCATATTCATTACTTTTTGGCTCAGAAGCAGTTTTACCAGTGGAAATTCAGTTAGCATCTTTAAGGGTTGCTATCCATTCTGGGTTAACTACTGAACAACAAGTCAAACTTCGCTTCGACGAGCTCGAGACACTAGATGAGAAACGAGTTCAAGCATGGCAACGAATCGAACTCTATCAAGCTCGGATGGTTGAAGCATACAATAAGGTCGTGAGACATCGCTCATTCAAAAGAGGAGATTTGGTGCTAAAGCTACGCACAGAGCTTATGGCCGGGGGCAAACTTACTGGTAAATTCGAGCCTAAATGGGAAGGGCCTTACATCATTGAGAATGTCTATGGCAATGGCACATATGAAGTTATTAATTGCAAAAATCAAGTGAAAGCAACTGTAAATGGGAATTACTTAAAAATATATTATCCATAAAAGTTACAAAAGGAGTCATACATCAAAATTTTGTAAGAAAATCTCTACAGTCTCCCCTGTAGAAGGAAAGGACTCCTTTAAAACTCAGATAGAGTTCACTACATCAGCAGGAGGAACTGTATACGCCCGCAACTCTTCGACTTTAGCCTCCATAGAAGAAATATCCCGACTCTCTGAATCAATTCTTACTTTGTAGAGGTCAACTTCAGCCTGAAGATCGTTGGAGGTAGAAATCAACGAATTTAGTCTACTTCTATCCACAAATATAGAAGTGACAATACGACGAACCTCGGCCTGTTTGGCCGTTATGGAAGATCGAATCTCCTCGGCAATCATCTTTTTACTTTCCATCTCCTTTGCGACCTGAAAGTTACGTTCCTTAAGTTGAGCAAGGCTATCTCTACATTTGGTGAGGTCGACTTTTGCGGATGCTAGATCTTCTGTAAAAACCAAGGGTCGTGCAGCAGCCTCGAGCTTGCGCCAATGGGCACGCAACTTCTCGAGCGAGAGTATGACATCACCAAAAGTGTAAAGTGTAATTTCTCTTTTGTTTATTTTGTTTTGTGTTGTTGCCTTGAATCGGTATTGGAGACGGATTCAAGAAGAAGCAAAACAGGGGGTTGGTTTGAGTTTGTCTCACTAACGGGTTTTGCTTGATTGGTTGGAGTTTGTCTCACCAATCGTTTGGACTTGGTTGGTTGGAGTTGGTCTCACCAACAAGTGATTATTGTATATGCCCCCTAGAGCTAGAATCTAGAAGAGAGCGGGTGCTCTAGATTGTATTGAGAATACAATAGTGGAACCCAAGACACAAAGGGTGTGTGCTTGGAAGAGTGGAGTAGGGAAGGTTGCCCGAACCACTATATATCGTTGTCTCTTGTTTGGTTTGATTGTTTACATTTTTATATTCCATTTTCACCCTCTTATTCTATCTCATATCACGTTTCATCAAGGGGATTGATATTATAAGGGGTTAGATTTTAATTTACCAAAGAATTTTTCAAGAACCCAATTCACCCCTCCCCTCTTGGGTTTTGCCATAAACTCGGGGCCAACAATTACGAGGAGCCTCCGAGCGGATTTCCCCTCCCGAACCAGACCCTGAATGAGAAGCTGCCTTCACAGGAGTATCTTGGGCTATAGAAGGACGAGATTGACATGCCTCGGGAGTTCGAACCCCCAGAAAATCCCTCATGAAGATGTTATCAGAAAATATAAGCCCACTATCACAAGACCGCATCGGTTGGTCAATCTGACCCATGTTTAGATCTACATGGAAGCCCAAGAGATCACTCAGAACACGGTCGCTGGAGTTCGGTAGCACAGGGGAGTTGTTCTGCGCCTCGGCGCGCATTTCTTTACTCACTTCGTGGTCATTAGAAGGGTTTATGGCAACATTCGGCTCTGCTACAACGACCCCTTCTTCAGATGGTTCGGGTGGCTTGGAAAGGGGATATGACCTTTTATCAGACTCTCTTGGTATATCAACTTTGGAAGGTCTCACAGCTTCTTCTTGCTTTGAGGAATCTTTTCCTTATGAAAGTCCAGCAATTGGAGATGAATCCCTCATTTTTCGAATTTTTCGCTTCTTGCCACAAGTGTCACGCATTATTAATGATTCTGTAGCCACTGAGTCGGTAGGACGATTGGGAAATCAAAAGTGACTGATTGGCTTTGGCGGATATACAACCTCGGGAAGCTTGACATTATATTCTAAAAAAAAAGGGAGGGATAGGTAAGAATAAAAGCAAAAAAAAAAGGGGAAAAGAAAAGAGAGAAGAAACATACTCCAAGTCTCCATAGGTTTCGCGTCCTTTTTAGAAGCTGCTTTTTCAGCAGTTAACTCCCATAAAGTCTTCTTGGCTGGCTCGGTGTCACGACGAATATACTCTTTTCCTTCCGCAACCCAGTCAGTGCAGTGAAAGCTACAACCGACGATCCCAAGGTAGGCCTTGAAGGAATCGATGTGTTGGACACAAACAGCCTCAGTCTCCTCCACGTCTGGTTCCTTGAAGCGTCTAATCTCAAAGGGCATCACCAAGCCCAGTTCACCCCAGCTGGTAGTCAAGTCAAGGGGTTTAAAAGCCCAAAAGTGAGATTTGGGCGCAATTTGCTCGACAACTTTTACCGCACAGATGCCATACCAATGAACATAATCTTGAGTTGCCCGGACTCGACGGTCAAACGAGGGAAATTTCAGCTCACAGGAGAACTTAACTCCCTCAAAACGCGAGTATACCGCGAGCCAATGAAGAGGTCCGACCCCAACTTCCCTTTGATATCTTGGGATGCGGGGAAGATATGCAGGAACATCTTGATCAAAGCCGAACTGACGAGCAAACCTGTGAGGATAATACGGCTCAACTTCAAAACGAGAACCATTCTTGTAAGCCAAGAGACCTAGTTGAAGCGATAACGCGAAGTCTTTTTCATCAAGGGTCAGTCCATCGGAGGAAGATTTTGTTGACCACTCGCAGGGGGCAACCATACGAAAGAACCTCTCTTCAAAATAACCAGCTTGGATGAGGAGCCCGGTCATGTCTTCAAAATTATAGCTGGCTAAGTTACGCTTGGCAAATTTCTTCAATATCAAACCCTGAGAAGGAAACTGGGTAACTTCCTCGACTCCATAAATCTCTGGGAAGTAAAAACCAAGCCAGCCAAGGAGAAAATGAGCCGGGAAATAAGAAATGGAGCGCCTGGGCCCTTTCTCATTATATACAATCTGATTTAAACTTTTATAAATATCACATAATACTCGTGGTGCCAGAGCGAAGCGCTTGCCTTGAGCCATCTCGCAAGCCACATAAAGACATGACCATTTTACGAGATCGTAGGTCGAAGAGGAAGGACAAATGACCACGGAAATCCAAAGCCACAAAAAGAGGATAAGCTCGACCTTAGGCTGTACTTGTTGTAGGCGCTCAAGGGGAAGCCACAGGCCGCCTTGCCCATTGGCATGAAACTCAACAATGTTAGAAGGCCAGTTGTCATTAGATACCTGTTGGTCAGAAATCCTTGAGAATAATGCCACCCAGTCTCTTGCTGTAAACTTTTCCTTCTTGGTCGTTCGATATAATTCGTCAAGAAGATCTATGACCTTTGAAGCAATCGGGTTCTTGTTGAAGGAAGAGTTTGGAGGGGTACACTCGTCAAAGGGCAATCCACACACATGGAGGCCACATATCCCCTTCAGATCCCACAAAGTAACGCTCATCTCTCCAAATGGAAATATGAAGGAGTTAGTCGTCGGTGACCAGAAGCTTACAAAGGCATTGATAATGTTGTTGTCTTTCCAAAAACCTTCTCCGGTGGCTAAGATCGCATCTTTCACACCAGCGGCTGTAAGTACTGCTTCATGACGAGAGACCAAATGTTGTCCCCATTGATTAAAGCCCGGGATGTTACCTAAGCAGCCGCGGTAGACATTCGCACCCTCCTTGCATATAAAAGAATAGTCTTCTAATTCCTTTTGCAACCAGCGAGGAGTCTCCACGATAAAATTATGAGGATTGCCTAATGCCCTGGTTGGGAGTAGAAAGCAACCAGAAAAGATCTTGCGAGGATCGGTCGCAGCAACACCTTTTCCAAAGATATAACCTTCTTGACAGTTCAAACGTTCAGTAAAAATCTTCTCTGGAATCATAAAGATCCGAGTAGACCGACCGTTAATGTCCTCCATAAGGTGGCAACGCATGGGGCTGAAATGAGAGGGCCCATGTGAACATTCAAAGCATTCACGGCTTGCTAAGGCAGGATACCACCCGAAATAAGAAGAACAACCTCCATAAGGGTGACCGAAGAAAAGATCGTACTTCTTGGCGCTCTGCGCAGTTTTCTTCTTCGAAATACGCTGCTTTTTCTTAAATGTCATCATTTCTTCGATGTCATCATTTCTTCGATAGAGATTTTCTTGGAAAACTCATTTTTCCTCGAAGAAGATTTTTTCCTTTTAACAACCTTAAATAACAACCTTACGCTTCGTCACGAGAAAAGGTGAAGTTGGAGGCGTCGCAATTGAAACTACTTTGGAAGAAAGAGTCGTGCTATCCTTTGGCTCTTCAAGGAAAGAACGCTTCTTTTTCACCACTGATTTCTCTCTTGGTGAAAGAATAGGAAATTCTGGAGAAGACATTGCCTGCAAAAATATATATATATATATATATATCAAATTCAAAAAAAAAAGAGACAAAAAAAATAGAAAAGAAGAAGAAGAGAAAAAAAAAGAGAAGGAAAAAGGAGAAGAAAAGGAAAAATATATACGGCCTAGCTCAAAGGGAAACCCGCTAAGCTATTGGACAGTACCTCAAACATGCAAATTAAATGGCTACGGGCCTACTGACTCCCAAAGCTCTCGGAGCGCTGTGCCCAGCTGCAAAAACAAAATAATAATAAATAAATATTGAGTCAGGAAAGGCCGCCCACACAACATGTCAGGAATCATGCCTTTACAAGTAGTCCACGACGGCATAATTCCTGAGGGGACATTTGATGAGTGGTCGGATTCAAGACCTTAAAGGGCAGGCAGACTATAAAACAAAAAAAAGAAGAAGAGGCAAATGGAAGAAGAAAACAAGTTGTTAACGAACCTAGATTGGTGCTGTGGACTGCTGGAGTGCTGCAAGGGATGTTACCGGCTACCGTGCGCTTGAAGTCGCGGAAGACGGAGGTGCTGCTGCACGAGGAGTTCAGGACCGATGTTTCACCGCTTTTCCTGACCGTGCACTCCGGAAATCTGACGCTCGTGCGGAATCTCCTGGCTGTGGGCGCCGAAGTCAATCAGAAGCACTTCAGGGGATTCTGAAATGCTACAAAGTTCCCGCGCAAGAATGGTTTCTGTAACTTTTGCATACTGCGCGATGCATGCTGGATTAATTGGAATGGGTTTGAGCTTCAAGAACGCTACCAATATGGCTGAGATGCTTTTTAAGTGTCAGGCCTGTAACAGGACATCCGAGTTGCTGGGATGGGTTAAAGATATGTTTCAACATTGCGCAACAAGCTGCGACTCCTGGAAGCATTAATTTATCCTAATCCTGCTGCCTACAGGGATCAACTAGGGGTGGGAATTGGGGCGGATCGACCCGTGACCCGGTATTGACCCGACTCATTTTTGGCCGGGTAAAACCAATACATTTTTGACCCGGTATAGGGATGGGTCAGAAATTTTGACCCGAATTCAAAAATAGGGTTGGGGTGGGTCGACCATGTCCTGACCCGAAGAGTCCGACCCGCCCCGCATATATAAATTTATTAAAAATTATAAGACTATATTGAAATGTTATTATTATTTTCTTTCAAATTTCTCACTTTTTTATAATTAACTCTATCAATAATAGAAGAATCAATTTATTCAAAAAGCAATATAAGAATTAATAAAAAATTTGTACGTATATAACCCTTATGTGTAATTGTATATTAACCTATTTTAATAAATGTATACTATATTTTCAAATATTTTGTTTTCTTTATTATGTGTTTTTTAATAATTAATGAAATATTGAAACATATAATATTTAAATTTAGTATAGATGTATGCTTATGTTTGATAGATATATAAAATTTGAAAATTATCTTATTCGACTCGTATTTTTGACCCGACCCGCTATCCCGAACTCGGTCCGACACCGACCCGAATTTTGTCCCTAGACCTGGTAGAAAAAAGTAAGGGTCAAACCAACCTTGTCCCGACCCGGTATAAAATAAGGGTCAAACAAGATTTTTGAAAAGTAGGGTCAGGGTTGGGTAAACCCTGACCCGCCCCGACCCGCCCCGATTCCCACCCCTAGGATCAACTGATTTGTTTCTCCTCTCTCAATCATACCATTTACTCGGAGCTAAATGGGAAGAAGACCTGAAACGAAGGGACTTTCCCAAACAAGCACTCGTGCCAAACCACTTGCAAGATGTCAGTGTTAGGCTGGCTGTTGATTGTGACGGGATAACACATGGTCAAGAGTTTGGTCACTGCAAGTGCATGAAGACGGTTCCGCGTGGACGCAGTTCCGCGGCAACGAAATCCCGTGTGAATGCAGTTCCGCGTAATGAAGTTCCGCGGAAACGCTCACAGCTGAATTACCTCCGAGTCACCTATAAATAGAGGCCCTTGGCCCTTCATTCAGGGACAACGACAACCGGGACGAGAGCTTTCCCACGCTGAAAGAAAAGAGAACGTGAGTCCTCCAAATATTTTTTCTTTTCTCTTTCTTTTACGTAAAAAAAAATTTCTTTCTTATTAAAAAAAAAAGAAATATATATATATATACATATATATATTATTTTCAAAAAAAAAAAACTTTTCCCAACGTGGATACTCCCCGACTGGCGGGTTGAATTGACACGCGGGTTAAGTATTTTTCTCCTTTAAAAATAAAATAAAATATATATGTGTATATTTTCTATATATAAAAATATATATACATATATACATATATATATTATTTTCAAAAATTACTTTTCCCAACGTGGATACTCCCCGACTGGCCGGTTGAATTGACACGCAGGTTAAGTATTTTTCTCCTTTAAAAATAAAATAAAAATATATATGTGTGTGTATTTTCTATATATAAAAATATATATACATATATACACATATATTATTTTCAAAAATTACTTTTCCCAACGTGGATACTCCCCGACTGGCGGGTCGAATTGACACGCGGGTTAAGTATTTTTCTCCTTTAAAAATAAAATAAAAATATATGTGTGTGTATTTTCTATGTATAAAAATATATATACATATATACATATATATTATTTTCAAAAAATTACTTTTCCCAACGTGGATACTCCCCGACTGGCGGGTTGAATTGACACACGGGTTAAGTATTTTACTCTTTAAAAAATATATATATACATATTATATATGTGTGTATTTTCTATATATAAAAAAAATATATACATATATATATATAAAACTATGAATTATTATAATAAAAATATGTAATAACACATATAATATATATAGGCCCCGGGGTCCCGGGATCTCCCCAGGTGCACCATATATATATATATGATATATAGTAAAGCATCTTTTTATGATAAAAATAAAAAATATATATATAATAGTCTATATATATATAGGCCCCGGGGTCTCGGGATCTCCCAAGTGCGCTATATATATAGTATATATATATATTAAAGCATTTTTTTATAATATAATATATATATAATAGTATATATATATGGGAGTCTGCACGGAAACTACCGTGCAGACGGTTCATCCGGCCGTTGATTTCGGCGGAGAAAATCCATGCCGTCTGTTCGTTTAATGTGTGTTGCGAAGGAGGCGGAGACTCAAAATACACGCGGATGGGTGCTTTCCCGCTCGGAGGCAAAAACCGAAATCAAAATCCCGCTCGGAGACTCCTCTTCCTCGCAAGCTTCCCTCCTCAATCCCTCATAACCTAAATCGCGCAGCAGGCAGGCCAACATTAAGGCGGCATTTTCATCCGGCGACCAGCAGGTAGCAGCTCCCAGCAGCAGCACGCATCTGTCCGGCGACCTGCAGGCAGCAGCTCCCAGCAGCAGCACGCGTTCGTCTGGGGACCTGCAGGCAGAAGCTCCTAGCAGCAGCACGCGTTCGTCTGGCGACCTGCAGGCAGCAGCTCCCAGCAGCAGCACGCCTCTGTCCGGTGACCTACAAGCAGCAGCTCCCAGCAGCAGCATGCGTTCGTCTGGCGACCTGCAGGCAGCAGCTCCCGACAGCAGCACGCGTTCGTCTGGCGATTAGCAGGCAGCAGCACCCGTGTGTCCGACGACTAGCAAGCAACAGCTCCATCTCGCCCAATCGGCGACCAGCAACAACAACAGCTTCGGCTCCAAATCATTTCGAGCCTCCGGCGACCGGCATATTTAACGATCAGCTTCTCCGATGAGGGTTTGTTGCAATCTTGTTAATGCTTTAATTACTGAATGCAAATAATTTCTATTTTGTTGGATAGCTTGCTGAATTAGAATTTAAACTTTTTTTTATTTCGTCTTCTCCGAAAATCCGCATGCGGATTATAAATTGCGTACTCTGCAGGCCAGCATTACGGCGACATTTTCATCCGGCGACCTACAAGCAGCAGCACTCGTGCGTTCCGCGATTAGCAGGCAGTAGCACCTGTGCGTCCGGCGACCAGCAACAGCAACAGCAACAGCAACAGCTTCAGCTCCAAATCATTTCGATCCTCCGGCAACCGGCAGATCCGGCGATCAGCATCTCCGGCGAGGGTTTGTTGTAATCTTGTTAATGCTTTAATTACTGAATGCAAATAATTTCTGTTTTTGGTGGATAGCTTGCCGAATTAGAATTTAAACATTTTTTTAATCTCGTCTTCTCCGAAAATCCGCATGCGGATTATAAATCGCGCAGCAAAATACCTCACATCCGCATCTATCGGACGCGAAAATTCGCATGCGGATTCTGAATTCGCATGTGGATTTTAACTGCGCAGCAAGAGTATTTCCCATCCGCATCTCTCTGACGCGAAAATCCGCATGCGGATTATAACTGCGCACCAAAAGTACCTCCCATCCGCATCATAAAACTGGAATTGTTAAAACTGCATGTCTATATATCCTGTCGAGAGCGAGTATTGTGGTTAGAATTGTGTTGGTATAAAAGGAATGCTTGAATGAATAAAGTGATTGTAGTTAGGAATTTTTAGAAATGCTTACTTAGAATGCAGGTCTTTTTGTTGTTCTCTAATATTATCTAAGAATATGGAATGATGGATTGTTACTAATTATACGTAATGCGGTTCTTTTTATGCTTTTCTTTTTATCCATTAAATGATATATTTAAATATTTTTATGCAGTGAGATGACCACATCAAATAGCATGGCCCAAAATGAATTTGAGATGTCATCTAAAAGAAGCAGATAAAGCTCCACTCCATTAACCACTTTCATCCCTCAAGCATCTCATGAGCTGACCCCAATTATTGGACAAGAGTTCAACAGTGAAGAAGAAGCATATTCGTTTTATAATTAATATGCAAGGTGTTGTGGTTTTAGTATAAGAAAAAGTGATGTCAAGAGATCGAAAGATGGAGAAATAATCTATCGCATTCTGAAGTGCTCTAAATAGGGACTCCGACAAAATGATCCGCGAGCTACAAGAAAACGCAAACAAAGAGATACCACTAGATGTGAATGCTTTGCATCACTAACTATCAAGCGTTTATCAAGTACTTTGATGTGGAAGGTGACAAGTTTCAAAAAAGAACACTCGCATCGATTAGAGACCCCTGTCAAGTCTCGATGCCTACGATCTCATCGGAAGGTGCCAGAGTCACAATTGGATATAGTTGAAGGTCTCCAGAAGGCAGGTGTTGGAGTGTCAAGATCATTACAATTTATGATAGAGGAGGCAGGGGGACGTGATCGGTTGGGATTTATGGAAGTCGACTTACGTAATGCCTTACGATCTCGACGGATGTCAAGATATGGAGGGGGTGCACCCGCATTATTGGAGTACTTTGAAAATCAATTCAGTAGTAAATCAGACTACTTCTATGATATTAAGGTTGATGAGCAACGTCGACTAATGTCATGTATGTGGGTTGATGGAGAATCTAAGAAGGATTATCAAATATTCAATGATGTCATTTGCTTTGACACAACTTATCGTACCAATGAATATGATATGCCGTTTGGACCCTTTGTGGGGGTTAATCATCATAAGCAATCAATATTGCTTGGGGCTGGTTTATTGTTTGGTGAGAGTGAAGAAGATTTCATGTGGTTGTTTCAAACATGGCTTCATGCCATGGGTGGTATACCTCTGAAAGCCATTATCACAGACCAGGATCCAGCTATTACAAAGGCTATATCTGTAGTATTCCCATCTGCGAAGCATATTTTCTGTTCATGGCACATATATAGAAAATTTCCTGAGAAATTGCAGTCAGCCAACCAAAGTTATCCTCAATTTAAGGATAGTTTATTCAAGTTAATTAAGAATACAGAAGCTCCTGGAGAGTTTGAAGCTGGTTGGAAAAAGTTGATGGATAATTATGAATTGACAAATCATGCATGGTTACAACAAATGTACAATATTCGGGATAAGTGGATACCGGCCTACACAAGGAGTATTTTCTTAGCGGGGATGAGCACCACTCAAAGGTCTGAAAGCATAAATGCTTTTTTTGATCAATTCGTTGGGCCGACCACAAAATTAGTCCAGTTTGTTGAAGCTTACGAGCGTGCAATAACTAAGAGAAGAGAGGATGAGAAAGATGCTGATTGTAAAACCACCTATGGAACTCCGGTGCTAAACACAAAATATATGCTCGAGGAACAAATTGCAAAAATATATACTAGGGAGATCTTCTATGAGTTCCAAGCTGAAATGGATGATTCAAGATATTACAAGCCAATAGAAGACGGTGTTGAAGAGGGTCGTATTATCTACAAGGTACACAAATCGGGAGATCCCAATTATCTGCGATTGGTCACCTGGTGCGAACTACAAAAATGTGCAAAATGTTCTTGCCGCTTATTTGATTGGTGTGGGATTCTCTGTCGGCACATATTATCTGTGTTTCATTGGCGTGACATTGAATGTATGCCTGAGGGACATCTACTTCATCGGTGGTCACAACGTCCAAAGGAGAATATTAGAGTATTAAGCTTCATAGACAATTGTGATGCAACTAATTCACCGCTTGTCCGTAGGCACATTATTTTCCCAAAAATCAATTTCATTCTCAATGAATTATCATCAAGTTGGGGAGCTTTCAAGTTTGCAAATGCGGCTTTGGATGAGATGATAGAGGTTATGTGTCAAAAGAAGCAAGCAGAAATGCTTGCAAGTCCTTTGAATGAGCTACGTTTAGCATTACCATATGCAGGACAGGCCATGACATCAGAAGCTAGCAATCATGTCACCGAAAATAATGCATGCACAAATCATATAAACAGAAGAGATGAAGGCAATATAGTACTAGGGCCAATCACAGTTGATAATGAATCAAGTGCCCCATCTCAAGTGGAGGACTTCGCGAGTAGACGGCGAACGAAAGGGAGGTCAAAGCAATGTCTAAAATCTTCTATTGAAAAAGCCACTGAACGCACAGGAAAATTATGTCGTGGGTGTAAGAAAATTGTGGTTGGTCATGATAGGCGAAATTGTCCAGTATTACATAAAAATGATATTGATTAATCTTCTATTGAAAAAGCCACTGAACGCACGCTGTTTTCATAATACGCATGCAGAATTTCGAGTCGGAGAGATCTGAAGGCCTGTATGTCCTGTATATTTTATAATCCGCATGCTGTTTTCATAATACGCATGCGGAATTTCGAGTCAGAGAGATCTGAAGGCGTGTATGCCCCGTATATTTTATAATCCGCATGCTGTTTTCATAATACGCATGCGGAATTTCGAGTCGGAGATATCTGAAGGCCTGTATGTCCTGTATATTTTATAATCCGCATGCTGTTTTCATAATACGCATGCGGAATTTTGAGTCAGAGAGATCAGAAGGCTTGTATGTCCTGTATATTTTATAATCCGCATGCTGTTTTCATAATATGCATGCGGAATTTCGAGTCAGAGAGATCTGAAGGTCTGTATATCCTGTCCATTTTATAATACGCACGCTGTTTTCATAATACGCATGCAGAATTTCGAGTCGGAGAGATCTGAAGGCCTGTATGTCCTGTATATTTTATAATTCGCATGCTGTTTTCATAATACGCATGCGGAATTTTGAGTCACAGAGATATGAAGGCTTGTATGTCCTGTATATTTTATAATCCGCATGCTGTTTTCATAATATGCATGCGGAATTTCGAGTCAGAGAGATCTGAAGGTCTGTATATCCTGTCCATTTTATAATACGCATGCAGAATTTCGAGTCGGAGAGATCTGAAGGCCTGTATGTCCTGTATATTTTATAATCCGCATGCTGTTTTCATAATACGCATACGGAATTTTGAGTCAGAGAGATCTGAAGGCTTGTATGTCCTGTATATTTTATAATCCGCATGCTGTTTTCATAATATGCATACGGAATTTCGAGTCAGAGAGATCTGAAGGTCTGTATATCCTGTCCATTTTATAATACGCACGCTGTTTTCGTAATACGCATGCGGAATTTCGAGTCAGAGAGATCTGAAGGCTTGTATGTCCTGTATATTTTATAATCCGCATGCTGTTTTCATAATACGCATGCGAAATTTCGAGTCGGAGAGATCTGGAGGCCTGTATGTCCTGTATATTTTATAATCCGCATGCTGTTTTCATAATACGCATGCGGAATTTCGAGTCCGAGAGATCTGAAGGCTTGTATGTCCTGTATATTTTATAATCCGCATGCTGTTTTCATAATACGCATGCGGAATTTTGAGTCAGAGAGATCTGAAGGCTTGTATGTCCTGTATATTTTATAATCCGCATGCTGTTTTCATAATACGCATGCGGAATTTCGAGTCAGAGAGATCTGAAGGCTTGTATATCCTGTATATTTTATAATCCGCATGCTGTTTTCATAATACGCATGCGGAATTTCGAGTTAGAGAGATCTGAAGGTCTATATATCCTGTCCATTTTATAACACGCACGCTGTTTTCATAATACGCATGCAGAATTTCGAGTCGGAGAGATCTGAAGGCTTGTATGTCCTGTATATTTTATAATCCACATGCTGTTTTCATAATACGCATGCGAAATTTCGAGTCGGAGAGATCTGGAGGCCTGTATGTCCTGTATATTTTATAATCCGCATGCTGTTTTCATAATACGCATGCGGAATTTCGAGTCAGAGAGATCTGAAGGCTTGTATGTCCTGTATATTTTATAATCCGCATGCTGTTTTCATAATACGCATGCGGAATTTTGAGTCAGAGAGATCTGAAGGCTTGTATGTCCTGTATATTTTATAATCCGCATGCTGTTTTCATAATACGCATGCGGAATTTCGAGTCAGAGAGATCTGAAGGCTTGTATGTCCTGTATATTTTATAATCCGCATGCTGTTTTCATAATACGCATGCGAAATTTCGAGTCGGAGAGATCTGGAGGCCTGTATGTCCTGTATATTTTATAATCCGCATGCTGTTTTCATAATACGCATGCGGAATTTTGAGTCAGAGAGATCTGAAGGCTTGTATGTCCTGTATATTTTATAATCCGCATGCTGTTTTCATAATACGCATGCGGAATTTCGAGTCAGAGAGATCTGAAGGCTTGTATATCCTGTATATTTTATAATCCGCATGCTGTTTTCATAATACGCATGCGGAATTTCGAGTTAGAGAGATCTGAAGGTCTATATATCCTGTCCATTTTATAACACGCACGCTGTTTTCATAATACGCATGCAGAATTTCGAGTCGGAGAGATCTGAAGGCTTGTATGTCCTGTATATTTTATAATCCGCATGCTATTTTCATAATACGCATGCGGAATTTCGAGTCAGAGAGATCTGAAGGTCTGTATATCCTGTCCATTTTATAATACGCATGCAGAATTTCGAGTCGGAGAGATCTGAAGGCGTGTATGCCCTGTATATTTTATAATCCGCATGCTGTTTTCATAATACGCATGCGGAATTTCGAGTCGGAGATATCTGAAGGCCTGTATGTCCTGTATATTTTATAATCCGCATGCTGTTTTCATAATACGCATGCGGAATTTTGAGTCAGAGAGATCAGAAGGCTTGTATGTCCTGTATATTTTATAATCCGCATGCTGTTTTCATAATATGCATGCGGAATTTCGAGTCAGAGAGATCTGAAGGTCTGTATATCCTGTCCATTTTATAATACGCACGCTGTTTTCATAATACGCATGCAGAATTTCGAGTCGGAGAGATCTGAAGGCCTGTATGTCCTGTATATTTTATAATCCGCATGCTGTTTTCATAATACGCATGCGGAATTTCGAGTCAGAGAGATCTGAAGGCTTGTATGTCCTGTATATTTTATAATCCGCATGCTGTTTTCATAATACGCATGCGGAATTTTGAGTCAGAGAGATCTGAAGGCTTGTATGTCCTGTATATTTTATAATCCGCATGCTGTTTTCATAATACGCATGCGGAATTTCGAGTCAGAGAGATCTGAAGGCTTGTATGTCCTGTATATTTTATAATCCGCATGCTGTTTTCATAATACGCATGCGAAATTTCGAGTCGGAGAGATCTGGAGGCCTGTATGTCCTGTATATTTTATAATCCGCATGCTGTTTTCATAATACGCATGCGGAATTTTGAGTCAGAGAGATCTGAAGGCTTGTATGTCCTGTATATTTTATAATCCGCATGCTGTTTTCATAATACGCATGCGGAATTTCGAGTCAGAGAGATCTGAAGGCTTGTATATCCTGTATATTTTATAATCCGCATGCTGTTTTCATAATACGCATGCGGAATTTCGAGTTAGAGAGATCTGAAGGTCTATATATCCTGTCCATTTTATAACACGCACGCTGTTTTCATAATACGCATGCAGAATTTCGAGTCGGAGAGATCTGAAGGCTTGTATGTCCTGTATATTTTATAATCCACATGCTGTTTTCATAATACGCATGCGAAATTTCGAGTCGGAGAGATCTGGAGGCCTGTATGTCCTGTTTATTTTATAATCCGCATGCAGAATTTCGAGTCGGAGAGATTTGAAGGCCTGTATGTGCTGTATATTTTATAATCCGCATGCTGTTTTCATAATACGCATGCGGAATTTTGAGTTAGAGAGATCTGAAGGCTTGTATGTCCTGTATATTTTATAATCTGCATGCTGTTTTCATAATATGCATGCGGAATTTCGAGTCAGAGAGATCTGAAGGCTTGTATGTCCTGTATATTTTATAATCCGCATGCTGTTTTCATAATATGCATGCGGAATTTTGAGTCAAAGAGATCTGAAGGTCTGTATATCCTGTCCATTTTATAATACGCACGCTGTTTTCGTAATACGCATGCGGAATTTTGAGTCAGAGAGATATGAAGGCTTGTATGTCCTGTATATTTTATAATCCGCATGCTGTTTACATAATATGCATGCGGAATTTCGAGTCAGAGAGATCTGAAGGTCTGTATATCCTGTCCATTTTATAATACGCATGCAGAATTTCGAGTCGGAGAGATCTGAAGGCCTGTATGTCCTGTATATTTTATAATCCGCATGCTGTTTTCATAATACGCATGCGGAATTTCGAGTCAGAGAGATCTGAAGGCTTGTATGTCCTGTATATTTTATAATCCGCATGCTGTTTTCATAATACGCATGCGGAATTTTGAGTCAGAGAGATCTGAAGGCTTGTATGTCCTGTATATTTTATAATCCGCATGCTGTTTTCATAATACGCATGCGGAATTTCGAGTCAGAGAGATCTGAAGGCTTGTATATCCTGTATATTTTATAATCCGCATGCTGTTTTCATAATACGCATGCGGAATTTCGAGTTAGAGAGATCTGAAGGTCTATATATCCTGTCCATTTTATAACACGCACGCTGTTTTCATAATACGCATGCAGAATTTCGAGTCGGAGAGATCTGAAGGCTTGTATGTCCTGTATATTTTATAATCCGCATGCTGTTTTCATAATACGCATGCGAAATTTCGAGTCGGAGAGATCTGGAGGCCTGTATGTCCTGTATATTTTATAATCCGCATGCTGTTTTCATAATACGCATGCGGAATTTCGAGTCAGAGAGATCTGAAGGCTTGTATGTCCTGTATATTTTATAATCCGCATGCTGTTTTCATAATACGCATGCGGAATTTTGAGTCAGAGAGATCTGAAGGCTTGTATGTTCTGTATATTTTATAATCCGCATGCTGTTTTCATAATACGCATGCGGAATTTCGAGTCAGAGAGATCTGAAGGCTTGTATATCCTGTATATTTTATAATCCGCATGCTGTTTTCATAATACGCATGCGGAATTTCGAGTTAGAGAGATCTGAAGGTCTATATATCCTGTCCATTTTATAACACGCACGCTGTTTTCATAATACGCATGCAGAATTTCGAGTCGGAGATATCTGAAGGCTTGTATGTCCTGTATATTTTATAATCCGCATGCTGTTTTCATAATACGCATGCGAAATTTCGAGTCGGAGAGATCTGGAGGCCTGTATGTCCTGTATATTTTATAATCCGCATGCTGTTTTCATAATACGCATGCGGAATTTCGAGTCAGAGAGATCTGAAGGCTTGTATATCCTGTATATTTTATAATCCGCATGCTGTTTTCATAATACGCATGCGGAATTTTGAGTCAGAGAGATCTGAAGGCTTGTATGTCCTGTATATTTTATAATCCGCATGCTGTTTTCATAATACGCATGCGGAATTTCGAGTCAGAGAGATCTGAAGGCTTGTATATCCGGTATATTTTATAATCCGCATGCTGTTTTCATAATACGCATGCGGAATTTCGAGTTAGAGAGATCTGAAGGTCTATATATCCTGTCCATTTTATAACACGCACGCTGTTTTCATAATACGCATGCAGAATTTCGAGTCGGAGAGATCTGAAGGCTTGTATGTCCTGTATATTTTATAATCCGCATGCTGTTTTCATAATATGCATGCGGAATTTCGAGTCAGAGAGATCTGAAGGTCTGTATATCCTGTCCATTTTATAATACGCATGCAGAATTTCGAGTCGGAGAGATTTGAAGGCCTGTATGTGCTGTATATTTTATAATCCGCATGCTGTTTTCATAATACGCATGCGGAATTTTGAGTCAGAGAGATCTGAAGGCTTGTATGTCCTGTATATTTTATAATCTGCATGCTGTTTTCATAATATGCATGCGGAATTTCGAGTCAGAGAGATCTGAAGGCTTGTATGTCCTGTATATTTTATAATCCGCATGCTGTTTTCATAATATGCATGCGGAATTTTGAGTCAAAGAGATCTGAAGGTCTGTATATCCTGTCCATTTTATAATACGCACGCTATTTTCGTAATACGCATGCGGAATTTCGAGTCAGAGAGATCTGAAGGCTTGTATGTCCTGTATATTTTATAATCCGCATGCTGTTTTCATAATACGCATGCAAAATTTCGAGTCGGAGAGATCTGAAGGCCTGTATGTCCTGTATATTTTATAATCCGCATGCTGTTTTCATAATACGCATGCGGAATTTCGAGTCAGAGAGATCTGAAGGCTTGTATGTCCTGTATATTTTATAATCCGCATGCGGAATTTCGAGTCAGAGAGATCTGAAGGCTTGTATATCCTGTATATTTGATAATCCGCATGCTGTTTTCATAATACGCATGCGGAATTTCGAGTCAGAGAGATCTGAAGGTCTATATATCCTGTCCATTTTATAATACGCACGCTGTTTTCATAATACGCATGCAGAATTTCGAGTCGGAGAGATCTGAAGGCCTGTATGTCCTGTATATTTTATAATCCGCATGCTGTTTTCATAATACGCATGCGGAATTTTGAGTCAGAGAGATCTGAAGGCCTGTATGTCCTGTATATTTTATAATCCGCATGCTGTTTTCATAATACGCATGCGGAATTTTGAGTCAGAGAGATCTGAAGGCCTGTATGTCCTGTATATTTTATAATCCACATGCTGTTTTCATAATACGCATGCGGAATTTTGAGTCAGAGAGATCTGAAGGCTTGTATGTCCTGTATATTTTATAATCCGCATGCTCTTTTCATAATATGCATGCGGAATTTTGAGTCAAAGAGATCTGAAGGTCTGTATATCCTGTCCATTTTATAATACGCACGCTGTTTTCGTAATACGCATGCGGAATTTCGAGTCAGAGAGATCTGAAGGTCTGTATATCCTGTCCATTTTATAATATGCACGCTGTTTTCGTAATACGCATGGAGGCCGCATACTGATTCTCAAGTACGAATAAAATTAGGGGTACCTGAAGCAACCCATTCAACAACATATATACTCGATTAACATTTCTGTCATTCATTCAATGATTGCATTTGAGTCCAGTAGTTTATAAAACACACTACCATGTAAAGTTATATATCAGCATCAAAATATATAATGTGCCAAAAAAAAATTTATAAGCATGCAACAAATATCATAGATCTAAACGCCATGATCTCCAGCACCGTCATTTGCACCATCATTTTCTGAGTGTGTGCATCTCCTCTCCTCTAAGCAAGTCTCTAGAACATCCATGCGTTGCCGCATGTGTTCGACCTTTCTAATCAATCTTTCAATACTACCTGTAAGAAACATGGTATGTCTTGTCATTTGGAGCACATGTTCACCTGTTAGGACATTAGAGGGTGGGGAAGGTGCTGGTAAAGGAGGGAAGGGGAAAACAGTTGGATCATAGAATGGAGCACTAGGTTGGCCAACTTCGGGAAGGATATCAGCAAAAGATGGAGATGAAGTAGTAGGATGGGCAAACGAGAAAGCTGACTGCGATGCAAGTGGATGCTGACCCATACCACTAGGTGAATGCGAATGTACTGTCGTTGGAGTATCTACCACACCAGTAGGAGTATATGTTGGCATAACGAAATGACTGGAAGATGGTGGGCTTAGAACTGGTGTGGAGATGACAGAAGTGGAAGTGGATGGCTTGATTAATTGTGACATGAATGAAGCAATTTGCTTCAGGATATCTTCCCGAAACTGCAGCAACTGTGAAGACAGATCTGGGTGAGCTTGCGTAGAAGCAGCTTCTTGGCTCTTTCCTTTCATGTCTGGAAGTGATTGCTCATGATCTCCTCTATTCCGCACATCTCCTTGTCGCCGTCCCGTATCCTAAGCCGCAGCCTCATCTTCTTTATCTTCGCTTGAAACCTCAACATCATGCCTTGGTTTCCACTCCTGTTCCTGTTCATCAAATAAATAACCCAATCTAGTCAAGATAGATGCATCAATCGTGTCAGCTTCTTTGTACTTTTGGTGCTCCTCTCCACTGAGATCAACGCCATGATATTCTAGGATTCTTGTTATAATCATTCCATATGGCAAAGATCCATTCTTCCTAGCACGACTCTTATTCATATGTTGGAATATGTGGTAGGTGAAGTTGAAACGGTTGCCTCTTGCATGAGCATACAGCAAGTGTGCATCGTGGGCTGTCACCTCTGTATAAAATCCACTCCTCGGGAATAAGTGGTACACAGAAACATAATGGAGAAGTTTCAAGTCCACAGATTTCAACTGAGTAGATGACACTCTTTCAGCTCCCACCTTTGGATTTTTGCAAACCTCGGAAAATACTTCCTGTTTCTTCTCTACAAAACCTTTATACATCACAGGATCATAAGGGATCCCAAAAACCTTCTCCAACATCATTGGACTGATTTCTATTTCTACACCCTTTACATGTGTAAAACCATCAGCACCCCAGCTAGAATAAAAGTGTCTCACAAGGACTGGATAAATGTGGCACTCAACATTAGCAAATGGAGCAATTCCGTGTCCATGCAACCATTTGGCGAAGGGGAAATCAGCAAACTCATCTATTAGAAATCTTCTTGACTTGACCAAGGGTCGATCTTCAAATTTCCTGAAGTAGATTTCCTCATCCACAGCACGATGAAAATATTTGGATGGGTAGCCATACACTTTGGGTGTTGTCGTTCTTTTTTTCTTAGGTGCTTCCTCTGCCTTTCTTTTTTTTTGGTTGCCCTTTTTAGATGTTGTATATGCTTCATCTCCTTTTTCCTCATCAACTGTAGTGTCTTCCACAGCAGTCTCAATTACTTTTCGTTTCCCCCTTCTGGTAGCTGCCTCATCTACTGCTTTTTCTTTTCCTTTTTTAAAGATGGCGACTACCTCACTTGCCACGGTTGCATCCTCGGCCTCTTCAGGTATCGGTTTGTTCTTTGTAGTTGCTGCCTCCTCCTCTAGATCTTCTTCCTCATTTGCTTCATCAACTTTTGTATCTTCCACAACAGTCTCTATTACTTTCCGTTTCCCCCTTCTGGTAGCTGCCTGTCCTGCCGCTTTTTCTTTTCCTTTCTTAACGACGGCCACTACCTCACTTGCTGTGGTTGCATCCTCGGCGTCTTTAGGTTTTTGTTTGCCCTTTCTATTTTCTGCGTCTTCTTCTTCCTCATTCCCTTCATCAACTATAGTGTGTTCCACGACAGTCTCCATTACTTTTTGTTTCCTCCTTCTGGTAGTTGCTGCCTCTCCTGCCACTTTTTCTTTTCCTTTCTTGACGACGACCACTGCCTCACTTGCTGTGGTTGCATCCTCATTGATTTTTGTGATTTTCTTTTTTCCTTGTCTGGTTGCTACTTCGGCTACATTTGCTGCTTCTTTCACATTTTTTCCCTTTCCTTTGCCCTTTGTCCCTGCCATTTAACTTCTGAAATGAAAACATCTAAACGTTAAAAAAATGACATTTCGCATATGCATGTGAAGTGGAAACGAGAAATCAAGTGAAGTTGACACATCGCATGTGCATGTTGTAAGCTATAGGCTGTTTTCATGGAATATAGTATTCTGAAACCTACAAAATGATTAATTGTGTTGATAGAGAAAGAAAATGTGATTTCTTCTGTTTGTCAAATCCGCATACTGATTTCAGAGGCATATGATTTCTTAAAATGCATACTACCTTAGAATTAGCATGCGAAATATAAATCAGTAAGAATGTAAAGAAGGAATGTCACCAATCAGAAACAGTATGCGGAAAATGAAATTAATATGCAGATTATGCCACACTTGAGACGTGATTTGTGGAATTCAAATTCAATGTGGATAGTGAAAATAGCATGACGAATTTGCTAAAGTCAGTAGATATTTAAAAATAGCATGCAGAATCTATCACAGAACAGGAATGTGAATCTGGGTTGTCATAAACTTAGAGTCCACATGCGGAATATAAAATACGCATGCGGAATCTGTCACAGAGCATGAATGTGAACTACGGTTGTCACTAACTCAGAATTAGCATGCAGATAATTCTATCACAAGGAGTACGAATGTGAATAAGAGTTGTCACTAACTTCAAATCAACATACGGAATACAGAAGTAGCGTGTGGATTCTGGCATAGAGAGCAAGAATGTGAACAAGGATTGTTACTGACTCGAAATCAGAATGAGAAATATGAAATTAGCATGTGGATTATATCATAAAAAGCAATATGTGGATAAGGGTTGCCAGTAACTCAGAATTAGCATGTAGACTCTTAACATTAACATGTGAATTCTGCAGAAGACATGTTTTCAAATTCCAGCATCGTAAAAACAGCACCTTTTTCTTCTAGATCAATATTCAAAGTCCTGTAGCTTCTTATTTCATTTTCACTTCCAAGTTTGTCATCTAGAGCTGAGGCATGGCCAATTTGAAGATGAATTATGGCAGAAACAGGTTATATTATCAACAGTGCATCTGTCATTATTCCGCATTACCCACCTTTTGTCAAGATTGTCATGATGAGGAATCCATGAAGTAGGATGATTAGTTCATGCATGTCGCACGACAATCAGCATCTTATGGGAATAAAGTTCATGCCATTTTCTATATACAAATTATGGGGGTAAGAGAAAAAGATGCTGAACGTATCAATGGCAATGCCAATCATTAACTTCATTGCAGCAAGAGACAGACCATACCCACCACAACAATAGGGTAATATCCCACACTGCAACTGTAGTATATCTGTTATTCTTCTAGGAATCATACAACAGAACCTCATTTTGCTAATTCTAGATATGCATGGGATGGATGAATAAAGAAAATGGGAAAAATTTTTACCAGAATTCCACCAGGAAAATGGCTAAAAAAAACAGAGGAAAAACCCAGAAAAATGCTCAAAACTTGCAGTTTTTTTTTGCAGTTTTTTTTATGTCAATTGATTTAAGCTTTGATTGATTTTGGAATCAAATCTGTATCTCATCCCATTAAGCTAGACTCGTAATTTTTAAAATTTTTTTTATAAGTTATTTAATCCAGCTGGTTCAAGCAGTTCATCCTTTTTGTACAGTTAAGTAACCATTTTATAGCAAGCAAAATGGGTCAACAACTCTCTGTAAGAATGGTCTGAACCAACTGATTCAGCCCAACTCTGAAATGTTGGTGGAAAGTTGTTTGTAGCGTTAACTTATTTTCTCTAGCGTTTCCTCCAATCCGCATCCATTTTTTCCTGCGAAGAACAACTTAGGAAAGTTGTATGTTTTAGTTGAGCAAGGCTAGGTAGATTACACACTAACTTAGAATTTGCATGCGGAATATAAAATACGCATGCGGAATCTGTCACAGAACAAAGTTAAAATAGATAAGTAAGATGTATGGGTACTTATGTAAAAATTATTAAAAAGTAAGGTAGTTATATAGGTAAAAGTAAAGAGATAATTAAAAAATAAGATATTTGTAAAGAGTGAAAAGTTTTAGAGTAACAAACACCCCCAAAATCTGTATGCATACATTTTCACTAAAATACATAAACAAAGTCAAGAACACACTAAATCTGTATAATTAGTCTCAGTACCAGAACAAAGATAGTTTTAGCCTATCTGACAGGAACCCAAATAAATGTGGTTAGACAATGCATGAGAGAAGCCCAAAAAATAAATAAATAATATTGTTGCCTCCAAAATTTCTCGAAAAATAAGATGTCGGCAATGCAACTCCAAAAGAAGTTGTTGGTACTATACGCATCATTGACAAACGGCACTCAACCTAAATGAGCTATCTAAAATCAAGCTAGCTAGATTTTCCAGCTCTATAGAAAAGAGAAGACTGAAATGGAGATCAACAAGTTTACAAGCCTTGACTGGAAAAGCTCATCAACTAACAGTTAGCCAAGATGGATATAGTTTGAGCAAATGCAAACTGAAACAGCTGTTAAACCATGTGTGTTTCCTTTCTTTTCCTTCAGGCAGTAAGGGAACGAATAAAGGCAATCAACATCATAAGTAACAGGTATACAATTTCCCTCCTCTTCATTAGTAAATGGTAAAATTACAGTTTAAGCAGGAGGTAATCATCTAACCATATCCACATCAAAAGTCTATCGTAGGTTAAACGTGCCTATGCATTGTCATTTTGTAGTAGCAAAGCAAATATTCTTCCACTCCCACTAATGACCTTTAAGATAAAAGTTTGATTAGCAACTATAACCAAGTTTGTTGGATTGGCATAGTGTGGGAGAAAGGTAAAGCAACCACAGTTTATAGGAATGAATGAAGCAGTAGAAATTACGTAACAAGAACCAACTTTCAAAGTGCCAGAGGGAGAATGCTCAATCAGGATCAATGATCAGCTGAGGTCAAAAAGCTCCAGATCAGTCAGTCAGGTAAGATGATATACATACTAGTTCATTCCAAAAGACATCAGTTTGTTTAGGTAAGATGATATGCAAATTAGTTCATTCCAAAAGACACAATGAAAAACAGTGCAGCAAAGCTAGGATTAAAAAAATGACAAAAATTATGTCTAGCTGGATGGGAGGATTAGCATTAACAGCTATCATGCTCTAAGGTGAATCTGCCAAAGACTTCAATGAGTAACTACACGCACTCCCTCTGTGTGTGTGTGTGTGCACGCACTATGAGAAGACACACAACAAGGAATGCTCATCTCTCTCTGTGTATGCACATGATATAGGGTGCGTGTCCCTATGAGAAGACACAAAAGGGAGTGTTCTCTCTCTCTCTCTCTCTGTGCACGCACTATGAGAAGACACACAACAAGGAATGCTCATCATACGTATGCGACATATGATACTAGCATACAAACAAGCAAAAAATCATGCAAACAACCTGTTCAACCCCACGTATAATAATTTTAGAAAATTTGATTCATTAGTAATGGCTAAACAAATGGATTTTGGAAATCTACTTCTTGAACTAAATAGAGTCTAGCTTAAATTTGTCATTGGTTCAATAGAGAAGGTTAAACATTTACATTTATCCGTAGTACAAAATCAATTTTGAAACAAGTAGATTTAAAGTTCTCATTCAATCAAAATGTAAACTTATTTAATTTTTCAAATCCGCATACGGATTAAGAATCCGTATGCGGATTTTTGCGTCAGATACATGCGGATGGGAGGTACACTTGCTGCGCAGTTATAATACGCATGCGGATTCAGAATCCGCATGCGGATTTTCGAGTCCGATGGGAGGTATTTTGCTGCACAGATATAATCCGCATGCGGATTTTCGGAGAAGACGACATAAAAAAAAAGTTTAAATTCTAATTCGGCAAGCTATCCACCAAAAACAGAAATTATTTGCATTCAGTAATTAAAGCATTAACAAGATTGCAACAAACCCTCGCCGAAGATGTTGATCGGCGGATCTGCTGCTCGCTGGAGGCTCGAGCTTATCTAGGGCCGGAGTTGCTGTTGTTACTGGTCGCCGACTGGACGAGATGGAGCTGCTACCTGCTGGTCGCCGGACGGATGGGTGCTACTGCATGCTGGTCGCCGGACAGACGCGTGTTGCTGCTGCATGTTGCTGCCCGCTGGTCGCCGGACAGACGCGTGCTGTTGCTGGGAGCGGCTGCCTGCTGGTCGTCGGACGGACAACTGCTGGCGCCTAGGAAGGAGGATGGGATTGGGTGGGATTTCGGTCGGTCGGTTGCCGGATTGAGCTGACGCCTTGATGCTAAACTGCTGCGCAATTTAGGGAAACGAAGGAGGAGGGGGCAGCATGGGCGGGATTTGCTGGCCTGCCCGCTGCGCGATTTAGGAGGCGCGGGCGAGATTTACAGGCATTCCTGCTACGCGATTTAGGACTGGCGATTTAGGTTATGAGGGATTGAGGAGGGAAGCTTGCGAGGAAGAGGAGTCTCCGAGCGGGATTTTGATTTCGGTTTTTGCCTCCGAGCGGGAAAGCACCCATCCGCGTGTATTTTGAGTCTCCGCCTCCTTCGCAACACGCATTAAACGAACAGACGGCACGGATTTTCTCCGCCGAAATCAACGGCCGGATGAGCCGTCTGCACGGTAGTTTACGTGCAGACGGAATGCACACGATTAATTCCCTATATATATAGGCCCCGGGGTCTCGGGATCTCCCCGGGTGCGCTATATATATAGTATATATATATTAAAGCGTTTTTCTTATGATATAATATATATATATATATAATGAGGCCTGATCATTTCAGGCCGGATGCACGGGCCTGCTCCGTGCGTCCGGCCTGAAAACCTATTTTTTTATTTTTTTTTGATTTTTTTTCATGGGTAAGTAAATCTAGTTGTATTAAATCTATAAAACAGGTTTTACCATTTTTGGATGTTTTTAAGTATTTTTTTTTTGGATTTTTAAACACAGTGGCATTTTCGTAAATTTCTGAAAAAAATAAAAAAAAATAAAAAAAATAGGTTTTTAGGCCGGACGCACGGAGCAGGCCCGTGCATCCGGCCTGAAATGATCACCCCTCATATATAATAGTCTATATATATATAGGCCCCGGGGTCTCGGGATCTCCCCGGGTGCGCTATATATATAGTATATATATATATTAAAGAGTTTTTTATGATATAAAAAAAAAATATATATAATAGTCTATATATATATATGCCCCGGGGTCTCGGGATCTCCCCGGGTACGCCTTATATATGTATATGATATATATAGTTAAGTGTTTTTAATAAAAGTATATATATAAGTCCCGGGATTCCACCCAGCGCGCCATGGAATGGCCCGGGATCCCGGGATAAGTTTCCTTATAAATAAAAAAAAAGAGAGTCACTAGAGGAACCCGAAATAATATATATACATACATATATATGTATATAAAGCCTCAAAAATATATATATTATACATATATATTAAAAGGCCTCCAAAAATTAATATTTTGATTTCTAAAATCACATAGATGCACCGTGGGCATCCAAAAATTAAGATTTCGTTATCTAAAATTACATAGATGTCCCACGGGCGTCCAAAAATTAATATTTTGATTTCTAAAATTATATAGATGTCCTGCGGGCGTCCAAAAATTAATATTTTGATTTCTAAAATTATATAGATATCCCGCGGGCCTCCAAAAATTAATATTTTGTTTTCTAAAATTATATAGATGTCCCGCGGGCGTCCAAAAATTAATATTTTGATTTCTAAAATTACATAGATGTCCCGCGGGCATCCAAAAATTAAGATTTTGTTTTCTAAAATTATATAGATGTCCCGCGGGCGTCCAAAAATTAATATTTTGATTTCTAAAATTACATAGATGTCCCGCGGGCATCCAAAAATGAAGATTTTGTTTTCTAAAATTATATAGATGTCCCGCGGGCGTCCAAAAATTAATATTTTGATTTCTAAAATTACATGGATGTCCCGCGGGCGTCCAAAAGTTAATATTTCGATTTCTAAAATTACATAGATGTCTCGCGGGCATCCAAAAATTAAGATTTTGTTTTCTAAAATTATATAGGTGTCCCGCGGGCGTCCAAAAATTAATATTTTGATTTCTAAAATTACATAAATGTCACGCGGGCATCCAAAAATTAAGATTTTGTTTTCTAAAATTATATAGATGTCCCGCGGGCATCCAAAAATTAAGATTGTTTTTTTCTAAAATTATATAGATGTCCCGCGGGCATCCAAAAATTAAGATTTTGTTTTCTAAAATTATATAGGTGTCCCGCGGGCGTCCAAAAATTAATATTTTGATTTCTAAAATTACATAAATGTCCCGCGGGCATCCAAAAATTAATATTTTATTTTCTAAAATTATATAGATGTCCTGCGGGCATCCAAAAATTAAGATTTTATTTTCTAAAAACATATATGCCCCGCGGGCCTCCAAAAATTAATTTTTTATTTTCCAAAAATATATGTCTCGCGGGCCTTCAAAAAATATATATATTTGTCCCGTGGCCCAAAAAAAAATATATTTTATACATACATACATCTTAGAAGACTTTCAAATATATATATATATAATTATGTATTTCTCCCCGAGTAAATACTCTCCGGGAAGTGAGCTAAGTTGATACACGGGGGAATGACCTCTTTGCTCAAACCGAGCCTCAATAGGCCCCAAAATTCTTCAACCCGAGCCTTAATAGGCCTAGAACTCCAGCAAGCCCAAGACGGCTTAAAAACCTTCCTACAAACCCACTTGGGTCCAAAATTTCTCAACAAGCCATTTGGGCTCAGGACCCTCAAAAAAGCCCAAGATAGCTCCAAACTCTAAAAAAAAAAAAAAGCCCAAGATGGCTCAAAAATCTCCAATAAGCCAACTCGAACCCAGAATTCTTCAACCTGAGCCTTAATAGGCCTAAAACCTCCAGCAAGCCCAAGACGGCTCAAAAACCCTCCTACAAACCCACTTGGGTCTAAAAGTCTTCCATAAGCCATTTGGGCTCAAAACTCCTCAACAAGCCCAGGATGGGCCCAAAACTCTTCAGCAGGCCCAGTTGGGCCCAAAATCCCCCAATAAGACCAGTTGAGCCAAAATTGATCGAGTCAAGCCCAGTCAAGCCCAAACTCTTTTCAACATGCCCAGTTGGGTTCAAGCTCCTTTTAGAAGGTCCAAGTCGACCTAAACATATTTTTAAAATTTGGTTAAATCCATTTCTTGGTAAAACCACCCAATTATCCAATCCAGAGACTGAATGCGGGAGACGCTGGTTTCTTGTACAAGTACGGAAGCTGAAAGCGGGACACACTGGTCTGCTGTGTAAATCCAGAAGCTAAGAGCGCACTTAGTTTGCTATGTAGGGTCACTAGTGTAGCCGACGGGCCCCTCACTAGTTCCAAAACCGAGTCATCGCTGGTCGACGGGCTAAGCGTAAACTCATATTTAAGTCATGGCGCGTGGCGTCATATACCTCACATTCGAGTTACGGCGCGGGGCGAAGTGTACTCATTTATCTTTATATTTTTGTTAGACACGATTTTTCGTGCATTTGTAAAGACGTAGAAAGATTTTCTACGCATTTCATCATTATTTCAATAAAAATAAGCATTTTCTTTATGGACTATTGTATTCAGCTCTTTTAATCAAGGGTTTTCTCGTTGAAGATGTAAAATCAGAATATGGAACACAATGCAAAATATTTCTGTGATATACTTTTCGGACTCGATTAAAGAATTAAATGCTTTAAAATTTTGCTGGGGAATTAATTAAGCATTTACTTTCAAAGCCGGAGGAAAAATAATCTTTAACTAATGATTTTTCGTGAGGCCGGAACATTGTGTAAAAATGATTGAGGAGTAGGGTAATTGTATAGAAAGATATAAAGAAATAATTAAAAATACGATAATTATGAAGAGCGAAAAATTTTAGATTGAAAAACTTTTGTATGAAATATTTTTATTTTTTCCAAACATGACTTAACTAATAAGAGGGTGTTTATTAACACAAAATTTTTAATTTAAAACTTTTCATCTTTTATAATTATTCTATTTTTTAATTATTTTTTACTTCTTCCAATACAACTACCATGCTTTTTAATTACTTCAATACAACTACCTATATATCTAACATATTTATTTTAAATTTATTCTCTTTATTCTCAATCATTACCCTTATCATATTATATTGTTTTCTTATATTTCAAAAACTTTTATACCGAAAATTTTCATCAAAAGTTTTATCACCTCCCAAACACACCCTAAATAAAAGGAAACTAGTCAATGTTGTTAGAACTAAACTGATGATTGAACTAGTAAAATAATTAATCTTCTTTGAACTGGTTTGACTAGTTAAGCAAATCAGTTTGAATGGAAGACATCATCATCACATATTTATGACATCATAAAATTTTTTAATTAATTACATATTAGTAAAATTATATATTCATAACTCCTAAATTTATACATTAGACTGTAATCATTACAACAAAATATACAAATAAAAATTAATAGAAAATTTTTAAAAATTATCAACTAAATGCAAATATAATATATTTAATTAGAAAAATCAACTACATTAACTAACCTAAAATGTGTAATAATTGTTAACTATTGAATCTTCCCATTTATCTTGGTGTGTTTATGAATTGCATTTTTCTAAACATATCTAATATAATAAGAAATAAAATACATCAATAGCAATTGAACAATTAAATCATTTATTATAATATAAAAACTACTCATGTGCTCAAAATAATATGAAATTTTAAAAGAAGTAAAAATATTTTTAATTTTATTCATGAAAACTTTATCTGTAAAGAAGGATCTCAAAAGCACCTCAATGACCTCTACTGTGAGTTAACTTCTTGTCCTAGGTAGTCATCAGAAGGCAACAACATCATTTCCAAAAAATATCCATGAAGAATTCAATAGCTCAACATTCTATGAATTCAATTTGAAAAGCAAGAGAGATAGTGAACGAATTGATGGATAATGAGATAGACTTGTCTAACCTAAGGGAATTAATGTCATAATGTCAGCCCACTCACAATGATATAATGGAGATGAAGTAGCAAAAGCATTGGATAGCAAGAGAGGGTGGACAAGCAAGCTGAGCCAATGAGTAGGAAGACTGGATGAACTAATGAAGAGGAGGGACTATGGCATGAGAGATGTTGAAGCGAATAGGGGCCTATGACATTAAGTCACTGATGAGCAACACAGAGGCTGACAAATGTGGGAGACATCAAAGAAGAAGAGATAGTAGAGCGAAGGCATATAATATGGACAGTTTGTGAGGCAGAAGCTATGATGCACTAACGTTGATGAATAGCCTAGTGTGGAGGGCTAGTCGGCTAGGAAGTGGGAACACTAAAGCAAATGATGGCACTGAGAGAAGGAAAAGCACTGAGCACAGAGAGGAAGGATGACCAAATGTGTTAGCGGTCGATAAAGGCAAAGGCGAAGTGGCTGATGAGAGTTAGGGCTAAGGAGCAATGAACAATTTAGGGCTTAGAGGGAAATGATCCTCTAATCAATTGCGAATTTTGGTTGTTGGCTATGAGCGGCAGGTAATGTTCTTTTTTATTGAATTAGTAAACCAAGTCTGATTGTTAGCGCACCAGTTTGACCATAGTTCGGACGATTTTGGCAGTTTGCAATCATAAAATCGAGCTAATTCCAAACGAACCACATTCAAGACCGATCCCTAGTTGGATTGGTCCGACTGGTCGATTTGGTCCAGTTTTAACAATACTAAGACCTATATATCAATATATATAGGCCCACCTTTATGAATCCTCTCTTCTATATAACCCTCTTTATTTTTAATATTTTAATGGTTGATGAAAAATCTACTCTATCTATTATATTTAACATTATTTATATTATCATGGAAACACTCTCACTTGTTTAATATCATTATATGGGTCTCATTTATAAATTGATAAATTAATATAATAAATTGATTTAATACTAAAAAATAATTTTAAGTGGTATTTTCAACATTTAAACTATCTCAAATATCATTACTATGTGAACAAATGATTCTATAAAGTATTATTATTTTCTAATATTTATGTAAATGGTTCCAAGTATTTTTTTCTAATTTATACATGAATATATCTATTTTTGATATATTTGATTTAGGTAAAACTTGGTTTCCTAGCTAAATAAATGATGTTAAATATAATGAATGAATTAGATTTTGCATATCATCAACATTTTAAAAATGAATGAGGTTATACAAAATTACTTCTATGTATTTCCTTGAGTATACTTTTTACTCTAAGGGTGAGAATCCTTTGTTGCACAATCAACGTCATAGTTCACTTTCTAAATACGCAAATCTTTCAAGTGCAAATCTGATAGGACCTCTTTTGCTAGTTTCTCTAATGCATCTCTTCGGTGGATGCATTTGTTCACAGTATTCCCATGTGTTGGAAACAATGTTTAAAAGAAAACAAAATTGACCAAAGCATGAGTTTTGATGCTTAACAAAGACTAATTTGAGTATATCGAGTATACTAATGAGTTTGCCAAATATTTTAAGGAACTGAAATAGTCAAGTCGATCCCCAAGTCGACTTGGACTTGGACTTAGGGTGAATTCGATCCCAAAGTTGACTCCATTATCGACTTGAAACAGAACTTCAAAGGCAAAATCAAAACTGGAAGAATAGCAGGTGAAGTCGCAGGCTAAGTCGACTCCACTTGCGACTTGGAAAGCCAAGTCGCAAACGAAGTCGACCTCACTATCGACTTCAGTCGAGAAAAACTATCCAGACCTGATTTTGGGGCACAAAGATGCCCAAGTCGCAGACGAAGTCGACTCCAGGTGCGACTTGGGCGAAGTCGCAAACAAGGTCGACTCCATCCTCGACTTGAGAAGTTCAAACTTCAAAAATGCAGTTCTAAGCTTATTCCAAGAATCTATTTGAACTTTCTCAAATCCAAAGTAAGGTGCAAAGACTATTCTCAACATTAACTTGGGTTTTTCAAGTTCAAAGCAAGGATTCATGTTTAAGATCAAATCAAGTCTATCAAGTCCAAGGCAAAGATACAAGTATGTTTCAAATATTCAAGTCTTAAAGATCAAATGAGTCAGATGCAAAGCAAGGTGCATGAATCAATCATGCAAGAATCAAACTCTCCTCAGAATCACAAGATTCAAGCCAATCCAAGATGAATCAAGGACAAGCTCTTCAAGAATCACAAGATCTACAAGTATGAGGAGCCATTCAAGAATCAAAAGGACTAAAGGAAGAAAGCCAAGCAAGATAGAAGCAAATCAAATGAAGATCAAAGCATTTTTAACAAAGGCCGAGCCAAGTCGCAACCCAAGTCGACTCCAGGATCGACTTGAGTTGAAGTCTGAGGCTAAGTCGACCCAAGACTCAGACTTGGGAATCTGAAGAACTGGAGTCGCACACGAGGTCGACTCCAGGTGCGACTTGGAAGCCAAGTCGCAGGCCAAGTCGACTCCATCTTCGACTTGGAAAATAACGTTCGAATTTTTGAACGTTGGAGATCATTTATTGCGCGCCAACCACCTCTACAACGTTCAAATCTTCCTCACTCTATAAAAGGACACTCAAATGAACGTGAAAGAAGATACAAGACTCTCATATACACTACTATACACATTACAAAGTCCAAGGAGAGAAAAGAAGTGCAAGAAAGAGTTTCTATTTCTTTTTCTCCATATTTGAGTGGTCCATATACATTCAAAGGAAGAAAGAGCCTCAAGTTGCAAGCTGCTTCATCGATACTCATCCAAGCTGCTTCTACAATTTCTTCCTCGAGCTAAACTTGCCTACACATCTCTGTAAAGTGTAGTTTTTCTTATTTCAAGTCTTGTTGTATTAAACTTGATTTAGCTTGGGTAGCTAAGATCAAGTATATGCAAAGTAGTGTGTGATTGGAGTGGAACTCATCACCTACTTGTGCTGTGTGTTGTGTATGCCCCCTAGAGCTGGAATCTAGAAAAGAGCGGAGACTCTAAGTGTATTCGAGGAATACATAGTGGAACCCAAGTCACAACGGAGTGTGACCTTGGAAGAGTGGAGTAGGGAAGGATTGCCCGAACCACTATAAATCTTTTCTTCTGCTTCCTTTTACTGCTTTATCTTAATTGCTCTCTATTTGCTTTCAAAAGGGGATTAATCTTTCGAGGGGTTAAGACTTTAATTTACCAAAGAATTTTTTAAAGAACCCAATTCACCCCTCCCCTCTTGGGTTTTGCCATCAACTCGGGACCAACAAGTGGTATCAGAGCAGGTCTTTGAGTTTACCAAAGAGATCTTATCGATATGGCATCCCAATCTACTTCCGTTCCCGCATTTGCTGAAGGCCAATCCTTTACAAGGCCACCATTGTTTGATGGGAACAACTTTGGATATTAGAAGCTTCGTATGAAGTAACTTATCATGGCTATCGATATGGATTCTTGGATTGCAATCCAAGATGGAGTAACCTTGCCTACCGATGAAAGAGCTTCCAAATGGACTGATGAGGAAGTAAGAATTGTAAAGAGTAATGCCAAAGCTATGAACTCACTATTTTGTGCTCTTACGGCTTCTGAATATGATAGAGTATCCTCTTGTTTAATCGCCAAAGAGATATGGGATACGTTAACCTCCATTTATGAAGGAACTTCTCAAGTCCAAGGGACGAAAAGAAATATTTTGATTGGAGAACTAGAAAACTTTAGAATGCTAGAAACAGAAAATATTTCTGAAATGTTTGCTAGATTCTCAAAAATTACTAATGCATTAAAAGGTCTTGGAAAGACTATATCTGAATCTGAGCAGGTTATGAAGATTTTGAGAGCTCTACCTGAATCATGGACTCCAAAGATTACTCCGATAGAAGAAGCCAAGGACCTCAACACATTGAAGCTAGAAGACTTAATTAGCTCATTAATGTCACATGAGCTAATCAAGAAAAGAAATGAAGATCAACACAAGGGCAAAAGAGCAATTGCCTTGAAAGCCGCACAAGACACAGACGACACCTCATCCTCTCAAAACGACGACGAGATTGCCCTACTCACAAAATGTTTCAGAAAATTTGTGAGGAAAGGCAGAAATTTCAGAAGTTTCAAAGATAGAAATTCCAGAGAGAAAAAGAAAGAACCAACCAAATGTTACCGATGCGGCGGTTCGGGACACATGCAGGCTCAATGCCCAACGCCCGAAGAAAGCAAGGCAAAGGAGCAAAGAAAGGATCGAGGGGACAACAAAAGATTTCAAAGAAATAAAGGAAGAGGCATGTACGTGAATGACGAAGAATCTACAACAAGTAGCTCCTCAACCGACGAAATCGAGGCGGAAGATTGTGCTAGAATATGCTGCATGGCGCAAATCGAACAAGAGGAACAAAACACCTCAACAAAGTGCACAAGCAATGAAGAGGTAACTTCCAAGTCTTACCATTCTAAATCAAGTTATTCTTCTTTTCAAGAATGCCTCAAATGTGATGAATTAGAAGAACTGCAAATTGCTTATGATTCATTATATGAAGAGTTGAAGAAATTAGGAAGCAAGTTTACAATTAAGAAAAGACAATGTGATGCAGCAATAATTGTAAATGGTAAACTTGCAGAAAAATTAGACAAATTGAAAGATGAAAATGATTCGCTGAAAAAGGAGAACGGTTCATTAAATGAATCATTAGCTAAGTTCTCTAATCCAGGAGAAAGTGTAAAAATATTTTTGAACATGACCTCTCAAACAAATAAAAGAGGTCTTGGTTACTATACATTTGAGCAAAAAGAAAGTGGTGAATCGAATGTGCCAATGCTTGGGAAATATCAAACCAAAACTGCACCTATATACAAGCCACAAAAGAAAAATTTTATGTGGACTAGAAGGTCAACGTTTGAACCAATAGATACTTGGAGGCCTACTCCAAAATTACCTATGGCTTGCAATTTTTGCAATAAAATGGGTCATACAATCTATAAATGTAACTTTAAGAAACTGTATGATCATGGTGCAAAATTAGTTTGGGTTTCAAGGAACACAAGATTTGGGCTTTCTAAGTTAGAACTACAAAGATTAAATTATTTTACTAACCCAAATGGACCCATAAAATGGGTACCAAAGAGATAATATTTACTTGTTTATTTTTCAGACATGTTTTAAGGCAAAGGCAAACAATGTATGGTTCATGGATAGCGGTTGTTCAAGGCATATGACCGGAGAAAGAAGTCTATTTCATAAACTTACGTCTTGCAACGATGGAACAGTTGCCTTTGGTAATAATGAAAAAGGTAAAATTAAAGGTAAAGGAAAAATACATAGTAGTTCAAATGCATGCATGGAAGATGTTTTGTTTGTTGAAGGACTCAAGCACAATCTAATGAGCATTAGTCAATTATGTGACAAAGGATATAAAGTTGTGTTTGAATCATCTATATGTAATGTATTTGATGGAGAACATATCATGTTTAGTGGAAAAAGACATGGAAATGTATATTTGGTTTCACTAGATGAACTAAATGGTCAATGTCTAATGACCATTGATAATGATCCATGAGTTTGGCATAAAAGGCTTGGACATATAAACATGGGAAATATAAAGACCCTATGGAAAAAAAGTTTGGTAGAAGGATTACCAAGATTGAAATATGACAAGGATAAAATTTGCAAGGCATGTCAATTATCAAAACAACCCAAGATGCCTTTCTCTACCAAAAAGGAAATTTCCACTACTAGGCCACTTGAATTGCTACACATGGATCTATACGGGTCATCCGACATTCTAACCATTGGTGGAAAGAGATACGTGTTTGTGATTGTTGATGATTTTTCAAGATTTACATGGATAATTCTCTTAGCTAGCAAAGATGAAGCCTTCTCTATGTTTGCAACCTTTGTAAATTTGGTGCAAAATGAAAAACAAAGTACAATTGTAACCATAAGAAGCGATCATGGTGGTGAATTCGAAAATAAATGATTCATAGAATTTTTGTAATGAAAAAGGAATTCATCACACATTTTCTGCACCAAGAACTCCACAACAAAATGGAGTAGTTGAAAGGAAAAACAGAACTATACAAGAGATGGCTAGAACAATGCTAAATGAGAGCAAACTATCCAAGAAATTTTGGGGTGAAGCTGTAAGTACAGCTTGTCATGTTTTGAATCGAGTTACCATTCGAGCAATCTTGAAAAAGACCCCATATGAATTATGGAAAGGAAGAAAATCAAATATTTCTTATTTTCATGCTTTTGGATGCACATGCTATGTTTTGAACAATGGAAAAACCAACTTGAGAAAACTAGATGCTAAAAGTGATGAGGCAATATTCCTTGGTTACTCATCAAATATCAAAGCATATAGAGTATTCAATAAACGAAACCAAATGGTAGAAGAGTCCATACATGTTATCTTTGATGAGTTTAACCAAAATCCTAGAAAGGAGGATGAATTAAGTGATACAGATGAAACAAAAAGAAAATAACAACCAAAGGAAAGCGAGCTCAAGCTAGAAAATCTCATGGAGGAAGAGGTAAGTGAAGGTAATGATTCTTACAAACCTCCAACTGATTTAAAGTTCAAAAATGCCCATCCAATTGAGCAAGTCATTGGAAATGTATATGAAGGAGTGAAAACTAGAAGATCAAAACAAAACATTTGTGGTCAATATGCTTTTGTATCAAAAATTGAACCAAATACCATTGAACAAGCTCTAAATGATGAAAACTGGGTTATTGCAATGCAAGAGGAGCTAAACCAATTTGAAAGGAACAATGTATGACATTTAGTTCCTAGACCAAATAATCATACAATCATTGGTACCAAATGGGTATTTAGGAACAAATTAGATGAAAGCGGACTTGTAATTAGAAACAAGGCCAGATTAGTAGCCAAAAGGTATTCCCAAGAAGAAGGAATTGATTTCGAAGAATCATATGCACCCATGGCTAGATTAGAAGCCATACGTATTTTACTAGCATTTGCTTCTCATATGAACTTTAAATTGTTCCAAATGGATGTAAAAAGCGCATTTTTGAACGGTTATCTGAATGAAGAAGTATATGTTGAACAACCCCCTGGATTTGAAGAAAAGGATCAATCAAAGTATGTTTATAAATTGACCAAAGCATTATATGGACTAAAACAAGCTCCAAGAGCTTGGTATGAAATGTTAAATAGTTTTTTGATTGATCATGAGTTTCAAAGAGGGAAAGTTGATACTACTTTGTTCATTAAGTATAAAAATAAAAATATTCTAATTGTACAAATTTATGTAGACGATATAATATTTGGTGCTACCGACGAAAATCTTTGTCAAGAATTTTCTAAGATTATGCAGAGCGAATTCGAAATGAGCATGATGGGAGAATTAAATTTCTTCCTTGGACTGCAAATCAAGCAACAAAGTGAAGGGATATTCTTAAACTAGTCCAAGTATGTCAAAGAGATGCTCAAGAAATTTGGAATGCAAAATAGCAAAGGGGCAAATACTCCAATGAGTTCTACAATCAAGATCGACACAGATGAAAATGGTAAATGTATCGATCAAAAGCTTTATAGAAGCATGATAGGATCTTTGCTATATTTAACTGCTTCTAGGCCTGATATTTTATTCAGTGTTTGTATGTGTTCTAGATTTCAAGCGTGTCCTAAAGAATCACATCTACTTGCTGTAAAAAGGATTTTTAAATATTTGATAAAAACTATCAACCTTGGACTATGGTATCCAAAGGGGTCAACTCTTGACTTAATCGGCTATTCGGATGCGGACTTTGCCGGCTGTAAAGTAGATAGAAAGAGTACTAGTGGAACTTGTCAGTTTCTTGGACATATGTTAGTTTCATGGTACTCGAGAAAACAAACAAGTGTTGCTCTATCCACTGCGGAAGCCGAATACATAGCCGCCGGTAGTTGTTGTGCCCAATTACTTTGGATGAAACAGCAATTGAAAGATTATGGTATTGATTATTTTGATATTCCTATTAGATGTGATAATACAAGTGCAATTTGTCTGACTAAGAATCCTGTACTGCATTCAAGAACCAAGCATATTGATATGAGACACCATTTCATTAGAGAACATGTTGAAAACCATGATATTTGTTTAGAATATGTGAAAACAGAAAACCAAATTGCTGATATCTTTACCAAACCACTAGCCAAGGAATCATTTTGTAAAATTAGGAATGATATGGGGATGATAGAGAAAAATTAGGAAAAATTAAACAAGAAACTAAAATCTGAAAAGGTCAAGTCGATGGGTCAAGTCGACTCCGCCAAGTCGACTTGGGAAATAGCGAAGTCGACTTCGCCTAGGGCAAGTCGACTCCGCGAGCCCGCGACCATCCGGATTCCTCTCCCTTTTCTTCTCCTCTCTCTTCTTCGTTCTCCATTTCCCGCCTATCTGTTTTCCTTTCTCCCTCTCCGGCGATTCCTTTTTCTCCGACTCCCCTGCTCTTCTCTTCTCCGGTGATAAAAACTCTCCCCTGTTTTCCCTTTCCTCTCCGGCGTTTTTTTTCTCAGTCTCTCTTTCTTCCTCCGGCTAGCCATTCCCTTTGCAGCGACTTCTCTTTTCGGCCAACCATCTCTCTCTCCATTTCTCCCTGTTTCCGGCAACCTCTTTATTCCAGCAAATCTCCGGTGAACAGCCATTCTAAGTTCTCTCTCCCGCTCATCTCTCTCAGTTTTCTCTCTTCCTCCCATACTCTCTCTGATCTCAGCTCTCTCTTTCAGTTCTCTCTATTCTCATCTTCCCTCTCAACTTCAGACCTCTTTCTTCCCATCTCTCAGTTACTATATCTCCCAAACCAAAATGGCACCAAAAGATAGACTCCCAAAGCTAGCTGTCTCCAAACCAAACCAAAGACCAGTGCCTAGACCTTCCCAGTCCAACACAGAAGAAGAAATTCCTAGGAGACAGAGGACATCGGCTAAGCGAGCAAGGGAGGAACCCTTAACCTCAACGGGTAGAAGGGTTAGATTTCAAACCACTACCCAATCATCTGATCGAGCTCCGAGGTCGCAAAGTCAACCTCAAAGCTCAAACTCAGCAAGAATTCCAATCACAAAAGGGCAAGTCTTGAAAATGCCCACAACATACTTCAAAATCGAGCTCCAACATAGTCGCTTCTACAAGCTTTTCTACGAGAGAAAGGTATTCATCCCGAAAATAATCGATTTCAAATTTCTCAGCGATTATGAATTCGATATAGAAGAGTTGCTAGACTTTCAAGGATGGACACAGCTATTGAAGTCAGAAGAAAGGGTCTATCCCGACTTAACTAGGATGTTCTACTACCTATGGGATGACACCAAGTTCTCGACTTATGTCAAAGGATCAGAAATGTATTTTGGAACTATGGCTAATCCAGATCAGAATGAAGCCATAAAGAGAATCGGGAGAATTCTCGGAGTTCCATTTGAAGAAGAAAGGCTACCCAAAGATCTTACAATGGAGAAGATCTATAATGAGCTGACCAAGAGCAACAAATACCATGCAGGCACCAAATTCCTGCACTATATGGACCTTTCTCCTCGGCTGCGAGTCCTTCGTTGCTCATTGCGCACTGCATCTATCCAAAAGGAGGCGGAAGGAATCAACTCAATCCACAGGAAGCAATGATCTTATGGAAATTGGTCAATAAAGTAAAGATCAGTCTTCCTAGACTCTTTCTCGAAGCCTTGGCGTGCAAAAAGGATAACCCGAGAGGAGTACTACCCTACGGGAGTTGGATCACGAAGATCCTAGAGCACCTAGAGGTGGACAATGAAGGGGAACCCTTTGAAGTTCCCAAAACAACGAATGCCATTAACAAGGCACTGCTCCAACGCATGAAGATAAACCTGGAGCAATTCAGAGAAGACAGAATACGGGAAAAGCTAGGCGAGCCAGCCCGAGAGCAAGAGGACCACGCACAGGCTGAGGGGGAGCAACCTCCCGAAGCACCGCCTGCTCAAGCGGAGCCCGCATCTCCCGCGACGCACGGATCCTACTCACCTCGAGGATCTGCTGCACCCGAACGAGCGCCTCCTACATCATCTCAAGAGGCCACGCTTCAGAGCATTAAAGAAGAGATTTCTGCTCTTCGGGAAGAAATGAGTCATCAAGAAGATCGTATGACAAGTCTTGTGACCGAAGTTTTGACGGCTATCAATGATATGCATTCCCGACAAGATCGAATCGATCGGGAAATGCGTACCATTCGATACCACCTCGCATTGGGCCGTCACAAAAAGCGACCCATGCCTAAACTTGATCCCTTCGAATCGGGTTCAGTTCATCGAGAACCCACTCCCGCTCAAGCTTCTTCCTTCTACTCATCAGCCCATAACCGTCCCATCAAACCTATCTCATATCCCATCTTTCAATTTCAATTAACAAAATCTTTGAGAATTGACAAATTTTTGATAGATTGACAAAAAGGGGGAGATAAAATAGGAATTGAGTAGAGTTTTTTTTGAGTTTTGGGTCGGGTAGTTTGTATCTAGGTTTCATTTTTGCTTTACATTGTAAACTGAAAACATGAATGATATATGAAACTTGCTTATGCTCAAATATGTGTCTTATGATTGATATGTGATTTGAATGTTTGCTTTATGAAAGTTATGTTCTGTTTTGAAATATCATGTTCTGTTTTTGAAGTTTATATGAATGTGATTATCTTGAAAGGTACAAGCTCAATTTAGTTTTGTCAATCGTCAAAAAGGGGGAGATTGTTGGAAACAATGTTTAAAACAAAACAAAATTGACCAAAGCATGAGTTTTGATGATTAACAAAGACTAATTTGAGTATATCAAGTATACTAATGAGTTTGCCAAATGTTTTAAGGAACTGAAATAGTCAAGTCGATCCCCAAGTCGACTTGGACTTCAACTTAGGGTGAAGTCGATCCCAAAGTCGACTCCATTATCGACTTGAAACAGAACTTCAAAGGCAAAATCAAAAATAGAAGAATAGCAGGTGAAGTCGCAGGCTAAGTCGACTCTACTTGCGACTTGGAAAGCCAAGTCGCAAACGAAGTCGACCTCACTATCGACTTCAGTCGAGAAAAACTGTCCAGACCTGATTTTGGGGTACAAAGATGCCCAAGTCGCAGACGAAGTCGACTCCAGGTGCGACTTGGGCGAAGTCGCAAACAAGGTCGACTCCATCCTTGACTTGAGAAGTTCAAACTTCAAAAATGCAGTTCCAAGCTTATTCCAAGAATCTATTTGAACTTTCTCAAATCCAAAGTAAGGTGCAAAGACTATTCTCAACATTAACTTGGGTTTTTCAAGTTCAAAGCAAGGATTCATGTTTAAGATCAAATCAAGTCTATCAAGTCCAAGGCAAAGATACAAGTATGTTTCAAATATTCAAGTCTTAAAGATCAAATGAGTCAGATGCAAAGCAAGGTGCATGAATCAATCATGCAAGAATCAAACTCTCCTCAGAATCACAAGATTCAAGCCAATCCAAGATGAATCAAGGACAAGCTCTTCAAGAATCACAAGATCTACAAGTATGAGGAGCCATTCAAGAATCAAAAGGACTAAAGGAAGAAAGCCAAGCAAGATAGAAGCAAATCAAATGAAGATCAAAGCATTTTTAACAAAGGCCGAGCCAAGTCGCAACCCAAGTCGACTCCAGGATCGACTTGAGTTGAAGTCTGAGGCCAAGTCGACCCAAGACTCAGACTTGGGAATCTGAAGAACTGGAGTCGCACACGAGGTCGACTCCAGGTGCGACTTGGAAGCCAAGTCGCAGGCCAAGTCGACTCCATCTTCGACTTGGAAAATAACGTTCGAATTTTTGAACGTTGGAGATCATTTATTGCGCGCCAACCACCTCTACAACGTTCAAATCTTCCTCACTCTATAAAAGGACACTCAAATGAACGTGAAAGAAGATACAAGACTCTCATATACACTACTATACACATTACAAAGTCCAAGGAGAGAAAAGAAGTGCAAGAAAGAGTTTCTATTTCTTTTTCTCCATATTTGAGTGGTCCATATACATTCAAAGGAAGAAAGAGCCTCAAGTTGCAAGCTGCTTCATCGATACTCATCCAAGCTGCTTCTACAATTTCTTCCTCGAGCTAAACTTGCCTACACATCTCTGTAAAGTGTAGTTTTTCTTATTTCAAGTCTTGTTGTATTAAACTTGATTTAGCTTGGGTAGCTAAGATCAAGTATATGCAAAGTAGTGTGTGATTGGAGTGGAACTCATCACCTACTTGTGCTGTGTGTTGTGTATGCCCCCTAGAGCTGGAATCTAGAAAAGAGCGGAGACTCTAAGTGTATTCGAGGAATACATAGTGGAACCCAAGTCACAACGGAGTGTGACCTTGGAAGAGTGGAGTAGGGAAGGATTGCCCGAACCACTATAAATCTTTTCTTCTGCTTCCTTTTACTGCTTTATCTTAATTGCTCTCTATTTGCTTTCAAAAGGGGATTAATCTTTCGAGGGGTTAAGACTTTAATTTACCAAAGAATTTTTTAAAGAACCTAATTCACCCCTCCCCTCTTGGGTTTTGCCATCAACTTGGGACCAACACCATGATCCTCATGGTACTTACACCACTTGCAATTGTTCCTTTTGGATGGCAAAGCTCTCATAGGATGAAGCTTCTTCAAGTATCATTTAGTTTGTCTTTCCGTTAAGATTTTCTCTGGCATAACTCCTACGAGTGTATAATTCTCAAACTTACAGTGTAGAGGAGGAGCTAGTCAATGCTTTACAATTTGCATTGAGGTATAGTTTTGTTTCCTGCCTATGGGGGCAAATCTTCCTTTTTTTCTTTTCTCCTTGAAGGTGGTTTTCTCAATGCCTTACTTCAACTAGTCCTAATTTTCTGCATTAAGCCAACTATGAATGTACTCAAATTTATCGAGAATCTTCTCCACCTTCTACATCTATAAATGATGTTTGAGATGACCATAATGTATATTCCCTTCATAAAAGCCATTTTTAGCATTTTTGGGATTTAATCCTTTTACCCTTAGTGACTCCAAATTAAAATGTCACATGAAATCATGGAAAGGTTCATTAAGCCTTTGTCATTAAGAATTGAATCAATAGGATTCTTCAACCTCTTGGCTTAAATAATAAAGTGTGTGAAGCAATACTCTTTCAAAGTAGAGAAAGAAGAAATAGAACCTCTAGGTAGTACCATAAACTAGGTTTGGGGCATCTCCATCATGCGCACAGGGGGAGGCCCTACACTTGATCTAATCATTGAACATCAAGCTGACATTAATAACAAAAGTAGCGATGTTCGTCATAGGGCTTGATCACCAGAGGATAGGATTTTTGAGGAAGTGGTTCGTCTATTTGATTTAATGGGTTTTTGGATGTATTAATTGAAACTAGCACTAGTGTAGGAGAATTTATTCAATGCGACAGGTCTCCTACCCTAAAGGTGGTTTTGAACCCCTGGATGAATCTCCTGCAAATGAATCTTTTCTTATTACCTCAAAAATGTCGCATACCATTTTGTATGGGGTGCGAAATTCAACTTAGGATATTCCAACTGAGTCATTGTCAGCATTCTCTCCTCTTGGAATGCCTTCCTCTACATTAGCATTGTGAGTGGTGCCCTCATCTATCACACCAACCCACTTACATGCCCTTCCTTTGTGTGGATACTATCATAATCTGGAACTTACAAAAGTAATGATATAGGGCTTCATCACAACAAGCATGTTTTTGTTGCCATGACCTTTTGGCTTGATGTCATGTATTGATTGGTTGCACAATTTATTTACATTTTAATTACTTATGTATGTGTTTGTATGTAAAAGTCAATGAAAAATCAAAAGAAAAAAAATTATGTAATGGAATAGGAGGTAGTGTTTGAAAAAGGGTAAAAAGACAAAAAAAAGAAGTTAAAAAAGGACAAAAAAATACACCATCACCAAATTCTGATTAGACCTCAATTCAAGTACAACTTAATCTAGAAAATGTTCAAGTTCAACATAAAGCTTATATAAATCTCAAATAAAGGATCAACATTCAAAGAAAATTCAATGTAGTCCTCTCCCGCTATGTTTCGTATCGTGGGTGACTCTCTTTGTCAACAGAAAAGAGTGGAGGCTTGAAAGAGCTAAAGTTCACAGAAGGTGACCCTGTTAAGGTCATCTACAAAATTTCCTAAATTGATACTTTATTCAATCAGTCACAACAAAGTCAAAGAATGAACTTAGTGAGGAACTCCACGCCTTGACAATGAAGGAGGACATGCTTAAGTGTTAGAGCTCAAGGACAATAAGATTGTAGTTTACTTTATATGGTCACAATGTAGTTATAATAAAGTGGTGTTTAAAGCTATGGTGCATCGCCTATGGAAGACTAAAGGTGCATTTCGTTTTCTTGAAGAAGATAAAAACTTATACATGATTTACTTTGAAGAGAAGAGTGACAAGATGACTATCTTGAATGGTTGCCTATGGCTTTTTAATAGCTATATCATTCTCATGGATGATCTTACCTAATCAATGAATCTTAAGGACATATGCTTCACAAAAACCCTAGTCTGGCTCCAAATTAGTGATATCCCATATTTGTATAAAAAATCCAAATTAGGAGAGTTGATAGGGGGCTCTTTTGACAATCGATGATGTATGAAAGCTAACAAATAGTTCATTTGCTTGAAGGTTGAGGTCGATGTTAGAAACCTAATTAGGAGAGGAATACATGTTTAAAGAGTTGCATTAAATAAAAGATGGCTTGCATTTCTATATAAGAAAATTCCCTTATTTTTATTAATGGTGCAACTAGATGGACCACTTTCACAAAAATTGCACTTACGAATTTTTGAAGGAACAAGTGACATAGGAGGTTCAGATGTCGAATGGTAATCACTTAAGAACAAGGTTTTTATTAGGCACAAATAGGGAGAATTAGGTATTCCTAAGGTGCTATTTGGTCGAGAGAATTGTATGGGAGGAAGAAGATCTTAGTCAGCATGACAAGAATAGTCCCAGCATGGAGGGACTTGACAAATCTGCAACCTTACAACACAGGGATAGCCTCGTCTTGGCATTGATAAGTGAAAAGGACATGTTACAATAGATGGGAAGAGTTATCGAGTGGGAAGATAAGGGATTCAAAGTTTTGAATTTTATGGGACATGGCATGGGGAGTGGAACCATAAGGGAGTGCTATGCTCTCGAAATTCTGTCAAAGTTAAATATCCTCAGTTGATTGCTAATGTGCTAGACTATGCCAAGGAATTTATATGCTAGCACATCATTAAACACACATGGGCATATTAGCAAGCTTGCTAATGCACGTTGCCATGGTTGTAGGGGGTAGATCACTTTGATGTCCCAACCACCTTATACAAACTTTAAGGTAACATGATCAATTAAAATTTTTCTGTTATATTAGTTTTTATAGTTGATGAGGGCCTAGACACTAAGAGTAATGGTGGTTAATAACTCTCAAAATTTTCATATAATTTCAATTTAATTTTGCATATTTAAGTAAGAAAAATGTTAATTAAATATAGATTTTATGTGAACTTTCATCAAAATTATATATATATTTTTATAAAATCTCTAATTTTGATATACGTTAATTTTCAAAAATATGAAATATGATGACAATTTATTTTGCTATTAAATGAAATTACACATGCTAAGAGAATTATATAGGCTGAAAATAAATATTAATTAGCTTATTGAATTAACTGACAAATTTGTATAATGCATATATACCCATGTACATGATGTGGGGTGTAAAAGAAACCAATACATATTATTTAAACATGAAATGTTATGATGAAATTAAATAGGTTTGAAATAATTTATGCAAATATATTAGGTATTAAAATAATAATAATAATTATTATTATTATCATCATTATTATTTTTTGAATGGATAGTTATGACCGGCTTACCATTGTTGCCAATACACAAATCCTAATAAGGTGTCAAAGCAAGGTGCTGTGGTGCTCCACAATTTTCCCAAACAAGTAACATGCCCAGTTAGGCAAGCAACCATTTGCAACAATAGCATCTTGCAGTCATGAAAAACCCATTTGCACCTAACCACCTGCAAAAATCAAAATCGGAATCCCTATGAGCAAGCACACCAAGCATCTACCAACAAGCCTTATTAATCTAACTGCCTAAAAATTAAACCAGAAGTAGAAAGCCGACCATTTATCAGCCCATCACCTCCACTTCCATTGAAGATATAGAAATGGATCTAACCCACTATGAATCCATTCCCACCAAATCAAGCACCAGCAATGGCTGTCATATGCACAATCAACGGCTGTTCATCACTACCCCGACCCCCTCCATTGACGGCCAAAACAATTACAGATCTAAAATTGCAACAGATCCTCACAAATCTATCTTTCCCAATCAACCTGCAATCCCTGCAATTAGCGGCCATGGAAATCTCTCCAACAAGGCAGCCATGATTTGACCACAAACTCATTAATTCATCTAGACGACAGTAGCATAAAATCAGTTAATCACCTCCCGTTTTTGGTTTTAAATCCTTGCAACCTAATACAGCAGTATGCCAACCCATTTTCCACCAAAGTGTAGTGCCCAACACCAACAAAATTCCAACTACCCTTTCGCTAACTCTAATTGCACAGAGCAGCATCTATTACAAAACCATAGCAAGCTCTTCACCCCTTTTAACCCAGCAGCTAGCGGGTTCAATTTCAGCCATTTTAAATCCCGTCACAAGCAACCCATCAATAGTTGCCATGAAATCGGTAGTGGTCTTCCATCTCTATCAACCATCATTTTCATCCAGTTGGCAACACCAAATTGCAAGCCAATAGTCTTCTTTTTTCCAACGAGTAGCAGATTTTAGCCACCCACTTCTGCCATTACTTAAAGTGTGGTAGAAATATACTCAAACATCCTTGCAAAATTCAACAACCCACCATCCCCTTCTCAAATTCAATTTGTAACAATTTGGAATTAAAATCAACAGCCATGCCCGATCGATTGGATGACATCCTCATTGCCCTCTTCCATTCCACCCAATAGACAACTATAATGGAATCCTAAATTGTAGTTAATGATTGACTGACAGCACCAGAGCTAATTTTGCAAATCTAATCTACAAGCAAGCAGCTTCTAATCAAAATCAGCAACTTGCAAACTTGTTGATGATGCGACAAACCTATAGTAGAAAGGAGAGGATATCGTTCAAGGAGTTCAAGGCAACAACCTTAGCAAGGCAATGAATAATCCTACATGGGTTGAGAACCTCTTCAACCCCCTCATCAACATTTATAAAATGAAGGTTCCTTCCTTCAAGTGGGCACACCAAATACAAGCAATAAGTGGCCTATGACGGAGATTTGCTCTTCGTTTTGAGTGATATAAAATTTTATTTTATTATTTTGAAGTTTGTTTTTAATGTTTTGAAGTTGTTAATTTTAAATTTATAGTTTTAATTCTTAGATTAGATTTACTACTTTATTTTCTTGTGTATAATTTTTTGATTAAATTTAGTGCATTTTCCTTTATTGCTTTCTTAAATTAAAATTTTATTTCTATAGCCATTTATTTCTTTCTTATATTAGATTTAATTTTAAGTTATTAATTGTGTTTTTTTCCTTATTTCTCTCTTTTCCCTCTGTCACTCTCTTTCTTTTCTCTCCTCTCTTCTCTTTATAATCTTTCCCCTCTGTATATTCTCCCTCTTCTTTCTCTATCTACCTTCTCTGTCCCCTCTCATCTTTCTGCGTCTCTCCTCCTCTCTTCTCTCTCTCTCTCTATCTCTCTCTCTCTCTCTCTCTTCTTTCCCTTTTCTATCTTCATACATGTTAAATCAAAACAATTCAAATTTTATTGCTTCTGTGTAGATTCAACATGGCTCACCATTATTCAACGTTATTTTCTGCATACTATTAATTTATAGTATTTAATTTAATTTAATTAGTGATCATAGTACTTCTAATGATAAGCACTTGGTTTGCATCAGTGTCATAAATGGGACTCTAGTAGGGGTGTCATTAGAGGTGCGACCAAACAGTTAGTGACAGTTGATGTTATTATTCAGTTTTCTCCGCAAATGCATGAGTCATAAATTATAGTATTTAATAAGATTGTTCCCACAGAGAATTCGAGACTTAAGACGTTAATTTTAAATACTTTATATTAAATACTAAATGAATAATAATAACATGGGTTATGAAGGGTAAATATGTCCGTCAATGTAACATTTGGGATTACTAGATGAAGCCTACTGATTCGTTCATGTTAAAGAGCATTTTAAAGGGATGGTAGATCATAAAGAATGGGAGTAAGTGACAAATTGGAAATAAAAAATCCGTTAATTTTTTATGGATAAGTAAATCAAATAATCTAGAAGGCGAGGCCATTACTAAAAAGAGGTATTTAAGGATGTTGGGGTTATATCTTGTATTTTGTGTATAGTTTGTGTAAGTATCCACAGAGAGTTCTATTAATAAGAACATTAGTTAGAGATTCAATGGAACTACAAGAAGTGTCTCATTGGGGCGTTAGAGAGGAGTTATTAGAGTTCTTATTTGGGAATGTGTGTGAGACATCTAGAAAATGAGTATGAGTTATTCTTGTATGTATTTTGATAACTTGTTTATCATCTCCCATGGTTTTTATTTTTTTAGTTTTAAATATTTTCTATGTAAATCGTGATGTTTTGTGCATATGACCTTGTTATTGTTTACTGATCCTATTTTATTATGTGTTTCCCTTGTGATCCTTATTAGCCCCAATCATGTTTCCTAACAACTGCTATCAGAGTCATAGTGATAGACCTCTAATTCGAAATGAAAATTAATGGTCGGATGGATGGTCTTCTTTGTAAGCAAGATCATGGTTGTGATTTGAGGACATAAGATTTTGTGGTGGTGTTAGACAATTATGATATAGTAGATGCAGATCTGGATAGTTGTCTTCTTAGTCTTGCATAATGGGGGTGAAATTTGGCTATGGGTGGTGGTGGTTCTACAACGAATGAAGAATGATAGTGATTCAGTTGTTGGACAAAGGAAACAAGATCAACATGGATGGTTGTGATGTGTGATGGGTGGTTGCAGTGTGCCGGCAACAAACAGAGGCAGTTTGATGGGAGTGATGTGCTAGTGGATGATCGCCAGTGGTGGACGACTATCAATGGTGGCGGTGGTGACACTGTGAGCGATGCTACAAATGGAGTTCATGCAGTTGTGAATGACATAGAGCTTGAGGCGGCTAGGCTTTTTGGTGGTCTTTTTTTGTTTTGGAAAGAAGAAAGAAGTACTTGGAATTGTTCATGCTTTAGAAGGAACCATGTTTGGTGCATTAAGATGCATGGCTTCTGTTCATGCATGACACATGATTGCACTTATGATGCACAGGTGGAGCATGAAGCCATGCACATGTGGCAATTTTGTGTGATCTCAAAGTTAGATTTTCATGATTTAAGTATGGGTTTTTATGTTTTTAGGTGTTCTAAATGTAATGGTGAAGTTAGTTTTGCCATATTTTTCTTTGATTATGTAGAACTAATGAGATGTGCAAATTAATAGACATGTGATGATAAGAGAGATTCTAATGTGGAGATCCACATGAGGCAAGATGTTGTGCTTCTTGAGGGCGGTGTAGATCAAAATAATGTTACATCGTTGGATGTGATAAAATTAGATCACGTTGGTCAAAGATTGATTAGGAGGAATCAAATTCAAACTAGTTCGAAGCAATAATTCATGAGCAGATCTGATGTTTGATCACATGGTTGATGATATATAGAGGTGGTTCAGATCAAGGTGGAGCGAGTAAACTTCACAAAGTTACGAACGTTCTGCATTATTTTGGTAGTCCATGGTTATGCTGATGCTAAGGATGCATGGAGAACATGTCAAGATAGACTCAGTTTTCCAAAGTTCAACATTAGACGGTGGCTATGAGATCCTAAAAATGCATTGGCATTGGATTATGGAGAGCTTGGGGAGTCCTATGAATGCAATAGTGTTAGGAAATAGAGTACAGTTCATGTTGTTTGTAGTTAATGTGTATGAGATACATGATCAAGTGTAAGGTTGATGCCCTAATGCAGGTTGGAGTGCATATAGACTCATGTAGTGTGTACATGGTATACAACAGTGAGTTTGTTGCTAGAAACTCATGATCACTAATCTCAATTTATACTAACTCACATTAACTAATTATAGTATAGAATAATGATGAGACGACTCAAATCCATAGAGAAGCAATGAAAGTTTGAATTATTTAGAAAAGAAAATTTTATTAAGCTAAATATTCAAACAAAATTACAACTAAAAATTAAAGTGTAGCAAAAATAATATAAGTAAACTAAAAGCAAAGAAAATAAAAATCTAAAATTAATTAAAGCAAAAGAACTCCTCAAAAAAATTAAAGCAAAAGAAGATAAATCTGGATGACTTGAATGAAGAAGATCTCCTCTCCCATAGTTTTTCTAGACTCATTGCAGAGCTTGAAGACTGGTATGAAAAATTGGATCCAAAAGCTTTGCTTGTGGCCCCTTTTATAGAGTTGCAACTATGAGGAGCAAGGAAGAATTGCTTATGAATTGGGTGTGCAAATTTGGCTTTGTATATGGACTGCGTAATTTGAATGCCCAGGATGTGTTGTCTGCATAGGTGAACGCACTAGATGCAATGTGAAGATGCAAAGTGTCCATCTTGTATTTCATCAAATCTTGCTTACCTTGTCTACCACTGCTTATTTGAAGTCGGTTACACATTGAGATATAAGACGGATGACCTAAAATTATGTTGAAATCATAACATCCATTCCACTTTTGTGAGGCGATGTGAATTTGCTTTAGGAAATATCTACATCCATACTTGGATTTGGGCCAACCAAAATTTAATTTACTTTGAGCCGCTTAATTCATAATTGGAAGATGATGAGTTCGGGCACTCCAGGTCTCACTTGGATTAATCCGAGTGATTGCTCTTGAATGAAATTGTCGTTGCTCGATGAGGCCTTCCCAAAATTCATGGCCTTGTCAGGGTTTTTGTTGAAATTGAATCTTGCATGGTTGACGGTCTTGACTTTCTACCATAAATTGCTCTAACTTTTTGAGATGGGCAACTGAATTTTCCACTAGATTAGAGATGAAAACATGGTGGATGGTGGTTGGATTTTGTTGTTGAATCTCGATAGAAAACCATGAGCGTTAAAATTATGGGACTCTCTAACCCTTCGTCGCCCGCCATAACAAGTTTGAATCTCAGATGATCAACCTGTTATTGATTTGGCAAAGCCATGGATTCTTTACGGTCTCTACACTAAGAATTTATGTGGACTTATATAGTAAAATGAGAGATATAAATGATGTTGAAAAGATGGGTTGGATAAGCTATTTGGTGAAGAATTGGGATATAAAACATGGAATTAATTTATAATAATATTATTATTTTTGTTGACAACCTATAATAATTTTTCAAATCACTTAAGTGAAACATTTTAAATACAAAATCTTTATGATATGCAATTTTGTAATTCAAAAGGGTGTGAAATATGTGTAAAAATATGTGACTATCAGTACATGAAAGTGGAGTGATCTATCAAGTAGAGATATTTGGCATTATGCTATTTTGAACATGATTAACTAATGAACTAATTAATGATTTGGCTTAATTTGTGCATAATACAATCCAAGGTGAATATTGTTTGGATTGTGTCTTATATTGTATGTATAGTTTACATAAGTACCTGTAGAGAGTTCTATTTATAGGAGCACTAGTTACGAATTTAGCGGGTACCGTGAAAGATGTCCCGTTGGGGTGTGAGAGAGGGGTTATAAGGGTATTTTTATTTTATGATACGTGTAAGACATTTAGAAAATGAGTGAGAGTCATTCTTATATGTGTTTTTGTAACTTATTTATCATAGTGGATTGTTATCTTTATCTCGTAGTTTTTCCCTTCTTGGTTTGCTCTTTTATTGTGTATACCTTTGCTATGATTCGTATCAACTCGAATCATGTTTCTTAACAAAGGAAAATTCAGTTAGATCATTCATTGTCTCAACAATAGTTTAATGTAAAGAAGCGGAAATTGAGGCAATAGCCATAAAGGATGGCTATCCATTCAAAGAGTGCCGATCATTTGAATGGGGGAAGATGATATTATTTATCAGGGAAAAGAGATAGGAAGGAAAATACCCAGTCAAATATGCTTATAGGATGTTGAAATTTGATAAGGTTACATTTATACCCACGAACTTTATTTTTTAGTGTAGGGGTAGTAACTAAAATGTAGTTCAATTACTATGGAAAATGCTTTTCCCATTAAAGGTCATTATTTTTTGCTAGCGTTTATTTTTAGATATTATCCCAAAAAGGTGAAATTTAGCCAAGCATGGCCTCAAAATTAGCCAAGAGTGTGGTCTGTGTCGAAAAGCTAATGAAGACACTCTACATTTTTTGGAATTGCGATTTGACAGTTGCAACAATCAATAAGATTCAACAGCCTATAAGCCATGTTAGGAATGCACAAGGAATTCAAGACATCTTCAAGTGGATAGTTGAACAAGGTAAATAGGAAAGACTGAATCTCTTTATTCTATTATACTAGAGAACTTGGTATCTGAGGAACAAGTGGTATTATAAATGACAAATGGTCTAGTTTGAAGGGATGATTTAGTAACTCAAGGCATTTAGATGTAAGCAAGAAGAGGAGTAGGTGCCGAAACATTCCAGCGTCCTGGATAAGGAGATTGCAGTGCAACATTGATGGGTAGAAAAGATGGGGGAGGTGGTAGTATGCTTTGGGGTTGTGGTAGGACGAGAAGACATCTGTTTGTTAATGGCAAGATCATGGGCATTGGCAGGGGCTATAAACCCTTTGCTAATGGAGGCTAATGTGATGTTGGCGTTTGTAAAATGGTTGTGTGATAAGCTGCGAAATGTTATCATTGAATTCCAATTGAAGTTTGATTTAGCTGTGCTTATCCAGTTTCTAACTAATACATAGCTAAGAATGAATATGGTGGACATAATAAATGAGATGAAGACCATTGCTAATGATCTGGGTGCAGTATTTATAAGACGTGTTGCAAGAGGGGAACAAAGTTTCACACGTCTTGGTAAGTTTTGTGTTCGAGTTCTACGCCCACGAGGACTTCTCATAGATAAATACTATCGAAAGCGATTAGCTCCCACTTAAACTGAGGAAGTTATCTTCAGGATAATTGCTGGAGAAGAATATATGATAAAAAGGATTATTTAGGACTCTCCATTCCTATTATATAAGAGTAACCCAGGATCTTCTTTGGGACACATGAAATCTTACTACACCCATTCCCAAATACTATAGGCATTTAAGTCGTGAAAACGTGGTTAGTTTTCATTTTGTGATTGAGAAAGCTTGATGGCATAAAGAGGCGCAGTATCAATGCCACTTCTATACTCATATCGGTGTAACCTCCCAAGAGGTAGGCTGCCCTACGATCTATTGGATTGATTTATTCTTATTTTTTCTACATTAGTAGCAAAGCCATTAGAGTGCAACTTGGCTTTCATTATTGACATGGCATAATATTTATTTATGTAATGTGCTATCTAATTTCACATTAGAATTATCTGGTAGGCTCATATTTGTATTAATTATATTAGTACATTTTTGTTATTCATGCTGGTAATTCTATATAATAAGTGCAGTGTATATATTTTAAATGTTGCGAATTTTGAATGAGTAGTGTTTGAATGGCATAACATATTTTTGAACGGATGTATGCATGTTTAGGCTATCATCTTAATATGTATCTGATTACCTAAATATATTCATGTCATATCTTGTTTTGATTGTTAACCTTGCCAGTAAGAGTTCTATCTTACTGCCGGTCCCAAGCCCGGGGAAAAAGCGAGGGTTGGCATGTCAGGCTGGCAGCCGGTGCCATTAAAAATCACCGCCACATCTCTTTATGGATTCTGAAAATATATTAAAAAATTTTAATGCTAGGGCATCCCCTGTAAGCGACGCGCTGCAGCGGAGCCCGACTGTAGTGAGAAATGAGCAAGGGTTGCTAGGGCGTTTCCCCAGAAGCGACGCGCTACATCGGAGCCCGGATGTAGTGAGAAATGGGCAAGGGTTGCTAGGGAGTCCCCCCGGAAGCGACGCGCCACAACAACGTCCGGTTGTGACGAAAAGTCAACAAAGGTTCTCATGCCTTTATGGACGTGGTTTAGGGAAGAAGGTGGTATCAAAACGTAAGGTCCGTTTTGCTTCGTGGAAAGTTGGGACTCTTTCAGGGAAAAGTATGGAAGTAGTAGATGTTATGAGAAGGAGAAAAATTAATATAGCATGCCTTCAAGAGACTAGGTGGAAAGGAGAGAAGGCTAAAGAGATTAATGGATTCAAATTATGGTATATAGGAAAGGATGATAATAGAAATGGTGTAGGGATAATAGTAGATAACAATTTCATAAATAAAGTTGTAGATGTCAATAGAGTAAATGATAGAATTATTCAAATAAAACTTGTATTAGGTGCAGAGGTTTTAAATGTGATTAGTGCTTATGCACCACAAGTAGGATTAGATGATAGAATCAAGAAACAATTTTGGGATGAATTAGATAGTATTATGCAAAGAACATCTAACCAAGAAAAAGTTGTGATAGGTGGAGATTTAAATGGACATGTAGGAAAAGAGAAGGTAGGATATGAGAGAAGTCATGGAGGCTTCGGCTTTGGAATAAGGAACGAAATGGGGAATGCCATTTTGGACTTTGCTATAGCATATGATTTGGTTATAGCAAATACCTTATTTCAAAAACGAGATGAACACTTAATAACTTTTAAGAGTGGGACCAATTCTAGCCAAATAGATTTCTTTCTTATAAGAAAATTGGATAGATCCCTTTGTATAAATTGTAAAGTTATCCCAGGTGAGAGCTTAGCTATGCAACATAGATTATTAGTGATGGATATATATACACAAAAAGAGTCAACAAAAATTAAAGGCAATGTAATTCTAAAAATTAAATAGTGGAATTTAAAAGGAAACAACATAGAACTTTTTAGAAAAAGAATGATAGAAGAAGTAAAATGGGACACACAAGAAGATGGACTAGAATCGATGTGGGATAAAATGACAACTAACATAAAAGAAGTAGGACAAAGTATTATAGGTGTATATAAAAATCGTAGATTCTCACATAGAGAAACTTGGTGGTGGAATGAAGATGTTCAAAAAGCTATAAATGATAAACAAGAAAAGTTTAAAACATGGCAGGGAAATAAAAATGATACAAACTTACAACAATACAAACTATCAAAAAAAGCTACTAAAAATATTATTAGTGATGCTAAATACAAAGCTTATGAGAACCTATATAACAGATTAGGAACTAGACAAGGTGAAAAAGATATTTTTAAGTTGGCTAAATTAAGAGAAAATAAGGGCAAAAATTTAACACATATTAGATGTATTAAAAGTGAGGACCAAAGAGTTCTCATCAAAGATGATAATATTAAGGAAAGATGGAAAACTTATTTTTATAGTTTACTAAATGATACCCCACACGAACAATTAACATTAGATGTTAGTCTAAATAGGGAAGAAAATAGGAATATCAGTTATTTCACAAAAATTCGAATATCTGAAGTAAAGGAAGCTTTAAGGAAAATAAAAATAGGAAAAGCTTTAGGCCCAGATAATATACCAATTGAGGCATGGAAGTGCATGGGAGATGTAGGTGCAACATGGTTAACAAATTTTTTTAATAAGATTATAAAAACGAAGTTAATGCCAAGTGAATGGAGGAAAAGCATTATAGTTCCAATTTATAAAAATAAGGGAGATATTCAAAATTGTGCAAATTATCGTGGAATAAAATTAATGAGTCATACTATGAAATTATGAGAAAGAGTAATTGAACATAGACTAAGACGGGAAACTAATATATCTGAAAATCAATTTGGTTTTATGCCAGGAAGATCAACTATTGAAGCTATTTTCTTACTTAGATAACTATTTGAAAAGTATAGGGAGAAGAAAAAGAACTTATACATGATTTTTATTGATTTAGAAAAAGCTTATGATCGAGTACCAAGGAAGTTAATATGGCAAGTGATGAGAAAAAAAGGAATTAATGACAGATACATTGATATTATTAAAGATATGTATGAGGGGGCTGTTACAAATGTGAGAACCATTAGTGGAGATACTAATGTCTTCCCAATTAAAATAGGTTTACATCAAGGCTCAACCTTGAGTCCTTACCTTTTTACCTTAGTAATAGATGAAATTACTAGACATCTCCAAGAAGAAGTACCTTGGTGTATGTTATTTGCAGATGACATTGTTCTAATAGATGAAACTAAAGAAGGACTAAATTTAAAATTGAATAGGTGGGTAGATGCTTTAGAATCTAATGATTTTAGAATTAGTAGCACAAAAACTGAATATATGAAATGCAATTTTAATAATAGTGAGAACCCGGATGAGGAACCAATTAAGATTTTAGATCAAGCAGTAACAAGAATTAATCACTTTCGGTACTTAGGATCAATAGTTCAAGAGAACGGGGAAATCGAGAAAGATATAATACATAGAATTCAAGCAGGATGGAAGAAATGGAGAAGTGCGTCAGGAATTTTATGTGACCGTCGAGTCCCAGTCAAATTAAAAGGAAAATTTTATAAGACTGCGATTAGACCTGCTATGCTTTATGGGGCAGAATGTTGGGCAGTTAAAGAGCAACATATACAAAAAATGAGCGTAGCAGAAATGAGAATGTTAAGGTGGATGAGTGGTAAAACAAGAAAAGATAAAATTAGGAATGAAATAATTCGAGAAAACTTAAAAGTGAGACCAATTTATGATAAAATGAGAGAAAATAGATTAAGATGGTTTGGTCATGTAAAAAGGAGGCCTGAAGTCGCACCGGTTAGGAAAACAGAGTTTATCCAAGTAGAAGGTGGTAGGAGAATGAGAGGAAGACCCAAAAAAACATGGATGGAAGTAATTAAACAAGATTTAAAAAAATTACAAATTACTGAAAATTTAGTCTTAAATCGCCAAGAATGGTGTAACAGAATCCATGCAGCCGACCCCACATAGGTGGAAAATGGCTTATGATGATGATGATGATGATGATCTTGTTTTGATTGTTGGAAATTTTCAAACATAAGGAACGGATTGCAATTCAAATTAGTGAACTAAAATGATAGCACATTACATAAATAAAACATAAGGAACAAATTTTTCCCCACCCATTTAAGAGAACAATCTAGACGTAGCCTTGTTAATTTTTTTTCTACTTATGAAACTGGCATTCGTATAAGATTATATTACGTGCAATTATTCTAGTGAAATCTCTACATGACATCAATGTTGCTAAGAATTAAATGAGACGCATCTGTCCTCGTAAATAGTTTTTCCCCTTCTAGCAAGTTAATCAGGTAAATAATTACGTATGATTATCATTAAGATATTAATTTAGTTGTATGATATTATTATGCAAATAATCATCTTTATATCTTAATTGCATAATTATGAAATTTTTGGGATGGACTGGATATTTAATATAATGAAAATCAGATTCAAAATTAATTAAAATGATATGAGATGTACCATAGATGCATCTGAAGCAGATGTACCAAACTAATCTTAAAAATTTGCAAAGTAGTTCCTAGACAAAATTTTTTGCAAAAGGCCCCCAGGATGTAATTATATTGCAAAGAAAAATGGACAGAAAATGCCCCTAGAACAAAGATTTCCACCACTCCTGAACTTGGGCACAGAAAGAGTCAACCATTCAGAGGTGGACTGGTGCTTATGTGGCATAATGTGGGCCATCCATTTTAATCTTGATGGATCTTATCTGTTTTAAGTTCGATTTTGATGATTCAATAGTCAATTCCTACTAATTTGAACATTCTAAACACAATAGTAGGGTTAGATTTCCAATTTAAGATTCAATTTTTTAATTTTGATGGATCTTAACCGTTTTAAGTCCAATTTTGATAATCAAATAGTCAATTCCTACTAATTTGAACATTCTAAACATAATGGTATGGTTAGATTTCCAATTTAAGATTCGATTTTTAAAATTTGATGGATCTCAACTGTTTTAAGTTCACTTTTGATGATTCAATAGTTAATTACTACTAATTTAGACATTTTGGACACAATGGTATGGTTATAGTTAAATTCATGTATGTGCTATGTTAAATGCCTTGCTAATTTATGCACATATCTTAAACTTAATGATTATTTCATTATATGAGATAAATAGGAAAATGGATGATGGTAGCTCTTTAACTAACAAATTTGAGGTTGAGCTTAAAGGCATTCAAGCACTCCCAATTAAAGACTACATGGAATACAAGATGAATCTCAAACATACCCTCTGTGGACACTCACGGGTTGTGAAAAAGTTCATAAAACGATTTTATCTAAGGGGCATAAAACCGTCCGTAAAACAAAAGCTTTATGGCTTCATTAACTCCTTACCAAAGACAATGAAAACATAAAAGATAATCCTTAGAAGAAGAAATGAATCATTTAAAATCACTTTTGATGCCTTTTATGCATTAGAAAAAATTAAAAAGGACGGGATCACTTTAGGGATTAAAAGAATAACTATTTTTTCTACCTGTTCTAATTTACGCAATATAAAATTTGCAAGGCTTGGCATAGGAAGGAATTTTTTTGATTAGAAAGGATTACAAATACAGTTAGCATGGACAAATCCACAGCTTGAAGCGATGTCGCTGAATTGCGAGTGAGAGCAATTAGAAGCCATTTTACAAGAGGAAATTAGGGATATTATGCTTTTTTGTGTGTAAAAAAGAAAAGGGGGTTTATTTAATTTTTTATTTAGACTTTTAATGGACCTTTTTTCAGTATTCACTTATGAAGTAAATTAAATTTCTATGACATGACCAGCGGTTGGTGTCTAGGCTAAAGGTTACTGCGGTACTAAGTGGGCTCATGGTTATTTAATTAGGACCTTGCAAAAGCAAGAGAAGCCTCCCACGACCTAACTCTTGCCTACTGACCAAAGAAAACATGCATAGAATATAATAACACTGGGGTGAATAGATAAAACTTTCATTTTATAAATCATTTTAAAATAGAGAATTTCTTTTGAGTGGGAGTTCCTAAGTTTGTAGGATTCAAAGGAATTCTCAATTAAAACTAAATTTTGGCACAGTGGAATTGAATTAATGATAGCCCAACACTTATGAAACAAATGATGATTGAGAACATAGTGAAGTTTTGAATTTATTTCACATGTTGTTTTACCATTAACTCAGTTAATCTTTTGTAACAAATAATATCCATGCTAATAATTAATTGTGTGCTAATATTCCTTGTAGCCAACTAATTGCTAATGGGATAAAAAACGATTGTCACTGACTTGAACAAAGGAAAAAAACTTAATGGTAACAATTATAATATTTGACATCGTAAGGTCCAATATCTCCTGGAAGATCAGGAGGAGCCGGAAGTGTTAACCAACTTCATGGGTGAACCCGATCTTGGAAACACCGCTCAACATTGAAGAGACCATGAGGCTTACTAGTCTTATAAGAGGAAGAATAGTATCGCTCACATCACATTGCTCAGTAGTATGTAGGACAACCTAATATGCAAATTTGAATAGTACATCATGGCTCAGGATATATGGATTGACCTGAAAGAAAATTTTGGAGGCACCTCTACTACGAAAGTGAGGAGACTTACCATCAAATTTAATACTTACAAGAAATGCCATAACCACACTCTGAGGCAGCATCTTTGAGAAATGTCAAACATGATTTGAGAACTTAAGTCGGCAAGGCATGTTCTCACAGATGAGCAGTAGGTACAGGTTGTGATTAGGTCCCTCTTTGATAATTGGGAACATATAAAGGTTAACATGACACAATGACATCATCAAGGGCCTTTGATGATATTGTGTGTCACTTAGAACTAAAGGATAAGAACCTAGAGGCTGTAAAATCCTCCTCTGGATTAACAGGTATTACAAAAACCAATCTATAATTTGAGGTTTTGCAAAAAGGTATCTACTTTGAAGAAATTATAGAGAAACCCAAATCTTATTGGAAAATTTACAAGAGATATCTCTAAAAAGAATATTATAGAATACCCTCCTACTATGTTGAGAAATTTCATAAGAAAAAATATAGAAAAATTGTAAAAAGCCCCTCAAGAATGAAATATTTTGCAAAAATGTCTTATATTGGCTAGAACTTCACAAAATAGTTTCTGAAAAATATTATGTAAAAACGCATTATCTGAGCACTAAAAAATATTGGTGGTAGGTTACGCTGGCAACACAAGGTGGCCAGTGAGCTGTTAAAAGTGTTTTTGATATAACTTTTAATATCGATATCCGATTTTGATGATCCAACTGTCGATTTCTATATTTTTAGACACTCTAAATTCATTGGATGAATTAAATTATCTATAAAAAGTTGTGATTGGTGGAGATTTAGTTTGATTATGGCCCATTAATATGATAATAGAAATTTTTAAGCATTGAGATTAACATTTAACACTTGTTTTGATTGAGAGAAACTGTCAAATTTGATATAAGTGAAATTTTACTAAATTCAAAGGATTGTCTTTGTTAGCTGATAATCTAAGCATGGTGAAATGAAAGAGTATAATTGACATCATTGATATCATTTAAGGGTAAATATTTGAATTGAAATGGTTAACGTTGACGATAGTGATGTGATCATGATTATCATGTTCAAATCCACATGATATATTTATATGATTATGAATTTTGAGTGAAATGAAATATTGTCAAATTTCTTAAATTTTGAATAATTGGACTTATGGAAATTATTACTAGGAAAAATTAATATTGGATGGTGGATATAAATATTAGAATAAATGACTAATTTTGAAATAATATTATTATTTCAATGACTGAGTAAAATTAAAGATATATCGGATCTGAGTGGATTGGAATGAAGAACAAGGTAAGCAAAGCTTTGCTTTGAATTGATTTAATTTTTTTGTGCATTTTTCGGGCATGTATTTTTGGATACTGATGATTTTTATTTTTTTATTGAATTGGTTAAATTTGATTGAAGACTTGATTTATTATAATGCAGAATTTGGAACTTGATTAACAAACTGAGCATCCTAGCATTATATTTCGACATATGCATGTGTGCAATGAATGCTAGCATTATCATATGTCATGGCTGAAGATTTTGATTGCAAGTGTAGTTTGTGATCACTAATGATGATCGATGACATATCACTGATTGGGGATGGGGGTACGATTTAGCATTTGATGGCTGTGGGCAAGGACAAACTATTTGGCGATTGTGATATTGTAATTGGAGCCATGAATATGTCTGGCTATTCATTATAATATTGTACTTGGAGCTGCTCATGTGTCCGACTATTCATTATGATATTACAATTGGAGTCATAAATGTGTCTGACTATTTATTATGATGTGACAATTGCAATTGTGATCATGTCCGACTATTGTGATGTGATATTTGGAGCCGTGAATGTGTTCGACTATTTGTTTTGATATTTGGAGTCGTAGTTGTGTTCGGCTATTGTGATGTGATATTTGGAGTCGGGAATGTGTCCAGCTATTTGTTGGTATTTATTGTGAGACAAGTATGTAGAGACTAGTTTTTGGACACGGGTGTCCGAGCTAAGCCATGAGCGTAAGTTTGTGGCGATGCCATGGATGTGTGGAGATCATGGTAGTATATCAGATACACCTCCTTGTCATTTGGCTTGGTATGGTGTTTCTTGCATTTGATTATCTTGTGCTTTGCACTGATGTTAGACGGGGGCAAGATATCGAACCACCCTATTGGATATAACCTATGTGTGGGGAAGATCATGTGTATGATACACTATTGGAATGCTTCATCATGAGCATGCATATGATACTGATTTGAATATGATTAATGATTTATTAAAAAATATGCATATCGTTTAACACATTTTTTGGTTCAACTTACTGAGTTTTCCCGGACTCACCCTATTTTATCATAGTTTAGATAGCAGGTATGCGGGTGGAGACCAACAAAGGGTTGATATACCAGGTCAGGTTATGATCTGATAAATCTAGATCTAGAATTATTTATCTTGATTTTTTATGTATTGGAGGACATGATGTATATAATTTATGGATTCGAGCATTTGGGAACAGATCGGTTTGGATTTGATGTAACATCTGGTTTAAAGAATTAATGAAATATTTAATATTATATCATGTTTTATGTTATTGCACATGTGTATTCTCCACATTATCATCAATCCTGTAGTTATTAGTCGCAACTATTAACTTTGTCGGAAAGGTGCTACAGATGGTGCAGTCAAATCCTTCAATATCTTATTAGGGAGACGTATTGACGACAGCCGCACTCGTAGTTAACCTTGTGCCCTCTAAGTCAGTCACTTCCACTCCTTATGAACTATGAACAAGTTAAAAGCCTGATTTAAGCAACTTGCGATCATGGGGGTTGACAACTTTTATCCATAATTTCTCTCATAAGTATAGAAAGTTAGGCCTGAAATGAAAGAAATATATCTTTATTAGATACTTTTAATACTCCAAAGGGTATGTGTTCATAGGCAAGCATGAGAGTAGAAGTACAACTAAGATTAAATTACGAGATGTCATATTCTTAGGGAATGATTTTCCAAGTTGGGGTGAGATTAACAAGGATGCTTCTCTCTATGAGATGAAAGATCCTGAAGAAAGTGATGCTCCAAGTCTAACAGTTAAAGAAACTGAAGTTAAAAATCAACATCTTGAGTCTAGTGAAAGCAATGAGCCTGAAGAATAACATCTTCGGAGGAGCACTCCTAAAATATCCCACGTTGTGGTTTTGTGATTGAGGAAGAAACTTTTATTATTGTGTCTCAAGATGATGATGATGATGAACCCAAAGAAATCTCCTTGATGGTTACTTCTTAAGAAGATGAAGAACCTAGATCAGCTCATGAAGCTTTCTCAGACCTGACTAAGGAAAGATGAAAATAGGCAATGGAAGAAGAGTCAAAAGCTATGAGGACTAATTAGGTCTGGGAGTTGATTGATCTTCCATTTGGACATAAGAAATTGGGAATAAATAGGTTCTCAAGATTAAACGCAAAGCAAATGGATTGATCGAAAGACACAAGACTCGCTTAATGGCTAAAGGATATACCCAACAAGAGGGTATAGATTACAAAGAAACTTTCTCTCCAGTTATAAGGTTTACTTCAATTTGTCTGATTCTAGCGATAGTTGTAAGTTTAGATTTAGAACTTCACACAATGGACATTAAAATAACTTTTCTTAATGGAGAATTGGATGAAGATATCTACATAGAACAACCTCTAGGTTTCATAAAGAAAAACCAAAAGCGCAAAGTTTGAAAGCTCTAGCGATCGATCTATGGCCTCAAACAATCATCCACATAGTGATACCTAAGACTCTATCTAACCATAATATATTATGGGTTTACAATGATCAATGAAGACCATTGTGTCTATATAAAATGACCCAAGGTTGATTCTGTAATCTTATTCCTTTATGTTGATGATATCCTGCTTATAGGAAGTGATCTTGTATTTCTTATTGCCATTAAAGAATGACTGTCCTCTAATTTTGACTTGAAGACATGGGTGAAGCATATTACATACTTGGAGTTAAATGAAAAGAGATCATTCAAGAAAACGTTTTAGTCTTTCTCAAGAAACATACATTAACAAAGTTCTTGAACGATTCAACATGTAGAGATGCAAACCCATAGACAACCCCATTACAAGGGGTGAGTCGTTAAGCCTTGAAATGTGTCCTAAGGCTCTAGTTCAAAAGAGAGAAATAAAAAATGTTCCTTTTGCCAGTGTAGTTGAGAACTTCATGTACGCTATGATGTATACTCACCCTTACATTTGTTATATCGTTGGTCTCATAAGTTGGTACAGTCAAGTCCTGGGGTAGCACATTAGCTAGTTGTCAAGAGGATTTTCATATATCTTAGAGGCACTGCAGACTACTTGATTTTCTATCAAGGACGTGATTTGTGCTTAATGAGATACTCGAATGCTAATTGGGGCAGAGACTTGGATGAGCCAAAATCAATATCAAGTTATGCTTTTTTGCTAAATAATGGCACCATTTTTTGTAGCAGCAAGAAACAAACTTGTGTAGCTTTATCAATTATGGAGGCTAAATTTGTAGCATGTTGAGCAGCAGTGCAAGATGCGGTTTGGCTGAAAAGGTTTGCATCATTTGGGAGTTATGGAGAATGTAGCTAGACTTGTAACCATACACCATGACAGTGAGGCAGCTATTACATATACGAAAGATCATAAATATCATTGCAAAATCAATACATTTATGTCAAATATAATTTTGTAAGAGACATCATAACACAAAAGCAAGTGATTCCAATGTATATATCAACACACCAAATACCTGCTAACCAGCTCATAAAACCAATACCTAGAGATGTATTTTTATCACTTGTAAAATCTTTGGGATTACGCAAATTATGATGTATATGTTGAAAATTGAAATACCTATAATTCTTTTTAAGCAATTAATATGCATTTGTCATTTATGAAAATGCTAGCATAGATAGACGATTGAATATAAAGTGATCAATCAAAAGTAAGTCAACAAGGTCAGAGATTGACCCTTTTTCATGGGCAGCCACCTCTAATGTTAAAAGAACATATAGAGATGAAACAACTAAGTTAAATAAATGCTTTATGTGAGCATAAAACTTAAGACATTAGTTGCACTGATGAAGGAATCAAGATGAGGTCATTAAATCTTGACCCCAGTGGGAGTCTTACATCTCATTAGACCTTGTCAAAGGCAAGCGTGAGACCTCAATTGGCGCCCAAAGATGGCAAACACTTTGAGGACTCAGGTTAAGCTCAAGTTAAGTACTTAAGAGTGATTGAACCAGGGCCTATATGGTGTCGAAGAGTTAATGACATACGCTCATTAATGGTTAGGAGTCCTTTCATCATAGTCTGTGTTTCATACCATGTGTGCTTAATGACCTATAAGAGAAGTGGGTAGAGTTTCTTTTTTGGATAATTCCTCTCTCTGCACTGTAAGAGCCCTTGAAACAACAAGTGTTTTATTTTTATACCCTTCGTAACTTTTGACTATATTTTAAGGTCTTAGTCTAATGTTATTACTTTAGCTAAAGTTGCCTACAAGTCATAAGTAATGCTGCTTTACGAAACATGTCCGAAAAAGTAGTTAGTCTATGATCAAGAGATATATGTGCGAAGGGAAGACCATTGATTTTACATTACCTGCTTGTATTCATTGGTCAACTAGTTATGTCCATTTATGTAACTGGGCTACATGCTCAGACATAATTGTGATTATAATGTGATAGAGGAAAAAGTCAAGTATAGCCTTCATGAGGGATTAAGTATACTTGGAATGATGTAACAAAATATATGAGGCACAACAGGATATTATTTTATTATAGGTTAGCTACTACGTATCCTTAATAGATGCATAAGATTAAGCTCCCAAAATTACATGTTATACTCACTACTCACACAACCTATTTGCCTGTATGAACAATTATAGAGTGGAGAATGGTGGAGCAGCTCATCATGTGCGAGTGAAAGATATTAGAGTTCTACACCCATGAGGGCTTCTCACGAATAAATCTTATTTGAAGGAATTAGCTCCCACTTAAACATGAATAGTTATCTTCATGGAGGAGTTATCCTTTAGGATAACTATTGGAGAAGAATTTATAGTAAAAGGATTACCTAGGACTCTCCACTCCTCTTATTATATAAGAGGAACCCCGGATTCCCTTTAGGACACATGAAATACTACTATTCCCGTTTTCAAATACAATAGGCACTTAGGTTGTAAAAATGTGGTTGGTTTCTGTTATGTGATTCCAATCTGACCAGATAAGAAAGCTACGTGGTGTAAAGCTGGAGGCGCAATATTGATCCTGCTTCTACAGCCATACTGGTGTAATCTCCTAAGAGGTAGACCATCCTATGATTTATTGGATTGATTTAATCCTATTTTTTTACGTTTTGATTCCTTTAGTCTTAGTCATTATTATGAATAGTGGGGAGATCTCCTCGATTGTATTCGACCCTAAGTTGTTGAAGATTTCATGTCTATTCAAACTTTTGAATGAATATGATTTGCCTCATCATTATTTATCGGTTTCAATTTTAGAATAATGGATATGATGGGGTAGAATCCCTTTACCAAATAAAACACTCTCAAACGAAGAGCATTGTAAATGAGATTTGACATTATTATCAAAATTAATATGTTAAAACAGTACATACTTAAAATATATTATAACTTTGATCATGAAACAATTTAAAAATTAATCATGTCAAAAGTTAAAAATAATTTTGGTTCGATTACATTAAATTCAATAAACAAAACTAAAAGAAAATTTTAATTTACAAATTTTGTGAAAGTGAATAAATCGGCATAAGTTCAACCCTTTTAAAAATATAATTACTATTATATATAATTTTGAATTCATTTTTGATGAATAATACTTTACACAATTAAAAGATAAGAGGAAATTAATGAATTAGTTACTTAAGATCATAAAAATAACTATCGTGGAATAAATATTTTCAATGCCTAATGCACCTGTCAATTAAAAATACATATGAAGAGTATATATTAAAGATATAAGAATGCATATACGTGATTGTATAAGAAAATGTGTTAAACATGCATGAAATAACCTTGATACTAAGTTCAGGTCTTGTCCTAATTGGATTTACATGAACTCCAATCTAACTCTATTTTATCTCTTGGGCTAGATTTGACGATTTTGGGACATCTCAATCCAAGCTACGGTGGTTTCTTTTAAGGTTAATCTAATTGTATTTAACATGTATATTAATTTTTACCAATTTTGGAGATTTTTAGATATTTATTTCGAATTTTTAAAAATCAGTGGCATTTTAGCAAATTATTAAAATGCCACTGATTTTTAAAAATTCGAAATAAATATCTAAAAATCTCCTAAATTGGTAAAAATTGATATTGATTTTAAAAATCAGAAATAAATATCTAAAAATTTTAAAAAATGGTAAAAAATTGATATACATGTTAAATATAATTAGATTAACATTTCTGTAAAAAAAAATTGAAAAGAAAATAAAAAAAAATAAGTGTATGCGTCCGGGAGCATGAGCATTGAGGCTTAATGCTCCTAGGTGCACCTGATCAGCAACCATTTATATGGGGTAACTGTACAATAGTTTGAAGGTTTGTTATAAATTCTTCACGAGTGAGGGTCTACAAATTCTTTCTAGTGTAGGATTAGTTATAGAAAATTCCCTCCATAGTGTGAAAATGGTGAATATATTTGATTGTAATATCAGTTATCATGTTGTATATATACTAATCAAAATAATTAAGTGACGCTACAAATAATTATTTTAATAATCTTTTCTTTATTTTATATTTTCAATTATATTTTTATCCTTTTATTTTAGAATATTTAAGGTTATTCAAAAACCACAAACTGTATCCCCATAATTACGAATGTATCATTCATTTGAAGAAAATAAATATTTTTTTCAGTCATTTTCAAAACATGATGACGCCATGAGTTTTATGTACGTATTATTACTAAAATATCCTCTATTAAAATTTAACTTTATGATGCGATCAAAGATCAGATCCCCTGAATTTGATTGCAAGAATCGGAATTTCATGGATTACAAATGCATAGAGAAATCCTCAATCAAGAATCTCTCCCTACGCTGCACTATCGTACCTAACAATAACCAAAGACAACACAAACCCCACCCCCCGCCCCGCCCCGCCCCGCCCCCCCCCCCCCCCCCCCCCCCCCCCCCCCACCCGCCGGATGACTAGTACTGACAAGGCCCAGAGCGTAGGCCCAGGCCCGTATCATAAGTCCAATGACCATATCAACGTAGTTTCTCATTTGTCATACGAAAAATAGTGTTTAGTACATGTTGTGTCATTTTGTGTTTTGAAAAGTATATCTTAAAAAGACTTCGTTTTATATAGATCTTGATTTTGGCAAGAGTTATTTCGGTAAAAATGGATGTCCAAAATTTAGTGAGTTGCTGTATTTGGAAAACGGAAAATATATGGTTCATTTTAGTTTTCTACGTTAACAAATTTCTTTTTTTTTTTTGAATGAATACGTTTACAAATTTTTAGTATTTATATTACTTAGAGGTATAAATCATGGTCATATTTGGAATTAACCCATGTTTTATTTATTTATTTTATTCAACCATCATTAGCATATTATTTTCTTTATTTTCTTTTAATTTTTTGAATTCTATTTTGTTGTTTGCCATCTCTTTATCTTATCGCAAAATACCGAAAAATATCTCACAGTAATTGCTTGCATTACCACAATATGGGTAATACTACACACGGACCTAGTTTTATTAAGGGTCCATTTACATAAATCATAAACCCGGAAACTTTTGTCCCCTTGGCAGAAAAAATTACTATTCATATGCACCTAATTTTCTTAAATTACTTTTATTAATTAAATAAACGATTATACATACATATATATATATATATTCATACATACATTCATTCTATTTTTATTCATGCATTTGTAAGTCACATATATTGTAGACTTTTATAACTCATGTATTCATTTTCAAATTTAAAAAATAAACCAGGCAGGTATCGTCAAAATTATTATTATTATATATTAGACACAAGTAGATCTATAATATAATCTGTTAAATCATAAAACATAAGCTCATAACTCATTCCAACCATTGTTCACAATAGTTTCTATTGAATCAGAAACAGGATAATGCTCTTTCGGAATAAAATAAGGGAATATGAGTTGACCATTTGCTTAGGAGCTTCAAAGTTAAAACAATGCAAGAAGTGGTGAGCACAGGATGTTTTCGAATAACTCGCCCATAAAATATTAAAAAATATGATTTAAACTGTAAATATTAAAAATTAAGAAATCATATGGTTGTCAAGATAAGAAACTGTGTATTGTTAAAAAAAGATAAGAAACTGTGATAGAAGAATTTTAATGTGAGATGTCTTCTAATTACGGCAATGCTTACACAAAAGGGGTTTATACAAATGATTATTTTTTTAGTTTCTCATTAGATTTTTTTAATACCTAAATCGTTGTAGTGTTCGTCTATATATTTAAGTATCATGGCAAAAATTAAATATTTTAAAAACTTTTATATATTTATTTACAAATTTAAGCAGTTTCGTGTTCACCTTTAAATGATGTTAAATATTTATAACATATAAATTTTCTATCAAAATGATTTTTGATGTCATTAACATATGCATATTAATTTGTATTTGGATGACTTAAATTTTAAAAAAATTCAAAAAGTATAGAAAAAACTATTTTTATACCCGTTATTATTTTAAATCTGTCCCCTTCGCTAAGTAATTTATCTGGTCTTGGTAGTATATCTAAGGTCCAATTAAGGGGACAGATTGCGTGAAAACATGTCCAACCCGAAGCTTTTCGGCGTTTTCATTTCTTACCTTTCTGTTTTTTAATTTAGATCAAGTCGTGTATCATAGCTTGTTCCAATTTTTTTATAATATAAAAGTCATTTTAATTAGATTTTTAAGTCAATGCAAATACAAATACAATTGCATCACCACAAGTTTACTAACTCTTAAGTCGCATTAAAATATATTTCGCTTCATTAGCTAGATCATGTACTTTGGCTTACTAGTTAGTTGCAAATATTTGATTGCTTTTGAATGGTACCATTTGATTAAAAGTAATTAATTTTTATATCAAATGCAACCAAAATTAATTTTTAATGTAGAAATTAAAATTTGGCTGTAAACATTAATAATACCCATGTTTAAATTAATGCAGGACTCAATTGCATTTGGTACGCCTGAAAAAACTATTGCATATAATAAATTTTGTTGCATGCTAATCCTTAAAATCAGTTTTTATTTTTATGGGGTAATGATTAAAAAAACCGTTTGGACAATAGGAGTGGTCCCACTAGTTATTTTATTATTTTAAATATCTAAACTATTTAAAATATTTGTATACATATAATTTTAAGTACAATGAATAGTTTAGATCAAAACGCAATATATATGACATGTAGAACTCAAGAAGTTGCAAGCTGCAACTGGTTTCATGGAGGTTTGCTCTTTAACTTAAAAACATTAAGGGTATGTTTAGGAAGTGATAAAATCTTAAATGAAAAGTTTTTGAAATAGGAGAAAATGATATAATATAATAGGAAAAATAGTGAGGATTAAATAGAACAAAGTTAAAATCAACGGATTAGTTGTGTGAGTAACTGTTTTGATAGAATTAAAAAGTAAGGTAATTGTATAGAAAAATATGAAAAATAATTAAAAAATAAAGTAATTGTAGGGAGTGAAAAATTTTAGTTTGAAAAGTTTTATTTTTAAATAAATGCACCCTTAAAAAATTTATGCTATTATAAAATCCTTACTTGATTGAGAACTTACATGTAATTAATAAATTTTCATTGAATATAGGCATTGAGATTGTTCAAAAACATGCGGCCGGGAAGCCACACTTATTGGAACCAGATGTCACTCTGGCCTCGACTACTTAATCGAAATTAATATTTTCTTTTTATTGTTACATCTAGAATTTATATTTTACAATATCAGATTTTTCTATCAAATTTTACAAATTAAGCTCATGAATTTTTTACAAATTTTTTCCATTCCTTTTCACCGAAGAGATCAAAATTCCATGATAAAAGAAATGCTCTCATACACCAAAGATATAGCTCCCACATTAAGACTGGATTAGATTGACAACAAGAATTAATATTGATGTGCTGGTACTAACTTAGGTTGTGTTTGTTTATACTAAAAGCATTTAAACTAAAACTTTTCAATTTAAAATTTTCAACTTTTCCCAAACATGAACATTACGTTTGACCCGTGTCCTAAATATACCGACTAAGTTTATAAAATCTAAGATCTACCCACTATCATTTGTAGTTAATCTCAAACACACTCAATTTGTAAGTTAATAACATTAGTTAATATGTAAAATTGCTGATATATTCATCAAATTTTGGACATAATTGAAAAATTGAATATGATAACTCACCAAGACCCTAATTTTACATGAGTTCTAAATATGAAGAGCCCTAATTGGTTTGTAACAGGGGTATTTTGGGCATTTATAAAAATTTAATTAATGAGTTTTAACGAAATGTGCAATTTTAGAATTAATTGCAAATGTAGTGGATTTGTTTGAAGTTAGGGTCAAACGTAGTGATTATATTTGAAAAAAAACTATAAAACTTTTCATTCTCCATAGTTACACTATTTTTAATTATTTTTTATTTCTTTCCATACAATTACCATATTTTTAATCATTTTTATACAACTTTTTATACATCTAACTTATCTTTTTTAGCTTTGGTCTTTTTATTCTTTATCATTATTTTTATTATATTACATTATTTTTTCCTATTTTAAATGCTTTTATACATAAAACTTTCATAAAATTTTGTTGGTTTTCTAAACACAACCTTAGTTAAAATAGTCTTAGAGATGATCGTTTAGAGAATTTCATAAAGCAATTCTTGCATGATTGACGGGCCATCCAATCCAAGAGCGTTCGAGAATCTGGTCAACAAGGGTTTCAATGTTTAGGCTTCCCCCAACGTGCAGCGGGACCCATATACAAGAAGGTTGTTGGCAAAAAGCATTGCCACTTGGTTAGTGCGCATCGTTCTTCATTCCAGCCACGGGTGCAACAAAAACGGGTAAACTCTCCAAACTCATTTGTCCAGCCTACTTTTTTTTTTTTTTTTTTTTTTAATAATGTTTGTCCAGCCTACTTAAAATAAGAAAGGTTGAGCTTTTTAGTTAAATGGGTTGTAATTTGGTACCATGACAATTTAAATAAATGAATCAGGGTTGACTGTTACCAACCCTTAATCCGTAAAGTTTTCTAGTTTTCTGTTTTATCCTCTTAGCCTGCCCTAACGTGCCCGCTAAATCATTAAGTTTTTTATATTGATGCGAAAAAATTGTAATTACTTATTAAGTGTCCATTGAAATATTGAGACTTAAACCAACTATGTACCAATTTTTATGATTATCAATTTTTCTTAGCTATTAACATTTTTATCATTCAGACTCTGGTATTAATTTATTTCATATGATTTTAATAAATTGGTTAGTGTACAACGTATTTCTACAATCCACTAACCCGTTAATTTACTAAGTAATAAATGAATTAGAATTGAAATTTTGTAAATGAGTTAATAAACAAATTAGGATTAATATTTTATAAAAGGGTTAGGATTAAGATAGCTCCAACCCACCCATTTGGATTGAGTTGCACCCTAATTCCAATATTACAGCGTCAATTTCTCATTCTACATAGTAAAGATCTATTGTTCTCGCCCTGATAAGTCTATAACGTACAATTTACAAAGCTAATTCGATACCCAGGATACCATTAATGGATTCTAGTATGGTTGGTAATGTTGTCATCATGTTGAGAGGAAAAGCTTCTATTATTTTCTTCAAAATTTATTATTTATTTCATTTTTAATATCCTCTGTATTTTTTTGTTGAAATCGAACCATGTGGAGATAATGAAATTTCTAGTTTTATACATAAGAAAAAGAAATTTCTAGTTTTAACTAGAAAATATATTACTCTTTGATAAGTCCAAATTTGGTTTGAGGCATGACTGAATCAAACTAGGGACCTAAATCATCAAAAATAAAAGGTGACCTATGAATACTTGATCACTTGAAAACTATGGGCCCAATTCTAACCAAGATTTCACTATTTAGAGTTTTCGTTACAAGAAATAGAGGATACAATGTCGGGTAATTTTTTTTCTTCCATTATAAAACTTCTCCCTTAGGATGTGTTCTCTAGTTTTTACACATGTTATTGCCTAGTTGACCATGCATGCTTATTTCTAGGAAAAGATATGCTATTATCTTATCAAAAAATTTTGTAGGATGTTGCGTCAGCCCCTAGTAAGTTGGGAGTTTGGCGAGGTTGGCTACATGCAACTAAGGATGGCTAAGCCAGCTTCATATTCCGCATCATTTAGTGTCACATTAATGTTGGAAAATTTCGCTTGGCTTGAAAGCTGCAACATTAATTAGCTGTTTTAAGTAGAAACTTTTTTTAGCATCATCATAACGTCAGGGTATTAATATGAGCTTGCTTGGTGGGAGAGAGGGCTCATCTCTTGTTCTGAAGGTTACACTTGTTGACATTCTTTAGGAAGGGTTGGCATGGCCCTTATCATTTGCCATTTGTAGAAGCACCATCTCGTTTTTCAAAAAAGGTAGTGATGAGATTTTTCGTAATTAGTGCAATAATTTCTACATTGAGTTGTTGCATTGCCTTTGGTGATGGTTCATCAGTCTGTCAATGATTCAAGGTGTGAATTTTCAATCTTTTTAAGAATCTTCTCACTCTTTCAGAGAGAGTTCACTTTTAGCTTTCTTATTGTTTGCCCTACTTCTTTGTATCTCTTTTCTCATCTATCTTTGTCATGACTTATAAGAAGAATGCTAGGGCTAAAAAGAAGTCCACCGTGAGGGAAAAACCTAAAGTGGCGAGGAGGCCCCTACTAATGAAGAATCCGCCCATAACTCTTTATCTCCAAAGAAGTTGAAGGAGATAAGGGCGAAGTACAATATCTCCCCTAGTTTCCATTTTATTCCTCTTTGCATCAACGATTCCCTAGGCCTCTTTGTCCACGAGCTCGTGTTCATTGCAAGTATGTTTTCGAGCAGGTGAGCTTGGATTTCTTATTTATGGTGTGTAGGTAGGATATCCAACGTTCTAGGTTGGGTAGAAACATTTTCTTTATTAACAGATCCTCCCTTATCATTAAAGGGGGGCGTCATGATAAAAAAGACAAAATTATGTTTCATCTCAATCAAAGGTGTGGATGGGTCCCATCTTATAAATGTGTAAAATCAATGTAATACAATTATTTGATTTATTTTTAAATTTTAAATCTAAATTTTAATATCTAAACTATTTAAAATTTTATTCTTATAAATGCTTTTGTAGTATATTATTATATGCAACTGCATCTAGTAATGTTTCTAAGTATTCTTATAATTTACAATTTGATGTATCTATAAGTAAATGTGACCAACGTATATTTGATGATTTTTGGTGTCTTAGCAAAATAAATATCCTCAAACAATGTCAATAGTTATTTTCTATTTCATTATTAAAGTGGGCCCTATGTATGGGTTACATGGAAGATTTGGGTGTAACCTAACTTACAATGAATCAATAAAATATAACATTAGGACACAATTGCATCCAGTAGTCGAATGTGGAAAAGTGAGAAAGCAATTTTTTTTAAAAAAGTACAAAAGCGCGAAGTGATATGATAAAAGGTAAAGTGGGAATAAATAGGATAGTTGTATGAAAAAATGATTAAAATATAATGGTGAAAATGAAAAATAAGGTAGCTAAAGAGGTTAAATCACATGGGAGAGTAAATATATGCTCACTCCACACTTCCTAACTTTACATTCTCAAAACTATAATACTCACTATACTTAAATCCATATTTTATTTTCTTTTATAACATGTTATGACAATTTATGTTTACATAAACATCTGCGTGTGGACTTTTCTTTGTCTCTAGGTTCATGTTTTATAAAAGGAAAGAGTATTCATTAGGAAAAAGGTAAGGGTACATATTTTAGTCAAAGAACATGAGAAAAAACTAATGTGATTGTTACATTTAGAAAATGTCTAAAAATGCTAAAATTTTGAAAAAATTATGTCACATATCACATAAGTAAAGATCATGCTTTAGATAATGAAATGGGAAATCGAATTAAATTTTAATAAGCATCTTAAGTAAAATCATCATTATCTTTAGTTATTTCCCATCATGGTTGGCATCATTGATTATATTATACCATTCTTAATTATCAGTAATTAAATTTTTAGTAATTTTTAATATTTTCATATCTCTTCCTTGTTGAGACTCCTTTTTGATTAAAAAAACCTTTAGCACCCTAGGATTTTCTATGTTAAATCTTTAAGAAAAATAAACTAGAAGTGGAAGTATATCTGAATCCATACGAATAATTATTTTTGGATCTTAAAATTTTAAGATCTCTATGTAAGTGCTTAGGGTTTTTAGATAAGACTTTCCCTTTCTTCAAGGTAGGATGTTAGAAAAAACCCATGTGCATAACAACACCTATCTTTTTTATTTATAATTTAACTCATCATAAGAATAAAAGTAAAAATTAGGTATTAGGATTTTTATGCATAAAAAGCTCATAGTCTATGAGATGATTTATGCCCATTAACTTTGAACCTTATAAGATCAATTTTAAATTAGGTCACTTTTTATGATAACATCTAATATGTAATTATTATCTATGTGTGTTTAAAATTCAATAATCTCCCACTTAGACTATATATATTACCTTATAATATATGATCTTATGAGTTCAAAATTTTTTTATATTATGACTGAATTTATTTTTTAATAATCTCGTCTATTAATTACGCCCACATTGGATTAAGGCAATTTTCATTGTATTCATCATAACTAGACTCATTTATAATCACATATATCAAACACAACCAAATGATATTGATTAAGTATAAATGATATCAGGAAGATTACATACAATATGATCTAATATGCCTATTTTTAATTAGTGCAACTTTATTCAATGTGAGATCATACAAAAATCGAAATGCTGAATACTTTATTTTTGTAGAAAATATTCATAATCATAAAAAAAATTCCTTAACTAGAGGCACATAAATACAAACCCTTACTAGACCAGCGTATTATTAAATGATAAAACACTGATATGAGAAACATATCTATGAAAAACCTTGAGTATAGCTTCTTAGAAAGAGGATATGAAGTTGTGGAATTTGTGTCAATGTGCTCTATAGACACCTTACATTCCTGAACTCTTTGTTTTTTAAACTAGGAATTTGATATCAACAAATTTTGACTTCATTAAACTCCTATTATTGGAATATATGTAATGCCCCACCGACTGGTAGACTTTACCTAAACCAAACCAAGACCAGTCAAGTTGAGGAAAACACATGACCAACTATGCTAGAAACCTATGGATTATGGACCGACTTAAATAATCGCATTGGTAAAATCGTAATGTCTTAATAGTAAATGGATAATTTAAAATATAATGAAAATATAATAATTTAATAATTACATATTTATCTATAATATAAAATTACATCAATTCTTACATTATTAATTTAAACTCTTATCTCACCACTTAAATCAAAAATTTGGTTAGATACTTCAAATGATATAATCTACTTACTATAGATGATAAACATTCTCAAATCTAGCTATCTTATTTCATCTAAGATTCTTATACTTTGAATTGTCTGCTCTTCTTGTTGTCTAACTTTTATACCTTTTATTTTGAATGCTTTTTAAATGAAAACTTCGATAAAGATAATGATTTGTATTGAATATCGATTGATTTAACTTACTTATGCATAAGCACTCATGATCAGATGTAATTTGTGTAAATAGATAACTTTCGTACAAAATTTGATATCAAAGATTGAAAATTTGAAAATGATGAAGAAGGCAAAAAGATAAAAGGAATTCAAAGCTCACAATTTAAGGAAAATAGCAAGTCAAATGGTTTAAAATGTGCCGAAGAGCTTCTGTCTATATAAATACCTCTTGTTCATGACCAAAAGCATATTAGAACAAATTTTGAGTTAGGGTTAAGGTCTGAGAGTAAGAGAAGCTCAAACACAAGGAGAGAATCAAGACCACACGTTACTTAAAGCTATCAAGATACTATTGAAGCTTTCAATCTAATAAGTTTTCTTTTCTTTTTTTTTCTTTTGATTTGATTGACTTTTTTTATTGGATATTGATTACAATATTGTGTCGTGTGTTACTTTTATTATAAATATGTCTAGATAAACCCATATTTTAAGATTTAGAATGTAGAGTGTGACTTATGCATGAGTGACTTAGTTTTTAGTTTTTTATAAAATATGTCTTCATGTTAATTTGATATCTTATTATCTTAATGTTTGCTTTGTGTATGAGAATGCTGCATAGCGCAGTTGGTTCTAATTGGTGGCAAGGATGCCCCACATCTGGGATTCGAATCTCGATGTCTGCAAATGTGACCTTTGAGCAGTTTGGCTTGGGCCCCTATATAAAATGCTTGCTTTGTGTATGAGTTTGTATTATGACATGATTTTATATATTAGGTGAAGGAACTGAAAGGAGAAGGTCTAATATATAACAATTAAGATATTAAACATTGAAAATCTAGATCGTTTGAAAAGGCGCGAGACCTTGAGAAATTGTTTAAACTACCGCATAACTTAATAGAATCTAATTTCTTAATCCCATGAGAATAAATGATTAAGAAGGATAAGATATATTTTGCCTGTATTGAGAAAAGCTGTAAGATTAACTTAGGATTTATTCTCCTTTAATATAATGTATATGAATTAAATAAACAAACCGATTATCTCATGCATAACGTTGCATGTGAAATCTTAGATTCTAACTAATCTTATCCATTGATTTTCAATATTTATTCATTACTCCTAAGACCTGCTTTTCTTCTTTCTTCTCACTTTCTCTCAAAATTTATTTTGAAGTGTTTAAAATAACAATGTCTAAAGTCCCAAATTTTCTATGAGATAGATCCTATTAAATACTATTGTCCATGACTTGTGCACTTATGAATAGACACCTAATAAGTATTTTGACACCATTGTTAGGGAATTTGGCATTACTAAAAATTTTATGTTTAGAGACTTTCTTTCTTCCTTTATATTCTTCTCTTTTAATTTTCTTTCTAAAGTTACTTTAGGTGCTTTATTTCATAATTGGTTCATTAATAATTTATGCACCTACATACCCTAAGTTTTGCCAATCATATCACTAAAAAACTCTTTGCTGTAGATCCTGGGATCAAAAGAACTTTTAGAAGAGAAGTTCAAGAATACCGATAATAGCAATCTTTTCAAAAGTAAACTTCGTGTGAGCAAGAAATCATGGCGGACTGAAATAATCTAGAACAATAAGAGCATGTCAAGGATCGGACAAAAAACAACAATCTGCAGAGAAGGATGACTTTGAGTGATCACAATTGTCTAAACCCTAGAGGTTTCAGGTCTTGCATTATCGACCTTGAAATTGGGCCTTAACTTTGAATTTAAACTAGGCCTTATCCAAATGGTACAACAAGACTAGTTTGCAAGACTCCCGTATAAAAATCCAAATGTGAATATTAACAAATTTCTATGATTGTGTAACATAATCAAAGTCCAAGGACTCTCGAGAGAAGTTATTTTCCTTCAATTTTTTTCTGTTCTCTCTACGTGATAGACCGAGCAGGTGGTTTTTTCCTATGTCACCAAACTCCATTACCATGTGGGATAAACTCTCTACTACATTCTTAGAAACATATTTTTCTACAACAAAACTAAGAAGATCAAGGATGAGATAAATCAATTCATCCAAAAAGACGACAAAACTCTTTATGACACATGGGAGCAGATGAAGGACTTGCAGAGCCAAACCTACAACATGGCATTGCACAGGTTGACATCATTGAGAATTTCTTCAACAGGCTTGATTAGCCAACCCGAAGTGTCATCAATTTAGTTGATAGAGGCCAATTTATGCAACTGATTGATGAGGAAGCACTCGAACTCCTCGATCTCTCTGATTTTTAGTATAACGACATTCGTGGCCCTTCTCGACAAGAAGGCACATATGAGGTTGAAACTCTTAACTCACTAGATGCCAAAGTCGATCAATTGTTGCAAGAAAGAAAATAAGAAATAACTAAGCACAGTACAACACCAACACATAATGTGTCTTGCAAGATTTGTGGTGTATCTAGTTATGTGATTGAATGCAATTTCTCCATCCAAGAGATCTCATGTGAGCAAATTCATCCAATCAACAACCAAAACAACACTCAACCTTATAATAATCCCTATTTCAACACTTATAACTCTAAATGGTGTAACCACCCTAACTTCTCTTGGTCAAACAAGTCAAACTCTCAAACCTTTACTCAAATAAACAAACTACCTAGTTTCAAAAGAAGAATGCCAAACCTGCTTGTTTTTCAACCTCCTTAAGCATTGCTCGTGCCAAAATAAACACCAAACAATGATCTTACCTTAAAATATTTGATGTTCAAGAAAATTGAAGAGAGAATGGAACAAATGCAAATCCATATTAAATTTCTAGAAAACTAAATTGTGCAGCAAGCCTCCACCTCTTCTCAAAGAAACCAAACCGAATTCCCGAGTTAACCAAATATCAATCTAATGGAGGAAGTTCAAGCAATCACTCTTTGGAGTCATAAACAACTTGAGCCATCTCAAACACCTAAAAAAGAAGCCACAACAAACTTGAGCAAGGACAGAAGTAAGACGAGCAATCGCAACCTAAACTAGTGATGAAGTCATACATACTACCACCACCACCACACTAGCCTCCTTTGCCTTTCCCTTAGACATAATGATAAGACAAATTGTAATAGTAATTCAAAAAGTTCATCTCGATATTGAAAATTTGTTAATCAATGTTTCATTTATTGGCATGCTATCTTAGATGTTAACATGCACCCAGTTCTTAAGGAGACATTGTGAAACAAGCGTAAACTCAGAGAATATGAAACTGTGAAACTCACTAAAGAGTGTAACACCATTTTACAGTAACTACTACAAAAATTTTAGGACTGAGAAAGATTTTCTATACCATGTGCCCTCAGTGACATGTGAATTAGCAAGTTGCTCTATGGCTTAGGGGCAAGTATGAGCTTGATCTCTCTTTCTATTTGCAAGAAACTAAAAATAGGTGATCCAAAATCTATTTCAATGTCAGTGCAGCTTATCGATGTATTAGTCAAATATTCGGTCGACATAATTAAAGATGTACCATCCAAAGTTGGTAAACTTTTCATTCTAGTCAACTTTATTGTGCTTGACATGGAGGAGGATAGTCAAATCCGATCATCCTAGGATGAACACTCTTGGCCACTATTCAAGTAATCATTGACGTCAAAAGTGGTCAACTCTTGTTAATGGTCGATGAAGAGAAAGTCGAGTTCAACCCATTCTTGGCTACCAAGCACACTTCGAGTGAAAACTCATGTTTCAAATTAATGTGATTGACAACTTCACAATTGAAGAAGTCGGTGATCCAGGGACGACACAGATCATCAAAGAGTGATAATTGAAGATCAAATCAAGTAATCTTTGCATGCATCGCTCTACTTGAAAACAATCATCCACTTGCATATGTAAATAATTATAAACTTGAAAAACTTAATATGGAAGCTGTCTCATCAATTTCAACTCAATTAAAGGAAGAAGCACCACAGGTGAAACTTAAACCTCTTTCTAAAAATCTCAGGTATGTGTTTCTTCTCTCCAACTCTGCATATCTAGTGATGATCAATGCTAATTTGAGTGATTTTGAGTCTGGAAAACTTTTTGATGAACTTAGACTTAATTAGCTACTGCATAAATGACTCGCCTGACATTTTTCCTTCCTTATGCATGCACAGGATCTTAATAGGGGAAAATCGCAAAGTTATTATTAAACCTTAAAGGTGATTGAACTCTAATATAAAAGAGGTGGTGAAAAAGAAGATACTTAAACTTCTCAATGTTGGAATTATCTGTATAATCTCATATAGTAGCTGAGTGAGTCTGGTACACATGGTACCGAAGAAAGGGGCATGACTGTCATTAAGAATGATAAAAATTAATTCACACCTACCAGGATAATCATGGGTTGGCGTATGTGTATTGACTATAGAAAATTGAACACTACAACCCATAAAAATCACTTTTCTCTCCCCTTTATTGATCAGATGCTAGAGAGACATGCGAAGCACTCATATTACTGTTATCTGGATGGATATTTTGGTTATTTTTAAATCCCTATTCACCTAAAAGATTAGAATAAAATAACCTATGCCTGTCCATATGGCACATTTGCTTATTGACGAATGTCATTCGATCTTTGTAATGCCTTTTCCACTTTCAACAACGCATGATGACAATATTTTCTGATTACATTGAGAATATTATGGAAGCATTCATATATGAATTTTCTATTTATGGCACTACATTTGAATTGTGCTAGTAAATGTTTCCAAAGTGTTGTAATGATGCGAGTAGGTTAATCTAGTTTTGAATTAGGAAAAGTGTCACTTCTGTTGGTCCCGAGTTAATGGCAATTACCCAAGAGGGGAGGGGTGAATTGGATATTTAAAAATTTATAACTTAAACAGAAACTTTACCCCGGATTAATCTATTCCCCTTTATGAAGAAACAAAATGGAAAGCAATATAATGTAAAGAGCAGAAATATAAATCAAGCACACTAGAATTTTATAGTGGTTCGGAAAACCTCCCTACTCCACTCTTCCAAGGTCACACTCCTTGTGACTTGGGTTCTACTATTGTATTCTTCAAATACAATTAGAGCCACTGCTCTCTTCTAGATTCCAGCTCTAGGGGGCTTCAATACAACACAGCACAAGTAGGTGATGAGTTCCACTCCAATCACACACTACTTTGCCTTTACTTGATCTTAGTTCCTCAAACTAAATCAAGTTCAATACAAACAAATGAAATAACAAATGAATCTACACTTCACAGATGTGTAGTAGCAATTTGGCGCAGAGAAGAACTCGTAGTATTGGCTTTGAAGATTCAGAAGTTGAGCTCTTACAGTTTGAAGCAAAGTTCTTCCTCTTTGATTGGCTTGATCTCTTTGAAGCTCTTGTAAATGGGAGTTAAGCACACTTAATGAATCTTAGCTACTTCCCTCGTCCACAATGAATGCCTTTTATAATTCTGGAGGGAATCCGAACGTTTGAAAGTAGGTGGCGCGCATTAAATGCGCCAACGTTCGAAAATTATCCGACCGTTGCGACCCAAGTCGCAGGCGGAGTCGACTTCGGATGCGACTTCGCCCAAGTCGCAGATGGAGTCGACTTCGGGTGCGACTTCGCCTTCTGTTCGCGGCTTCAAGTTCCAGGTCGGGTCGACTTGGGTATCGACTTGACCCAAGTCGCAAGTGGAGTCGACTTTGGTGTGCGACTTCACTTCGTCAGTTGTTTTGATGAGCTTGAATAATTCCGAGATGCTTGTTCCTTCATGCCTTTATTTCTTTTGCATTTCTCATGTCTTTCCTTTTGAATTATTATTTTTGCTTTTATTTGCTCCATGTTTTGTAAGCCTTGAATCATACGATCTTGAATAACTTCTTGGTCAAGCTTATGCATCTTGTTTTGAACTTGGATTGGTCTTCATAGCTTGAGTTTTTTCATCTTGAGATATGCTTGGAGCTTTGCTTTGAACTTGATAGATTTAAGTTGATCTTGCACCTTTGATTTGGTTTTGAGAACACTCAATTTGACTCTTGGAATGAACTTGAAACTGCATCTTTGAGCTTGAGAGCATCAAGTCGAACTTGGGGTCGACTTCGTCTACGACTTTACCTAAGTCGCAACTGGAGTCGACTTCGTTTGCGACTTCGGCATTTTGCTGTCCCGAATTCATCTCTGGAGTGTTTTTCCCGTCTGAAGTTGATGCTGGAGTCGACTTCGTTTGCGACTTGGCTTCCCAAGTCGCAAGTGGAGTCGACTTGGCCTGCGACTTCACCTGCTCTTCTTCCCGTTTCAACTCTGGACGGATTTGGCTCTTTGAAGTCGATCTTGGAGTCGACTTGGGGAACGACTTGGCCTTCCATGCTTTATTTTCTTCAAATGTATATCCCTTAAACATTTTCACAAACGTGTTAGTAGCCAAGACTTACTCAAATTGATTTGTTAATCATCAAAATATAGATTTAGCTTGTTTTCCACATATTTCCAACAATCTCCCCAGATTTAGCTTGTTTTCCACATATTTCCAACAATCTCCCCCTTTTTGATGATTGACAAAACTGATTTGAGTGTATACCTTTCAATTGCTTAAGAAATAACATGCTCATTTTGTATTGTGAAAATTTATCATTCTTATGCTCATGCAAACATATCCTACTCTTCTCCCTAACCATATCCTACTCTACTCCCCCTCAAATCCTACTCTTCTCCCCCTTTTTGTCAATATATCAAAAAGTTAGAGGGTAAATAAAGAGACAGGTGAGTGTGCTCCCCCTAAACAGGTGCTCCCCCTCAGTTTGTGCTAGGTTAAATTAATCATTCCCATGTCATTTCTAATCTTATAAAATGCTTCTTTTGCTAGGGGCTTTGTGAATATATCTGCAATTTGATCCTCAGTTCTTACATATACTAGACATATATCATGATTTTCCACATGTTCTCTAATAAAATGATGTCTAAGGTCTATATGTTTGGTCCTAGAATGCAAGACTGGATTTTTAGTTAAACATATGGCACTAGTATTATCACATTTAATGGGTATATCTTTAAAATTCATGCCATAGTCCCTAAGTTGCTGTTTCATCCAGAGTAATTGGGCACAACAGCTCCCGGCGGCAATGTATTCGGCTTCCGCCGTAGATAGAGCAACACTAGTTTGTTTTCTTGAAAACCATGAAACCAACATGCTTCCAAGAAATTGACATGTTCCACTAGTGCTTTTTCTATCTACTTTGTAACCGGCAAAATCCGCATCCGAGTAGCCGATTAGATCAAAATTAGAGCCCTTTGGATACCAAAGTATATTGGTAGTGTCAACTAGGTATCTGAAAATTCTTTTCACAGCTACCAAGTGTGATTCTTTTGGACATGATTGAAATCTAGAGCACATACACACACTAAACAATATATCAGGCCTAGAAGCAGTTAAATACAACAAAGATCCTATCATGCTTCTATACAATTTTAAATCAACCATTTTCCCTTTTTCATCTTTGTCGATTTTGATTGTTGAGCTCATTGGCGTGTTTGCTCCTTTGCTATTTTCCATGCCAAACTTCTTCAGCATTTCTTTGATATACTTGGACTGGTTGATGAAGATTCCTTCATTTAGTTGCTTGATTTGCAGTCCAAGGAAGAAATTTAGCTCTCCCATCATGCTCATCTCAAATTCTTTCTGCATAAGCTCAGAAAATTCTTGACAAAGAGTCTCATTAGTAGCACCAAAAATGATATCATCAACATAAATTTGAATGATCAATATGTCCTTTTCTTTATACTTGATAAACAAAGTAGTGTCTATCTTTCCTTTTTGAAAATCATGATCAATCAGAAATTTGCTTAGTCTATCATACCAAGCCCTTGGAGCTTGTTTTAATCCATATAATGCTTTGGTTAACTTGTACCCAAACTTAAATTGATCTTTTTCTTCAAATCCAGGTGGTTGTTCTACATACACCTCTTCATTTATATGACCATTCAGAAATGCACTTTTAACATCTATTTGAAACAATTTAAAGTTCATGTGAGATGTAAAAGCTAGTAAGATGCGAATTGCCTCTATTCTAGCAACCGGGGCATAGGATTCCTCAAAATCTATTTCTTCTTCTTGTGAGTATCCTTTTGCCACAAGTCTAGCTTTGTTTCTCACTACAAGTCCACTTTCATCTAATTTGTTCCTAAAGACCCACTTGGTGCCAATAACAGTACAATCTTTGGTCTAGGAAGAAGATGTCAAACTTGGTTTCTTTCAAATTGATTTAGCTCTTCTTGCATTGCTATAATCCAGTTTTCATCATCAAGAGCTTGATCAATAGTGGATGGTTCAATTTTAGATACAAAGGCGTATTGTCCACAAATGTTTCGTTTTGACCTTCTAGTTTTTACACCTTCATACACATTCCCTATAACTTGCTCAATTGGATGGGCATATTTAAACTTTAAATCTGTTGGAGGTTTGTAGGAATTTTTACCTTCACTTACCCTTTCCTCCATGGAATCTTCTTGCTTTTCCATATGCAGTTTTTCAAGACTACTTGTTATATCATCTGCATCACTTAAATCATCTTTTCTTTTGAAGCAAGGGTTAGTTTCATAAAAAACAACATGTATGGATTCTTCTACAACTTGGTTTCTTTTGTTGAAGACTCTATATGCTTTGCTATTTGATGAGTAACCAAGGAATATTGCTTCATCACTTTTAGCATCCAATTTTCCCAAGTTGGTTTTTCCATTGTTCAAAACATAGCATGTGCATCAAAAAGCATGAAAATAAGAGATATTTGATTTTCTTCCTTTCCATAGCTCATATGGGGTCTTTTTCAAGATTGCTCTAATGGTAACTCGATTCAAAACATGACAAGCTGTACTTACAGCTTCACCCCAAAATTTCTTAGATAATTTGCTCTCATTTAGCATTGTTCTAGCCATCTCTTGTATAGTTCTGTTTTTCCTTTCAACAACTCCATTTTGTTGTGGAGTCTTTGGTTGCAAAAAATGTGTGATGAATTCCTTTTTCATTACAAAATTCTATGAATCGTTTGTTTTCAAATTCACCACCATGATCACTTCTTATAGTCACAATAGTACTTTATTTTTCATTTTGCACCAAGTTTACAAAAGTTGCAAACATAGAGAAGGCTTCATCTTTGCTAGCTAAGAGAATTATCCATGTAAATCTTGAAAAATCATCAATAATTACAAACACATATTTCTTTCCACCAATGGTTAGAATGTCGGATGGCCCATATAGATCCATGTGTAGCAATTCAAGTGGCCTAGTGGTGGAAATTTTCTTTTTGGTAGAGAAAGGCATTTTAGGTTGTTTAGATAATTGACATGCCTTACAAATTTTGTCTTTGTCATATTTCAACTTTGGCAAGCCTTCTACCAAACTTTTCTTCCATAGGGTCTTTATATTTCTTATGTTTATATGCCCAAGCCTCTTATGCCAAACCCATGGATCATTATCAATGGCCATTAGACATTGACCATCTAATTCATCAAGTGAAACCAAATATACATTTTCATGTCTTTTTCCACTAAACATGATATGTTCTCCATCAAATACATTACATATAGATGATTCAAACACAACCTTGTATCCTTTGTCACATAATTGACTAATACTCATTAGATTGTGCTTGAGTCCTTCAACAAACAAAATATCTTTCATGCATGCATTTGAAATACTATATATGTTTCCTTTACCTTTAATTTTACCTTTCTCATTATTACCAAAGGCAACCGTTCCATCGTTGCAAGGCTTAAGTTTATGAAATAAACTTCTTTCTCCGGTCATATGCCTTGAACAATCGCTATCCATGAACCACACGTTGTTTGCCTTTGCCTTGAAACATATCTGAAAAATAAACGAGTAGAACTTATCTCTTTGATACCCATTTTATGGGTCCATTTGGGTTAGTAATATAATTCAGTCTTTGTTGCTCCAACTTAGAAAGCCCAAATCTTGTGTTCCTCGGAACCCAAACTAGTTTTGCACCATAATCATACAATTTCTTAAAGTTACACTTGTAGGCTTTATGACCCATTTTATTGCAGAAATTACAAGCCATTGGTAATCTAGGAGTAGGCTCCAAGTATGTTTTGGTTCAAATGTTGGTCTTCTAGTCCACATAACATTTTTCCTTTGTGGCTTGTATATAGGTGCAGTTTTGGTTTGATATTTCCCAAGTATCGGCACATTTGATTTACCACTTTCTTTTTGCTCAAAAGTATAATATCCAAGGCCTCTTTTATTTGTTTGAGCAGTCATATTCAAAAATATCTTTACATTTTCTCCAGGATTAGAGAACTTTGCTAATGATTCATTTAATGATTCGTTCTCCTTTTTCAATTTTTCTATCACATTTATCAATGATTCATTTTCTTCTTTCAGTTTTGTTGATTTTTCAGCTAGTTTTCCATTTTCAATAATAATGAAGTTACATTGTTGTCTCTTCAATGACAACTTGTTTCCTAGCTTTTTGATTTCCTCATATAATGAATCATAAGCAATTTGTAGTTCTTCTAACTCAGCAAATTTGAGGCATTTTTGAAAAAAAGAATAATTTGATTGAGAATAGCAATGTTTGGAAGTTACCTCTTCATTGCTCGCGTATTTTGTTGAGATGGTTTGTTCTTCCAAAACTTCAGTTGTGTTCAAACAAAACAAGTCTTCTTCTTGTTCGATCCGTGCCATGCATCATATTCTTGCGCAGTTTGCTGCATCGTTATCGTCGGTTGAAGAGCTGCTTGTTGATGAAGTCTCTTCATTGACGTACATGCCTCTTCCCTTTGGTCTTTGGTATTTTCTGTCTTCATGTCCTTCCTTCCTCACTTGATACTCTTTTGATTTCTCTTCCGGCGTAGGACATTGAGCTTGTATGTGTCCTATCCCACCGCATTTGTAGCACTTCGTTGGCTCCTTCTTCTTCTCTCTTCTTGTTCTTTCTTTGAAATCCTTGAAGTTCCTTTCTTTTCTCACAAATTTTCAAAATTTGCGAGTGAGAAGTGCAATATCTTCATTATCGTTATGCGAAGAGGAGGTAGACTCTTTTGAGTTGTGTGCTGCTTTTAACGCAATAGCTTTCTTCCCTTTGTGATTGTCTTCGTTTCTTCTCTTAATTAGCTCATGTGACATTAATGAGCTAATTAGATCTTCTAGCTTTAATGTATTTAGGTCTTTGGCTTCTTCAATCACCGTAATCTTTGGAGTCCAAGATTCCGGTAGTGCTCTTAGTATCTTCATGACCTGTTCGGATTCAAAGATAGCCTTTCCAAGACCTTTCAAAGCGTTAGTAATCTTAGAAAATCTAGCAAACATTTCAGAAATATTTTCTGTTTCTAGCATTCTAAAGCTTTCCAATTCTCTTATCAAAATATTTCTCCTAGTCCCTTGGACTTGAGAAGTTCCTTCATAAATAGATGTTAGAGTATCCCATATTTCTTTAGCGGTTAGGCAAGAGGATACTCTATCATATTCAGAAGCCGTAAGAGCACAAAATAGTGAGTTCATAGCTTTAGCATTGCTCTTTACAGTTCTTACTTCCTCTTCGGTCCACTTGGAAGCTCTTTCATCTATAGGCAAAGTTGCACCATCTTGGATTGCAATCCAAGAATCCATGTCGATAGCCATGATGAGTTGCTTCATACGAAGCTTCCAATAGCCGAAATTGTTCCCATCAATCAATGGTGGCCTAGTAAATGATTGACCCTCAGCAAAAGCGAGAACGGAAGTAGATTGGGATGCCATATCAATAGATCTCTTTGGTTTAACTCAAAGACCTGCTCTGATACCACTTGTTGGTCCCGAGTTAATGGCAATTACCCAAGAGGGGAGGGGTGAATTGGGTATTTAAAAATTTATAACTTAAACAGAAACTTTACCCCGGATTAATCTATTCCCCTTTATGAAGAAACAAAATGGAAAGCAATATAATGTAAAGAGCATAAATATAAATCAAGCACACAAGAATTTTATAGTGGTTCGGGCAACCTCCCTACTCCACTCTTCCAAGGACAAACTCCTTGTGACTTGGGTTCTACTATTGTATTCTTCAAATACAATTAGAGCCACTGCTCTCTTCTAGATTCCAGCTCTAGGGGGCTTCAATACAACACAGCACAAGTAGGTGATGAGTTCCACTCCAATCACACACTACTTTGCCTTTACTTGATCTTAGTTCCTCAAACTAAATCAAGTTCAATACAAACAAATGAAATAACAAATGAATCTACACTTTACAAATGTGTAGTAGCAATTTGGGGCAGAGAAGAACTCGTAGTATTAGCTTTGAAGATTCAATAGTTGAGCTCTTGCAGTTTGAAGCAAAGTTCTTCCTCTTTGATTGGCTTGATCTCTTTGAAGCTCTCGTAAATGGGAGTTAAGCACACTTAATGAATCTTAGCTACTTCCCTCGTCCACAATGAATGCCTTTTATAATTGTGGAGGGAATCCGAACGTTTGAAAGTAGGTGGCGCGCATTAAATGCGCCAACGTTCGAAAATTATCCGACTGCGACTTCGCCCAAGTCGCAGATGGAGTCGACTTCGGGTGCGACTTCGCCTTCTGTTCGCGGCTTCAAGTTCCAGGTCGGGTCGACTTGGGCATCGACTTAACCCAAGTCGCAAGTGGAGTCGACTTCGGTGTGCGACTTCACTTCGTCAGTTGTTTTGATGAGCTTGAATAATTCCGAGATGCTTGTTCCTTCATGCCTTTATTTCTTTTGCATTTCTCATGTCTTTTCTTTTGAATTATTGTTTTTGCTTTTATTTGCTCCATGTTTTGTAAGCCTTGAATCATATGATCTTGAATAATTTCTTGGTCAAGCTTATGCATCTTGTTTTGAACTTGGATTGGTCTTCATAGCTTGAGTTTCTTCATCTTGAGATATGCTTGGAGCTTTGCTTTGGACTTGATAGATTTAAGTTGATCTTGCACCTTTGATTAGGTTTTGAGAACACTCAATTTGACTCTTGGAATGAACTTGAAATTGCATCTTTGAGCTTGAGAGCATCAAGTCGAACTTGGGGTCGACTTTGTCTACGACTTTACCTAAGTCGCAACTGGAGTCGACTTCGTTTGCGACTTCGGCATTTTGCTGTCCCGAATTCATCTCTGGAGTATTTTTCCCATCTGAAGTCGATGCTGGAGTTGACTTCGTTTGCGACTTGGCTTCCCAAGTCGCAAGTGGAGTCGACTTGGCCTGCGACTTCACCTGCTCTTCTTCCCATTTCAACTCTGGACGGATTTGGCTCTTTGAAGTCGATCTTGGAGTCGACTTGGGGAACGACTTGGCCTTCCATGCTTTATTTTCTTCAAATGTATATCCCTTAAACATTTCCACAAACGTGTTAGCAGCCAAGACTTACTCAAATTGATTTGTTAATCATCAAAACATAGATTTAGCTTGTTTTCCACATATTTCCAACAACTTCATGGTACATGAAAGTTTTATCTTAGGTCATCCCGTATCGAATAGGGTATACAAGTGGATCCAGTAGAAAATCAAAGTTATTAAAAAGCTACCACTACCTACGTCAGAAAAAAGAGTTTGAAGTTTTCTAGGAAATGTAGGATTTTACCACTGATTTATTAAAGATCTTTCAAAGATTGTTAAACCATTAACTAACCTCTTGAATCAAGATATTCAATTTGAGTTTACTAATGAATGTATATACGCACTTTGCAGGTTAAAGAAAGCGTTGATGACTGCCCCAATCATTCAACTTCTCGATTTGAGCCTATCTTTCGAAATCATGTGTAATGCCAGTAACCATGTAGTTCGGGCAATCCTTGGGATAGGCTTTAAGTGGTTGTGCATGTAGACCAAGCTATAATTCAATATTTACTCATAAAAAAGGATGCAAAACAAAGACAAATCTTCTAGATTCTACTACTATAAGAATTCGATTTGGAGATTTGTGACAAAAAAGGGTGCCAAGAATATAGTAGTCAACCATCTCTCAAGGCTACCATTATAAGAGAGACTAATGTTGGTCCCGAGTTAATGACAATTACCTAAGAGGGGAGGGTTGAATTGGGTATTTAAAAATTTTCAACTTAAACAGCGACTTTACCCCGGTTTGGTTTAATCCCCTTTAATGAAACAAATAAAAAACAATAAGATAGTGAAAGCGGAAATAAAAAATCAATGGACAAGATTTATAGTGGTTCGGGCAACATTCCCTACTCCACTCTTCCAAGCTCACACTCCTTGTGACTTGGATTCCACTATGTATTCCGTGAATACAACTAGAGCCCCGCTCTCTTCTAGATTCTAGCTCTAGGGGGCATATACAACACTTAGCACAAGTAGGTGACGAGTCCCACTTCAGTCACAACGCTACTTTGCTATTACTTGGTTTAAAATACCAAAATCAAACTAAGTATAAAAAACCAAATAACAAATTGAAATTAAAAAAAATCTACACTTTACGGATTTGTGTAAGAAAGTTTCAGCTCGAGGAAGAATTCGTAGAAGTGACGAATCGATTGGCGTTGAAGCAAACAACAAGTTGAAAGCTCTTTCTTCCTTCAAAACGTGTATGGTCACTCAAATGTAGAAGAAAGTGGAATATTGAACTTAGTAGCTTCTCTTTCCTCTTTTTCTGCTCAATCTTACTTGCTTTCACGTTTGCTTGAGTGTCTATATATAATGCAATGAGAGATTTGAATGTTAGAGAGTTGGTTGACGCTTATTAAATGCGCCAACGTTCAAATTTTTGAACATTGCGACCCCAGTCGCAGGTGGAGTCGACTTCATGTGCGACTTCGCCCAAGTCGCAGGCTGGAGTCGACTTCGGGTGCAACTTCAGTTGAAAACAGGCTGTTCAAATTCTTCCTCAGGTCGACTTGGTCTTGAACTTGACCCATGTTGCATGTGGAGTCGACTTCGGGTGCGACTTCGGATTTCTCCAATTTTCAAGTCTATCTTTTAGGTCGACTTGGACTGGGACTTGACCTAAGTCGCTGCTGGAGTCGACTTCGGTTGCGACTTGACTTTCTTAGCTTGCCAAGTGAACTTAAATTCCTTTGAAATGACTTTGGTCACTTAAATTTCTTCAAATTAAATTTTCTTCATTTGAAACTCAGTATCCTTTAGCTTCATGTCGTGAAATCTTGAATACTTGGATCATGGAGTGCATGAAAGATGTCCAAATATATGTTCTTGATCTAACATGATGAATTCATGCAACCTTGCTTGTTTTGGACTTGATTTGTTCTTCATTTGATCCAAGTTAAATGTTTGGGTCAACTTGGTCTTCAACTTCACTCAAGTCGAGCATCAAGTCGACTTGGTCTGTGACTTTGTTCTTCAAGTTTTGTGCTATCAGTCTGAATTCGATGCTGGAGTCGACTTGGTTTGTGACTTCAACCAAGTTGCATGTGGAGTCGACTTTGTTTGCTACTTCGGCAGTTCTTGGTCCCCAATTTCAACGCTGGACAAAAAATGCCCCTTGAAGTCGCTGCTGGAGTCGACTTGGGGATCGACTTGACTTGTCATGCTTCATATCTTTCATTTTTATATCCTTAAACATTGCACAAAACATATTAGTAGCTAAAACTTACCCAAATTGAGTTGTTAATCATCAAAACATATACTTTGGGTATTTTGCATTTGAATTCAACACTTGTTTCCAACAACTAAATCAACCAAAGAAGAGCTGATTAATGATGACTTCCCTGTAGAGTGTCTCCTTGCACTCAATGACTTGTAGATGCCCTGAATGGAAAAATAGTTAATTATTTGATATGCGGAGTGCTCCTGACCAATCTGAGTATCATCAGAGAAAACGCTTCCTATAGTGCATTGGATATTACCTTTGGGAGGATCTGTACCTTTACAAAAGATGCGATAATGGTCTAATTCACTGATACATGCCATTTGAAGAATTTCAAAGCACCCTATAACAGTGCCATTTCTAGCCCTATGGTGGCCACATGAGAGCCACTAAAATAGCCATTAAAGTTCCTCAATCAAGTTTATCTGGTCCACTTTGTTGAAAGATGCTCATAAATTCACGATTGCATGTGACAAGTGACAGAGAATGAGCCACATTACACGAAGGAGCGTGCTATCATTTACAAAATCCCTTGAGATTGAACCTTTCGACATCTGGTGTATTAATTTCATGAGACCCTTCCTGTCTTCCTTCAACAATCAATACATATTCCTTGCAGCAGATTATGTAGCTAAAATGGTCGAAGTGATCGCTACTCCAACAAATGATGCACGAGTCATCATTAAGTTCATTAAGAAAAATATCTTTACATGATTTGATGTTTCCTGCTTGGTGAGTGGCTATAAAGGCAACAATTTCTACAATTACTAACTTAGAAAGCTACTTAAGAAAGAGGAAGTCACTCATAAAATTGCCAATTCATACCACCCATAAACGAGCAGACAAGCAGAGATCTCGATTTGTGAGGTCAAAAGCATCATGGAGAAAATAGTGTCTAATTCGAGGTGGGACTAGTTGAGGCAACTCAACAACGTATTACAGGCATATGTCATTACCTATAATAAATTGATTGGAATGAAGTCGTTCAGACTTTTCTATGGCAAGTCATGTCATTTATCAATTGAATTTGAGTACAAAACGTACTGGGCATTTAAGTGCCTGAATTTTGACCTAAAAGTTCTGGGAGAGAGGCGATTGTACAACCTAATGAACTTGAAGAACTCTAATCTGTTGCGTATGACAACATAAGGATCCACAAAGAATGGACGACGTTTTGGCATGATAAACACATTTAACAAAAGGTAAACTGAAGTCAATGTAGTCGGGATCATTCAAAGTACTTTAAGTGTTTCCACATGTGGTTGTTGAAATCTGAAGCTAGAAAATGGGATAATTCAAAGTCAACAGACAACACCTTAAGCCTTGCTTTGCTGGAGAACCTATTGAAAAATGAATAGTCTACTCCTCTAAAGTAATAACGACAAATTGAAAGAACTAAAGTGAGATTGAGGACTTTAAACCATGTGTTGCTTAGGCAGTAACTCAATAATTTTAGGGGAGTATTGGTTTTATTTTACTTGCTTTTCTTTAATTTTGGAAGCTTAATACTTATCAATTTGGAGCTTTGTGATAAATTTTGCATGAAGTTATCAAACAAGCGACGGGACTCAAAAGTTCATCTCAACTCACTAAAAAGGGGAAGTTTGCATGCATAAATCATTTACTACTTTCAATCATTAAATATTATGTTTTAGTGCATGAAATTAAAATTGACGCTTGCCATTGAAACTATCTACAACATATTTTGTATATATTGTGAGAAAACAATCCTTGAGTATGATCAATTCATGTTGTATTCAGCAAAGCAAGTGTGGGGTATAACAATCTGTGCAAATATGGTGTTTAGTGAAGCAACAATCAAGATTTTAGTGTGCCAAACAGGTTGAAATGTGTTAATTTCAAGGAAATACAAGCTATCCAAAGACTACAAATTAGTTCAGAGCAAAAATCAACAAGTTAGAGAGGAACACGGGTAAAACCATGGCAAAGCTCACCAGACACAAACCAATCATCTCAATCTGGGCTTAAAACGGTTAAAATCATATCCAACCTAGATTCATGCAGTTTGTACCATGTGGCTTCTTGGACACAGATTTAAGCATCCTTCTCTTCGTATTTACAAAAGCAAGTTCTCCCTCCTCTTGTCCATAATCATCCCAACTTCCCCATACCTATATTTCATCATTCAAACACCTCAAAACCACCCCAAATCACTCTCAAAACACCTCTCAACACTTCTTGATCCTTCTCTTTCAATTTTTTCTCAAGATCTATCTCCACAATTCTTTGAAACCTCACAATTTCAACCTTCCTCGCAACATGCTTGACGAATTGCCTCAACCAAAACTTTGAACTCGAACACTTCCCAACCACACTACATTACATCTTCAAGCTTAAACACACTCAAACTCTCTCAGATCACTTGAAATTTCTAACCAAACCAGTCATCTAAGCTTTTACCAATCAAGTGTTCAATGTGTTGTAAACAATTATTGAAATTGAATGAAAATACCCAAACCATATGTTTTGATGATTAAACAACACAATTTGAGTAAATCTAAGCTACTAATATGTATTGTGCAAATGTTCAAGCTGTAAAAGGATATATACAAAACAGAACAAGTCAAGTCGCAACTCAAGTCGACTCAGACATCGACTTAGGCGAAGTCGATCTCTCAAGTCGACTCCATCTTCGACTTCAAAGAACATCTTTCTTCCAGCGTTGATTTTGGAGAGCAGAAAAACTGAAGTCGCAGATGAAGTTGACTCCACTTGCAACTTGGGTGAAGTCGCAGACGAAGTCGACTCCAGTATCGACTTCAAGCAGCAACTTCTTTCCAGCGTTGAAATTGGGTAGCAAAACTTCTGAAGTCGGAACCGAAGTCGACTCCACATGCGACTTGGGTGAAGTCGCAGGCAAAGTCGACTCTAGCATCAACTTCAACTTGGTAGGGCAAATTTTCAAGTTCAAGTTGAAGAACAAGTCGACTTCGAGATAGACTTGAGTCAAATCGAAGATGAAGACGACTCAAATTTCTCAACTTGAATATATGAAGACTAATCCAAGTTTAAAGCAAGCAAGACACATGGATTCAATCATTCTAAATCAAAGTTGGATTTGTTCATACAAGATTCAAGTTTATCTAGACTTAAAGCTAGAGAAATTTTGTACAAATAAGTTCCAAGTATTGAAAGACAAACGAAGAAGAAGAAGTTAAGCAAGAAAGAGAAGCTTCAACAAAGATCAAACTGACTTGGCAAAAGAAAGTAGCCAAGTCGCACCCGAAGTCGACTCCAAGAACGACTTGAAGCCAAGTCTCAGACCAAGTCGACCCAGAGGATAGACTTGGAAACTGAAGAACAGTTGAAGTCGCACACGAAGTCGACTCCAGCATGCGACTTGGGTGAAGTCGCACACGAAGTCAACTCCACCTGCGACTTGGAGACGTAACGTTCGAATTTTTGAATGTTGGAACATTTATTACGCGCCAACCAACTCTATAACGTTCAAAATTTTCCCTCCTCTATATATAGACACTCAAGCAAACGTGGAAAAACATAAGATAGAGCTGAAGAAGAGGAAAGAAGTGCTACTAAGAGTTTCAATCCACTTTTCTCTACAATTGAGTAATCTATACACTTTTAAAGGAAGAACAAGCTTCAAAGTTGCTGTTTGCTTCAACGCAATACGATTCGTTGCTTCTACAGATTCTTCCTCGAGCTGAAACTTGCTACATAAATCTGTAAAGTGTAGATTTCTTCTATTTCATCTTGTTATTTGATTTTGGTGCTTGATTTGAATTTGGTGTTTCAAACCAAGATATAGCAAGTAGGGTTGTGATTAGAGTGTAACTCATCACCTAATTGTGTTGCTTGTATATGCCCCCTAGAGCTAGAATCTAGAAGAGAGCGGAGACTCTAGTTGTATTCGCGGAATACATAGTAGAACCCAAGTCACAAGGGAGTGTGAGCTTGGAAGAGTGGAGTAGGAAAAGGTTGCTCGAACCACTATAAATCTTGTCTACTATTTTTCATTTTCGCTTTCATTATCTTATTGCTCTCTATTTGTTTCATTAAAGGGGTTTAAACTAAATCGGGGTAAAATATCTAATTAAAGTTTTAAATTTTTAAATACCCAATTCACCCCTCCCCTCTTGGGTAATTGCCATAAACTCGGGACCAACAAGTGGTATCAGAGCAGGTCTTTGAGTTTTAGCAAAAGAGATCTTTTTGATATAGCATCCCAATCCACTTCCGTTCCCGCATTTGCCGAAGGTCAATCCTTTACTAGGCCATCATTGTTTGATGGGAACAATTTTGGATATTGGAAGCTAAGTATGAAACAACTCATCATGGCTACAGATATGGACTCTTGGATTGCAATCCAAGACGGTGTGACTTTGCCTATCGATGAAAGAGCTTCCGAATGGACCGATGAGGAAGTGAAAATTGTAAAGAGCAACGCCAAAGCTATGAATTCATTATTTTGTGCTCTTACGGCTTCCGAATATGATAGAGTATCCTCTTGTTTAACTGCCAAAGAGATATGGGATACACTAACATCTATCTATGAAGGAACTTCTCAAGTCCAAGGGACAAGGAGAAATATTTTGATTGGAGAATTGGAAAACTTTAGCATGTTAGAAACAGAAAATATTTATGAAATGTTCGCTAGATTTTCCAAGATTACTAACGCCTTGAAAGGGCTAGAAAAAGCAATTTCTGAATCTGAGCAGGTCATGAAGATTCTGAGGGCACTACCCGAATCATGGACTCCAAAAATCACAGCAATAGACGAAGCCAAGGACCTAAACATGTTGAAATTGGAAGATCTTATTAGCTCGCTGATGTCACATGAGCTAATCAAGAAAAAAAACGAGGATCACCACAAAGGCAAAAGAGTCATCGCCTTAAAAGCTGCACAAGACTCGGATGACACTACCTCATCATCTCAAAACGACGATGAAACTGCCTTACTTACAAAACGATTCAAAAAATTTGTAAGGAAAGGTAGAAATTTCAGAAACTTTAAAGAAAGAAATTCTAAAAAGAAAAAGAAAAAAACAACAAAATGTTACCAGTGTGGTGGTTCGGGGCACATGCAAACCCAATGCCCAACGCCCGAAGAAAATTAAGCAAAGGAGCAAAGAAAAGATCGAGGCGACAACAGAAAATTTCAAAGAAACAAAGGAAGAGCTATGTACGTAAATGAAGAAGAATCTACAACATGTAGCTCTTCAAGTGAAGAATGTGAAGCAAATTGCGCAAGAATTTGTTGCATAGCAAATTCCGACATATGTTTTGCAGCCATGGAAATCTTGGAGGATCAAGCTACTTTAACGAACTGCACAAGTAGTCAAGAGGTAACCTTCAAACAAAAAAATTTTTCAATTTTTTCTTCTACAAATGAATGCCTCAAATGTGCTGAATTGGAAGAACTTCAACAAGCCTATGATTCATTATATGAGGAAATAAAGAAATTAGGAAACAAGTTTACAATAAAGAAAAGACAATGTGATGCAGTAATAATTGTGAATGGTAAACTTGCTGAAAAAATAGACAAACTAAAAAGTGAAAAGAATACCTTGGAAGTTGAGTTAGGGAAACTCAAAAAGGAAAATGAATCATTAAATGAATCGCTTGTCAAGTTTTCTAATCCAGGAGAAAATGTGAAAATGTTCTTAAAAATAACAACCCAAACTTGCAAGAAAGGACTTAGGTATAATACATTTGAGCAAGAGAAATCTAATGCTCCGAGAAACAACGTCAAACCCATTTATACTAAACCTAAGATAAATCAAGTAGTTTGGACCAAAAGACCAACCGAGGAATAAATTACCAAATGACTTCCTATTTCTAGACTTCCGGGAGCTTGTAATTTTTGCAACAAGTTAGGACACAAGGTTTATCAATGCAAATTGAGAAAATTGCAAAACCTTGGTGTAAAATTGGTTTGGATACAGAAAAGCATTGGATTTATGGCTTCAAAAGTAGACCAACATAGATTCCAAAGGATAACTAACCCAAATGGACCCATAAAATGGGTACCAAAAGGATGAACTCCACTTGACTTAATTTTTGCAGGTTTGTCTCAAAGTTAAGGCCAATAACATATGATTTTTGGATAGTGGTTGCTCAAGACATATGACAGGAGAAAAAGGACTGTTCCATAAGATCAACCTATGTAATGAAGGAACAGTAGCTTTCAGAAATAATAAAAAAGGTAAAATAAATGGTAAAGGAAATATTTATGGTATTTCAAATGCATGTATGGAAGATGTACTATTTGTTGAAGGACTCAATCACAACCTAATGAGTATTAGTCAATTATGTGATAAAGGATATAGAGTTGTATTTGAATCCTCTATATGTAATGTTTTTTATGATGAACACATAGTATTTAGTGGCAAAAGACATGGAAATATATATTTGGTTTGCCTTGATGAACTAGAAGGAAAATGTCTAATAGCCATAGAAAATGACCCATGAATATGACATACAAGGCTTGGACATATAAATATGTCAAATATTAAAACATTGTGGAAAAAGAATCTAGTACAAGGGTTACCAAAGCTCAAATATGACAAGGATAAGATTTGTAAAGCTTGTCAACTATCTAAACAACCCAAAATGCCATTTTCTACCAAAAAGGAAATTTCAGCAACTAGACCACTTGAGTTGCTACATATGGATCTTTATGGGCCATCAGACATTTTAACTCTTGGTGGGAAAAAGTACGTGTATGTAATTGTTGATGATTTTTCAAGATTTACTTGGATTATATTCTTATCTAGCAAAGATGAAGCATTTTCTATGTTTGTCACGTTTTCAAATTTGGTGCAAAATGAAAAATAAATTTCAATCATTTCCATTAGAAGTGATCATGGTGGTGAATTTGAAAATAATCAATTCATAAAATTTTACAATGAAAAAGGAATTCACCATGCATTTTTTGCACCAAGAACTCTTCAACAAAACAGAGTTGTTGAAAGGGAAAACCGGACAATACAAGAAATGGCTAGAACCATGCTAAATGAGAGTAAATTGTCCAAAAGATTTTGGAGTGAAGCTGTAAGTACAGCTTGTCACGTATTAAACCGAGTTACCATTAGAGCAATATTAAAAAAGACCCCATATGAACTTTGGAAAGGCAGAAAACCAAACATATCATATTTCCATACTTTTGGATGTACATGTTATGTGTTAAATAATGGAAAAACAAATTTGGAAAAATTAGATGCCAAAATTGATAAGCTATTTTCTTAGGTTATTCATCAAATAGCAAAGCATATAGGATTTTCAACAAAAGAAATCAAAAAGTAGAAGAATCAATGCATGTTGTTTTTGATGAATTTAACCAAACTCTGAGAAAGGAGGATGAACTAAGCGATGCAGATGATACAAAAGCAAAACAACAAGAACAATAAAAGGAAACCGAGATCAAGCCAGAAAACCCTTTGGAGGAAGAGGTAAGTGAAGGTAATGACTCCTACAAACCTCCAATTGATTTGAAATTCAAAAATGCCCATCCAATTGAGCAAGTCATTGGAAATATTTATGAAGGAGAAAAAACTAGGAGATCAAAATAAAATATTTGTGGACAATATGCATTTGTGTCAAAAATTGAACCAACCACTATTGAACAAGCTCTTAATGATGAAAACTGGGTTATTGCAATGCAAGAAGAGCTAAATCAATTTGAAAGAAATAATGTATGACATTTAGTTCCTAGACCAAATGATTATACCATTATTTGTACCAAATGGGTATTTAGGAACAAATTGGACCAAAGCGGACTTGTAATAAGAAACAAAGCTAGACTAGTAGCCAAAGGGTATTCCCAGGAAGAAGAGATTGATTTTGAAGAATCATATGCACCTGTGGCTAGATTAGAAGCCATACGCATTTTTCTAGCATTTGTGTCTCACATGAATTTCAAATTGTTTCAAATGGATGTGAAAAGCGCATTTTTGAATGGGTACTTGAATGAAGAAGTATATGTTGAACAACCCCCTAGATTTGAAGAAAAGGATCAATCAAAATATGTTTATAAGCTGACCAAAGCATTATATGGACTAAAACAAGTCCCACGAGTTTCGTATGAAAGGTTAAGTAGATTTTTGATTGATCATGAATTTCAAAGAGGAAAAGTTGATACTACTTTATTCATCAAGTATAAAAGTAAAAATATTTTAATTATGCAAATCTATGTAGATGATATAATATTTGGTGCTACTGATGAAACTCTGTGCCAAGAATTTTTTAAGATTATGCAGAGCGAATTTGAAATAAGCATAATGGGAGAATTAAATTTCTTCCTTGGACTGCAAATAAGCAACAAGACGAAGGAATATTCATAAATCAGTCCAAGTACGTCAAAGAAATGCTAAAGAAATTTGGAATGCAAACTAGCAAAGGAGCAAATATTCCAATGATTTCAACAATCAAGATCAACACGGACGAAAATGGTAAGTGTATCGATCAAAAGCTTTATAGAAGTATGATAGGATCATTGTTGTATTTAACTGCTTCTAGACCGGATATTCTTTTCAGTGTATGTATGTGTTCTAGATTCCAAGCATGTCCTAAAGAATCACATTTATTGGCTGTAAAAAGAATTTTTAAATATTCGATAAATACTACTAATCTTGGACTATGGTATCCAAAGGGGTCAACTTTTGATTTAATCGGCTACTCGGATGCGGATTTTGCCGGTTACAAAGTAGATAGAAAAAGTACTAGTGGAACATGTCAATTCCTTGGAAACATGTTGGTTTCATGGTATTCAAGGAAACAAACTAGTGTTGAAAGACTATGGTATTGATTATTATAACTTTCCAATTAAATGTGAGAATACAAGTGCAATTTGTTTAACTAAAAATCCAGTATTACAATCAAGAACCAAACATATAGATGTAAGACATCATTTTATTCGTGCACATGTTGAAAATCATGATGTTTGTTTGGAATATGTGAAAACTGAGGATCAAATTGCTGATATATTCACCAAACTTTTAGCAAAGGAATCATTCTACAAAATTAGAAATGAAATGGGGATGATTGAATTAAATTAGGAACAATTAGACAGGAAAATCAAACCTGAAAAGTTCAAGTCGATAGTGAAGTCGACTCCGAGAAAGCCAAGTCGACTCCACTGAAGTCGACTTAGTGGATATGAAGTCGACTCCGCCTCTGAGGTGAAGTCGACTCCGCTGGGTTGAAGTCGACTTCTCCTAGGGCAAAGTCGACTCCGCGTGCGTGACCGTCGGAATTCCTCCTCCTCCTTCTTCTTTCCTCTCTCTCTTCTCGCATTTTCCTCCCGCGCCGGACTTCTCCCTCTCAGGCGATTTTCGGCCTCTAAGCCCCCTCCAGTTTCTCCCTTTTCTTCTTTTTTTTTTTCCGACAGCTCTCTCCAGTTTTCGGCCATTTCTCTTTCTCCCTTTCTTCTTCTTCTTCCATTTCTCCTTGTTTTTCCCTTTTTCTATTTCCATTTGCTATCTCTCTCTCTCTCTCTCTCTCTTATTTCCGGCAACAATCTATCCTCCTTTTGAAAATCGCTGTTCTCATTCTCTCTCAGAGCTTCTAGATTTCCTTTTCTGAGCATTCTCCTCTATTCCATACTCCATTCTCATCTCTCACTTTCTCTATCTCTCACAAACTTCATTTTGCAAAATCCCATTACAAATGGCACCTAAATCTCGAATTCCCAAACTAGCAGTGTCCAAACCATCACTGAAGCCTGTCCCTAGATAATCCAGTTCTCAACATGAGGACGAAGTGCCTAGGAGGCAATGGACCTCTTCAAAGAGAGGCCGGGAAGAACCATCCACTTCCACAGGTCGTAGAGTCCGTTTCCAAGCCGGGACTCCATCAACAATAGCTGCTCGAGAGGAACAACCTCAAACCTCGCAGAGCACACAATCTGGGGCCAGAAAGAAAGGCAATACAGCTGCTAAAGCTCAAGTACTGAAGATGCCGACTACATACTTCAAAATAGAATTGCAGCACAGCCGGTTTTACAAATCTTTTTATGAGCGGAAGGTATTCATCCAAAAAATCATCGACTTTAAATTTTTAAGGGATTATGTGTCCGACATTGAGCAGTTACTAGATTTCCAAGGATGGACTAACCTTCTAAGAGCAGATAAAAGAGTATATCCTGATCTAACTCGTATTTTCTATTACCTATGGGATGACGAGTACTTTGGAACTTTTGTCAAAGGAGCTGAAATGTTTTTTGGGATCGGAGTAACCCCAAGATTAGAGGAAGCAATCATGAGTGTGGGGCAAATCTTAGAAGTACCTTATGAGGATGAGCCGTTGCCTGAAAACCTTACTCTCTCGGATATCTGCAATCAGCTCACCAGGAGCAATAAGTATCATCCGGGGATCAAATTTCTACATTACATGGACTTATCCCCGAGGCTTACGGTCCTCAGATAATTTGTTGCACATTGCATCTACCCCAAAGGTGGGGGTAGAAATCAGTTAAACCCACAAGAAGCAGGAATTTTGTGGAAAATAGTGAATAGGGTCAAAGTCAGCCTTCCTCAGTTATTCATAGAAGCCCTAAGTTCGAGAAAAGACAATCCACGAGGGGTTTTACCGTATGGTACTTGGATTACGAAGATCCTAGAACATTTTGGAGTTGATATAGATGGAGAGCCATTCGAAGTATTAAAATCAACAAATGCGATCAACAAGGCATTGATCCAAGGAATGAAGATCAATGTACATCAACTCAGGGCAAAAGCAGAAGAGGAAGCGCCAGTTCCAGAAGAAGCCAGAGATGCATAGGTTGAGGGGGAGCAACCCCTGTTATCTCCAGAAGCTCAACCAGCTCCACCACAGGATGTACCTGAAGAGCCTGTATCACCGCTATCACACGGATCATGCTCACCGAGAGGTTCTGAAATTTCATATTTAGCACCACGACCACCATCTCGGGATATCTCACTACAGACCCTTCGAGAAGACATGGAGCAGCTGGAAAATAAGATCACAAGTCAAATCTCAGGGGTCCTTACAGCTATTATGGACATGCATTCCCAGCAGAATAGTATGGATCGGGAATTGCGGACCATAAGATATCATCTGGCATCCGGGCATCATCGCAATCAGCCCATCCCCGAACTGGATCCATTTGATACCGGATCAGTTCGCCGTGATCCTACACCAATACTGATGCGCACCAAGTGCTTGTCGTTAAGAGCACTATGATCACCAGTTTAATTAAAATTAATCGAAACACATTAAAGCTACCGCTATGCGGATGATAGTGTAGAATAACGGTGAGTCGGGTCGAATCCACAGAGAGGCGACGTAGTTTTGAATTATTTTTAAGAGAAAGAGAGGGTATAGAGAAGAGAGAGAAAGAAGTTAGAGAAAAAGAAATTAGAGAGAAAGGAGAAGAAATTAGAGAGATAAGAGAGAAGAGAGAGAAAGAGACGTTAGAGAGAGAGAAGAAAAGAGAAAATAGAAGAAATTAGAGAGAGAGAGAGAGGGAAAGAAATTAGAAAGAGAGAGAGAAGAGAGAAAAGATTAGAAGAGTTGGAGATAAAAGAAAGTGAGATAAGAAGCTAAAATAAAAGAAATTATAATTAACTAATAACTTAATTAAAGCTATTCTAAGAAAGCAATTAAAAGCTATGAAATTCAACTATTAAAACAGGAAAGAGAATTACATTAAATTTAATCTAAAAATTGCAAAACATAAAATAAAGCAGTAAATCTAATCTAAAAATTGAAATTTAACAACTATAAAGCACTACAAACCATAAAGCAACGAAATAAAATTTACATCACCCAAATTGAAGAGCAAATCTCCACTTTATGGGAATTTTATTGCTTGGCCCTCACCTCCTTGCTAGGGGTCCCACAAGATGGGTCCCACCCAAGGGAAAGAGAGGATTGGTTGTTGTTGATTGGGTTGTTTTGGGATGAGTGGAAGGCCTCTTTTATGCTTGTGGAGCACCCCCTCTTGAGCTTTAAGAATCCGATGTGGGATTCTGATTTTTAGGTTGTTGTAGCTTTGACTTCATGTTGTTGTCTATTCTTGCAAGCTGCCGAACATTGATCTTTTTGTGGTTGCCAAAAATTCAATGAATGCAGTGGCAACTACAATTTGGGGCTTTCTTAATTATTTTGATTGCTCATGTGGAAGCTGTTAGAAAAATTGCGTTGTTCGCTGGTGGAGACGATGCTGAAATTTGGGAAAGGGAGGCCATGACTGGTGACAGCAGTTAGAGAGATTACTTATGGCGGTCGAAATGATAGGCAGAGGAGGAGGGAGGCGAAGTGGGCGGCGAAACGCTTGAGCCGTTGACGATGAAGAGAGGGAGGCGGGCTGATGGAGATAATGCCACTGGACCTGGACGGATGCCGAATCGTTGGTGCCCAAATGGTCGTCGTCTGCTTGGAGCTGGTCGTCGATCCAATTGCAAGTTGCTGAAATGAACATGCGGTGGGTTTAATGGCTATTGACAATGATTGGCTGCTTGAGAATTTTCGGTGATGAACTCGATGATGAAGTGCGGCCATTTTGGGAAGATTTTGTTGTTTAGAGAAGGAATGGGCTTTGGGCAAGTTGCTTGGCCAGCTTAGAGAAGAGGTTGACGGACGGTGGATAGGTTGCAGTGGAGATGAAGAAAACGGCAGCCATGACTATCTTCGAATTAGGGAGAACGGTGGAGAGATGGATTGTTGTTTTGGTTTATTGGAAAATGGCTGCCGGTTCTGCAGGAACAGAGATGCTGGCCGATGATGGAAGATACAGCGGCGAGTTTTCCATTGTCTTGAATTAGACATGGTCTAGCTAGATTTTAGGTGCAACTGATGGGTTTGGGGGATTTGGTGGAGAGAAAGGAGCCGGCTGAAATAGAGGAGGCGCGGTTCTTGAAAGATCAGCAGAGATGGTTGTGGCGAGCTTGATCTGCTCATTTATTGCTTTCCGGTGGGTTGATGTCGGTGGGTCATGGTCGCTGCTTGAAATTTTATGGAATAGTTGCTGATTTGAAGTAGAATGGCAAGGGCGGTGATCTGTTTTGCTGCCGTTCGTTGGACAGTGTCTTCTCCATGGCTGCTGATTTCTGAAATTAAAGGGGCATTGGCTGAATTTTTCTGCCGTGAATGGGTTCGCAGGCATGGATGCGAATCTCTTCTAGCTGGAGATGGAGGTGGCGATTCGTTGTGACTATTAATGGTGCTACATTGTGGAAAGAACCAGAGCTGCTATGCTTGGATGGTTGTCGGTTTGGATTGCCGGAGAAGAGAATGCTGCCGGATTTGGGGGAAGATGGAGCACTGTAACAGGTGCTCCGATGGTGCATGAATATTCGGTGCACCCACAAGACATTCAAATGTGAATTTAAAACATTAGTTTCTGGCCAAATAGTTTTAATAATATAATAAATCTTCTTAATATAATTTTTCTAGTGAAATGATTTTATTTAAGAATTATATGATGACCTACATCATCATATAATTGTAATTATATATGTGTGATTAATTTACCCAAATTGTATTAATAAGCTAATACCTATTTCAACATTAAGATTTTCTAGGTGATTTGAGTCATAATTTTATATTTTCGAGAATGTTTACAAAATGTCCCATTTTATAGCAAAATTAAAGATTCTATCAATAATATAATTTTTATGAAATTCCACTTAAAACATGCATTTAATTAACATTTTAATATTTAACAGTGTGAATTTAATATGAAATTAAATGAAAATTTTTAGACTTATCAAGTACCCATATCCTCCTTCTACTCCTCTGCCCATATCCGACCCATCAAACCTACCCAAAAATCATATCCCATTTCCAAGTTTCAATTCACCAAATCTTTGGTAATTGACTCTTATTTTGCCTGATTGACAAAAAGGGGGAGATAGGATAAGATAGGTTGAGTTTTTAGGAGTTAAATTTAGATTTCTTAAGTTCTTTTTGGGTTGGGTAGCTTGTATATAGGTTTTTTTTACTTTGCATTGTAATCTGTATGAATTTTGCTAATATGAAAGAAACCTATATACAAGCTACCCAACCCAAAAAGAACTTAAGAAATCTAAATTTAACTCCTAAAAACTCAACCTATCTTATCCTATCTCCCCATTTTTGTCAATCAGGCAAAATAAGAGTCAATTACCAAAGATTTGGTGAATTGAAACTTGGAAATGGGATATGATTTTTGAATTATGTTCTGTTTTATACTCTGATTATGTCTTGCTCTGATCACTGATGATATATTTGGAAATTATTGAATGTTTGAACAAAGTATGATGAATATGACATTTTGAAAGGTACAAAATCAAATTGGTTTTTTCAATCATCAAAAAGGGGGAGATTGTTGGAAACAATTATTGAAATTGAATGAAAATACTCAAACCATATGTTTTGATGATTAAACAACACAATTTGAGTAAATCTAAGCTACTAATATGTATTGTGAAAATGTTCAAAGCTGTAAAAGGATATATACAAAACAGAACAAATCAAGTCGCAACTCAAGTCGACTCAGACATCGACTTAGGCGAAGTCGATCTCTCAAGTCGACTCCATCTTCGACTTCAAAGAACATCTTTCTTCCAGCGTTGATTTTGGAGAGCAGAAAAACTCAAGTCGCAAATGAAGTCGACTCCACTTGCGACTTGGGTGAAGTCGCAGACGAAGTCGACTCCAGTATCGACTTCAAGCAGCAACTTCTTTCCAGCGTTGAAATTGGGTAGCAAAACTTCTGAAGTCGCAACAGAAGTCGACTCCACATGCGACTTGGGTGAATTCGCAGGCAAAGTCGACTCCAGCATCAACTTCAACTTGGTAGGGAAAATTTTCAAGTTCAAGTCGAAGAACAAGTCGACTTCGAGATAGACTTGAGTCAAATAGAAGATGAAGACGACTCAAATTTCTCAACTTGAATATATGAAGACTAATCCAAGTTTAAAGCAAGCAAGACACATGGATTCAATCATTCTAAATCAAAGTTGGATTTGTTCATACAAGATTCAAGTTTATCTAGACTTAAAGCTAGAGAAATTTTGTACAAATAAGTTTCAAGTATTGAAAGACAAACGAAGAAGAAGAAGTTAAGCAAGCAAGAGAAGCTTCAACAAAGATCAAACTGACTTGGCAAAAGAAAGTAGCCAAGTCACACCCGAAGTCAACTCCAAGATTGACTTGAAGCCAAGTCTCAGACCAAGTCGACCCAGAGGACAGACTTGGAAACAGAAGAACAACTGAAGTCGCACACGAAGTCGACTCCAGCATGCGACTTGGGTGAAGTCGCACACGAAGTCGACTCCAACTGCGACTTGGAGACGTAACGTTCGAATTTTTGAATGTTGGAACATTTGTTACACGCCAACCAACTCTATAATGTTCAAAATTCTCCCTCGTCTATATATAGACACTCAAGCAAACGTGAAAAAACATAAGATAGAGCTGAAAAAGAGGAAAGAAGTGCTACTAAGAGTTTCAATCCACTTTTCTCTACAATTGAGTGATCTATACACTTTCAAAGGAAGAACAAGCTTCAAAGTTGTTGTTTGCTTCAACGCAATACGATTCGTTGCTTCTACAGATTCTTCCTCGAGCTGAAACTTGCTACACAAATTTGTAAAGTGTAGATTTCTTCTATTTCATCTTGTTATTTGATCTTGGTGCTTGGTTTGAATTTGGTTTTTCAAACCAAGATATAGCAAGTAGGGTTGTGATTGGAGTGTAACTCATCACCTACTTGTGTTGCTTGTATATGCCCCCTAGAGCTAGAATCTAGAAGAGAGCGGAGACTCTAGTTGTATTCGCGGAATACATAGTAGAAACCAAGTCACAAGGGAGTGTGAGCTTGGAAGAGTGGAGTAGGAAAAGGTTTCCCAAACCACTATAAATATTGTCTACTGTTTTTCATTTTCGCTTTCATTATCTTATTGCTCTCTATTTGTTTCATTAAAGGGGTTTAAACTAAATCGGGGTAAAATATCTAATTAAAGTTTAAAATTTTTAAATACCCAATTCACCCCTCCCCTCTTGGGTAATTGCCATAAACTCGGGACCAACACAATGTAAGTCTCAAAAGAATTTCATCCTTCAAACTTTATCCAAACTACCCAAAACCTACTCTAGACTATCCACCTTAGAGAAAAATGAGAGAACCATCAACGTTAATGACTCAAGGATGAGCTCGTGACCTCTAACTCAAGGTCAATCTTCAAGAGCAAATGCACCTTCACCATCACCTTCATCGTTACCTTGGCCACCACTAATGCCATCTCAATTACCTTGGCCAATGAAAGATTGAGCAATGTCAGAAAGGTACAACATCTTGGTACTCAAAGAAACGGATTGCACATGTTACATTGATAATGGGGCCTTAGAACATTTAGAATTTACTAAGAGAGTTCAACACTACATTTCAAACATTAGATGAGATTTATTTACTCACATTAAATTGCCAAGATACATTAAGATTACATTAGAATTTTTGAGCAGTTTGGAGCTGATTCTATTTCCAATTGCCTATGACAAAGATGAGAATATCAGATTCAGATTGATGGGGTAAGAACACACTCTGAGCCTAACACAAATCAATCATATATTTGGTTTCCCAAATGAAGGGTGGTGAAAACTAAAAGGCAGATTCCCTGCTCAAGGCAAATGGGTCTCTTTGACAAGACACTTCGAAGATGTTCAAATAGATGGAGACAATGGGTACGACCTAAGCAACATCAAGTCCTCTCAAATTTGGGACCATGCATTGAGCTACCTTCATAATTTCATGGCGCAATCTATCTTTTCTAGAGGCGACAGTCAAGGGTTCTAAGCCAACAGGAACTCTTTTTTATCTATAATGAGAAGGAATATCAAGATTAATTTAGGACTATCGCTACTCAAGCATCTATTATCAGTTACCCATAAGCCGATCGGTAAGATCTGCATAAAGGGATTATGTCTATGATTGTAGACCAGTGCAGTATCCCATTTGAGGAGATAGTTCACACATGTATTTGTGACCATGAGCTCATTAACTTACCTATGCTAGTTGCAATGCACATGATTGTCAATAAGGGTGGGAGATACTATTGGAAGCAATTGAATGGCACATTCATACCAAAGAACTAAGAAACATACCCTCACTTGTTGCACATGATATTCCTGACAAGCTAATTTCTTAGCCTGATGTACATGCTCCAAATATTCCATTTTAGTCTCTCTATTCTGACATGCCCTCGAGCTCGCAATCAATCGACACCAAACTTGATATGTTGATCTAAAAAATGTAAGATCTCCTGGATATAGTGACGGTCAATCTGATGCTGTTGAGGGCTATTTGGATTTGTTGGAGGAGACATTGATTGTTTGTCACTTTCTCTTTTTGAAATTTGTTAGAAAAGCTGTAGGTTTTTGTTTAACTTTGAAGACTCTCGGACATACTACTTTGATCGTTGGATAGTTATTACTTTTTTAGATTGGACATATCTCATCTCAATCTTATTTGGCTAGCATTTTTATTACGTTAATAGGTACACATGAATTGTTCTTGACATTGTGGACAATGTCATCTCTAAATGTGGAGTGAACACGTTGCTTTATTGCTTTGAATGGTTTATTTTGAGGGAATTTTTTCACTTTATTTTGAGGAATCTCTTCTGAAAATATGCATGGGCATTGATGTAGGATAGATCTGGACCTCACATTGAAATCCTATGATTCCTTAAATGGAGTGTGATTAGGACTTTAGAATTTTGAGTTGGACATATGACTAAACTTTTGTGGTATGTTAAATTTATTTTTGAGCATCTATTTATTAAAAACACTCATATTTTTATCCTAAATCACTTAAAAAATTGATATATCAAGGCATTAATTCTACTTTCCTCAAAATAGAGCAACTCTTTCCAATTTGCCAAAAAAAGTATTAGCGCACACAATTTATGAACTAATGGAGGTAATTTTTTCCATATACATGAAAATCTCATTTTGGTCAAAGAATTTTCAAAACCAATGCTCTACTTGACTCTTCCACAAAAAATGAGTGAGGTGTTCTTTCGATGAAGAGCCTAGTCCTGAATAAATTATCTTTTGTTTACCCCACATTGACCCTAAACTTAAATTCTTTCTTGAATTTTACTTACCATTGTTTGAATTGAATCATCTATCCAAATTGTAAACCAAAAAGCATAACGGGAATTAAGGTAATAATGTGACTTGTGCATTATTGAAAATACATTTTCAAATTTCTTCTTTAGACATCTTAAAATATGGGGAGGAGAATCAAGTTAGACTTGGTGTTAAAAATGAACACCACCAAAGGTAATAACATAATCTTAAAAGAAAGAAAACACTATGGGAGTTGTGTATATCAGTCTCAAGTCTATTTGATGGCTGTTCAATTTTGAATTTTGATATTTTAACTTAAACCTAGCGTTTAGCCCTGTTAAGCCCTTATACTTTTTTAGACTAGTTAAGTGAGTTGGTGAACAAAATTTGGACACCGGAATATGACAAGATATATGCACGGTTTTTATTAATATTAATTTTGAGAAAATGATTGCCATACTAAATATCTGTATTAAAATAACAGAGATAGAAAGGGGAGAATTATCTAAGAGAAGTAAGAGTTTGTTATGAGATTTTTGAACTCCTAATATTTGAAAGCAGAAAAGGTGTTGGTATGCATAGTATTAGTTGAGTGAGATAGGATTTCGATGAGATTTTTTATAAGTGCAACGTTTAGAAATTTTTGTTTAGCAATCTAACTGAATAAATGGACATATGATTTTTATCTGATGATTGATTTTTTTTGACTCGCATAGAGGATTTATATACTCTTAACTTATGGTTCTTGAAGTCTTGACTCTAATGTGGTTTGATTTGACATTGAAAATTTTTATTTGTTTGAGAATAAGCAAAAGTTTGAGTGCGGAAAAATTTATCGCGTCACTTTTATATCTTATATTTTGAATGAAAACTCCGATAAAGATAATGATTTGTATCAAATATCGATTAATAACTTATTTATGCACAAACACTTATGATTGGATGCAATTTGTGTAAATAGGTGACTTTCGAGCAAAATTCGGTGTCAAAGATTGAAGGTTGAAGAAGCTGATAAAGAAGGCATAAAGATAAGACGAATTCAAGGCTTATAATTGAAGAAAAGTAGTAACCAAAATGGTTAAAAATATATGAAAGAGGTTCCGACATTATTCAAAGAGTGTCTTGCTAGAAACCTAAAAATGTTTAGAGCAAAACACAACATCTAGAGTGTCACACAGTTTGAACTATGTGGCCCCTAAGACTGCAGATTCAATCCACATTGGACTTGGTTTACGCAATTTGTTAGAAATGTCTATGCATATACTTATTGTTCACGACCTAGGGTATCTTAGAACGTGTTTTGAGCTAGGGTTAAGATTCAAGGGTAAGAGAAACTTAAGAGAACGAGTAGAGAAGCAAGACAACGCGTCACTTAGAGTTGTCTAGATACCATTGAAGCTTTAAATTTAATAATATTTCTTTTCTTTTCTTTTTTGATTTGATTGACTTGTTTTTAATGGATACTGATTACAATATTGTATTGTGTGTTGATGTTATTATAAACATATCTGGCTAAACACATATTCTAGGATTTAAGATATAGCATGTGACCTATGTATGAGTGACTTGGTTTTTACTTGCTTATGAAGAATGTTTTATGTTAATTTGATATTTTTGTGATCTTAATGCTTGATTTGTATATGGCTTGTCCTATGACATCATTTCATAAATTAGGTGAAAGAACTAACAGGTAGAAGTTTAATATATGATAATTAAGATATTAAAGAGGAAAATCTAGACTATGAGAATCTGTGTGATTACCTTGAAGAATTATTTATACTATTATAGAACTTAATAAAGTTCTATTGACTTAATTCCATGAAAAATGTGATTTATTACATGCTTCGAGAGAGGATACAATTGTGAACTCAATTGGATAATTTGTAAATCAAAGATTACCCATGTTTTGATGATTAACAACTAAATTTGATAGTATTAAAGGAACCAATGTGTTTGATTTGAAATTTGAAGATAGATTTTTCGATACAAAACAAAAACAAGTTAAGTCGCATAGTCAAGTTAACCCCAGGATTGAGTTGGGTCAAGTCTATGTCGAAATCGACACTCGAAATCAACTTGGAATGATGCAATTGACGTTCTAAAGTCCAAACAGATGAAATAGCAGCCCCAAGTCGATTCAGCCTGTGACTTAGGTAAAGTCGTAACCGAAGTTGACTTTAATAAGGAGTTGAGATTGCATATTTTCGTTGGCTCATTTTGGTGCAAGTGAAGTCGCACATGAAGTCCACTCCACCCTGCAACTTGGGTTAAGCCAAAAGCTAGGTTAACCTAGATCTGCAACTTGGGTTTCTTCAAGTGGCAAAAGTTGAATCCACAAAAGTGAAGTCAACCCCATTGTGCAACTTGGATCAAGTTGAAGAACAAGTTGACTCAAGTTCAAGACTTGAAGTAGTAGAAGCTCAAGAGATGAAGTTTTAAAGTTCCAAGCTTTCAACGTTCAATGAAGTCACACACTCAAGTGGACTTCACTTGTGATTTGGGTAAAGTCCAAAGGCCAAGTCAACTTTAGAAGGAACTTGAAAAGCACAAATAAGGAAGGACCCTCTGGAAGGAAAAGGACGATTGAAGTCACACCCCAAATCGACTCTAGTCTGCGAGTTAGGTGAAGTTGCATCTGAAGTCGACTTTAGATGCAAGTTGAGTCACAACGATCAAAAAATTCAAATATTGGCACATTTAATGCGTACCACCTACCCTCTAATATTCAATATTTCCCACAATTATTTAAAATATGTTAAGAGGAGTTATGAGAGTTAGCTAGAAATTCATTGAGCTTTCACCTTCTCTTATTCAATCTATTAATTGCGCATTAAGTGTTTTACAAGGAGAGACTCATTTCTACTACAAAGGGCTACGAGTTCTCATCTTTCTCAAGTACTCAAGATTCTTTTCAAGTGTTGAAACTATCCTACACAATTTATAAAGCTTAGATTTCTTTATTTCAATTATTCTTGTTATATTATGGTGCTTGGCTTGGTGTTGGAGACCAAGACCAAGTTGAGATAAGTAGTATATGATTAGACTATAACCCACCATCACCTGAAACTATTATAAAGGCCTCCTAGAGCTACAATGTAAAATAGATCAAAGGCTCTACTTGTGATCCCTGTTGAGATAGTAGAACCCAAGACACAAGGGAATGTGTACTTGGAAGAGTGGAATAAGAAAGATCCCTCAAACCACTATAATTTATTGTCTCTTACGGTTACTGTTTTTACTTATTTATTGCTCTCTCTAGCCTTCTACATTTCATTTAAGGGGATTGAAATCACAAGATTAAGTTTCAAATTACCAAAAAAAATTTTAAGAATCCAATTTACCCCTCCTTTCTTGGGTTTTGCGATCTAACAAATATAAGATTAATTCAGTGTTTGTTCTTCTTTAACACAATGTATCTAGATTAAATAAGCGAACTGATTATCTTATGCATAATGTTGCATGTGAAACCCTAGATCCTAGATAACTTCATTTGTTAATTTTCAATATTTATTTACCGTTCTTAAGACTCACTTTTCTTCTCACTTTCTCTCAAAATTTATTATTGTAGCACCCTCGACCCAAGGCGTCACAACCTGAACCTTACTTCGGAATCGTTGTCGATTGGTAAATGTGGGCAGGGTTGTGGCCCTGTCCACGCGGCGGGATTTTTACACTCATTTCATTTACCAAAAAAATTTTCTTTTCTTTTCTAATTCATTCCATTTACAGGTAGACATACACTTGTGATTACTTGCACATCTCATTGACAAGTTATCAACTTGTCCAGCTACATGATAATATTTCATACCCAACTATTGGCATTGTCAATTCAACATCCATTTATACCATTTGTACATATCAAACATCCATTCCTACCATACATACATTCATGCCACACATACAGTTAAAGTATAACTTTAAAATTTTCACTCTACAAATTCTTCCTGCTTCACCTGGCTAGTACTGCACCTGTCTAAAGTTAAAAAAATAAAATGTGAGTATTAAACTCAGTAACCAAGCATTTTTTCATTTTCATATAAATGCATTTCTTTCCATTAGGTAGGACACACTTACCAATGATCAACTACCCATAGAAAAAAAACCTTTCATATAAACCATTCATGTAAATCATTCGTGTAAATCATTTCATAAAAACCTCTTACATCCCAATTTTGGGCTTTTCATAAACAAAACAGGTACATTCACATTTCTTTCTTTCGGTAGGAGACACTTACCAAGTGATCAACCACCTATAGAGAAGAAACCGTTCGTACATAACATAGTCTTTCATGTGATGGCACGCTAGCTAGGCGGTCATCCATTCATCTTGCTCCCATTTTAGGGAGGGCGCAGTTGGCCCCAGAGCCATAGCGACTTGGCCACACATAGAGAAGGGCCCATTATGCTTTCACCTCTACATGGACCTAGTATTTGATCCTTGCGCGCACTATACATCATTCATATTCACATCCATTTTCTCATGCTAGCATGATTTCATAAAACATACACAGCCTTTATGCTGTGTCTTTTTTCGACTTGAAAACTTGGCATAATCATTTTGAAAATATTTTTCAAATCACAGTATTGGGATGACCATCTTTAAACGATTTTAGAAACATTTAAGTAAAGAAATTTTTACAATCATTTGCACTATTTGAAAAAAATAATTTCTTTCAAAAGCATTTCTTGTTTGCTTGGAAATAATTTTGAAATCTTCCTGATAAAGCAATTTCGAAAAAAATTCAATAGTTAAGGATAGAGTAACATTCTTAAGCAACATTTTTCAACTTGTTACCGCATGAAATGTTTTTAATATTTGAGGATAAGGTAACATTCTTAAGTAACATTTTTCAACTTGTTACCTCATGAAATCATTTCAATATTTGAGGATAAAGTAACATTCTTAAGCAACATTTTTCAACTTGTTACTTGCTTTCGTTTTGAAATGCTTTCAAACATTTTCATATAAAATTATAGGAATGGTCATCCTTAAATAATTTTAGAACATCAATTTGAAACCCTTTCAAAACATTTCAATAAAATCACTTCAAGATCTTTCAATAAAACTATTTTACAATATTTTGATAAGACCATTTCAAAACATTGTAATGAAACCAATTCAAGACATTTCAATAAAGCCATTTCAAAACTTTTCAATAAAACCATTTCTAGATATTTTGATAAGACCATTTCAAAACATTTCAACGAAACCATCTCAAGACATTTCAATAAAGCCGTTTCAAAATTTTTCAATAAAACCATTTCAAAACATTTGTTTGCAAATATCATTTTTTGAAAAATTGAAACTTTTTTTTTATAAAAATCGAACTTTCTTTTCATAAAATCCTTTGAAATAGGGTTTTTGAAGGACTTGTTTACCTCGCAACGATTCACTCATCTCTTGAATCTTTTCCTTGTCTTTGTCTAAACAAGTGAACATAATCATCTTATATACTTGTGTAATTTCTTATGCTAGCATGCTTTGCTTAACTAATGTACATTTATCACTTGTTCCCAATGCTCATATGGTCTCAACCTACGTGTGACTCACAACTTGCCCATTTCGCTCCATTCCTTCTTTGAGATGAATACCCTTATCTTTTAGGTCACATATGTACATATTATATTCTTTAATCTTTAATTATTCATTCCTTTTAATACTCTCCTCTAGGGTATTTAACATTTTCAATAACTCAAGTTACTTTCTTGAAACTATAATAAGCTAAGTTCAAGTAAGGTTTCTAAAGTCCACATTTATCTTTCTACACATACTTATTTACCCTCAATGGTTCACTATTTCTTTCATTCAATACTCAAGTTAAGGGTATTAGCCCTTTACAATTATTCATGGTACTTGTTATCATTCCATACTCATGTTTAGTATCCTAAACTTTTATGATTACCCAAAATACTTGTTTATACCCTATTGCATATCATTTGAGGTGTTATTTTTCAACTTATACAAGCTAATTTCAAATCAAAATTTTTGAAATTAACTATCATTACCAAAACAACCCCATGTGTTGTCATTTTTACTACTTTTCACTTATAAAATTGCACCTCAATGATATACATATGAAAAATTATCAAAACACAACTTTTGTGGTCATGTTAAGTGCTCGTTTGTACTCTATAACAACCTAAATTCCAATAAAATTTTTGGAATTATCATTCATTATCAAAACAGCCACGTATGTTCTCATTTTCACTAAGTTTTACTCTGATCTTGCATCTTAACTCATCTTTCTTAATTAGTTAACCCTAATGTCATCTATTTAGATTAAAAGGGCATATAATTTAACATTTCTCATTAAATTTTCATGGCAATGTGAGTTATCATAAACTCTATATTTCATGAAATTTTCAATTTCATCCTTATACCCTTTCCAAGCTACCTTCATTAAGCTTAGAATGTTTTGGGTTTCACAATTATAAAGTATTTAAAATAATGTCTAAAGTCCCAAATTTTCTATAAATTCAATCTTATTAAATATTATATCTCATAACCTGTGCACTAGCAGATAAATACCTGATGAGGTATTTGTGTCATGAAGCCTCTAACTTTGTCTGTTAGAATTTTGGATCCCAAAATTTACTTATTAGCATATTAGATCTTACAAAGTTTTGGTCTTTACATTTTAAATCTTTACTATTGCACAGTTGATGTTAGTTTTTGGCTACGAATTTCTTACTTTTGTATAGATGCAAAAGCTTTTTTGATATTATATATGAATTTAACAGTATTTTTTTAACTCTGTTGGGGATGAGGGTTTAAAATGAAAAGATCAAAACATTGTAAGGTTTTTAGGAAAAAATATCGTAAGGTTTAATATGCTAATACACAAACTTTGGGGAGTCTAAAATGGTTTATGACAGAAATTCCTCATGCCTAACACTTCTCGTTAACTAAGAAGATAAAATTAGGGAGATTCTAAGAAAACTTAGTAAGTAGAAAAGTAGTAAAAATTAATGAAATCAACAATGCTGAAAAGAACTCATGATACTGAAATAGACACATAAGACACATGCTTATACTCATGCCTGTTGGTCCCGAGTTTATGGAAAAACCCAAGAGGGGAGGGGTGAATTGGATTCTTGAAAAATTCTTTGCATAATTAGAATTAACCCCTTGTAAGTTTAATCCCCTTGATGAAACGTGCTATAGGATAGAATAGGTGGGTGCAAATGGAATATAAAATACAAGCAATCAAACCACACAAGAGACAACCATATATAGTGGTTCAAGCAATCTTCCCTACTCCACTCTTCCAAGCACACACTGATTGTGTCTTGGGTTCCATAATTATATATTCAATATAATTTAGAGCACCGCTCTCTTCTAGATTCTAGCTCTAGGGGACATATACAATAATCATTTATTGGTGAGACCAACTCCAACCAACCGAGTCTTATCTGTTGGTAAGACAAACTCAAACCAATCAAGCAATACCCATAATTGAGATAAACTTAAACTAACCCCCTGTTTTGCTTCTTCTTGAATCCGATCTCCAACACCGATCTAAGGCAACAACATAAAATAAAATAGATAAAAGAAAATTTACACTTTACAACGTGTAATCAATCAGCTCTTAAGATGATCTTGTAAGCTCACTTGAAGTACTAGCTCTTGAAGCTTCAATTGTTGTTCAAATGATTTCAACACTCTTGAGTAATGGAAGGTGTAAGCTCATCTTGTGTTTTTCTCTTTTTTTCCTTCTTCTCTTCTTTTTTCACGTTCATACTTCAATAATATTTATAGAGGAAAAAAGATCTAGTTGTTGGAGTGGAGGTTACTGTGCGTTTAATGCTCCAACGTTCGAATTTCTCACTGCTATAGGTTGAAGTTGCAAATGGAGTCGATTTGGGTTACGACTTCGCTTTGTTAAAACTTGCTGTTCAAAATTTTGCCTTCGAAGTCGCAGGCAAGGTCGACTTGGCTGTGGGACTTCACCCAAGTCGCAAGTGAAGAGACTTCACTTTGCTGAACTTGCTATTCATGAACTTGAGCTCTTGAACTTAAATTATTTCATATTTTTATTTTGATACACATAATTAGAGACAAAATATTTGAGCACACTTACACAAATTCATTAGAACCTTTTTAATGATATTTCAATTATTTGTTAATCATCAAAATCAAATCAATATTTCTTAAAGCAAGCATATGATCAACAATACTCATGCTCAAAAGATCATAAAAAATATGCTCATAATATTGTATGGCTTGTACGCGCACATAATAAATATACCATATAATATTATGTAGCTCATACGCAAGGCCTCTTGCAGCACAACTTCAGTGCGGCCCTTTCATAGTATAGCTCTAGCATAGCCTATACGCGCACACTATCATCATCATTTTGCATTAACTTGAAAAATTATTGGCATAAAAGTTCATTAGTAGCTCTATATACAATGTCATTTATATAAATTTGAATAATCAAAATATCTTTTTCTTTATACTTAATGAACAAGATAGTGTCAACTTTATGTCTTTAAAATTTACGATCAATTAAAAATTTACTAAATCTTTCATACCAAGCTTTAGGAGCTTGTTTTAGTCAATACAAGGCTTTGATTAACTTGTATACATATTTAGACTGATCATTTTCTTCAAAATTCCATGGTTGTTCAACATATACCTCTTCATTAAGATATCCCAAAAGTGTACTTTTAATATCTAGTTGAAATAGTTTGAAGCCTATATGGAATGCAAAAGTTAGGAAAATATGTGTGACTTTCAATCTAACTATGGGGGCATATGATTCTTCAAAATCAATTTCTTCTTCTTGTGAATATCCATTGGTCACAAGTCTATCTTTATTTTTCGCCACTAGTCCATTTTCATCTAATTTGTTCCCAAAAATCCACTTGGTACCAATGATTGTGCAATATTTAGGTCTAGAAAACATACTTGGTTTCTTTCAAATTCATTTAGCTCCTCTTGTATTGCAATTATTCAATTTTCATTATTAAGAGCTTAATCAATTGAATTTGGCTCTATTTTTTATGCAAATGTAAAATGTCCATATATATTTTGCCCAGAACCCCTAGTTTTCATACCTTCATATATGTCTACTATAACTTGCTTAATTGAATGGTCATTTTTGAATTTCAAATCTTTGGGAGGTTTATAGAAAACATTACCTTCACTTACCTTTTGATCTTCATGTCGATCTTGTTTGATGTCTTCTCTCTCTTATTTTCTCTTTCCAAAGTCCTTTGTTAAGATTTCTACAGCACTAAGTTCATCCTTCTTTCTTGGAGTTAGATTAAATTAATCAAAAATAATATAAATTTACTCTTCTACTACTTAAGTTCTTTTGTTGAATATTCTATATGCTTTACTATTGAAAAATATCCAAGAAAGATAGTCTTATCACTTTTAGCATCTAATTTGTCAAGATTATCTTTTTCATTGTTCAAAATATAGCAAGTGTAACCAAAAGAATAAAAATATGAGATATTTGGTTTTTTTACATTTCCATGCTCATATGGGGTCTATTTTAAGATTGCTCTAATGATAACTTGGTTCAAAACATAACAAGCTGTAATCACAGCTTCACCTTAAAATTTATTAGATAATTTGCTTTTATTTGGCATAGTCCTAACAATCTCTTGAATAGTTTTATTCTTTCTTTCAACAACTTTATTTTATTGAGGAGTTCTCGGTGAATTCCTCTTTCATTGCAAAACAATGTTGTCAGAACAATATTGGTTAACGAACCGATCAAGAGATTGGTTTTGGTTCAACCAGTTTAATCGTTTTTGAAAATCGGATTTAACTAGTGTGTTAACAAGATATATCATTGCCTAATAAGATAAAACCTTCAAAATTTAGATATAAAAAATTATGTACTTACTTTCATGTTGTTGATTATCTATTTGCTAACATTGAATCCATTTGTTGCTTTAATTTACATAAAAATTAATTTACACAATTGCAAGTTACAGGTAATTTTGACATAAAATTTTAATTTTAATATTATCTAACAACTTAACATTCAACCAACATAGCATAACAAACAGAGCTAGCGAGTGGCAACATATAATTTCATATAAAATCGACCTCAGAAGAAGAAATATAAAAATTTTCATACACATTAATCAACCGTGGAAGTAGAAATATAGATAATTTCATACAGATTAATTAACCATGGCAACTAGAAACGTAGCATTACAATTGGACAAATCTAATATAAACTATATAGGGACATATTCAGCAACAATCGAGGGAGCAATAATAGCCATATACAGCAGCAATTGTGGAAGCGAAAATGTAAGCGTCAATATAAAGGGGATGAAAAATGATGACAGTGATATATTATTTTAAATGAAAATGGAGATGGAGCTAGCTTGCAAGGAAAAGATGATGAATAGCATGGCTAACAAATTCGAACAAAAATCAGAACTTGTTAGAGGAGTTTACCATAACCGACAACAATTAGAGGCATCGACATGTCGCCAATGTTGAAGAAGAAGACGGAGAGCTATTCTTCTAGCCTATGCATGTTCTCGGGTGAATGGGTTTTTCACAAAAAGAAGATGGAAGAAGAAGACCTCGCTCTAGATGTTGACATTGAAAAAGTCAACAAGATGAAATGGATTTTTTGCAAAATTGAAATCTCAATGGAGAATGGGTTTTTAATTCAGAGTTCATTAATAGGGGCTACCAGTTGGAGGGAAGAAGATGTCGATTGGCCGATTGGGGGCTACCAGCATAAAAAAAGGAGATTATGGTGAAGGTGAAGGTGATTGGGAAAGCAATAATGGCGGCAAACAAAAAATGGCGAAAGCTTAGGCAGGCGTGCTGCATTGGAGTGGGACGACTGGAAAAAAGGGGATAGAAAGGGGGAATTTTATATGTCGGATTACCGCCTAGACCAACTAGTTTGATTGGCCATTTTTGAAACTAATTTAGGCAACGGTTGAACTAGTTGGCATCGACTAGAATGTAGCAACTTGGAACCTGCTGAATCAGATCGTCTTGGCTACTGATTACCAGTCCAACTAGTCAAACCGGTTGGTTTCAATAAAATTGTTGCAAAATTCTATAAAATATTTATTTTTAAATTCACCACTGTGATCACTTTTAATGGATATAATTGTATTATGTTTCTTATTTTGTACCAACTTGGAAAAACTAACAAACATCCGGAAGACATCATCTTTGCTAGCTAATAGCATTATCCAAGTGAACATTAAAAATTCATCAACAATGACATACACACATTTTCTTTTCTTTAAGACTCAAAATATCGGATAGTCCATAAAGATCCATGTGCAGTAGCTCAAGTGATTTGGAGGATGAGACTTCATTCTTTGGGAAAAAGAATACTTTGATTGTTTGGATATTTGGAAAAATTTGTAAATTTTGTCTTCGTCATATTTGAGCTTTGGTAAACCTTTTACCAAGACTTTTTTCACAAAGTTTAAATATTTATTATATTTATATGCCCGATCTCTTATGTTATACTGTGGCACCCCCAACCCGAGACGTCACATCCTAAGGCTTGCTCTAAGATCTTATCGATTGGTAAATGTGAATCAGGATTGTTGCCCTAATCACGAGGCGGGTTCTTAATTAAATTTCGTCCAAAATTTTTTAATTCCTTTAGTCGAGGGACATTTGATGTCCCAAAACATCTTTGACATAAACTTTCTTCGGCAATGGACATTTATATGTCCTAAATCATTCTTCCACATAAATCTTTTTAGAAATGGACATTCATATGTCATAAAATATTTTTCACATAAACTCTTCGGCAAAGGACATTCTCATGTCCAAAAATACTTTTCATTTAATCACTTTGGCATTGGACATTTTCATGTTCAAAAACACTTTTCATTTAAGCACTTTGGCATTGGACATTCTCATGTCCATCAACACTTTTCATCTAAATCCTTTTCATAATTCCCACATTGGGGCTTATTTATAGCAAACAAGACATAAAACTTATTTCGTAATCCCCATTTTGGGGCTTATTATAGCAATAAGACACTTAAAGCATTCTTCATATAAACTTTTTTTCATAATCCACGTCTTGGGCTTGTTTATAACAAACAAGGCATAAAATACATAATCCATTTTCATGAAAATAGTTGCATAGAAAACATTTCATTTCATCTTTGATATTTACACTTTTTGTGTAAAACACCCTATTTTTAGAGTAACTTGTTCATAATGGCTCATAAAATTCTATTTAGGATAACTTTTCGTAAAAATGCTTTTATGTCCCAATCTTTGGGTTTTTCAAAAAAAAAATATATGCAAATGCATTTCTTCCCATCCAGTAGTGACACTTAGCAAGTGATCATTCTACCTTTTGGAAAAGAATTCATCATTAACCGCACGCTAGCCAGGCGGCCGTTCCTTCATCTTCTCCCATCTTAGTAAGGGCGCCACTGGCCTCCTGCCATCCCTTAGCGACTTGGTCATATGTAGAGTAAGCCCCGGTCCATCTCCAACCGTGCTCTACAACCAACCTATTTCTTGTATTGGTACACCATACATCATCATAATAAAGGTTCATATGCTAGCATAATCTCATAAAACATCACAGACCGCAGTCTATGTGGTTTAAAGTATCATAGACAGCAGCCCGTGTCCTTTTAAACCATCTTGAAAAATCACAAACCGTACTCTGTGTGGTTTAAAGTATCACAGACCGCAGCCCGTGTCCTTTTAAACCATCTTGAAAAACATCACAGACAGTAGTCTGTGTCTTTTTAAATCATTTTGAAAAAAGAACATCACGGATCACAATCCGTGTCAACTTGTAAAGCAGGTGCACCGACTTTAAACAAGTTATCATTTGAAATCTAATTTTAGGATGACCTTCCTTAAATTCTTTGAGAAACATTTTGAGTATAACATTTTGATAAGCATTTGAGATATTTGAGAAAACAATAGATCAGAAAATCCTTATGATAAAGAAACTTCAAAACTTTTGGATTTTCAAGAATAAACCACGTATCTTCCTAGGATTTTCTTGATTTTCATTTCGGAGCCTTTTGCCCACAAAGGTTATGCAATTGTACCATGCCCTTCTCAACCACCATAATATCAAATCCTCGTCCATATATCCATCTTGCCATTTTTATATAAAGAGGGGCTTGCATAGCATTTTGCATGCCATTGTAGCAATCCGAAATTAAACCATTATACGAAATCAACTTATCTATTTAGCCATCCTTAAACTCCTTTTCAACAATATCCATGTAAATATTTTTCAAGACATTCTCAATATATTTCCTTATCTAAAGGAAATCAAAACTTTTCTAACATCAGTTCAAACCGATGGACCATGTCTAAATGATTGCTTACGTTTAAGTGGTCTAGCATGAAGAAACCAATTTATTCCTATAAGCCAAATCCCTACTTGTTTATCTTTCATAATCATAATTGTTTATCACAAAAATCTCGTAGGAGTAAACTTAAACTCGTTTGGAAGTATTTTTTTGTGAAAAGGGTCTAAAATCCCTTTTCCTTTTAAAATCCTTTTAAAAATAACATCATGAAGAACTTGCTTACTTGGAAGAAAATTCTTAAAACCATCAACATAAAATGTGAAATCCTTTGGGAATAACATCATGAAAAATCTGCTTGCTTGTAAGAAAATTTTTGAAATCATCCGCATAAATCATTCTTAATCCTTGCAACACTTGTGATAAAGTAACTATTTGAAAAGTGTTGCTTGCTTCTCATGAAGCAAACCTTGAGGTTTTTCATTAAAACCATCCTTTTCCAAAACTTATGGCTTTTTATTAAAGTCATCATTTTCAAAACTTGTGCTTGTCCATTCATAAGAAATTCATAAAACATCAATCATAAATGTATTCAACCATTTCAACATATAAGAGAAAATCAATATTTTGGAAGGTTCGCTTGCTTACCTGAGATAGCCTTAATCCCTTTCTCCATACATTTCCTTACCTTTGCCTAGATAAATGAAAATGATATTTCATTTATATGCATCAAATTCCAATGCTTGCATCCCTTAAGATTTTTCAACCTACATGAATCTATTTGGATTTACGTTAAACTAACTTAACCCACATGCCTTTCAAATTGGGTGTCCATTTTCCAATTCTCACATTGGTATAAGTTGTGCTTCCATAGCACTCATTTCTTTTAAAATCCACTTCTAATAGGTTAACCCTCATAATCACTTATAATATTTATTTATCTCCCATTTTAAGTTAAATTCCATCCCAAAAATTTGGAATTTAACATTTATTTTGATTTATTCCTCAATCCGTCCATAATGCTGAAATCAAACACATTGATCTCTCTAATTTTTGAATCAAACTCTAATCAAGGAATTTAAATCTAAAATTTCTATCATAACTTAATAACTACATTAAATATTCAAAATAAATATTTTTAGCACAACATATATAGTATTTATATTTATTTTGGTATTTTTACGCTGCTAGATAGTAGCATCAATTTTTAGATGATTCAAATAACTTTAATTATTAGGTATATTTATACCCTTCATAAACTAAGTTTTATTTTGTTATAGTGTTAATAAAAATTAATTACATATCATATAAAAGTTTTAGTTCAAAATTATTTATATAAAAATTATTAAAAATCATTTTGTACAGCCGAACCTGACACCCGTTCAATCCTGTTCAGGTTGATTTTCCCAGATTTTTAATTTACAACTTTCTCATCATTTTGAACTAAAAATTGTGTCATTTCTTAATAACCCTATCATGAGTTCTTATACAAATTTTCATACTAAAAATTATTTATTTACTATTTCGTTCATATTTTTCTTTCCTATTCCAGATTCAATACATATGAACATATCCATGTGATTCATTTCACCCTTATAAGTATTAACACATAATCTATATGAGGGTTTGGTTTGCTTAATCATCCATTAAGAATTTAAGGAGATATTTACCCTTGAATTTAATATTTATAACCATCTTTACATTAATCATCAACCAAACATGATTTAGATTAACGTATATGAATAAAAAACGCATAATACTCACCCAAATTAAACATGAACATGGGTAAGCCTTGTTGAATCCTTTTTCCCTTCCTTTCTTCTTCCTTTTCCTCCTTGCTTGGCCTTATTGGGACAAACCTAGCTGCTGCCCCTTTGTGGAGAAAATTTTCTCTCTCTTTCTCTCTCTCCTGACTTGAACGACCCCCTTGCCTTGCTGCCCACTTTCCTCCTTATTTCCTCCTTTCTTGCTGTCCAAGAAACTCCTTTATATATATGGGATTTTACCCTTCGTTAGCCATCATTTAACCATGATTAAGGGAGCTTAATTGGCCCAAAATCCATTCATATTGCTGTCCACTTAGAAAGGTCCACATGTCATAGACCTTATGGCATTTTCTTGCTACAAAATCAACCCATATCTACGTTCATAACTCCTCCTAGCTTCCTAGGTCATTCAAATACATATTTTGAATTTTTAAAAATCAAAAAAATCAAAGGAGAAGACCCCTTGGACTTCCACACCATGCCACCTCTCCACGCCTCTTTGAAGCTAGCCCTTTGCCTCTTAAACCATCATTTAATCCACTTGAATTTTTAAAATTTTTATCCCTTGACTTAATTCAAAAAATTTAGCTCAAAGCACCTCTTTTTGACACCTATCATGGGCATTAAATCAAGTCATTAAGCCACTTGCTTTTTAATAAATTTAGCTCAAAGCACCTCTTTCAATTTTCATCTCAATCCGCCTTATAGGCGTCAAGTTATGAATTTTCTACATTTTCCAACATAATTCCATAATTATCATTTTAATTTTCATAAATTAAATCATGAAAATTAAAATAATTATTCATGCCACATTAGCATATTCTAATCCTCATTAAGCCTATTTAGTCATATTGACTCACAATGGGCCATGACGATTAATCTTAACCACTATTCTTAATCATGACCCTAATTGCAAAATATCATTAAATCATAAAAATTATCCAAATCATACATAATTCATGTTTACATGCCAAATGCACATACATGAGCCCTACTTGGGTCTGGGTATCACATATACTCATGAAACATTGTCAATTGCCACTAAATATTTTCCATCCAAATCATCAAGACATACCAGATATATATTTCTGTCTTTTTCTTCTAAATACTATATGATCTTCATCAAAGACATTGCACATAGCTAATTCGAACACAACTCTATAACCTTTGTCACATAATTAGCTAATACTCATTAAATTGTGTTTGAGTTCTTCAACAAATAGAACTTCCTCAATACATGCATTTGAAATACTATAAATATTTCTTTTACTACTTATTTTACCTTTCTCATTGTTGCCAAATGCAAAAATTCTACCATTTTAAGGTTTAAGATCATTGAATAGAGTTTTATCTCCGGCCATATGTCTTAAGAAACTACTTTTCATAAACCAAGTATTGCTTCCTCTTGCTCTAAAATAAACTAGCAAACATAATCAGCTAAAGTTCATCTCTTTGGTACCTATCTCATAAGTCTATTTGGGTTAGTAAATATTTGGAGTTTATATTATTCAGGTCTAGAAGGTACAAATCCAATGCTCTTTAATGCCCAAAGCAATTTAGCTCATTTGTTGTATAATTTCTTGATTTTTCCATTGATAAATTTTATAACCAAACTTATTACAAAAGTTACATGCCCCATGAATTCTTTGGGGTGGACTCAATATGCAATTTAGTTGCCAAGTTGGTCTTCTAACCCAAGCTACTTTTGTTATTCTAGCTTATCCATGAGGTACAACCACCTTGGCTTGGGATATAACACACTTTAGAGTATTTGATTTGTTACTTTCTCCCTGCTCAAATGTGGAGATACTCTTAGCCCTCTAATAGTTTGAATTGTCATATTGAGGAACATCTTGACACTTTCTCTTAGGTTAGAGAATTTTGATAATGATTCATTTAATGCAGCATTTTCCTTCTTTAATTTCTCAATCTCAGCAGTTAAGTTTTTGGTTTCCTAAACCAAGCACTTTATTCTTTTGGTTAACTTTTCATTTACAATGATTGTAGAGTCACACTGCTTCTTCTTTGAAGTGTGCTTGCTGCCAAGTTTCTTTATTTCCTCAAATATTGAATCATAAACTAGTTGTAGTTCATCTAACTTAGCACATTTGAGACAATTATGGGTGGAGGAATAGCTGGATTTAGAGATAGAATGGTCAAGTTTAGAGGTTACCTCCTCGCTATTTGTGCAATTAGTTGAGGCAGTCATCCCTTCCACAAATTCAATTGTTGTAAAGAAGTTTGTTTTCTTCTTCTATTATTGCTACACAGTAGATTCTAACATAATTTGTAGCTTATTGATTTTCATTAAAGGAGCTGCTTGTTGATGATGAGTCCTCATTGACATACATCTCTGTCTTTAGGCTTTGGAAACCATTTAGCATTGTTCGTTTCTTTTTTCTCTAGCCTCTCTTTGGCCTTATTTTCCTCGAGTGTGGGACACTAAGTTTGCATGTGTCCCACTCCGCCACATCTGAAGGAATTTGTTGCTTCTTTCTTCTTTTCTCTTCTGCTCTTCTTCTTGAATCCTTTGGACACAAATCTTTTGAATTTTTTTTGTGAAGAGTGCAATCTCCTCATCTTCATTTTGGGATGAAGAGATAGATTATTTTGCACTTTATGTTGCTTTCAATGCAATTGCCCTTTTTCCTTCGTGATATTTTTCATTTCTCTTCTTTATCGGCTCATGAGACATGAGTGAGCTAATGAGATCTTTCAGCTTCAACGTATTCAAGTCTTTTTCTTCTTCTATGGTTGTAATCTTGGGGGCTTAAGATTCGGATAGTGCTCTTAAAATTTTCATGACTTATTCAAATTCAGTAATTTTCTTTCCTAGGCTTTTCAAAGTATTAGTAATTTTAGAAAATCTTGCAAAAATTTAGATATATTTTCTGTATCAAGCATTTTAAAACTTTCTAATTTTCCAATCAAGATATTTCTTCTTATCCCTTGGACCTGGAAAGTGCTCTTATATATTGAATTTAAAGTGTCTCATATCTCCTTAGCAGTTAAATAAGAAGACACTCTATCATACTCGACACCTGCTAAGGCACAAACTAATGAGTTCATTGTCTTGGCGTTACTATTTACTAGTCTTACCTCCTCATTGGTCAAGTTGGAAGCTCTTTCACTTGTAGGAAAGGTAACCTCATCTTGGATGACTATCCAAGAATCTATATCAGTTATCATAATAAGTTGTTTCATTCTCAACTTTCAGTAGTCGAAATTACTACCATCAAATAGAGGTGACCTAGTGAAAGATTAGCCCTTACCAGATGGAGGTATTGAAGTTAAGTGGGTTACCATAGAGAAACAAAAGAGATCACCTTAAATAAGATAGAAGTTTGCTATAATACCACTTGTTCGTCTCGAGTTTGTGGCAAAACCTAAAAGGGGGTGTATTTGGTTCTTTTTAAAATTCTAAAACTTAATCCCTTGTAAGTTATGTTCCCTGTAATGAACATTTGAAGAATAATATTGCAAACATAATAGCAAACAGTAGACATAAGACATTATAGTGATTCAGGATAACCATTCCTACTCCACTCTTCTAAGAACATACTTTATGTCTTGGATTCTACTATATCAATTAGAGATATATTTAGAGCTCTTACTCTCTTCTAGATTATATTTCTAGAAGGCCTTTACAATCACAACATAAGTAGACTGTGAGTCACACTTCAACTATATACTACTTGTCTTCACTTAACCTCAGTCTCCAACACCAAGCCAAGTAGCAATGCAACAAAAGAATTATAAAACAATTCTACACGTTATAGGTTATGTAAAAAGATTCAACACAAAAGAAACTCTTGAAGCCTTGAAAAATTGAACCGTTCCACCTCTTACAGTAAATACTAAAGTTCTTGTGAGGAGCATTTAATGATCACTTAGAATGCTTGTAGGTGGGAAGGTTAAAGCTCAATGAATACTCTACCTAACCTTCTCCACTCCACTTGAAGTGCTTTAAATAATGGAGAAGTTCTTTCAAAATTAGGAGGTAGGTGGCGCAAATTAAATGCATCAACATTTGAATTTTTTGAACTGTTATAGTACAAGTCATAATTGGAGTCGACTTCGGTTGCCACTTTACCCAAGTCGCACACTAGAGTCGACTTGGTGTGCAATTTCGATTGGCGCATTTTCACTTCTTAATCCCTCCTTTGAATGTAATGCTTTTTAAGTTCCAACTTGGGTTGACTTAGTCATCGACTTGACCTAAGTCGTATGTATAATCGATTTCGGGTGCGACTTCGCTCGTAGTTTGTTTGGTAAGTAGGAATATGCAACCCCTAAGTTGACTTAACTCTCGAACTTTGCCCAAGTCGCTGGTGAAATCGACTTAGCTATGCAACTTCGCTGTCCATATGAATTTTAAACTTCATGAATTATGTTTCTGTGATTTTGATAATCCAAGTCCTAGAATTGAGTTGACTTGGTCTTGGATTTCATCCAAGTTGCGGAGTCAACTTGGACATGCAACTTGACTTTTGGTACTTAGTGTTTGAAATCTTGCTTAGATTTTCAGAAATGCAAGTCGAAGTTTGAGGTCAACCTTGTCTTCGACTTCGCCCAAGTCACAGAGCGGAGTCAACTTGGGTATAACTTCAATTGTTCCACTCTAAGTCAGTAAAAATATGCAACCCCCTAAGTCGACTTGGCTATCGAATTATACCAGGTCGCAATTGAAGTCAACTTAGGTTAGCAACTTAACCTGTCTGTTCTTAAGAACTTGCATTATTTCAACCTAAGTTACAATCTGAGGTTGACTTAGGTATGGACTTGACCTAAGTCTTGTGTCATAGTTGACTTGGATATAAGACTTGGTCTGCCATGGTTTAATGTTTGAAATTTCTATCTTTAAAACAACTCACCAAATGTGTTAATAACCTTTAATATTTAAAATTGGACTGTTAATCATCAAAACATAAATTACTCTTGATTTTCTACTTGAGTTCACAACAAATCACACTTTCTATTCAACACTATGTGGCAAATTCTGATTTTGAATTTATTAAACTAGTTAGGTTCGTAGGGCAAAGTCTACGGTAGTAACATTTTCACTTTCCATTATTTAGTTATTTTGATTTCCCTAAGCATCCATTAAATAATCATCTTTGCTATATTGTAAATACAACTTCTACATATGTATAAAACTCTAAAGTATAAGCACATAAATTCTAAAAACCCTATAATTTAACAAAATAATATTATAATATTAAACAACAATTGAAATATTACAAAAATTTACAACATTAGATTTTTCACCAGGTTTAATAATATTGATTTAATTAATACGGACTAGACTATAATTTTACTAGGTCGAAGCCACTTGTCCTTACATGTTGTGTGCATATATATATATATATATATATATAATGGGCCTCACATCACCATAAAGTGTATATTTATTCCACCTATTGTATTTAGAATTATTTTTTTATTAACATACCAATTTTCATCTAAATTGATTAGTGTATGAGCCCATCTAAATATGGTACAAAATCAATATAATAAAATAATTTAATGTAAATGACAATTCTAAAGTTATTTTCAACATATAAACTATCTAAGATATAATTTATACATGGATAAATGATTGTCTAAAGTATTAATACATTTAAATGCATGTAGGGCACATTTTGAGCCAAATGAGCAGGATAAGTTCACATATATATAATTATTGTATATAGTAACCATCGAAGGCCATCCGCCTATTTAGTGATAATAGTAGTTGCTTTTTTCTCCTTTTTCTATGTTCTGCTTATGGACATCCATTAAATGTTTTTTACTAGTTCCATGCATGGACCGGTCCATGCACGGTTGTATCCGCGTTGTATTTCAATAGCTTAAGCTACTCTAAGTATAACTTTTTATTTATAAGAACTAAGTAAATCAGTAAATAAAAATAATATCATATTTATCTTTGGATGCCCCCTTTTCTCCTAACTGCGTTCTTTCACTTGAACATACTTTCTTGAACTCCAATCTTGAGTCTCTAAGGTTGCCCCAATGTATTTATATTGGTTTGCTTAGCTTTTATGTTATCTCACCTTCTTAGGTGGCTTCCACACAATCCCACCTCCTTAGGTTGTCTTAGAGGCAAACCTAATAATTACGCAATACTGCCCCTTAACTTCGACCTAAAAGCAACCTTTTGTCTCTACTCTTCCAAATATTATAATTTTGCCTCTTTTGTCTATACTCTTTCTAAAATTGCAATTCAATTCCTTTTTATCTCTAATCTTTTTAAAATTATAGTTTAACCTAACTCTTCTTAAACTGTACAATTTAGTCCCTTTTAAGAAATTTCTCATAATTCAAGAAATCACCCCCTTCTCTCCTAAATTACAAAAAAAAATCCAAAATTTTTATTTATTTTAAATTCACCTTATTTTCCACTAATTAATAATTTTTCTATTTCTTTATAGTACAAGAGTAAAACTAACTATGAAACTTAGGGTTTTACAATATAAGATTATTGAGTTATTATCATAAAATAACTTGAGTAGTCTTGCAATTTCATCTATAATTTTCAATTGTATGATAAAATTTCACAATCATATAGCCTGATTAGATACCTCAAAATATGTTATAAACTCAACTATCATGGTGGAAGGAGTCGTGGGGGTTTGCTTAACACTCCTCTAAGAGATAGTTCCTCCACCTAGCAGATAAATGTAGATTAAGTGGATCTAATATTATCTTGACATCCGGCATAGTTGGAATCTGAATACATAATGATCTTAAATTATTCAACCTCTTGTATGTGAGTATGTAGTGCTTTGTTATTTGAACGTACCTCAAAACCCGTTTAGTTGCTTTTTAATGTTGAATTCTCATATTGCTTTACTTTGAAATATTGATATTGTTTGTAATATTTAGATGCATAATTATACATTAGACTTTCCACTGCTAAAACATAGGAAATCTTCTATATTTCAGTAAATTCAAGACTGGACTCCCTTAACAATAGGAGTATCTCCTGGTTTATAATTTTGTATGATAAATCATTTTAGTACCTTTTCAATATAAGCCTTTACGATAATCTAAGAATACTCCAAAAGTGATACCAAAGTTTTTGTATCTCTAAGATAAAAGATGTACATTAAGATTTTTAATATCGAAGTTCTTTGATAGAAATTTTTAAATTTTGTGTAATAAACCTATATTGTTGCTAGAAAGTAGTATGCCATTAATATATAAAACCAAAGAGGTGTATTCATTGCCACGAAAATTATGATGTACACGACCATCAACCATATTTATATCAAAATCAAATGAGATGATAACTTAATGAAAACTTTAATACTATTGATGGGAAGCTTGCTTAAGCCCATAGATAAATTTTCTTAATTTGCAAATCATAGTTATTGTATTTCCAAACACAGTTTTCTAATTGTACCATGTAAATTGTCTCATCAATATTACATTGAGAAATGCAGTCTTTACATATATTTGATATAACTTAAGATCAAAGTGTACCACTAAAGCTATTATTACCCTAAAATCAGATAGATTTTTTTATAATCAATATATTACTTTTAAGTAAAGCTCTTTGCAATAAGATGAGCCTTATATCTTTCCACAATACCTTTTGAGTCCCTTTTAATTTTAAATATTCATTTATAATCAATGGACTTCCTACCTTTAGGTAATGGGATGAGTTTTCAAATATAATTATCTTGCATGACCTTAATTTCTTCATTCATGGCATCAATTCATTTTTGAAAATTATTACTTTGAATGGCTAGGTGAAAATTGATGGGATCGTTTTTCACCAATCCAATGTTATTCTAATGTTCTTCAAGAAATATAATATAATAATCAGAAATTGCACTTCTCCTTTCTTTTTTGGATCTCTTTAACAGTATTCTTGATATTGTCAAACTTGACCATGAGGAATAATTTGCAAACCTTGATTAAGGAGATTCTAAATAATATCTTGTGGTTCTAGTATTTTTTAAACAATGTCAGGAATGGAGGCCTGATTAGCGTGAATAACAATCAAAAGAAGAGAATCAGAGTCTTCTTCAAAGGTATACTCTTGTATCTCCCAAAAGCTCAATATCATCAATGAATTGAGCATTTCCCATCTCAAAAAAGAATTTGGTCCTTGAGACCGTTCAAAGAACTTAAAAAATAGCTATTAACTATTCTTGAGCTCAGTTTCTTTTCATTTTTCCTATAAGGTCTTGCTTAATCTGGACAACCCCAAATGCATAAATCATTTATACAAGGCTTCTTGCTCATTTGTAATTCATAAGAGGTTTTAGTTGCTGCTTTTATTCAAACTTCATTAAGGATGTAAGTCAAACGTCTCTAAAGACCTATTTTTTTATAAAAAGGCAACCGTATCAAGCAAATAAAAGTTATTATAATAAGCAAAAATTGGTTTTAATAATATTTGAATTCAAAAAAAGGCTAAGCGGATTATTTTCAAATAAACAAGAATTACTAGATTTATTTAATACAAAAATAGAAATTATATTTTTTCTAAGAGACGGTACAACTAGGGGTGCATGTGGGTTGGGTTCAACCCGTAACCTTTTTAACCTATTCCATTTAAACTAGGTAAGGGTTGAGCTGAAAGATGGGTTGGGAAAACAAGGTTGGGTTCAACCTATTTTTAAGTTAGGTTAAAGCTGGGCTAGCAAATTCAGTTTGTGTCATATCTTAAAATACCTATCCAAACTCATCTTGATCTTTTCGAGCCTGTCGACTTACTACAATGGCTACAATTAGGAGAAAAAGTACAACTAGGAGACTTGTAATTACTTAAGAAATGATACTGGCACTATTGAGGAAATAGGGACACTACTCACTGACAATTAGAAGTAAAGAGAAGAGAGCATGCAAATAATTTGGTGATGGATAAGGCCATGGCTCACCTTTAGCTATCAATGATGGAGCATCAAAACTAGTGCTCCAGTGGTGCATCATGCTTAGTGTACATGTATAATTTAGACCATGAAAATATTATGAAGTTTTGTTCTAATGACATTAATGTTCAAACAAATATTCCGATATCATTTTTAACCTGTTTGATTTTATTTTTATTTATACACTTTTATTCTATTTTATAATAAAATTATATTATATCATTTCATCTCAGTAAATATATGATGTTAATATATTTTGTATTGTGGATCAAATTTTAGTAAAATTAAAAATATATGAAAATATAATCCATCACTATCCATGATTATTTCATGCCTATTTGATTTTATTTTGTCCATATAATTTTATTTTATCTCAAATAAAAGAAAATTATTTTATTTTATCTTGAAAAATAAATGTATGGTGGCCCCATTTTGTATCCCATACTTTAATATGTTGATTTGAAATTGAAATATCCATGGAATAGATTATTTACATAATTTCACTAAAATCTATATTTAATTGGACTTTTACTTTATTTTAGTGTGTCAAATTGCAAATATATGAAAATATGCAAAGTATCAAGATTTCAAGGTATTTTTTATAGTATTAGACTTTAAAGAATGTGCGATAATGTTTTAAGTTGCCACATTACAGTGCAATTTTTGACATTGCATCAACCGAACAGTTTTGTGCATTTTTGCTTATTATCGCTATACTAGAAATGATATCTAATTTTATTATTGATGTTTTTGATCAATAGTTTTACTCTATTGATATACATATCTCAAGAAGAACAAAAACATTCTGGCAAACCCACATAGGTAAACAACACTTGTGATTTTATTTTTCATTTCCTTCAATTTTTTATGTTTTACAGAAAAGAAAACTATTTTTACGTTATCTTATTATTTGAGCAACATTGGTGTGATGTAGTAAATGTAGTATATAGTTATGTTATTTTGTCAATTTTTCTATAATATAATTTTAATTAAATGGATGATTATAATATATTTTTGTTGAAATTTTTTATTTAAAATTTGGCAAAATAGGTTGTAAAATGTATTCATAGTTGGATTAAATTTGGTCGGGTTGGATTAGGATGAGTGGTTTAGGATTGGGTTGGTTTGGAAGCTTTTAAAAATTAGTTTAGTTGGGTTGGGTTCAAACCCAACCTACGGGCATTCCTTAGGTACAACTTATGTTTCTTTCAAATCAAAGTAAAAATTCGTCTTCAATAAGAATCAAAATATGTCATATAGCCTCAAATTTGATTGATTTGTCTTCTACCACATAGATGAATCTTTTAATAACATTTCTCTCTCAGCAACTTAGGTAACCTTGCATAGAAAATTATATGAGTAGCAATACTAGAATCTAACCACATAGTGTATCTAAGGACTGAAGCTAAATTAACCTCAAATCAAACCAAAGTGAGAAACATACCTTTCTTTGTAGGTTAATGTGATATTTAGTATAAGAGAAAATTCCCTGCATACCCATGACTTTTGGCTAATATTCCCCTTATACCTACAACCTATCAAAAATTTCCTACACACCCACAACATTTCACCCTTTATTCCCTTGGTACCCACGTCATCACAAGTAGCGTCAGCTAAAAGAGAAAATAGTGATTTTGCCCCTGGATATTAAAAAATAAACCCTTCTCTCCCTCGTCCCCTCCTCTCTCACCGCCACTTCCTTGACTCTCTGTAACTCCCTCTCCCTCCTCTCTTCCCTTATCACCATCATCTCCCTCAATTCCAACACCTTCTGGCTGCCGTAATACTCCCTGCTTTTCTTCACTTTCTTTGTTTGTCTCACAAAACCCGACCTCCCATTCTCCTCATCCTCACCACTGTCTTGCTCCTCCCCATCGCTCACGATGGGCTCTAATTTGTCCTCGAACCCGTCTTCACGATCCAACCCCAAAACCATTCCAAGCACATCAGTTCCATCCCCTCAACAAATCCATCATATGCAAAAACCTCAGTCGACTCCTCATCATTCACAACCAACAAAGCCGGTGCTGATAATCGAGGCTCGAAATCAATAGCATAACATGGAAGGTGGTGCCGCAGTGGGCATTGGGGTGGTTAGCGAGGACTAGGTAGATGGCGATGCAGAGATAGCGGCTACAATGGTTGCAACGCCCTACCACCAGGACATGTTGAGGTCGAAGAGGCTGCCGGTTCATCCAATAAATCTTGTATTTCGATGTCAAGCTCCCACAACACTACTTTCGGGGCACATATTTCTCCGATAGCAAGGATGCATCTTCTACACAAGCTACATCAATTTCATAAATCGTTGTCCATCTTAATTGCAGCAGCAACCTTATGATCGAAGGAGAGGGCTGAATCCTTTCTCTCTTTGATATAAGGGAGTTTCTATTGAAACTAATTTCAATCCAGAACTAGCCATCTTCCAATGGAATTGGTGGCCCATGTTCTGGACCTGGACAGAGATGTCATGCCAGTTCCAACGAAAGGGGAAAGAGATGGGTCGAACATGTGATGGATGGTGTTGAGGCGCTACACGATCGACTCTAATTTCTTCTCTCACTTCTTTAGTTTCGAGAAAACACCAAATCGTTGCAACTTTGCATTGTGCTTATTAGTGTAGATTCCTCCTCTGCCCATTTCTTTCTCTTTATTCACACCCACGATGGAATTACATGCCTCAGAGAGAGAGAGAGAGAGAGAGAGATTCGGCAGCTCGAGTCGATCTTCTCCGTGGGTATCAGAGTTTATGCATGGTTTGTTTATTAATGATTAGGAACAAAATTATCATTTTTCTTCCAGCTAATGACCACTTATGACAGCATGGGTATCAAGGAAATTATAGGTGAAATGTTGTGGGTGTGCGGGGAATTTTTGAAGGTTGTGTGTATAAGAGGAATTTTAGCCAAAAGTTATGGGTAGGCAGGGAATTTTCCCTTAGCATAATCCTTTTTTAGGTGTCCAAGGATGTGATAAAGTAATAGCTTAATTCCTTATTTAGTTTTCTTTGTTGTTTCGTTTGTGTTGCTCTGCATGCAACTTCCTTATCCTTTTTCTTCTTGGTCTTTTTATTAAAGCAACTTGCAAAGTGAACAAACTCAGTCTTTTCTTACTTCAGCATTTCCTTTTCTTATACATTATGTAAAATGAGCTCATTAAGATACCATTTATTGTTTTGGAACTTGTAACTGACATTAAATTGATCGAATTATGCCAGAAAAGAGATCAAAATTAAATGCACAAGAAAATCGTCAGATAGCTCTAACTTCATTGCCTGTGGTTTTGAAGTAAGATAAAACATGTCCATGATATACCCATTTTTTTTACCCTTATACCTTATTGAAATTAAGTTTGATATGGTCAAGCTTGTTTTAGCCTTATCATTTTTTCATAGAGCTTTTCTATTTCCTGTAAGAACCCTTGGCAGTTATGTCCTTTTCAAATGCACCACTCATGAAAATTTCTGTAATTGCTCGCTTCGTAATCATAAAACTCATATGATCTGAATGATCCCACCTTTCAAAGTCCCTTTTCTCCTTAATGGAACTTTCACCCATAAGAGGAGTATTTAGTCCTTAAATGATCATAATGTTATCTTTTTATTACTTCAAGATGATTCCGTTCAACATGAGAATAGAATTGATGGTAAGGTCCATCACAAGTTACCTAGCACAACATTAATACTTAGTCTTTGAACATTTATAAAAATGCTTGTACCATTATTTAAATTTAAGTTCCAAAAGAATCCCCAAAGTGGTCTTTATTTATAAATTCCAAACATTAAACCTTGTATGACAATGGGTTGAATTTTCATAGAAAACAACAAATCATGGATGCATTTAAGGTTCTTTGCAAACGGCTTTTTAAATTCTCATAAATTAACTACATATTTTAATTGTATGCATATCCTAAACCGTTATCATTAAATGACAATATTATCATGAAACAATGAATATCCTTAATTAAAATAACAAAATATATCAATTGATAGTTGCCATATGGGTACCAGTGTTGTCAAAATCGGACCGGACCGGCCGGTCTGACCAGGAACCGGTCCAATGTCCGATTTGATTACATACAGTTCAGTTTAATTGTACTAAACTGTTCGAACTGTCGAACCGGCGGTTGAACCGAACATCGCGGTTGGACCGAATGCGACCGATTCGACGCATATAAAAAATAAAAAAGCAGTCGATGTCGTTAACATCGATCCCCCAAATCGATAAGAAAACCCCCAAATCAACGACCCCCTGCTGCCCTAGCTCACTTCTTCTTCCCCTCGTATGATCGGCGACTCATCTCTGTGTCGTCTTTGCTTCCTTTCCATTCACCTTCTTCTTCTCTCATTCCCATTTCTGAGATCCTACCCAAAAGCCCCAAACCAAACCTTGGCATAGCCTCCTTTCCATTTTCGATTTCGAGATCCCGCTCATAGAGTAGTGACCGCTTCCGATGACCAACTCCAGTGACCAGCTGCCTATCACTTTCCTCTTCTTATTCAAAGATCAGCCACTTTCCAGCGAGCAGCTCCTTGTCACCTCATCGGCAACGGCATCAGTTCCGGCGAGCTACAGCAGTGACAGTTCCGGTGAGCAACATCCCTCAATCTTGATCCTTAAAACCATTATAGTCTTGGTATCCTTCCATCAACTGATCAACCATGAATTTTTTTAATTATTTTTGCACATAAAATACAAATTGAAAATCTATTTATAGCGTTCAATGATTATTTTAGATGTGATGAAATGATGATGAAATGATGCTAATTATTTCATTTATTGATGATGTGTGAGAAGCTAATCCAGTTGCTAATTATTTTAGGTGTGAGCGGCTAATCCATTTGCTGATGATGAAATGATGCTAATTAGGGATGCAAGTTGAATGTAGATGGATTGAAATGAGCACATTTTGTCAACTGCATGTGTATAAGATATTTCTAGGCTATTCTTAAGTCTTGTAAAGAAGCTTGATGAATTCATAACCCATGTATATCACATAGATTTTATGGTGCACACGATAAGGCTGATGTTAAAATTATTGTTTCTAAATTTGATGTATTTGGGAAAATTCCACATGTACTCGCTGCATTTGTACCCAAGAACTTTCAAAAATTCTAAATATTCATATATTTTTCTGGGTTTCTAAAACTTTGGTCTCAACTAAGCAGTTGTAGAAAGGGGTGGGGGTGGTGGTGTTTGGTCTCAACTAAGCAGTGTTTAATTTCTTGTATCTTTAGTGGTGGTATAAACTAGTGAATCAGTATTTATTTTATTTTCTTGCATTCAACACCAAGATTTTGACATGCTTTTGCCTTGTGCAAGGGTTGATTAGATGTTGTTCCAGATATGGAGCTTAATCCATTCAAAATGTTCAGAAGCTAGGTAGAAATTCAATGAGTTCATCTTGAAGCTATTGGTTAGGTTTCTTTTCTTTTTTTCTTTTTTCTTGACTCATTGGTTAGGTTTTTGATAAATGACAAACACGAATATATTAAATAAGTGTTAAAAAGCTAAATGTTGAAGTTTAGGTTCTTTGTTAATGCCTCGTGACACTACATGTTGAAGTTTAATTCTTCGCTAATGCCTCGTGACAACTTGCAATATCCATTTGTTGTGTTTTTTACAGGAGTGGTTAGAATTGATCTATATCTAGGTTGAATAGCTATTTTACAATGTTCGAAATATTTTGAATAGCTATTTTGTATGATTTTAACCATTTGTGAAATGACTTTCTGGCTAGCCACCTGTGATTATTCATATAATATTTTTATAAACTTATTGTGAACTTGTTGTGTATTGTTTGATTTTACAGGTTGATTGTTTGCTCAACATATTGTTTATATGTTGATCTTGGTTTAATTAGTTGAACAGGTTGTTTATGTGATTTTTTGTTGATGTTAGTATGTTGATGTTGGAGATATGATTGAACAAGTTATTTGCATGATTTATTATTAATTGTTTGCTGTTGATTATTTGTATACTGATATTGGGAAAATTATTTTAATTGTCTATTTGAGAAAATGTTGTTAATTGCATGATAAATAATTTTTCATTGTACTATTTTAGGTAATTGTTTAATCATCGTGCCGTCATCAAACCTATCTGAAAGTGGAAATCAGTCTCATACTCCTACAGGATCAAATGCAACACTGGTAGCTGGTAGTATAACAAATTCTAGGTCAAAACCTACTAGGGGGAGGACTGATATTGCATGGAATCATGTGGTTGAATTAGAAGAAAATGAATGCAAATGTTTGTATTGTGGGAAGATTTTCTCAGGAGAGAGGAATTCATAGGGTGAAAAAACATTTGGTAAATGTAAAGGGTGATGTAATTGTATGTAAAAAGGTCTCACCTAATGTTCTTTTAGACATGAAAAATGATCTTGCAACTAGTAGTACAACTACAACCACTAGTAAAAAAACTCCATATTTCCAAAACTAGCCCATTTTCTGACTACAAAGTTATTGATGAAGAAGAAGATATTGTTGTGGGCCCTAGTTTGAAAAGAAATGCAGAATGTAGTTCAAAGAAAATTAAGGGACCTAGTGGGAGTGCGCAACCATCTATTAAGAGTACTATGGCTGGTAAGGATGCAATTGAAAGGGCACATTCAAAAATTGTAAAGTAGTTTTATGCTTCATGTATTCCATTTAATGCGACAAATTCTGTGCACTTTCAATCTATGTTTGATCATGCATGCTCAATTGGATATGGATTCAAAGTTCCAACATATCATGATTTAAGTGGTTTTTTATTAAAAATAATGTGATGGAAGTAAGGGATCAGATTGAATCATTTAAGGAAATGTGGAAAGAATTTGGTTGCCCTATAATGGCTGATGGATGGACAGATCAAAATGGAAGGACCTTGATAAATTTTCTAGTATATTTTCCTAAGGGAACTGTATTTTTAAAGTCTGTTAATGCTTCCAAACATTCAAAAACTGGTCAAATACTTTCTGAATTACTCACCACTGTTGTGGAGGAAGTTGGACCTAGAAATGTTGTACAAGTAATGACTGATAATGCCTCTACTATCGGCTTGCAGGTCATTTACTGAATGATAAATATTCATCCATTATATGGACTCCATGTGTTGTACATAGTATTGATTTGATGCTAGAAGATATTGCAAAGATGGAAGATGTGAAAGAGGTGATAGAGAAAGCGCGTTCTATTTCAACATTTATTTATAGTCATGACTTTGTTTTATGCTTGATGAGAAAATTTACTGGTGGAAAAAAATTATTCGTCCTGCAATAACTTATTTTGCAACAAATTTTATAGCATTACAAAGTATATTGAACTCTATGAACGAACTACGGGCAATGTTCACTTATAGAGAATGGGTAGATTGTAAATGGAAAAATTCTCAAAAGGGAAGAGCTGCTTTTAATTTTGTTTTGAGTTCTTCCTTTTAGTAAAGACGTGAAGTAATTATGAAAGAACTTGAACCACTTATTCGTGTGTTCCGAATGGTAGATAGTGATAAAAGGCCTGCAATGGGATACATTTATAAGGCAATGCATAAAGATAAAAGTGCAATGAAGAAAACTTTGAAGAAATTTAAGATGTCTTGTGATCCCTACCTCGCAATTGTGGATAATCGATGGGAAAATCAACTTGGTCGGCTTCTTCATTTAGCTAGTCATTATATAAATCCACAGTTTCACGACCACATGGATGAATTAACAAAGATAATGACAATGCAAGGGCTGCTTCAAACTATCCATCGGTTGACTTATGGCAATGTTCATGCCTAAACAAACATTATTCATGAGATAGATTCATTCCACTACGTGCATGATAATTTTGGAAACCCAATTGTTCTTCATTCTCGTTATACCCTATCCCCAGGTATATGTATTAACTCTTAATTCTTATAAATTAGTTATTTATTTATAAATACTTAATTAGTATCTTAACGGTGGGATGATTTGTTGTAGTAATTTGATGAAAAGCTCATGGATGTGGTACTCCTAATTTGCAAAAAGTGACTATGAAGATTTGAATCAAACATACAATTTATTTGGATGTGAACGCAATTTGAGTGTTTTTGAACGCATTCATACAAAAAAGAGGAATCGACTAGAACACTAAAGACTATGTGATCTTGTATATGTCCAATATAATTTACGATTATTTGATAGGTATAAAGTACAAACTCTCATGACTTGTTTTTAAGAAATGCAAATAACCCATGTTTATTCCAAGTAACCTCTTTGTATCTTTTTTATAGGAAGAAGAAGAAATATTAATATTACGATCCAATTTCTTTAGAAGATATTGATATATTCGAGGAGTGGGTGGTAGAAAATGAGTCTCTATTATTGACGAATGTTGACACTTGGTTGCAAATAGATCAACCAAATAGTGGAAAAGAAACAAAAGAAGCTGAAGCCTTTGGTATTATACTATAGTTTTTATTCAATTATGTAAAGTAATACTTTGATAAGAAAAATGGTAGTATGTAACTAATATTTTCATTTTTTTTGTATTTTAATTTGGGAACTCTAATTGGCGAGAAAGATGAAGATGTCATTGTTGACCTTGATGAAAAGGTAACTTGAAGACATTTTTATTTAATTTTTGTGATGATGTGAATGGTGGATTTGTAGCGAGAATGTGTGTTTGTAGACTTTTAAAATTTTACGTTTGGTAAGAATGATGTATTGGCAGACTTTTAAAATGTTATATTTGGTGAGAATGGTGTATTTATATACTTTTGAAATCTATGTTTGATGAGAATGATGCATTTAATAGTTTATATACTTCTAAATTTTCATTTTTGCTAAATATAAGAGATGTTCTTAATTTTTATATTATTATAGATTATTTAATTATTCAAATTTTCAACACTTACTGATTTATTTTATTTCTTATTTTGCTAAGTATTTTTATAGCGATACAATTCATAAAGGTACCGAGATAATCATGAAGAATTCAAGAACCAACAACCAAGCATCAACTGTCAAGGCTTATTACAAATTTTAGTCTTTCAGGTTAGTTAATGTAGTTAATTTTTCTAACATTCATGCTTAAAGATTTTTTAAAACTTGCTATTAATTTTTCCTACATGTTTTGTACTTATATTGTGATTCTTAAAATCTAACATATATATTTAGAATTTATGAAAATATAATTTTATCAATATATTTATTTAAAATTTAAAAATAATTAAATATTTATGACATCATAAATATGTCATGCTGACGTCACCAGTTCGAACTAGTTTGCTTAATCGGTTGAACCGGTTCGAACCAGACCAGTTTTACTGTTTCAATCACCAGTTTGGTTCTGACAGCATTGATGGGTACATAGTTGTGTGCAGTGGTATAGTACCAAAACTGACTCATGTGCACGCAGCTTTTTTCATCACTAAATCACTTACTAGAATATCCTTTTTCCCCAACAAACTAAGAAAACCCTAACTGCCTTATCCAGCCGCGCAAGCAGCCAAATGAAAATCCAAGATGCAAAAATCCTTTAAAACATCCATAATTAGTAACGCCAGCCACCATGAATCATGATTTTAGTTGAAGACGGTTTAGAATACCAGATGTTTTGCATCATAACACGCTTGTGCTGAATCCATAAAACCAATAGATAATATACAATCATAATATTATTTGCAAAAAAAAAGACCCCTTGTTATGGTTGGATTCATTTACTGTCCAAACAAAAGAAAAACTGACCCCCAAAAAATTCAAATAATGTCATTGTCATAAATTATCAATTGAACCACTCAATACATGCAACGAAAAGCTTAAATCGATGCTTATAAATTAAAAAACACGACAATCAACAACATACTATTGATGGCATGAACGAACACATGCTTCGTAAGAACCCACATCAAGCACGTTCCAGTAATAAATGATAACATAAAAAAAAAAACTGCCCTAATAACATGTGATGAAAAATTTTATTGCTTAAAATTACAGCCACCCTAGCATTTTTCATGCCAAATCACTAAAAAGAATAAACTAAAAGTGAAAGCATATTTGGATCCAGGAAAAAGTATTATTCTTAGATCCGATAGTTTTCCAAAAAAGGCATCTATTTCTTTTCTAATGATGAGATGTTAAAAAAATATATATATAACTCGGGAATCACAACTATTTATATTAGTACTTATCTTTTTTTATTTCTAATTTAGCCTATCATGAAAATATAAAATAGAAGTTAGACACTAGGACTTTTACACGTAAAAAGCTCATACTCTTTTAGATGATTTAGGCCTATTTATCTTTAAGTCTTACAAGATTACTTTTAAATGGGATCACTTTTTATAATAACACATAATATATAATTATTATGCATATGTGTGTCCAAAATTCAATATTTCTCTTATTCTCTTATTATTTTCTATTTGAGTAAACTCAATTCTTAAACCTAGTGTCATTTCAAGACTTCATTTAACATAATTACACTATTTAGTTTGTTTTCCTCATTTTGTCAGATATTCCCTTCACTTTTAGATTATTTGAGTCACTTCTTTTCTAATTTTTGTCTTTTCTTACCATAAGTAAAAATTATGTTATCGTAATATTTGAAAAATAGGTGAAATGTAATGTCATTTTTCTATTCTCATAAGAGAAATACTTATATGGCACCAAATCACTACAAGTATTCAATTTCATTTTCCAATTTTAGGCCATTTCGATAATTAAACAATAATCTAATATGTTTATCTTGCTCAAATTTATTTTATTATTATGATAGCAAAAGCCAATTTTAGGCGAGTCATACCTACTTAAAAATATTATAGTTATATATAAAATTTAAAAATTACTTACATTCATAAATTGATTAAGTTGTTATAATAACTTATATAAACATGTGTGAATATAGGACAATTTTTTTAGATAATATAAATGTTGAATTAATAGCTTTGAAATGATATATAAATAACAAACCAAACAATTTTATTAATCTTATTTCAAACTTTTAACAAATGGGGTCTAAGTAAATATTTAATTTGGACAAACCTTAATATCTTATTTAAACAAATAATTCAAATGCAAGAATTGAATTACATTTCCATTTAATAATCAAAGTAGGCCAAATTAATAGAGAATTTTTTATATATATAAATGTATGGTCATAACCATAAGGGATTTTTGTACATATAAGTCTAACCAACAGTGCATCTTCATCCTTAAGTTTGTTGAGATTATAAATATGTCTGCAAGATTTAAATAAATTACAAGCGTGTTTCTTCCATTAGAATGTCATTAAATTTTTTACAAAATGATGTCTTTTAACCCTAGAGATACATTCATAATTTTTGCAAATGTTATAAGCATATTTGCAAAAATATCTAGGATAATAATATATAAAATCTATAATAATGAAATAAATATCAATAATCAATTTTAAAATAATATGTAAATAAATAAATATTTATCAATAAAATTGATTAATGATATATGAATATAATATTTCATCTTTCTTTTACATATAATATATTTTCATATGAAAATGTGTTCAAATCGCCAAAAATACATATTTAATTTTAAAATTTTGTTACATGAATAGGTATTTTATGTCTATATTATTTTATTTTGATGATTAATGTTATCATTTAATATTTTATATATTTATGTATTATTATTTTGTATACTTTTAGTAAGCCTATAATAATTGAAAAAAAATTGCGATCATATTACTTAACTTAAAGGGCTAAAAATTTAATGGTATTTTAATTAAAGGGACATTGATGCAAAATAATGTGAGCATATTTACAATTTTAACAGACTAAGATGCATAGATACAATGTAGATCAAAACTTGAAGATGTATTTGCAAAAATTCATAGCAATAAATTTAAAAATAACTTATAGTTAAGTTGAAATTAAACCTTGCCCGAATGGTAGAACTTTAGATTATTGAGTTTGTATGTAATCTGGTTAGGTAAGCACTTTTCTTGTATCTTATAGATTTAAATACACCTTAGTAATAACATAAAATTCACTTTACTCGTTTCATTTGGAATTATTTTTTTTTACCATGAGATGAGTTTTACCCAAATTAAATATGTGCATAATTTCATCTAAAAATATATGTGAAATAAATATAATAATTTTTTTAATTTAGATGTCAATTTAAAAATTATATTTTCAACATCTAAATTGTCTAAAATATTATTCTTATATGCATAAATAATTTAATAAAATATCATTATATTTTAATAAATTTATAAATAGATCTAAATTATTTCCATAATTTACTCATGAATTTATCTTTTAAAGCAAATGTAGTTTACCCACAACTTTGAACAAGTGATTCTTATTCTCATGATAGAACAAATAAGGGTCATGATTCCATAAGGTTAGCAACATGGGAGCAACTATACAACCAACCCCTTTACCTTGTTTTTTATTTTTTTTATCAAGTCACCCACCTTGGATGATTAAGTACTGGAAAACATGTACTCCAAGTGAAGGGCGACTATGTTATTTTTTATTTTTAATAACACTGTTATTCAAACATAAGGTATTTTAGTTGTTTTAAAAAGTTAAAATGACTAAAATACCCTGGATATTTGAAATTTTAAAAAAAATACGTATGGGCATGTTCAAAAATGATGAAACTTGATATATTGATTAAATACATTTAAAATAACAGTTTTATGAAAGAATAACATTAAAAAAAAAGTTAAACGGGTGGGCCATTGATTGCCCCGATGCCGCAAAAATCCAACCCATAATGTTGAACAATGTGAAGGGTTAATTCTTTTATTCCACTATTAAAACGGTCCCCATTTGCTGGGCCAGTGTGGCCAGTAAATGGCCAGTGTGGCATGCACATCATGATAAATGGCCAGTGTGGCAGGAACATCATCATAAACTGAATCATGAGCCATGACAGAGACTAACACTTAACATTCCTGCCGGTCGACAAACCAGACCAGCAAGTGCCAAGTGATGAAGGAACAATGCCAACCTCTGGTGAGTTGAGCAAAGGTCGCAGTGGAATCGCAGTAAGATGCCAACGAGGAGATGTTGGGAGGTGAGCAAAGGTCGCTGTCGAATCGCAGTAGTCTTTCTAGATGCCAAGGAGAAGAGATGTTGGGTTTGGTGCATTCCCATTTGTGCCGTCGCTGTCTTTTACAAAAGAAGCCAGGTTGGTATTCCGTGAGAGTATCTCCCATTTGTCGTTGCCATCAAACTTAAATCACATTCTTCAATAAATTAAAATGGATGCTGCTGTGCTGTTGCTGTTGCTGCTGTGATTTGCTTGTGCCAAGAGAGCGAAATAGTACTTGTATGGTACCACCCCACCAAAGATTTGAATGTTGGAGCCTCATTTTGGGTACGCTTTAATGATTAAATTGAAATCCAATCCACCGGATTCATTTTAAATTATTTTTTCAATTAGAAAAATAAGTTTCGCCTAAATTAAAAATTCACCTAAATTAAATATTTGCATAAAGTTGCTGTCAAGAAAAAATATTTGCATGAACTTCAGTTGATAATTGGAAAAGCCTGATTTTATGCATATATATGTCATAGTAGTTAATGGAATTATTTATACACATTAGAATAAGAACATTTGGATGGTTTACATATTGAATTAATAACTATATGATTGAGATATAAATGAAATAATTTCATCATCTAGATTTTAGGCTTTTATCAAATGGGGTGCTGTATATTTTTCTTGATTGAGTGTGAAATATTAAATCTCATTTTATATTGCAATGAAGATCAGTATTCCATTCATAGAAGTGACAACGAGCTCTTACTTGTCTATAGAAAAGACAATAAGCTCTTATATATGGAGATAACAAGCTTCCATCATAAATTCGGCTGCACGAAGGATTGCATCCATGTCCGTGCATCCACGACCTGGTCATGCACATCTTTGATTCGAGCCTTTTGCATCCGCAAAATGCAGTGTTTGAGTGAGATTCCAAACATGTTGTCATGACTTTGAAGGAAATTGCTTTCATGTTCGTGACTTGCTTAAAATTGCAGATTTATGTTGCTTCCATTAAGGACATGTTAATGAACATTAAAATTTTATTGGAATGACCAAAATGGTACTACGAAAAATAAGATTATTATTTGCAAATGTTATAAAAATTGGTGCAAAAATATTATGAAATAATAAAATAATCAATAAGTATTCAAATAATAAAAAAATAAAAATAATCTATAGAATATATATTTTCATCAAATACAAAACCGAAGAAAATCATGCTCACAATTTCAGGCAAAAGAAGGTAATGATGCAATTTCTTTAAAAGTCTTGACGTGCTGGCAATTTCTCTCCAACTATGGTGCGTTTGGCGTAGCTTTTATGCCGATTCTGTAAACGTACCGTGATAAATTGAAAAGTTTGGCAAGGATGCGAAGCTTTTCCTTCCTTTTTTTTTGTGTGGATAATTTTCACGCGTGAAAGTGCAAAGAGCCAAAGAGAAATTTTCTTGCTTGTACCAAAAATGCTTATAAATAATATGTGTAAGTAGGGGGTGAGAATTAGAGTGGGCCGTATAACCCTATTTTTAAAAAATTTGCTTGACCAGGATTTTATATCGGATCGGAACAAAGTCGGTTTAAACTTCATTTTTCTTAAATAAGTCCTGGGATAAATTTCAGACTAGTATTGGACCGGTTTTGGAACAGTGGGTTGGATAAAAAATGCAAATCGAATAAGATAATTTTAAGAATTTATATACCTATCAAATATAAACATACATCTATACTAAATTTAAGTATTATATACTTTAATATTTTACTAATTATTAAAAATACATCATTACTAAAATAAAATATGAGAAAATATAGTATAACTTTATTAAGACAGGTTAATATACAATTATACATAAGAGTTATATGCATACGTGCAAATTATTCTTATTGATTCCTATATTGTTTTCTAGATAAATTAATTCTTTTATTGTTAATATAGTTAATTATAACAAATACGAGAATTTTGAAAGAAAATAATAAAAAGATTTAAATATAGATTTATAATTTTTAATAAATCAATATATACGGGGTAGATCGGGACATGGTCGACCCACCTTAACCTTATTTTTGAATTCTGGTTAAAACCTTTTACTCATCTCTGTACTGGGTAAAAAGATATTAGTTTTATCTAGCTAAAAATCGGTTGGGTCAAGGGCGAATCCATGTACATTTGAGTGGGAGCAATTGCCTACACTAAAATTTGAAAAATATTAATATATATTATAGATTATATTATTTTTCCTATATTGCCCCACTAATTAGAATTTATTGCCCTCACTAGCCAGAATTTATTGCCCCTTCTCTTTTATTGGACCATATTGTCCCCTCTCCTATTGAAAACATACAATTTAATCTAGCCGTATACATTTATTTATTTTCACGACTGTTGTCTTTAAGATTTTGCAATCGGTTCTAATCATTTTTTGTTTTGATATTAGTTCTAATAATACTCTTCTTGGATTTAGTTTTTCATTAATTCCAACAATATATTCTCTTTACAATATGCATGTTTTAATTCCTATAATTAATTTCTAAAACTTACAAATTTTATATAATAGTGCTTTAGGATAGATTATTATTATCTTTAAATTTCCTTCTTAAGCTGGACTTCTTCCTTTTCCTACTTCCTCTCTTTCATAGTTTTGCTTCTTTTTTTTTATTCTACAATTTGAAAAATATGCTTTTAGAGTATTATTATTACTATTAAAAAGGTTTTCTATTTTTTCTATTTTAAATTTAAATTTTTAAAGATGATGGATATATAGTGATAGCATGTAATATTAATCCGGCCTTCAAAGAGTGTAAAGTGCTTTAAATATGCACCCACCATAATTGAAATTGTATAGTAAACATAAGTAAATAAGATATATATAGAAATTAAAGTAGTGACCTAAAATATTATAATACAAGTAATTTATATTTAGAAAAATAATTATTAAAAGAAATTTTTTAATGCCATTGTAAAACAAACGGTAAAAGATTATCAAAACATGATTTTACAATATTAATACCATCATCATTCAGCTGAATATATATATTTCTCATACTAATATTGTCATCATTGATTCAAATAATCATTAAAAGAAGTATTTTTATTTTGATACTTCTATTTTATATGTTAAGAAACACTTGAATACTATTTAAAAGTAAGCATTAAATGGAGAAATTTCGTGAATTTGAATTCATTGAAGTGATTCCGTAAGATTGAGATCATTTTTAATTTAACATCATAACTTGCATCTAATGAGCCACTTGATCAGAATTTCCAAATGATGGTTTAAATTTAGCCATCAACGGCTCATAAACAAACTTCATAAAATGTTAAATTAGTTTTCTACCTATTATTTAATTTTCTATGATAAAAATTAAGGAAAAAGATTTAAAGTAGATGAAATGATATATCATGCGTAAGTGTAGCATCTGATAACTATTAGCCATTTGAAATTATGTTATAATTAATTTTAGTGATTCCAATTTTTATTATTTTCAATGACTTTAATGGTTATTTCTACTTTCTTGTAAGAAATTTTTTCGTGACTTCCATATAATGTTGACATTATTATATGACAGTACAACATCCGATAAAACTTGTATCCCTTTTATTTTCCTTTTATTTAACTTTTTAGAAAAATCTTAGTCGTGAATCATATCTCCTTGATAAATGTTTGTATGCTAAAATTATTATAATTAGATACATATAGAATGCATAGTAGGTTCGAATGCATGAGATTCTTCAAAATCATATTTTTTAAATACTTTATAAATTTTTCAATCAAATTACAAAATGCATCATTTAGATCAAAAATTCAAAATTTTCTATTTTTAAATTAATGATAATGCAAATTAACCTTTTATACTTTTGTATTTAAGTGCTATAATCTCATTTACCTAATTTGAGATTGAGGATGATGTTTAAAAAATATATTTTAATTTTTTATGTAATAAAAATTATTCTTAAATGTACAAAAATTTTAAAAAAATAGGTGTAAACTTTTCCTCCACTGAATACCCTATGTGTAAGTGCACTACAACTGCACCCTATTTTCTCGTTGCTAGCTGGCACACCACGTTCATACAACAACGAGTATTCCGCCACTAAGCCCTCTTGAAGAAAAGCAAGAGTAGAACCGAATCTCAATCTCTTGCAATCCTACTCTCAATCCAATATTTTTTATCCTTTATAAAATGGGAAGTAAAAGTCACGCACATGCGCATGGCCAAACGAGGCCTAAATCTAAATGCATGGCCTAGTGAATTTGATATAATTATCAGCCCAAACGAAGGGGTTTGCAATAACATTTGCGTGATGCTTGGTCAGATTGTTAAAAATGATTAAATCGAGCCGCCGGTTCTCAATATCTGTTCATCCACAGCGGGATTAATATATGAAGGGACATGCCTAGCTGAGACCATTGAAGATTTCGTTGCCATCAAAGTCAAATCGCGTTCTTGAGTAAATTAAGGGCATGTTTGTTTAAGCCAAAAAAAATTTCAATCTGGTTGGGGGTTAAAAATTTTTATGAGAAGTTTTTAGGATAAAAGTTGTCGAAGTGCTAGAAAATAATGTGGTACGATGAAGGTAATGATGAGGTGGAAAGAGAATAAGGGTAAAATAAATAGGTTAGCTGAAAGGGTAATTATGTGAAAATGATCGAAAAGTAGATTAATTTGTATAGGAAAATGTGAAATTTTTTTTTAAAAAAAGGCCGTTATGGAGACTAAGTGAAAATTAATTTTTATTGAAAAGTTTTGGTTGATATTTTTTAGCCCAACTAAATACGTTATTATAAGCTTTTCAATCTCTATAGCTATCCAATTTTTCATTATTTTTCACTTCATCCAATACAAGTACTCTACTTTTCAATCATTTTTATACAACTCTCATATATCTAATTTATCTATTTTAACTTTATTCTTTTTGCTCTTCATCATTATCTCTATCATATTACATCATTTTTTCTTATTTTAAAAACTTTTACATAAATTTTTCACTTTGCAAACGCACCCTAAAATAAATGTTGTTGTGTTGTTGCTGTTGTTGTTTCTGTAATTTGTTTGTAATAGTCAAGAGAGGGAAAGTCTTGTGTGGTACCCCACCACTAAAGATTTGAATGTTGGAGCCTCATTTTGGGCCCACTTCAATGATTAAATTGGAATCCAATCTATCCAATCCATTTAAAATTATTTTTTAAATTAGAAAAATAAGTTTCATCTAAATCAAATATTTACATAAACTTCATTTGATAATTAGAAAAGCCTGGTTTCGTATAGATTTTACATTTTCATCAGATGAGGTTATGTACATATTTATTTAATTTGGTTGAAACTTTGGTTTCCTGGTTAACTTAGTAATTCTAAATGCAATGGTAGCCTAGTGAAATTGATATAATTATCAGCCCAAACGAAGGGATTCGCAAAATTTTTGGTGATACTCAGTCAGATTGTTAAAAAGGATTAAATCTAGCCTCCTGTTCTCAGTGCATTAAAACGCGAGGGCCCCCTTCCCCCCACCCCCAAAAAAAAAAAAAAAAAAAACGTCAGCTAGAATGGCAGTGTTGGTCCTTTTTATAATCTTTCTTTTTCTTTGCTATTATAAAGGGATATACGTAACCGAGATGGTTGAAGATTTCAGTATCCCTCTCCATTTTAGTTTACTTGGTGATTAAATCAAAATCTTATTTATTTATTTTGTTTACCACCATTTTTTTAATATAATAATAATAATTTCATCAATCAATTCTTAAATGGACCGCATAGATAATTATGCGTAAATTATGAAAAATATTTCGACATATCCATGGATATTTTAAATTTTAATAATAACAATAATTAATAGAATCATTTATCATCTATTAGTGATGTTTTAGATATTTAGATGTTAAAATATAGTCTTAAAATTAATTCGTAAAATTTATTAAACCATTTTACTACTTTGATTTTATAAAAAGTTTTGGTAGGAAGTATGTGCATCTTTAATTTGATTGAAACTTGGTTTCTTAATTAAATAAATAATTCTAAATAAATCGGTTGGATTTGATTTTAATTCACATCAAGATGAGCTTATATAATGTCCATAGGACAATGCAATCTTCAATATTATTTGTATCTAGGGTGCAACTGAAGACGAGTAGCCCAACTTAGGAGTTTAAACCCGCTCTTATCATATTTTTAAAACTTTTAACCTTACCTTGTTTTAGACTAAGTTTGAGTCTGAAGCCTATCCCAACCTACCTTTTAAAGGTTACATCGATTTTGGTTTTTGTTTCAAGTCGATGGTTTCAATTGGTCTTCATATAATATTTGAATATTATAATTTCACTATTGAAATGTTAAATGGAATGTAGACACTTAAAAAGCCATCCAACAGCGTAGATCATGAAGATCATCAAGGTGGGCCCCATCTTAAGGGAGCTGACATCATCAGTTACCAGTAATTTCTATGTTGTGAATAATACAATTTTTGTCCAATTGTTATGTTGTGAATGAATGATTAGATATTTATGTGTTTTTTAATCACGAATTGGATTGTACTCAAAAGAGCCGAAAGAACTATAAATCTTAAAATTTTATAGTTAACATAATAACAACATAATTAGAAATGAATGATTAGATATTTATGTGTTTTTTAATCACGATTTGGATTGTACTCAAAAGAGCCGAAAGAACTATAAATCTTAAAATTTTATAGTTAACATAATATCAACATAATTTGAAATACAATTATTTATAACGATAATAGATAAACTAAACTAGTTTTTATATATTTAAATTGCAACATATTTATAAAAGACGTATTGAATATACATACTCAAAAATTCGGATGGTTTCAAGTATTGGACCTTAGAATTTATTTTAGTCAAATTTAACGGGATATAATTATATACATATGGGTCTCCGCTTTCATGTAAAACCTCACTTACCTAAGACTAGGGAACAATAAAAAATTAAAAAATTTAAAAAAAAACTAATGCATTTGTAATACCCACTCATCGGCACCTTACATTAATTGCAACCCAACATCAATTTCCTATATATGAATTGAAACTTACGTATCCCCCAAATCCCCAATGAAATGATGTTGCAGTGTGTTTGGCAGCTAGTCCGGCAAGCAGTGTCTGTCTGTCATCGAGCAAACAAGGCCTTTTGCAAAAATAATCCTCTAATTATGTATAATTGTATCTTAGCACATCTTTCCTAGATTTTTGCAAATTAACCATATAGGTTTAGAAATTTACAAAATTAATCCTATTCGTTTGCGATTTTCAAGTAAATAAGTAAGAAAGAACCTTATTAAAATTTTTGATTACTTTCAGCACTTTTCTGCATGTGATTTTCAACCAGACGACAAAAACGCTTTTAAAGATTTTTTAGCCAATTATAAAGTTAATATTTTAAAGATTTGAAACTGACAGCGCAGTTACAGGGTTTATGTTTTAAAATTCCAAAACGTAGGTGCTAAAGATACAACTATGCATATTTACATGGTATACTTTTGTAGCACCCCTCATATTTACATGCATATTTTCTTTATTTTTATATGCAATATTTATTTGGTCCCAAGGTAGTGGTGTCTAAAACTTTGCAAAAACCCACCAAGTATTATTGCCGGCCTTCTCACACCACACCATAGCCAAATTGCGTCGAGTCGTCAGTTGATGACGAAAGTCACAAACTTGCAATTGCGTCTCCAAAAATACAAGTACTATTTTATTTTATTTTTTAATGGTAATACAAGATCCTGATGGAACCCGTTCCACTTCCACCAAAATTAATTTGTGGTACTTCGTTTGAGTGCGGTACAAAAAGACCACTTCATGAAGCAAGCTATTGTTGGTATTTTACTTAGGGTAGGGTGCAGCTCGTTTTAATTCGGTCACTGATATTTCTACTCCTATGTTATTTGTAAAAATCATATTTTACCCTATTCATAAGCTTTTTTGGTTCCTAATCGTTCATAGCCTGCTAATGTGAAGATCGGATTAATTTGATTCCTTTTCAAAATAGATTTCTACACTACAAGATATATTTTTTTTTTGATGAAAACACTAAAGGATATTTCACTTTGAAACAATTAAGTTATTTCTTCGTACCGTTGGCGAAAGACATGAGAGAGAAAAAGAAAAATCCGTTTGGAAAGGAATGGAAAAATAAAAATGTGTTTGAGCACTAGAAAAAAAGCGTGTTCCGTGTAAATTATAAAAATGGCTGCTCATACATTTTTAAACTTTTTGCACATAAACTAATTAAGGTAAAAAATAATATACATTTGTGATGCTAAAACTACTTTTATTAAAAAAAATTTGATGTGTATTCATATATATTATATTATCTCAATTAATATTACAATAACGCCTTGAAAAATTCTTATGATATTCAACCACTTTTTCTACAAATATCTTACCAATACTCTAAGAATTTTTCCTAAAAATATTCCTAAAAAACCCAATAGCAGATGCTCTCACAATAATTTTTGAGAAGAAAATCGCCACTACTAAAACTCTTGAAAACTGCAGTAACTAAGGTTTGAAAGTAACTAAGGTTTGAAACCGCATCCCAGCAAAATGGGGAAAAGAGGCTTACCACCGACACCGAGGCAAAGCCTCAGTGGGACTTTTATTAAAAACTTAGATATTATAAATATTCAATATCATTTAAGGGAAAATATGAAATAGTTAAAATTTGAAAATAAATATGTTGTATATTAAATTTTTAAAAACATTTGATTTTTAACATTATAAGTAAATATATAAGATGAATATTAAAATTGTTTAAAGATTAAAGTTTTAATAGAAAATAATATAAAAAGGTCTACTAATTATTTCAAGTATTAGAAATTCTTTTTTTATCGTGTCACTCATCTTGGATAACTAAATACTACTGAAGTGTAATCGTGGGAGGAGAGGATGGTAACAAGGCTACTTAACATTTGAACTCTGGAACTTTTACTTATACTACTCTACATATATTTATGTCGCCTCTTGGGCATAAATAATAAAAAGTCGGAAGTTATATTGGAATATGAAAAAGACAACCGTGAACTAACCTCATTTCTACAAATGTTTATTTTTAATCATTCCCTTCGTATTATTCATGTTTATAACGTAAAAAATTAAATATTTAAAAAACTTTTATATACTAAAACTGACTACAAGTTGATATCCACTTTCAAATGGAGCCACTATTTAGTTTTCAATTAAAGTAAATTTTGACATCGCCCTTTATTTCACAAGGAAAGGAATCGGACTTTTTTATTTAATATTTTAATTTTAGTAGTTTACCTTCCATTGATTTTGTATGCACAACTCACCCATTTTCAACTGTTTGTCACACATTTTGGTGAATAAATTAAGACTAGAATTAAATAAGTTGCAAATTGTAATACCAGTTAGGGTTGAATTAGGGTTTCCTGGTGTGATAAACTTTTTCCATGGTTGGGATACCTAAGAATGGTGCGACAAAGATTAGTGTCTTAAGCATTTGGCCTGGTATGGCTGGGCTGGGGCTTGTCTTGGAGAAGGGAACAATGACGGCCTGCCAGCAGCTGTATAAGACGTTGCTTGGGGCCCACGGTCTTGAAGGCGAGGCTGAGCAATAAAGCAGCCATCTTCCTCGTTAGTCAAACTTGCACAGCTTCCCATGCAATCGCATGCACCCGCGTGCATTGAGGAGCACGGTTCCTTCTCCTTCCCTTCCTCTTCCTGCCTGCCTCGGTGCTACGCAAGAGTATTGATCCTACGTCCCCCTCCATTAATTATCAAAAAGCTTCTTCTCAGACGTTACTCGATGGCAAATCATCGTTTCGGGCCATTTCCGACTGGGCTAAAATATATCGTTTAAATTTCCTTTATTTATTTATTTATTTATTTTATAAAACTGGTATTTTCAATATATTTAATTTGTTGATGTGTTTGATACTTGATACAACTTTTGGACAAAATTTTTTAGGGTATTTTTGTTCAACACAAAAACTTTTTAAACTAAATTTTTTTAATAAAATTTTTTTATTATATAAATTATCTTATTTTTTAATCATTTTTTACACATTGCTATATAACTGACCTATCTATATAAATTTAATTTTTTTTACTTCTCATTATTACTCATATCATATCGCATCATTTTTTCTCAATCAAAAACATTTTCATCTGAAAGTTTTATTATTTCTAAAATACACCCCAAAAAGTGATAAAACTTTTGGATAAAAAGTTTTTAATGTAAAATTTTGTGAAATGATATAATATGATAGAGATAATGATGAAGAATAAAGATAATAGAGTTAAAATAGATAAGTTAGTTGTAACGTAGTTATTTAAAAATAATTGAAAATAAGGTAATTTTGTATAGAAATATGAAGAGCCAAAAGTTTTAAATTGAAAATTTTCGTAGGAAAAGTTTTTAAGTAAAACTGGCACACCCTAAGTGTAAAACATTTGTAAATGAAAAAATAATGTGACATAATAAGGGTAAATGAGTAATGACAAAATGTAAATAAAATAAAGAATAAAATTGATAGGGCAATTGTATAGGTAGCCATGGAAAATGATTAAAAAGTAGTATAGATGTATAATAAGATATTAAGAAATGACAAAAAGTAGAATAGTTATGAAAAGTGAAAAATTTTAGCATCACAACTTTTGATGATTGTTGAAAACACAAGTAAATTAAGCTTTAAATTTTTGGAAATATATATATTTTTTGGAATTTTAAATATAGGAGTATTTTACAAATGTTTTAAAATTTAAAATGATTAAAATACTCTAGTGTCTAAAAATTTAAAATAAAAATATAAACCTCCAAACATGGTAAAACTTTATTCATATATTAAATATATCAAGATTAATAATTTTATAAAAAAAAATTTGCACTGGCCGAAATGATCAGACCCTTACTTGTACCTCGGGACGGGAGTGGTGCTTGCTTCGTACACACTAATGAGAATTGGATGACATTATCAGTTATTTTATGACTTGAATGAACAGATGTTTCTGTAATCTACAGGAGCTGCACTAGCAATGGGACTTTTCTCCGGTCATCGGGTGTAATTTGTACCTCTTTTGATTTGCCTTTTTTGGCAATTTCTTTTAGACCAAAGTCGTGCATGGAGTTTTCTTTCTTATTTTATTGGGAGAGAATTTTGTCTTTTTTTTTTATATCTAATATTCGGAAGCTTGTATTCTTTTAGTTAATATTTAGAAGTTTGTAGCTTCCTTTGTGAAAAATAATAAGAATTGCCTTATAGCTAAATTGTAAGATAAATCAAGATATAACGTAAGTACATCCTTATAAAAAAGTCATGCATGGTGGCCAAGATATAACGTAAGTACATCCTTATAAAAAAGTCATGCATGGTGGCCAAGTCTATTTGTTTGTTCTAAATATGAATAATCTACTTGATTATATGCTTTTATAATGAATAACATTAAAAATTATGATTTTCAGGAAACTCATGTATTTGCACTTGCTCAAAGTTAAATATAGATTTGATTAAAATGATTTTTTATGTTGTTAAAAGTATTCATAGTGAATGATGTATTTGGAAAGTGATAAAATTTTTGGATGAAAAGTTTTGATATAAAATTTTTTAATTTAAAAAGTGATGTGATATAATAAAAGTAATAATGAAGAGTAAAGATGATAAGTTAAAATAGAGAAACTAGTTATGTGAGTGTATAGAAATGATTAAAAATAGTAAAAAATAAAATAGTTATGGAGATTAAAAAGTTTTAACGTGAAATTTTTTATACATTACTAAACAAACTCGAAGAATGCAAAGCAAGACTAAAAAACTATCAAAGCAATCGAGAAATCCAAGAGGATCCAAGTTGCAACCGGCAATATAATAGCAGTGCATTGATCGGATTAGGGTTCCGTTGTAGTGAAAGCATGTGAATCTTCTCATCTCCGCGTATTATTTATGATATCGCAGTCTCCGAACCGAATCATCATATTTTTTGCCCCATTAAAAATCTTTTAAACTATTTTATCAAAAAAAAAAAAATCTTTTAAACTAGCACCGCGTAATAGTGACGCACTGGGGAAAATTCCCGATATCTATCTTAGGGTTCCCGGGTTTCGTCTTGGCCTCTTGGGATATGACCCATTTCGAATCTTTGAGGATAGACTAAAAACTCCAGCTAACATTATTTAACATCATTCATTTAATTATAGAATTAAAAAATCATCTATTCAGGGTCGTGGGCTATGTTTGCCAAATGATACAGTTTTATGTGTAAATTATGAAAATATTATATCTGCATAGATGCATTAAAATATAGGTGATATTTTATAAAATCATTTGTCTACATATAAATAATGTTTTAAATAGTTAAAATATTAAAGATACAACTTTAAAATTAATATATAAATCAAATATTTTTATTAATTTTCTTTTAGGATTGAAATTACAAAACATGGTTAGATCCCAACCCCCCTTATCCTGTCTTATCTGCACACACAAAAAAAGAGGAGAAAGAAGGAAATCGAATCAACAATAAATAAGATTAGAGAGATCATCTTTACAAACTAAGGGTTGAATACACAGAGGAATATGATCAACCCAGATCAACCTTTCGTAGTTTAAATCCAGTGCATGGTGGACTACTTGGTTACTCTCTCTTAAAACATGACTAAATTCATATAATCAAAGGAACTACATAATCTTCTTATACTATCAACTGGCCCAACATAATTTGATCTAACCACTATCCCGTTAACCAACCAATTAATAACCACCTATGAATCTGATTCCACCCCTCAAACCCATTTCCCAGATCTAGCAACCAATTCATTCCTAGAAAGATAGCCCTTGTCTCCTGTTCAATCGGACATAGGAGATCCTTCTCATTTCAACCACTTACCCCTTCCACTACCCTGTTCGAGTTACGCAATGTAGACCCAGAGCCCACCATCTGATTCTCTAAGTTGTTTCCTGTATCTATATTTAATTTTAGAAATCCATACATAGGCTTTGACCATCTCACAAGACTGTGCATCTCCGTCAATCCACTTGTTTGCAGCACATTTGATTTCATGTAGCATCAATATAGTACTTGCACCATTCATCATGTCCTTCAAATCAACCTTGTTGCCTTCCATAGCTTTTCTGTTTCACATATTTTCCAGCAACATGTGATATAAAGGGTGAAGGGATTGTTGAGAAACATTATTGATTAAAATCATAATCATTCTAGAATCTTTCATGTTAAATTACTAAAAAAAATAAACTATGAGCAGAAGCATACTTAAATCCATAGCACATTCTCTATAGTGGAAGCAGAAGAAAATCTTATAGTTTTTTTATCATTCAAGTTAGTGCTTTAGGATTTTCTAAAGAAGATGGTTCCTTCTTTTCTAATAATGGGATATTAGAAAAGAAACCCTTGTACATAACCCGGAGGACAACAACCGTTTATATAGAGCACTTATCTTTCTAATTTCTAATTTAACCTCAACAAAATAAAAATTAGAAATTAGACAATAGAATTTCTATACATAGGAGATCCATACTTTATTAGATGATTTAGGCCTGTAAAACTTTATAAGATCACTTTGAAAATTGGATCACTCTTTATGATAACATACATAATTATTACATATGTGTGTCTAAAATCTAACAATCTCCCACTTGGACTACATATATATCTTATCTTATAATTATATATGACCTTATAAGCTCAAAATATTTTGTTGTTGTGACCAAAATCATCTCGTCCATTAGTTATGTTGACATAGGATTAAAGTGGCCTTTATTATATCAAGTGATATAGATCGGTATGGATCCGTAGCATGAAAATTGCATGCAATATGATCTAACATACCTATTTTCAACCTGTTCGACTTTATTTTTTTAAGATCAAATCAAAACTAAAATGCTGAATAACCAAAATACCAAATATTTTGTTTCTATAGGAAATATCCATAATCATAGCAAAGTGTCCAAACTAGAAAAGCATATAAATAAAACTCTCATTTTACTAGCATATCGTTAAATGATATAACACCCATATGAGTAATGTGCTCATGAAAGGCCTTGGGGTGTTACTCTTAGTAAGCAGATCCACAACTTTGGAGTTCATTCTAATATGTTTTATAGACACTTTACCTTCTTGAATCATTTTTTTAACAACCAGAAACTCTCTTCGAGATCCTATTATTGTTAGAATATAAGACTACTGATTTATTATCGCAAAATAACTTAAGTGGTCTTTATACACTATCCATTTATGTAGTCATATTCCATAATTGATGTCTTATAATATGCTATAAACTCTGCTGTCATGATTGAAAAAGAAATAAGTGTCTATTTTGCACCCTTTTCTCATATAGCTTTTCCAACAAGTAGATAGATATAGCCTGAAGTGGATTTAAAACTGTATTTGCATCCAATAAAGTCGAAATCTGAATACCGAATGATCTCTAACTAACTCAGCTTTCTATATGTGAACATATAGTGTTTTGTTCTCCGAAAATGCTTTAAAACCTATTTGACTACTTCTAAAAGATTCATTTCTAAATTATTTAGATATATGCTCAACATCCGAACAATGTATGCAATACCCAGATGCATACAAACCTTAACATGTATCGGACTTTCTACTAATAAATTATTGAAAATCTTATGCATTTGCTTATATTCAAAATCATCATTGGGGCATTGATTGAGACTAAACTTGTCCCCTCTCACTAATGAGGTATTTCCTAATCTGCAATTCCACATGCCAAATATCTTAAGTACTTGATCAATATAGACCTTTTGTGATAATTTGAGAATACACAAAAAATAATTCTAATGTATCTGAATTCTTAATACAAAAGACGCATGTTCAAGATTTTTCATTTCAATTTTCTTGAATAGAAATATCTTAATTTTATATAATAAGCTTATAATGATGTTGACAAATAGCATGTCTGTATATTACTCCCACTAAACCTGTGGTATATATGATCATCAATTGAAATCATCTAAAAACCAAATGAGATGACAATTTGATGAAATTTGTAATACTATTAATGAAAAGTTTGCTTAAACTTGTAGATGAATTTTTTTAAATTTGAAAATCATATTCTTTGTATCTTTCGAAATAAAGTTTTCTGGCCTTATAAATTATCTCATCAATGTCACCATTGAGAAACATTATCCTTATATCAATTTAATATAGCTCAATGTTAAAATCCAGTACTAGAGCCAATATTATCTTTAAAAAAACTTTCAATAAAACTGAAGAGAAAGTCTCTTTATAATCAATACTTTATTTTTTAGTAAAGTCCAAGATGAACATTATAGTTTTTCACATTTCGCTTCGAATCTTTTTTGGTTTTAAATATTCATTTACAACTAATGATCTTCGTACTTTTAAGTAATGAGACAATTTACCAAATTATCAGTCTTTTAAGGGCTTAATCTCTTATTTATGATATCAATCCACTTTGATAATTTTTTTTTTTTACTTTGAATTGCTCGGTGAAAGTTGATCCCCCTTGGTGAAAGTTCATGGGATTACCTTCAACCAATCCAATGTCGTAAAAAACATTTCTTCTTTCTCTAGTGGACTTCCTCAATGATATTTGTTCTTGAAGGTATTGAGCATGATTATCAGAAATAACTTATTTACCATGGCTAGAGAGATTTTAACAATATCTTGTAAGATTTCTCTTTAAAGACGTAGTTTCTAACGTTATGTCTCCTCCAAGCTCAATATCCTCAGATAATTGGTATTTTCTGTCTCAAAAAAATAGATGTGGGATCATGAAATTTATAACTTGAAAATCGTTCCGTGTACCTAATAATATTTGAATTCAAAAGAGGTTAAACTAACTATATTCAAATAAATAAGAATAACCACATTTGTTCAATATAGAAATAGAAACCAAAATCATCCAAAGATGGTACCATATGCCTCTTTTAAAATTTAAATAAAATTGAGTTTTTAATAATAACCTAAATGCCCATAAACCTCAACTGCAACTAATTTGTAGTGCCTCCATCAATGGATCTTTCATCATCATTTGATTTTTGGCAATTTAAGCAATCCCACCTAAACAAATGTATATGAATAGCAATACCAAATTTATCCATAACATATGTCTTGGAACTGAGGCTAAATTAACCTTTGAAAAATAAAACTCACATTCCAAAAGATACCACTGGATGACAATAAAATCCAATGGACACTAAAGTGATAGATTCAATATCCAAAACAAACCAAAATTCTAAATAAGAGAGAAAAAAATTCCACGGCTTCAATATGCATATGAAATTCAACTATCTGAATCCATAACCAAAACTGATGGATTTTTTTTTTGTTTTATTAATAATAGAAATTCCAACAGTTTCAAAAATTCCATCTGAAGTCATGATCGCTTGGTTTCATAATTTTCATGCAACACATTAAAGAAAAATTAGGCAACAAGGATACCAAACAAAGCTACTTGGCCAGAGGAATTATTATCAAAATAATGTTCACAAAACCCATGTAAAGCATATGAATGAACAATAAGCATGGCAACACTAATTTCTTTTATCATTATCATATCAAAATGAACCAACCATAATCACATATCGTTCCAAATAAAATATGAATTCAAGAAGACTTGAATTATTTATGCATAAAAATTTCACAAAAACTAGAGCCTTAATATTTCTTAACAACACAACATAAAGATGACTCTGATACCAATTGTTGGGAAATCTTATTGATTAAAACCATAATCACCCCAGAATCCTTCATGTTAATCATCAAAAAATAAACTATAAGCAGAAGTGTATCTAAATCAATAGCACATACTCCACGGTAGAAGCAGAAGCAAATCTTGTAGTTTTTTGTCTCCTAAGTTAGTGCCCTATGGTTTTCTGGAGAAGACGACTCCCTCTTTTCTAATGATGTGATATTAGAAAAGAAATCTTCATGCATAACCCAACGACCACAATTGTTTATATAGAGCACTTATATTTTTGATTTCTAATTTAGCCTATTATAAAAGTAGAAATTAGAAATTAGGCAATGAGGTTTCTACGCATAAGAGACTTATGCTCTATTAAATGATTTAGACCCATAAAACCTTAATAAATCACTTTAAACATTAGACCACTCTTTATGATAACATAATATAATCATTATATGTGTGTACAAAATCGAACAGAGATAACATTCTCTCAATCAGCATGGTACTTTTAAAATTGTCCTCAAATTAGGCACCCTATTAGTTGCCAGACAATTAAACATAGGAATCGAGAAATACTTCTTACCTTCTAGCACCTCCAAAAGATATGAAAATTTGTCTGTATCTCATCCATTTCACTAAGTAACAAGCAATGCTACTCAGATTGGATTACCCTCTTCATCAAGTTTGCCCTTATCGAAAGAGAATCCCAACATAGTCTCCATGTAAAGAGTTGAACTTTCTTAGGAAATATCATTTTCTAGATTCTTTCCCAAAGCCTCTCCCCCTTGGAATTACTTCCTTCTATACTTTACCTGTCTTCTCCACCATTAAGAGAACATGCTAGCTTGTATGCAAATCTTATTGCAAAATTTCTATCATTTCCCCCTCTCCAATAAAAGTTATTGAATCCAACTTCAGAAATTTGAATATTTCTTATTAAGTTCCATTCGTATTTTCTTTCTGCTCTATTAATTTTCATCTCTTTCCAATCCCTCTTCTCATTATTAATGAATTGATTAACCCATGGATTATCCTCCAATTCCATTGGCAATGGACCTACCTTTGCAATGTGTTCCAATACCCACCAATCAGAGAAGAATTGTACCTTACTGCCCTTGCCAATTCTCCACTTCAAACCTTTTAATGAGAGGGAAGGTACTTACAATACTCCTCCAAAAATAAGAAGAATTGTTGCCAACCTTCCCTTCTAGCAGGTTCCTAGATTTTTTTTTGATGGTATATATTTACATACATCTCAACACATATTATACTGAATATCTGAGACATTCTTGCAAATCTGGAGATACACACAACTCCCTCAAAGAAATCTGGAGACACAGCTCCACCAAAGAATTAGGAAGACACAGCTTCCAACAACCAATCGGGAGACCACTGCTCCCACTATCCATTTTTGGCCGAAATCCCGAAACGGGATTCGAACCCAGCACCAGCTCTTTGCGAACGCTCTTGACAAGCAGCCGGTGACCAACCGAGCACGGCTCTGTTGGTGCAGGTTCCTAGATTTGAAGTACTTTGATATGAAAATTTTATAGCTTAGAGTATTTGTCTCATTCAATTGGCGCCAGTCTATTTTGCCATTAAAGCAACATTGAAGGTTGTTAGTTCTTTGAAGCCTAAGCCGCCTTCTTCTTTTGGCAAGAACATCCTATCCCATGAGATCCAACTAATTCTTCTCCTCCCATCCATGTCTCCTTAGTAGAATTTACTCACTATGGAGTTCAATTCATGACATAACTTTCTTGGAATGATAAAATGATTCTTAGAATAGCTTGGAATTGGTTGGGCTCTGCTTTCAACAAAACTTCCTTGCCCCACTTGAAATTAATTTGCATTGTCATCCTTGAATCTTCGTCCCCACTCTCTCTTTGATGTGTTGAAACACATTCTCTTTTATTAAATTTATTTTATATATTTCTGGTACGCAGCTATAAACATCTTTTTCTATTGTTGCACTGATGTTATGTTTCAATTTATATTATTAAGAGATAAGACAAAATGCAATGCTCCTGCTGCGGAGGACGGGTTAGTGGTGCTAATAAACATCGTTTGTTTAGATGAAACTAGTTCTTTTCACTAAACAAATGATTCTCAATGTAATAAGTCAATTAAAATTTGCATCATCATTAAGGTAAGCTAGATTGACAGTCGGGTGAGAGCAGGTTACATTGATGTGTAGCCCTTAACTTAATTATTGCTAAACATTTAAATATATATCACTTTTTTTTATAGAAGAATTACTCTATCCCGACACCCTATCCCTTTGAAAAGGGTTCGGAGGAGAGTAATCCGTGCAATTCATTGCCAAAAAATTGTCTATACAAAGTTTCCTTAAGACTACTTGGGGGGGATTTCCCCACCAAAATAGCTGATTTACATCAGAACAAGAAGCCACCTCGACTAAGGAGTGAGCAACCTCGTTACCCTGCCTAAGGACATGGTGAATAGAGAGGTGGTCATAAGCAGCGAGGATAGATCTGATTTCAGAGATAACATGCCCTACTGGAGAGGATATCGTGCCTTCGCTGGATAGGTACTGGCAAAGTAGTAGAGAATCGGATTCAACCTGGACCTGGCTCAGCCTTAGTTGAAGCGCCCACTTGGTACCCAATAAAAACGCGTGAGCTTCCATGAGGAGCGGGTCCATCATGCCTGTCCATCTCCACCCCCTAGCAGCAATAAAACAACCCCTGGAATCCCTGATAATGGCCGCGAAATCAGTAACACCCTTGTCATCCAGGGCACACGCGTCAACGTTCATCTTAAAAGCCCCCTCGGGTGGTTTAGTCCATCTGGCCACCAATGGAAGATCCAGAATACATGCCTGACCAAGGAGCTTGGCCCTCCGAAATTGTTCGTAATACTCATGGCACCAAGGAAGAATCATATCAAAAGCCAGTGGGTCCCCATCTTCTCTCAACTTGTTCCTGAGAAACCAGACCCTCCAATAGAAAAGGATAAAGAAAGCCAGATCCTGCAATTGGTTCCCGAGGGACAGTGTACACAGCGTTTGAATAACTGAAGGTTGAGGAGAGCACAACCTAGCAGCAAAACGGCCAAACCTCACAATATGAGGGCATCCCGAAAACAGATGGTCAGAGTTTTCTACCTCCCTCTTGCAAAACATGCAGGCAGTATCCACCTGAAAACCCCTCGAAGATAAGTTCCGCAAGGTGGGAAGAGCATTCCTTACCAGCCGCCAACCAAAAAACATCACTTTGCTGGGGAGGTTTGTCCTCCAGATGGCCCGAAAAAAGGACGAGAAGTTTTGGATATCCGTACTCGGAGTAAGCAGCCTGTAGGCGGACCTAACCGAGAATTGCCCGTTTGGTTCGTGGGCCCAGAAGATGCAGTCCTCCTCATCGCCCTGTGGAAGGGGAATGAGACTAATCTCCTGCCAGCGAGCCTCGCCAACCGTAGCCATAATTTTTTCCTTGATCCAGGATTTGGTTTCCCCGTTGATGAAGTCACATACACGAGCCTCCTCAGGAATGGAGTACGGGAGAGGGCCCGCCTTGGTAGTCACCGATTTAAGCCAGATATCACTAAAGAACCGGATCCTCATCCCATTACCCACTCTCCATTTGCAACCAGATTGAACGGCATCACGCGCCTTAAGAATGCTTCTCCATGTATAGGAATCCGAGGGCTTAGCCCTACAATCCCAGATATCCGAATTTGGGAAATATCTTGCCTTCAGCACCTCGTGGCAGAGGGAGGCGGTTCCAGTAGACAATCTGAAGACCTGCTTAGCCAGAAGGGCATAGTTGAAATTAATGATATCCCTGAACCCCATTCCGCCTGCCCTCTTCGGTTTGCACATATCCTTCCAAGCGACCCAGCTCATTTTCCTTTTATCCCCCTTTTCGCCCCACCAAAACTTGCTTAGCATCCCGTTAATGGCCCGACAAAAGGAGCTAGGAAGCAAAAAAATGCTCATGGTATATGATGGAATTGCTTGGGCAACAGCCTTAATAAGAACTTCTTTCCCGCCCCAAGACAGAAGGCGTCCCTTCCACCCCTGAATTCTGTGCCAAATTCGCTCTTTGATGCCCTTGAACATTCCAGTCTTGGATCTACTCAGCCAAGCGGGGAGGCCGAGGTAGTGGTGGAGATCCTGACCCGAGGCGCCAAACAGGTTTGTCAGCTCCCCCCGTTCATATGTATTTGTATTTGTGCTGAAAAAGATAGAAGTCTTATCCACATTTACCATTTGACACGAAGAGGAAGAATATTGGGAAAGGATATCCAAAAGAGTCCGGATATTATGTTCATCAGCCTTGATGAAAAGTAAGGCATCATCCGCGAACAGTAAGTGAGTAAGTTGTGGCCCCCGCGGGTTGATTCTGATTCCATTGAGTGCGCCTCTCGCTGCCGCATTTGAAATGAGCACAGACAAACCTTCCGCACATAGGAGAAAAAGATAGGGAGACAGCGGGTCCCCCTGCCTTAGACCCCTATGTGGTTGGAAAACACGGGATTTGAATCCGTTCAGTTTGATCCGGAATGTAACCGTAGATAAGCAGCTTCTGATCCAGTTGATCCATGTAGGACTGAAATTCATCTCTTCCATAACTCAGCAAAGAAAATCCCATTCGACCCTATCATAGGCCTTTGACATATCAAGTTTAACAGCCATCTACCGTCTTCTGCCACTCCTCCGTCTTCGTAGAGAATGGATAGCTTCGTAAGCAATCAACATATTATCCGTGATAAGCCTGCCTGGAACAAACGCGCTTTGGTCAGCACCGATGACCTCGTGGAGTACCCCTTTAAGTCTGTTAGTCAGGACCTTTGCCAGAATTTTGTAGACGACATTGCACAAGCTAATCGGGCGAAATTTGGATAGGTCTTGCGCCCCCGCCACCTTTGGAATCAATACCAAGGCCGTTTTATTTGATTCACGTATGAGACTATCTCGGAAAGAGCGATTACCCTCCTCCATGAAACGTTTGCACCACATGAAGATCTCCTTTCCCACAATATTCCAATTCTGCTGAAAAAAAACCAGATGACATCCCATCTAGCCCCGGGGCCTTTGTTGGACGCATGCCTCTAACCGCACTCTCAACTTCCTCCCATGCCAGAGGCGTAATCAAAGTCTGCCTCTGAATATCTGAGATTTTCCTGGTGATATGATCATTAACCCAGCTTGCATCTCTAGTGACAGAATGATCATAGATCTCAGAGAAATAGGACACTGCCAAATCCAGCATCTGATCTTGGTCCTTGACCCATCGCTCGTTCGTATCTCTAAGTGCCTCAATACGATTAGCCCTCCTGCGGTTTGAAGCAATACGATGAAAGAAGCCCGTATTTCTGTCTCCCTGATGGAGCCAGTGTGTTTTAGCCTGCATCTGCCAAAGCCGCTCTTATCCTCGAGCAATAGATTGATTTGGGATTTCAACATGCTAATGGAACCATCACGAACATCAGTTGGGTTCTGAGACATTAGTCTCGAAAGTTCCTTCTGTTTCCGCACAATTGCTTGCCTCAGATTACCCCTTGCCTTACGGTTCCACCGGGATAGTTCAATTCCGCATCGCCTAATTTTCCAATTTAGAACATCGGCATCCCCCACAATCCCCAAAGGGTGCTCCTCCCACACCCTTTGAATGATACTCTTCGCCTCGGGGTCCTGAGCCCAGAATAACTCATACTTGAACTCCCGGGGTGGCCTATGCACTCCATGTGTAGTGTCAAGCGTTAGTAGAATCGGACAATGATCAAAAGTAGAAGCTGAGATGTGTTCGATTCGAGCATAAGGAAAAAGCTTAAGCCATGCAGCATTTGCAAGCCCCCTATCAAGTCTAGCCTCCACACGCTGAGTACCCCTTCGATGATTAGACCACGTCATGGGCGCCCCCACAAAACCGAGATCCTGAATATTACATCTGTCCATAGAGTTACAGAACAACTCCATTTGATTTTGAGAGCGGGTTCTCATACTGTAGTATTCATTTGACCCCACCACTTCGTTGAAATCTCCCATTACTAGCCATGGCGAGTTTGACCCGTCACCCAATTGATTGAGAATATGCCAGCTTAGATGGCGGCAGTGTGTTTCTGGATGACCATAAAACCCAGTAAACTGCCACCCCAAAAAGTCCACATCAATATGATGAGCAGAGAAACTACGCACAGATACAGGATGGTCGTTATTCCAAAAAAGAGCTAGCCCCCCCTCCTCGCCAAAGGGTCCACCACAAAACAGGAGTCAAATCTGAGTTTCCGTCTTATTCCTTCCATTTCCTTAGTAAAATGCTTGGTTTCGTAGAGAAAGACCAACTTAGGATCTTGTTTCTTGATTAAATCAAGGAGGCATCGAATTGCACGTGGGTTCCCAAGCCCACGGCAATTCTAGGTCAGAAGGGCCATATCAATTGAGGTGGGGCCGGGGAATCCCCTCGGTCTCCACCTCCCGGAGTTCACTGTCAACCACCTTGTTTGTCCGTTTTGTCATAACCATTTGATCCCCTTGGTTCCCATCTCTAGTCCTTTTGGAAATCCCATGAGACAAATTCACCTTTGAGTTTTCCCCTATCGAGCCCATTCCATGCCTAGCCCGCCTTTTCCATCTTCCCCTAAACATCTGAGAGAAGTGCATAGCATCCGTGAACCCCGCCAATTCCCCTTCGTCTCGTACATCGGACTTCTCCCCGCCCAACTGCCCCTTGCCCACATCAGGCCCCAAAATTGGAATATCAACCAGTTCATCGCCCATCTTCTCCTCCACATATTTGTCCCCCATCAGCGAGCTGGATAGACCAGTCCCAATCCCCAATGCTAGTCTCCCACCTCCCACAGTCACCCTTCACCATGGAGAGGGGGTCGTTCTTCGCCATGACTCCATGAGGAGGATCAGACAGAGGCCGCTGTTTGCTGTTTGGTTGCTGGTTGTTTGGTCCAAATTCAGAGCCTCCATTCCCGGAGTCTTCCTCCAACAGCAGGCTATTTGCCCTTCTCGCAAATCGGTCTGTTTCCTTTGAGGGAAGATCCTTCGCCTCCGTGACCCCATGAGGAAAAACCGGAAGAGATAGCTGTTGAGGAGTTGATTCAGATTCGGAATCCCTCCTCATAGAGACACCCCTTGACGGCAAGAAGGCTTTTTGCCCACAACCCTCTTCAGCCATCTGGTGCGAGCTCTCCATTCCATCCAAACTGCCATCTTGCATAGTCGAGGCCCAACGAGCAGGTCTGTCCACCATAGAGTCCCTCAGCTCCTTTTCAACCTTTGTATTCTCCCCTTGGAGGCCCATGTATTTGATTGGTTTCATATGGTTTCTGGCAGCAATCTCCTCTTTCAATCTCATTGGCTTAGTACCCACTCTTAACCAGCTTCCAAACGGCAAATCTGCCTCCATTGGTATCTACCCATCCTTGTCTCGAGCTTGGCAGTCTTTATGGGAATGCCCCATGATCCCACACAAATAGCAAAACATGGGGAGATTTTCATACTGAAAACTCAACCATCTACGTTGCTGTGCTCCAATCTTGATGAACATTCCCCTACGGAGTGGTTCCCGGCAGTCAACCGTTACCTTAATTCGTATTTCAGCATCTAAAATTCGGCAATCCAGCATATCTTCGAATGTCTTGCCAATGGTCTGTCCCACGAAAGATTTGTCAACAATGTATGGAACCCCTTGAACGTGAATCCATAGCGGCGTTTTCACAAGCATAAGCTGTGCATGATCCAGTTCTTCATTCAGTTCAGCAAGAATGATTATATTCCGTTCAAACAACCATGGTCTGCCATTCATCACACTGTCCTTGTCGTCCCGGTTTATAAACGACACCTTGAATAGATTTTCTCCAATTTCAGTAAAGAAGAATCTGTCCTTTGTCCGCCATAATCTCTTCAGCATACCTTTGAAGAACTCTTTATTGTACGTTTTCGAAGACCAGAGCGAACACAGGATAGCCGCATCATCACCTGGTTGGTCTTCCAAAGTGCAGAGCTTTCAATAGTCATCGTCTGCAATTCTGCCCCCAATAGGTCCGCCTCGCTTGGATTCATATTTTATGCTTAAACCTCTGTCTTCTTCTCCGACCACAGATAGCAGTTAGGAAAAGTTCCCCTCCGCACCACCTCCGACCTCCCCTGCTACTGTCTAGATCGACGGAAGTTTCCCCAGAAACCCGCACTCAGCCCCGCTCACGACGAAAGTCGCCTTTCGTCGCCACTCGGGACTACAGAGGCTGGACCCATATATATCACTCTTTGGTTTATGCTTGAGATAATAGCAATAGTGGGTATGATAGGAATTTCGGCCACAACCGTGCAAGCGTTCGATTCCCAACATGTGGGATTTCGACCCAATTTTAATGGGACCATTTGGTCTCCCTTAAATGAGGTGGGAGTAGTGGATCTTCCTTAATAAATAGATGAGAACTTATTGTCTCGTTTAAATGGTGGAGCTTATAGTGTCCGGGGTGAATGGTATGTAATATCAAATGTCATAATGTACAATACTAATAAAAAAAGATAATACCATTAATAATATTAAAAAAGATAATAGCATTTAAGCGTCTTAATGAGTCCTTCGTAAAATCTAATTCATCCCTAGTGTTTGCATTTAAGGCTAAATAAATGGAAACAAAATCTTCGAAATGCAGGAAATGTAATGCAGTTTGCGTGTTCTTGTTGATGTAATAACTAATGATTATGACTAATAAAAAGTCAAAGTATTGGTTCATGCATTGATTAAAATAAAACATATCTTGAGTAATGGTCATTCATAGGATTTCTAATTGAAATGTAACCAATTAAATCCTTTATTAATCAAGTTTAATGAAATTCGTAATGCCTTTAAATAGGATCAATGTCGCGTAGTACGATAGTAGTACCCATGGATTATTAGGGGTCAACAGTTGTCCGGATTTACTTTGGGTTGAAGTTTACCATAACCTATTCCCATTTTAAAAACTTCAGAACCAACCTTAATCTTATTTCTAATTCTTAAATCCACCCCTATTTTATTCCTCAAGAACAAGTTGAAATTTGTGTTGACAATCAAGTTGAAATTCATATGATTAATAGTTTTCCTATCCCACCAAAAAAATAGGTTTTCTTCAATATCTTATTCATTTAAATTTCATTTTAGATAAAAGAACATAGACCATCATAATATAATGACCTAAATATATTTGATTACTCTTAAATATATTTAGTTATTTGATAAATTGATTGACTTGATTTCTATTAAAGCTGCTTAATCATATTCTAGAATCGAATTAAATTGATCTTTAATATATAGTTTAACTTTGCATTGACCTTGCAAATTAATTTAATTTTATCTAGTGTAAACATGGAAGCATATATTAGTAACTGATTGATAAAACCTCAGATAAAATTCAAATTAAAAATATATATTACAACAGATTTATTTTGAACTTTTTGATTAGTTGTACAATATTACATTTCATTTGATATTACAGATTTATTTTAATTTTTTCGATTTATTTTGAACTCGAATTCAAACTATTGAAAAGATATACAATAATTATGAACTAAATACTAATATTTTATTATTTTGAGTTTTGTTTCAGGTTATACCCTTACACTATACATAAATTGTGTCGGCCGAGAATTACCAAATTTAATTTGGATTGATTCTATTGAACCCTATCCCAGTAATTTTGTTGGGTTCTTGTAGTGGGGTTTGTTAGACCTGAACCCAATCTTATTTCCACCCTTACACTCTACAATGTGTATCCTTGCTTCACCTAAGTTTTGAGTATCGGCAAGTCAAATGAATATCACATCCAACATTTCACGGGAAAGCTTTCCCATAACGTTATTTACGTTTCAACTGATCATCAAGATTACATCATGAACTACCGATGGTATTATTATATGTTCTTAATTAGGTCCAATCGAGATGATGTAAAGTTAAAATTTTTAAAGTACATATTAGTACATATTTTTCTTACTTAAGGGTATAGATCTAGTATTGTATATTTATAAGAGACATTGCTCCAGAAATGAGAGACATAGCTTTCCACTAGGATCAAACCTGATCAAACCTATACGTTGGCGAGGAATTTTACTAGAGCAACAAAGTCGTCGTGGCGAGGTAATGTAAAGTTAAATTTCCATGTTTTTAAATGCTTAGAATTTAATGGAACGGTTAGATTTAATCTTTAGAAACTAGAATTCGGGGGCTTAAGGATGCATTTTTAAGGGTTTAAGATATTAAATTGGTTGTACAGGATATCAAATTTCAGGACATATTTTAAGAATGTATATTAGTTTGTTATATTACTAACTATTTAAATAAATGAATGAAACATTTTTGTTAAGATATATAATTTATATTAAACGAAATGATTTATACTTATAAATGGGCTTGGCTTCTGTTAAACTCTTCTTCTATATAAATCCTTTACTTAATGAAAAATTCATTTAATCAATTTTATTTAACGTCATTTACATTATTATGCAATTTTTTATTTTTTCGAGCATAAATGTGGATGGACCTTATCTACGAATGTATAAAATCAACGTAATAAAATTGGTCAATGCTAAATATCAATTTATAATTATAATTTTAACATCTAAGCCATCAAAAATATCATAAGTATATGGATAAATAATGTTATAAAGTGTCATTATATTTGATTACATATGTAAATGGATCTAAGAATTTTTTATAATTTCCACATGAATATATATTTCTCACAATTGTGACTCATGCGCATATAATTGATTTAAATAAAACTTAATTTAATAGCTAAACAAGTGATATTAAATACAAGGAACATCAAAATACTGAAAGTGGAAGAGGTCACATGGAATTGCTACTATGGAACCCTATAAATGTAGAATATTATTCATAAAAATTTTGTGAAAATAATTTAAGAAAGCATAAGTTTTAAAAAATTACCGCTGGGAATGCATAGACCATCTCTAACGGTGGCATATCTACCATTCAAATGGGATGACAATTTTCATCTTTAAAAAATACTTTTATATTAAAAAACAACCAGCTTTTCTCATTTCCACAAACCTTTTCATATTCACAACACACAATAATATTTTTTTTCATCTTGTTTCATGTCTCATTCCACACCCTATCCCAACCATGACCGCTATACAATTCACTTTCGCATATATAAAGCTTCATTTGGACACATGATCTTAGCTATTTCTTTTTAAGACCATATTTGAATGGATAAATGTTACCATAAAATTTCATTAAAGAACGATTTTTCACCAGTTAGATGGGAAGAAGATCAGATGAAAAATATTACTTTGAATTGGAAATGAAAATTATCACCGAAAATAAGAAAAATAGACTTATTTTTGAGAAATATTTCTAAAAGTTGAAAATTACATCTCAATCCCATGCTATCCTAAGGTGTAAACAAGGTTGGTCTTATCTAAAACCCGACAAACCCAACCCAATATATTATAGGGTTAGGTTAGGCATTTTGAAAAAAAATAAGTTATATAACTTGATTTGAACTTACCTAATCTCAAAAGTGGGTTGGTTTGAGTTAAATGGTTGTCAACCTGATCCGCCCATTTAAATATAATATATTATTAAAAAATAGTCATACATTAACACATAATACGTATAAATTGACTAGATATTATTGTTTTGAAATAATTATTTAACGATTACATTATTATATAAGTCATAAATTGGAAAGTACTCCTATAAAAGGATTATTTTTAATTCTTCCATATAAATTTATATTTTAAAATAGATTTATAAGTAAAATATTTTTAAATATTATAAATTTATTAATCCGATTTCTAACTTGAACCAAACTGATTTCTATAGGGTTAAAATAGGGTTGGGTTATTCTCTAAAAAAAGGGGTTAGGTTAAGGAGTGAAAAATAAGATTGAAAGTAAAATTGTGTTGAGATTTTACAAAGTGGGTTAGGGTTGTGTTTATCTCAACCCAAGTCAACCCCACTCGATTTACACCCCTATCCTATCCTAGTCATAAACCCAAGTAATTATAGTAAGAAGCAATTTGAAAGTAATTTTGGTCAATGTTGTATGTAATTAGGGAGAGGTTAGTCATGTCACTCTACCCAAAAAAAGCCGTGAGCAGCTAAGCTTCTTTCATTTTTTAAATAAGGATGGTGGCATGCAAAATAGTATAGTGTCACCACGTGTTAGGGTTGATAACACGATGCAAGCACATGCAGAACATAAAGAATTTAAGTAGTTTGGTTAGACACCTACTCTATAGGGAAAAGTAATTCACTATTCAACAAACAGTTACAACTTCTCATAGACAGCAAACTGTTTCTCTCTCAGAATCTCTCACCAAGATTTTTTCTATTCTTTTTGTAATGTTGAACCTCATAGACCTATCTATTTATAGCTCTCACATACATGTGCAATCTCATACGCAATCTTAGACTCACACCCTGTGCAAATTTATAATATGCAGAATACATCCAATAAATCTCTACTTTGGCTTGAATTTTACACACAACAAGCAGCTAGCTCGTGGAGGAAACCTATCTATTCAATGACTCTATGTTCTTCAGCATTCATCTAATAATGATCAAATATGCACGATCCATAACACTCCTTCTAAGTGTCATGTACAGCTCACCTTTACTATATGACCTTCATTGGCTTCACCTCTCTTACCTCTCCACTGTGATCTCGATCAGAGACTTTAAAACTCATTATAGAACTAGACATCTATTGTGGCGCCTCGACCCAAGATGTCACAAAGTCTTACTCTAAGATCGTTGTTGATTGGTAAACGTGAGTCAGGATTGTTGCTCTGATCACGCGGCAGGTTCTTAAATTAGATCTTGTCCAAATTTTTTTTTGTTTCATTCCTTTTCCTTCATATTTTATTTCTTTACATTTTACTTCATTCATCTTACAAGCAACGATACACTTGTAATTCATCACACTTAGCATTTTTTTAAAATACTAATTGATTTCCCTTGTATTCTTATACCTGTTCATAATCTCACATTCTGACATTTGTCATCGACTATACATATCATTCATAAACTTCATCTTATTCCCTTACATCATTGGTTTTATCAACCTGGCCATGTCATAATCATATAAAATACATTCATGGTCAAGTATTCAACATATATACTGGTGTACACACATTCAATCATCAATTCACATAACATTTAGAACTATCAGTAAGTTCACATACTTTAACATTCCTTAGAATTTCCGATCATACCATTCCACACAACATAGCTAATCAATTTGGCACACACATGAATATCATCTCATACATTTCCTTAATTGCTTAGGTTCTTTACCTCTTGAGCTTTCCTATACTTATTTAAGGTTTGGAAAAACAAAACGTGAGTGATAATTCAGTAAGCAAGCATTTTATTGTCAAACAAGCATTTTCCTGTAAACATTTTCATCAAAAAAAATTTCATGTGAACCTTTTTATATCCCAATGTCTGGGCTTTTCAAAGGCGATGCATATTATATAAACCTTTTTAGGTAAACTCCCTTTTTATTCTTATGTGTACATTTTTATGTCCTAAGACATTTTTTCATATAAACCCCTTTTTGCCAATGGATATTTTTATGTCCTAAAATATTTTTCATATAAACCCATTTTGGCAATGGACATTTTTATGGACTTAAATTATTTTCTCTTAAACCCTTTTTGGGCTTGTTTAAAAACTAAGCATATGCATGTAATCCTTTTTCATGAATGCATTTACATAGAAACCTTTTATCTCAACCTTGATATATACACCTTTCGTGTAAACACATTTATGACCCTGTTTTTAGGGTAAATTTTTTCGTATAAAGTCATGTAACCCCGTTTAGGGTAATCTTTTTGCATAAATAATTTCATATCCCAATTTTTAGATTTTTTTCAAAAGCAAAACATATGCAAATGCATTTCTCCCCCCATTCAGTAGTGACACTTGCCAAGTGATCATCTACCTGTTGGAAAAGAATCCATCATATAGCAGTATGCTAGCCAGGCGGCCGTTCCTTGATCCTGCTCCCATCTCAGGGAGGGCGCCGCTGGCCTCCTATCTTCCCTTAGCGACTTGGTCATATATAGAGTGGGCCTCGGTCCATCTATGACTGTCTCTACAATTGACCTATTCATTGTTCTGGTGCACCATACATCATCATATATATCAATATGCTAGCATAATTTTATGAAACATCATAGACCTCAGTCCGTGTCTTTTTTAGCAACTTGTAAAGTGGGCACATCCACTTTAACATATTTTCATAAATGTCATTTGAATTCTAATTTTAGGATGACCACCCTTAAATAAATTTAAAAATATTTAAGTAAAATATTTTGATAAGCATTTGTAACATTTGAGAAAATAAACTTTCTAAAAGTGTTGCTTGTAATGAATCTTAAAATCATCATGATAAAGAAATTTCAAAGCTTTTCAATATATACAAGAAGAGAAAACTTTTCTCCCGGAGCCTATCGTATATAAAGGATATGCAATTGCATATTCTTCTTTTATCCACCCTGGTATCATATACTTGTCCATCTATCATCATTGTCATTTTTGTGTAAAGAAGAGCTTGCATACTCTTTGAATATTAATTAAGTAAACAAAAATAAATTCTTTTTGTACGGTTAACTTATTGGGTTGGTCATCCTTAAACTCCTTTTTGGAAGCATTCATATAAACATTGTCAAGGCATTTTCAAAGTATTGTTATATTTATAGGAAATCAAAACTAATAAACCATTTCAACCAAATAGACCATTTTCAAGTCATCATTTATTTTAAGTGTCGTGTCAAAGAGTAACAATTTCTTTCTATAAATCAACTCCTTTTTCTTTTCTTTCATAAACGTACTTGCTTTTCACAAAATCCTGTGGAAGTAAACTCAAAACTTGTTTGCAAATATTTCTTTGTGAAAAGGCCAAACTTCCTTTTTCTTCATAAAAACTTTTAGAAATAGCATCTTAAAGAACTTGCTTACGTATAAACAATTCTTAAAATCATCAACGTAAGGTATTTTCAATATTTGCGATATTTGAGATAAATAATTATTTTAAGAAGTGTTGCTTGCTTACAATGAAACAATGTTTGAAGCATTTCATTAAAGTCATAATTTTCAAGATTTGTGCTTACTCACTTATAAGAAATTCTTAGAAACACCAATATAGACATTTTCAATCATTTCAATACTTGGGATGAAATCAATATTTTGAAAAGTTTGCTTGCTTACTTGTAGGCACTTTAGTCCCTTTCTTCCGCCTTCTCTTTGCCTTTGCTTAGGTAAATGAAAATGATATTTCATTTATATACATAGAATTTTGAATGCTTGCATCCCTTCGGGTTTTCCAATTTACATGAATTTACATCAAACTAACTTAACCCACTTGCTTTTAGTTTGGGTGTCAATTTTTTCAATTCACACATTGGTGTAACATGTGACTCAATTGTGACCATTCTTCCAATTTTGACCATTCCCTTCATTTTGATACCCTTATTTAGGGTAAATTTTCAATTTCTTTATAACCTTTAAATTTAACTCAATCATATGAAAGTTTAATACTTTCAATTTATCATTTAATATCCATACTTTACATTTTCACATTAGTGCTCATTCAAGGCATCTATTTATAAGTTAGGGCTACTAATTTCAATCTCAAAATTTTGAGATTTTATAATTTTCTCAAAACAACTCTATCTTTTCCCATTTTGCACTTTTTTTCTTTCATTTTGCACTTAAGCTAATTATACATTGTCATTCTCCCTTCTTGCCATCCATGCCTTTCATTTCCACTCCTTTAATCACACATATATTATGTGTTAAGAAAGTTCATAAAAAATAGATTTTTTCCTCTCCACATTGGCTTAGTTTAAGCACTTATTTGCACATTAATTAGGGTATAATCATGGAATCAAAACTCCTCAATGAAATGGTTCAAAACAACAACTTTTTTCCTTATTTTCTCCACCTTGGACATCCCCATCATATGTGCTTTATAAAACAGGTTTTTGATTTCCATAATACTGAATTAATGGGGTATTTTACCCATATAATTTTACATATATCTTGTTGTTTAAGTTATGCACCAATTCTACCTAAATGAATAGAATTTGTATCAAGTTGTCAATCCCGAGTTTTACCCTTCTAAGGTCCATCATATAAGCTTGGTTTAGCATAAATTAAACATGGAAACATCTCACATAATTAACACATAATAAATGATTAAAACAGAAACATATAACCGAAATTAATTTAAATTTCAGCATGGTGAACTTGTTGAAAACAACTTCTAAATCATGCATATCATTTCCTTGATGCTTGAATTGGATATCTCATCTCATTTAATATTTAATAACCCTATCAAGGGCTTCATAAATCATCAATAAGTGTTCATAATGAATCAAATTTATGACTCATTGATTGAGCTAGAAAACTTCCAATTTAACAAAATCAAAACTTGGTTTTAAACACCTACTTGAGATGTGAAGTTTGCTTGCTACTTGCCTAGCTTGAAACCTCCCTTCTACCTTTCTTTTCCTCCTCTTTTCTTCTCCTTTTCTTCCTCCCCTTGGGACGTTCTTGCTGCCCTTTTCTATATTTTTCTTCCTCTTCTTTTTTCTTTCCAAATGGACGTGCAAGCTATCCATTTTTCCCCTTTCTTGCTGCCCAAGTATACCTGCTGGAATGTCCCTTTTTTAGCCCCATTTTCATGTTGATTTCTTATATTTTTATTAATTAAAATTCTGCCCAAATCACTTAGTCTTGCTACATGTTGAGTGGAGGTTACAAAAGTCAATTTTGGCACCTTTTGCTCAACTTTAATTTCTCTCAATAAATCCTTGTTTGACACATCCCTTTTGCTTTTTAAAAGTCAAATTTTTATTTATTTGGTTGACTTTAATCTTGCTCAACTAATCCTACATTGACATGTGTCAATTATCACTTTTGCGTCATTAATAACATGTCACTTTTTCATAAGAAAAGTCAATGATTTTTAATCATGAGTGGTTTAACATTTTTTCATGATATTTAACTTAATCAAATTCATCCATATGATAAGTCATCTTATTTTAGTCATCCATAAAAAATTTCATCTTAAAACGACTTTTTAATGCAAATATGAGCATTTGAAAATATCATATGGAATTTGATAAAATTAAATCACTATCACCATAATTTAATCATGATTATCATAATTGGCATCATTCATGAGATAAATCACGTTAACATGTGCTTACCTTCCAAATTTTACATCAATCCACGTTATGTGTTTCAAGTAATGAATTTTCCAAGTAATACCCAAAGTGATCCTATAATTATCATTAACTTAATCATAATTAGTGGAATACTTAACCATGCCACATCATCATTTTCATACCTTATTTTATCTTTTTATGGATATTAACCCACATTGGGTAAAGGTGATTAACTTAACCACCTCACTTGGTCATTTGCCCTAATCTCATCCATCCAATTCAAAGCACATATGAATAACTTTTAAATACCTAAATTATATTTATTGGTCTCAAAATGTTCTAGGTATCACATCTATGCTCCGACACACATGTGAAAAAATTGAAAGTCTACAGTTCAATCATCATTGCTACCACATGTTTTTGTAGTAAGCTACACATAAATGTCAAAGTCCGTAATAATGGAGGAGTTCATCCGTCTTCTCTTTCTCCTTTGCCTTTCCTTTCTCTTCCTTTAACTCTCTTTCTACTTACAAGATACTCTTCTTATATGCTCTTTGTGCCTCATTTGTAGAACTCAGTATTTCTATTTGATCTAGATAAACTTCTAGATTTGTTCAAACTATTTGATAATCTTTTCCTATATCCTTGATCACTTGCCATAGGCAAAGCACTTTCATCATTTGACAATCAATTATCAATATTCTTTCTACTTGTCACATTCATTAATAAAGAATAATATATTAGCAAGCTTTAAAGTATCTTTCCAAAATAACAACGTTGTCACAATATAATTAAATGATTCATGTAATGAAGTCAACAAAAGTAACACTTTGTCTCATCTTTAATCTTCTCTCTCAAAGCAGTTAAATTTGTTATAATCTTGTTAAATTCATCCAAGTGCTTTCTAGGATTTCCATGCTTTATAAATATCGAAGCATATAAGTTTTTTTTTTTTTTGAGAAAACATATAAGTTTTTTCAAATATATAATCTATTTGTCAAATATTTAGATTTCTACTTGGTCTCAAGCTTTGTGTAAATTTCTTTCAAGTCTGTTAAATTGATCACTTCTTGAAAGTGTTGTTTGCAATATATATCTAAATTGTATTAGTTGTCAGATCTCTCAGGTCTTGCAAAGCGTCATCACTCATCTTCTTAGGCTTTTCTGATTCTTTTTTCAATGTTCTCACTATCGCTTCTTGAGTCAAAAACATTCTTCGCTCATTACTTCCATAGTGTAAAATCATTCTGCTAATTGAATGGCTCCACCACAAAACTAGCTACCTTTGTGCTCTTCTCTATTAATGTTTGTTTTGGATATGAAGTACTACTTTCTTCTCTATTTATCAATCTCCAAGCAAAATACTTCAAAATAAGTTGAATCTGCCCAATCTGAACCATTCACATGATTCAAAACTCCTTAAAGCATACAAATTGACTCTTGAATCACCTAAATTCGATATCGGGATCACCGCACATGAACAAAAAAATTTGGCTATTTTTGAACCAAAATTTTTGTCCATCGCAACAATCGATGATTCACTCGTCGCCTTCCTCAAGCGACAACCCTAGCCACCCCCCAAACCGCCCCCCCCCCGAACCACCACTCACTGGACTCTAGACTGCCAATGAGCATTACCAAATGCACTCGCCAACGGACACCGACTCCTGCCATTCAGTTGTCGCATTGAACTTGTTTTCAATTACTAAAAATCTACAGCTTAAGACACTGTTCATCTTCTCTATTTTTGATAAATTCCACGACTCATTGCTTCTTTCTTCCTTCTTCATTGTAGGTAGGATTGCTTCAGGCATCATTGTAAGAACCCACCAGATTTTTCTCTGACGTCGAGATCAGCTGATGCCTACTCAGTTTTCCAATGAGAAAAGCCAACAGAGATTTTTTCTCCTGTTATACTTGTTGTACTCACCACTGTCAAAGAAAAAACTTGCTAGCAATACCCTCTTTCCTTTGCTCTGATCGATCTACACATAAATTGACACCACTTTTTTCTCCTAAGGATGACACATCTAGAACCACTTTTGCAATTGTGATCTTAGATACCAAAAAATTAGATCACAATCATCAACTCTGCATCACGATCTACCCACCTAATGTGCTTGCAAATCATGATCTCAACACCTTTCGAATTTCCCAAATTGGAAACCCCCCTCGAATATGGATTTGATACCACTGGTTAGGATTAAGAATATGATGCAAGCACACATAAAATAAGAAACAATTTATATGGTTCAACTAGACACCTACTCTACCAAAGAAAAGAATAATTCACTTATCAACAAATGATTATAACTTTCATTTCGCATGCAATAAACCACCTCTCTTTTAGAATCTCTCACTAGGATTCTCTTTCTTTTTTTGTGATGCTAAACCCCATAGTCCACATGTCTGTTCATAGCTCTCATATACATTTGCAATTCCATACACAATACTAAATTCACACCCCATGAGAATCTATACAAAAAAATAAAGACTAAAAATACAATACACATCCAAGATTATGCAAGTGCACGTGCTGTGCAAATAATAAAGCAATGAGAAAGTATCATTCCCATGGAGAAGTAAGCTAAAGATTAAATTATCTAATACCAAATACAAAAGAGTGTAAAATGAAAATTAACTAAAATAAGAAAATAACAAGATTGCAAATAATGCAATTTGAGTATGTGGAAGGATTAGCATTGTGATTTTCCTTAGCACTTTGATGAGCTATGTATACATCTAATCAAATTGCTCGTTCTAACGCAAGTATACGTGTCAATCAAGTAATAAAGAGCGAATAGAGTATCGTTCCCACAAGGATTGTATTAAATGGACTAGCACCTTAAACTTCAATTGTCTTTTTGGTAAATTGAATAAGAATTTGTTTTCAAAGAAATGAATTAAACCGAACTAAATAAAGCATTAAATGAGTAAAGGTAGGATGACTAGTGGAGATATTGCCTTTGGATATATAAGATAGATGAGAGTATGAATTCCTTGACTCATAGTCACGTCATATTAATTCCATTTTCAGTTAGTTATGTAGAGATTACTAATTTAGGTTCATTTATATTCATATATGTCTTCCAACACATACAAACCTCACCAAGTTTTAGTTAATTGCTAGGTTCTCATGCGACCAAGTAAAACAAGGTTGATAATCACATAACTTAATCATAATTACATAAGGTTAATAGGTATATTCCTATCCATATTAACATTTAATCTCCACAAGTAGATAGAGACCTGTGCCTTATATATGGATCTCACACAAAACTCACTCTTCCAAGCATAGATTTGGATATTACATCAATTTACAAAGTTGCATGGTTTGTAAACACATTAAGCATGATATATAAGGGTAATCTCATGTAATACAAAATTATAGCACAACCATATTCTCATTCAAACATAAGAGAACTAAATAACATAGTTTATGAAGTCAAATCCTCCATATCTCCTACCACAAGGAGATTTAGCCCAAAAACATGATATCAAATCTTTTCAACATCAAATTTATAATCATCCCAAGTAAGGAGAATAATAAATATGAAAAGAGAGACAAAAATAGGAGATGAAACTCTATGTATTACAGTGAATAGCTTGAATCTCCACTTGATTCACCCTCTAGTCTTGAGACTTGAGTTTCTCTTCCTTCTCCATAGCAGCCACGAGCTCTTCGTGGTCTTCCTTTCGAACCCTAAGTGTTCTATTTATGCCCCCCTTTAAAACAACACAAGGCACGTGCAAAAATTCACACATGTAGGGTAGGGGTCGGCGCTGTGGTGCCGAATGACCAACGCCTAGGTGCTGACTCTCGGGACGATTGCCGACTTAGGGTTTCTCGGACTTTCTGCAATGGTGGTGGCTAGTACCTAGGTGCTGAAAATCCAGGCCGGGGTGCCAACTTCACTAGAATGAAAATCATCTATAACTTCCAATGCACTTTCTTCTCTCTATCCCTCCACTTTAGCATATGGTCCAAGAGCCGAGTTACCCAGTTTTGCCTACAACAAAAGTTGAAACAAATAAATGCAATCCTAAATACTCCAATATGATTACTAAAACCTAAAAGGCCATGAATTATGTTAACTTTAACTCAAAATGAATGAATTCTACACACAATCCATGAAACGCAGAAATGATAAAAACTAATGCAAAACCTACGCAAATTCATATGATTCTCTTGAACTAGCATTCAAAATGAACACAAAATGAGTCTTAATAGCTCTATTTTTATAGAGTTATCACACTTCATATTGAATCTATGGCTTACCTCTCCTATTTTGATTAATATAAATTGGTTCTTAATTGAGCACTATATTATTATACTAACATTTAGATTATGTATAAATCTAATGAAAGAGTTTCAATCTCTATATTCATATAAGAATGAGAGTATTCATTGCAATAAACATAAGCCTTGGCCTTATCCATGATTATATGAGATTAACTAGTATATTTTTATCAAAACTAGGTAAATCAAGTCACCCATTAGTCGAGATAAACTATCTCTAGTGTAATAAGATGAACTCGTGTTACTCAATTTTTGTCTAATCCTAAGCTAGCTTTTCCATGATTTAGAAGGGTTCCCGCAAAACTTATAAGATGGCCACAATTATGAAAGCATTAAGAAAATATTAAATGGATAACCCAACTCCAAGAATCACATATAATAAAAAGATAAATTTATTAATCCCCATCAATTCCATCACAATCCTAATAAAGAAATTAGTTCATGGATTATATAGAAAATCCCTAAAAGAAAGCATCCCCACACAAAGTCATTTCAAAAAAAGGCAAGGAAAAAATGAAAGAGATAAAGATAAGGAGACAAAAAATTGAAGATTTTTCTCCCCAAGACCCTTCTTAGATTTTTTCCCCTACAAAAAGAATGAACATAATGAATTCTGGGGGCCAAAGGGACTTGAAATGAGACACGAAAGATGGGAAGGCTACAAAAATTCTCATTAAATGCAAAATGAATACAACTACTTCTAAATTGCAAATAGACTTTAAATCCATACAAAATGAACCTAACACTATGTAAAGCTCTTGGATTAATTAGCTTTAATCCCGCATAATGACACGAATAACTATACTTGCATAGAATTATTTGAGGAGGGATACCTTGTGTGAACACGATTTAGCACAGGAGACCTAGGCTCCTCTTACAAACTTTAACTCCCCTCTTATCCTACGATGCACCCCAGACCTCATATATCGTAAAGCCTCATGTGGTAATCCTAATTGTGCCACTATTCCCTTGAGATTTGAGATAGTGGTGTTGCTATTCTAATTAAGGTTCCCTTACGCAAGCCTAATTTGTTTTCCAAAGATGACATCAACATCAACAGGGGAGGACGGTGGAGGGAGTGGCTTTATTGGGAACCTCAATCTAAAAATATATTTTTTAGCTTTTTCAAGGATTTTTCCCGAATATACCTATTATATTTAACTTTAATCCCAAATATACTTACTATATTTTAAAATATCAGACATACTCTCTACTTGTGGAAGTTAATTACAAATCAGGTTATTCGGACTTAGGTTCTGAAAAAGTAAGTTCTAATACTATTAGAAATCGGGTTCGAGCTAAGCCCGGCCTAAGTTGCACCCTAATTTTTATTTATATTTATCTTTTATTTTTTATCATTTACTTTTACATCCATTTATTTTACTTCTTTATATTATTTTTTATGTTAAATTTTTCTAAAATATTCTTTATATTGCTATTTTTTAAATATATAGTTTGACTATATATTATTATGTTCACTTACACGATTTTTTATTATTATATATTTATATGAAATTCTAAACTTATTCCTCTTAAATAACAAGTAAATTAATCAACATAAATTTCAACCCAAAATTCAACTCGAATCCAAATTTGAAAAATAAAATAAAATTTTAAAATTTTACTAATAAAGTTAAATTTAAGATTAAAATTAATATTTTATAAATAAAATTAAAATTAGAGTTGAGTCCAGCCGAATTTCAGAGCGCGGGTTTCCCCTTGCCGCAACTGAGCATTCCAAACAAGTCGGGACCACGTCGGTTCCGTCGTTTCAGAGAAAAGCCAGCGCTCAGATTACTTTTGACAGTTTTAGGGTGTATTTGTTTAGGGCAAAAAAGTGTCAACTAAAAATTTTCAATCTAAAACTTTTCACTCTCCATAATTATTCTATTTTTTAATTATTTTTTCATATTTTTCTATACAAACTACCCTACTTTTCAATCATTTCTACACAACTACCCATACAACTAACCTATCTATTTTAACTTTATTCTCTTTACTCCTCATCATTACTCCTATTATATCACATCACTTTCTATTGATTTGACAACTTCTACTCCAAAAACTTTTCATCAAAAGTTTTACCTCCAACCAAACACACCCTTAGCGAGCATCTGCCGAGGAATGATTGGAAAGAGAAAAGTCATCTGTTCAGGGCAGTAATTAGGTCAAACTTGGGGGCATATGTGAAAATAACCCAAAATGTTGTCAATAACGTTAGATAATTGTTATTGGCTGAAAATTTGAAAGGGACATGATCCCGTGCAGCAGCCCATATATCGAAATGGGCGATTTGCAAATACACGTAGTTTGATCATAATTGTAAATATATTCACAAAATTTTAGAAATTATAAATTATCTTCACATAGTTTGATCATAACTGCAAATATACTCATACTAGTATAACGTTGTTACTGCACTGTTATGCCGTGGGTATATTTGCAAAAGTTTCAAAATTATGTAGGTATATTTGCAAATTATCTTATAAATACATATACATATATTTATACAAAGAAATATTTTAGTGCATGTAAAGCCCCAAATGATCATAAATGTATATCTACTCTACCCATTATATTTAGAATTGTTTCTTTTATTAGCACACTAATTTTCATCCAAATTAGATATATGTACGAGCCTCATCTAAAAATGGTATAAAATCAACGTAATAAAATAATTTGATGTAATAAAAAATTAAAATTTAATTTTTCAATATATAAAATATTTCCTATATAATTTATATATGAATCAATGATTGAATAAAGTATTCATATATTTAAGTACATGTAACACTCAGTTTGAATCGAATGCACCGCAAGTTTCGGTGCATGTAAATGCGTAATAACATATCTTATATATAGAGCAAGGGAGACTGTTCAAAATGTTTTAAAATTATTTTCATTGATATGCAAGCTCCTTTTAAATGGGTTAATACACCAGATTTTATATTCTTTTGGTTATTTAAAATTATTAAAAATAAAAATATAAAATTTGACATATAAACTGACATGGGTGAAACCTCATATGGATGAAAAAAGTTATTTTGGTAGTATGTATGTCATCAATAAATTGGCCGCTGAAAAGGATCATGTCCCAAATTTAAAATGTGTCAGATCATACGAGCATAACAGGTAGGGGTGTTAACAGATCATGTTGAATGCGTTAGAACTTAATCTTATCCTAACCTATTTAAAAAATATCAATTTTGATCCGTTTATTAACCTATTTAAAAAATTTAGCCTATGTATAACGCATTAGTAAACAGGTTAGCCGGTCATATATATTGCAAATAAGTCAAAACTAAGCTAATTTAAAATCAAGCATGTGTTATTTATAATTACCGTGGTGAATTAATTTTGATAGGATATATGGCTCTTCACTGGGATAATGATGTATATTTGACACATTAGTACAAAGAAGGACAACGACTTAACGAAGCAGAGAGAAAGAGGATTAAGAGGGAAAAACAATAATAGAGACGAAGAGAGAAATGATAGGAGATGAAAAAGGAAAATATGGAAGAAAGGAGAGAGAGGAGAGAGAAAGGTAGAAGCAAAGAAAGAGAGAGAGGAGGGAATGATCAAGGATGAAAAGGGGGGAGAGAGATTGAGAGACAAAGAGGGGAGAAGAATGTTACCGGCAATACTCACAGGTGACAATAAGGACAACAATAGCAACCTACACACATTAGCAAGGGAGACGTTGTTGAGTCGTAGATCGAAGAAGGAAAATAGAAAATTGAAACGGAAAAAATAGATTTAGAGTCTAGAAAATATAAACTTACCAATTCTTAATACGTTATAAACAGTTGATAGTTTAAAAGAGTTAAAAAGATTACTAAATAGGTTGATGAGTTGTAAAATTTCAACTATAATTCATTTATTTATATAAATCATTAAACAGATTGGTAGATTTCAAACTATTTTTTCAAAAATTCTAACCTAAACTCATTCATAAACAGATTGGATAGGTTGATCATGATCATTAACATCCTTAATAATAGAATCCGTTTATCATGTGGCCATAAAAAAAAACAGAACATCAGACTAATCAAAAAAACTTTCGGGTAAGGAGCCACCAGGGGCTTACTTTGGTGGTAGTAGTAGGTGGCATATTTACCAACCAACCATTGTTTGAGTCTCCTCTTATATAGGAGTGATTTGGGAATTTTCTCCCAGTTTGGGAATATTTACAAATTCCTTCTTGTTTTGGGGTATTTTCAGATTCTACATAGTGTGGGGTGTTTATAGAAAAATCCTTCAATAGCATGTGGGTTGTAAATGCGTCTGATTATAATATCAGTTGTCATGATGTACAAATATTAATTAAAAACTTTGAACCAAGGAAAAGAGCTGCACTTCTTTTTTATATGAATTGATATTTAACTACCAAACTTACCCTTTTTCATTATTATCTAAGCACTTCAACCATTTTTTTACATCTTCTTATACAGGGGTGTTAACAGTTCAGGTTGGACGGATTAGAGCCTAATTATAATCTTAACTCATTTAAAACATTTTAACCCTGATATGTTTATTAACCTATTAAAATAAACCTCTACTATAACCCATTAATGAACGGACAAATGGGTTGTTAACGGGTTATATATATGTTGCAAACGAGTGAAAACTATACTAATTTATAGTTGAGTATGTGTTGTTCGTAATTATTGTAGTGAATTGATTTACACTAATGAAATATATGTCATGACCAGATCTTTATGGGAGGGGTATATATATTCGATGTACTGGTAAAAAAAAGGATGGTGACAGTGCAAGATAGAGAGGGAAAATAGTAATGAAAATGGAGAGGGGAACAACAAGAGACATAGAGAGTGATGGATGGAAAGAAAGAGAGGAAAGAGAAAGGTAAAAATATGACGAGAGATGGAGGGAGATGATCGAAGATGAAGAAAGAGAGAGGCAAATAGGGGAAGAAAAATATTACTAGTGACACAAGAAGGTGGGAGTAGAGATGGTGATGGCAACAGTTTAACATCATAACAACAAAATTGTTGTAGAGTCATAGACGAAAGAAGGAAAATAGAAAATAGAAATAAAAAAATAGCTAATTGATTAGGAAATAAATGTATATATCTTTTGTTAACGAATTGTAATGAGTTGACGAGTTGTAAGATCTCAACCTTAACTATTTAGTTATTTAAATGATCGAATGGATTGATGGATTATAAACCATTTGTTCAAAAATTTAAACTCAAATCTATTTATATATAGGTTGGACTAGTAGGTTAACAGGTTGACCACGACCATTAACGCCTCTATTCTTATATGATTACTGACTTTATTTTATTTTTATTTTCTATATAATTGTTCGCTCGCACATATCTCAAAGCAATGATAAGTTTCCGTGAATCATGGATCTCAAGAGACAAACAATGCCATGCTTGTGTGATTTTTGATAAGTTGGGCAGGGCATGGCTGCATGACACTCTTCAAATTCTTTAAAAAAATTTCAAATAGGGAGATAATATACTCCCATCTATGGCTGTATTACCAGCTGGACGCTGCCCTGTTGGCTACTCTTAAATTTTATTTTATATCCTTACAGCGGTTCTTCGTAGAAATTTTGATGCATGGGTCACTTTCTGTCTGGGGGGGTGCATCTTCACCCAAAAAAAAGGGAGAAAAAGTCAGCATTCCAATACATCTGCCGTGTTCTATCATCATTATCATTATTATTATTATTATTATTATTATTATTATTATTTTACAATCAGAAACGGAATTTCAAATTTTTAGTCGACCCGCAGATTTCTTCAGACACATTGGTTGTTCCTTCTTTCCAACTAGATAATGGCCCACTCTGGAAGGAGAGCAAGACTTCCGTGAGATTTAGGCACTTTTAAAAAGATGGGTGGTGATAGTTTTTTGAGAAACAACCCCAACTATTCCCAATTGTTGCGCTGCCGAGTATTCAACTGCATAATTGTGTCACCCTCAGTGTTCGCCCAGCACGTGCAGCGATAGCATTTGCGACGAAAGATCTCGTAGTAGCAGAGCAACGTGGTTTTGGTGGTCAGCTATTTTATATTCAATCAAAATGAGAATAACATCTGACCATCTAGATTTTAGATTTCTTTCCTTCTGCTCTCTTGAGAGAGAGAGAGAGCGAGCTGGACGGAGAGGTTTCTTGGAGGAGGAGAAAGTTGACTGGTCCTCTTCGATCCTTCCTCTCTTTCTCTGTTTTTAAATTGGAGTGTAGATTTCACAACTTTAAAAAAATTCTTGTCTAGGAAAGCAACTCAATGCTTGCTCTTCAAGCAAACGACTCCACCAAATCAACCTCTAACCATATATATAACCAGTCACGGATTCGCCTTCCGCTGTAATCCGTTGGCATTCGAGTCCGTTATTGAGTGCCTCTGAATTCAACTACCCAGTTTAGTATTTGCCACGCGCCGCTTTCACCAAAAACTAATCAGGTATACTAGTTGACATATTTCCACTTTTTTTTTTTTCTTATATATATATATATAAATAAATTCATAATGTTGGGATATATCTCTCAATTCCATCTTTTGTTTTCTGTTTTGTGTTTTCTTGTTTCCGGTTTGAGAAGTTATTTGTTTTTAAACTAATAGTGGTATGATTGTGTCAGTAAATGATGATTTCTATTGCCTGTGGGCTTTGAAACCATGGCTTTTCTTTTGGGGTGGGTGGGTGGGTGGAGGAGGATCAGTTTCTTGTTCACAAGGTTTAATTCTTTCCTTGGTGCGGTGGTAAGCTCTTTTGTTTGTGCTTCTGTTATTCAAAAATGATGTTTTCTCGTTTGTCTGAATCCATTTATTAAATATTTGTTTTTGTTCTTGTTTTCTTCTCCCTTTTCTCTTCAACCAGCAAGCTTTTGTCAGTGGATATTTTGGGTCTTATCCACCGAAACCTGTCTTGTTTCAAATCTCTCTCCTCCCATAGATTCTAAAAAAACAAAAAGCTCACATTCCTTTTGTTTACTCTCTTTCTTGAATGTTTCCTTCGTTTGAGCTTCTCGTATACAGAATAACATTCCAAGATAATCCCTCATTCGCCTTTTTGAAGAACTAAAAACTAGTTTTATTCCTTTGGTCATCTTTTCCTTTTCCTTTTTATTTCTTTCATTTAATTTATTCTATCAGCTATCACATTGGTTCGATTTTATCCGAAAGCATAATTGCAATATGGTGAGTTGAATTCGTTGCTTGGTTGTTGTTTTGGCGTAAAATGGCAGTACTCTTCTTCAACCTCTAGTAATCTGATTAATTGAATGCTGATCGGTTTTGTAGCCAGTTTTGTCAGAGTGCACTACTGAGGTGCAATAAAGTAAAGCAGGAGATTAGAATCGAACAAAAGAAGAGCTCAAATCCTGCTCTCGCAGCAATGGATGAAGAGATACAATCAGATGGTCGTGCTCGACCCACAAGAAACTCAGCAGTCGTAGTTTCCAGAGGAAAATCCACAGAGACACCGGAGCTTAAAGATCCAGAGAAGAGCCAAAAAAAAGATCAGAGAAAGAACACTGTTCCAATTTACAAGCTGTTCGCATTTGCGGACTCCGTCGATCTTTTGCTGATGATCGTAGGCACAGTTGCTGCAGTTGGGAATGGGCTTGCGTTCCCTCTCATGACTGTTCTTTTTGGAGATATGGTTAATTCATTTGGACAAACAACAGATATTCATGACGTAGTTCGTGAAGTATCCAAGGTACGTAATTATATGATTAAAATTTGCAGTTGAGACCTGAATCATGGATATAACAAGTAGATTTAAAGGCTTCTTACCAACTGATTATTACATTAGCTTCAAGCAGGTTTAACTTTGTTTTACTGAAACAAACCAAAATTACAAGTTGATTTGGTGACCTCGATCATTGGAAGTTATTAGCAGGGAAGGTCTAGTTATTAATTCAGGCATCCTTACCTGTTTAGGTTCATCTAATCGATGGAACGGGATGAGATGGGATCAGATCTTCCGACCCCCCCCAAAAAAAAATTTCTGCTTCCAGTATAATCTCTCATTTGCAAACAAAACAATCTTACTTTTCTCATTTTCCAATGCCCAACAACTCATCTTCATCCAATCTACTCATCCAAATTCCATTCCGTTCTATCCAATTGGATTATCCTGAACAGGCATAGACTAATCATTAATTGCATGATGGCAATGAGCCAGTTGATTTCTACAATGATATCTGGGCAAAGAGGAATTGTTCAGTTGGATATGAGGTCATTCCATATACACGTAAGGTAGTTTTTACTAGAACGGAACCATATTAGTTTCGCATTCCATATGTAGTGCCAATCTCTATCTCTGCTGTCAGCATGTCACTGCCATCATCAATGCCTCATATAAATTACCTGCATTCGGCTATGCCCTGTGCCACCATTCCACATCACGACATTGTTCAAATACAGACCTTTTGCCACGTTTCCTCTGTCAACTAGTTTTCTTTAAGAATATCACAACATTGTTTTCCAAGGCCCCAGATTTTTTTTCATCTCTCTCTCTGTCTCTCTCTCTCTCTCATTCATTCTGATGATGATCCTTCTGTGTTTCAGGTGGCTCTTAAATTTGTATATTTGGCTGTGGGGTCTGGTTTGGCATCATTCTTCCGTAAGAAAATTGGATTTCCTGTATATTTCATTAGTTCTTCATCCTGTTGAAAGCTCTGAACTTGAGAAAATTGCTTTTGTTGTTTGCCAGAGGTGGCTTGCTGGATTGTCACAGGGGAAAGACAGGCTGCGAGAATAAGGAGTTTATACTTGAAAACAATACTTAGACAAGACGTTGCATTTTTTGACAAGCAAACGAACACTGGTGAAGTGATTAGTCGGATGTCAGGAGATACTGTTCTTATTCAAGATGCCATGGGTGAGAAGGTAATGATTTCATTCCTTGCTCAAAACCAGTACAACCTTCTGCTGATGAAGTACCTTTGAATACTCTGTGACAGTAACTGATCACTCTTTTAAGAACTTATAAGCCTGGATATTTCTTCTAGAATTGGCCTCATCTGGGTTGCTTATTGGGGGCAACTTCTGCAGAAGGGTAATTGCATTAGCAATTTTCAGGGAAGTGATATTTTGGTGCTTCCACCATACGTGCTTCTGAGCCTTGTTTTCCCCTAAAAATAGGGAAAAGTACGTAGTCGATGCGTTGCCTATCCAAACACTAAGGGTGTGTTTGGTTGGAGGTAAAACTTTTTGATGAAAACTTTTTAGAGTAGAAGTTGTGAAGTTGATAAAAAATGATGTGATATGATAGGGATAATAATGAGGTGTAAAGAGAATAAAGTTAAAATAGATAGGGTAGTTGTATGGATATTTGTGTGGAAATAATTGAAAAGTAGGGTTGTTTATATAGGAAAATGTGAAAAAATAATTAAAAAATAAGGTAGTTATGGAGAGTGAAAAGTTTTTTATTGAAAAGTTTTCATTGACATGTTTTGTGTGTAACCAAACACACCCTAAATTCAAAATATCATGTTCATGCAGTGAAAAACGCGCAGCAAAATGGATCCTTAGCTGTATATGCTTCAATTGAATAATGGTGACTGCTGTTTTCACTATTTTCCTTAATCGAGTACCATTAACTGACTAGATAGGAAGTGTTACTTAACTATCAAGGTCGCTACTTTCGTTTCGATTTTTTACCCATTCTTATTAAGGTTGTTTGGGAAGTGATACACATTTTGATAAAAAGTTTTTGGTGTAAAAGTTTTTAAAATATGAGAAAATGATGTGATATAATAAGGAGTAAAAAGAATAAAGTTAAAATGGGTAGGTTGGATGAATGAGTAGTTGTGTTGAAATGATTGAAAAGTAGGGTAATTATATAGAATAAAGTGAAGAAATAATTTAAAAATAGGAAAGTCGTGGATAGTGAAAATTTTAGATTGAAAAGTTTTAGTTTGAAAACTTCTAGTTGTTAACAAACACCCCCTGAATATATTCTCTTTTAAAAATTTCCAATTTTGCAGGTTGGTAAGTTTATTCAGCTGATATCAACATTTATAGGAGGCTTCGTAGTGGCTTTCATTAGAGGGTGGCTTCTTACCCTTGTCATGCTATCCTCTATTCCTCCTCTTGTTGTCTCTGGTGCTGCGATGGCTATCATGGTGGCAAAGATGGCATCTCGTGGACAAACAGCTTATGCAGCATCTGGAATTGTTGTTGAGCAGACAATAGGCTCAATCAGAACGGTATGGAGATTTACATATTCTCATATTTCTCTACTTGATTGCTTTTGGAAATCCATCTATGTTAAACATGTTCTTCCACATATTAAGGTTTGTCCATAGCCAAGACATCAAAATGGTTTCTGATTAGACAATTTAACCATCAGATGTAAGAATTTGAATTTGAAACCTGTAATCATCTTTCGAAGGATGCCAATTGGTTATTACCCAGAAGGCAAATTCTTTGCATATATTCGCTAGACAATGTGTAAATTTGAATAAATATACATTTCTACCTGATTTAAGTGGAAGAATGATAGAAGTGCTGTTACATGGAAGAGCCATATCTGTGCGTCTGGGCAACATAAAATTGCACCGTAAATGCAAGAGAAGCCCTGGTTGGTCAAACGACCCCTAAGACATTTGTGCCATGTGTCTGATAGGAGTCACTGTAATTTCACCAGAAGACTGCATTCAAGGAATGTTTTGCCTTCCATTGAAATTTGTGTTTGCATGGTTTGCTGCAGGTCGCATCATTCACTGGGGAGAAGCTAGCAATTGAGAAATATATCAGATCACTAAAGGATGCTTACAATTCTGGTGTCCAGCAAGGGTTGGCTGCTGGATTAGGGCTCGGTTCACTCATGTTTATCTTATTTGCCAGCTATTCTTTGGCTGTATGGTTTGGTTCAAAGTTGATAATTAATAATGGGTATACAGGCGGAGATGTGGTTAATGTTATAATTGCAGTTTTAACTGGTTCCATGTAAGTCCAGTCTTCCACTTATTATTATTATTATTTTTGTGGTTAGGTGATCCTTCATCAAGTTCTATAAGTACAGGACAATAATCCTCATCAACATGCATGTGTTTGCATAGATCCCTCATCTGAACTGATTAATAAGCGATAACTTGGTCCTACCAATATCTTCTGCTTCTTGTTGGTATCACGTCACTAGAGAAACCATCTGATCTGGATTCAGTATTCTTATGTCTTAATTTACATATGTACAGAACTGATTTTGCACATTGAATCAACTGACTTTGTATCTAATTTTGGCTGGTAACAATACAACTGGCCCAACTGGGTTTTGGTTGACTGTCCTGTGCAAACATGATACTTCTCATGGTTTTGGTCGATCATTGATACTTGCAGCAATCAAATGATCAGTCGTATTGGGAAAAAAATTCCTCTTCAGTCATGAGAGTGCAAGAAAATCTTGTACAAATTCATGCATTAATGCGCATGTCATTCTTGACTATTTGGAATTAAACTAATATGTGCCTGTAATATGTCAACGGTCCAGGTCCCTAGGTCAGGCATCTCCTTCCCTGAGCGCATTTGCAGCAGGACAAGCAGCAGCATACAAGATGTTTGAAACCATTAAAAGGAAGCCAGATATTGATGCATTTGACACCAGAGGAAAGAAGCTAGATGATATTCGAGGAGATATTGAGTTACGGGATGTTTATTTTAGTTATCCTGCTCGACCCGATGAGCTAATATTTTCTGGATTCTCTCTCTCTATACCAAGTGGGACAAATGCAGCTTTGGTTGGGGAGAGTGGAAGCGGAAAGTCAACAGTTATAAGTCTGATAGAGAGGTTTTATGACCCACAAGATGGTGAAGTTCTCATTGATGGAATAAACCTCAAGGAGTTTCAACTGCGATGGATCAGAGAGAAAATTGGGCTTGTCAGTCAAGAACCTGTGTTATTTACTTCTAGCATTAAAGAAAATATTGCATATGGTAAGGCAGGCGCAACCTTGGAAGAAATCAAAGCTGCAGTGGAGCAAGCAAATGCCGCCAAATTCATAGATAAAATGCCTTTGGTATTACCACTGCCCTCTTGACTTTTGAGATGTTTCTACTCTTCTGCAGCAAAATTTAGTTAAAATCCTCCACTTCCATTTCCTCGTGTCTCTTGAAGTTCTGGTTCTTCGAACTTACAAAAAGGAGTGAATCCTACACGTTCACTAAAAATCTATGTTGGATGTACATGGTTGTGTTTCAAATACTTGCAGGGTGTTGGTACTTCCGTTGCTTCTTTTTTTCGCTTGCAATTCTATCATGAGATGATCTATTGGTTAACCAAATGAATAGCAGCAATCAGAAAACGACCAGTTATCTTCTTGTCTTTTTTCTTCCATTTTACAGGATATTCCACTTTGTTTTGGTCATTATTTCACATTAGTTTTCTACGATTTATAACATGAATGGTCTCCCACAGTTTCTTTGTGCCTTTGGATCTAGACGTTTGGTTTGGTGCTTTTATAACGTCTTATTTACTTCATGTTGTGATTGCATACACAACGAATTCAAGCAATTTTCTCATTAATACCCAATGTATGAATGCTTTCTGAACTAGTCCCCTCTGCATGCTGAACAATCAGGGACTTGATACAATGGTGGGCGAGCACGGAACCCAGCTTTCTGGTGGCCAGAAACAGAGAATAGCCATAGCAAGAGCAATTCTGAAGAATCCAAGAATTCTTCTCCTGGATGAAGCAACAAGTGCTCTTGATGCAGAATCTGAACGGATTGTTCAGGAGGCTCTTGACAGGATCATGGCCAACCGCACAACAGTAATTGTGGCTCATCGCTTGACTACAGTTAGAAATGCTGATATGATTGCCGTGCTTCATCGAGGATCGATAGTTGAGAAAGGTGAGAACTTTTTCCTCACATTGCCATAGGCAAAGATTTCGATTGTTTCCCTGCGAGTCTTATCTTGAGATTGAAGTGTGTTTGAGAATAAATAAAACTTTTGAGATGAAAAGTTACAAAGAGTAAAAGTTGTCAAATGATGTGATATAATAAGGGTAATTATGAAGAGTAAATAGGATAAAGTTAAAATAGTTAGGTTAATTGTGTGGGTAGTTGTGTAGAAATGATTGAAAAGTAGGATAGTTGTATAGAAAAATGTAAAGAAATGATTAAAAAATAGGGTAGTTGTGGAGAGTGAAAAGTTTTAGATTGAAAAGTTTTAGATTGAAAAGTTTTAACTTGACAACTTTTACTCATTAACAAACACACTCTGAAACAAAAAAATGACAATCATTATTGGCTTAGACTAAATAAATAAATAATATGCAAAAAAAGACTTAATAAATAATATATCTAGGGTATGTTCAGGAAGTGATAAAACTTTTGGGTGAAAATTTTTAATATAAAAGTTTTTGAATCGGAAGAAAATGATGTGATATGATATGAGTAATGATGAAAAGTAAATAAAATAAAGTTAAAATAAATAGGTTAGTTATGTGGGCGGTTGTGTGGAAATGATCGAAAAGTAAGATAGTTGAATAGGAAGATATGAAGAAATGATTAAAAAGTAAAATAGTCATGAAAAGTAAAAAATTTTAGATAAAAAAGTTTTAACTAGACATTAAAGTTTTTAAATAATATAAAATAATATGATATGATAAGGGTAATGATGAAGAGTAAAGAGAATAAAATTAAAATATATAGTTTAGTTGTATGGATAATTGTGTAGAAATAATTGAAAAGTAGGATAATTGTATAAGAATATGTGAAGAAATAATTTTAAAATAAAATAATTGTGGAAAATGAAAAGTTTTTAGGTAAAATAAACACGCCCTTAAATTAAAAGTACTGATTGCATATAATTATTTCTCATATACATATAGTGGGTAATGATTCATTGTAACCAGTTAAATGGACTGACTCAATGTAATTTCTTGATTCTTTTAAAACAATATTTTAATTAAAAGCCAAACCAATTATAATATAATATAATATATTTATTTAAAATTCCAAAAATCATCTATATTGGAAAATTATGTTGGTCATTCATGTACTGTCAGACTTCAGTGTTACACATTCACTCTTAAATAATCTAATATTTGGAAAATATAAATATTCACTTTGAGTAATTATTAATACTGTAAATAGATGTACATTTGTTAACGGTTCTAAGTATATGTAACCCGTCCACATAGAAGTGGAGCCGTTTAACCATTCAAATTTAAATTTTGATCTTCGATGAAAAATCTAATCTAATGATTGTATTTAACATCGTTTATTTATCTAGGAGACCCAGTTTTATTCCAATCAAGTATGTTTATGGGTCGCATTTATTGAAAAAATATAGATTCATATGTAAATTATGAAAAACGCTTAGATCTACTTACGCATGTATTAGAATATAATAATACTTATTAGAATCATTTATCAATGTAGAAATGATATTTTAGACGATTTAGATGTTAAAAATATAATTTTGAAATTGATATTTAACTGTTTTATTACGTTGATTTTCAATACAACATCTGCACAATGATATTAGACAAATAAAAATGTTTCCTTCATAAGGCATCTTTTTTTTATCGAAAATGAAGAGGTTTGATGGAGTCATTTCATGTGACTAGTTATATTGAGTAATTTTTCATATCATAAAACGCTTGGACTTCCCATACTTTTGGTGTTGGAATATGGCATAGTTAAGTAACAACCGTATGAGGCAAGAAGATTACTTTGTTCCAATTTAATTCATGGACATGAGAAAACTTTAGTTTGACATCGATAACAAGGCATATGAAGGAACTATATCAGGAAAAAAATGCTTTCATATATTCAAGTTGCAAAGATTCCAATACAAAAAAGTAAATGGCATAAGATAAGACATTTTCTTTCGCTTTTTTTTTTTTATTCGTTTTCAAGCTAGCTTTGAATTTTTATACTCGAATTCGGCTTAGCAATCTAGATTTTAATCTTGCACTCAAGTGGACCCTAAAAAAAGCCGTAGAAGGATATGGTAGAGCTGGTTTTTTCAACCAAGCTTAATATTTTAGACTTTAGTTTTACAGTTTTACTTGCCAACTTACTTTCAAGCATATGATCTGGTTTTGACAACACAATCTGAGTTTATCTTTGAGCCAATTCACTTGTTTTCTACCACCAAGGCATCAACATGAGTGTAGAGCCGTTTTCTTGGAGATATTGCTGTGAACTCTTCGTGTGTCTCTCAATTGCTGCAACTATCAATCACATCCATTGAGTTTACTTTCAGGTAACCACTCAGAGCTACTGAAGATCCCAGATGGAGCATATCGTCAACTCATAAGGTTGCAAGAAATGAAGAAAGAGACAAACAATTCAGAGAAGCCAGAAACTTCGACAGATGCTGGCCATCAATCAAGCCAACAACTGTCTATTAGACGGTCCATGAGCCGGGGATCATCTGGTGGCCCGGGAAGTAGTAGCCGCCACTCATTCTCAGTCTCATCGTTTGGCATACCTACTGGTATGAACATGCAAGAAATACCCACTTCAGTAGATGATGATGCCCCACAACCATTAAAACCAGAAGCAGAGGTCCCACTTTGTCGTCTTGCTTCTCTCAACAAGCCAGAAATCCCAGTGCTGTTGCTTGGCTCCATCGCTGCTATTGTTAGTGGTGTAATATTTCCAATTTATGGGATACTCATTTCTAGTGTAATCAAGACATTCTATGAACCACACTCGAAACTGCGGAAGGACTCCAAGTTGTGGGCGTTGATGTTTCTCATTCTTGCAGTAGCATCATTGCTGTCTCACCCATTACAGACTTACCTCTTTGCTATTGCTGGCTGCAAGTTGATCAAGAGGATTAGAGCAATGACATTTGAGAAGGTTGCATACATGGAGATTGGTTGGTTTGATCGCCCTGAGAACTCTAGTGGTGCAGTTGGTGCGAGGCTCTCTGTTGACGCTGCAAGCGTCCGCAGTCTGGTTGGGGACACACTGGCACTGACTGTTCAGAACGTAGCCTCAATGGTTGCTGGACTAGCCATTGCTTTTGAAGCAAGCTGGCAATTGGCCCTGATAATTTTAGCCATGGTGCCGCTAATTGGTCTCAGCGGATTTATTCATCTGAAGTTTATGCAAGGGTTCAGTGCAGATGCCAAGGTTCGTTTCCAAACTTCATTGAAAGTTATTACAAGATTCAAACATCCTTTAGATAGATTCATTTCTCTGCAGTAGCCAGAAGATGAGAAAACAGTGAATGGCACATTTCATGAGAACAAACAGACCAATATAGCAGGAATTAATGAGCCCTTCAGAAATGTTTTACAGTTATCATGATGGAAAAGGGATATGGTTTTGGGGGGGGAGGATGGGTGTGTGGTGTGTGTGTGTGTGTTGGGTTTCAATTCTGTGTGACTAACTTGCCAGAAATACTTCCTTACTCTGCATATACCTAGGATTATGTTAAAAAAATGTCTTTGAAGAATTTCAAGTTTTATCTAGCCTAGTGGTGGATATAAACATGCATTTTTAAAAAAATTTGAGAGAGAGACCCAAAATCTCTCAGATTTTCTGTGTCAGGAGTCAGGACAAAAAACATAACCAACTCTGTCTGCTAATCTATGAAATATTCATTGTATTCTTTAACATTCAAAATGCATTCATAATGAATAAAAATTTGACGGTATTTGCAGAAAATGTATGAGGATGCAAGTCAAGTGGCTAACGATGCAGTTGGAAGTATTAGAACAGTAGCTTCATTCTGTGCGGAAGATAGGGTCATGGAACTGTATCAAAAGAAATGTGAAGGTCCCTTGCAGAAAGGGATAAAGCAAGGGGTGATCAGTGGGATTGGCTTTGGATTTGCTTTCTTCTTGATGTTTTGTGTCTATGCAACAGCTTTCTATGCCGGAGCCCGCTTTGTAGAGAATGGGAAAGCAACTTTCAGAGATGTTTTCCGTGTAAGTGATTCATATGCTTGTATTTATTGATAATATCATAAAGGGCAGGTAAAGAAACATGTGAAGTGACTATGTAATTCATTGACAAGGAGACATTTCACAACATGTTTTTGAAAATCTCCTGAATACCAAACCAAAAGGCTGAAACTCTATGATTACCCGCAGATTGGTATTTCCCATTGTTTGTTAGTCCCTGTTGGTCTGAAACCGCTTTGCCATTGGCACTTGGTTTTTAAACTCTCGGAAGATAAAAGTGCTGCTTGCTTGAAATGCAGGTCTTCTTTGCTCTCACAATGGCGGCATTTGCAATCTCTCAGTCAAGTTCCCTGGCGCCTGATGCCTCCAAAGCAAAGAGTTCAACAGCATCTATATTTGCAATTCTCGATCAAAAGTCAGAGATAGATGCAAGCGATGATTCAGGAATGACACTAGAACATGTCAAGGGTGATATTGACTTCAAGCATGTCAGCTTCAAGTATCCTACCAGACCAGATGTGCAGATATTCCGAGACCTCTGCCTGTCTATTCATTCTGGCAAGGTTGGTAACAGTAATCATTTGTTCCAGAAAGTTTGCATGGCCCAGAGAGAGGCTTCTCCACTCATCAAGTGCTCTTTTTTTTTTTTTTTTTTTTTTTTTTGAGAAGACGAATCAATATTTTTTTTTTGGATAATAACAACCAATAATTTTTAGTTCATGTTTGATGGATCCACTTTGTCTTTGGTTGGGTGTTGCACTTATAGGATAGCAGTAGCAAGTTTACTGCTCAACATCCCCCTCTTCTCTGAGTCTCCTCCTAACAAAATCTATCTTGCTGTCACAGACAGTCGCACTCGTTGGAGAAAGTGGGAGTGGCAAATCAACTGCAATCTCATTGTTGCAGAGGTTTTATGACCCTGATTCTGGTGAAATTCTCCTGGATGGGATTGAACTTCGCAAGTTTCAGTTGAGGTGGTTAAGACGACAAATGGGTCTCGTAAGCCAGGAACCTGTTCTGTTCAATGACACCATCCGAGCCAACATTGCCTATGGGAAAGATGGAGAAGCCACTGAAGCTGAGATTGTAGCAGCAGCTGAGAATGCAAATGCCCACAAGTTCCTAAGTAGCCTGCAACAGGTGAGAACCATTTTAGCACGTGGTAGAGTTTGAGCTCTTTAGCTTCTTTGCATATGGATTGCTGTTTTCTCTGAAAGTTCATGTCTTCTTCATAACAAATTGGTAATCTCTCAGGGCTATGACACACTGGTGGGTGAGAGAGGCATCCAATTGTCAGGTGGACAGAAGCAACGTATAGCAATTGCAAGGGCGATAGTGAAGGATCCCAAGATCTTGCTGCTGGATGAGGCAACAAGTGCTCTGGATGCCGAGTCTGAGAGAGTGGTTCAAGATGCACTGGACAGAGTGATGGTGAACCGAACAACAGTCGTTGTGGCTCATCGATTATCAACCATTAAAGGAGCTGACCTGATAGCAGTGGTTAAAAATGGAGTCATAGTAGAGAAAGGAAAGCATGAGGCTTTGATAAAAGTCCCAGATGGTGCTTATGCTTCCTTAGTGGCACTTCATATGAGTGCCTCCTCTTAACGAATATCCACTCACCCATTTTCCATGGTTTATCATTTTTGTTGTTCTTCCTAGTTCCCATGTCTTGTAACGTGTTGCTTTCCCTCAAAAGTGTTAGGAATCTTCTTTTTCTTTTTCTAAATTTCAGCTCAACAGCCATACCTTGTATTTCCAACCCACAAAAGTACTGGTATGGAAATATGTTAAGTTTGCTTACAACGTTGTAAAGTGCTATAAATTATATATCAATGAGTTACAAAGTCTCATGGAAATTTGCAAGTAGGTTTAGACACCCAACTCCACTGAAGCTTCATTGAAAGCCTAGTCTACTCAAAGGCGTCTTCTGTGCCAAATGCAGAGCAACGTCACGTTGACCCACTTACTATGTCACTTGCTGAAAACTGAAGATCTAGGGTGTGTTTGGTAAAGAATAAAACTTTTGATGAAAAATTTTGGAGAGTAAAAATTGTCAAATGATGTGATATGATAGGGGTAATGATGAGTAATAAAGAAGATAAAGTTAAAATAGATAGGTTAGTTGTGTGGATAGTTGTGTAGAAATGATTGAAAAGTATGGTAGTTGTATAGGAAAATGTGAAAAAATGATTAAAAAATATGATAGTTATGGAGAGTGAAAAGTTTTAGATCGAAAAGTTTTAAGACATTTTTTGTGGAAAGTGAAAAGTTTTTGTATATCCTAGTCGAGTATTTGTAAAATTGTCATAACGTTCTTGAAATTGGACTACATAATTTTCCGTTCTAGATTTAGTTCTCTATTTATATATAGAGGTAAGTTATTATAATCCTAAAATAGCAGTGAAGGTGAAAATATTACTTGAAGAAAAGTAACAATCTGTAACACGCCTAGAAGAAAAATTTATTATCCTGATTTACTTTATTTTCGATTTTCTTAATTTTTTTTTCCTTCTATTTCTAAGCCTCTACCTCAACATGCTATGCATGGTAGTGATTTTACTGCAACTCTAACTGACAATGACAATGCTGGGAAATTTAATCACCGTGCAATAGTGGCATAGTTTTAGAAGAATATGCAGAGCAGGATTAAAAATTATAATTGTCCTTGTAAAATTACCACGTGTCAGGCAGTGTTATCAGAACCGGGAACCGGTCCGACCGGGAACCGGTCCTGGTTCCGGTTCGGTTCACACTGGTTCGGTCTGATCATATAAAATCGTCCGAACCGGTGAACCGGCGGTCGAACCGGAATTCCGGTTCAACCGGATTCGACCCGGTCGGACGGATAAACCCTTAAACAGCTAACCCTAACTCATAAACTAAAGGAAAAAAAACAATCTCTGCGACTCTGCTTCGTCTATTCGTCGTCCCGCAGGCGCAGCAGGCACTGCCCTCACCGGCTCGCCCTCGCCTGCTCACCCTTGCCCGACGATCTTGCCATCGTCGTCCCGCAGCCGGCTCGTCGTCGTCCCCGTCGCCCTCATCGTCGTCCCGCAACCGGCAGCCCTCGCCCTCGCCCTCGCCGTCTTGCCACAAACCTTCTCGCCGCACGCCGTCTTGCCACAACCCTTCTCGCCGCACGCCGTTTTGCTGCAGCGGCGCCGACGATCTGCCGCTGACGATCTGCTGCAGCGGCGCCGACGATCTGCCGCGCGCTGTCTTGCCGCTGCTCTGTGCTGTCTCCTCTCCCGGCGCCGATGACGACTGCTGTCTTGTCTCCCGGCGCCGACGACGACTGTCTCCTCTCCTCCCGTGGCCGACTCGCCGGCAGCATCAAAATTCAAAACGGCAAAAAACAAAAAACAGTACTCATTATTTATTTATTTAGCCCTTTTGATTTAGCCTAATTTTTTTTTTGCTTGCGTGTCTTAAGAATTAGTAATTATCAATGATTCAATTATGCTATTAAACAATCCTATAATATCAATTATGTCATTAAATAAATCTAAAATCTTACGTAATTATTAAAAAAATCTCTATAGGAATGATGATTATTAACTCCCATATATTCAAAATTTAAAGAAATTTTGGACCTACAAAAATACTTCATATAATCAATCCATTCTAATTAATCATACGTATCATAACATGCAACTCATGTAATTAATATCACTCTCATAATTAATTGTATGATACAAATCTCTTCAAATAATTAATGTAGCAAATAAAAATTATAATATAACTAAAAAAAATATTATAATTAATTAAATGGTATCTCATGTTGCGTAAATATACAGTCACTATTGCGATTACTTGTATGGTTTATGTTAGCATTGATTTTCTGTGTTTATAAGCTTCACCTATAACACTTATAGCATTGATTTATGAAATTCATTGCATGATTTATTGTTGATTGTTTATATGCTAATATTAGGAAAATTATTTTAATTGTCTATTTGAGAAAATTTTGTTAAATGCATGGTAAATGAATTTTTCTTTTTTACAATTTTAGGTAACTATTTAATCATCATGTCAACATCAAACCCATCTGAAAGTGGAAACTCGCTATTAATTTTTTCCTGCATGTTTTGTTCTTATATTGTGGCCATTAAAATCCAACATATATATTTTGGATTTATAAGAACATAAGTTTATCAATATATTTATTTAAAATTTTTAAAAATTTAATATTTATGATGTCATAAATATGTCATGCTGACGTCACCGGTTCGAACCGGTTTGATTAACCGGTCGAACCGGTTCGAACCAGACTAGTTCCTTTACCGGTTCAATCACCGGTTCGGTTCTGACAACATTGGTGTCAGGTGTTTTGGTAGTCCTCAAGAGTGCGTTGTGCCGAAGTTTTTCATATGTACGCCACATAAGATTAACTGCTGCCTAAGGATGCAACTCGGTGGATAGGTCCGTCTCTGGGTTTATCTTATTTTCAAAATTTCTACTCTATCCTATTTTAGGTTGGGTTTATTCAAAACTCGTCTTATTTTATTTTTTAAAAGCTGGGTTGATTTCAGATTTGATTTCCAATCAGTTCATTAAAAATGCTCTTCATATTCTACTTGAATATTACAATTTTGCTATGAATTCTACTTAAAAACTTATAATTCATATGATAATCATATAATTTTAAAATATATTTATTAAATGTACTTAACAGGAGATGCATCAAACAAATTTCTATATTTTTAAAAGATATATTTTATACATGTAATATATTTTATAAAAAGCTATTAATATAAATTAGTAATTTGGATAAGTTCCAAGTTTTCAGACCTTAGTATCTACCCTACTCTAATTGAATCTGGTATTTTTTATTTAAAGTTACCTTATTCTATAAATATAAAAATAGAAATCTATAGTACCTATTTTAGGAGTACCTATCCTACTCGAGTTGCACCCATATAGTTGTTATGGATTGACTCTTCATTACAGAAGATAATGAATTTAAACTATTTTCATCAAAGGAAAAGATGCGCAAAAATCTGCTAACCAAGATAGGAGCAAATGATGTCCAGAAGAAGATATAAAGATGTCTAAAAGAAGACAAGAGCAGGGGATGTCTAAGAGAGGTGATGATGGGAATGGGATGTCATGTCTAGTTATTGACATCTCCTCATTTTTATAGCTATGGTAGTAAATCTCTTATCCGTGGCAAACTTCCTCCACAATTTTCATATGAATGTTGTGTCAACTACATATACGAATTCGCTGGAAGCGAAATAGCAAGTCATTCAACGTATACAAAGCTCCACCTTATAAATAAGCCATTTCATTACACCTCATTGTAAAAAACCATGTGATGCAGAAGCATACTTGAATCCATGTGTATATAGATTCCACCTGTAGAACGTGTAGAGTGCAAGGTCTTCTCCCTCAGCACTTCTCCCTGTGATACTTGCAGTAGATGGGAACCGCTTGTGTTCGTGTGTGTGTGAGAGAGGGACCCAGATTCCTCGGTAAAAATAGAGTCATTCCCATCATGACTCTATGATAATCGGACCCAAGTAGGATTCAATGAGATGCATTGAACATATATATTTGATTTATATGTGATTTAAATGAATTTTGGATGATTTTATGATTTAATGATATTTTGCAATTAGGGTTTAATTAAGAATGGTGATTAAAAATTTAATCGCTAGAGCCTAAAGTGATTCGGTATGACCCGAGGGGCTTAACGAGGATTGAAAGGTGAAAATGTGTTATGAATAATCATGTTAATTACCATGATTTAATTTATGGAGATTAAAGTGTAATTATGGAATTAAGGTGAAAAATGATAGAAAATTCATAACTTGACGCCTGCAAGGCGGATTTCGATGAAATTTGAAAGGTAAGCTCACAACGGTGGGCCCAATATTATGAATGGATTGGATTAAGGGAATCATGATGATATTAGCATGATAATTAATTATTTTTATCCAAAATCCAAAAAGATAAATTCAAGTGGTCATAACTTGACTTAGAAACGTCGGTTTGAGATGAAATTTGAAACGATGAAATAAAATTATGAAATCTATGAGATAAATGGAATGGATTAAGCTAATTATCATGGAAAGTTGCTTTCTTGAAGAGCAAGTAACAAGTTGCTTAAGAGCTAAGTAAAGAAGGGCAATTATGGAAAGTGAAAATAGAATTTACTAAAATGTCTATGGGGTCACTTGGGCACCAAGAAAACTAGCAAATAAAAGGAGGAAATGGGGGAGCATGGCTGCCGTTTCCAGCAGGTGAGAAGGGGAGAGAGAAAGAGAGAGAAAGAGAGAGAAGAAGAGAGAAGGAGAGAGAGAAGAGAGGAAAATAAGAGAAAAATGAAAATTTTCTCCAAGGGCAGCAACTAGGGCACGAAAAACCCAACAAGGAGGAGAGGAAAATAAGGAAATTTCAAGTGCTCAATGGAGGGATTACCAATTAATCAAGTAAGTATATGTTAATTTTGATTTTATACTTCAAATCTGGAAGTTATATGATGTTATAAACTGAAATATGAACGGAATAGTAAATGGATGAATTTTAGCATGAAAAGTTTTGAGAAGAATCAAGATGGGGTGATTAAGTAACGAACCCATTTTCAGCTTAAAAGGATAAGCACGTGGAAAATTAAAAATCCGGGAAAATGAACCTGGACATGATTAAACGGGTGTCAGGATCAGCTGCACCAAGGAATTTTTAATAATTTTTATACACGAAATTTTGGGCTGAAAATTCTACAGAATATATAAGAAATATTTATGATAATAATAATAAAATAAAAATTAGGTTTTTATAGGTATAAATATACCCCATAATTAACGTGATTCAGGATGTCTGAAAATGGATTCTGCTGTCTATCAAAGTAAAAATACCAAAATAAATATAAATATTAAATATTTCATGCTAAAAATATTTATTTTGGTTAATTAATGTAGTTATTAAGGTATGGTATAAATTTCAGATCAAAAATGATTGATTTGATATTAATTCAAGATTTTGAGATTTCAGTACGCCTGATTTCAGCATATGTAGATAGTTGGAGAAAAAAATAAAAAATAAATATGAAACCTATGTAGAAATGATCAAAATTGATATATATGTTAATAAACTAAATTTTAATTAATAAAAGTGGAATTATTTGCTTAAAATTTGGATTTATAAATCTGCTTAGGGTTATGTGTCAAAAGACACGTTAAACGGGTGAAAATGGGTTTCAAAGTTGCTGTTTTGAAAACCTATGTGTTGACACCCCACCCTCGGGGCCCAAAGACGGACAATTGGACACAAGATTCAAGCCCAACTAAATTCAATACAAAAAGAAGTTCAAGCCAGCCAAGCGGGCCATTCCACACTCAGCCCACGGAGCGAAGCTCCACTAAGCCTCGAAGCAGGCTTTTCAACAAACTAAATCCGGCCCACAAAGAGCGAAGCTCCTACAGGCCACCTCAACGGGCTCCACAAAGCAGCCCACCAGACAAAACAAACGGGCTTAGCCAAGCTCTAGCCCACTAAAGCCTCGGAAGCAGGCTTCTCTACAATTTTGGGCCTCCACAACGGCCCACCCAAAAGCCATGGGCTAAGCCAAGCTCTAGCCCCAAAGACAAGCTTATGGACCAAGTCCAAAACCATTCAAGAGGCCCAAAGCCCATGACCCCAACTCAAGACCAAGTCCATGATCCCACTTAAGCCCAAGCCCATGGACCAAGTCCATGACCTCAAGGGAGCCCAAAGTCCACTCCACCATCTATAAAAGAAGGAGCTCCCCTCTCATTCAAGGACACTTGAAGAGAGGCATCCCAAGGGGAGGATGGGAGTCTGCAGCAACGCCCCCGGCATCCCGGCTTCCATGCTCTACGCGCTCCACGCCTCTCTTCCCATTTTTCCCTTTCCACCTCTCCCGTTCTCTTAAACTCTTTTTATTTTCCCCCTTTCACGCCGTGTAAACCGCCTCGGGTTGGCAGATCTCTCTATATTTGCTTCAATCCGTAGGCCGGAACCCGATCTCTGTACTATTAGTGCCTTATTTCTTTAAATAGGGGCCGATCTCCCTTTAAAGATCGGTGGCGACTCCATTTTCATTGTTTTCTTGTGTGCGTGTTTGAGCTAACGCCCCGGCAAGGTGGGTGCACGCGGGTCCGCAGATTCCAGCATAGTACGCTGCCGTTATGCTGCCAGATTTGTGACTTGACCCGTGTACGGAAGCCCCGTCTTAGCCGTCATGCCGCCAAAACCACGAGAAAACGCCTATATGCCCATTTTTCTAAAAAACGAGAGGCCTAACTCATTTTACCCCATGTGAATGCAGGAAATCCAAGCCCACGTCGCTTTTCAACACGATCCACATCTCTAAGGCCCGGAAAACCCATTCCGAGCCCACCGTAGCGCTCCCGGCGGGTGCTACAGCTTGGCGACTCCGCTGGGGACGGCGTTGTTGGTCTACATCAAGCGCAAGGGGGTCAAAAACGGGAGAACGGAGCTCTGTCCACGCTGGACAGCAAGTTGCAGAGGATTTTCCGTCTTCTGGCAGCGTGTTTCTGAAGTTTCTGTCCAAATCGCTCAGAAACCTAAAAAGTTTTTAGGTCCAGAGGCGTCCAGCTCAAAAAAACGAGCAGAACTCGTGAAGACCTGCTGGATACTGCCTTGTGACTGTTAAGGCACCTAATACGAGCCAAAATGAACAACTTCCAGCAAGAATGAAATTGATTAATGTTAAATCCGGCGTAAAAATCACTTCTTTTCCATAACCTGAGTGTTTTCTGGTCACGCTTCCAGAAACGCTTCAAGCGAACTGGTCTTTCTCCAGACACTCTTCAAGCGAACTGGTCATTCTTCCAGACACGCTTCAAGAGAACTGGTCCTTTTCCAGACACGCTTCAAGCGAACTGGTCATTTCTCCAGAAACACCCCAGGCAAACTCGAACCCGTGGACCTCGAACATTCTCACGCGTGAAACTTAAAACCTTTAAAATTTGCAAAGAACACAAAAGGACTCGAACCTCCAAACATCCATCCAAAGGTTGACCTCCTTATTATTTGCTTACAAGTACTAATCTCTTTTTTATTGATTACTCAGGTTCTTCACCATAGCTCGGGGGCAAAACCAATCAACCGTGGATCGAAGCCCCGTGGTTACCAGATCAAGAGCGGCTAGAATGGAGTCCGAGCAATCCTCACACCACGAAGACCGGGATCACCAGTTCAAGCAGTCCATTGAAGCCTACATGGCGGCAATGGACAAGAGGATGCAAAAGCTAGAGGAAGTCCTGTCAAACATGGGACAACCTCTTATAGGTGGTCAGAGCACGGATACACCACCATTTTGTTCACAAAACCCGAATCCGGAGCAAGACGGTGGACCTCAACCATCTTCCCATAAATCCCGGATTCCAGAGCAAGACGGTGGACCACAACCATCCTCCCACAAATCCCGAAATGATCACTACAAAGAAGAGGAGGTGGTCTTAGAACAAGGCCGTAATGAAATCCAAGACCTCAAGAACCAACTTCAAAACCAACTAAAAGAAATGGATGAGCGAATCCGACAACATCAAGGGGAGGGCCTACCCTCGGCCAAAATAGAAGACTTATGCCCATTTCCCGACACCAAGTTGCCGGAGAAGTTCGAGATCCCGGCTTTACCTGCATATGAAGGAGACTCATGCCCGAGGGCTCATCTCAAGGCCTTTTGCGGCATCCTATACCCTTTGGTAAAAAGCGAAGAAGTCTTGATAAGGCTATTCCAACATAGCCTAAAGAAGGACGCCTTGGAGTGGTACATATCGTTGGATTGCCGGTTGATCAAAACATGGGAACAACTCTCTTTGGCTTTCATGGATCGATTCTCCTACAAGCTAAACATGGCTCCCAAAAGGGCCGACCTCGAAGCGCTCAAGCAAAAGGGGGACGAAACATTCTCCGAGTACATTGCTAGATGGCGGGCATTGGCGGCAAAAATGAAGAACCCGTTGCCTTTGGAAGAGCAAATCTCCATCATCATCAACTCCGCACACCCGAGCATCTCAGGTTACCTCATTTCTCACCCCTACGTCAACTTCACTCAACTTCTCCAAGCCGGGGACCAAGTGGAGGCGGGAATTAGACATGGCACCATCTCTCCATGGCCTTACCAAGGAAACGCAACTCGAAGGAAGCAAGAACCAAAAAATGGTAATTCCTCAAAGAACCCGGATGTAAACGCCATAGACACCACCCCCAAGCCTTTTCAAAGAAAAGCATACAGAGATTTTACACCTCTCACCCAGTCATACACCGACGTCCTCAACATGCTCATCCAAAAGAATATGCTTGCACCTCTAGCTCCAAAACCTCCACCTAATCCCCTTCCTAAGAACTACCGTGAAAATGAGTTTTGTGCCTATCACCAAGGGAGAGGCCACACCACCGAGAGATGTTTCACCCTCAAACATGCCATCCAAGACTTAATAGATGATGGAAAAATCAAAATTTCATCAAACTCCCATGAGGATGTGATCCAAAACCCCTTACCTATGCATGAACCAAGGAATCCTAATGCAACAAACATAAACTTCATAGAAGTTGCAAGGGAACCCACAAAGCCGAGTCATGAAGCCCATATGATCACTCTATAACGGGCTAAGCAAGAAACTATCACACTACAAGGAGCCGCTCCTCGGAATGTCCGTAAACCTCAAGAAGCGCATGGCCAAGACTACCTCATATTGCCGGGCGTGAGCAACTTGAAGATTGCTCCTCCTCATCAAGAACCCGTGATACTAGCGGCCAAGCCAAAGCCAACATACGACTCGCACAAGGTCCCATGGGAATATCCTCAATGCTCGGAGATAGGCAACATCTATCCCAATGGCCGAGTTTACCGACGGGAGCCGGCTCGCAACGTGATCACCAACCCGGAGAAGGAACCGCCATATGACGTAGCTTCACAACTCAAATCCTTGCCAGCTCAAATATCCATATGGGAGCTATTATGCACATCAACAAAGCATAGGGAGACCTTCACTAAAGTGCTAAGCGAAGCTCACATAACCACGGAGGTGACTCCCGATGCGGTGGCTCACATGATCGGGCAAATAATGGCCCCTAACGCCATCACATTCACCGATGAGGAGCTTCCTGCGGAAGGACGCAACCATGGACATTCCTTAAGCATCACGGTCGGATACAAAGGCTTAAATATCCCCTTGGTAACCATTGACAACGGCGCAAGTCTTAACGTTTGCCCACTGCGAACCATCAAAAGACTTGGAATCCCGACGGATCAAATGAGACCAAGCGACTACCATGTAAGAGCCTTTGATAACTCTCAAAAGACGGTCTTGGGTGAACTAGACATAGAAATCCAAGTGGGACCCGACACCATGGTCATCCCTTTTCAAGTCTTGGACATCCCCGCGTCTTTCAACATGTTATTAGGAAGACCTTGGTTACACCAAACCGGAGCCATCCCGTCCTCTCTCCATCAAAAGCTCAAGTACATATCGGCGGGAAAGCTAGTGGTCATCGAAGCCGACCCCGAGATCATCATCCCGGTAGAGTTTGAAAATTGCCATGAAGTTCCACTAATCGAAGTGTATGAATCTTCGGATCCTCTCCCCTTCAAGATGGATGACATACATGAAGTCCACCACATCCCTTCAAAGCAAAGGCTCCCGCTTCACTATGTTATACCTCCGGCCGAGAGGCAAACAACAAGGTTCAACATCAAATACCGAGGAAAGACGGTGTTACTCAATCCTCAACAAAAGAACAACAAATGGGGACTTGGGTATAAGCCCGAGGAAGATAAATTCAAGGAGTCGAACAAAGCAACTCGGTTCATAAGCGCGGGACACATACTACCCGAGGCATTGGAGACCCAAGAAGTCTTAATGATAGCTCATGATGACCGGCATGAAAAAAAAACGCCATTATGCAAATACAAGCCAAAAATTGGTATGCGATACCAACTTGCTCGAGACCCGGCTCTAGCAGTCATATCATGCATCCGGTACCCATTCAAAAGAAAAAGAAACAAACGGAGCCGGATATGTGGGCCAGCATTCGCTGGTCCCACGAGTTGCTAGAAATCTCAGAAGATCGTGGAGTTGATGAGGAGCTGCGCGGCAACATAGAAAGACATGAAAACAAAGACGCAGCTTTGGACTACGAGATCGTCAATTTGGGAACCCCGGAACTACCCAAATGTCTTCGTATTGGAAAGAACTTATCCGCCGAAGAAAGAAACCAAATGCTCGCTTTTCTCAAGCCTCGGCTAGTCAACTTCGCCTTTTCCTATGAAGACATGCCCGGACTTGACGAAAATCTCATTACTCATCAACTCCCAACAAAGGCCGGTGTCAAGCCGGTAAAGCAAAAACTTAGAAGGCTCAAACCGGAATGGATACCCAAGATAAGGGATGAAGTGATCAAGCAATACAATGCCGGATTCTTGGTAGTATCTCACTACCCGCAATGGCTAGCTAATGTTGTTCCCGTGCCTAAGAAGGATGGAAAGGTCCGAGTGTGCATTGACTATAGAGATCTCAACAAGGCTAGCCCGAAAGATGACTTCCCACTACCTCACATCGATACTCTAATCGACAACACGGCAGGCCATACATGGTTCTCCTTCATGGATGGGTTCTCCGGGTATAATCAAATCAAAATCGCCGAAGAAGATAGAGAAAAGACATCCTTCATCACTCCTTGGGGGACATTTTGCTACAAAGTGATGTCATTTGGTTTGAAAAATGCCGGAGCTACATATCAACGTACCATGACGGCCATCTTCCATGACATGATGGGCAAAGAAATGGAGGTCTACGTGGACGACATGATAGTCCGGTCCTGCACTTTTCAAGAGCATCTAAGAGACTTGAAAAAATTGTTCAATAGGATGGAGAAATTTCAACTAAGGCTCAACCCGCAAAAATGCGTCTTTGGAGCTCAAAAGGGGCGCTTGCTCGGATTCATCGTTAGTAGAAAAGGAATTGAGGTGGACCCGGCAAAAGTCAAGGCAATACTAAGCATGCCGCCTCCCGCAACCGAAAAGGAGATAAGGGGCTTCTTGGGCAAACTTCAATACATTAGCCGGTTCATAGCCCGACTAGCATCCACTTGTGAACCCATTTTCAAATTGCTAAGGAAAGACTCTCCCAAAGAGTGGAATGAAGATTGCCAAATCGCCTTTGATAAAATCAAAGCCTACTTGGTTAACCCTCCCATCTTGGTGCCACCTAGAGCGGAAGGTCCCTTGCTGCTGTATCTCTCAGTCACTCCAACGGCATTAGGGGCGGTGCTAGGACAACCGGACGATTCGGGACGGAAGGAACAAGTCATATATTACTTGAGCAGAAAATATACCCCTACGGAAGTCAGATATCCGGAGATTGAAAAGGCATGCTTGTCTCTTGTATGGGCCGTGCAAAAGATAAGGCAATATATTATGTCCCGAACCGTATTACTTATCTCTAAGATGGACCCGTTGAAGTATCTTTGTCAAAAGACCGTATTGACGGGAAAGCTAGCACGGTGGCAATTGCTCCTCACAGAGTATGACATAGTATATGTCACAAGAAAAGCTGTCAAGGGACAAGTGGTAGCGGATTACTTAGCCGCACAGGCGCTCCCGGACTACCAACCGCTACAAGAAGATTTTCCGGATGAGGAAATACTACTTGTGGAGCACGATGAAGAAAATGATGCTTGGACCTTGTACTTTGACGGCGCATGGAACGCTTCGGGTAACGGAATAGGCGTTGTCCTTTGCTCCCCCAACCAAGCCCCAATCATGATATCAAGAAGGTTGATTTTTCCGTGCACAAATAATATCGCCGAATATGAAGCTTGCATAGCCGGAGTACGGGAAGCCTACAAGTTGGGGGCAAGAAAACTTCAAATCTATGGGGACTCGCAGTTGGTAATCAACCAAGCAAATGGAGAATGGGAAACCCGAGATGAAAAGCTAAAGCCTTACCACACGGCATTAACTCACTTAGTTTATTCATTCGAAGAAATCACTTTCACCTATGCGCCACGGGCTCAAAACCAATGGGCGGATGCACTAGCAACCTTGGCATCCATGGTTGAAATACCATATGGGAAGGGAACTCAAGAAATCACGGTGCAAACATCTCAACAACCCGCATATTGCTTGCAAGTGACGGCCGAAGCTGAAGAAACTCAAGAGGAAGAAAAGCCGTGGTATCATGACATAAGGCAGTTCTTGGAGCACCAAGCATTCGATGATCATATCACGCTTGCGGAAAGAAGAACCATCAAGAGACTAGCCTCTAGCTACATAATACAGGGGGCAACATTGTATAAGAGATCTCACAACCAAATGCTACTACGGTGTGTGGACCGGCTAGAAGCAAAGGAAGTTATGACCCAAATCCATGATGGGGACTGCGGAGCACATATGAATGGGATCATGCTGGCAAAAAAGATAATGCGCCAAGGATACTATTGGATCTCAATGGAAAAAGATTGCTCAGAGTATGTGAGGAGATGCTTCAAATGCCAAGAGCACGGGAACTTGATACACTCACCCGCAACGGACTTGCATTACTTATCTACCCCATGGCCCTTCTCAACTTGGGGAATAGATATAATCGGGAAGATAGCCCCTAAATCCATTGGCGGTCATGAATACATATTGGTGGCAATAGAGTATTTCACTAAATGGGTTGAAGCAACGTCCTTCCCAACTATCAATGCAGCACAAGTCATACGCTTCATCAAAGGAAACATCCTATCAAGGTTCGGGCTTCCGCAAGCAATCATAAGTGACAACGGAACGATCTTCGTCAGTAAGAAAGTTCAAGACTTCCTAGCTCAATACAAAATCCAACACCACAAGTCAAGTCCCTACCGTCCTCAAGCCAACGGGGCCGTAGAAGCTGCAAACAAGACCTTAATCAAAATCCTTGGCAAAATGGTGGAGAACTACCGAGATTGGGCGGAAAAGTTGTCATACGCCTTGTGGGCATACCGAACCTCTATCCGGAGAGCCACGGGGTTCTCACCCTATGCCTTGACTTACGGCATGGAAGCGGTCCTACCCATTGAGGTGGAAGTCCCAACTTGGAGGATATTGAAGGAGAGCGAATTAGAAATGGAAGAATGGATGCAAACACGCCAATCCCAACTGGATTTGCTTGATGAAAAGAGAATTCAAGCCCTTCACCACACCCAAGCATATCAACGGCGAATGGCACGGGCTTATAACCGATCGGTAAGAGCTAAGAACTTCCAAGAGGGTGACCTCGTCATAAAAAGGATCCTACTTGTTCATCCTTCAGATAAAAGAGGCAAGTTTAGGCCTAATTGGGAAGGTCCGTGGGTTATAGCCAAAGTTTTATCAAACGGAGCATTAGCCATTTCAAAACCCGAAGACAACGGGAAGGCCGAAATCATAAGTTCGGACCATGTCAAGAAGTTCTATGCATAAAAAGGCTCACCATTGAAATACTAATGCGACTGCGAGGCAAGAGGAACATCCAGAAATCGTTCTTATGCATCTCTCAAGAAATCAAATGCAAATCACAAGTGCAGAACTGCTGTTGCTGGAAACAGGCCGTTTGACCTAAAAAGTTTTTAGGTCCTGAAGCGTTACTCGCAAAGCAGAACTTCAGCAACCCGGCAGATGCCCGAAACATGACCAAAAGGGTCGGGAATTCAGAAGCAGGGGGCCAAACAGACCAGAGACGAGCTACAACTCATCTTGAACCAATTCTTAATACATTCAAGGCAAAAAACCCAAGTCTTAGTGAAAGATTCATGAAGCCCGCAATGAAAGATGCAATCCAACAACTCAAACATCCAAAATCTGGACTCGCCGGGAAAACAATGGTACTGTTCGCAGAAGACAATGGATTTTTCAGAGTTTGCAAAATCCAAAAGCAAAGCAAAGAATGGAACATCAAGATATAGCCAAAAAGGTTCATTTCATTACTCCCAAAGATGCAATTACATGACAACAAAGGAGAAAGGCATCTCTCCAAATACAAGGCTGTCCAAAAAGAAGAAGAAAAGAAATCTAAGAGAAGAAAAGGAGCCATATACATGAGAACAACAAAAATATCTATACAATCCATTGGCTCTACTCCTCCAAGCATTCACAAAAAGAATAAAACAAAAAAGGGCTACACATCCCAAAGGCACTAGTGCCTAGCATCTAAGAGTGATTTGAGGTGCTCCAAGGCGGTTTCGTGATGATCAAGCATTCCTCCCATAGAGGCCAAGGCATCGGACTGTTGCAAGCAAATCGAAGCCAAAACTTCCACTTGAGAATGAAGAGCTTGCATATCCCGGTAAATCCGCCGGAATCCCATAAAGAGATCCGCCGTAGACACGGCACCGCTTGCAATGAGACCTCGAGGACGTACGCCCGCAACAAGTTGGCTCATCCAAGCACGGTAATCGCTAGTCGCCTCGGGTATTACGGTAGGTATGACACCCAATTCCAAGGTCGTGCGGCTCGATGCCCATTCTTGCTTGAAAAGGCTAACCGAAGACAAAAGATGGGAATCATAGCTCAAGTACCCAAGTGGCGAGCCGTACACATAGGGGAGATCTTGCAACATCCCAAATTGCCTCATGAAGCATTGGGGAAGATAGGATGAGCACCCGTACAATCCAAGCAAAGTCAAGCCACCAAAGCTTTTGGTGCAAAGAATAGGGTCTACTACAAGCCATGGGGGCAACCATACAACATCCACCTCGGTCAACTCCTTCAAACGGCTATGCATATCTGTGGGCAGAGGGGTTAGCTCGGCGGCAAGCGACGTCTTCACAAGGCCGGAACCCTCCACCAAGGCTCGAGGCACCCCGATGAACGCCCCCAAATGCTCCAAAAGCCATATCTGCAAAAGAAAGTGCGTCAGTCCTCTTCAAAAGAGAGCACCCATGAACGGGAAAGGCAAGAAAAAGGGAAACCCGCGATATACCTGCAAGACGGAAAGACAACCTTGAAAAGGAGTCTTCTCTAGGCGCCTCAAAGTTAATCCTTCATAAACATGGGCTAACACCAAAGAGACAATGGATTCATGGCGAATAACCATTGATACCACAGGAAGTAATTCGGATCTAAAACCGACTGCCGGACAAGGGATTAGCACTTCAGTAAGGATAGCAAAGATTAAGGCATTCCTGCAATGGATCCGTCTCAATCCGTCAATCTGGCGGTTATATGAAAAGAGGGAATAAAAAAACATCCAATGGCATGTGCATGTCCAACACATCATAGCCTAATGCAATGGTAGAGGCCCGTAAGCCAAACAAGTCAAGCAAAGCCTCTCCGACGCTACCGATAGAGCAAGGCGCATACATAGCGCTAGATAACGGGAACCCCGTCAATGCAGCAACTTCCTCTAAAGAAGGAGAAAGCTCTACACTCCCAAACCGGAAAACACATAGGTCGGGTATCCAATGCTCTACAGCCATGGTCAAAAGATCAAAGTTAAGAGGGACTCTAGCTAAATCCAATACGTCCAGAAAATTCAGCTCCATCAGCACCAATTTTTCTTCCTCACAAAGGTCATTTATCCACTCCAACAGAATCTCTCCAGCACAAGGGCCTTGAAGAGGGGAAACAGAAGGGGAAACAGGGTCAACAGGGGGCAGGAGGTCTTCCATGAATAGGCCCCCGTTCGGCAGCATTATGCCCCCATTAACAGGGGGAAAATCCCCTTCATTTCCCATGAAATCAGCCATCAAGCAAGGAAAGTAAAGGCAGAAACGAAAGCACTACAGAAACGAGAAATCCAGAAGCAAAGAGACAGTAAATGATACAGCAAATGCAGCAAAGAATGCAGCCATGAATACACCATTGAAGGAGCTTAAAAAGAATGAGAAACGGCCACCAACTCACTCAAACAGAAGCAGAAAACGTGGATGGCAAGTCCCTTCGCGGAATGGCCGTGAACTGGAAATCCGGGAGAAAGCAAGGAGGAGATCAGACGCGAAATGATGAAAACCGGACGCCATTAATGGAAAGTCCACGCCTCTTAATCACAGCAGCGGCAGAACTGAAAAAGAAAGTACTCCCGTACTCAAGCAAGTTGACCTTTTGAGCTGCAGGACGGAGAATGATCATCCAAGAGGGAAAAATGCGAAAAGGGCGCTGCCACAACCCATAGCCGATGCAGAGGAGGCAGGGCAGGCGGGCCCCAGCTCGCACGGAAGGAGAAAATCGCGCAGAAGAAGGAAAAATGCAGATAAATGGGGAGTTTTAGCCCGCTGGTCGCGAAAATAGAAAAGGACGTCGACTGACCTAAAAAGTTTTTAGGTCTATATATATAAAATTCTTACAGCGCCTATAGGCAGAATTTTCAAATGGCCAACGGCCTACAAATGATTAGAGCACTACAAGGACGTCAAAAAGAAGACTTTTACACATGGCAAGGCCCTGCAAGAAGCAAATGCATCACATAGCCCAAACCACAAGACAAAAGAGACATCAAAAAAATATAAGGCCTTCAAGCTTGTGGATTTGCAGTCCAACCCCAAAAGGAATGAAAAGTCTTCAAAGTATTCTATCGGTGGTCCTAGCCCGAGCAAGAACATCACCGCCTGAAGCTTCGTGACGACCGTCTGAAATAAGGTCGGGAGCTGGAACATGGTGTCCATACACCGAGTACCATCGATCATACCCGCCTTCAGACAACTCAAAGTGCTCCAATCCCCATCCATCTTGGCATTGGTAAAGCTCTTCTATGGAAACTGAAGTTTGCTCCACAAAAGAATGATGAACAAGAGGGGACGGGATCCGCTTGCCACCCGTCAACTGCCATACTAGTCTATCCCCAAAATACCAAGTGGCACGAGCCCCGTCGGAAAGCAAGAATCGACTGGTAGACTCTCCCATCGTCGCAATAAGGATCGGATCATGCATCCACTGGGTGTATGGAGCAACTTGAAACTGCAAAAAAAAAGGGGGGAGGAAGAAAAGGAGTAAACAAGGCAAGGCAAAGCCCGAAGGTGAAGGAAAGAAAGGAAAAAGCAGTGAATGGGCAAACCTGTTCTTCGGACAAGTTACTAATCAAGGACCGCCACATCAAAGGAGGGATGTGAGTCTTGCGAGACTCTGCCCATCGAGCAGCCCGCGGAAGAGCATCAGGAGAGTCATTTTGGGGCCGCCCAACTGAAAAATACTCATAAAAGCACAACTGCGAAGAAAAGAAGGAAGGTTGTTAGAAATAAGTATAAGCTAAAGTCAAAAGGAGAGAAAAAATGAAGGAGTTGTACCCCTATGAGATGAGAAAGGCCTGAGCAACTCCTACAACCCCGACTGACGGCATCCAGGTTGACATAAAGATGGCTCAAGAGGATACGCCCCTACCCGATGGGGTGAGGGAATGTCAGGTCCCTTAAAACTTGGAGCCACCTCAAGTCTACATTCCGAGAAGAGTCACCCCGGAAGAACGCTCCCACAAGATAAAGAAGGAAGCTGCGAACCTCCTGCTGAATAACTTCGGGGCTAGCCTCCTCCACCCTCACTTGGTCCCAGAACTTCCATAATTCCTCCAAAGGGAAAGATTCAGAGGAGGATGCCTCCAAACCAGTCAGGGTCAGACAGTCCTCCACGGTGATTGGATCAAGTAAAGAAAGGATGACGCCTTCTCGATCCATACATGGGAGTCCCAACTGCATCTCCACATCTAAGAGGGAGATTCCCCATTCTCCCATGGGCAAATGGAAAGTATGAGTCTCTGGCCGCCATTGCTCAATTAAAGATGTTTTCAAAGCCCGAGGAATCAAGACTGGCTTGAGGCTCGCCAATCTGTAAAATGGAGTCCGATTCAAAATATCTCGGTGAGCAGCGGACAACTTCTCAAACCAAGCACGGACTCTATTCCAAGAGTGGTAATAGGTGACATGAGAGTCAATCTGCAATACGAAAAAAAAAAGAGGGGAGCTAGGAGGTCAGTCAGACACCAAAGAAGCGCATGTACAAAAGAAGGAGACAAAAAGGGAAAAGGAATATACCTTGCCCGCCGGAACCGCCCCAAGGGCGTTGGCCTCATAAGAGACAAGGAAAGGGTCTTCACCAATAGCCGGACGGATCGAAGGCGATACGAGCAGAGAAACTGCCCTTGGGGCAATGGACCCCTCGGCTTCTGTCGGGGATCCCACGCCTTCGACAGAAGCCATCTCCTCACCAACCGGTAGCTCTTCAATAGGCTCGTCCTCCGCGGTCGGCGCGGACTCTCTTTCTGAGCCTGGCAAGCCTTCTTTTGGGACGAGTTCCTCTCCATCTCGAGGGTCATCTTGAGGGAGACCACCATCTTGAGCAGAGAATTCTTCTGCCGGCGAGACAAACCCCTCATCAAGAAAAGAGGAATCTGCCGCCCGAGAACCACTCTCTTGGATCGACGATTCACCCCCTAGAGAGTAGAAAATGGCGTCGGAGGATAGGTCATCATGCTCCCCCGAACCGGATTCCGCCTCAACCGAATCCGAACTAACTCCCGGCGAGATAGGAGCAACATCAGTAGAACGGCGAAGGGGAAGCTTGGGACGACGACGCCCCGGTGAGGAAGTCCCCACGGCCGAGACTCGGGCCTTCTTCTTGCTTGGCCCGACTACATCATCCGGAATTTTGACAGGCATGTTCGCCAATCCACCCGGCTCATTGGGTTTGAGCCATACTGCTTTATCTCGAGAGCGCAAGCCATATGCCTTTCTAGAAGACATCTTGACAACTGCAACATAAAAGGCGATGGATCAACACAAGGCAACAAGCAACAAGATAAACATCATGCCCCGAGCAAAATCATATCAGGTCAGTTTACACCACCTTTTCAAGCTTGTAAAAAAAAAAAAAACACAAAAACGCAAAAACACAAAAACACAAAAACAAAAACAAAAACAAAAAGAAAACAATCAAAAAAATCAAAAAAACCAAAAAAAGAAAAAAGAGAGGTTATGATAGAGGTCGCAACCACCCAAGCAATATCGAAAGGCTATCACACAACCAAAAGAGGTAGCTACCCCGGGCAAACATAAGCAACATAAAGTAAAGGAAGATCAACACATGCAAAGGAGAAGACACCATGGCAGCCACACCAAGAGACAAGTGTTTCAAATCGAAAGATAGAAAGGCCAGCAGTCACATATAAAGGATACCCGCGCACAAGACAAAGGTATGGAAGGTGGGGACCACCGCCTCCAAACGGCAATTCAACTATGACAAGAAGCAGACTCCTAGCAATTTCTCCTAAGTTTCAGAACAACTCCAAGGCATTTTTCACAAACGACAATGCAAATGAAATATAGGCAGAAAGCAAAGCAAGTGACAAAGCAAAAGAAGAAAAGATACCTGTCTAAAGCAAATCCACTGTCAATACTTCAGAAATCCCAGCAATGGCAAATCAGCAAAACATATGATGAATCCTTGGCAGGCTACCCAAAAAAAAAAAAAAAAAAAAAAGGGGGAAAGAGGGAAAAGAACCTCGCTGCAACCGAAAATGGAAGAATCAAAGAGCAGGGGCGGCTTCACCGGCGACGGCAGCTAGAAAGGCAGAAGCAGTGGCAACGGCGATGACCGGGCGGCCGCAGCACTTCGCCGACGGAAGCAGAGAAGCCCACTGAGCAACGGCGACAGGCAATGGCAGCAGCAGCGGCGGTGATTGCGACGGATGAAGAAACAGCGGCGGCAACGGCGAAGACCGGGCGGCCGCAGCACCTCGCCCACAGAGCCAGAGAAGCCGATTGAGCTATGGCTCCACCGGCAGCAACAACACGAGCCCCGACGGCGATGGCCCCCACGGCAGCAACCTGGAGGAAGCCGCAAAGCAGCAACCGGACCCGGATGGATTTCGCCGACGGACCAACGAAGAGAAGATCGGCAAGGGAGATGATGATAAGAAAACGACCGGCAAAGGAAGAGACGCCGAACCGAAGCCTAATCCCTCACTAATGATGGCTGCAGCCGGAGATGATGAAGGAGAAGAGAGCCCGTCGGCGGCGGCGGCGGAAAGATGAGGAGGGAACTGGTAGGAAGAGGGGCTCGCAACCAACCCTAGGAACTGGAAAATTTGCAAACTGCCCCCGACCATTTTGCAAAACCGCAGATAACCACCGGATTTGAGAAAGAATACACAATGGCCCAACCAATTCTCAAATTTGGCAAAACCGCCTCCCTCCCAAGGAAAATACGAAGCAAACCAGCCGGCTTCCGGGCTTTACAAAAGTCTAGCAACAAATTTGCAAAAGATCATTCCAGAATCACAGAAAGGCAGCCACAAGTTCGTGAAAATTGCAAAAGAGACCCAATGACCTGAGAAACCACCTGGGTCAGCAAGGTGTTCGTCACTTTGCCATTCACCGTCCAAGACGCCTCTGGCAAAGGGGGGCAACTGTTGACACCCCACCCTCGGGGCCCAAAGACGGACAATTGGACACAAGATTCAAGCCCAACTAAATTCAATACAAAAAGAAGTTCAAGCCAGCCAAGCGGGCCATTCCACACTCAGCCCACGGAGCGAAGCTCCACTAAGCCTCGAAGCAGGCTTTTCAACAAACTAAATCCGGCCCACAAAGAGCGAAGCTCCTACAGGCCACCTCAACGGGCTCCACAAAGCAGCCCACCAGACAAAACAAACGGGCTTAGCCAAGCTCTAGCCCACTAAAGCCTCGGAAGCAGGCTTCTCTACAATTTTGGGCCTCCACAACGGCCCACCCAAAAGCCATGGGCTAAGCCAAGCTCTAGCCCCAAAGACAAGCTTATGGACCAAGTCCAAAACCATTCAAGAGGCCCAAAGCCCATGACCCCAACTCAAGACCAAGTCCATGATCCCACTTAAGCCCAAGCCCATGGACCAAGTCCATGACCTCAAGGGAGCCCAAAGTCCACTCCACCATCTATAAAAGAAGGAGTTCCCCTCTCATTCAAGGACACTTGAAGAGAGGCATCCCAAGGGGAGGATGGGAGTCTGCAGCAACGCCCCCGGCATCCCGGCTTCCATGCTCTACGCGCTCCACGCCTCTCTTCCCATTTTTCCCTTTCCACCTCTCCTGTTCTCTTAAACTCTTTTTATTTTCCCCCTTTCACGCCGTGTAAACCGCCTCGGGTTGGCAGATCTCTCTATATTTGCTTCAATCCGTAGGCCGGAACTCGATCTCTGTACTATTAGTGCCTTATTTCTTTAAATAGGGACCGATCTCCCTTTAAAGATCGGTGGCGACTCCATTTTCATTGTTTTCTTGTGTGCGTGTTTGAGCTAACGCCCCGGCAAGGTGGGTGCACGCGGGTCCGCAGATTCCAGCATAGTACGCTGCCGTTATGCTGCCAGATTTGTGACTTGACCCGTGTACGGAAGCCCCGTCTTAGCCGTCATGCCGCCAAAACCACGAGAAAACGCCTATATGCCCATTTTTCTAAAAAACGAGAGGCCTAACTCATTTTACCCCATGTGAATGCAGGAAATCCAAGCCCACGTCGCTTTTCAACACGATCCACATCTCTAAGGCCCGGAAAACCCATTCCGAGCCCACCGTAGCGCTCCCGGCGGGTGCTACACTATGATTAGTGGATTTAAATTCCATAAAATACCCTAAGTACAGTGGTAATTAAGGGGTTTAATCATGCTAGAATTAGAGATAAGTTTCTGTTTTGAAAAAGTTTAAAAAACACATAAGTATGTGTTGAAAAATGGACGTATATGAAGAGATAAGTATGAACACCCGACTTGAAGGACGAGCGGGTTAAATTAGATGAACTTATGTAGGTTGGAAAACCTAAGGAATAAAGTATTTGAAGACGATGCAAATAAATTAAATGTTATTTTCATTTATCTAGGCAAAGGCAAAGACGAGTATGAAAGAAAAGGATTATGACGATCTTAGGTAAGCAAGCAAACTTTCTAAAATGATATTTTCTTTCTATGTGATGATGTGTGACAAATTTTTTTATGATCATGTTTAAACGAATGGGCAAACACAAGTTTTGAAAATGACGGCTTTAATAAAAAACCACAAGTTTTGAAAGTGACGGCTTTAATGAAAAACTACAAGTTTTTCATTACAAGGTATTTAAGGATGGTCATTCCTTGTTTATATGTGTATTGAAATGTTTATTTCTATTGAAATGTTTATTTCTATTGAAATAAATGATTGCTTATGGTTTCGCAATTATGCTTGAAATGTGATGAAACATGAATTTATACGATGTTTCATTGAAATGATGTTTAAAGAGGGATGGTGCAAAAAATTCTCTACATGAGAATGACAAGTTCCATGTGTAAGAGGGTATATAATGCCGGGGTGACTAAAAGTCATGCATGGAATGTAAATCAAGTAGGCTAGTCGAGGTAGTAAGTGGACAAGGAGTTCCCCTTGACGTCGCCAAGTTAGAAAGGACTGGCGAGGTAGGCTAGTTGAGGTAGTAAGTGGACAAGGAGTCCTCCTTGACGTTGCCAAGTCGAAAGGTCCAGCGCCAAGGATGGAAAGGATCATGTCATGAAAGAGGGTTCCCCGTGCTAGCGTACCGTCACATGAAGGATAACATCATCAATGGAAATGATGAATTTTCACATCCAAAGTTTATGAAATGTTTATCAAAGTGTTTATGTGAAAAATATTTTAGGACGTATAAACGTTCGTTTCCAACAAGGTTTAAGTGGAAAAATGTCTTAGGACGTATGAACGTCCAATGTCAAAATGATTTATGTGGAAAAACGTCTTTTCGTGGACATGAGAATGTCCATTGTCAAATATGGTTTATGTCAAGATGTTTTGGGACATAAAATGTCCCCTGGCCAAAATGATTTATGAGAAAAATGTTTTAGGAAATGATTTTCAAGGAAAGTCTTACCCCAAAATGCTTGCTTACTGAGTTATCACTCACATTTTTATTTTCCAAACCTTAGACAGGTACTGGGAGACTCAAGCGGTCGAGGACCTAAGAAATGGAGAAAAGGTACGAGATAGTACCATGTGGGCTAAAAGGATTAGCCATGGTGAGTGGAATGCTATGAATGAAAGTTTTCAGGTATATTGATATACATACGTGACTTGTTTAAAGTTCTGAGTTCTTGGTGAACTAATGATTGAACATATGTATGTAGGCAATGAAAATGTCATGATTAGGTCAAGAGGACCTTTAATGTATAAGTTCATGTTGAGAAGTTATAAGGGATGTGTACAAGTGTACCATTGCTTATGTTATAAATGAAATGATGATGAATGAAGAAATGAAAATTTTTTTTGGACGAGTTCCAATTAAAATCCCGCCGCCTGATCAGGGCAACAATTTTGATTCACATTTACCAATTGATAAGATCTTGAGGTAAGGAAGTGACGCTCGGGCTGGGGCGTTACAGACTTTTAGTATAAGTACAATACCACCTGGATAGGATTGCGTACGTATCTTGTATACGTTGGGCTACCTTTAGTTTAAATCCAAAAGATTACTATTTTAATTAGGACACCTTTACGTGGGTTAATTCTAATATTCTCCCACTTGGCCTAATTTAAAATAAGTGAAAGAAAAATTATATACAAAATACAATCTTTAGATTTAACATTTGAGAAAATTACCAGACGAGTGCACTCATTTGAAAAACATGCCCAGTCGTCACATACACAATTCTACTTTAATACTTAAGTTAAGAAAATTTGTCAATATGGATCATGGCGGTTATATGCAATATGTAACATACTTCTTTCCATGCACCACGATATTAACAAACTTACTTAACTAAGTTCTTAATGGGAGATTTACAATTATGTGATTTTAATAATGTCCCACATTAAGATCAAATAAACAAAATCTTCTGTCTCCAATCACATATTAATTGTCAACAAAATAACATGACGAAACAAAAGAAAATACTCATCCAATATGATATCTCAAAATGTATCGATTATATAAATAATTATTCCACATAAAAGACTCATATTTCTTATGTGTCCAGAGAAAACCTTAGGCACTAGGGTCTTGGTCATGGGATCAACAATCATGTTAGCAGTACCAACAAAACTAATTGATATCGGATGATCATTAATCTTTTCTTGTACTGACACAAACTTAGCATCAATATGCTTGTTGGAACCAGTAATTCTTCTATAATTAGAGAAGCTAATCGCTGACGAATTGTCACAATTGATTCTCAGAGGCTTAGAGATAAAATCCATAATTTTAAGCTCTGAGATAAATTTTTTCATCCATAGTTCATGTGAGGATGTTTCATGACAGCCAACAAATTCAACTTCCATGGTAGAGTCAACTACACGATTTTGTCTCACACTCTTCCATGAAACTACTCCACCAGCTAGTAAGAAAACATAGCCTATGTGGATCTTTTGCTATCTGTGCAACCAGTATAATTTGAATCTGTGTAACCAATCACTTCTAATTGATCAGTTTTTGCATAGCGAGCTTATAATCTTTAGTTCCTTGGAGATATCACATCACTTTCTTTATTGTTTTCCAATATTCCATTTCTGGATTGCTTTGATATCTTCCAAGTAATCCTAGTGCATAACTGATGTCAGGACGTGTACAAACTTGGGCATATAACATGCTCCCAAGAGCAGAAGCATACGGGATGGACCTCATTTCTTGTTTCTCAATCTCGTTCTGTGGACACTAATGCAAATTATATTTTTGACCCTTAAAAATTGGCACTTCACATGATGAGCATTTGGACATTTCAAATATTTCTAGAACCTTATTGATATAAGCCCTCTGTGATAACCTTAAAAGTCTCTTAGGCCTATTTCGATGGACATCAATTCTTATGACACATGATGCCTCTCTCATATCTTTCATATCAAAATGTTCAGAAAGGAAACTTTTAGTGTTCGTAAAAGACCTAAATCATTAGTAGCAAGCAAAATATCATCTACATATAGAATCAAAAATATAAACTTGCTTTCACTCAACTTCAGAAATATACATCGGTCACCAATATTTTTTGTAAATCCAAAGGAAGTGATAACTTTGTTGAACTTTAAATACCACTGTCGGGAGCTTGTTTAAGTCCATATATAGATTTCTTTAATTTGCATACTAATGTGTCCTTTCCTTCCATTTTAAATTCTTCAGGCTGCATCATGTATACCTCTTCTTCTAGATCCTCATTCAAGAATGTCGTCTTTACATCTATTTGGAGTAACTCTAAGTCAAAGTAAGCCACTAATGCCATAATGATTCTGAATGAGTCAACCAATAGGTTTGCTTCCTTCAGGCAACGTAACTGTTGGAATCAATGGAAAATTAAGAAAAATCTGTGTTTTGATTATTCACAACTCAAATTGAGTAAGTATTGGATACTAATATGTTTTGTGAAAATGTTTAAAGATTAGAAAAATCAAAATCAAAATCTAACAAATCAAGTTGCAAAACCAAGTCGACTTAGCCATCGACTTGAGTCAAGTCGATGCCCAAGTCGACCTCAGGATCAACTTGGAAAGAAGCAAAACATTCTAGAGCTGAATTTTGATCCAAGACAGATGAAGTCGCAAGGCCAAGTCGACTCCATCTGCGACTTAGGTGAAGTCGCAGACCCAAGTCGACTCCACCATCGACTTCGAGAACTCAAAACTTCCAGCGTTGAACCTTGGATCCAAGACAGGCGAAGTCGCAAAGTCAAGTTGACTCCAGTTGCGACTTGGGTGAAGTCGCAAACCCAGGTTGACTTCGCAATCGACTTTGGGGGTTCAAAACTTCCAGCGTTGAAACTGGAATCCCGGATGGGTGAAGTTGCATACTCAAGTCGACTTCACATGATACTTGAGTGAAGTTGGAACCCAAGTCGACCTAGGCATCCGACTTGAGTCAGATTGAAGATGTATATAGTTCAGACAAGCAATACCACATGATAAAATCATTCAAGACTATGTTCTACTCAAGGAAAAATCATTTGGCTATTTCTAAGGATTGCAAAATCAAGAATAACAAAGCTTTCTAAATCCAAGGCATGAAGATAAAGTTCCTAAGAGCAATTGAGAATGACAAAGTTTCAAGATTGAGTATTCACTGGAAGGACAAATACAAGATAAATGACAAACAAGCAAATTTCAGAAGAAACTCAAGTTCGTCAAGTGAATACAGAAAGTAAAGTCGCACCCGAAGTCAACTTCACCTGCGACTTGGGTCAAGTCCAGGACCAAGTCGACCTGAAGCGGAACTTGAGGTATTTGCTGGGAACCGAAGTCGCACCCCAAGTCGACTCTAGTATGCGACTTGGGTGAAGTCGTACCCGAGGTCGATTTCGTCTGCGACTTGGGTCGCAATGGTCCGAAAAATTCAAATGTTAGCGCATTAAATGCGCGCCACCTACCTCCAAACGTTCGAATTTACTCCACCATTATAAATATGCATTCAAGTGAACGTGCTAGAAGTTAGAGAAAGAATTAACTGAGATTCAACTACCATCCTCTCAAGCATTAAGTGATCAACACAAGTTTCAAGTGAAGAACTACGCCTCAACTTGCTGCATTCTTTAAAGCTGATCAAACCATCTCTTCTACTAGTTCTTCCACGAGCTGAAAACTTCCTACGCAATCTGCAAAATGTAGATTTCTTTATTTGATTCATTATGTGTATTTGATACTTGGTTTGATATTAGTTTTTTGAACCAAGTGATAGCAAAGTAGCGTTGTGACTTAAGTGAGACTCGTCACCTACTTGTGCTGTGGATTGTGTATGCCCCCTAGAGCTGGAATCTAGAAGAAAGCTGTTGCTCTAATTGTATTTGATAATACATAGTGGAACCCAAGTCATAAAGGGTGTGAGCTTGAAAGAGTGTAGTAAGGGAGGTTGCCATAAAAACCCTTGTCTACTGCTGTAGTTTGTATTTCTGATTTTATTACTTTATTACTCTCCATATTATTAATTTGTTTCATTAAGGGGATTAAATTAAAAAGGGAGAAATTTCTGTTTAAGTAAAAAATTTCAAAGTACCAAATCACCCCTCCTCTTGGGTAATAACCATAAACTCGGGACCAACAGTAACAAGATCCGAAACTTTATTTTTATGCATGGATTCCATTTCATCTTTCATAGCATTGATCCATAATTCAGATCTTTCGCTATTAATGGCTTCTTCGAATGTTAATGGATCATTTTTAATACAAGAATCGTCAATACGTTCTTCCAAATATATGATGTAGTCATTTGAAATAGTAGGTCTCCTTACTCTATGAGATCTTCTTGGCTCATTAATATGTTCTACATTATCGTCTTGATGAATACCATTTGGAATTAAAGTCGGTTCATTATTAGTCTCTCCCGCGGGTTACACATCAATTTCTAGTTGTTGATCTGTCATATTATGATCAACGATCTTAGTTCTTGCATTTGTCAGTGATGTACCAGAGAAGAGATCTCTGATCTCCTCAAATTCCACATTTCGTGGAGTTATGCTTCCACTATTTTTACCATTCTTAATGAACCGAGCTGTTCTGGTCTCAATGATCCTAGTATTATGAGACGGAATATAAAATCTGCACCTTTTAGACCATTCTGGATACCCAATAAAGAAACAACTAATAGTCCTTGGGTCTAATTTCTTTTCTTGTGGGTTAAGTATCATTGCTTTTGCCTGACAGCTCCAAATATACATATGCCTCAAACTATGTTTCCTGCCTAACCATAACTTGAATGAAGTTTTAGGAACAGTTTTACTGGGAACTTTGTTGAAGATATAAATAGCAGTTTTCAAGGCTTCACTCCACAAGAATAAGGGTAAGAATGAGTTACTAATCATACTTCTCACCATATCTATGAGAGAACGATTTCTTCTTTCAGCAACACCATTTTGTTGGGGAGTTCCTGACATCGTATATTGAGGTTCAATACCACTCTTGTCTAGAAATTTAGCAAATGGCCAAGGATTTGACTTAATTGACTGTGTTTAATTTGACTTAATTGACTGTGTTTACCATAATATTCATCGCCCCTAACAGATCTCACAACTTTAATTTTTCTATCCAATTTCTTTTCTACTAACTCTTTGAATATTTTAAAAGCGTTCAAAGAATCAGACTTTTCATTCAATAGGAAAATAGAACCATAATGTGAGAAATCATCAATAAACATGATAAAGTACTTTCACTTCCAATACATGATGAGAATGGACCACAAATATCGGTGTGGATCAATTCTAAAAGTCCATTTCTTCTTGTGACATTCTTTTTCTGGATTTTAGTTTGTTTTCCTTTAATACAATCGATACATATACTAAAATCAGTAAAATCTAGAGTAGGTAATACCCCATCTTTTACTAATCTTAATATCCTTTCTTTCGATATGTGACCCAATCTTTTATGCTATAACATGAAAGAATTTTCATCAATCATACCACGTTTAGTACCAACATATACATTTAAGATAGAAGAATAATTAATAAATGAGCAATCTGCACTTATTTGATATAAACCATTAAACAATGTTCCAGTACCAACTAAAATAGAATCTTTAAACAAAGAAAACTTTGAGTTTGCAAAACTGCAAGAATAACCCATTACATCGAGTTTTGGTAAAGAAATTAAATTTCTAGAAATAGACGGAACATAGAAAACATCATGCAGTTCTAAAAAATGCTCTGTGTTAAGGCGAAGCCTACAATTTTATACTATTTTGACTTTAGACTTTGTCAGATTGCCCATTAAGATTGATGACTGGTGCAGTTTTGAGTTGCGGGTTGAATAGAATGCTTGCAAAGAGTTTAAAACATGGATTCAGTAAAGGTACGCTGGATGCTTAACTGCAACGAATCATAAAAAAAAATTTCTAAAGATGACATGAAAGATATGACAAATATGCATTATGTGTCTTAGAGTTTTTTTTATTATTTTGGCTGGAACCCAACGCTCAACAGTCATGTGTCCATGGGATTTGATTTGATACTCGGATCAGGGGTATATAAGCCCATGCATTTTTTATTTTGGGTTCAATAGATGAATATTACAGATTAGATTAATTGGATTTTTTTTAACTTAGAATCCATGACATTAAAATTACGACCAAACCTGGCTTTGATACCACATGTAAAAAACCATGTGATACGGAAGCGTACTTGAATCCATGTGTATATAGATTTCACCTGTAGAACGTGTAAAGTGCAAGGTCTTCTCCCTCAGTACTTTTCCTTATGATACTTGCAGTAGATGAGAATCACTTGTGTTTGTGTGCATGTGAGAAAGCGACCCAGACTCCTTTGTATAAATAGAGTCCTTCCCATAATGACTTTTAGTAGAAGTACAATACCACCTGGATAAGATTGAATACGTATCTTATATACGTTGGGCTACCTTTAGCTTAAATCTAAAAGACTACTATTTTAATTAGGACACCTTTACGTGGGTTAATTCTAACAATCATGTCTTAGAAGAGACATCATGTTGTCCAGATGCTAAGTCATGCAAAGACTTAAATAAAATATAGGCAGCAAAACTCAAATCGAAGTTATGTGATAAAGGCCACCAACTAAGCTACAAAGGCTTGATGGTAAGTAGTTAAAAAAATTAAATTCCTTATTTTAATTTTAGAATATCCCAACATTCTCTTACTATTTACGACATTGAAACAACTCTATTCAAATTTAAAAAATCTCGTACATAATTAAAGTTGTCAAGTATATTTCAACATTCATTTAGTGAAAATGAGGATGCTCCCGTAAAACCTTCTTTCAATGTAACCACCTTCATTTTCAACATCTAGATAGTTAATGAAAAATCCACTCCATCTATTATTGTATTTAGCATCACTTATATTATCATAGAAACCTTTTCATTTGTCTAATATCATTGTAGATGGGCCCCACAATAAACATGTAAAATCAACATAATAAAATAATTTAATGCCAAATATCAATTTTTAAGTAGTATTTTTAACATCCAAATCATCTGTAATATCATTACTACATGGATAAGTGATTTTATAAAGTATTACTATATTTCGATACATATGTGAATGGATGCAAATATTTTTCCTAATTTACGCATGAATGTAACTATTTTTGAGCAAATGTGGCCTATGCACATATCGAATTTGAATGAAACTTGGTCTTATAAATAAAAAATAATGTTAAATACAATGAATAGACTAGATTTTCTTTCAAATCTCAAAATCTTAAAATTTGAGGAGGTTACATGAAACGGCTTTTATGTAACTGGGTTACATAGAAGCGGACTTATAGTGAAAATAGATCAAGATTTATCAAAGTGTACATTAGCTGAGACTTTAAACTATTGATTGTATTTGATAAATCAGATCAGATATATTTTACATATAAAATTTCAAATTACATTTAGTGTTTAAAAAGGTGACATGTTATGGTCATGTGTCAGTATCTTAGTTTCATGAGCACTTTAGAGTAAATCCCACACATTTTTAAAATAAAAGCTGCCTCACGTACAACGGTTGTATGGATGGATCTATTTAGAGTATCCTATAATTAAATATCCCAACATAATAATTTTATATCCATTAAGAGTCTAATACACTTAACCGTATAAGTACATTTTAGGAACCACGCACTGTTTAAGAATGCAAAAATAAATAAATATAACCAATAATTGTAAGTTGCAAGTTGTAAAGATAACTTATTTTGTTCATTAAACTCTAGATCTGAGCTACAAACTTAGAGCGAAGTTCAGTCATTACAATTCATTTCATGTGGATTTCAGTCTTATCCATCTTACTATTTTCCAAACTAGTAAGGTGTAGCTCCTTGCCGGCCTAAGCCTCGGACCGACAGTTGTTAATATGGAGATCCATCGACATCTCCCAAGGACCTATCATATTTCAAGAGACAAAGGACAATATATGTGAGAATACACCTGTAGCAATCCTAGATATCTATAGCTAGTATGTTATTAAATCATATAACAGTATGAACAATAAAAAATCACATCATTTCGATCTCATCTCAGCATCATCATTATAACTACACATGGAAGTAAGGATTCAACTCATAATGGAAGTAAATTTTATATTTACAAATCAAAATCATATTAATAAAGCCTTTCCAGGCTATACATTTATAAACCATAACCCAGTATACATATATATTCGACCCTCAAATATGATACACACCTATGTATACTTTTCATCTCACAAATACATCAACCGCAAAAGTAAAGTTAACATGACTTATTCCTATCATAATCCACCTTAACTTGGGATCAGCATGACCTAGTTCATAGCTAGGTACCTACAATATTAGCAGGAATACATACCTATGTATATTTTTCATCTTACAAATACATTAACCTCTAAAGTTAACATAATTTATACCTATTATAATCCATTTCAACCTGGGATCGACATGAGCTAGGTACATAATATTAGTCTTGTTAAAAATATTGAAAACAAACATGTGAGTACATACAAACTCAATAACTAGGTGCGGTTAGTGAAAACAATTGTAAATCATGCAAAATTCATCATATATGTTATGCCATTGCATGCAATGCAAATATTAAAATTTCACTATCCTTAAATAACTAGGTTATCTCATACCACAAGCACACATGCGGTCATACCCAATCCACAATAATGCAACTCAATTGCATGCTATCAGCCAGTGTCCGTTGCAAATGCTGTAAGCTACCCAATTATCCGGCATGCATCCACTCATCAATAGCCTACACACAAGCTTGAGGAAAGCCCTCACTCCCCACTTAAGGTTAGGACTCAGTTTCTATAGCATTACAATATCACTCAAACTATCATTCATGCAAACAATGCACATGTATTGTTCACACCACAACATGTCACACACTTTTGCCAAAACCATGCATAACTAATGCATTATGTAGTTTCACAAAACCAAGTTAAATAGATAGCCAAAATATTTTTAAAAGGGTCTAGCCCCAATTTGTCAATAAGTCAACATATTAGTCTCACAGCATGTATTCAATCCAAGACTCTATTTTCAAAGGTTACACAACTTTAACATTAATCCAACCACAACTAAGCGATCAAGTTTAAACATAAATTTCAAATCATACACCTCATAGGCATTAAGCTATCATCCACCATATTTCATATAATACAAAATCCTATATGTTCCAGAGCATGTGCATAAATTCATTCACATCATCAAAATTTTACATACTCATTTATATATGATTTCTACTCATTAAGTCTTATTTCAGTATTTTATCAAACACATCATAGGCAACCTTTAGAAACCTTATAAATTCTTTGCTAAACCATTCAAACTCAACCCAATACATTCCATTATCATAAACAATCATCCTACATCACCAATTTAATAGATTTCTACAAAATTTCTAAATCTTAACATTTCCAACTTCTCCCTACATTCCTAATCATCCAAAATAATCCAAGCCAAGCAACAAAACCATGGTGCCCATATGCAAGATTTAAATATCTCATTTACAAGACAAATACATAATTTATTTCAAAGAAAACAACCATTTACCTTTAATGGAGTTTTCTCGCTAAAATATTCTATACTTTAGTTGTCAAGTTAGGCTCCATCTAGCATTTTAATTTCAAAATAATTAATTAATCAACATAATTATTTTTATTTACTTAAATCTATAAACATATACAAATCTACAACCTTACCCATTAAAACTTTAGCTCATTCCCAACTCCCAAGATTATCACATTATGCATGCGTAACATTTCACTAACTAAATTTTAACTTCATGTTATGACCCAACATATGACGTGCACTACCTATGCCTGAAGTCCACTTCAACTAACCAATATTCAAGCTTACTTTTTAGAAATTCATCATCCTAACATGTCACATGTATTGTTACTATTTTAAATTTTCATTTTCATTCAAAAATATGCTTGGTCCCTTCTCTTAGGTACTTCATCAAATATTTGATAGACATTATTTACAAATCATTGAAATCTTATATCGAATGAATCAAGATCAACCAATAATTTCAAATATATTAAGAAATACTTCTACAATATCTATTTCATGGATTTACATCAAAATTTTCAATTTTTAACAAACCTCAATCTCTACACTGCTCTTGAAAAAATAGGTCAAATTCCTTATATACCAACGAATTTTACCCTTAATTCTACTTATACTAATGAACTTTCAAAAATTCCTCTAGTATCTATGAATTTTCAACCTAGTGCCACATATACCAAGCCATGACTGACCATCAAGTAAGCATTAAGTTTTGATTTTTTTAATAATTTAAATCTTTCAAAATCTCCAAATTACCATAACAACAAATCATATAAGACATCCTGTCTTCCTAAAATTGTCTATGTCTGCCCTAGATTATCTTCCTCTATGTTGGTCTTCAGTGACGTTATTGGTCTCCAGTGAAACGAAAATGCTAGTCACTAATAACGATGCCTTTCCTTTGTCGGATCCATCACAGGTTCTGCATTTTCAATTTAAAGATTTTATTTTTTTTTTGTAATCTTCATCATCTTTGTTTGCACCACAATTTTTACTTCCTTTAAAAGATTAATGTCATAGAATGTCTAAAAAATTAATTTCTGCATCCTCACAAGGCTTTTATTTCTAATTGTTGAGAAATGGTGGTATCGAGTACCAATGAAGATTTAAAAATACTACCCCTTTTTAGGACCACTAGAATCTTGTCCATTTGTTCATTTTGTTGAGTATAATTTTTTTGCATAGTAACAAAAATTAGATAAATCACTTTAGAACTTGATTTTGCATGTAATTATGAATTTTTTGTTCGTTTTGTGGACATGTAAATTTTTTTAACATTCTAGTGAAAATCAAATAAATCAATTTAAACCTTAGTTGATCTTAGAATTATGGAAATATTTTTGTATACAACTTGTGATGTTTGGAGCATCCATATCATAGTTGGTGGGGTCGTCTTCATGGCTCCATGCAGAATATATGTTTTTTGTTACACGTATAATGCATTTTATTTCATTGAAATTAATTTGTTTAGTATATTTAAATAAAAAAATTTTGTTTGGTATATTATTGTTCTTTGTTAATGTGGGCTAAAGGAATAACATTTCTATAGCAAAAACGATAATTTTCAATATCATTCATATACAAGTAGCACCCCTCCAACATCCATCATATCATTTACTTCTAATTGTGGAAAGGTAATTGAAGCACACTCAGTGATAACTAACTTTAGCAGAGAATGAGATCTCATTGCTTAAAGGAGAGAAGGAGCTACTTATTGAAAACAACTATCACGAGATGCTACAAAGTCTTTAGGAACACTTAGGATTGAAAATTAAAAACGAGATTATGCATACATAGTAAGGTTTTTGGGCATTAGTATGCGGGGTATTCTACTGACTGTAAACAGATGGATGTTCATGTTGAATGGCTAAACTTTAAGACTAGCTATTTTGTTGAATGACCAATTTTAGGAATTAAAGTATGTCGCTTTCAAATCCATGTGCGTGTTTAATCATTTTAGCTATCCGCTTTAATTTTTTACTTTAGAAAACTAATATGGATTTTATTTATAGTGCCTAGAATCCAAATGGTGATGTGTAATAATAAATGGGCCAACAGGCTTGTAGCGAAGAAGCTGATAGCTTCAATGTTTTCCTACAATTCGCTACAAGGATGTGATGTATGAGTTAATTATATGAGTTAATTATCCATATGATATACCTGTCCACTATGGAAAGACTATATACTTGTCACGATCACGCTCAAAGTGATTGTATCGATCTTTATAACAATGTCTAAAAAAACGTTTAGCAAAGATGATGAGAAAAGGGTTCGGTTCTATTAGTGAAACAAAAATCCCATATTATACTACATGTAAGTCACAACCAGAGATTCGAATACCATAATTGAAAAACAAGTGAATTCATAGTCAGTTGACCGACATGGTGTCATTAACATGGACAAAGATATCATCCTTCTCACATGCTTCTAAAAAACGCACAAGTTTTCAACATAAAAGTCTTCTCTAATAAAAAGGTTGTTTGTTATAAATATTGTTTTTAGTCCCTTCTAGCTTCCATGATGAATGCATTTGTTAGTGGTCTATGTTAATTATTGTTAACCTCAAACAAAACGACAAGAATTGATGTTAGGATTGCATGTCATAAAAGGAGAAGTCCAACGGAAAACTATATGTCAAATGGCTGCACAATATACCTACAGTTCAAAAGATATCATTACTAGATCCCAAAATGAGATATTCAAAAGCATTTTAGCTTTGATTTTTAGAAGCCAATATAGATAAATTTGAACATTGCAAATTGAGTGTTAGCTACATTATTCATTGAGGCTAATGGCAAACTAGCTAAAAAGATTTTCAAACATCTTACTAGTACTTTATTGAGGTTCTTGAATAAGTGCTTGGTTGGAATTCAAGAAGCTTGTAATTGAATAATTTAGTCTAGGTATGTGTTTGGTTCTCCGCAAGTATATAGATCATGAATTGTAGTATTTAAAAACATCGGTCCCATAGAGAATTCAGGATTTAGTACATTATTTTGTATACTTTCTTATTGAATATTAAGAGAGAAAAAAATAGAATAAAAGAATGGCAAAGAAGGAACGAGAATCTTGAGAACGTAAATCAACGATTGGAAATCCTAGGATGAGAACACCTAGAGTCTAAGGTTTCACATATGTTTTCTGTAACTGGTACGTGGTTTGCTTATTTAATCTAGATATTATTTATTAAAAAAGAACTAATTCTAAATTATCCTTGCATCTTTTTTGAAACTTGTAAGGTGTAACCCTAATCTTCTTAACCGCATATTCTCATGTGATTAAGTCAATTAAAATTCATTAAGTTTAGTGGCAATTCGTGGAATTCTTCAATGTCATCACGCTTATTCTCATGGTCTAGATTTTCAAGTTTAATATATTGTTTATCTTATATTAGACTTTCACATCACCTCTTGGTTCCTTCACCTAATATATGAGAATCATTGCCAAAGTGCGAGCTCAAACACTAAGTAAACGTTAAACTCATAAAATATTAAATTAACAAATAATATCCTTTATAAATAACAAAACCACAATATCTTATATATTGTAAGAATGATACGTCCTAAACCTAGATTAAGAGTTTGACTTAGCATGTTTACAATAAATTTTCAATATAAAAATAATATTACATCTAGAATCCATTACAAAGAAGATAATAAAACTTAAAGAAAGAAGAAAAGAAAAGCTTATTGATTTGGAAGCTTCAATGGTATCTTGAACACTTTGATCAACTCGTAGCCTCACTTCTTGCCTCATGCTCTTTGTTTTTTTTCACTCTCCGGACCTAAACCTAAGCTCTAGGGATGTTTTAAGATGACTTAGGATGTTCACAAGAAATGTTTATATAAAGAATATGAGGAAATTTGCGCACACAGTCTGCAGCACATTGAGAATTGCGCAACCAAGGATTAACACGGCCTGGGTCATGTTGGGCTAGCTTGAACATGGTTGGGGCCATGTTGGGTCCTGGACTGTGCAATTTAATGCGCAGTTCTTTGATTTTGTTGCCCGTTTTGCCTTGGTTCGCGTTGAATCTTCCACGACACCTTTTAGGCTGTTTTGATAATTATTTTACCTCCTTTTAAATTTTCAAAATCATCAAATCATTTTGGTATTGGTCCTTGTGCTTCAAATCTTCTCAAAATAGACATATATTGCACTGGTTTTTCCTAACTTTGCATAAATCATTCAAACATGAATGTTTAGTATTAAACGAAGCTAAATCCATTAAAATATGACTTAAATCATCTTAATCACTCAAATTCTCATCCAATTATTCTTCAAAATACATAGTATGAAAATGCCTTAACAATATGGGCATCTTTGGCTTGTGATTTGTATTGATACAACTAAATCTATCATCAATGTAAGAGATCATGCTCTTAGCAATGTATCAACATATATACATAAATGTTAGTTAAATAAGAAAATGCAATTAAAGAGTAAAAAAAATTACCCAAAACAGCAAGGAAAAGAGGGAAAAAAGAGGAGAAAAAGAGAAGGAAAAAGGGGAGGAAAGAAAGGGATTCAAGCTAGGAAAGTTTGGATTCAAGTTTGATTCGATTCAAGTAAGTATACTTCATAATTTGGGTTCTTTAATCCTAAGTTTTCTCCTCAAGTTATGGGTCATGAATTTGATTCATAATGAACCCTTGAAGAATTATTCATGAGGCCCTTGATTTGGGTTTTGAATGAGAATTGAAGGGAAAGAATGAAATCAAGGATTCAAGAGGGCTAAATAGAAGTCTAGGGTTGATTATGGGTGAAAAACATCTCTTGAATTTTCTTGAATTCACAAAATAAGTTGATGTTTGGATTGGACATCATGATTATACTATGATTCATGATCTTATAAATTATACATGATGATTTGGGCATAAGCTATGGATTTTAAAAAGGATGAGAATTAGGGTTAAGGATTTGACCCGATTTTCCACTTTTTATGATGTATATGATGCATGAAGTGGCTTAAATGGATTATGGATGAATTGTATGGTAAAGTACCATAAATTAAGGACCCTTTAGATGTTCTAAGTGGGTTGGATGAGACAGCCCTAAATCTGATTTTTTAGAGCACATGTATGGAACGTCCAAACGGGGGCTAAAGTGGGTGCTTTACATATGGATTTTGTTGCTAATTGAAAATAAATAATTTATAGATGTTATGTAGGGTAAAATACCCTAGGATTAGGGCACTTTTAATTTCCAAAAAGGGATTGGAAAGATTTACCCTAAATATGATTTTAAGGGCATATGTATGGAAACGTCAAAACGGGTAAAAAGGAGTACCCTATATGCTTGAAATGTTGCTGTTATGGAAGCAAATAAATTATGGATTTTAAATATGTGATAATATCCTAAATTTTTATTAAGAAAAGCATGTTTAATTGCTGGATTTTTTGTAAGATAAATCTGTTTTGATTTAAGTATTGAAAGAGGCGTTGAAAGGATGAAAAACGGGTCCTAACGTTGCTGTTTTGGAACCCTATGATGAATGATTGAAAATTCAAAATTAGACTCTAAATTAAATTTTAATTAAGAGGTTTAATCATGCTGAATAAGGACACAATTTTCTGACTTGAGAAATTTTAAAAAACACCTAAGTTATGTATTGTGAGATGGGTATATGTAAAAGGCTAAGTATGGATAAGTAGTAAATGATTTATATGAACTGATAAAATGCAAAGATGCATAAATATGTGATGAAATGAATGTTTAAGTTTCTGTTTTGATGATTAAGGATAATCTTAAATTTTAAGATTAATATGTGAAGCCTAAGACGTCGAACATGTGCTAAGGATGAGCACCAACGAATGAAATGTGAAAAATGATAAATGAAAGATAATGAACTTCCATATATTGATTTATGAATAATTTTTATGTATATGAATGAATACCCTATCTATGGGTTTAGAACATGTCATGGAAAAGATGGTATGATGCACAAGTGAGTTCGATGTATGTATACCCGACTTGGAATTCAAGTTGGTTATGTATGTATATGGATTATGGGTTGGAAAACTAAGTAAGCAAATGAAAATATTATGAATGCAATGTCATTCTTATGTGTATAGGCAAAGGCAAAGGAAAAATTGATACGGAAAGCTAAAGCGAAGCAGGTAAGCAAACAATTTTCTAAATGCTTTTTTTTATCAAAATATGATAAAATGATTGTAAATGATGTTCTAAATGTTTCGAACTATTTTGCAATTGATTGATGAATTATTTCCAAGTTATTTAAGGTTGATCATTCCTTTATTTCAATATGTGTTGAAATGTTATTTCAATTATGATAAATGAATTGCATACTGTTTCACAATTATTTATGAAAAGTGATGTAGCGTGATTTAAACGATGTTTCATTGAAACGATGTTTAAAAGGGATGGTGCAAAGAATTCTCTACATGAGAATGACAAGTTACCATGTGTAAGAGGTATATAATGTTGGGGTGACTAAAAGTCATGAATGGAATGGAAATCAAGTAGGCTAGTCAAGGAAGAAGCAGGACACGAGGTTCGCCCTTGATGTTGCCAAGTCAGAAGATCCGGCGCCAAGGATGGAAAGGATCATGTAATAAAAGTATGTTCCCCGAGCTAGCGTACCCTCACATGAAGGATTATTTCATGAATGGAAATAATGTATTTGCACATCCAATGTTTATGAAATGCCCAAAATTTGGGTTTACATGAATGCTTTCCATGAATGGTTTATGAAAAGGTTTCTATTCCAATTGGTAGTTGATCACTTGCTAAGTGTCTTCTACCTAGTGGAGAGAAATGCTTTTAAACAGTGTTGCCTTCAAAATAAATTGCCTGAAAACTTATAGCTTGCTTATTGAGTTTCGACTCACGTTTTATTTTCCAAACTCAAAGACAGGTGAAAGGAAGAGGGAGGCAAGGAGCACAGGTGGAGATTCAAGGGTAAATGAATTTCTATGAGTTACCTGTGTATGAACTTGTGGATTGTATGGTTGTATAAAGGATGACATTAAATGTTATTCAAATGTTATAATTACCTAAAAAGGTATTTGATGGAATTTAGAATGTGTAAATGGTATAAACTCCTAAGGAGTTAAGTTTAAGTGGATAAATATCTAATAAAGCCCGTTATGTGACAGGGTAACAATCCCGATCACGTTTATCATTCGATAAGGTCTTGAAGTAAGGTTGTGACGCTTGGGCTAGGGCGCCACATATATATTATTTTCTAAAATACATATATATATATATTAAAGACCTTAAAAAATATATATATTATTTTCTAAAATATATATATATATATACGAAAGGCCTCCAAAAAACTATATATTATTTTCTAAAATACATATATATATTAAAGGCCTCTAAAAATATATATTATACAATATATATTAAAGGCCTCCAAAAATATATATTATTTTCTGAAATACGTATATATATTAAAGGCCTCTAAAAATATATATTATACAATATATATTAAAGGCCTCCAAAAATATATATTATTTTCTAAAATATATATATATATTAAAGGCCTTCAAAAATATATATTATTTTCTAAAATACATATATCAATTAAAGGCCTCCAAAAATATATATACTATTTTCTAAAATACATATATATATATATTAAAGGCCTCCGAAAATATATATATTCTTTTCTAAAATATATATATATTAAAGGCCTCCAAAAATATATATATTATTTTCTAAAATACACATATATATTAAAGGCCTCCAAAAATATGTATATTATTTTCTAAAAAATATAAATATATCTTAAAGGCCTTCAAAAATATATATTATTTTCTAAAAAATACATATATATATATTAAAGGCCTCCAAAAATATATATGTTATTTTTTTATATATATACACATACATATACTTCTCCAGATACTCCCCTGGTGGTGGGTTGAGTTGATACATGGGCTAAGTACCTTTTTTATTAAAAATATATATATATATATTAAAATCCTCCAAAAATATATATTAAAAAATTAAAGATATATATATTAAAGGCCTCCAAAAAATATATATTATTTTCTAAAATACATATATATTAAAGGCCTAAAAAATATATATATAATATATTATTTTCTAAATATATATCGCTTAAAGGCCTTCAAGAATATATATTATTTGCCAAATATGTATATATACATCTTTAAGGCCTTCAAAAAATATATATTATTTTCTAAAATAAATATATATTAAAGGCCTCTAAAATATATATATATTATTTTCTAAAAAATATAAATATATCTTAAAGGCCTTCAAAAATATATATTATTTTCTAAAAAATACATATATATATATATTAAAGGCCTCCAAAATATATATATATGTGTTATTTCTATATATATATATACACATACATATACTTCTCCAGATACTCCCCTGGTGGTGAGTTGAGTTGATACACGGGGCTAAGTACCTTTTTTTATTAAATATATATATATATTAAAATCCTCCAAAAATATATATTATAAAAATAAAGATATATATATTAAAGGCCTCCAAAAATATATATTATTTTCTAAAATACATATATATTAAAGGCCTCAAAAAATATATATAATATTATTTTCTAAATATATATCTCTTAAAGGCCTTCAAGAATATATATATATATATTATTTGCCGAATATGAATATATACATCTTAAAGGCCTTTAAAAATATATATATTATTTTCTAAAATATGTATATATACATACATATATTTCTCCCGAAGTAAATACTCCCCAGGTGGTGGGTTAAGTTGATACGCGGGGCTAAGTACTTTTTTTTATTATTAAAAAAAAGAAAATCTTTTTACTCAAACCCGAACCTTGATGTCCGAGTAAGGCCACTATGTGAACCTGCTGCGCTGTAGGAACGAAATCGTCAAGCCCCCCTGGATTTCATGATTTGAGCTATCAAATCGTGATGGATTTAAATAGATGCTACTATTGCTATAATAAGAGAGTTTTTATAATACACCTACTATGGGCACTTTACCCTGTTGGTCCCGAGTTAATGGCAAAACCCAAGAGGGGAGGGGTGAATTGGGTATTTAAAAATTTATAACTTAAACAGAAACTTATCCCCGGATTAATCCAGTCCCCTTAATGAAGAATCGTAATGAAAAGTAATATAATGTAAAGAGCAGATAAATAAATCAAACACGCAGGATTTTTATAGTGGTTCGGGCAACCTCCCTACTCCACTCTTCCAAGCTCACACTCCTTGTGACTTGGGTTCCACTATTGTATTCTCAATACAATTAGAGTCACTGCTCTCTTCTAGATTCCATCTCTAGGTGGCATCAACAAAACACAGCACAAGTAGGTGATGAGTCACACTCCAATCACACACTACTTTGCTTATACTTGATCTTAGTTCCTCAAACTAAATCAAGTTTAACACATACAACAGAAAGAATAGGAAAACTATACTTTACAGATGTGTAGCAGCAATTAGGCGCATAGAAGAACTTGAAGAGTTGGCTTTGAAGATTCTGAAATGAAGCTCTTGCAGTTTGAAGTAGAGTTCTTCTTCTTTGAGTGGCTTGATCTCTTTTTGAGCTCTTGAATGTAGTAGTTAAGCACACTTAATGATTCTCAGCTGCTTCCCTCGTCCATCTTGAATGCTATTTATAATTTTGGAGGGAATCCGAACGTTAGAGGGTAGGTGGCGCGCATTTAATGCGCCAACGTTCAAATAAATTCCGACCGTTGTGACCCAAGTCGCATGTGGAGTCGACTTGGCCTGCGACTTGGCTTCCAAGTCGCACCCGGAGTCGACCTCGTGTGCGACTCCAGTTCTTCAGAGTTCTAAGTCCTAGTCTGGGTCAACTTGGCCTTCAGTCTTCAACTCAAGTCGATCCTGGAGTCGACTTGGGTTGCGACTTGGCTTGGTCTTTTGCAAAAACACCTTGATCCTCTTGAACTGTCTTGAACTTTGTAAAATTGGTCTTCATGACTTGGGTGTTGCTTCATTTGGAATAAGCTTGAAGATTAGCTTTGGACTTGATAGACTTGATTTGAACTTTGAGTATTAAGCTTAGCTTTTGATCTTCAAGAAACTTTAGTTGCTTTTTGAGAATTAACTTTGCATCCTATTTGGATTTGATAAATTTCAAATGGATTCTTGAAATAAGCTTGAAACTTCAATCTTCAAGTCTGAACTCCTCAAGTCGAAGTTGGAGTCGACCTCGTCTGCGACTTCGCCCAAGTCGCACCTGGAGTCGACTTCGCCTGCGACTTCGTTATGTTCGTTTCCACTTTTCAACTCTGGATACTCCAAGTCGATGCTGGAGTCGACTTCGTCTTCGACTTGATTTCCTAAGTCGCACCTGGAGTCGACTTGGCCTGCGACTTCACTTGCTTGTTTTCTATTTTCAATGCTATCCACCTTTTTCCATTTGAAGTCGCTTGTGAAGTCGACTTAGGTATCGACTTCACCCCAAGTCGAAGTCCAAGTCGACTTGGGAATCGACTTGACTTCTTTGTTTTCCTTAAACACTTGGCAAACTCATTAGTACACCTTATATACTCAAATTAGTCTTTGTTTAATCATCAAAACTTATGCTTTGGTCAATTTGTTTTGTTTGGAACATTGTTTCCAACAATCTCCCCCTTTTTGATGATTGACAAAACTACATTTGAGTTGATACCTTTCAACACATTAATCATGTTCATATATATTTGTTTGAAAAACAGAGCATTGTCCTAGGTACTTTCAACCATATAGTTCAGAGCTTTTCAAACCATTATCATAGAAAAAATATATTCATGACAGAGCATTAGTTTCATATCATTCATATCATTTAAACATATTAATCATTGCAAGCATAACACATCTTTCATATATGTATCAAGTGTCAAAATACAATGTAAAACAAAAATGAAACCTATACAAATTACCCAACCCAAAAAGAAAACGCTCAAACCTATCTTTTCTCCCCCTTTTTGTCAATCACTCAAAAAATTTGTCAATTACCAAAGACTTGGTAAATTGAAACTGGGAAATGGGATAGATAGATTGAGTTGGTTTGATGGGACGGACATGGGCGGATGAGTAGTAGGATGAAACGGGTGCAGGAGAAGGCTCGCGATGAACTGATCCCGATTCGAAGGGAGCAAGTTCAGACATGGGTCGTTTCTTGTGATGGCCGGAGGCGAGATGATATCGGATGGTACGCAATTCCCAATCGATTCGATCTTGTCGGGAATGCATATTATTGATTGCTGCCAACACTTCGGTCACAAGACTCGTCAGCCGGTCTTCTTGGTGACCCATTTCTTCACGGACGGCAACAATTTCATCTTTCAAAACTTTCAGAGTGACCTCCTCAGATGAGGTTGGAGGCACCCGTTCCCGTGCAGCAGATCCTTGTGGAGAATAGGATCCGTGCGATATGGGAGATGCTGGCTCCTCTTGAGCAGGTGGTGCCGCGGGAGGTTGCTCCCCCTCAGCTTGTGCATTGTCTTCTTGCTCTTCTTCGGAAGCTTCTTGCCTTAGTTCCAGCAGATTGATCTTCATCCTTTGGATTAGTGCTTTATTTATGGCATTTGTGGATTTGAGCACTTCGAAAGGGTCGCCTTCAATATCCACTTTGAAGAATTCAAGAATCTTTATGATCCATGTGCCATAGGGAAGGACTCCTCATGGGTTATCCTTTCTAGAAGCCAAGGCTTCAAGAAATAATTTTGGTATGCTCACTTTGACCCTGTTGGCCACTTTCCATAGTATCCCTGCTTCTTGTGGGTTTAATTGGTTTCTTCCACCGCCCTTTGGGTAGATGCAGTGGGCAATGAGAAGTCTGAGCACTCGTAGCCTGGGTGACAGATCCATGTACCGAAGGAATTTGATTCCCGGATGGTACTTGTTGCTCCGGGTGAGCTGATTATACATTTGATCCGAAGTGAGGTCTTCTGGAATAGGCTCATCCTCATACGGGACTCCAAGTATGTGTCCTAAATGACTCATTATGTCAGTCGGACCTGAAATTATCCCGATTCCAATATCCATTTCTACTCCTTTGACGAAGGTTCCATAGTATTCCTCATCCCACAGATAATAAAACATTCGAGTAAGATCTGGATAGACCCTTTCGTCCTCCTTTAGCAAATTTGTCCATCCTTGAAAATCCAATAGATCTTCTATGTCGGATCCATATTCTTTCAAGAAATTAAAATCTATAATCTTGGGTATGAATACCTTCCGTTCGTAGAATTTTTTGTAAAAACGGCTATGTTGGAGCTCGGTTTTGAAGTAGGTAGTGGGCATCTTCAATACTTGGGCTTTTCCAGCTGCAGTGCCCCTTCTGCTTGTCCCGGATTGTGTGCTCTGTGAGGTTTGTTGTTGACTTTCCGACCTGGGTGCTTGATCAGATGATTGAGTAGTGGTTTGGAATCGTACCCTTTTACCCGTCGAAGTTGATGGTTCCTCTCTAGCTCTTTTTGATGGAGTCCTAGTTCTTCTAGGAACTTCTTTTGGTTGAGATGAAGGTTGTGGTTGTGTGGGAACCCGTTTGGGGTATGGTTTTGATACGGCTTTCTTTGGTGCCATTTGGAGCTTGGAGTTTATGGAATCTGAGAGGGAATGCGAGTGAGAGAGAGAGAGAGTTTGAGAGATAGTGTGAAAGAGAAAGAGAAAGAAAAAGAAACTGAGGGAGTGAGAGAGAAAGAGAAAGAAATTGAGGGAGAGAGAGAGAGAGAACCGGAGGGAGGCAAAGTCGCCGGAGAGGGAAAAAAAATGGAGAGGCCGGAGGGAAATGAGGAAGGAAAGAAGGAGAAGAGAAGAAAAAGAGGGAAGAGACGGCCGAATGCGAAACGTCGCGCGCGGAGTCGACTTTGCCCTAGGCGAAGTCGACTTCGGTCCCTTGGAGTCGACTTCGCCTGGGGGCGGAGTCGACTTCGACTCTGGCGGAGTCGACTTCGCTTATAAAGTGGAGTCGACTTGACGCCCTTGGAGTCGACTTGACTCATCGACTTGACATTTTTCAATTGTAATTTTCTTATTTAATTTTCCCTAATTTAGCTCTATCATACCCATATCATTCCTAATTTTATAAAATGATTCTTTGGCTAATGGTTTGGTAAAGATATCAGCAATTTGGTCTTCTGTTTTCACATATTCTAAACATACATCATGATTTTCAACATGTTCACGAATAAAATGGTGTCTCACATCAATATGCTTGGTTCTTGAATGCAGTACAAGATTTTTAGTCAGACAAATTGCACTTGTATTATCACATCTAATAGGAATATCAACATAATCAATGCCATAATCTTTCAATTGTTGTTTCATCCAAAGAAATTGGGCACAACAACTACCGGCGGCTATGTATTCGGCTTCCGCAGTAGATAGAGCCACATTTGTTTGTTTTCTTGAGTACCATGAAACTAACATATGTCCAAGAAACTGACAAGTTCCACTGGTACTTTTTCTATCTACCTTATATCCGGCAAAATCTGCATCCGAATAGCCGATTAGATCAAAGGTTGACCCATTTGGATACCATAGTCCAAGATTGGTAGTTTTTATCAAATATTTAAAAATTCTTTTTACAGCAAGGAGATGTGATTCTTTTGGGCATGCTTGAAATCTAGAGCACATACAAACACTGAATAGAATATCGGGTCTAGAAGCAGTTAAATATAACAAGGATCCTATCATGCTTCTATAAAGCTTTTGATCGATACTTTTACCGTTTTCGTCCGTGTCGATCTTGATTGTAGAGCTCATTGGAGTGTTTGCCCCTTTGCTATTCTGCAATCCAAATTTCTTGAGCATTTCCTTGACGTACTTGGACTGGTTCAAGAATATCCCTTCACTTTGTTGCTTAATTTGCAGTCCAAGGAAGAAATTTAATTCTCCCATCATGCTCATTTCGAATTCGCTCTGCATAATCTTAGAAAATTCTTGACAAAGATTTTCATTAGTAGCACCGAAAATTATGTCATCTACATAAATCTGTACAATTAAAATATCTTTGTTTTTGTATTTGATGAACAAAGTAGTATCTACTTTCCCTCTTAGAAACTCATGATCAATCAAAAATTAGTTCAACCTTTCATACCAAGCTCTTGGAGCTTGCTTTAATCCATATAGTGCTTTGGTCAATTTATAAACATACTTTGATTGATTCATTTCTTCAAAACCAGGGGGTTGTTCAACATATACTTCTTCATTCAAATAGCCATTCAAAAATGCGCTTTTTACATCCATTTGGAACAATTTGAAATTCATATAAGAAGCGAATGCTAGTAGAATACGTATGGCTTCTAATCTAGCCACGGGTGCATATGATTCTTCAAAATCGATTCCTTCTTCTTGAGAATACCCTTTGGCTACTAATCTGGCCTTGTTTCTAATTACAAGCCCGCTTTCATCTAATTTGTTCCTAAATACCCATTTGGTACCAATGATAGTGTGATTATTTGGTCTTGGAACTAAGTGTCATACATTGTTTCTTTCGAATTGGTTTAGCTCTTCTTGCATTGCAATAACCCAATTTTCATCATTGAGAGCTTGTTCAATGGTATTTGGTTCAATTTTAGATACAAAGGAATATTGACCATAAACGTTTTGTTTTGATCTTCTAGTTTTCACTCATTCATATACATTTCCAATAACTTGCTCAATTGGATGGGCATTTTTGAACTTTAAATCAGTTGGAGGTTTATAAGAATTATTACCTTCACTTACCTCTTCCTTCATGAGATTTTCTGGCTTGAGCTCAAGTTCCTTTGGTTGTTCTTTGCCTTTTGTCTCATCTGCATTACTTAGTTCATCTTCCTTTCTTGGAGTTTGGTTAATTTCATCAAATACAACGTGTATGGATTCTTCAACAACTTGGTTTCGTTTATTGAAAACTCTATATGTTTTGCTATTTGATGAATATCCAATAAATATAGCCTCATCACTTTTAGCATCTAACTTTCCCAAGTTAGTTTTTTCATTGTTCAAAACATAACATGTACATCCAAAAGCATGAAAATAAGAAATATTTAGTTTTCTTCCTTTCCATAGTTCATATGGGGTCTTTTTCAAGATTGCTCGAATGGTGACACGATTCAATACATGACAAGCTGTACTTACAGCTTCACCCCAAAATTTCTTGGATAGATTGCTCTCATTTAGCATAGTTCTAGCCATCTCTTGTATAGTTCTATTTTTCCTTTCTACTACTCCATTTTGTTGTGGAGTTCTTGGTGCAGAAAATGTGTGGTGAATTCCTTTTTCATTGCAAAATTCCATGAATCGTTTATTTTCGAATTCGCCACCATGATCGCTTCTTATGGTCACAATAGTACTTTGTTTTTCATTTTGCACCAAATTTACAAAAGTTGCAAACATAGAGAAGGCTTCATCTTTACTAACTAAGAGAATTATCCATGTGAATCTTGAAAAATCATCAACTATGACAAATACATATTTCTTTCCACCAATGGTTAGAATGTCGGATGGCCCGTATAGATACATATGTAGCAATTCAAGTGGCTTGGTGGTGGAAATTTCCTTTTTGGTAGAGAAAGGCATCTTGGGTTATTTTGATAATTGACATGCCTTACAAATCTTGTCCTTGTCATATTTCAATCTTGGTAATCCTTCTACCAAACTCTTTTTCCATAGGGTTTTTATGTTTCCCATGTTTATATGTCCAAGCTTTTTATGCCAAACCCATGGATCATTATCAATGGCCATTAGACATTGACCATTCAATTCATCAAGTGAAACCAAATATACATTTCCATGTCTTTTACCACTAAACATGATATGCTCTCCATCAAATACATTACATATAGATGATTCAAACACAACTTTGTATCCTTTATCACATAATTGGCTAATGCTCATTAAATTGTGTTTGAGTCCTTCAACAAACAAAACATTTTCCATGCATGCATTTGAAATACTACGTATATTTCCTTTACCTTTAATTTTACCTTTTTCATTATTTCCAAAGGCAACCATTCCATCGTTGCAAAGCTTAAGTTTATAAAATAAGCTTCTTTCACCGGTCATATGCCTTGAGCAACCGCTATCCATGAACCATTCATTATTTGCCTTTGCCTTAAAGCATATCTGAAAAAATAAGCAAGTAACTCTTATCTCCTTGGTACCCATTTTATGGGTCCATTTGGGTTAGTAATATATATTAATCTTTGTTGTTCTAACTTGGAAAGCCCAAATCTTGTGTTCCTTGGAACCCAAACTAATTTTGCACCACGGTCATATAATTTCTTAAAATTACATTTGTAAGTCTTATGACCCAACTTATTGCAGAAATTACAAGCCATAGGTAATCTTGGAGTAGGCCTCCAAGTATGCAATGGTTCAATAGTTGGTCTTCTAATCCACTTAAAATTTTTCTTTCGTGGCTTGTATATAGATGCAGTTTTAGTTTGATATTTCTCAAGTATTTGCACATTTGTTTTGCTACTTTCTCCTTGCTCAAATGTATGATATTCAAGACCTCTTTTATGTGTTTGGGAGGTCATATTCAGAAATATTCTAACATTTTCTCCTGGATTAGAGAACTTAGCTAATGATTCATTTAATGATTTGTTCTCCTTTTTTAGCAAATCATTTTCATCTTTCAATTTGTCTAATCTTTCTGCAAGTTTACCATTTACAATTATTGTTGCATCACATTGTCTTTTCTTAATTGTAAACTTGCTTCCTAATTTCTTCATTTCTTCATACAATGAATCACATGCAGTTTGAAGTTCTTCTAATTCAGTACATTTGAGGCAATCTTGAAAAGAAGAATAACTTGACTTAGAATGGGAGAGTTTGGAACTTACCTCTTCATTACTTGTGCATTTTGTTGAGGTAGTTTGTTCTTCTTGCTCGATTTGTGCCATGCAGCAGATTCTTGCACATTCTTCTACTTCGATTTCATCGGTTGAGGAGTTACTCGTTGTAGATTCCTCGTCATTCACGTACATGCCTCTTCCTTTGTATCTTTGGAATCTCTTATTGTCCCCTCGATCTTTTCTTTGTTCTTTTACTTTGCTTTCTTCGGGAGTTGGACATTGAGCTTGCATATGTCCCGAACCGCCGCATCGATAGCATTTGGTTGATTCTTTCTTCTTTTCTCTGGGAGTTCTATCCTTGAAGCTTCTGAAATTTTTGCCTTTCCTCACAAATTTTCTGAAACGTTTTGTGAGTAGGGCGATTTCATCGTCGTTTTGAGAAGAAGAAGAGTCATCTGTGTCTTGCGCGGCTTTCAAAGCAATTGCTCTTTTGCCCCTGTGTTGATCTTCATTTCTTCTCTTGATTAGCTCATGTGACATGAGTGAGCTAATTAAGTCTTCAAGCTTTAGAGTGTTAAGGTCCTTGGCTTCTTCTATTGCAGTGATCTTTGGAGTCCATGATTCGGGTAGAGCTCTTAAGATCTTCATGACCTGCTCAGATTCAGATATAGCCTTTCCGAGACCTTTTAGAGCATTAGTAATTTTAGAGAATCTAGCAAACATTTCAGAGATGTTTTCTCTTTCTAGCATTCTAAAGTTTTTCAGTTCTCCAATCAAAATATTTCTCCTAGTCCCTTGGACTTGGGAGGTTCCTTCATAAATAGATGTTAAAGTATCCCATATTTCTTTAGCGGTTAGGCAAGAGGATACTCTATCATACTCAGAAGCCGTAAGAGCACAAAATAGTGAGTTCATTGCCTTAGCATTGCTCTTCACAGTTCTTACTTCCTCTTCGGTCCATTTGGAAGCTTTGTCATCTATGGGCAGTGTTACACCATCTTGGATAGCAATCCAAGAGTCCATATCGGCAGCCATGATGAGTTGCTTCATACGAAGCTTCCAATATCCAAAATTGCTCCCATCAAACAACGGTGGCCTTGTAAAGGATTGGCCTTCAGCAAATGCGGGAACGGAAGTAGATTGGGATGCCATATTAATAAGATCTCTTTGGTAAACTCAAAGAACCGCTCTGATACCACTTGTTGGTCCCGAGTTAATGGCAAAACCCAAGAGGGGAGGGGTGAATTGGGTATTTAAAAATTTATAACTTAAACAGAAACTTAACCCCGGATTAATCCAGTCCCCTTAATGAAGAATCGTAATGAAAAGTAATATAATGTAAAGAGCAGATAAATAAATCAAACACGCAGGATTTTTATAGTGGTTCGGGCAACCTCCCTACTCCACTCTTCCAAGCTCACACTCCTTGTGACTTGGGTTCCACTATTGTATTCTCAATACAATTAGAGTCACTGCTCTCTTCTAGATTCCATCTCTAGGTGGCATCAACAAAACACAGCACAAGTAGGTGATGAGTCACACTCCAATCACACACTACTTTGCTTATACTTGATCTTAGTTCCTCAAACTAAATCAAGTTTAACACATACAACAGAAAGAATAGGAAAACTATACTTTACAGATGTGTAGCAGCAATTAGGCGCATAGAAGAACTTGAAGAGTTGGCTTTGAAGATTCTGAAATGAAGCTCTTGCAGTTTGAAGTAGAGTTCTTCTTCTTTGAGTGGCTTGATCTCTTTTTGAGCTCTTGAATGTAGTAGTTAAGCACACTTAATGATTCTCAGCTGCTTCCCTCGTCCATCTTGAATGCTATTTATAATTTTGGAGGGAATCCGAACGTTAGAGGGTAGGTGGCGCGCATTTAATGCGCCAACGTTCAAATAAATTCCGACCGTTGTGACCCAAGTCGCATGTGGAGTCGACTTGGCCTGCGACTTGGCTTCCAAGTCGCACCCGGAGTCGACCTCGTGTGCGACTCCAGTTCTTCAGAGTTCTAAGTCCTAGTCTGGGTCAACTTGGCCTTCAGTCTTCAACTCAAGTCGATCCTGGAGTCGACTTGGGTTGCGACTTGGCTTGGTCTTTTGCAAAAACACCTTGATCCTCTTGAACTGTCTTGAACTTTGTAAAATTGGTCTTCATGACTTGGGTGTTGCTTCATTTGGAATAAGCTTGAAGATTAGCTTTGGACTTGATAGACTTGATTTGAACTTTGAGTATTAAGCTTAGCTTTTGATCTTCAAGAAACTTTAGTTGCTTTTTGAGAATTAACTTTGCATCCTATTTGGATTTGATAAATTTCAAATGGATTCTTGAAATAAGCTTGAAACTTCAATCTTCAAGTCTGAACTCCTCAAGTCGAAGTTGGAGTCGACCTCGTCTGCGACTTCGCCCAAGTCGCACCTGGAGTCGACTTCGCCTGCGACTTCGTTATGTTCGTTTCCACTTTTCAACTCTGGATACTCCAAGTCGATGCTGGAGTCGACTTCGTCTTCGACTTGATTTCCTAAGTCGCACCTGGAGTCGACTTGGCCTGCGACTTCACTTGCTTGTTTTCTATTTTCAATGCTATCCACCTTTTTTCATTTGAAGTCGCTTGTGAAGTCGACTTAGGTATCGACTTCACCCCAAGTCGAAGTCCAAGTCGACTTGGGAATCGACTTGACTTCTTTGTTTTCCTTAAACACTTGGCAAACTCATTAGTACACCTTATATACTCAAATTAGTCTTTGTTTAATCATCAAAACTTATGCTTTGGTCAATTTGTTTTGTTTGGAACATTGTTTCCGACATACCCTTACTTGAGGAATACGAGTGATCCATGGGACCCTCTAAGTGGTATCGACCTATGTACATGGAAATTCAAATAGAGGGAGAAGACGCTTTGCATTGAAAAGTTATGAAAACTCTTTTTTAAAGCCATGATCGGGAATTTATAGATCCATTGCAATATGTATACGTGTAAATTCTACACTCCTCACGCTTGAAAGCTAGGCAAGTAACTTCTACCCGTGCCTCTTATTTATGCTCAAGTGGGCCCAAAACTCTTCAACAGGTTTGAGTGGGCCCAAAAATCTTCTAAAAGGCTCAATTGGTGTTTGCAATCTCACTACAAGTGCATGGGCCGTAGATTGTAGTATATAAATTATCGATCCACAGGGAATTCGGGATGATAAATTTTACTTTTAAACGCTTTTGTGTCGAATATGGAGAGAATATAGTAAATAAAATAGAAAAGTGGGAAAAGAATATAGTAAATAAAATCGAAAAGAAATGGAAAAATGAAAAGAGAAAATAAAAGTGAAAACTAGAACGAGTAGAGAACAAGAGTGCAAGTACCTAGGGTCTAGGATTTCATATGCATCTTTTACAATGGGTAGTGGTATAATTATTTAATTTGGATATTGTTTGTTAAAGGAGAACAAACCCTAATTTACATTTGCACCTTCTCTCGAAACCTACAAGGCGTACCCTAATTTTCTTAACCACCTATTCTCATGAGATTAAGTTAATTAGAATCTATTAAGTTCTGTGGTTTATTCATGGAATTCCTCAAGGTCATCATGCCTATTCTCATGGTCTTAGATTTTCAGATTTAATATCTTGATTATTGTATATTAGGTTTCCACCTCTCGGTTCCATCACCTAATATATGGAATCATGCCAAAGTACGGGCCCATGTACAAAGCAAGCATATAAATCATAAGATATTAAATTAACAACAATATCTATAATAAATAAATTAAAAACCCACACCACGCTACATTGTACGCGTGCTATATCCTAAACCCTAGATTAAATGGACGGTGCTCATTTTTCTAGGCCTTGCAATGGAGATTGACAGTTGGATGTTGCTGGATGGCATGGATCCTAGACACATTTAATTCTAGATGGTGATGAAAGGCTGGATGGCATTCTGGCGTTGCATGGTGGACCCCACTTCTTGGATTTGTAAATCTACAAAAAAAACTATTTAAATCATAAACTCATTAAATTTAATTAACGGGTTACAAATATAAAAAATTATTTCAAACCCATTTAATTTTATGGCAACAAATAAAATGTAATTTCAAGCCAAAAAATTACAAAAAATATTTAAATAACTTGAAATTCATATTTAATACCAAAATGTTGCAAAACCACATTGTAGAGCAAATTTCTCATTAAACTCAATTAATTACCCACCAAATTAGTATAAAATATCCACAAAATATATTATTGATTTTCAATTATCAAATCCCTCACGCTTGAACTCTGAACTCTGAGTAAATACAAAAAAATTCAAGAACAGATTGCAAAATTTCAAAACTCTGAGCAGTAATAAATGAGAAAAAATGTTTAGTCTATCTTCAAAACTAATAAGAGTATTAAACTAAAAATTTTAAAACATGACACTCTTTGAAAACCTTAGTCAACAATCCCTTCTCACATGACTAATACTGTACACTCTGTCACTTATTTTGCTTTCAATCATTAAGAGTTCAAAAACTCCTGCAATAAACTCCTAATTATTAGATATCTTCCCCATTTATTTGGTTATTCAATCCACACAAGTCATGGTAGTATTATAGAAAATATCAGTTAAATTACCTCATATACATCTCATCAAATTTTTACATTTAAATTTCCTCTACCAACTCAATTAGCTAATTCATAGGATCATAAGGACTTAGTAGGATAACAATTAGGTTTGGCACAAGAAATAAAATTTCAAAAATTTTCAAAAATTAAACCGTCTCTCATGACTTGAGCCTCATTGTACAACATAAAATAATGCACCCCCACACTTAGTGCTTTCAATTTTTTTTGAAGCCTGTTCTTACCCTTGGTTTAGCAATTTTTTTAACCAAATATGGCAATAATTTTCCTCACCATTTTTCAAAGTATTTAGGAAGTCATTTTCATTATTTGCACTGTCAGGAGATCGAACCTTATTCCCGTTTCACTTTTCAGTTCAGAATTCAATTTCAAAGTTGGTTCAACTAAGTGGGAATTGAGGTTTAGAAAAAATTTAAGTTCAGGCTCAATGAGGGTAAACAACTATCATACTTTCAAAGATAGGCTCATCATGAAAAAAAATATCTTAATCATGTCCATGAATTAGTTAAATGGAGTTTTGGCTTTAAAAATTCTTCAACCAAAATAAAATTTTTCATGTATATGGGAAAAACTACCTTCTTAAATGATAATTGTGTGTATTAGAAAAACTTTTAATAAATTACAGAGGATTACTCTGATTTTGAAAAAAAATAAAATTAGTTCCTTGATATATCAGTTTCATCAAGTGATTCAAGACAAAAATCCAAGTATTTTCAACAAGTCATGCTCAAAAACAAATTTAACATCTCATTGAGGTTCAACTTTTCCTAACTCAAAGATTTTAAAATTTCGAGTATGGTTTTCTTATAAGACATACAAGAGTTCAAAGTGGAGTCTCAATCAGTCTAATATCACAATTTATGCAAGAATTACCTAAAATTTTCAAAAATAATTTTTGAAATGTGACAAAAATTATAATCATTTTAAAAATATAATTATTAGGGTAGTGAAAGAAATATTCAGAGAAAATTAATGCAACACATTCACCCCCACACTTGAAATTGACATTATCCTCAATGTAAATCATACCATTAAAATAAAGGAAGTAATTGTAAAAAAATGTGAGATGTTAACTTCCCTATTTTGGCGAGTTGAACATAATTTTCATCCATGGTGCTTCCTTCTAAGTAAGCTCTGAAAAATAACCAATAAAGCTCCAAGTTAAAAAGTATCAAATTCTAAAATAAAAGAAATTAAAAAAATAAAACTAAAACTCCCCTACAAGGAAAAAAAATTCTTGGGTTGCCTCCCAAGCAGCGCTTGGTTTAAAGTCCTTAGCCCAACTACAGTTTAATCATCTTATGTCAACCAACTCCAACTTTCTCATTTCCCTGATTCTTTTTCTTGCCTCCAGATTTTCTCGCATTTGTCGTTCCTTGAATTGGCATCCATATTTTCTTGAGAACTTTTCCTGCCAATGAACCGCTGCAATTAGTTTTAAAAGAACGACAAGAAGGAGAACGAATTGTTACCAGTTTGTCAGCTTTTCTCTTTTGTTCATCAGATTTCTGTTGTTTCAATCTCCCTCTTTCAAATGTTGCCACCGATTTAGCAATTTGTTGATTCAAGTCTTCCACAGCTTCTCCTTTACTTATGGACATCTGAGTTAGGTTGCTTGAAATCCTTTGCCTGTTGACTCATTGACCATGTTAACCCGTAAATATGAGTTATCGATAGAGGGATTTTTCATGGCTGAGAAGAGGCTGAATTCCATTTTCTCATCTCCAACTGTCAGAGAAAGTTGACCATTCTTGACATCTATGATGGCTCCAGCAGTGGCTAAGAAAGGTCGTCCAACAATGATTGGAATTTTGCGGTCCTCCTCCATGTCGAGGACTATAAAGTCGACTAGGATGAACAACTTGCGGACTTTCAAGGGAACATCTTCAAGAATGTCAAATGAAAATTTGATTGATCGATCGGCCAGTTGGAGAGACATAGAAGTTGGTTTTAGATCGCCGATATTCAGCTTTTTACAGATGGAGAAAGGGATCAGACTTACACTGGCTCCTAGATCACATAGCGCCTTGCTAATTTGGACATTCCCAAGAGCACAAGGAATAAAAAAGCTCCCAGGATCTTTTAGTTTTTCAGTTAGCTTGTTCTGCAAGATGGCGCTGCACTCCTCAGTAAGTGCAATTGTTTCATGCTCCTCAAGCTTTCTTTTGTTGGACAACATCTCCTTTATGAATTTTGCATAAGTTGGCATCTGAGAGATTATGTCAATAAAAGGCACACTGATTGATAAGTTCTTAAGTGTTGAAATAAATTTCTCGAACTGCTTTGGAAGTTTTGTCTGTCGCTGCCTTTGTGGGAAGGGAAGAGGAGGCTTGTAAGGAGGTGGTGGGACGTACGGTTTCTCCACCACTAGTTGGGGTTGTGGCTCCTCTTCTTGCTTTTGTTCTTACTCGACCTCCTTTTCAATGTCAATTTGAGGTGGTTGAGATGGTTCGAGCTGCTTTCCACTCCACAAGGTAACTGCCTGCACTTGTTCCCTAGGGTTTACTTTAGGTTGGCTAGGGAGTTTTCCCTGGTCTCTATAGGATGAGGTAGTGGCATGTTGGGCTATTTGGTTTTCAAGCAGTTTAATTTGGGTTTTCATTTGGCTCATTTCCTCAAGTAATTTGCCAATCAAGGGATCAGAGGATGGTGATTGAGGTGGTGCAGGTAGCTCAGGCTGAGTTTGGTATGAGGGAGGACTCAGTGGTCTTAGGAAACCAGACGACTTATTGTTTTGAGCATAGTTTTGGGTATTTGACTGGTTTGCCCAAGAGAAATTGGGGTGGTTCCTCCATCCAAGGTTGTAAGTGTTTGAGTAAGAGTTACCATAAGTGCGAGTATCATATTAGTTGTTGAATGCATTAGCTTGCTCGCTTCTGATGTCCTAGATGACAAAACTATACTCAGACGTGTAGTGTGAAGCTCCACAGATCTCACATGAAATATGTCGAGAAGAAGATGCATTCCGGTCCGTGGGTTCCTGCTTCTTTTGCTGCAAAAGTTGATCAAGTTTAGCATGAAAAAAATTTATAGACTTGATATCATATACATTACCTCGCCGAGAGAGTCCTCGGACATCGCCGTATTGAGAATCATAAAGAGCCAAGTCATCGAGGAGTTCGAGAACCTCCTTGTCAGTGAGTCTCTTGAATCGGCCACCAATGGCTGAATTGACGGCGTTTCAGCTAGGTTGATCGAGTCCATTGAAGAAATTTTCAATAATGTCACCCTGCGAGATGCCATGATGTGGACACTTACGCTGCGAATCTTTCATTCTCTCCCACGCATCATATAGAGTTTCACCATCTTTTTGGACGAACTGATTGATTTTGTCCCGAATTTTCCTGGTTTTGGTGGGTGAAAAAAATTTCTCCAGGAAGGCAATAGAGAGCTCATCCCATGTATTGAAAGTGTCTAGTGGCATAGAATAGAACCACTCGCTTGCCCTGTCATGAAGAGAAAATGGGAAAAGCTGAAGGCGGATTACCTCATGTGGGATATTTTGTACCCTGATTATGTTTCACCGCTGCAAGAACTTAGTGATGTGTACAGTCGGGTTTTCAAAGGGTAATCCTGCAAATTGGTCTTGTAGAACCATCCGGATAAGCCTAGGATTGAGTTCAAAGCTTCTTGCATCAATTTCTGGTTCTACTATGCATGATCAAAATCCTCAAGGGTTCGGGCGGTTCCGATCACTAAAAGTTACCCTTCTTGGAGGAGCGTTGTTCTCAGCCTGGCCTTCCTCCTGCTCTTGATGTGGCGGGTTTGAATTATTGCATTCCGCCGTAGTCTCTTTAGGAGATTGTTGCTGCTAGTACTCACGAATTCTTCTCCTAAAAGATTGTTCAATCTCAAGGTCAGCAACAAAGAGTTTTTTCAGCTAGTTGTTTTGCAAAGTTTCAGGTATGTGGGTGCATACAAAGATTAACTAACTAGTTCAGAAAAAATAAAAACAAATAAGAACGAGAGTTGGAAAAGAAAGAAGGAAAATAAAAAATAAAATAAAATAATAAAAATAAAAATAAAAATAGAAAGAGAAAAGGAATAAATAAAAATAATAGAAAAAGAAAAGAACAATGAAAGTATCTAAAAACAAAGTTTAAAGTAACGCCAAATTCCCCAGCAACGGTGCCAAAATACTTGTTCGCAATCTCACCGCAAGTGCACGGGTCGTAGATTGTAGTATATAAATTATCGATCCACAGGGAATTCGCCACTATAAATTTTGCTTTTAAACATTTTCGTGTCGAATATGGAGAGAATATAGTAAATAAAATAGAAAAGTGGGAAGAGAATATAGTAAATAAAATAGAAAAGTGGGAAGAGAATATAGTAAATAAAATAGAAAAGTTGGAAGAGAATATAGTAAATAAAATAGAAAAATAGAAAGAGAAAATAAAAGTGAAAACCAGAACGAGTAGAGAACAAGAGTGCAAGTTCCTATGGTCTAGGATTTCACATGCATCTTTTGCAATGGGTAGTGGTATAATTATTTAATTTAGATATTGTTTGTTAAAGAAGAACAAACCCTAATTAACCCTTGCACCTTCTCTCGAAACCTACAAGGCGTACCATAATTTTCTTAAATACTTATTCTCATGGGATTAAGTTAATTAGCATCCATTAAGTTCTGTAGTTTGTTCATAGAATTCCTCAAGGTCATCATGTCTATTCTCATGGTCTTAGATTTTCAGGTTCAATATCTTGATTATTGTATATTAGATTTTCACCTCTCGGTTCCATCACCTAATATATTGAATCATGCCAAAGTACGGGTCCATGTACAAAGCAAGGATATAAAACATAAGATATTAAATTAACAAAAATATCTATCATAAATAAATTAAAAATCCATACAACGTTACAATCTACGTATGCTACATCCTAAACCCTAGATATAGGATTTAGCCAAGCATGTTTAAGTCCAAAATAAAATTAGGATCAAAATTCATCTTAAACAAGGCAATTAAAATTAAAAAGGGAAAAGATAGAAAATCTTATTCGTTTGAAGCCTTCGATGGTGTGTCGGTCGCTCCACGCAACTCGCCAGTCTGCCTTTTGCCCATGCTCTCCTCCTCTCTCTCTCTTTCCAAAATCCCCTTGCCCATAGCCCCTTTTATAGCTTCATATCCTGATCCATCCATTCAAGTTAACACAATATGTAATTGCATAAAATCTGACTTCAACGCATACGCTGGTGGGGCCCATGTTGCTGGACGCAATTTGAATTTGCGTTAAAATCTGATTGCGCAAATATCAACTGGAAGATGTGGACGACAGCTTGGACTTTGGATGGTGCAATTGCTGAAATAAATGGACGGTCTTGATTTTAATATAGACCGTTGCCAATTGGTTGATTTATTGGAATTTTTCAGCTTGAACGCTTGGAATTAATTCTGGAAACTTGGACCAATGGCTTATCTGGCCGGTGATGATGTTGCTGGACGCAATTTGAATTTGCGTTAAATATCTGATCGCGCAAATATCAACTGGAAGATGTGGACGACAGCTTGGACTTTGGATGGTGCAATTGCTGAAATAAATGGACGGTCTTGATTTTAATATAGACCGTTGCCAATTGGTTGATTTACTGGAATTTTTCAGCTTGAACGCTTGGAATTAATTCTGGAAACTTGGACCAATGGCTTATCTGGCCGGTGATGATGGGCTGGATATTTGTGAGCCTCACATCAATGATTTCTGGCTTGGATGCTGATTTAATTGGACGGTCCACTTGGAATTAAAAGAACGACAAGATTGTAACTCGGAATTATCTGGGCGGTCTGAAATGCTGCTGGATTAAATGGACGGTGCTGATTTTTTTGGGCCTTGCAATGGAGATTGACGGTTGGATGTTGCCGGATGGCATGGATCCTGGACACATTTAATTCTGGATGGTGATGAACGGCTGAATGACATTCTGGCATTGCATGGTGGACCCCACTTCTTGGATTTGCAAATCTACAAAAAAATCTATTTAAATCATAAACTCATTAAATTTAATTAACGGGTTACAAATATAAAAAATTATTTCGAACCCATTTAATTTTATGGCAACAAATAGAATGTAATTTCAAGCCAAAAGATTACAAAAATTATTTAAATAACTTGAAATTAATATTTAATACCCAAATGTTGCAAAACCATATTTTAGAGCAAATTTCTCATTAAACTCAATTAATTACCCACCAGAATGGTATAAAATGCCCACAAAATATATTATTAATTTCCAATTATCAATTGGGCCCAAAATCCTCTAGCATGCCTAGGTGGGCCCAAAACACTTCAGCAGACCCAATCGGGCCCAAAATCTTTCACTAACCTTATTTGGGTCTAAAACTTCCCAGGATGGCTTAAAACATCCTAGTTTGACCCGAAATTCTATTAACAAGCCCAGTTGAGCCCAGAACTTACTGGCAAACTCATTTGAACTTAAAACTTCCCAATAAGCTTACTTGGGCTTAATATTCCATATTTGGGCCCACAACCTCTGTTGGCCCGCCTGGACCCAAAAATAACTTCACTTGGGCCCACTTTGGCCCACTAAAGCCCATTTGAACCAAAAAGCCCACTTGGGCCCAACTTGTTGAGTCAAGCCCAGATAGGCCCTAACTCTTTTTAATAAGCCTAGTTGGGTGCAAACCTCTTTAGTTGGTCCAAGTTGACCCAAGCAAGTTTCAAAATTCGATTAAATTCAATTCTCGGTAAAACCACCCAATTTTTCAATCCAGAGACTGAATGCGGGACACGCTAGCTTATTAAGCTGAAAGCGGGAGACGCTAGTCGGCTGTGGAAACCCAGAAGCTGAGAGCATACTTAGCTTGCTGTGTAAGGTCACTAGTGTAGCCGACGAGCCTCTCACTATTTCCAGACCGAGTCATCGCTGGTCGACGTGCTAAGCGTAAATTCATATTTAGGTCATGGCGCGTGGCATCATGTACCACACATTTGAGTCGCGGGGCGGGGCGAAGTGTACTCATTTATTTCTGTATTTTTGTGAGACACGATTTTTTCGTGCATTTGTAAAGTCGTAGAAAAATCTTCTACACGTTTCATCATCATTTCAATAAAATAATCATTTTTTAGACTATTGTATTAAGCTCTTTTAATCAAGGGTTTTCTCGTTGGAGATGTAAAATCAAAGTGTGGAACACAATGCAAAATATTTCTGTGATATACTTCTCAGACTCGGTTAAGGAATTAAATGCTTTAAAATTTTACTGGGAAAATAATTAAGCATTTATTTTCCAATCAACGAGGTTGGAACAAATGGTGAACCCAACATGAAACATTCTCGCTTCATCTTTAAGAGCTGAAAACCATGGTTTTTATATGATTACTTAATCCCTTACTACTGACAATCTTGAGTGTTCCTTTGCAAATCTCATGGCGTAGTCAATGGCTTTCGGATTCTCGCCCAATGGTGGTTTTGTCATTACTAAACTGAAGGACACAAATGCGGCTATCCCGCATCACTTCATTCTCATACCAGAGGAACTAGAGCATTGTGTCTATCAACACATCGATTACTCTCCAGCGGCAGTTGTATGGAAGAAAGATCGACCTACACCACCTGAGGAGTCTCTTGATGTTTGAGGTCCTCATATTGCTGCTAATACCCCTGTTCGGCTGGCACAGTCTTCACTAGTGCCAACCCATGTAGGCCCACATGCTCTTCGATCAAGCTATGCTAAGAAGTCCTCAAGTCAATCTGTTGTAACTCAATTGACACCAGCCCGTCAGCTTAAGGATGCCCTGCCGGTCACTACTAGCTCAAAGGGGAGCAAGGCTATGTCAAATCCTGTCTAGTGTATTATTACTCGCCAATTCAACCGATTCGCCTCAAGGGTTGTCAACTAAGCTTCCCAACCTAACCGAGATGTCATCCGGGAGTGGAAAAAGTCAGGGAAACCTATTAAGGCTTCTTGGCCTATTGCTCCACAAACTAATCAAAGGGATGGCCGACTCAACCCAAAGGGCCTATAATTATCCGATCCAATTTAAATACTTTATAATTTGTCGTCCGCAACCGGATGAATCCGCCTCATCAGTCAACTGCTGCTCCATCTAGTTCAAGAGTTGGAGTTAAGTCTCCACATCTTCATATCATTGCCAAGGTTGTGAAAGCCCCTTCTTCTGCTTCAGGAAAATAGAAGAGGAAAGCACAACAGGAAAAGTAGTCCGGGAATGCCACTTCCTGCCTAACTTGGAAAGCTTCACCGCCATTGCCAACAGAGCCAAGATTCAAGCTGCCCCTATACTCCTATCAAAGGGGCAGATCGAAAAAGAGGCAAGCAAAAAGAATTCATAGGCCAAAGGTATCTCAAAGGCCAAAGCTCTTTAATGAATAGCAGTACCCTCCCAGGCGCCACACAACATATCCACGATTGACGCTCAGTCTAATCCCAAACGTCGAGCATGTAAACCAATTTGCATCACTAATCAGACTAAAGAAAGATATGACTTATGCACCTGTCAGAACCCCGTTCCAAGCAGAAGATTGAAAGCCGCATCCCAAGAGAGAGGCTAAAAGGGAGAAGATGTTTTCTGCGAATGGCTGAAGTCAACATGGTGGATCTCACTCAGCCAAGTTCTTCAAAAGTCTCTGAGATGTCACCTCGATCAAGAGCAGCCGCAATGCCCATCATGCCACCCTTCTGTAGTCTTTCTCACCCCGAAGGTGTCAGGGTCTCTCTCCCAAGAGGCCAGTTTGAAGCCTCTTACATGGTAGGCAAGAAGAGGAGGTCCTTATACCTAAGTCCCAACTCATACATGATCTCCAGGAGGAGATTAAGCGTATGTGATAAGTCTAAAAATCTTCATATAATTTCATATTAAATTTACACTTTTTGAGTATAAAATGTTAATTAAATGCAGATTTTATGTGAAATTTCATAAAAATTACATTTTTCATAAAATCTCTAATTTTACTATAAAACGAGTCATTCTGCAACATTCTTGAAAATATAAAATTATGACTCAATCTCTTAGAAAATTTTAACGTTGAAATGTGTATTAGCTTATTAATATAATTTGGAAAAAGTTTATAAAATTATTTAATTGGAAAAATCATACATATATAACTATAATTATATTTTAAAAAAATATAGGGAACAAAGTAGATTATTATATTTAGATAAAATAAATTAAAGGATAAAGTAAATTAATTTAAGATGATTTATGATGTCATTGAAATTATTTATCCAGAAATTAATATTTATTTAAAAGCACTACAAGCACACCAATTTGCATACACCACCGGAGCACCAGTTTGGTGCTCCACCATCTTCCCCAAATCGGCAGCCATGGAGAAGAACCGACCAAGCTATTGGCAACTAGCTTGGAAAACTCACCATCATCGATCAGCAACTGCTGCCCCTTTCCAGCTGTTCCATCTCTCCAAGTCATCCCCCTTCTTCCCCAAAGTAATTTCAGAAGCCCCAATTAGAAAATCCACTGCAACCGGATCGCCCCCTTCCCACCTCCATCGATTCCAGCAGCCACAAATCGTCCAAGCAGCAAACCACCGAAGACAGCCATGGTTGCCGTTTTCTTAATCTCCATAAGCCTCTGCTCCAAACTGTTGATGCAGCAGAACCGAGCAACCATCCACTGGAAGTATCGGTAAATCGATAGAAGAATCGACGTTCTTGCAAATTCCACTTTTCTAGCCAAGCTCCAACGAGTTTCAGTTAGCCAGCTACAGCAGCCATCGGTAGAACGTGCGGCAATTTGTGGCATCTGATTTCCATCAATTGCTGAAGTTAGTCATCCAATCCACCTGCTCAAATTCAATGTCGACAGCAACTATACCATTTTTTCAGCATCGAAGAATCCCAACCAGCCGTCCGCACAACCCAAGCAGTCGAACAGCAACAGCCATGAACCACCTTCCCCTCCACCGACGGTAGAAGACGGTAGCCAGCACTAGAAAACCGTCCCAATCTAACGGCAAACCCATATTTTCTGTTCGGTAGCCATTTTCTGGTAACCCAAACAACTAAGCCGACAAAGAAAGCGACCACCCCAAATTAGTGCTCCTGCCCCATCTCCTTTGGTTTCGGTCAAAAAAGAATCCAGCCCCCTTTAATTTCAGCAATCAGCAGCAGCCCTCTTATTCACCGTCCCAAACCAGCAGCCTCCTTTCAAACCCAATTTTCCAAAGCTAGAATCGAGCAGTAGCAGTCAACGCATCGCCATTCCAAAGCTTCGGTCAAGCATTAAGCCCCAATTGCTTTTAGGAAGCAGAAGCTACCCATACCCATCAACAGCGTAGTAGAAATTCCAACCAGCTCAGCCATTCATGCAGCAATAAAAACAGAAGTCACCATCTCCATCAGCATTGACCAAGGCCATCACCCATTTTCGTCCAAGCCAACACCTAAAACCCACAAGCGAAGAACAGCCTGCAGAAATCCCAGCAACGACATCCATCCACACCACCGATCAGAGACCATCGTCTCCATCCACAGAGTCATTTTTACGGGACGTCTCCTCATCTCTATTTCCAGCGCACCGGTCACAACCGCCTGCCACGCCAATCTTCTTTAAATCCAGATAGCGGCAGCCCAATGTTTCAATTCCAGCGAACAGCGCATTTTTCTAATAGCTTCCACATGAGCAACCAAAAGAATTAGAAAGCCCCAAATTGTAGTCGCCACTGCATCTGTTGAATTTCTGGCAGCCACAAAAATCAATGGCGGCAGCTTGCAAAAACAGACGGTAACAAGAAGGTGGAGAAGCAACGAAGGCAGCTGCAGTGACGATTCAAGATGGGAATCCCACATTGGATTCAACGTTGGTCATTGGGTGCCCCCAACACTTATAAAAGGAGGGTCCCTCCTACCTTGAAAAACACACCAAAAACAACTTCCTCTCCCTTGGGTGGGACCACTTCTTGTGGGACCCCTAGTAAGGTGGTGGGACCAAGCAATAAAATTAATATTTGGGTGATGTAAATTTTATTTTCTGCCTTGTAGTTGTTAATTTTTAATTTGTAGTTTTAATTCCTATGTTAGATTTACTGCTTTATTTTCTACTTTGTATTTTTAGATTAAATTTAATGTAATTCTCTTTCCTGCTTTAATAGTTAATTTCATAGCTTTAATTGCTTTCTTAGAATAATTTTAATTAAGTTGTTAGTTAATTATAATTTTTTTATTTTAGCTTCTTGTCTCACTTTCTTTTTTCTCCAACTTTTCTAATCTTTTCTCTCTCTTTTTTCTCTCTCTAATTTCTTCTCTTTTCTCTCTCTCTCTAATTTCTTCTCTTTTCTCTCTCTCTCTCTCTAATTTCTTCTCTTTTCTCTTTTCTTCTCTCCAACCTCTTTTTCTCTCTCCTCTTTCTTATCTCTCTATTCCCCTCTCTCTCCCTCTCTAATTTCTTCTCCTTTCTTTCTAATTTCTTTCTCTTTCTAATTTATTTTGCTCTCTCTCTAATTTCTTCTCCTTTCTCTTCAATTTCTTTCTCTCTCTTCTCTATACCCTCTCTCTCTCTTTAAACAATTCAAAACTATATCGCCTCTCTGTGAATTCGACCCGACTCACCGTTATTCTACACTATCACCCGCATAGTGGTAGCTTTAATGTGTTTCGATTAATTTTAATTAAACTGGTAATCATAGTGCTCTTAACAACAAGCACTTGGTACGCATCAGTATGAAACAGGCTATGAAAATCCACATTGACAAGGCAACAAGTTCCCATCAGCCACCATCACCATCCCAAATCCAGGCGAAGAACAGAGGAAGATGAGAACGTAGAAATCGAACAAGGCTTTCCGCGATTCAATAATTTACATATCAATACTCCTCGAACTCAAGATGCACGGGTAAATACACCCGTGGGGTCTCCACCTGGGTTTGTCGCACAAAAAGAGATGGTGTATCAGCTGGTGGCTAAATGTCTTCTTCGCCAGGCACCTCAACTTACCGAGGTCCCTACAATGACAATCAACAGGCCTTATCCCCCGGAGGTTGAAGTAGAATTGCTGCCTAGGGATTTGAAGCCACTAAAGATCCAATTTGATGGGACTGGGAGTGCATTAAAGCATCTAGCATCATTCCACTATGCCATGGGCAATTGGGCGCACCATTCAAACTTTTGCCTTCAGATGTTCCCTAATACCCTCTCCGGTGATGCTTTCCAGTGATACGTATCTCTCCTTACTAGCTCGGTATGAACATGGGAAGAAATGAAGAAAATGTTCACTTTTCGATTTGTCAATACTACATGGAAAGTACAACTATTAGAATTATCGACCTTATCCCAAAGGAAGGACGAACTGGTCGAAGATTATATCACCAGATTGCAAAGGGCCGCTAACCGGTGTCAAGCACCTCTCTCTCAAGCAATGAAGGTCAATCTTTGTCGAAATTGCATCGAGATAGAGATTTCCCTATTAATGAATGAACGGTTAAGTACAATTCAAGCCCTAGCTACAGAGGCCTGTTGAAAAGAGTATCTATTATCTTAGCAGAAAGCTTGGAAGAAAGAATCATCAATGACTACGACATTTAAATAGAGAAAATTGGGGAGACTTCCGTAAACACTACGGAAGTCAATAAGCAGTCGGATAAAGCAAAGCTGTCAGCAAAAGAGCAGCCTACAAAACCTTTCCGAAGAGAAGAGATCCAATATGCCTTTCGAGAGGATGATGTGGAGACATTATTCTAGCATCTCATGTCAACCGGGCTGTTCGAGCTACCCGCACCAAAAAGGCCAGAAGAAGTGAGCGTACCGCTCATCAACGGTACTGCAGCTACCATCGATATGTTGGTCACCCAACTAAGAAATGTTGGGACCTCCAGGCAATATTACAGGATTACATCAAGAAAAGGATTATCAAACTTAGTCCCCCAGTGCAGACTTCATCAAATGTTGTGACAGTTGGGATGGCTGAGAAAGATTGGGAGGCAGTTCGAAAACCGGCACTAGTCAAGCAGGCACCGAGAAGGTTCTGACCAGAACTCGAAGAGCAAATCATCAAAGAAGTTGAGAAACTCATTAATGCCAAAGCATGCCCAAAGGATGAGTTTCCTCTTTCTTTCACTGATTTGCTTATTGACAGCACAGCCTTATATGATACATTCTCATTCATGGACGGATATTCTAGATATAATCAAATCAAGATGGCCTCGGCAGATGAAGCCGCAACCGCATTCGAACACCAATGGGTGTCTTTTGCTACAAAGTTATGCCTTTTGGGCTCAAAAATGCTGGTGCAACTTATCAAAGAGCTATGCAAAATATATTTCATGACATGTTACATAAACATGTCGAATGTTATGTTGATAACCTGGTTGTAAGATCTGAGGGTCACAAAAGGCACAAAGAAGATTTGAGGTCGGTATTCTTACATCTAAGAAAATATGATCTCAAGATGAATCCTCTCGAATGTGCATTCGGAGTGTCATCTGGAAAATTTCTCGGGTTTATAGTTCACCAAAGAGGAATCGAGGTCGATCTGCTCAAGACAGAAGCAATTCAAAACATGCCGCCTCCACGAAACCTCAAAGAACTCAGGAGCCTGGAACGCCAATTGTCTTATATTCATCGTTTTGTATCTAACCTGTCCGACCAATGTTAGCCATTTCACAAATTAATGAAAAAGAATATGACCTTCAGGTGGGACGCAGAGTGTCAACAGGCTTTTGAAGGCATTAAACAATTGCTGCAAAAACCCCCTGTTTTGACAAACCCAGTCAAAGGAAAGCCACTCATTCTCTATATTGCCGCCAATCCACAATCATTAGGAGCATTGCTCGCACAAGAAAATGCCCAAGGCAAAGAACAGGCTGCATATTATCTCAATCGTCGATTATTGCAAGTTGAATGTAATTATTCCTCGCACATCAGATCATACTTATATCAAAGGCTGACCCTCTCAAATTCCTGATCACTAGACTCATGCTTTCAAGACGCCTAGCAAAATGGTCACTATTGTTATCTGAATTTGATATCAAATATGTACCGCGGAAGGCGGTGAAAGGATAAGTGTTAGCAAATTTCCTAGCAGCCCATCCACTTGAAGAAGAATTTCCTATCTTAGAAAACCTACCTGATGAGAAAGTTTTTAATGCAAATACGATCCAATGTACTTTGATGGCACTTCAAAGCCATCCGATGCTGGCGTCAGAATTGTCGTAGTCTCCCCTCATAAAGACTTGTTCTCATGCTCATACTTTCTTAGAAAAGCACGACAAACAATGAAGCTGAATATAAGGCTTTACTCATTGGTATGGAACTTCTCTTGCAATCAGACATTTTATTTATAAGAATATTTGGAGATTCAGAATTAGTCATTAAAAGTTAAATAACCAATACGAAGTACACCAGCTTCATTTGTGAAAATATTATGACAAAGCTCAAACTTTATTGACCAAATTCAAAATTGTTTCTGTTGAGCACGTTCCTTGATCAGAAAATATAGTTGTTGATGCACTGTCAAAGCTGGCTAGTATTATCGCTTTCAACGAGCTTGATGACATGACGATTCGAGTGCAAAGATTCGAGGACGACGAAGAGCTCCAAGTGAACCAAGTTGGACGGTGTGTATCCGAGGTGACTGCAAATAATGATGATTGGCGCATCCCTATCATCAACTACCTCAAATATGGTATTACACCAGAGGATCCTAATGCAAGGAAGTCACTCAGAAAGACTGTTTTGCGATATACCGTGTTTCAAAATGATTTGTATCGGATTGTTTTCGATGGGCTTTGGCTTCACTGCATTAACATAAATGATATCTGTCTGGTTCTTCAAGAGACACACTCTAGCGAGTGTGGCGCCCACCAATCTGGACGACATCTTTATCATAGGATCAGAATATTGGGCTATTATTGGCTCACAATGGTCCAAGACTCAATTAATTTTTTAAAATCCTGTGAAGCCTGTCAAATGCATGGAGATATTTATCATGTTCCTGCTTCGAGGATGTCACCAGTACCTATTTCATGGCCTTTCCTTTGGTGGGGTTTTGACATTGTCGGTCCGATTAACCCATCATCATCTAAGGTGCACTTATATATTTTATCCGCCACAGATTATTTCTCCAAGTAGGCAGAAGGTAAAGCTTACAAAAGAGTCCTAGCACAAGAGGTAGTTGAATTTATCAAGCACAAGATCATCTACCGTTATGGTGTCCCCTATCAACTCACCTCAGATAATGCCACACCATTTAAAAATGTCAAAGTAAATCAGTTATGCCGGAAGTTTAGAATCAAGCAAGTGTTCTCGTCGTCATATTATCCGCAAGGGAATGGCCATGCAGAAGCAAGTGTTACAAAAAAGCACTATGGGCCTACAGAACCACACATCGAACTGCGACGGGAGCAACACCATATTCACTATTTTTTGATGCTGAAGCAGTATTACCAGTGGAAACACAATTAGCATCCTTAAGAGTTGCTATCCATTCCAGGTTGACTACTGAACAACAAGCCAAACGTTGTTTTGACGAGCTCGAAGCACTAAATGAAAGGAAATTCAAGCACAACAATGAATCAAACTTTATCAAGCTCGGATGGTTGAATCATACAATAAGGTTGTGAAACATCGTTCATTTAAAAGAGGAGATTTGGTGCTTAAACTGCGCACAGAGCTCATGACAGGAGGCAAACTTACTGGTAAATTTGAGCCTAATAGCTTTTTAAAAATTTCATTAACCAGAGTTTTACAGAATTTAATAAGACGTAATTTGATTCTCATCCATTTGTTTTCATAATCAAAATTAACTTATAAAGAGAAATCCTAGACTAAACCTGTCATTAATATTTCCTAGTGATGGCGGTCCTCACATTGGAATTTTTATGTCAATAATTCAAAATTTTATTATAGCAAATATATCATTTTTTTATATTTGTTGGTATGTTGAAATCAAATTATTTAAACAAATAGACTTGATTTACAAGCTCAACAATCTGCCCGTATAATTCATCGCATCATCATCATTTTTTTTTTCTGTATGTCATAAAATATATCATCCATATACTAAGACTGTTATCGTGGAAACATCATATTGATGACAATGTGCATATACATATACTTTCTGATTTCCAACTACAAGAAGTAATAAAATGACATAAAGATTTGAAGATCACCGCATACCTGCTGCTGGACGTCCTGCTGGTTTCTATTTGGTTGTTTTTTTTTTTTTACTCTTGTCTATTTTCCTCCTCACAGCCCATTATCTCTATTTATACTACTCCGTTGCTGTTGCCACCGTTTTAAAATAAAAACTAAGGTTGACGTCCATTATCCTGAGGCTGCCATCTGCTCTCCCAGGCACCGCTTCACCGCTTTCACTGCAATCAGTGGTATTTTTATTTTTTTTTATTTCGGAAAATTCAAACATTAATTAATTAATTCATAACTGCATACACACTTATATATTATGAAAAAAATTTCTACTAATATAAATATTATTGCTCATAAAATGCACCATTAAGAATTTTAAAAAAAAATTGTTTCATTTTTTAATTAACTAATTCATCTTCGGACATAAAATCTCTTTATAAAATTTTAGAAACATGTTTTCCAAAATTTTATTCCTTCATTCAATTGAGCACATTAATTTAAGCTTACACATAAAATTTCACCTCAATTGGAGGACTTGCGCAGAACTATTGTCTCGAACGAATGTTGCCGCTGAACTTTAATTCCGGCATGGACATTGCTAGGCGGCAGGCGCCCAAATTTTTGTTTTGCCACGAAACTAGCTACCACAGCTACCCGATCTCTATAAATAGCGCACTTGGTCGCTCAAAAAAGAAAAGGAAGAGGAGACGGAAATAGAGCCCCCGGGAAGATATCAAAAAAAAAGAGAACTTAAGTTCTCAGCCGCTTTTAATTTTCTTCAAGTATTTTTTTTCTAAAATATATATATATATATATTAAAGGTCTCTAAAAATATATATTATTTTTTAAAATACATATATATATATTAAAGGCCTCTAAAAATATATATATAATACATATATATTAAAGGCCTTCAAAAATATATATATATATATTAAAGACCTTAAAAAATATATATTATTTTCTAATATATATACTAAAGACCTCTAAAAATATATATATTATTTTCTAAAATACATATATATATATATTAAAGACCTCCAAAAATATATATTATTTCTAAAATACATACATATATATATTAAAGGCCTTCAAAAATATAAATTATTTTCTAAAGTACATATATATATATATTAAAGGCCTTCAAAATATATATTATTTTCTAAAATACATATATATATTAAAGGCCTCCAAAAATATATAAATTATTTTCTAAAAAATATATATTAAAGGCCTTCAAATATATATATATATATTATTTTCTAAAATACATATATATATTAAAGGCCTCCAAAAATATATATATTATTTTCTAAAATACATATATATATATTAAAGGCTTCCAAAAATATATATATTATTTTCTAAAAATATATATATCTTAAAGGCCTTCAAAAATATATATTATTTTCTAAAAAATACATATATATATATATATTAAGGCCTCCAAAAATATATATGTTATTGTCTAAATATATATATATATATATATACATACATATACTTCTCCCCAAGTAGATACTCCCCAGGTGGTGGGCTGAGTTGATACACGGGGCTAAGTACCTTTTTATTAAAAATATATATATTAAAATTCTCCAAATATATATATTAAAAAAATAAAGATATATATATTAAAGGCCTCTAAAAATATATATGATTTTCTAAAATACATATATATTAAAGGACTCAAAAAACTATATATAATATATTATTTTCTAAATATATATCTCTTAAAGGCCTTCAAGAATATATATTATTTGCCAAATATGTATATATACATCTTAAAGGCCTTCAAAAAATATATATTATTTTCTAATATATATATATATATATATACATACATATACTTCTCCCCAAGTAGACACTCCCGAGGTGGTGGGTTGAGTTGATACATGGAGCTAAGTATCTTTTTTTATTAAAAATATATATATATTAAAATCCTTCAAAAATATATATTAAAAAAATAAAGATATATATATATATATTAAAGGCCTCCAAAAATATATATTATTTTCTAAAATACATATATATTAAAGGCCTCTAAAAAATGTATATATATAATATATTATTTTCTAAATATATATCTCTTAAAGGCCTTCAAGAATATACATATTATTTGCCAAATATGTATATATACATCTTAAAGGCCTTCAAAAAATATATATATTATTTTCTAAAAAATATATATACATACATATACTTCTCCCCAAGTAGATACTCACCAGGTGGTGGGTTGAGTTGATACATGGGGCTAAGTACCTTTTTTTATTAATATATATATATTAAAATTCTCCAAAAATATATATTAAAAAAAATAAAGATACATATATTAAAGGCCTCCAAAAAATATATATTATTTTCTAAAATACATATATATCAAAGGCCTCAAAAATATATATATAATATTATTTTCTAAATATATATCTCTTAAAGGCCTTCAAGAATATACCTATTATTTGCCAAATATGTATATATACATCTTAAAGGCCTTCAAAAAATATATATATTATTTTCTAAAATATATATATATATACATACATATACTTCTCCCTAAGTAAATACTCCCCAGGTGATAGGTTGAGTTGATATGCGGGGCTAAGTACTTTTTTTTATTATTAAAAAAAAGAAAATATTTTTACTCAAACCCAAACCTCGATGTCCGAGTAAGGCCACTATGTGAACCTGCTGCGCTGCCGGAATGGAATCGTCTAACTCCCTTGGTTTTCATGATTTGAGCAATCAAATCGTGATGGATCTAAATAGATCCTACTATTGCTATAACAAGAGAGTTTTTATAACACACCTACTGTAGGCACTTTACCCTTACACGAGGAATACGCGTGATCCATAGGACCCTCCAAGTGGTACCGACCTAGGGACATGAAAGTTCAAATAAAGGGGGAAGATGCTTTGCATTGAAAAGTTATGAAAACTCTTTTCTTAAGCCATGATCGGGAATTTATAGATCCATTGCGATGTGTATAAGTGTAAATTCTACACTCCTCACGCTTGAAAGCTAGGCAAGCAACTTCTGCCCATGCCTCTTATTTAGGCTCAAGTGGGGCCAAAACTCTTCAACAGGTTCGAGTGGGCCTAAAAACCTTCCAAAAGGCTCAATTGGGCCCAAAATCCACTAGCAGACCCAATTGGGCCCAAAATCCTTCAATAACCTTATTTGAGTCTAAAACTTCCCAGGGTGGCTTAAAATATCCTAGTTTGATCCAAAATTCTATTAACAAGCCCAGTTGAGCCCAAAACTTGCTGGCAAACTCATTTGAACCCAAAACTTCTCAATAAGCTTACTAAGGCTTAATATTCCATATTTGGGCTCATAACCTCTGTTGGCCCGCCTTGACCCAAAAATAACTTCACTTGGGCCAGTCTGGCCCACTTGAACCCATTTGAACCAAAAAGCCCACTTGGGCCCAACTTGTTGAGTCAAGCCTAGATTGGCCCTAACTCCTTTCAATAAGCCCAGTTGGGTGCAAACCTCTTTAGTTAGTCCAAGTTGACCTAAGCAGGTTTCAAAATTCGGTTAAATCTAATTGTTGCTAAAACCACCCAAAATTTCAATCCAGAGACTGAATGTGGGACACGCTGGCTTATTAAGCTGAAAGGGGAGACGCTAGTCTGCTGTGGAAACCCAGAAGCTGAGAGCATACTTAGCTTGCTGTGTAGGGTCACTATTGTAGCCGACGGGCCTCTCACTATTTCCAGACCAAGTCATCGCTAGTCGACAGGCTAAGCGTAAACTCACATTTAGGTCATGGCGAAGTTCACTCATTTATTTCTGTATTTTTGTGAGACACGATTTTTTTGGGCATTTGTAAAGTCGTAGAAAAATCTTCCATGCGTTTCGTCATCATTTCAATAAAATAATCATTTTTTAGACTATTTTATTCAGCTCTTTTAATCAAGGGTTTTCTCATTGGAGATGTAAAATCAGAGTGTGGAACACAATGCACAATATTTATGTGATATACTTCTCGGACTCGATTAAGGAATTAAATGCTTTAAAATTTTACTGGAAAAATAATTAAGCATTTATTTTCCAATTAACGAGGTGCAAAAATTTCGAGGCCGGAACAACTCCTCATCTTCTTCATCAGAAATAAGATTAAACTTAGTATCGGAGGGAACTTTGAGCTTTTGTGGTCTGAGGGAGAGCTTCCTCTTTAGTGGGGGTGGCTTTTTGAATTTGCGGTTGGAGGTTTACCCTGAAATAATATTTGGAGGACCAACCTTATCAAGAAATGCAGCCCATTCAATAGATGTCATAAGAGGTTTTTATTTTGGAGAGGAAGGTTTCTCTAATTGAAGAGATCTTGGAGATTGTGGACGAGGAATGAGATCTTTTTGAAGTTGAATTTCAATGATAAGATCTTCGACAACACCTTCAACATTTGCGATTCTTTCTTCAAATGAATCAAGCCTTGAATGCAACATGTTGAATTGGAAAATTAAGAACTTGTTCAAGGGTTTGGAATCAACAAAGTATTTTGTGGTGGAGGTGGTGGTTTGAGAAGGTTGGCTTGGAGTTCTAGAAAGGTCGAAGTAGTTAAATGGGTGAGGTGGTGATGGTTCTTTATCTTCCACATTGTGTTCTCCAGCAATTTTACCTTGAGGTCCACCTTGCTTGCCTTAAGACCTGTATCATCTGTTAATTTCTTCTCTTTGGGTGCAGATGGAATGTATACCCAATTGCCTCCATTTACTCTTTTATATCTCAATCTCCTCAACATTAATTATCCAATGATGCTGTAGGAGTTGGGTTCAATGAAACATTCATGACTCAAATCAATTCCAAAATGCTTAAAAAGTTTGGTTAGAAATATTGGTAGGTAAAATTTTCATTTGATCCATTTCTCTGACTTAGCATATAATCAAGTATTGAATGAACCAAGTGATAGGGATTTTGAAACATGATGCACCACATTAGAATAACATCTTCAGTATTAACAATATCCTTCCCACCAGTTCTTGGATAAAGACATTTATACACAACTTGAAATAGCATTTTTAACACAATAGAAGTCAAATCTCTAACAGAAAATGCAGCCTTTAATATGCTCAAACTTGTATCAATAGTTAGATCCAAAATAGCATATTCAATTGAGACAATAGTTGAATCTTTAACAAAGAGATATGGAAGTTGCATGATGGAGGCAAACTCTTCAGCAATAAATGATATATGAACATCTTTAACATATGAACTATATGTACTGTCTACTAATTTCTCAAGATGAACATAAAAAATCTCAACAAGTTGTTGATAGGTGGATGTTCCAAAACATAGAAACTTGAACAAATTAAAATCTTTTAGCCAATCAACAAATGTAAACTTGTTTTTCTTGAAATATTTGAAGTCAACGTATTTACCCTTTACAACACTTCTAGAGGTTATATTTGTTTGGAACTCTCTTTCATACTTCTCATTTTTAAATGTGGTCGTAGTGAAACCTTTTGAGAAGCTAGGATTATTTGTCCAAGCAGTTTTAACAATCGGAATTGATGATGGTGGAGGTGACATTTGACTGGTTCTTGTGTTTATTCCTTCTTCAATCATAATGCCTAAGTTTTTCTTACCCTAGGAGGAGATTTCTCAGATGATACATCATCGACTTTCCTCTTTCCTTTCTCTTGGTAACTTGCTTTTGAAACAGACTTAGGAGGAACCATATTTGGGTATTAAGTTTGATGGTTGTGATGATGGAAGACGAAAGTGAAGGGTTTTCAGTGGGTTGTGATTGGTTTATGCAGTTTTGGTTAGGGAGATGGTTTCGACTAGGGCTGATTTTGGTTTTGGTTCGGGTAGGAGTTTAGACAATGAGGGATTAGGCTAGAGTTATAAAAATGATAATGTTGTCAAGTTTGCAGAAGAAATCAAACAAAAATTGTGGCAAATGAGATACACTACCAACTAAATCAAGATGGTGATAAGAAGATTGGAGTTCTCTCATCGATTTTTGGCTGCCCATGACAACCCTAGAGATGCCCAAGTCGCAACTTCAAAAGGAGAAGACTGAAAATGAAGAGATGCCTAATCATTTTCCTTTTTTATTTTCTCTATTTTGACAAAACTGTTGACCTTTTCGATAGGAAAGGTCAACCTTTTCAAGCTAGTTTCAAAAAATAGCATAAAATTCAACCATTTACACTTGATTAAAATTATTATCTCAATTCATCATGCAAATGGATTTATAATACTCAATTCTCTTCTAATTTGAGCAAATCTTTCAGAAGGAAGAGGTTTTGTAAAAATACCTGCTATTTGATTTTTAGTGGGAACAAATTCAACACATACATGGTGCTTTTGCACATGATCTTAAATAAAGTGAAATCTAACTTTAATGTGTTTGGTATGAGTGTTGTATGAGATTTTTTGTCAAATTAATAGCACTTGTATTGTCACTACAAATTGAAATATTAGAATATTTGAGTTTATAATCATATAATTATTCTTTTATCAATAAGAACTATGCATAACAAGCCACATATTCAGATTCAGTAATAAATAAAGCCACAGTGGTTTGCTTTGTAGAAAACCACGAAACAAGCATACCTCTCAAAAATTGATAAGTGTCACTTTTATTTTTCCTTTCTACCTTATATCCTGCATAATTAGCATACCCAATCAAATCGAATTTAGAACCTCTTGGATACCATAATCTCAAATTTAGAGTATCAACAAGATATTTAAAGATTTTTTCACTGCTACCATATGTGATTCTTTAGGGTATAGCACATAAACAAACACTGAATAAAAGTCTGGTTTACTAGCAATAAGATACAATAGAGAACCAATCATGCTCTTATACAATTTTTCACTTACACTCTTACTTGATTCATCCCTGTCCAATTTTATACATGTGCTCATTGGTGTAGACATATGCTTTACAGATTCTATTAAGAATTTTTTTAACATTTCTTTGATATATTTTGTCTGAGAGATGAAAATTTCTTTTGAAACTCGTTTGGTTTATAACCTAAGAAAGAAGGCTAATTCTCCCATCATGCTCATCTCGAACTCATCTTGCATCAATTTCTCAAAATCTTTGCAATATTTTTGATCAATAGAATCAAAGATAATATCATCAACATAGATCTGAACAATCACAATGTCATGATGAATATGTTTAATAAATAATGTAGTGTCAACCTTTCCTCTTTTAAAGTTTCTGGTAAGCAAAAAATTACTCAGTCCGTCATACCAAGCACTTGCTGCTTGTTTTAAACTATAGAGCGCCTTTAATAGTTTGAAAACATGACCAGGATAATAAGGATCCTCAAAACCTGGAGGTTGTTTGATACACACTTCTTCATTAATATATCCATTCAAGAATGCACTATTTATATTCATTTGATATAATTTAAAATTTTTATAAGATGCAAATACAAGTAGTATTCTGATGGCCTCCAATCTAGCAACTAGTGAAAATGTCTCATAAAAATCTATACCCTCCTCTTGAGAGTATCCTTGAGCTACAGACGAGTCTTATTTTTCACAATGATGCTTGATTCATCTAGCTTATTTCTAAAAATTCATTTAGTACCAATTATTGATTTTCCTTCAAGTTTGGGTACTAAAGTCCATACATTTTTTCTTTCAAATTGGTTAAGTTCATCTTGCATAGCGATTGCCCAATTTTCATCATTTACAACAACATTTATATCTTTGGTTCAATGTGAGAAATAAATACATCATGGTTAATAAAATTTTGCATCGATCATCTTGTTTTGATTTTACCATACACATCACCAATTACCTTATCCATGGGATGGTTCTTTTGAATCCTCTTATTTTGAGAAACATGAGGTTTTTCAATCATTCCATCTTCTCCTTCCTTTTCTTCAATTCTTTAGTTGATTCATCATTAGTCTGTGATGACTCTTCAATAATTTCTACTTTATCTTCACCTATAAAATCAACCTTTCTCGGCCTCTTGTTAGTTTCATTAAAAGATACATTAGTTGACTCCTCAACCATATATGTTCTTTTGTTATAAATGTGAAATATTTTACTGGAAGAAGAATAGCCTAGGAAGATGCCTTCATCACTTGTTAAGTCAAATTTTCCTACATCATTTTTTCCATTGTTTAATACAAAGCATTTGCGTCTAAATGTATGAAAATATGTAATGTTTAGACGCAAATGCTTTGTATTAAACAATGGAAAAAATGATGTAGGAAAATTTGACTTAACAAGTGATGAAGGCATCTTCCTAGGCTATTCTTCTTCCAATAAAATTTCTTGGATGAAATGAAATACAACTTGAATCACATAAATAAATGATTAGGTCATGCAAATATGCACAGTATTAAGAAACTGCAGAAATATGTTCTTGTGCAAGGCTAACCTAAATTTGAAGTAAATGTGGAACGTGTATGTGATTCATGTAAATTTGGTAAACAAAAGAAATTTTCATTTCATCCAAAAAATGTTGTGTTTAGCAAATTTACATGAATCACATGCACGTTCCACATTTACTTCAAATTTAGGTTAGCCTTGCACAAGAACATATTTCTGCAGTTTCTTAATACTGTGCATATTTGCATGACCTAATCATTTATTTCACAACAAATTCTCATCATCTATTGCAGATAGACATTTTGGATGATCTACACTAACATCCAAAACATGTACGTTTTCATTTCTTTTTCCACAACACAATCTATTTCCATGATTTTCAAGAATAATGCACTGATTTTCTTTAAATACAACTTCACAACCTTTATCACAAATTAACTTATACTCAACAGATTATGTTTATGTCCCTCAACATAGAAGACATCATTTCTTTTCATACCTTTGCAACCTATCATTCTTGTTCCTTTAATTTTTTGTTTATTGTTATCACTGAAGGTAACCTTGTCTTGATCTTTTATATTTAATTTTTGAAGAATTTTTTGTTGTCGGCCATATAATGAGAACACCCACTGTCCATGTACCAGCTTATTTCAATTTCCTGCACAATAGAAAAAATCAATTTTTTGGTACCCATTTCATGAGTTCATCTTAATTAGCATTAAAATGAATGAAATTTTTAAATCTCTAAATAAGTTTAATACCTTGCGCTTGCATTGTTTCATTGGACAAACAAATGAATAATGTCAATGAGAACAACAAAAATAACACATCTTTTTCTATGCAGAGTTTTTATACACAAAACAACAAATTTATGTCATTTTCTAAACTCTGTTTTTCTGTAACTTCTATTTTTAGTTTATCATTTTCAGCTATTAAAAATTTTCAACAAGTATGTTATTGAACTCAAAAAATAATTCTTCATAGGCTTTTCGTATGTGATACTCAGACCCAAGTAGGGCTCATATATATGCATTTGGCATGTAAATATGAATTATAAATGATTTGGTTGATTTATGGATGATTTTTATGATTTAACGATATTTTGCAATTAGGATTATGATTAAGATTAATCGTCATGGCCCAATATGAGTCAATATGACTAAAGAAGCTTAATGATGATTAGAAAATGCTAATGTGATACGAATAATTATTTTAATTTTCATGATTTGATTAATGAAAATTAGAATGATAATTATGGAATTAAGTTGGAAAATGTAGAAATTTCATAACTTGACGCCTATAAGGCGGATTGAGACGAAATTTGAAAGATAAGTACAAGAATTTGGGCTCAATCTTATGGATGGATTAGATTAAAGAAAATGTGATGGGATTAAGATGAAAATTATTTATTTTCATCTCACACCTAAAGGATAATTTCAAATGATCATAACTTGACATAGAAAAGTCGTATTGAGACGAAACTTGAAATGGGTAAATAAAATTATGAGATTAATGTTATGGAAGGATTAGATTAAGATAATTGTCATGGGAATATGCTTAATCAAAAAAAGGTGAGTACCTTTGACTTTGTGCAACCAAAAGTACCACAACATTTATTACAAAGCAAGTGGTTTAATGGTGTAGTTTAATGCCCATGAGAGGTGTCAAAAGGAGGTGCTTTGAGCTAGATTTTTTGGATTAAGTCAAGGGCTAAAGTCCTTGAAAATTCAAGTGGATTAAATGTGGGTTTAAGAGGTTAAGGGCTAGCCTCAAAGAGGCATGGAGAGGTGGCATGATGTGGACGTCCAAGGGGTCTTCCCCTTTGATTTTTTTGATCTTTAAAAATGCAAAATATGCATTTGAATAACCTAGACAGATAGGGGGAGTTATGAACGTGGATATGGATTGATTTTGTGGCAAGAAAATGTCATAAGGTCCATGACATGTGGACATTTCTAATTGGACAACATTATGGGCCATTAATGTGATGATTTTGATGATTTTTATATAAGATAATTGCCTATTTTACGAGGGTAATATTATGTCATCACATCAAGGGATAAGATGCCCATTAATTACCTTCCAAATGACGTGGCAACTGGGCCCAAAAATCTGGAAAATGAAGGGTACAAAAGAGGCTTCTATGGGGACGTTCCAAGAGAGTTAGAGAAAGAAAAATTTTGAGGAACAAAATCCTCCAAGCAAGGCAGACCTTTCACGAACCAAAATAGCAAGGAAAAGAGGGGAAAAAGAAGAAAAAAGAGAAGAAAAAAGGGGAGGAAAGAAAGGAATTCAAGCTAGGAAAGTTTGGATTCAAGTTTGATTCGATTCAAGTAAGTATACTTCATATTTTGGATTCCTTAATCCTAAGTTTTTCACCTCAAATTATGGGTCATGAATTTGGTTCATAATTAACCCTTAAAGGATGATTCATGATGCCCTTGATTAGGGTATTGAATGAGGATTGAATGGAAAGAATGAATTCAAAGGTTTAAAGGGGTTAAATTGGATGCTAGGCTTGAATATGATGCTTAAACCTAACTGGAATTTTCTTAATTCCTCATGTTAAGTTGATTTTTTTATGGAATATGATGATTAGGACATGATTCATGTTCTTATGAATTATACATGTTGATTTGAGCATAAGCTAAGGATTTTGGAAAGAATGGAACTTAGGGTTACGTATATGACCTAATTTTCATGTTTTTATGATATGTATGAAGCATGAATTATGCTAATGAGTTTATGGATGATATAGAGGGTAAAATACCCTAGATTTAGGTTACTTTGGATGCTCAAAAGGGCTTGGAAATATTTTTCCTAAATCTAATTTTTTGGGGCATATACATAACAACGTCCAAATGGGGTAAAAAGGAGTACCCTATATGCTTAAGATGTTGCTATTTTAGAAGAAAATAAATTATGGATTTTAAATATGTGATAATAACCTAAATTTAGGATAAAAAAATCATGATTAATTTTTAGAATTTATGGATTGTAAATCTGTTAAGATTTAAGTATTGAAAGAGGCATTGAAAGAGTGAAAAATGTGTCATAACATGGCTGTTTTGGAACCCAATGATGAATTGATTAAAATTTCGAAATTAAACCCTAAATTATATATTAATTAAGGGTTTTAATCATTATGAATAAGGACACAAGTTGCTGATTTGAGAAATTTTAAGAAACACCAAAGTTATGTGTTGTAAGATGGGTATATGTGGAAGGCTAAGCATGAATAAGTGATAAATGACTTATATGAGTTGCTAAAATGAAAAAATGCTAGAAAATGTGAGGGAATAAATGATTAAGGTACTGTTTTGGTAATTAATTATAATCTCAAAATTTGAGATTAATATATGATGTCTAAGTTATCAACTAAGTGCCTAAAATGAGCACCAACGTATGAAAAGTAAAAAATATGTTAAAAATGATAAATGGAGATAATGAACCTCCAAGTAAAAATTTAGGGTGTGTTTGGCAATGGGTATAAAATGTCAAGTTAAAACTTTTCAATCTAAAACTTTTCGCTCTCCATAACTACTATATTTTTTAATTATTTTTTCATATTTTTCTATACAACTACCCTACTTTTTAATCATTTCTATACAATTACCGATACAACTAACCTATCTATTTTAACTTTATCCTCTTTACTCCTCATCATTACCCCTATATCATATCACATCATTCGACAACTTTTACTCTCCGAAACTTTTCACCAAAAGTTTTATCCATTCCCAAACACACCCTTAATGAATGGTTATTATATGTGTGATGCCCCAGCCCGAGCGTCACAACCTTACTGCAAGATCTATCGATCGTTGCCTTGTCACATGGCGGGCTTATTGGATATTTATCCACTTAATCTTAACTCCTTAGGAGTTTATACCATTTCATACTTGCTAATTTCCATAAAATGCCTTTTTTAGGTCATTATACCATTTGAGAATTACACATGTCATCTCATAACCTTCATACTTAATTGTATCATGATAATTCATACCTTAAAATTTGACCATAAATTTTTTTTGCCTTCTATGCTCACAAAAGCACAACATAATTCATATACAACATTAAACAACTATTTGATATCATCATTCATACAACCATTCAACCCATAGGTTCATGCACAGGTAACTCATAGAAATTCATTCATCCTTGAATCTCCACATGTGCTCCTTGCCTCCTTCCTTTCACCTGTCTTTGGGTTTGGAAAACAAAACATGAGTCGAAACTCAATAAGCAAGCTATAGGGTTTTCAGGTAATTCGTTTTAAAGGCAACACTGTTTAAAAGCATTTCTTTCGATTCGGTAGGAGACACTTAGCAAGTGATCAACTACCTACGGAACAGAAACCTTTTCATAAACCGTTCATAAATATTCATGTAAACTAGTCATGTAAACCAGTTTAATTTTAATTTTTGAGCATTTCATAAACATCGGATGTGTAAATGCATCATTTTCATTCATGACATCATACTTCATGTGAGAGTACGCTATCTAGGGTAACATACTTTCATAACATGATCCTTTCTATCCTTGGCGCTAGACCTTCCGACTTGGCAGCGTCAAGGGCGGACTTCCTATCCTGCTTTCTGCCTTAACTAGCCTACTTGATTTCTATTCCATGCATGACTTTGAGTCACCCCGACATTATATAACTCTCACACATGGCAACTTGTCATTCTCATGCAGAGAATTCTTTGCACCATCCTTTTTAAACATCGTTTCAATGAAACATTGTTTAAATATATGCTACATCACTTTTCATAAATACTTGCGAAACAGTAAGCAATTCATTTATCATAATTGAAATAACATTTCAACACATATTGAAGTAAAGGAATGACCATCCTTAAATAACTTGGAAATAATTCATTAATCAATTGCAAAATGGTTCGAAACATTTAGAACATCAGTTGCAGTCATTTTATCATATTTTGAAAAAACGAAAAGCATTTAGAAAATTGCTTGCTTACCTGCTTCGCTTTAGCTTTCCGTATCAATTTTTCCTTGCCTTTGCCTATACATATAAGAATGGCATTGCATTTATAACATTTTCATTTTCTTGCTTAGTTTTCCAACCTATAATCCATTAACATACATAACCCGCTTGAATTTCAAGTCGGGTATACATACGTCGCACTCACTTGTGCATTATACCATCCATTCCATATTGTGTTTTAAACCAATATTTAATGTAAACACATAATTATCATTTATAAATCAACATGTGGTGGGGATTTATATCACTCATTTATCATTTTTCATCTATTTTCTATTTTTTCCTACGTCAATGCTCATTCTAAGCATATAAGTGACGTTTTAAGCTAAATAAATAAATCTAAAAAATTGAGATAATTAAAAATTATTCATACAGCAACATCCTTATACATTTCATTACATATTCATGCATATTTTTTATTTTATCAAGTTCATATAAGTCACATATCATCCATTCATACATATGCTCTACATACATTCAATATACAACACATATATTATGTATTTCTTAAAATTTATTAACATAGAAATTTACACCCATTTTCATCATCATTAAACCACTTAATTAATATATAATTTAGAGTTTAATTTTTTATTTTTAGTCCATTTATCACTGATTTCCAAAATAGCCATGTAAAGACCCATTTTTCATCCTTTCAACGCCTTTTTCAAGACTTAAATCATAATAGATTTTTAAGTCATAATTTTCAGAAACTAAACATGCTTTTATTAACCCAAATTTAGGTTATTATCACATATTCAAAACCCATAAGTCATTTGCTTTCATAACAGCAACATTTTCATGCATATAGGGTATCCATTTTGACCCGTTTTGACGTGTCCATACACATATCCTTAAAATCAGATTTAGGGCAAATTGTTTCCAGCCCTTTTGGACACTAAAAGTACCTTAATCCTAGGGTAATTTACCCTCCATAACATCCATAAATAATTTTTTTACAAACAGAAACAAAAATCACATGTAAAGTACCCGTTTTGGCCCCCATTTGGACGTTCCATACATGTACCCTAACAAAACATATTTAGGGAAAACTCATCTAGCCCACTTAGGACGTCAAAAGGATACCTAATTTAGGGTACTTTACCCTACAATTCATCCATAAACCATTTAAGCACTTCTTTGTATCCTTTTTAACTCAAAAATGGAAAAATCGGGTATTACTTAAAACCCTAAGTTCCATTTTTGCTAAAATCATTAACAAATGCTCACATCAACATATGTAATCTAAAAGAATATGAATTACATCCAAATCATCGTGCTTTAATCATACAACAACTTAGTTTAGGGTTTTGAGAATTTTCAAGTTAGATTTCTTCTCAAAATTCAACCCTAACTTCCCTTTTCACTCACTTGAATTCTTAATCTTATTTAAATCTTTCAAAAATAATTCAATACCCTTATCAAGGCATCATTACTCATTCTTTAAGAGTTCTTTATGAACCATATTCATGGCTCATGATTTGTGGTGCTCCCGACTCGAGCGTCACAACCTTACCTCAAGATCTATTTTCGATTGGTAAATGTGATGAGAATTGTTGCCTTGAACACGCAGCGGGTTCTTAATTTGATCTTGTCTAAATTTTTTTTTCTTTTCTTTCATCATATAAGCACATACTTGTCATCATCCATACTAGACCAATTAGGTCATTTTTTTTTGAGTTTCTTATTATTCATAATTCTTAATATATTCAAATCATGGAGGAAGGATTCCTCGGCTACACACTCACCTTGAGTGCAGCTCTTTTGATCACTAATCCTGTTAATCATAAAAGATGGATTTAGAACTACATATAACATATATTCCTTAAATATCCACCTTCTATCTATATTTTCCTGAGATCTTACATTTTTCCTACTTTTCTTTTCAACATCACTTTTTCATAGTATTTTCCACTATGAATCACCTACCTATCAAAATGTCATAGCAATTTGCTATATTTGAGACATAATTATGACAAATCATCATATGTTCATACAATCTTAAAATCAATACATCATAAATATATCCTATAATTTCAATCTATCCCTTTCATCATTTTTCCTATAATTATTCATCAATTCTTGTTCTGATATCTAGCTCTTTGATATCAAATCCTTTCTTTACACGTTATTTTACCAATCCTTGCTCTGATACCATGCTCTGTGACATCAGATCTATCCTTTCATCATCCTTTAGTTTCTCTATCTCTCGCCTATTTACCAATCCTTGCTATGATACCAACTTCTGTGGCGCCCCCGACTCAAGCATCACAACCTTACCTCAAGATCTATTTTCGATTGGTAAATATGATCAGGATTGTTGCCCTGAACACGCGGCGGGTTCTTAATTTGATCTCGTCTAATTTTTTTTTCTTTCATCATATAAGCACATACTTGTCATCATCCATAGTGGACTCATCTATATCATCATAAAATTTGTCATACAAGTATCTTTACTTTCATATTGTAGGCAGCATATATATATTCATGAATAAAAATTCAATAAAATTTTATACATAATCACTTATCTATTTACACCATACATAATCAATCCCATATCATTATAAGCAGTACATTCATTGATTCATTCTTCAAACATACCATTCCTTTTAGCTTTGCTCCTTTCCTCGAGCCTTAAACCTATCTAAGGTTGGGAAAACAAAACGTGAGTGATAAACTCAGTAAGCAAGCATCATTTTTTTCATTTAAATGCATCCCTTGCCCATTAGGTAGAAGACACTCATCAAGTGATCAACTACCAATAGGAAGAAACCTTTTATAGAAATCTTCTTTATAATACGCTCATAAAACTTTGTGCATATCCCTATTTTGAGGATTTTCAAAAGTTATGTCTATGCATCTAAACCATTTTTCATGAGGACAATTGTTTGTCCCAAAATATTTTTTGCCTATCATGAGGACATGTCTATGCCCAAAAAAATATTTTTCATATGGCATGAGGACAATTATATGTCCTAAAACATTTTTCTTATAACCTTTTGCCCATAAGGACATTTACTTGTCCCAAAACATCATTTATTTAAATTTCTGTATAACCCAACTCGGGGTTATTCAAAAGCAATGCATGTGCATAGAAATCTTTTATCTAGTCGGACATTCTCATGTCCAAAAATATTTTTCCATATAAGCCTCTTTTAACCAGCATATAAGATACCAAACCCTTTTTAAATCAATATGGCGGACATATTCATGTCCTAAAATATTTTTCGGTATCTTCTAAAAACTAAACATAAATCCATTTAAAGCCAATACAAATCCATTTAAAACCAAACAGAATAGGTGCCCATTTTGGGACTTTTTAAAACATAGAGAACATATGTATGTTCCAAAAACATATGGATTTGTGTCTCTGACCCTCAAGTTGGTGACACTTAACAAGTGATCATCCTTCCCTAGGAAAGAAACCTTTCATGAGACAGCACGCGAGCCAGGCGTCTGCTCATGAACTTACTCCCATTTCAGAGAGGGCGCCACCGGCCTCCAGCCTTCCCTAAGCGACTCGGCTACATGTAGAGGTGAGCTCTAGTTCTCGACCATTTGGTCCGTAACCGCCTCAACCATGAGCCTAGTACATCGTTTTGCGTACACTCGTATGCTAGCAATGATTTTGACAAAACTTAGCTCAGTCATTTGATTGTGCCCTTTTTCAAATCTCAGCTTGATATGTATAAAGCCAACTTAGTTAGCAGACTATGCCCTTCTCAAATTGAGAACGAGACAAGATTGTTTTGAAAATAAAATATTTTAAACCACTCAGTCCGCAGACTGTGCCCTTCTCGAATTGAGAACTGGGCGTGGTTTTTTTTGAAAATAAAATATTTTTGTAAATTATTTTCAAATCCCGATGTTAGGATGACCACCCTTAAAGAGTTTAGCAACATTTTAATAAATCCGTTTCACCAAACATTTGAAATATTTGAGAAGACAATATTTTGCAAAACTTTAATGATTTGCTAAACAACTTTTGAAATTCTCATTTTTAGAAGCTTTTGAACTAATTCAAAACTCGCGGAGACAAAACTTTTCTTAATAACATTTTTATGAGCAAAACTTACGCAACTCTCTTCCATCCACTGTAATGGCATTATTTGTCTTATCCACGTCGCTTCCTTGTTACACTTATAAATATAGAGAGAGGAGTTTACATAATCTTTTGATCATTATTTACACATAAAATCTACCAAATCATTTTGTAGGACTGGCCACCCTTAAGTCTTTTTGGAATATCAGAGTAAAGCATCTTCAAAGTGTTTTAACTCTAAGAGTTGTAAAGCATCTTGATAGATTATTTCAAAACATCTACATAAATTTCAAAACACGTATATAAATTCAATTTATGACCTTTAATGAAAACCATTTCAAAACATCTATTTATTTCTAGAAACCATTTTGTAAAGAATTACATTTTTCAATAAAACTCCTTGGAAATAGAATTTCCATGGTTTGTTTTTGAATATCACTTTATAAAATAGACAAACTCTTTCAATATAAAACTCTTTATAAATCACACTTGTATGAACTTGCTTATATTAAAATCATCTTAAAATCCACATCATATTTTCAAGACCTGAGCTTGCTTACTCTATAAGCAATTCTCCACATCATTAATATAAACATGATCAAGTAAATTTAATACTTGAATATAAACATTATGCTTGAAAATTCACTTACCTATCTCGTAAGCAATTATGAAACCAACTTATTAAAGCAAGTCCGTAAATTTCATAAAATTCCTTTGGAACAATATTTTGGAAAGTTTGCTTGCTTACCTTGATCACGTGAGCTTCCTGGGTCAACCCTTTCTTTGCCTTTACTTATACATGTAGAATGATATAACATTCATGTAAATTTCATTTGCTTGCATTCACTTAGTTTTCCAACCCATTTTCGTAAATATTCATAGCCCGCTTGAATTCCAAGTCGGGTATACATATTTCACACATTTATGTATCTCAATCATTCATTATGCCGCATATTAAATTCCTATATATTAATCTCAAAATTTGAGATTATCAATTCAGCAATGCAGTTCACATTTTTTTCCATCATATTTTAATATATTTTTTGCATTTTACTATTTTACATAATTCATTTATCGTCTTATCATATGCACTGCATCACATATGTACATTTAACAACGTCTAATTCATATATTTCTTAAAATTTTCAAATAAAAAACTTGTCCTCTAATTCAGCAAGTTTATGCACTTCATTTAACACTTATTTAGTGTATTTTCACGGATTTTTAATCCACTAATCATAGGTTTCCAAAACAGCAACTTTGGAACCCATTTTCACCCGTTTAACGTGTCTTTTGACACATAACCCTAAACAGTTTCATAAATCCGAAATTTCAGCAATTAATCCAACTTTTCCTAACCCAAATCTAGGTATTAACATATATATAAATCTGGATCATTTCTGCATAGGTTTCATATTTCTTTTCGATTTTTTTCCTCAAACTATCCACATATGCTGAAATCAGGTGTACTGAAATCTCTAAATCTTGATTTATAATCAAATCAAGGTATTTAATTTTGAAATTTCTATAATATCAATAAATACATTAATTAACTTTAATAAAAATTTCGTCATGAAATATTAACATTATATATTTATTTTGGCATTTTTACTGTGCTACACAGTGTTGGGAGTTTAGTGTCAGCCTTCATCACGTGAATTATGGGGCATATTTATACCCGTAAAAATCTAAATTTTATTTTTTTCGTGTGATAATAAATATTTATTATATATTATGTAAAAGTTTCAGACCTAAATTCCTTTTCTAAAAATTATTAAAAATTATTTTCTATAGCTGATCCTGTCACCCGTTTTACCCTGTTGAGGTTAACCTTCTCGGATTTTTAATTTGAAACTGGATTATCCTTTTAGTTGAAAATTTGGTCGTTTCTTAATCAATCCTTCATGATTCTTTCTAAAATATTTCATGCTAAAATTCATCCATTTACTGTCCCGTTCATATTTTAGTTTACAACATCATAAAATTTCCAGATTTAAGGTATAAAATCAAAATAATCATATACTTACTTGATTAAATGGGTAATCCCTCCTTTTCTCCTTTCTTTTCTTCTCTTTGCTTCCTCCTTGGTGGTATAGGTCTGGGACATAAGCTGTTGCCTTGGGGTGTAAGTTTCAGCACTTACAAAAATTTTAAAATTCCTTCTCTCACACATGGACGTGCCCCCTTAATAGAGCTGAATTTTCCAGCTTGTGGGCCCCACTTGTGCTGAATTTTCTACAGATATTTAATGTGTGCTTATCCCCCTAATGTGCTAGTTAATTCACAGCCATAAAAAATATTTTTACCATTTTTTTATTAAACCAAAAATCTGCTTAAGATAGAATCAATCCAAGCTGTCCATTTTTTCTTTTTCCATTCAACAGTCCAGATCTGCCCTTTTAGATCCGAATTTCACTTTAATTTAATGCATATTTATCCTCATTAACTCATAGTTCACTTTGGGTATTTATTTTATTATAAAAATATTTCATAAAATGAAATTATATGGCTGTTTACATGTCCTTAACTGCCACCTCTTCCATGCTCTTTTTGCACCATTTAATTATGCATTTAATTAAGAGATAATTGCAGGGATTTTCTCATTTTTAGTAATTTACATAATACCCTACAAATTACCCTCTCTTGACACCTCAAATTTTTCTTTATGCAATAGATTATTTTACTCATTTCCATCATAAATTCTATTTACTTTTTAGTTTGAAAAGTCAAAATCTCTAATCACAATTTCGTGCAAGCTTAATCCCTTAATCATTTTCATGATCAAATCCTTCCAAAACCTTAATTTCATAATTTTAACCGTCCATTTCAAATTTCATCTCAATCCGACTTTTCTAGCTCAAGTTATGATCGTTTTAAATTTTGGACGGTGATGATCAATTATCATCAAAATTTTCATAATCTACCTTTCCCATGTGATTAAGCACAAAATTATGTGTTTTCTTCTCAATTTTCATATTAATCCGCCTTATGGGCAACAAGTTATGAATTTTCTAGAGTTTTCTTTACTAACTTGAGAATTATCCTTTTAAATTCTCATAATCCATATCAAATAATCTAAAATGATTATTGATGATGTATTGGTGTATTTTAATCACCGAAAAATTATTCTAATCCCTTTTTCCCACATCAGCTTATAATGATCACTTGAATCATCATTGCTAATCCTTAGCCCTAATTATCATAGTTTAGCAAAATCAAAAAATTATTCATAATTCAATAAATTCACTAATAAATCACACGTAAATGTTCAATGCATAGATTGAATCCTACTTAAGTTAGGGTTTCACATGATTTGAGAGAAGAAACTTAGGTTTTAAGAATCCAAAACTCAATCATACTTACTTGAATCTAAGCAACTTTGATTCCAAACTTTCCCAACTTGGATTCCTTTCTTTCTTCTCTTTTTATCCTCTTTTTTCCTTCTCTTCCTTGTTGGATTGAGGTACATCCTTTGCTGCCTTTGTTTGGGGGTTTTCCCCCTTGAACTCTCTCTTTCTCCAAATGGCCGTTCACATGTGATGCTCCCCCTTTTTATAATTTTTTTCCATCTTGTGGGGCCCATTTTGACACATCATAGATAGGGTATTTTAATGCCCTGTTATCCCTTTGATGTGGTGGCACAATATTACCCTAGTGAAATGGGTAATTATCTTATAGAAAATTCATCTAAATCATTACATTAATGGGCCATAAAGCTGTCCACTTAGAAACGTCCACATGTCATGGACCTTATGACATTTTCTTGCCACAAAAATCAACCCATATCACATTCATAACTCACCCTAGCTGCTTAGGTCATTTAAATGCATATTTTGCATTTTTAAAAAATCAGAAATTTCATATTTATCAAGCTTGGGCGCCACATGCATTGCCACCTCTCCATGCCTCTTTGACACTAGCCCTTAGCCTCTTAGACCATCATTTAATCCACTTGACTCTTCAAGGATTTTGACCCTTGACTTAATCCAAAAGATCTAGCTCAAAGCACCTCCTTTTGACACCTCATATGGGGCATTAAATTATGCATTTAACTCACTTGCTTTAACATAAATGCTATAGTACTCTAGGTGCACAAAGTCAATCTAGGCACCTTTTTCCAATTAATCACTTTTACATGGTATTTAGCTTAATCCAATCCACTCATACCATAGATTTCATAGTTTTATTAAATCATTTCAAATTTCATCTCAAACCGACGTTTCTACGTCAAGTTATGAACATTTGAAAATAATCTTAGAGTGTGAAATTAAAAATAAATAATTATCACCTTAATCTCATAACTTGTGACTTAATCTAATCCTCACATAAGTTTGAGCCCAAAATTATGAGCTTACCTTTCAAATTTCATCTCATTTCGCCTTATAAGCGTCAAGTTATGAATTTTCTACGATTTCCAACATAATTTTATAATTTCCATTTTAATCTCCATTAATTAAATCATTAAAATTAAAATAAATATTTATGCCACATTAGTATATTCTAATCCTCATTAAGTCCCTTTAGTCATCTTGACTCGAATTGGGCTTTGGCGATTAATCTTAATCACTATTCTTAATTGCAAAACCCTAATTGCAAAATTCATTAAATCATAAAAGTCATAAATCATCTATAATTCATTTAAATAATAAACGTATTATATTTATAGACCTACTTGGGTCTGGGTATCACAATATGTATGAAAGTTTACCATACATAAGGGTATTAAAATGAATGAATGGATGATATGGTATATATATAAGCTATATTGCTATGTATGAACACCCAACTTGAAATACAAGTGGGTTATGTACGCTAATAGAAACATATGGAATATACATGTATATATATATATATATGTAAACATTAAGAAAGATAAATATTAATGGTTGCTAAGAAGGGTAAATGGTACTTGCTACAAGCTAACTAACTATGATGAATGCAAGTTGAAAACCCTATGCCGTATATATGCCTATGCTATTTGAGATATATGGATGGAATGGAAGAAATGATGAATGACGAACCACTAACTAAGATTACATAGTTATGTGGTTATCAAAAGACTTATGAGTAAGTCAATATATATATGTCCATTAACAAGGGTGAAAATAGATATACATTTCAAAGAAAGGATTGATAAGAAAATAACTTGTTACAAAAGTACGAATGCATATCTTGAATAATTTCAAGAGATTCATACACAAGATATAAGTATGGAAGGAGAGAAACAATCCATGTATTAAATTTATATGGGTATGAGGTTATTGGAAAATACAATTGTTAATGTCAAAGAAAGAATGATATAAAGTTAATGTGTTATGGACCATATGGGATTAAACCCATATGACACATATATGTGAATTGAAGAAAAAGACAAGGCATACAAGCACAACACATGATGAAAATATATAAGGTAATCATGTTTACTTGTCTAGGAAAAGGCAAGGAAATGATGGAAGGTGCAAAAGGATTGCCACAGGTAAGCAAGCAGGACTTTTGAAAATGACATTTTATTCTCAAATGATAAAATGCTTTCAAGTGGTTTTACTTGAATGTTTCTAAAGTTATTTAAGGGTGGTCATCCCTCTGTCTCTCTATTATGATTTGATTGCTACTTTTATTAAAATGATTGGTTAAATTCTTCTCTATTTGGAAATGACATGTCATCATGGATTTAAACGACGTTTTATTGAACCGATGTTCAAATGGATGGTGCAAAGAATTTTCTGCATGAAAATGACAAGTTACCATGTGTAAGAGGTATATAATGCCGGGTGACTAAAAGTCATGCATGGAATAGAAATCAAGCAGGCTAGTCGAGATAGTAAGAGGACCGGATGTCCTCCTTGACGAGGCCAAGTCAGACAAGTCCGGCGTCATGGATGGAAAGGATCATTTTATGAAAAGATATTTCCCGAGCTAGCGTACCCTCACATGAAGGATTATGTCATGAATAGAAATGATGCATTTGCACATCTAATGTTTATGAAATACCTAAAAAGTGAGTTTACATGAATAATTTTCATGAATGATTTATGAAAAGGTTTCTATTCCATTGGTAGTTGATCACTTGCTAAGTGTCACCTATCAAATAGAGAGAAATGCATTTAAACGAGAATGAAATATGCTTGCTTATTGAGTTTCGACTCATGTTTTATTTTCCTCCTTTAGACAGGTGCAGAGAAATCAAGTGACGAAAAGCATGTTCTCTCTGAGAAAAGGAAAAAAAAGGAATTTTCAAAGGTTTGTGGTCCTTTGTATGTGAAATATGAATAAATACCTTAAGGGATATGTGTGATACCCAGACCCAAGTACGACTCATATGAAGGCATTAAGCATGTAATTATGATACATGTATGCCTTGAATGATTTATGGATGATTTTAGGATTTTATGATATTTTGCAATTAGGGTTAAATTAAGAATGGTGATTAAAAATTTAATCGCCGGAGCCCCAAAGTGAGTCGGTATGACCCGAGGGGCTTAACGAGGATTGAAAGGTGAAAATGTGTCATGAATAATCATGTTAATTACCATGATTTAATTTATGGAGATTAAAGTGTAATTATGGAATTAAGATGAAAAATGATAGAAAATTCATAATTTGACTCCTACAAGGCGGATTTCGATGAAATTTGAAAGGTAAGCTCACGACGGTGGGCCCAATCTTATGAATGGATTGGATTAAGGGAATCAAGATGGGATTAGGGTGATAATTAATTATTTTTATCCCCAAATCCAAAAGATAAATTCAAGTGGTCATAAGTGGAGTTAGAAAACTCGGTTTGAGACGAAACTTGAGAGAGATGGATAAAACGATATGACGAACGATATGGTAGGAATGGATTAAGCTAATTATCATGGAATTTTCTTAATCACAAAAAGATGAAATCCATTAAATGCAAGTCAAGGTGGGAAGCTTCATGGACGTTGCAATGAGGGTAATTTGGGAAGGTGAAAATAAAAATTACTTAAATGCCCTATGCGTTGCTTGAGCACCAAGAAAAGGGGCAAATAAAAGATAAAAGAGAGGGATCAAGGGCTGGACGTTTTCCAACAAAGGAGAAGAGAGAGAGGAGAGAGAGAGAGAGAAGGAAGAGGAGGCCATCTTGGAAGACCTATCGAGGATTGATTTCTCTCAAAAAAATCCAAGTATGTGATGATTTAGTAACATGTTTCAGGGATTAAATATGTTTAATTAATCAATTTTATTTATAAAGTTTAATTTGGGGGTTAATCAGCCCATATCCTCTAATCTACACTTATGTGTAGTAAATCTGGACCTGGAAAGGAAAATAGGGAAGAAATAGTTAATGAAAGAATTTTATCATAAACATTTGTGGGAAGACTCATGATGGGGTGATTAAGGAACGACCTAATTTTTAGCTTAAAAGGATAATCACGTTACACATTAAAAATCCAGGAAAATCAACCTGGACAGGATTGAACGGGTGGCAGGATCAGCTGCTCCAAATGATTTTTAATAATTTTTATAAAATGAATTTTGGTCTGAAACTTTTATAGAATATATGAGACATATTGAGGATAACAGACCAAAATAAAATGTTATTTTCATTTATCTAGGCAAAGGCAAGGAAAAAAATGGAAGAAAAGGATTATGGCGATCTCAGGTAAGCAAGCGAACTTTCTAAAATGGTGTTTTCTTTCTATGTAATGATATGTGATTAAAAATGTTTATGATTATGTTTAAACGAATGGGCAAGTACAAGTTTTGAAAATAATAGCTTTAATGAAAAGCCACAAGATTTGAAAATGACGGCTTTAATGCAAAGCCACAAGTTTTGGAAAATAATGACTTTAAGGAAAAACCTCAAAGTTTGCTTCATGGGAAGCAAGCGACATGTTTTTAAGATAAAGAATTTATCACAAGTGTTGTCATGGGTTGGCAATGTGTGGCGCCCTGACCCAGGGTGCCTAGAAGCCTTACTCCGAAATCTTTATTGATTGGTAAACGTGACTCAGGATTGTTGCCCTGATCACACGGCGGGATTTTTATTTGGATCTCGTCCAAATTTTTTTTTTCTTTCATCACATAAAAAACACTTGTCATCAATTTTACACATGATACACGTAGTATCTCATTACATAACATCATGTCCTCATATATTAACATATTCTTAATATCAATTTCACATATATCGTTCATATCACAATAACTGACTTATCTACATCACAAGTTCTTTCAATCTAAACATTTCATACATACATATTTTGAAGATTCCATATAATCATTCATACCATATGCAGACCAACTTGTTGAAAAGTTTTCTTCATACTCTTTTCCTTTCCTTCATGGCCTATGCGGTACCTGTCTATGGTTGGGGAAAACAAAACATGAGTCGAAACTCAATAAGCAAGCATTTTTCATTTTAAATGCATTTCTCACCTTTCAGTAGTAGACGCTTAACAAGCGTTCGACTAGCAATTGGAGGAAACCTTTTCATAAATACCACTCTCATGTTGTGGAACCCCGATCTTTGAGACATGTACAAAACCCTAGGGTTGTAAACCCTAGGTAATATATTTGAGAAATATATATTGATGGATATGAAATATATGGAAATGAAGGTTAAAATACTTATGCAGGAAATGTGGATGAATAGTGCACGTGAATAGTGAAATGTGAATAGTAAACGTGGGATTAAGGAAATATGTTAAGTTAATCACTTTGGATTAACTTAATCATAAAAGACGAAAAAGGAAGCTTCCCACTACAAGACAAAAATGTTTTTTTGGATTAAAATATGAATTTTCGGATTTTTAATTGATTTTTGAAGAAAATGAAGAAAAATTCATATCTTGCAATCCGGACATCGGATCAAGATGAAATTTTTTATGGGTGGCCAAGATATGATGATGAATATGATGAATGGTCCAAGATTAATCAAATATCATGAATTAAGGGTCAAGATTAAATGTCATTTGAAAATGGAAAAAGTAACTTTACTTTTTCATTAATGGCGTTTGACTTTGATTAATTTTAATTAAATAAAATTAATGCAAAGCCTGCAATTGCTGCTGGAGCATGGAATTTTGGGGCATGATCCAATGGCCCATGATCATCCTCATCAAGAACCAATGGCTAGGATTTAATTTGCTTAAAATAAATAAATTTTGATAAATAAAAAATCTAGGAAAATAGGGCTGCAATAGGGGGGGCTGGAGCAGGCCTAGGTTGGGCTGCACAAGGCTCCATGCACCTTTTGAAATTAGAAAAAAATACATTTACAATTTAATACCTCAAGCAAGGGGGGGTAAAATCCAATTTGATGAAAAATTAAAAAGTATAAATAGGGGGCATGAGGTGAACGACCAAAGCACTCAAACCCAGCTCCATTTGAGCATTTTTCACCCCCACCACGTTTGAGCCTTGAGGAGAAAGAAGAGGAGGAAGTTAGAGAGAGAAAGTGCGAGAAAAAGTGGGATATCTCCAATTCGGGTAAGCAATTTCTTTCCAAATTTCTTTTGGATGTTAAGTAGGGTAAAACCATGCTTAGATAATGCCTAAGCATGAGAAAATAAGTAAAGTTATAATGCTTAATTGGAATTATGCCGAAACATCGAAAATTTGGAGCGAAAATGGAGCATTCGGGAAGACAGCATATGATATGTGAAAATAATGCTCCAAAATTGATAAATGATGATTTGGGATATATTAATATGATAAATATGATGTTGGAATGATGATATATTAATTTCATGATTTTTGGAATTAAGGATTATGCTTAAGTGAATTTATGTTGATTTTTAATACATGGAGAAAATGATTTATTTAACCAAGTAAATTGTGATAAATTCAAAATGTATGAAATTTCCCATGGTATACGAAGCATAAGCTATGTCATGGTATTTTTTATTTTTGGGAAAAATGTCAATTTTTGGAACCCATGAACAGTAACCCACGTCGCTGTGAACAGTGTGATGAACAGTAATCTGCTACAGTGGGAAAAAATTGAGATTTATTTTGTATATTTATGAGGATATATGGATGGAATTTTTAAAGGATTTATGGATAAAAATTCATATAAATGAGTAATGACCAAGTATTTATAAAAGGAAAACCTCTATAAAAATGAGGTACTATGTGATCGTAAAGCATGCATGGGAAGCAAGCTAAGACATGGAATAGATGGATAAAATATCTAATTTTCTTGTATAGGAAAATGAAAGGAAAGGATAAAGGAGTCAGGTTGAAGCAAAGCAAAGGTAAGCAAGCGAACTTTTTTTAAAATATGATTTTATTGCTTTATTGTAAGCAAGCAATCCTTTTGAAAATGATGATTTGTAAGCAAGCAATCCTTTTGAAAATGATGATTTGTAAGCAAGCAACCCTTTTGAAAATGTGATTTTATTCTCAAGTATTTATGAAATGTGTTTTAAGGATGGCCATTCCTATAATGTTTTGAAATGATGAATGTTTATGAGTTTTTATGAAAATTCATGCCGGCATATTGATATCATGTGATGTTCATGGACATGTGCACATGTACGATGTATAAGGAAGATGCTTTGGTGGAGGTAGAAAGCGGATCAGAGGGTCCCCCTTCACTATTGCCGAGTCGTATGGGCTGTGTGCCGACGGTGTCCTCCCCAGAGGTGGAGGCAAAGGAATGTTATGTGTGAATGAAATGCATTGCATTTTCATACATGGATTGAAAAGAAAAGCATGGATTTGAAATGATGTTTTTAAATGAATTGTGCAAATAATTCTCTACATGAGAATGACAAGCCACCTGGTGTAAGAGGTATATAATGTCGGGATAATCAAAAGTCATGCATGTAGGAACCATGTAGGCGTCAAGAGGAAGAGAGGTTCCCCTTGATGAGGCCAAGTCGGAGACAGCCGGCGTATTGGACCATGCTATGTGATATGTTCCCTGGGCTAGCGTACCCACACACGAAGGTTTATGTCAGGAGTGGAAAGGAAGCATTTGCACATCCAATGTTTATGAAAAGGTTTCTATTCCATTGATAGTTGATCACTTGCTAAGTGTCTCCTATCGAATGGAGAGAAATGCATTTACGAATGATTTTCATAAATGGTTTATGAAAGGTTTCCAAAAATGGTTTACGAAAAGGTTTCTATTCCGTTGGTAGTTGATCACTTGGTAAGTGTCTTCTATCGAATGGAGAGGAATGCATTTAAAATGAAAAATGCTTGCTTATTGAGTTTCGACTCATGTTTTGTTTTCCCAACCTCAGACAGGTATAGGGAAAGACAAGGAATGAAGGGCATGAGTTGCTAAAGGAAAAGAAGAATCTACAAAGGTTAGTAGATTTTTGTATGAACAGATTCCCTAATGGGATATGATGATAAAGGACATAGATTGTATGAAATTATGAATTTATGAATAATATGAGAAGTTGATGATTTATGATGTTATGGATAAGTCCATCATGCATAATGATGAGTATATGTTTATGTGATGAAAGAAAAGAAAAAGAAAAAAAAGAAAAATTGGACGAGATCCAATTAAGAACCCGCCGCGTGATTAGGGCAACAATCCTGATTCACGTTTACCAATCGACAAGATCTTGGAGTAAGGACTATGTGGACGCTTCGGTTTGGGGCGCCACACATGTCCTCCTTTAAAAGCCTTTGCATCCCTCAAATTATGCCTAAATGATGGCTCAAAAGATCTCCTTGCGTATCTCATCTCCTCAAAATCTGCAGTTCTACTTCTTTGAAAAGGTTGACCTTTTTTCACCTAAAGGTCGACCTTTTGCTGGCACAGCTGAGACAAAGTGAAAACAACACAAAAGGACAACCTTTTTTACAGCCAAAAGGTTGACCTTTTCCCTTGTTTTTGTAAAATAAGAAATTTGGGAAAAAGTCCTGTTTTACATATGTTAATCTACTCAAGATAATTTCAAACAAGAAATCCAATCTTAATTTAGGATTAAGCACATCTCATTCCAAGCATATTCCATTTTCAAGATATTCTTTCCTTTTATATCAAATTTAATCCTATCACAACTGCAATCATGTTTCAGTATTAAGATATTCTTTACCTTTTTCGCCAAATGCAATCCTATCACAATCAACATTATAAACTCAAACATTATAATTCCACAATCACATCACTCTTTTCAAAAGTCAAAATCCCTTATAAGATCATGGTTTTCACAAAATCAACCCAAAATACAATTTCACAATATTGAATTCAATGGAAAAAATTCATATTTTTTGTCATCATCAAAATCAATCAAAAAATAAAAAATTTCATGAAAGTTTTGTTCGCAATCTCACAGCAAGTGCACGAGTCGTAGATTGTAGTATATAAAATATCGATCCACAGGGAATTCGGGACTAAAAATTCTGCTTTTAAACACTTTCTCGTCGGATTAAATGGATTAGAAAAGAGGATGTAATAAATTAAATGAAAAAGAAATAGAAAATTGGGAAGAGAAAATAAAATAGAAATTAAAATGAGTGGAGAAAACGAGAGTGTGAGTATCTAGGGTCTAAAATTTCACATGCATCTTTTGTAACGGGTAGTGGTATAATTATTTAATCCGGATATTGTTTGGTAAAGGAAAACAATCCCTAATTTATCTTTGCATCTTCTCTTGAAACCTACAAGACATACTCTAATCTTCTTAACCACCTATTCTCATGGGATTAAGTTAATTAGAATCCATTAAGTTCTGTGGTTTGTTCATGGAATTTCTCAAGGTCATCATGCCTATTCTCATGGTCTTAGATTTCCAGGTTTTAATATCTTGATTATCGTAAATTAGATTTTCACCTCTCAGTTCCATCACCTAATATATGGGAATCATTGCTAAAGTGCAGGCCTTCACACCAAGCAAGCATTAAATCACAAGATATTAAATTAACAACAATATCCATCATAAATAAATTAACATCCACACCACGCTACATTATACGCATGCTACATCCTAAACCCTAGATTAAGAGTTTAGCCTAGCATGTTCAAGTCCAATAGAGAATTAACATAATATCCCATCTTAAAAAAGATAATAAAAAGCAAAGAAAATAAAAGCTTATTGATTTGGAGCCCCAATGATATGTCGATCGCCCCACACAACTCGCCGGTCCTCTTCTTGCCTGTGCTCTCCACCTCTCTCTCTCTCTCTCTCTTTCTCTTTCTCAAAGAATTCTCTAATCTCTTCTCCTTCGAAAAAATTCTCTTCCCGGTCCGGAACCCTCAAAGGATTTTTATACATCCCTTAAAACGAGCCAGCCGCTCGCAATCGTACGCAGGTCTGCATATTGGCGCCTAGGCGCCAACTTGCTGGAACTTTCTGATTGATACGGCGTCGGGGCGCCATTTTAGTTGGCGCCTAGGCACCAACTTGCTGGAAGTTGCTAATTGAGGGTGTTCATAATTTGCTTGAAGGTGGGAAAATGGCGCCGGGGCGCCCCTGTATGGCGCCTAGGCGCCAACTATCTGGATGATTTGCGACTTGAAAATCCTCCTGGAAGTCCTGTATGAGCATGCCATGGCGCCTAGGCGCCAACTCCCTGGAAGCAATTCTACCTTGTGATCCCCAAAACCCTTTCGGACTTTTCAGCACGTTGGTGAAGTGGCGCCTAGGCGCCAACTCTCTGGAAGCAGACTGAAATGTGGTGTTGGAGATTCTGGCATGAGCCTGTAGGGTAGCACCTGGGCGCCAACACCCTTGCTTGCTTTGGTTTCTCTTTTCTTCCATCCATCGTGCTCTTAAGTGTTCCCTGTTTCTTCTTGTCCGAATTCCCTTAGACAAAAGAATGGAATGAAATTTCAAGCCGAAAGATTATAAAAGTTATTAAATATCTTAAAATTCATGTTCAACACCCTATTGATGCAAAAATCATATTTTAAACCAAATTTTATATTGAACTCAAATAATTCCCCATAAAATTGGTATAAAATGCCCACATAATATACTGTTAATTTCCAATTATCAAATACCTTCACATTTAAACTTTTGCTTGTCCTCAAGCAAATACAAAGGAATTCAAGATCACACTGTAAAATTTCAAAACTTTGAGCAAAATGCTAAAATAAATGTTTAGTCACCCATTTAGTGAAAGTATTAAACTAAAAATTTTGAAACATGATACTCTTTGAAAATCTCAGTCTACAATCCCTTCTCACATGGCTAATACTGCATACCCTTTCGTACATTTTGCTTTCAATCATTAAGAGTTCAAAAACTCCCAAAATAAACTCCTAACTATCAAGCATCTTCCCCTTTTATTTGGTTATTCAATGCACACATTCGATAATTCAAGTAATGGTAGTAATGCAGAAAATATCACTCAAATTACCTCATGTACATCTCATCAAAATTGTAAATCTTCTCTACCAACTCAATTAGCCAATTCATAGGATCATAAGGACTTAATAGGACAATGGTCAAGTTTGGCACAAGAGATAAAATTTTGAATATTTTCAGAATTTAAACCATCTCCACATGGCTTGAGCCTCATTTTACAACAGGAAATAATGTTACCCTCACACTTAGTGCTTTTATTCTTTTCCAAGCCTGTTTTTACCCTTGGTTTAACCTCTTTTTTTTAAACCAACTCCGGCAATAACTCCTCTCACCATATTTCAGGGTATCTAGGAAGTCATTTTTTTTACAAATAACTCCCCTCACCATATTTCAGGGTATCTAGGAAGTTATTTTCATTAATTGCACAAGCCTTGAGGATAAACCTTATTCCCATTTTACTTTTCAGCTCAAAATTCAATGTCAAAATTGGTTCAACTAGGTAGGAATTGAGGTTTAGAAAAAATTGAAGTCCAAGTTTAATGGGGGTAAACAACTATTATACTTTCAAAGATAGGCTCATCATGAAGAAAATGCCTTAATCATGTCCACCATGAATTGGTTAGATTGAGTTTTATCCTTGAAAATTTTTTTTATGTATATGGAAAAAACTACCTTTTTGGATGACAATTGTGTGTATTACAAACAACCTTTGATAAATTAGAAAGGATTACTTCGATTTTGAAAGAAAATAGAATCGGTTCCTAAGTATATCAGTTTCATCAAATGATTCAGGACAAAAATTCAAGTATTTTCAAAGAGTACATGTTTAAAACAAATTTAACCTCTCACTATGGTTCAGCTCTTTTTTTCACTTAAAGATTTTGAAATTTCAAATATGGTTTGCTTATAAGACGTACAAGAGTTCAAAGTGGGGTCTCGATCAGTCCAATGGTAAGATTTACCCAAAAATTTTAAAAATTATGACAAAAAATATCAATTATGACAAAAAATATCATCATCAGGGTAGTGAAAGAATTCAAAGAAAATTAATGCAATGCATTCACCCTCACACTTGAAATCGACATTGTCTTCAATGTAAATCATGCCATCAAAATAAATAGAGATTGTAAAAGATTTGAGATGTTAACTTCCCTGTTTTGGCGAGTTGAACCGAATTTCCGTCCCATGGTGCTTCCTTCCAAGTAGACTCTGAAAATAACCATTAAAGCTCAAAATTAAAAAGTATCAAAATTCTAAAAAAGAAACTAGAAGAAAAAATAAAACTAAAACTTTCCTGAAAGAAAAAGAAAAAGTTCGGGTTGCCTCTCGAAAAGCGCTTGGTTTAAAGTCATCAGCCGGACTGCAGTTTGATTATCGAGTGTTAACCAACTCCAACTTTTGCATTTCCACGATTCTTTTTCTTGCCTCCAAATTTTCTCACCTTCGTCGTTCTTTGAATTGGCTTCCATATTTGCTTCAGAACTTTTCCTGCCAATGAACCGCTGCAATTAGTTTTAAAAGAACAACAAGAAGGAGAACGAATTGTTACCAGTTTATCAGCTTTTCTCTTTTGTTTATCAAATTTCTGTAGTTCTGATCTCTCTCTTTCAAATGTTGCCACGGATTCAGCAACATGTTGATTCAGGTCTTCCGCAGCTTCTCCTTTACTTTTGTATGTCTGAGTTGAAATTTTTATTTTTGTTGACTCATTGACCACGTCAACCCGTAAACAAGAGTTATCAAGAGAGGGGTTTTTCATGGCTAAGAAGAGGTTGAATTCCATTTTCTTGTCTCCAACTATCAGAGAAAGTTGACCATTCTTGACGTTGATGATGGCTCAAGCAGTGGCTAGGAAAGGTCGTCCAAGAATGATTGGAATTTGGCGGTCCTCTTCCATGTCGAGGACTACAAAGTCGACTGGGATGAACAATTTGCCGACTTTCAAGGGAACATCTTCAAGAATGCCAACTGGGAATTTGATTGATCGGTCGGCCAGTTGGAGAGACATAGATGTTGGTTTTGGATCACCTATGTTCAGATTTTTACAGATGGAGAGTGGGATCAGACTTACACTAGCTCCAAGATCACATAAGGCTCTGCTAATTTGGACATTCCCAAGAGCACATGGAATGGAAAAGCTTCCAGGGTCTTTTAGCTTCTCAAGTAACTTGTTTTGCAAAATAGCGCTGCACTCCTCAGTGAGTGCAATGGTTTCGTACTCCTCGAGTTTTCTTTTGTTGGAAAGCATGTCCTTGAGAAATTTTGCATAAGCTGGCATTTGGGAAAGCATGTCAATGAAAGGCACGTTTGGGAAAGCATGTCAATGAAAGGCACGTTTGGGAAAGCATGTCAATGAAAGGCACGTTGATTGACAGGTTCTTAAGAGTAGAAACAAATTTCTCGAACTGCTTTTGGAGCTTAGCCTGTCGTTGCCTTCATGGGAAGGGGAGAGGAGGCTTGTAAGGAGGTGGTGGTACATATGGCTTCTCCACCACTGGTTCTGATTGTGGCTCCTCTTCTTGCTTCTTTTCTTGCTCGGCATCCTTTTCTGTGACCATTTGAGGTGGGTCGAGCTGCTTTCCACTTCGCAAGGTAACTGCCTGCACCTGTTCCCTAGGGTTTACCTCAGGTTGGCTAGGGAGTTTGCCCGGTTTCTTTGGGATGAACCGGTGGCATTCTGAGCAATTTGATTTTCAAGCAACTTGATGTGGGTTTGCATTTGATCCATTCTTTCATCATTTTTCTTGAGCATTAGAATGATATTTTTGAGCATGGACTCAGTGGGTTGGGCTTGAGGTGGTGCAGGTAAGGCTTGTTGGGTTTGATATGAAGGATGGTTCAATGGTTTTCTAAGGAAACCAGATGGCTTATTATTTTGAGCATAATTTTGGGTGTTTGACTGGTTTGTCCAAGAGAAATTGGGGTGGTTCCTCCATCCAAGGTTGTAAGTGTTTGAGTACGGGTTACTATGAGTGCGCGTGTCATATTGGTTGTTGATTGCATTGGCTTGCTCGCCTGTGGTGTCCTGTATGGAAAAACTACACTCAGATGTGTAGTGTGAAGTTCCACAGATCTCACATGAAATGTGCCGAGAAGAAGATGCATTCTAATCTGTGGGTTCCTGTTTCTTCTGCTGCAAAATTTGATCAATTTTAGCACGAAGAGAATTTTGAGACTCGATATCATATACATTACCTCGCCGAGAGGGTCCTCGGACATCACCATATTGAGAATCATAAAGCGCCAAGTCATCGAGAAGCTCTAGAGCCTCCTCGTCAGTGAGTTGCATGAATCGGCCACCAGCGGCTGAATTGACGGCGCTTCGGCTAGGTCGATCGAGTCCATTGAAAAAGTTTTCAATAACATCACCCTGCGAGATGCCATGATGTGGACACTTGCGCTGCAGATCTTTCATTCTCTTCCACGCATCATATAAGGTTTCCCCATCTTTTTGTAAAAACTGATTGATCTCGTCTCTAATTTTCCTGGTTTTATTGGGTGGAAAGAATTTTTCCAGGAATGCAGTAGAAAGCTCATCCCATGTATTGAAAGTGTCGGGCGGCATAGAATAGAACCACTCGCTTGCCCTGTCACAAAGAGAAAATGGGAAAAGTCGCAGACGGATTACCTCACGTGGAATATTTTGCACCCTGATCGTGCTGCACAACTGCAGAAACTTAGTGATGTGAATGGTTGGGTTTTCAGAGGGTAGTCCTGCAAATTGGTCCTGTTGAACCATCCGGATGAGACCGGGATTTAGTTCAAAATTTCTTCCATCGATCTCTGGTTCAACTATGCATGATCGGAATCCACGAGGGTTCGGGCAGTTTCGATCACTAAGAATTACCCTTCTTGGAGGAGCATTGTTCTTAGCCTGGCCTTTCTCCTGCTCTTGATGTGGCGGGTTTGGACTGTTGTATTTTGCCATAGTGTCTTCAGGATTTTGTTGCTGTTTATATTCACAAATTCTTCTCCTAAAAGAACGTTCAATTTTAGGGTCAGCAACAAAGAGTTTTTCAGCTAGTTGTTTTGTGAAACTTCGTGTATGTGGGTGCATACAAAGATTCACTAGCTAATTCAGAGGAAAGAAGAAAATACAATAAAAGAATAAAGAATAAAGAAAGAAAAGAAAAGAACAAAAAAAGTATCTAAAAAAAACAAAACTTAAAGTAATGTCGAATTCCCCGGCAACGGCGCCAAAATACTTGTTCGCGATCTCACCGCAAGTGCACGGGTCATAGATTGTAGTATATAAAATATCGATCCACAAGAAATTCGGGATTAAAAATTCTGCTTTTAAACACTTTCTCGTCGGATTAAATGGATTAGAAAAGTTGAAAGAGGATGTAATAAATTAAATGGAAAAGAAATAGAAAATTGGGAAGAGAAAATAAAATAGAAATTAAAATGAGTGGAGAAAACGAGAGTGTGAGTATCTAGGGTCTAGAATTTCACATGCGTCTTTTGTAATGGGTAGTGGTATAATTATTTAATCCGGATATTGTTTGGTAAAGGAGAACAATCCCTAATTTATCCTTGCACCTTCTCTTGAAACCTACAAGGCGTACCCTAATCTTCTTAACCACCTATTCTCATGGGATTAAGATAATTAGAATCCTTTAAGTTCTGTGGTTTGTTCATGAAATTCCTCAAGGTCATCATGCCTATTCTCATGGTCTTAGATTTCCAGGTTTAATATCTTGATTATCGTAAATTAGATTTCCACCTCTCGGTTCCATCACATAATATATGGGAATCATTGCTAAAGTGCAAGCCTTCACACCAAGCAAGCATTAAATCACAAGATATTAAATTAACAACAATATCCATCATAAATAAATTAACATCCACACCACGCTACATTATACGCATGCTACATCCTAAACCCTAGATTAAGAGTTTAGCCTAGCATGTTCAAGTCCAAAAGAGAATTAACATAATATCTCATCTTAAAAAAGACAATAAAAAGCAAAGAAAATAAAAGCTTATTGATTTGGAGCCCCAATGATGTGTCGGTCGCCCCACGCAACTTGCCGGTCCTCTTCTCGCCTGTGCTCTCCACCTCTCTCTCTCTCTCTTTCTCTTTCTCGAAGAATTCTCTAATCTCTTCTCCTTCGAAAAAATTCTCTTCATGGTCCGGAACCCTCAAAGGGTTTTTATACATCCCTTAAAACGAGCCAGCCGCTCGCAATCGTACGCAGGTCTGCGTATTGGCGCCTAGGCGCCAACTTGCTGGAACTTTCTGATTGATACGGCATCGGGGCGCCATTTTAGTTGGCGCCTAGGCGCCAACTTGCTGGAAGTTGCTGATTGAGGGTGTTCGTAACTTGCTTGAAGGTGAGAAAGTGGCGCCGGGGCGCCCCTATATGGCGCCTAGGCGCCAACTATCTGGATGATTTGCGACTTGAAAATCCTCCTGGAAGTCCTGTATGAGCATGTCATGGCGCCTAGGCGCCAACTCCCTGGAAGCAATTCTACATTGTGATCCCCAAAACCCTTTCGGACTTTTCAGCACGTTGGTGAAGTGGCGCCTAGGCGCCAACTCTCTGGAAGCAGACTGAAATGTGGTGTTGGAGATTCCGGCATGAGCCTGTAGGGTAGCGCCTGGGCGCCACTGGTCGGCGTCTAGGCGCCGACACCCTTGCTTGCTTTGGTTTCTCTTTTCTTCCGTCCATCGTACTCTTAAGTGTTCCCTGCTTCTTCTTGTCCGAATTCCCTTAGACAAAAGAATGGAATGAAATTTCAAGCCGAAAGATTATAAAAGTTATTAAATATCTTAAAATTCATGTTCAACACCCAATTGATGCAAAAAGCACATTTTAAACCAAATTTCATATTGAACTCAAATAATTCCCCATAAAATTGGTATAAAATGCCTACATAATATACTGTTAATTTCCAATTATCAAGTTCACATAATCTTTTGTATGGAGATTATGGTGGTCAAAAATGAAATTTTTTGTGATGACAGTCATTTCAAATAGGATGGCACAATCATTTAATTTAAGTAGGATAACATAAATAAAGAGCATAACTGGACGGATGGGGAGATCTTGGCAAATTTATAGTTATTTCGAAAATTTACATTCATCTTTAAAAATACATATATTTGCATTCACGCATGGCCGTCTGCACTTATTTCGACCACATTTTGTCAACATATAATCAATTTTGCTAGTGCTTCCAGACAAATCGAAAGGAACTTTTTGCATCTGTACTCACAAATAGATAATTGCCAGCGACTTTTCAAGAATTTCCAATAGCACCTATGTAGTTTCCTTGAAATTGAAAGGTGTATCACTTCCGTTAAAGTTATTCCGTTCACTGTTAAGAATTTTACAAAAATGACAAAAATGCCTCCATATATAAATAAAATTGTTATTGCAGTGATTACATTTGTTGCAAATATTATAAAATCATTGCAAAAGAAAAAATGTTTTACCTGAAATCAAAGGAGCGTGAAATAATTTGGAGGTAATTCTTGGTCTATTTAGAACACTTGGAGTAAAATTATAAATTAATTAGTGATATGATAAGACAGATTTATATGCATTAAATAGGAATGAATACAGAATTTTTGTGCACTCTTAGAGCACTAAAATTGGATGCCCCATCATTCGCAATAGCGAAGCAGCCATGGCTGCCCTCAAACATCATTTTCATTCTTAAATGGAGTGTAACTTGTGTATTAATCCGTTAGGTACCCTAAAATAATTATTATATAGCCCTATTTTTATAATTAGGATAGGTTTTAAGTAAAAAAAAATACTTAGCTTAATGAAGATGGATGCAGATCAGAATAGTGTTAACAACTGTCACTGTCTAAAAGTTGTCTCTATTAGTTAGCATGTTAGATAATAGTATTTCTGTTATATGTTATAATAAGCATGCTAATTAACACTACACACTATTGCCAACATCATTTTGATCCACGTTCAATTAAGATAGTATAAGTTCCAATGTACGGGTACTAAATCGACTAAATTACCAATATAGGTTCAATATATATTTTATGAATATGTTTTATACTAAAAATATAACTATTTTATTTGAATATATAAAAAATTTATTTAATAGATTTAATAAATGCATCTGAAAATTATTTTATTATCATTTTAATTGTAAGTTTTTAAGTAAAATTTATAATAAAATTATAATTTTTAAATATTATATAGACTATTTTAAAAGTGGATTCTGGAACAGAAATTGAATCCACACAATCTTGTGTTTCGCAATGGGTATAAAATGTCAAGTTAAAACTTGTCAATATAAAACTTTTCACTCTCCACAACTAGCATATTTTTTAATTATTTTTTTACATTTTTCTTTACAACTACACTACTTTTCAATCATTTTTATATAACTACCCACACGACTTACTCATCTATTTTAACTTTATTTTCTTTACTCCTCATCCTTACTTCTTTCATATCACATCATTTGACAACTTTTACTCTTCGAAACTTTTCATCAAAAATTTTATTTATTCCCAAACACATCCTTAACGCCAAAAACATGTCAAGTTAAAACTTGTCAATCTAAAATTTTTCACTCTCTATAACTATCCTACTTTTTAATTATTTCTTCACATTTTCGTAAATAACTTTCCTACTTTTCAGTCATTTCTACACAACTACTTATACAATTAACCTATCTATTTTAACTTTATCTTCTTCACTTCTCATCATTATCTCTATCATACAATGTTGTGAGAACTGAATCGATTTCTGGTTCAACCGATTCAACCGTTTTTGAGAACCAGATTAAATCGGTGTATTAACACTTATGTAAAATATGTCATAGATTCATAAGACAAAAGCTTAAAATTTTAAAATATAGCATGGATTCATATGATAAAAAGTCACAATTAAAGTCATTAAATAAGCCCAAAAAATAAAATAGTATCAAATATAAATATGTCTACAAGTCTGAAATTGATAATATCCTTTAATACAATTTCTTAAATGTCTTCAAATAACAAACGAACAAAAAAATTTATTATTCTAAACCATCTTCAATTGAAAAATAGAAAATTTTGAGACCTACGAACACATATTTTTCTTTTTTGTAAGTCATAAATAATAAAGAGATTATGTCAATCAGCATTTAGTAGTTTAACATTTGGCAACTAGTCATTGAATTATTTCGGTTATCAATCGCACAATTACTTGAACAAAGAAAAGCATTTAGCATTTATTTTTCAGCAATATCACGATCAAATAATCAATTGAATTAACTAAGTTACCAGCATATTCAGCCCGAGACAGGAACGAACTTCGAACAGACTAATGCATATTGAATGCATAATAAGACAACCGATTTTGTAAAGTGCAGCACCTGTAGCCGCCCATGCATGGGCTTTGCTTTTGTTATGCAGGGGTGATGGGGCTGTGACGGTGATGAGCGGCGGCAGACATGCGACGTGAATGCGTGTACTACAGTATAAGTCGACAGTGCTCATCGTACACGTTGCGGCTGCCAAATCAAGCTGCCATTAGAAATGAACGAGTAGAGTAGCAGACAATGTCACAGCTCAGATCATAGAAAAGAGACTCAGAGAGCAGTTACGGCAAAGCAGAGAAGCGAAGCGGCAACAAAGAACCAGAAAGCAACTGCGGCAAAAGCAGAGGAGAACTAGCAGCAGAGAGCAGCTTTGGCAAAGCAAAGAAGAGAAGCAGCAGTATAGAGCTGTGGAAATGCTAGAAAAATGGAGACAAACGATTGCAGCAGATGGAAAAGAAAAGGAATGGCGGGAATTGAAAATTTTAAGAAGGTGCGGGTGGCAACTTCAGCAGACGAAAAGAAAGGGGATGCGTTAAAGCATTTTGTTTTCTTTCATATGTATTGCGATGCAAACGAGTTTGACCGGCCGACTCAAGAACCTGTTGGATCGGTGGTTGAACCGGTTTGTACCGGTTAGATTATCTTGGATCGGAATCAGGGTGAGTCGGACCAGGCCGGTGACCGGTTCCCAATCGAACCGGCCCGTCCAACCTGGTTTTCACAACATTGTTATCATATCACATCATTTTACAATTTTTATTCTATAAATTCATTCTCAATTAATATAGGTATAAATGCAAAAATTCCAATTGATAAAAAAGATAGAATCACGTGAAAACTGGCATGGACGGACTTATAAATGATAAATTAGATATGATGGTTGCAATGAAAAAAAAATGCAATATATATCCACATGGAAACAGTGTTGTCAGAACCGGACCGAACCGGCCGGTTCGACTGGTCCAGTTTCCGGTTCGGTTTGATCTGGTTCGGTTCATTTATACAAAACCGTCAAAACTGGTAAACCGCGGTCGGACCGGATTCGCCCAGTCTGACGGTCGAAGCTAACCCTAACGTCAACACGATGTCGCTGCCCAGTTGTTGCCTCCAGCAGCCCGTCAACATCACTGGCGTATCACCAGAATTCCCTTCCCGGCGAGCAGCCTCGATCGCCGACTGGATGGATGTGTTTCGAAATAGGAAACCCAACACCGTTGCCCCTTTTGGATCTCAATGCTAGCAACCTAATCGGGAGATCGGGGTAGATAAAGGGCTCTGTCTCACCTATGCCGACACCAAAAATTCCTTTGCCGCACTAGAGCATCACTCCGGCGAGGCAGCGAAGACATCTTCACCATCCAGAATTCGGGTCTGTAAAACCCAACCAGAAGAACAACACGATAGCTCGGCCAGCCAACGACCGTGGGTTAATATGGGTTTTACTCACTAAACCAAACGGACTAAAAACATAACTATAATGGCTGCTGAATCGGTGAATCCTTTAATCCATAGATAATCAACATAAATGTCGGTCGTAATTTTACGTTTTCGGTGTTTTATTATTATTTTTAACCAACACTAAAAATTCATAAAGTATGTCAAATATGCATTAAAATCAAATAAAGATAATGGCACCATGACTGGACATCGGCATGCCTAATTCTTCACATAATTAATGTAGCAAATAAAAATTATAATATAATTAATAAAATATTATAATTATATTTTAGGTGAATTTCTTAGTACCTAGGATGATTTACGTGTAATCTAAAAAAAAATTTTAATATTTTATTTATTTCATAAAATTTGAGTGCCCCTTAAATGTTGTTAGATGTTGTTAGATACTGTTAGATGTTGTTAGATTAAGGTGGATTTCATTAAATCATATTATCTAGGTTTTAAGTTCTATAATTAAGGTATAAATGACCTTATAAGGAGCTGAGGATCATATTACAGGTGTTAAATTATGATTAACTTATTAATATCAAAAGTTAGATGTTGTTAGATGTCATTAGATCTGGTTAAATGTTGTTAGATGCCGTTAGATGACGTTAGATGTTGTTAGACACTGTTAGATAAGGTAGATTTCATTAAATCCTATTATCTAAGTTTCAAATTCTGTAATTAAGGTATAAATGACCTTATAAATTGCTCAAAATCATATTACAAGTGTTAAATTAAGATTAACTTATCAATATATTTACTTAAAATTTAAAAATAATTTAATATTTATGACATTATAAATATGTCATGCTGACGTCACCGGTTCGAACCAGACCAGTTCCTTTACCAGTTCAATCACCTGTTCGGTTCTGACAACATTGCATGGAAAGCAATCACATACATGCAACCAAAGGCCGGCTTATTAAATATTGTAGTTGCCAGCCAGACCGTTGGTTAGGGGTGGGAATCGGGGCGGGTCGGGGCGGGTCAGGGTTTACCCAACCCTGACCCTACTTTTCAAAAATCTTGTTTGACCCTTATTTTATACCGGGTCGGGACAAGGTTGGTTTGACCCTTACTTTTTTCTACCAGGTCTAGGGACAAAATTCGGGTCGGTGTCGGACCGAGTTCGGGATAGCGGGTCGGGTCAAAAATACGAGTCAAATAAGATAATTTTCAAATTTTATATATCTATCAAACATAAGCATACATCTATACTAAATTTAAATATTATATGTTTCAATATTTCATTAATTATTAAAAAACACATAATAAAGAAAACAAAATATTTGAAAATATAGTATACATTTATTAAAATAGGTTAATATACAATTACACATAAGGGTTATATACGTACAAATTTTTTATTAATTCTTATATTGCTTTTTGAATAAATTGATTCTTCTATTATTGATAGAGTTAATTATAAAAAAGTGAGAAATTTGAAAGAAAATAATAATAACATTTCAATATAGTCTTATAATTTTTAATAAATTTATATATGCGGGGCGGGTCGGACTCTTCGGGTCAGGACATGGTCGACCCACCCCAACCCTATTTTTGAATTCGGGTCAAAATTTCTGACCCATCCCTATACCGGGTCAAAAATGTATTGGTTTTACCCGGCCAAAAATGAGTCGGGTCAATACCGGGTCACGGGTCGATCCGCCCCAATTCCCACCCCTACCGTTGGTAACACCTTTTTCGCGGGTGTTCGAATGTTGCCTGTTTTGTCCCTTATTTAATCAGAGCATCCTCAAGTACAGGAGTTTTGTTTCTATTTGGTATTTGAAAGCTTTAATTTTTTTCGTTTAATATTTGAGAATTTATAGTCTTTCTTTGTAAATTGTAAGAATTATCTCAAAATTTAATTGTAAGATAAGTAAAGTTATGATATAAAGTATACCGATTAAAAAAGCATTGTAGTATTTTGCAACTAATATTTCTACTGTAACCAATCAATTTTAGTACTCTATTAATGACACCGTGTACAAAAATAAAAGATTGGTCTACTCATTAGGCTAATCCAATTATAATTAGAAATTATGTATATATTTAATTGTCTAGCTAGTTGCATAGAAGAGGTTACATGTAATTTTTTCTTTTTAATATCTTAATACTTGATAGTAAACCCACTCCATTCATTGTATTTACTATCGTTTGTAGTTATGAGACTAATTTTTACGCAAATCAAATATGTGTAAAGGCCACATTCAATAAAAAAATATATATTTATATGTAAATTATGAAAAATACTTAAATCCATTTATGTATATATTAGAATATAATAATATTAATACTTTTTAGAGTCATTTATTTATGTAATAATGATATTTTAAATGGTTTAAATGTTGAAGATGAAACTTTAAAATAAATATTTAACATTAAATCATGTTATTATATTGATTTTACATATTTGTAGACAGTGCCCAGTGCACAGCGATGCTAGACAAATGAAAAAGTTTATATAATAATATTAATATTTCTAAATAGAATATATGGAATGATTTTTCATCAAGCATAAAGATATTAAAAATGAAGGAGTTTCCAATAAAAATTAAAGAGTTATACAGAAGCATGATTTCATAGAAGCAAAGTCCCATATTTGAATAACGTTAGATATAATTATAAATAGTTTTAAATTGACATGACTCATCAAAATTTCGATCGAAATGTTTTTTGGACCATTATAAAACAAACATTTTTAAACAAAATGAGTAATTTTTTTTCTAATCATTAAAATGGGCCAAAATAGGCAAAAACAATAAAGGCTTCAATGGTATAGGTTCTTGTCCACCAATACTTTTTTAAAAAGGGAAAGTATGCCTCATTAAAAAAAACCAATACCATTATTCATTATCTAAAAAAAGTCATTACTCATAATCAGTCACCAATACTTGAAAAGGTTAGGTGGGCTCCATTGCCGCTAGGACCAATGCTGACAATCATGCAGTCATCATGATCAACCGTGAACATTGAAATCAAATATCAATGGGCTAGATGGGCTAGTCATCATGAAGATTAGGATGGGTGGTTAAGTGAGCTTGCTAACACAAGCTAGTTGTAACGGTCATGAATGAAACGGCCATGCTCAAATGGGAAGAGCTGTTTTAAATAAATATATTTAAAAAAAACGGTGGGATTTATGGCAATTAATCCTAGCCATTTAACAACTCCATTAGTATAAAAAAAGGAGAAAAAGAGGTGCATCGCGTCATTGAAAGGAGAGAGAGAGACAAATAGACCAAGGAAGAAGGAGTTTTTGAAGGTACATTGCATATAATTTTTTGTTAGTTAATCTCTTTCATTTTACAATATATGCAACTCATTTCTTAGATCTAATCCGTTTATAATATTTCTAACATGATTATTACTATCAGGAGTTTTATTGGAACCTTTCATATTGCAATTTTACTTATTTCAAAGAAGAGTAGCAAATAAAGGGTAGAAAATGTAATATAATGAAAGAAACATATTTTTGGGCATGATCAGAGGATTGTGACCGTATAATAACAAGAAATTTTTATATTTAGCTTGCTTGCAAAACTTCAACTTGATCAGACTTGTGGATTTTTAGATATAGTGATTTTTACACATAAATAAGAGTGGTGAATATGTATTTTAAGAATAAAAATATAAAAAATAATTATAGAAAAATACAGATATAAAAATACCTATCTGACCCATTATAAACATTATTTAAGAGATTTTACAGAGTATGTGATGGATGAATTTGGTCAAAAATTAGTTTAGATAGCTATTTGAAGTGATATTTAATTTTAACTTTTTATTAAACCTTTTACGTCAAATTTGATGATAGAGATGTTATTTTAAGAAATGGTCAATCTAGATTATAAAACGTAATTTTATAAGCTTACCCTATAAATTTCAGATCGAATAGACATTTCTATTGAAAGATATAAACTATTTTAATTAGAGAATATGGACCGTTGAAAATAAATAAATAAAACAAAAACTTCTAGGCTAGTGGGTTAAGCATATCCGGCAAGAGCCCAGTGACCCAAGAAACCCAAAAACAAAGATTACTAGTAAAAAAACCATAACCCAAACCCACAAAAATTAAGCTTAGCCCACATAAACAAGTGAGCCTAACTTCCAAGCATAGCATCAAGCCCACCTATGCCCAGCCCATCACATGGCCCACCAACAGCAGCCCCATCGGCTGGAAAATAATAAAAAAGTAGAAAAATTGGAAAAAATAAAATTATGAAAAATACTAAGAATTATGAAAAATACCCAGAAAATTAAAATTAGTATTCAAAAGCTTAAATGAGCTTAAACTTATGATTATACATAAAAAAAATAATAATAAGAACAAGAAATAAAATTAATTAAAGGTATGATACTAAAAAAATTTATGAAAAAATTATGAAAATTTTGAAGTATTTAAAGAAGTATATTCGTTCAAATTTATATTTTCTTGCATATAATAAGAAATAAAGTGATTTTAAAATGGAATAATACAAAAAAAAATTGAATTTTGACCAAATAAAATTATGAGAAATTTTGGAAAAGTCATAAATGAAATTTTAAATAATAGTTATGAAAAATAAAGTGCAGTAATGAACATGTTGTGATGAAAATTAGGAAAAGAGACTTGAGGCTACTACAAGAAATTGAAAAAGAAAAGTTTTAAAGTCTACTTAGAGGTAAGTACACTTTTACCAAAGCATGATTTTGAAAATATTATGTTGGATATTATGATTTATTGTGAAATATGATTATTTATTAAGCTTGAAACTTTCTTTCAAGTTGGTTTATTTCAAAAATGAGCATGATTATTTCAAAATATCTTTAATCATGTTAAGCAGTGAATCCAAGTTGTGCATGACCATGATGTATAATTACATATTGGGTTTGATGTTAAGTAGTAAAGCAGTATGGTAGTACCTAAATAGCAACCTCAGGACTACCAAAGAAGATGAATTAGCTCACGAATGTGTAACATAGTTGCACATGAGCACAAGCAAATGACAATACCTACAGTATGAATGCATGATTTAGAATTGACATATGCATGCACGAGCATAAAGATGTTTAATAACTTAGAATTGTTGTGTATAAAAAGTAATATAGATGTTATTTTGTTTTAAAATTTTAAAATGATTGGAATGAATTTTAAAAAAATTGTCTACTTATTGAGCTTCTAGCTCACATAGTTTTTGTTTTTAGTGGAAAAACAGGAATATAATGATAAATTAGAGCCACCGTCAATGTCCAAAAAAGGTGAAACTAGCGAAGCAAAGGATTAAAAAATTTAGAGTTATGAAGGTTTCTTATAATGCTTGCTTTTATTGATAATGGACACCAAATATGTATAATGACTCTATAAGAAGTAGACTTGAGACGCATTAGTTAAATTTATATGGTTTTACATCTTGGTATCTATTTCCATCTTGGGAGATTTCATTCATCACACTACTCTCAGCTTTGATATAGTAGACCCTATTCATGACACCTCAAAGGTAGAATGTTACGCTAGTCAACTTCAACCAATGCAGAATCTTGACACTGGGAAATTGTCCATTAGCAACCATTTTTTTAACGGTACTATGCATAAATCAAAATTGGATTATAAGAAGAAATAGCAACAATGACTAAAGAAACAAGCTATCATGATTTGACTCAAACAAATATCACGAAATAAAATGGAATCAGCAGGCATAAAATAACTTGGGAGAATCTATTATTGGGAGATAATTCTATAAGGTTGATCTTATTTTAGCTCAAAGTAAGATTGAGCTTATACAAGTTGTTGAGTTTTACAAGTTATGTTATATTTTTATGTAATATTTAAACCGCATGTCTAATAAAGCACCTTATGAATACTAAGATCCTAAAAAATCATTTAAATCAGTCTTTTACAAGTCTTAATATTTAAAATAGGATAAAAATATGTATTGGGAAGTTCAAATTTAGTTCAAGGCTCGAGCGAACCAAATTATGGACCCAAATTATCAAAGATATAACATGAGTTGAGTAGACTCAACATTTACATGGAAAAGAGTGATCTATAAATGTAATATCACCTGAAAACTACAGGGCCGACGAGGCTAAAGTTCCATTATTTTGATATTTGAATTCAAGGAGTAAAAGATACAAAGTTATGTGATTCTCCTTATTGTAGAACCCTCTCAAAGGAGAAGTTACTTGGAGAGGATGATGTATAACCACATATTTATCGTTAAGAACTCATGATCACCAATCTTAATTTATTCAGAATCACATTAAAATTAAAAACTAATCATAGCGTAGAGCAATGGTAAGACAGGTCGAATCCATATAATGAAAATAAAAGTTTGAATTATTTAGAAAATAAAATTTTATTAAACTAAGTGTCCAAAACAAAATTAGAACTAAAGAAATTAAAGTGCAACAACAACATCTAGCTAAAAGCAAAGAATAAAATTAATTAAAGTAAAAGAAAATAAATCGAGATGGCTTGCACCAAGAAGATCTCATATCCTTCAAAGTTTCTCCAGACGCGTATGCGAGCTTAAAAATTGGAGTTCTAAAACCCCAAGGGCGTTGTCCCAACCTCCTTACTGTAGAGGTAGAAATAGTGTTGTGGCTTGCTTTACACACGAATTGCATTTGAGTTTGCGTATTTTTTCAATGGTCGGGATTGACCCCAACTGCGCAAAAATTAGTGCATAAGATGGAAGGGTTGAGGCGGATTGCGTGCAGACTTCGAGTTATGCAAGATGTTCCATATGGTGGATGGCTCGGGTAAAAAATTCCGAATCATTGATCTCCTGCGTGGTCAGTTGCAGTGTTGTTAAAACCGGACCGGACCGGCCAGTCGAACCGGTTCGACCGGAAACCGGGCATGCATCCGGTTCGATCTCATACGGTTCGGTCTGATAGTATTAAACCGCATGAACAGTTGCACCGGTTAGACCGGTTCGTGAATAAAAGGAAACACGATCATCTTTCCCAGTTTCCCTCCCGAGTCCCAGATCGGCAGCAAAGCACTTTTTTTTCCCCATTTTTTCGATCGTCTTCTTCGTCTGGTCCATCTGCTCGGTGCGTGTGACTGCTGTCTTCCTCGTCGCTGGAGACCAGCAGTGCATTCGGCCAAGATCTGGTTCAATCTCATCTTCCTTGAGGCATCAGCGGTGCGTGCAGTCTTCCTCTGTTCCGCATCTTGTCTTCTGCTATCAAGATTTTGTCACCGGACTTCAAGGTTTCTCACTATCCTAAATTTGGACGGCTCTGATCTACTAAAATCTACTTGTTGGAACCGGATATGAGATTGCAACGGAAGGTGGGTTAGCCGTCCATGGAGGAAAAAGGAAAAGGAAGGTGATGGAGCACCAAGTTTGGTGCTCCACTGGCGTACTTTTATTTGTGCACATGCGTTCCCCAAAAAATAAAATACGGTCATTAAATCTCTTAAAAACTTACAAAAACTCACCAAATCTTAAAAATATGTTTTTGGAACAATTTTCATATGAAATCTATTATAAATACAATTTTAAATATTTTAAAATATGAAAGTATTAGATAAAATGAAAATTATCAATGGGCTAAGAGCTCACACAATTAGTTAATATTTTTAATTATAACTTTATATATTTATTTAGTTTCAAAATTATTTAAAGGTTTGCATAGTTTTGAAATATAATTAATATTTAGATTAGTTAATATTTAGATTTAGGAGATATATATATATATATAATTTTACTAATATGTTAATTAAAAATAATTAAATATTTATGACATCATAAATATGTCATGCTGACGTCACCGGTTCAAACCGGTTTGCTTAACCGGTCAAACCGGTTAAAACCAGACCAGTTCCTTTACCGGTTCGGTTCTGATAAAATTGGTCAGTTGTAAGAGAAATAGGCGGCGGATAGCTGCTGCTTTTGATTATTGTACATCTGCCTCGCTGGATTTTATTGGTAATCACCACTGGTGTTGGATGGACAAGATGGGATGCTGGCTACCATTGGGATTGAACGGCCAGATCATTGTAGTAACTGCTGCTCATGCATTCAAGGTGGACCGTCATCAAAGCTGGACGTAAATTTGGCTACAAAAAATTTGGAATTTGCAGATGACATGGATGGTCGACCTAAATGCTAGCTGTAATTAATTACCCTATTGGTGGCCCGGATCTTCATGGCTGGATCAGTAAGTGGAATAGCTTACAGTTAAAATGGATGGACGGTGCTGGAGAAGGAACTGCCACCATAGGACTTTAATGATTTTCGCTAGCTCTTGATCAACTGAATCTGATTGGAGGGTTGACACTTGACAGCACAGATGGTTGGATCTTGAACAGAGAGGCCACCGAAATTTTGGCTTTTTGCAGTTGATTGCTGGTGGGGATTGAAGGAGATGCAAGCAACTAAAAGATCTGCATATTAGAGCTTTATTTACTCTGCAACTCGTTGAATTTCGCAGAGAAAAATCGATAGGTTTTCCTCTTAAGCAACCATGGCCGGTCCTTTGATGTATAAGAAACTCAAATTTTCTGGTGGTCCAGTGGATCACCTGAATTTGTACACATGCAACATGTTATTTATAATAAAAACCATCCAAAATAGTTTGAAAATTTGCCCCAATAATCCAATAGAAATCTCCCTTGAAAATATGAATAGAGGATCTTAATAAAAAAATATATAACTATTAATGATTTATATTTAAAACCCCTTGAAAAATAAGTTTTCGATATTATAAAAAATAGTGTAAGATATATGTAAGAACTTTCAATTATCACAACCCCCCAACTTCAATATTGCTTGTCCCTTAGCAATAAAAAATGAAAAAAATATGAATAATCTTTCAACTTTTTCCCTCTTCTCTTTTTTTTTATTTTTTTCTTTTCTTTTTTCTTTTTTCTTTTTGTATTATTTTCAATGATAAGAAAAATAAATATGAAAGAAATGAATAGAAAAATCTGGAGTGAGGGTGTAGACAATTTTGAGTTGCCTCCTAAGGAATGCTAATTTTATCGTCTTCAATAAGACCCAGTGGTATTCTTCATCATTTTGAATCAATCAATTCAACCTTATCAATGACCCTATCTTCAGAAATTCCTTCAATATATGATTTGGGTCATTGACCATGTACTTTGAAAGTGTTTCCATTCTGTGGGTCACAAATTTTGACAGCGCCATGGGGAGAAACTTCAATCACGATGACTGACCCATCCCACCTTGACCGTAATTTTCCAGAAAACATACGCGTATAAGAATTTAATAACCAGACTTTCTGATTAGGATCAAAAATCTTTCATAGGACATGCTTGTCCTGAAAAGCCATGATTCTTACCTTGAAAATCTTGAAATTTTCATATAATTTATTGCATAACTCCTCTAACTTATTTAGTTATTATTACATATATGCTCCAGCAAGGCCCAACACGAGATTGAATTTCTTTGTCGTCCAGTATACTTTGTGTTCCAATTCAATTGAAGAATGACATGTTTTTCCATACACTATCTAAAAGAAGACATGCAAATAGGAGTTTTATATGTTATTCTATAAGCTAATAGTGCATCGTGTAATCATTCAGTCAAATCCTTACGATTGGGGCTAACAGTCTTCTGGAAGATATTATTGATCTTCCAATTAGAAATTTGTACTTGCCCATTAGTTTGTGGATGAAAAGGTATCGCTACCTTGTGCATGATGTCGTTCTTCCTTAGTAAGGTGTTGAATTGATGATTTGTAAAATGTGTACCTCCACCGCTAATAATAACCCTCGAGAACCCAAATTTGGAGAAGATGTTCATCTGTACAAATTTGATAATGACCTTGTGATCATCGGTTCAAGTCACGATAGCTTCAATCCATTTAGAAACATAATCTACTGCTACTAGAATATACTTATGCCTGTAAGAAGGTGGGAAAGGCCCCATAAAATCAATATCTCATACATCAAAAATTTCCACCACAAAGATGGGGATTGAATGACATCATGTCTTCCTTTGAAATATTGCCCATGGCTTGACATCAAAGATAGGATTGACTGAATTGATAAGCATCATTGAAAAGAGTGGGCCAATAGAAACCACTTTGCAACACCTTTGAAGTTGTTTTCTTTCCGGAGAAGTGCCCTCCATATTCATGGTTGTGCAGAAATTCAAGATGCTTTATCGTGAATAATGTTGTCGGAAAATTTTTTGAAAAGCTCTAGATCCTCTCAATTATAGTATTTGGCTTAAGAGAGGATGTCTCTTTTGTGTTTGGTCCACCCGATTGGAATTTTCCTTACCATTTTATAATTAACAATGTGCACATACCATGGCGATGATGCATCAGAAATGGCTAAAAGGTGCTCATTTTGGAAAGAATCATGCATGGGTGTGCTCTCTAGAATGATGATGTGAGAAAGATGAGAGCAACGATATTCTCTGAATTTTTCTTGTCTTGAATCTCAATATCAAATTCTCGAAGTAGAAGGTTCCATTTGATAAGCATCAACTTTGCTTCTTTCTTGAGCATTGAGTGATTTGAGTAGATAATGACTTTGGCCCCCAAAAGATAAGAGTGAAACTTTTCTAGAGCAAAGATAACAGCTAGTAGCTTTTTTGTGGTGATGTAGTTCGTCTAAGAATCAACAAATGTGTGGCTTGCACAGTAAATCACAACCGGTTGTTTATTCGCCTTTTGACCTAAGAGAACACCAACAACATAGTCTAAAGAGTCACACACGATCTCAAACGGCAAAGACCAAAGTCTATAGGATCGGTGCTTTAGTTAATGCTTCTTTTAGTATCTAAAATGTTTTGAGACATGCTATGTCCATGTGAAAAGGGGCCTATTTTAGCTCAGAGAGCAGTCAACGGGCAAGATATTCGAGAAAAATATTTGATAAATTGATGATAGAATCCCAAATGGCTAAGAAAAATAACGGATTTAGTTAACAGATGTTGGAGGAGGAAGATTAACAATCAAATCAAGTTTAGCTTTGTCTACCTCTATCCATCATTTCGAGAATACGGGCCAACAACGATGCTTTCACGAGCCATGAAGTGATTTTTCTCCTAACTAAGCAACATATTTATTTCTTAGCATCTGGTTAGTACTTTTCAAAATTTCAAGACAACTTTCAAAAGAATGCCTAAAGAGTGAGAAGTTGTTCATGAACACCTCGAGAAACTCGCCCACCATGTCGGAGAACATCGCCAACATGCATTGTTGAAAAGTTGTTGGTGCATTGCGTAATCCAAAGACATTCTTCAAGAAGCAAATATAATGTGCAGACATGTTAAAGTGGTCTTCTGGATACATTGCAATTTGATTATACCTTGAATGGCTATCAAGAAATCACAAGTATTTTTAAACTGCCAACTTCTCTAAGACTTAATCAATGAATGGAAGTAGAAGTGATCTTTCTTTGTCATTGTATTCAGCTTCTAATAGTTAATGTACACCCTCCATCCTATGGTTAACCTTGTTGGTATAACTTCTCCTTGATCATAACGGACCACCATAAGTCCAAATTTCTAATGTACAACTTGGGTTGAGCTATCCCACTTGCTATTAGAGATGAGATAAACTATACCTACATTAAGCCACTTGACCTCTTTCTTCACCACTTCCTGCATGTTAGGATTGAGACACCTCTCATCTCTTGGCTTAGCTTAGTGTTATCCTTCAAATAGATGCGATGTGTGCATATAAATGAACTAATTTACTTAAGATCAACCACTAACCAACTTGTGACACCTTTATGAGCTTTAAGAACATGGATGACTTGTTTTTCTTGGATTTGAGTGAGGTTCGATGCTATTATCACTTTTAAGGTATGACACCTTTATGAGCTTTAATGGCACCATTATAAGCTTTAAGAACATCACTAAGTTATTTTCATGGATTTGAGTGACGTTCGAGGCTATTATCAATAATAAGGTTCCATTGGGGTTAACAAAGGAATAGTTGAGGAAATTAGATAAAGGGTTTAGCTCAATCTTAAGACAAGGAATGGTGGGCTTAGATTTTAAGGTTGGAAGGGATTCTGCTTCGGAACAAGGTTGCTGAGAGTATGGAGTCTTATAGAACATTCAATTCTTCTATGAGTAGCTTGTCAATGACATCAGCCACGTGACATCCATCGTCATGGTCTAGGAACTTGGAGCTTGAAAAACATTAATCTTCACTTTCTGCCTCTAAAAGAAATGTCCATCACCCATGTTTCTTAGTTAATTTTAGCTTTTGTAGTAGCAAGGAACAAACATCTCAAAATTGGAGCTTTATTTAAGTCTTGTGACGAAGGCATGTTAAGGATGAGGAAGTCCACTAAAAAGTAGCAATCATTGACTTTCACAATTACATCTTCAATGAGCCCTCGTAGAGTTTTCATAGATCGATCTGCTAGCAGGAGAGTAGCTGATGTGGTTTTCACTTCTCTAATATTGAATTTTTCATTTGCAAAGGTGGGAAGAAGGTTGACACTTTCTACAAGGTCTAGAAGTGCCCTATCAAAGTTGATTCCTCCAATATCATAGGAAATAAGAGGAGCACCTGAATCTTTTAGCTTTGGTGGAAGGTGATCTTGGATTATTACATTGACGTTAACCAGAAGCATGATCTTGTTTATAACAAATTTGGGGTCTTTCCTTTGAGTGCACATCTCCTTGAGGAACTTGGCATAAGCTAGTATATGCTTTATAGCATCAAGAAGTAGAATATTAATCTGAACTTGTTTAAATAGTTCCATCGTCTTTTCGCTTTGAGCCATCTTTTGCTTGCTAGGGACTTGGATTTCAAAGCAATTAGAACAGGTGCTTTAGGTTGGTATTTATTGAGATCATGTGATCCTTTCTCCTCATCTTCTCTTGAATGTGGACTAGAAGGGCTCTCACCAACTGCCTTTGGACTTATTAGGATTTTCTAGGACTTTACTACTTCTCAATTTTGAAATGGTTTTGGCATTCTCAAGTTGTGGATATTTTGGTGGCAATAGGTCAGTTGATACCTCCTTTGGTTTTCTTCTCCTTTCAAGCTAACCATTAAAAAGTATTCTATTTTTTTGCCGGCAATGATCTGAATGTAAGAATTTACGATATCCCATGTAACATATTTTATCTCGTGGCCTCATAGAGCTAGAGTTACCATTACAACATGGACATGCCCAATAACCCTCGGTACTCCATCCAGAAATGTTTGCATAAGCTGAAAATTCATTAATGGTCCATAAGACAACTACTTTCATTTGAAAATTCTGTGAAGTAGTAACATCATCTGTATTTATTCCATGGTGCCGTAATTGTTTCAACTCATCCACTAATCGGAGCAAAAAAAAACGTCAATGTTTACTGGGTTGTTTTGGCCTTAGAATAACCAAACTTAACATGGAATAAGGCTCTTTCATACATTTCCATAGCGGTAGATTACAAGGAACCATAATAACTGGATAAATTTTATAAGGATTGTTTCTATCCCCAAAAAGGATTGAATCCATCTGTTGCTGACCCTAGCCTCACATTCCGAGGATCTTGTGCAAATTCTAGATGCATCGCATCAATTTCCTTTCTAGCAGGAGTATCAGCTGGATGACTCATATGATCATCTCATACGTGCATTTACTAGCATGTCGTTTCATATCATTTGTTGTCTTATTTGACATAAATAGTCGTTGTAGCGTTGGTGCCAATGGAAAATATCTAAGAATCTTTTACGGTATCTTCTTTCTAAGTACATTACTACTCCACCATAATTGTTGGCAAGTATCACATTTATCTTCTGTTTCTTTTTCCTTCCAAAAGAGGGTACAATCATTGACATATGCATCGATATTCTCATACTCTAGTCCCAATGCTTTGAGGATTTTATTTGCTTTATAAAAAATATTAGGAAGAACTTCCCTTTGAAGTAATACTTCTTTTAGCAACTAAGCAACATACTAAAAGAGCGAATGCTTCACTTTTTCATCACCTTCAAAAAAATCGACCTAACAATAAAACTTAATAAGGAGAATTTTTTACACCCTGGATGCTTCTCTCAACGGTTGATAATATTCATTAAATTTTCAAAATTTGTATCATCTGGAATGCGTGCGTTAAATGCCTCATGCATTTCAGCTAACAAGCTCATAATCAATCTCATCTTTTGCATCAATGGAATCATCTCCCCTAGTCTCATTGGTATCAAGTTCCTTATCTGATTCGAAAACTCCTCCCCATGGCAAATCCAGACCACGTAATGCGGGACGTGAAGATATTTTCATAAATTTGGGTTTAGATTGTTTTAGGATGTTTATTTTTATTTTGGAAGATCTCCTAGAATATTTTATAATCTGTTTAAAATAAGCATGTATCTATTATAAGTTTACTTCCTTAAGAAGTTTACTTAAAATATACAACTTCCTTTTCTAGAAGGATTTTTCTAGGATATTTTAGAATCTATCTAAAAATAAGTAAGTATCTATTTTAAGTTTACTTCCTTAAGAAGTTTACTTAAAATATATATTTCTTTTTCTAGAAAGATTTTATTTGCTAAGAATAGGTGGTATGTTCACCTATAAATACAACTCTTGTAAGCTCTAAAGGGGCATCAATTTTGATATTTATAAAAGTATTCTCTAGTTCTTCTTCTACTTGTTCTTGCTCTTCTCTCCTTATTCATCTGTTTTTTCTACCTTCTTTCTTCACTTCTCATCTCTAGAGGTTCCTTCCTCTTTTTTCTATTTTCTCCTCTACGCATCCTACATCACCGCGTAGGTGGAATTCATTCCACAACGGATCAAATGTAGTCTTACCTCTTTTAATGTTCGTAAAGTAACATTTCAACAATTTACACATGGACATCAAATTCTTGTATGGTTGTCCATATGCTGCTTTACAAAGTCAAGAAAATATTAAGCTCCCTTCATATATTGGTCACTAAACCTATTGTGCAAATCTTTTATCCAATTTTTATCCATATCTGTAATGATCATTAAATAAACAATGCTGCATGAAAATAACCACTTTATTGAAAAAGGATGTAATACAAACTAAAACATTGATAATAAATCAATCAGAAATACATCATACTTGAAAACTAACATCTTTCATGTCATTTAATCCCTCCATTGATTACGTATAATGTCTCAAAAAATGTATTCCTCAATAAAAACAAAGACAGATATAAGGATACATACATATGCACAAATCAGACATTAATATGGACATACAAGTGCATAAAAGTGGTTAATATCTTATACAACAGTCAAGGCAACAGAAAATTGCAACTTACTTGTTAATTTAAAGAAGATATTTAATGCATATGACTATCTTTTTTGTGTTCTAACAATCAACTGGTCCACTAGTTTGTTGGTTAATATTATTGTCTATTTTAATTAGTGACTTGATTTACAATAGACTTAACTTCTAACTAATTATATCATTTATTTTGAAATTAAGAAATACCTAATTATCATACATTTTCTAATTCATTATGCACTATTGAAATCCTTGAAAATCATTGCAAGGTAGCAGTTAAAAAATCCTCACAATTTTATTAGTAGTGAAGAAATCAATATCCGTGACTTAATTGTTCATATCCACAACTTTGCTTTCACAAATAGAGGAAGATAATTGGAATCCAGAGACTACAAGTAGATGTTAGAGGCCAGTATAGCCAGTGAGAGCGAATGACAGAGATAGTAAATGGGAAGAGTGAGATGGGAAAGAGCTGATGAAGAGAGATGGTGAGATGAGAAAGCGGGATGGCAGAAAGACGATAGAGAAATATGGATAGATAGGAGAGATAATAGAATCCAAACTTTTCCTAAATTTCTTGGTTCAAATTTCAACATAGGGTTCAATTTCCACCCACATCTACAATATACCATGAAGGTTTATAAGATTAAAGTAGAAGCCCCATAATTTGGTACATTTTGGGAAGAAATTCTAAAAATCCTACATGAAAAAGGAAAAAAATATCTTCCTCTCTTACCTCCAGCAACTAGCAGTAACAGTGATGGCGGCAACATCGTATAGAGTGAAAATGACAGCAATGGATGACCCTCCCTCTTCTTCCCTTCTCCTTCTATCTTCCCTGTTTCTTTCTTCTCTCCTCCCGGCTTGCCGTAATTATGAGGTAGAGAAGAGGGACTATATCCCTTTTGCCTTTTGCCCGATACACATGCCTGTTACAATTTTTTGTATGCATCTATATCTACCAATGTTGTCAGAACCGAACCGGTAATTGAACCGGTAAAGGAACTGGTCTGGTTCGAACCGGTTCGACTGGTTAATCAAACCGGATCGAACCGGTGACGTCAGCATGACATATTTATGATGTAATAAATATTAAATTTTTTCAAATTTTAAATAAATAATTAAATATTTTGATAAACTTAATAGTATATTCCTTATAATCAACTATTCATATTTATCATTTGTCATTTGACCTTCTATCCTCAAATCATGCAATAGTGCATCAACCATACAGTTAATTGAAATAGTGGTTGCATATTTAGTTATTTATGCAAGACGCGATATCATTTAATTAATTATAATATTTTATTAACTATAGTTAATTTGTTAATTTGTTAGCAATATTATTAAATTTACACCTTGAGCTAGGATTGCAATATGTAATTATGTACTTAGGTTATTTTCATAAAATTATTTAACTAAAATATATTTGATTATTTTCATGTTGTAAAACTAAAATCTGGTATTTTTAAAATATATTTGGTATTTTATATTTTTATTTTGATTTTTTGATTTTTATTTTTTTAAAACTAAGAATAGTAGAATACTAAACATTTTAAAATTAAGAATACTAAACATTTTAAAAATTAAAATATGTTAAAATTTTAAATTTGTAAATTTGAAACTAAGAATACTGTACGCAGGCAAAGAGGCAGAGACGGACGGCGAGGCAGCGAGACGGCGGCGGCGAAGCAGACGGCGACCAGAGACAGACGACCGGAGACGGACGGCGTGCGTGGGCAGCAGCGTTGCCCGGCGAGGAAGACGAGGGCCGGCGGACTGCGTGGGTGGAGGGATGCGGGATCCTGCTGGCGCCGGTGCTGTGGGTGACGCACTGCGTGGGTGGTGGACTGCGGGGCCGGCGGACTGCGTGGGTAGCGGGATCGTGCAAGCGACGGAGACAGGGCAGAGGGATGCGGGAGTGCCGGGAGGCGGGATCCTGCTGGCGCCGGTGAAGAGGAAGATTAACGACCGGAGATGACCGCCGAGGACTGGACCGGGGCAGGCGGGCGCGAGGCAGCGCCGCAGCGCTAGGGTTTCGTCGAAATGGGGAAGAATAAATTTTGAAATATTAATTCATGACCATTTATCAATTTAAATAATTTAGATCATTTAAATAGGGTCATTTAATTGTAATTAATTTACTTAAACTCCATTAACATACTTTTCTATTAATCCATTAAATATTAACACTTTAACTAATCTTTATTTATTTATTAACGATCCTTTCTTTCTATGTATAATTTTAGGCCATCAATAAAAATTTACTTTTTATTATTTTAAAAGTCCCTATGCTAGAGTTAGTGGCACCTATTTTTTTTTATACGTATGATAAACCAAACATGTGTCTTCAATATAATTAGACCTCATCTAAATATTATATATTAAATATTATTAGACGAAATACACAGTTAATAATGATAATTTATTATTTGTATTATTAAATAAGATAAAATAAATTATTAGTCCTTATTAGTCATGTAGATAGATAATAATAAGGTGAAATTATTAATTATAACAATTGTAAAATCAAATACGAAATGAGCTTTTTGTATACAAAAATTCTAATGAATATTATATAAATAAATTATAAAATTCCATAAGTGACAATTATGCTTGGGCCCAAACATATGCGAAATTAATTTAATAATTATGAACATAATTTAACAAATCTACCACTCCACGACATGAGATGCTAGAAGCAAATGTTTTATGTGAAATGTAATAATTTTTTAATAATTAAAAGTATATTATAATAGCCATAAAAAATTATATTATAATAAATATAAATTTAGTAATAATTAGAAATTAGCAAGACTTCATTATGCCTTTTAGCTTGCATCAAAGTTAATAACTTGATGCCGTAAGTACTAGCCATGTGGAGTGTGCTGGATAGGAAAGAAATGATAAAGAAGCCAAAATCCATAAATGTTATGGAATGCCATAAATGCATGTGCGTGCTTGCACTATGAAGTTAAACTTTTTAATATCATAATCGGTAAACCATGTTAATTGATTCTACACGATTCAACATACGATTCAGTCCAAGCAGCTTCTTAACGTCAAACTAGGCGACTTATTATTGAACCAGAAGAATTGCCAGTTTCTAGTTGAACCAGCTGGTTCGGTCCAGTTATGACAAAACATCATGTAATTAAATATATAATTCAAGTATTATAATAACAAAATAAAATGAGTAACTCGTATTTATTATTTATTTAGATAAATAATAATAAAATAAAAACAATTAGTAATAATTATAGCAATGATAGAATATTTTTCCTGATATAATGCAAAACGATAAAATCTCAAATATTAACTATCCATAAAAAGTTAAAAATTTTAATTTTAAAATCAGTATCTCAAAAAGTATAAATTCTTTAATTATTAATGAACTCAGAACGATTTTTTGCATTGTAATTTGTACCATGTTATTAGAAACGAAGTATCTTCTTATTGCAATTGTGCACATACATCAATTGCAACAAGATACAACAAAAAGATACATTTCGTTGCAAATATTTGATATAAGTAGGAACCAGATTTAATTTTGTTCCAATTGTGCATATAATTGCAAAAAAACATTTCTTATTGCAATTTTTAGTATGTAATAACTACTACATTTCACAACGAGATAAGTTTGTTGCGATTTATTCACCTAATAGGAATGAACTCTTATCTCGTTGCAATTGTGCCAATCAATTCAATTGCAATGAGAATATTATTCGTGGCATTTTTTGTATTTTATTGTCCCCATTTCAATTTGTAGGTACAACAGGAACGAAATTTGATTTCCTTGCAATTGTGTATATTAATTGCAACGAATATTATTCATCACATTTCTTGTATATTATTGTCTTCATTTTTTCAATGACAATTGTTTTGTTGCAATTTGTTGGTACAACAAGAATAAAATCTCATTTCATTGCAATATGCATATTAATTGCAACGAAAAATGTTTTTATTGTAATTTTTTGTTGCAATTGTACATAACAGCAACCACTTTTTGCAACGAGAAATATTTCGTTACAATTTATAGATAAAGTCCACCAATAGGAACAAAGCTTGATATCATTGTAATTGTGCACATCAATTATAAAAAAAAAAAAATCAATTTCTAGGATTTGTTGTGGTCATCTTTGATATGAGGGGTTGGTTGTTTGTTCAACTCCCATCATTTATTAGGTCTTCTAAGGCATTTTAAACGATAGCCTTTGTGTCCTTAGTTAAGGAGTTAGTCTATAACAATCTTCTTTCCGTTTTTGCTTTAACGCACATTTCATTCATGTAGTTCTAGGGGCCTAAATTGAGTTGGTCGACCTTAAATAGTTTTGCTTTATTATCCTCCTATCCTTCTTCATTAGAGGGTGCTCCTTTCATCTCAGAGTAATTCTGATGTGTTGTTGGATTGTTTACTTAACGTTACTTGCCATGTCTGCACTTTTTTATTTTGATAGTTGAGTTGATGTGCATTAATCACACATCTTCTACTATTAACGCTTATTGATTATGAGTGTGCATAGGATTTGATGCTATTAAATCTTCCTTTTTGTTTTTAAGAGACACTTTAGATTTCAAGAAGGTAGTTGGTCCATTCATTAGGAGAACTTCACCTGTTATGGTTAAAGAAGTATGAGGTGAATTTCCTATGCAACTCTTTGAAGCTTAATGGAATATAATCTCAAAGATTGAAACCAATGAAAGGTTTCTCCTTTTAATGTGGTCTTAAACACAAAACACTTGAGAGGTTCTGTAGCTCCATTGAGGTTCATTACATTGTTATAACAACTTATATGATATCTAAGATTTATTCACACATTATACTTATCAATGTTGGTTATCATAAACCCTGTGAAGGAGTAGCCTCTATGATTTCTAGAACAGAAGAAGGTTGCCTTTGGAGTCATCTCCCTTGCCATTAGTTCTTTTCTTCTTCTTAATCTATCCTTTGCAGTGTTAAGGAGATTAAACATGAGTGTCCACAAACCATCCATTTAGTTGCTCTTTTTTTTTTTTGAGATTTTGATGCCTTTCTGGGGAGCCATGCAATATGAGTCTTCACTCTCATATGATATGTTGTGCTCTTGGCCATTCAGGTCTTCATGATAAGGCCTACTTCCTCCTACCATATGGATTCCTTGATTATTTATATATTGGTGGAGGTCTAGGGTTTCTTACTTGCCTTGGACATTAACCTAGTCACCCTTTAGTATCTCTGAATATCTCTTCAGGGTTGGTATTCATAGTTTGTTAGAAATTGATTCTAGTAAACTCTGCATACTCCCTTAGATAGTAGTATTTGGAGTAGAGTGACTTTTTTCCTTCCCTTGAGAGACATTTGAAGGCATGGGAAAATTTCTTCTTCTAACTTATTATATTTGGTATCTAAATTCATATTGTTGTAGCTACAGAGCTTCTTGATGGTCCTTTTAGATCTTCTTGATGGTCCTTTTAGATTTAGACTTTAGTTCGCTTGTATTCCTGTTACTTGTATTCTTGTTATTTTCATTATAGTTGCAATAATAGTATTTTAGTATATATAAGCTTTCTACTCCAACGCATAACTAAGCAATAGCGCACTTTACCAGAGTACCAGAACATGATACATGGTGCTTAAATACCCAATACTATAATTTGGTACAACATTAAAGCAATGTGCTTCTCCCAATATCCTTGAGACACAATTCGCTATGGCAAAAATCGACAACTGGCTAATGGGCTATTCCTGCACTTCCTAAGGCGTGAGTCAAAATTACTCAAGTACATCACCACCTCTCAAGCATGCGCTGACTGTATATAGACCTACCTAAGACAGCTTACAAAGTCCACCGCCCTATTGACATATCACATGAAGAATAACACTCTAAATCATGAACAAGAAAATACCCTCAATCACAACCTCACTTGAGACTAACTATATGCCTAAACAACATTGCTGAAAGTAGCACCATCGTCTCTTCCAAACTCTCAAGGAAAGACGAGCAAATCTATATAAGCTTTCCTTCTAAAAGCTCAGTACACTCTACCTTCAAAAGAGATTTCTCATACTCCATGGAAAAGACTTTTAAGCAAATAAATGTACTTTTATTTGCATCAGTGAGGAAACTATTTTTCCTTTTACGATGATATTTTAGGACCACACCATAAACTTATGATTAGTTCCTCTTTTAAGTAAAAATCCTCAGTGTGCTCTTTTTTTGCTCTGCATCATGCAGCATACTCGTCCTTAATTGCCACTATGGTAACTAACATTTTCGATCATTAACACCTTTTAATAAAGGAAAGAAGTTGGATGTATTCTTAATGGTACCTAAAAGCATACTTTGTCTCAAGGCCTTTACAATACTGCCTGGCAGTGTTCTTCTCATTAGGCTTGTTAAAAGGAACAGTTAAACATGGCTTTTTGTCATTGAGTTTCCACAAATGATGCTACTTGTTAGTTCTCACTTTCATACTTTCATGTCAATGTCTAAACTTTTTTTTTTTTTTTCAGCAACCGCTCAATGGCAACTGTAGGAGACAGGATTCGAAGCCCGGTGGGTGGGCACGAAGCCCCCATGCAAAACCAACCGCCCTATGGGCAGGTTCGCATGTCAATGTCTAACTTAGTGATTCATCAAGATGGAAGATTATTAAGCTGGGGATATGTTCCACTTAAGCATCCATCTTGTTAAAGTTGGGATTGCAACAAATTTTTGCTCGAAGTACCTATCATTATTTACTTATAAGATAAAATCAGTTTGTGCATGCTAAAAGGGTTCCTGACATTTGTATTCCAATGCTTAAATCGGTAACTGGGTGGATAAGGAACTCCTAATATTATTAAGCAACAAATAAAAGATATTAAAAGGGCATTTATTGCACTTTATGGAAGAATTAAGTAAAATTGAATGCCTTCAAGTAGTGATTACAACCCTTTATGCAGGAGAGGGTGCATGCATGAGGTTAAGTATTTCATTGGAGGATTCTCGGCCGTTGAAAATTGCATTTGATGCTACATCTTCACAGCTGCCAAATTCAAAGAATAGCTAAAGTGTTCTAGCATGCGCTAAATGAAACAGTCATGCATTAATAGCTAGAGAGAAAATAATAATGCTGACAGGCATTTTCTTCCTCCCAGAGCGTTGTCGTCTGCTTTCCTCTTCACACCAAAGATAAAATGGAGTGATTTGTTAGAGAAAAATGTGCGTCATCCTCCTTCTCCCTCTGTTTAAGCAGTGTTGTCTTCTCCGGTAGCGGCAGCTAATTTTTTTCTCCCGCAGTATCATCATGTGTTGTTGTCTTCAGAAGGGTCGGTCGTGATGGCAAAGATCCAGAGCAATTTCTCTCCACCGAGACGAGCTTCAGTAGGAACTCCGGTAGTGGGAACTCTTCAAAAATTATATATTTTTTTTAGTTGATCTGCAAAAATCCGACATATATTATATTTAAAGTGTTCTTTTAACCGCTAATAATAAAGTTCATACGAATCAGATGTTAATACAATATAAAAAAGTAAAAAATTATTAAAAAAATATAAATTTATCATGTACAAGAACATAATATAATTTTAGCAATATAGAAAGACTTTATTACACTTCCTATTTCAAATGATGCAATATTTTTTGATGGAATCTATACTTAGGATGAGAATGTGATGATGCATGTTGAGAATGAAAAAAATTATATTGAAAATATAAAAAATTGTATTGAAAATTAAAAAAGTAATCTTCGTAATTGGAAAATTTCTTGGAAGTGGAGATCTAGAGTAGATTCAAGAATCTTGAATGGCTTGAAATAGACTCTTATATATATAAAATTTTAGATTACATAAACTGCATCATATGTATTATTTATATCTAAAACTACATTTATCATCGAAATTCTTCAATTATATTTTTATTAATTAATATAACCTTATTTTTTATAATTATATTAATCAATGGTCGAAATTATATTTTAAATTTATTGTACACTTTGATTTTTTTAAAATAAGAAATCACATTTTTTGAAAGAGTTCCTATTGAAGCTACTCTCCTCTCCATTGCTAATGCTGCATTTAATAAACTGCAACACGTCAGCTGTTCTCTGAATTTCACAGCTACAAAGTTGTAGCATTAAATGAAAATTTTAACACCTAGGAATCCTTCCATGAAATCAACACTTCGAATTTAAAAGTTGTGAGTTAAAAAACACTAAAACTTATGACTTTTTGCATATGATCATGCCTTTTTTCTATTGCTTAACTAATTTCCTTCTTTTAATAAGTAACTTGATGTTTCTTTATTTTCACAACCCCTTTGGAGTGTATATAGATGTGTTCTTATCTAAATTCATGTATTTAACACATATTTATAAACACAATGGTTTATTTAAAGTACTAAATTGTGTTATTTAGCTTTGGCTTCGTGATTTAGAAAATAGTTATGCGTAAAATTTGAAACACAATACAAACAATAACAGTAATTTGGCATGAGTTAAGCTCATTCGGATGCAAGTATGCATTAGAATCTGGACATGTTGGGTTGTGAAGGGCATCATTCACGAACATATTAAAACGAGTTGTAAATTGGCATGTTTGTATGACTGCACCACTTGGTTCTGACGCAATTTATTATATATTAATTTAAAGGTGTATGATTGATGTGTTAATTGAACCCCTCTCCCTTCTTCTTTTTCTTTTCTTATTTTTTGCTTCCTCTTCTTTCCTTTTTCCCTTCTTCTCAACCTTCGATCTAGCCCTACCTTCCTAAAAATTCTCTAAATTACTTTAAAGATTGTCGATTCACATCAAGGATACTCAAAATCCTAGAGATCTAAGTCTACGATTACTTTTTTAGGGTGATCGAGGTAAGTAGATGTCCCCTTTTCTCAAATTAGTAGTGAAATCTTGTCTTAAACATGATATAGGGCTGGTGAGAAAGGGTAACGTCCAACAACTTCATGGTTTGGGGCATTTCAGGCTTCACAACAGCTTAAGATTAGTAGGATTCATGGTGAATCAGATATTACTGTGTGATTTTTGTGAAACAAATGATGTGTTATCAGTTTTTATCATTAGAATGTAACATTTCTCAAGTAAGTTAAACCAGTAAGATGAACTAAAGATTTTCCCATGCTTTCGTCAATTAAATCCCACAATGATATTTTTTCCTTCCATCTATGCTATTGTATTTTTGGTATTTTTTCCATTGGTTTCAAAAATGATAAATGCAAAAAGGTTGCATTTCATTCTTGTTATAACCCATTGGTTTCCATTGGATCTGTACATGGTGATGGATTTGTGCACAACTGTTGCTACTTCTCCAGATATGTCATCAAGAGGAAAGTATGAATTAATTAATATTTTATAACTTTTGCTACTTCTCCAGATATGTCATCAAGAGAAAATTCAGCAGGTTTTCCAACTATTCCTTGTTCTTATGGAAAAGGTGTTTGTAAGACACTAACGCCGAATACCACAATAAATCCAAGACGTTGATTTTGCAGGTGTCCTAAAATGGTATGGATTTGTATAATTTTTATCTACAATTGTTAGATTATTTTTTATAAATATTTTGGTATATAGCAACACATACTAATATGAAATTCTTTGCACAAGGCCAAGAAGACTGCAAATTTTTTGCATGGTGTGATGAGTTCTGGAGTTTCAAAAGATGAGGCAATAGTTGTGATACTTGTAATTGCGGCAAAGCAGAAACGATAAAAGAGTTGACCAAGAAGTTGGCACTTGTTGAAAAAGAGTTGATGTTAGCATAGAAGAAAATCGTTCTTTTGAAGCATGAGAGACAGCTTTTGTTGGAAAGGCAACTAGCAAATGCTATGAAGGCTCTAGGGAAAATAAAAATTGATGATTAAGACTACAATAATAGTTATGTTTTTATATAAACTTTTGTGGTATGCTGATGTTGTATTTCATATAGACTTTACGGAACTTTAAGACTTCAACGATAGTTATGTTTTTATATAGACTTTTGTACAGAACTTTATCATATGCTAATGTACCACATTATCAACTTTTTTGAACTATTGTTTAAAGAACTAGATTTGGTTGCACTATTTTGCATTCGTCATTTGTTGTGCTCTGCTTTTGAAAATTGGCTTTGGATGTTTTCATATGTATATTATCTTAGGTTTTGATAATATACATGAGCATTACTAGTAGACACTCTAAAACACATTTAAATAAGATCCTCAACTGAGGAAGCATATCTGTGCAAGGTTTTTCATGGAGAGGTCAGAAACGCATTTGGATGAAGAGCCAAATTCAAAAGTGCCCAACTCCATTTTAGCTTCAAATTAAATCATAGTATTTTAGAAGACCTAACGAATAATTTAAAATTTCAAAAGCATGTAAAATTCCTAGACCAATAATTAATTAGAAGGATCATTTTCCCAAATGAACATTTTTAAGAATAAAGCACAAGGTAGAAAGTAGTCGAAAGGTTAATCAAAGTTAATTCCACCATGAACCTGTTTTTCATCTACAAATGTGAGACATGAGTCATCTATAACCACTTTCCAAAAAAATACATATCATCTTCACAACATTTACATCAATATTACACAGACCCTCAAAACATATTCACTATTCAATACAACATTTATATCAATATTATATAGACCCTCAAAACATATCCATTGTTTAGACTCTCAACTGATTTTTCAAAAAGAAGTCATCAACCAAAAAAAAAACACACTACTGGCTTCCAATGTCAAGCACTCCTCATGTGTAATAATAAGCAGCAAGAGCCATGAAAATAACTTAATAGTTAAAATGCATTAATTGTGTGAAAACTAGTAAAAGAGTTTGTCGAATGCGAGATTTTAGTAGATAGACCATTTAGGTTGACTTGTGATGTGAGGTGGAGCAATAACTATAAGTTCATTCATCCTGGACTGCACATGATGTACTGCCCACAGTTGAAGAAGAGACTGCTATTACAAAGAGGTTCTATCAATTAAGGCGTGCAACTAAAGCATGTAAAAAGATCATAATTTGTTTAACATATGAATAGCTTACCAATGCTTTGTTGTGATGTTTGAACAGTCACTTTAGAGTTGGTAGATGGATTTGTAACATTAAGTCTCCATCTTAATGACAACTTTGGTCTATGACTTCCACCTATACAATAAACATTAGAAGATAATATTGTCATCGATCTATACTAGCTACCAATGTTAAACATTAGCAACTAAAAAAATAAATTATAGACTAATTGTTCTTTTGTTTCTAATGATTACTCCTCTCCCTCGTTGTGAAGAACCTGAAAGGAAAAAAATAAAATTGCATTTGTAATCTTATAATAGATTGAAATGTGCATGATTGGTATTAATTACACATACTCCTTCCATCTGCTATCGTTCCCCGTCCCCTTCCTTGCCCGCCACATGAATACTGATTTGAAGAGTCTAATTGGGATTTAGAAGTCCTCTTATTATGCCCAAGTTGCCCACATCTACGACAACACTACTTTGGTACATCTCTAGATATCCTTCTATGCTTTGATTCATTTTCTCCCACACTTTTACTTCTTTTTAGCTTGGGTCAACCAGGTGCTCTTCGAATGTTGGGAGGTAGGATATTAAAAGGTTCAAGCGCTTTGTCATAATCTACAGAATCTGGCATGCCATGTATGCGAGCTTCATATGTAGCTTTATATGGCAACTGTAAAGTACAATGAGCAGAAATCATGGGGATTAGCCCTTAGTGGCCACATGATAACTGCCAGTGCATGAATACATGGTATTCCATCTAGTTGCCACTGTCTGCATGCGCATATCTTCCTATCAATGTGCACAACATTCTGTGTTTTCCTCCATGTTACTTCGTATTCAAACTCACCTGCTCGCAACACAAAGGCTTGTCTTGCCTTAGGTAGTGCTTCAATAATAATTTTGACCACACGTGGCACAACCTTATGCTTGAATCTTGATGCTTTGTCTCGCCTTTCTTGAAAGCTTGTCATCATCTTGCATTGTATCATTTCAAAGCATTGTACAATAGGGGCATATCTTGGATCTATAATCCATTGAAGCCAAGCTTCAGCAGCATTATTATCTATATGATTAGAGGGTATGTCTTCTTTGAACCAAGCTTTACAATAATGTTTGTCATGTATCTCGCTCAACCATTTCCAAGCATCTTCACTTACAATGCGCATCTCATCCATCTTTTCTTCAAATTCGGATCTTGTATATGCTCTAGCTACATCCCATAGTGAATCCACAATTAGATCACCTTTGCCAAAGGACTTTCCTTTCAAATTGTTGACAATATGCCTCATGCAAAATTGATGGTGGCAATGTCGAAAAACCCATTGTACCGCATCAAGAAGACCCTTTTGGCGATCAAACATAAAGGTGAATGCTCCATTTCCAATTGCTAAGAATGAATTCTAAAGAAACCATTCCCAACTACTCCCACATTCAGCCTCAACTGCTGCTATCACAATTGGAATGATCTCATGGTCCCCATCTAGTGTGTCTGGAGATAATAATACACCTTTGTATCTTTCCTTCAAAAAAGTCTCATCTAAACCTATAAATAGTCGGCATCCATGTTCGAAAGCATCTTGAAAAGCCTTCAATGAAATAAATAAACGACTGAAAGTGGCATCTACATTTATAACGTATTCAGCAATTGTGCCCGGATTGAACCTCTTCAAGGTCAAGCAATATGAAGGAATTAGTTGGTATGACTTTTCATCCGAACCACACACTTCAGCCATTTCTTCTGTTCGAGCTCTGTGGACTTTCTTGTACCTAAGGTTCAAACCAAATTCTGTTCGAAAATCTTCTCGGAGTGATGCTACAGAAGGTTTTTGTTGTCCCTTCAATTTATTAATGATGTGTGCCTTCACCCACTGCGCTGTTACAGACTTTTGCCCTCTTGATTGAAATGTTGAACACTCATGTTTATCATTCAACGTTCTAATAATGTAACTTGTATTATCAGACATCAACCTTGTGTACACCCTCCATGGACAGCCACTCCCCTTGCATTTTGTAATAATCTTTCTCTTTTCATTCTTCACATAGCACATATCGAAGAAGTTGCGTACAACATACTTGACGAAGGCTTGTCGGAGCAATTGGATGCTTCCAAACTGCATTCCAACTCCTAAATGTGGGTTTTCTAAATCCTTAGCCGAGAACCTTTTACTTCTTGAAATCCTCTTACTCTTGTGTGTTTCATTATCTGAAGAATCATCCTCTAATTCAAAGCAGGAGTCATTCTCACCATCATACACACAATCGACATCAATATTTGGTAGAATTGCAGCATAGGTAACATTGTTCTTTTCTCTCATTAAATCGTCCCCTTCACCTTCCCTTTATGCATAATCTTCAAATCAAAAGTAATATGGATGAAATATAAATGAACTTGATGACTATTGGAAAAAACATAAGCTGGTATTTAGGTAGAGATATTACTAACCTGATGCATGAACATGATGTCCAATAGGCGCATCAAGGACTTGGTCGTTCACTCTGATATCTACATTGCCAGCAACATTGTCATCTACGTCATCTGAGTCATCTGAATCATTATGTCCTGCACATGGATCTAAAAAAATTAATATGGAAATAGACTATTGTCTTATTAAGCATTTCAATGAACTAATAAAAAATTCAACATATGACGTAGAAATTATGTACCGCTTTCAATAGTTGTAGAGCCTTCTGACTGAAAGTTGGGATCATTCTCCCCAACGTATGCTATATCATTAGCAGTAGTATCTTGCAAAAACTCCGAATTGATGCTCATCTTCTCAATCCACTGCCTCTCTTGTAACTATCTTTCACAATTACCAAATTCTTGGTTGATAAATTCGTCTATCATTATGTCCGTTTGGCTAACTTTCCCTCCAATTGAACATCTAGTCTTTAACTTTGTGTGGCCCCTCCTTGAATGTTTTCAGTTTCATCTTTGGCAACTGCAATTTATATATAATAGAGCACTTATTACTTTTACCACAAAATAACAAATAAAAATAACAGTAATAACATAACAACATATAATTTGTGGTACATTGAGTATTAATACCAGTGTATGAAGTATCCTTCTCTGCCATTTGGTCAACATCTATCTCCACTCCACTAGTTGTCTCTTTTGTTATAGAACCGACATTCTCACTATCCTCTTGTGGATTTGTAGTCACCTTCCTGACATTACAAGATCCGATTGTTTTACGACACACATATAGTGGGATCTCTTTAACATTCATCCAGTTTACACTTCCATGCTTATTCATAATATTAATCACATCCTCATCACACTTCAACCTACCAATTATTTTAGAAATATCCATGCGACGGTACTTAATACCAAGAGTAAAGCTATTTTTGAAAATCTTGATAATTCCATGATCTGTTTCTCTATATCAATCCAACATAATTCATCGGGATCTACAACTTCATGATGCAACTTCCCTCCAAAGTAACTCGTAACATTTTTCAATAAATTCCTCTGAAATGCACCTCCAAAGTGAATTGCTAGCGTAATCCGTTAGCAGCCATTACTGAAAAAATGTTTAGACGAATTAATAGCAATAGAATGAAGTTAGCGACCACATGCAAATATAAAGAATGCATAAAAATGATAATTGAAAATATAAAGAATAATTGATTCAAAGAAACTTCCATAGTCATTGAACCACTTAATGTAGAAATTCCATTAATTAGGCTTCCTCTATCGGTGAGAATACAACAAAAATCTAGGAATTTAAATCAACCAAAGAAAATTCCATGAAATTGGGCTCAACTCCTACATTATATTATTCTCAAGAATACAAAAAAATCCAATTAGCTAAATCAACTAAAGAAAATTCAATGAAATTTGACTCAACTACCACATTGTATGATGCTAAATAATACAACAAAAATTCAACTACCTAAATCAACCAAAGAAATTTTCATAAAATTAGGTTCAACAACCGCATTATATGATGCTCAAGAATACAATAAAAATCCAAGAACCTAAATTGACCAAAGAAATTTCATGAAATTGGGATCAACTACCACATTATATAATGCTCAAGAATAAAACAAAAATCCAACTACCCAAATGAACCAAAGAAAATTCCATGAAATTGGGCTCAACTATAACAATATATTCTACTCAAGACTTGAGAAGATTATTTACATAAGGCAAGTGGTCTTTGTGTACATCCATATCCATATAATATTAATAGATACGAAAGCTATATATGTGTGCTTGCTTCTACTTTTTTAGCTTTCTTTATAAGCATTGGATTTCCCTTTAAACGTGTAAAGCCATGTAAATTGGATATGTAGCAATTACCCATACATTTGGAAATTTTATTTAGTCATAGCCATTCAAGACAAATCCTTCCTCATATGTCTAACAATTGTGAAAACAATTGTCTGCTTAATTTTTTCTTATCTATATGACTTCACATGTTATGCAATTGATTATAACAATTACTAAGAAATGTTGGGATCAAGAAGCCACAATTTGCTTTTAAGTTAGAGAAAAAGAGGATGTTGACAAATGAAAAGAAATGAATAAATTAATGCAACTACCCCACAAACATAAAAAAATTCTAATGCAAGCAGGCCCAAACGCATTTTTAAAATCGTACTTAGGTTGTCGTATGTCATTTTCAGAAAGGGAGCTTCTGGTTGTATTTAGCCATTCAAGGCATTGGAATGTCGTTTTCAGACAACCAATACTTTTCAAAAGTAGGACCACAACAATGGCTATCGACTAAAATGAGGCTACTGGGACCACAACAACTGCTCTCCCTTTATATGGCTCCTACCAATAGTATATCAAACCAAAACAAAAATTCACTTCATGAGGAAGACGACCTTGTTGGAGTTAGGATAGTCCGTCGTCAGCGTACAATGCTTCACACTTGTCGGCAGCACTACACAGACATCAGACACGAATTAATAGCAAGATGGGGCAGAGAATACAAATAAAGGAGGATGAGAGATGACGTCAGTGTCAATAAAGCAGACGTTGTGGTCGGAAATGGCATACCTTGCCGGCGGTGTGCGACCCTTCAAAATTTGTAGCAGCAGCAATCAAAGACGAAGAACGAACAACTGAAATTGACAAATGGAGGAGAACTAGGGATTCTGCATGCGAAGACAGATGGGTGGAGGTGGGTGGAATCAATCGCAAGGCATCGGCGTCAGAAGTAGACAGGAGGAGATGGAGAAGAAATGGAAATTTTGCCGCCAGAGGAAATTAGGGATTTGGGAAGAGCCCAAATTTTTTCTTTTCAATTTAGCCCTAGGTCATGGGCAACTGAGCCATTTCACTTTCTTTAAAACGTCATTTCTACACATCAGTGACCGCTTGGGCGTATTTGGGGATTTTGTCAAAAAGTTATAGGTATATTTAAGATTTTTGAAACGTAGTGAGCATATTTGAAAATATGGTCAAACATAATTGGTACATTTGGGAAAAACCCTTTTTGTGAGATTGTGGAATAAGGTGGAGAATAGAAAATGGAATATTTTGAGATTATGTAATTAATATAAAATGATAGAAGTAAGTTGAAATAGATAGGTTATTGAAATATAGTTGGAAGAAAAAAATAATTGGATTGTACGGGTAAAATTGGAAAACTAGGGTTATTAAGGTATTAAATGATTTCTGAAGAAATGGAGAAGATAGGACATTTCCCACCCCATCTCGCTTTTGCACGTTAACAAACATGCCCCAAGTTTCATCTAGATTTTTCTTTAGAAAAAGAAGCATAATCGCATTTTGCTTAAAAATATGTGTGTAAATATATGTATTATAATAGTATAATAATACTTTGCAGAATAATTTATCACATGATAATGATATTTTAGATGTTAAAAATATAATAGTTTAGATATTAAAATATAATTTTAAAATTAATATTTAACATTAATAAATTTTATTGCATTAATTTTATGTATTAAATGAGGGTCATGCACGACAGTACTAGATAAATAAGAGTTTTCATGGCAATATAAGTGATGTTAAATATAATAATGATGATTTTCATATCAATCATCGATGTGATAAAAATAAATGACATTATATAGAATTGGAGTTTCATAGTAGCTTGATGTATTTAGAAGATATCCACCTCTTCAGTGGGCCAAAAGATTACAAAGAAATCAACCCGTTGTAGCATGATCATCACACGCATACTGCACTTAATTAATTACCTCATATAGTATTATAGCTTTTGAAAGATTTAATTATAAAAACTCAAAAAAAAATTATGACTCGTTCTACACATGTAATTTTAAATGTAACGAGAGAAAAATCTAAATAATATTTTAACTGTGAGAGATGTTAGTATACGTTATTTTGCACCCGACTTTGGTTTTAAAAGTGACTAATTAAGCATGTCATGTATAAAAATAATATAATAATACAGTGCAAAATCTTGCCGACGTGATTTGTAGCAATTTGCATGCTACCCTACTGTTGCACATTAACAAAGATGCCCCAAGTTTCATCTAAATTTGTCTTTAGAAAAAAAAAAGAAGCATGATCCTGTTTGGGACCTGGTTTTTTGCTCCCGGGAGCAAAAAACCAAAACTGCTCCCGGGTGCAAAAAACCCATTTTTTTTAATTTTTTTTTGAAATTTTTTTCATATAACTGTTAATCTAGGTGTAACTAACACGTGTATAAATTTTTACCATTTTTGGAGTATTTTAGATATTTATTTTTGATTTTTGAAAATCAGTGGCATTTTAGGTAATTTTAAATTACGAAAATGCCACTGATTTTCAAAAATCAAAAATAAATATCTAAAATACCCCAAAAATGGTAAAAATTTATACACGTGTTAGGTACACCTAGATTAAGAATGTTAAAAAAAAAGTTCAAAAAAAAATAAAAAAAAATGGGTTTTTCCCGGGAGCAAAAAACCAGAACCCTTACATGTTTGCTTAAAAACATATATTTGTGACAAAATATATTTATTATAATAGTATAATAATACTTTGTAGAATTATTTATCACATGATAATGATATTTTAGATATTAAAAAAAGTAGCATAATCACATTTGCTTAAAAATATGTGTGTAAATATATGTATTATAACAGTATAATAATACTTTGCAGAATAATTTATCACATGATAATGATATTTTAGATGTTAAAAATATAATCGTTTAGGTATTAAACTATAATTTTAAAATTAATATTTAACATCAATAAATTTTATTGCATTGATTTTATATATTAAATGAGGGTCATGCACAATAGTACTAGATAAATAAGAGTTTTCATAACAATATAAGTGATGTTAAATATAATGATGATGAGTTTCATATCAATCATCAATGTTATAAAAAAAATGACATTATATAGAATTGGAGTTATATAGAAGCTTAATGTATTTAGAAGATATCTATCTCTTGAGTGGGCCAAAAGATTAGAAAGATATCAACCCGTTGTAGCATGATCATCACACGCATACTGCACTTAATTAATAACCTTATATAGTATTATAGCTTTTGAATGATTTAATTATAAAAACTCAAAAAAATAATTATGACTTGTCTACACATGTAATTTTAAATGTAACAAGAGAAAGATCTAAATAATATTTTAAATGTGAGAGATGTTAGTATACTTTATTTTGCACCCGACTTCGGTTTTAAAAGTGACTAATTAAGCATGTAATGTATAAAAAAATATTTTAATAATATAGTGCAAAATCTTGCCGACGTGATTTGTAGCAATTTGCATGCTACCCTACTTTTGCACAATAGCAAAGATGCCCCAAGTTTCATCTAAATTTTTCTTCAAAAAAAAAGAAGCATGATCATGTTTGCTTAAAAATATATATTTGTGTGAAAATATATGTATTATTATAGTATAATAATACTTTGTAGAATTATTTATCACATTATAATGATATTTTTGTTTAAAAAAAAAGCATAATCACATTTGCTTAAAAATATATGTATTATAATAGTATATAATACTTTGCAGAATAATTTATCACATGATAATATTATTTTAGGTGTTAAAAATATAATAGTTTAGATATTAAAATATAATTTTAAAATTAATATTTAACATCGAGAAATTTTATTACATTGATTTTATATATTAAATGAGGGTAATGCACAATAGTACTAGATAAATAAGAGTTTTCATGACAATATAAGTCATGTTAAATATAATTATGATGATTTTAATGGGGCCTGATTTGTTGCACCCGGGAGCAGGCAGCACTCCCTGCTCCTGGGTGCATATACTTATTTTTTTATTTTTTTTGAATATTTTTTTATAAAACTGTTAATCTAGGTGTATTTAACATGTGTATAAATTTTTACCATTTTTGTTTTATTTTAGATACTTATTTTTTATTTTTGAAAATCAGTGGCATTTTAGGTAATTTTAAATTACTAAAATGCCACTGATTTTCAAAAATCAAAAATAAATATCTAAAATATCCCAAAAATGGTAAAAATTTATACACATGTTAAATACACCTAGATTAATAATATTATCAAAAAAAAATAAGTATATGCACCCGGGAGCAGGGAGCGCTGCCTACTCTGGGTGCAACAAATCAGGACCCGATTTTCATATCAATCATTAATGTGATAAAAATAAATAACATTATATAGAATTGGAGTTCTATAGAAGCTTAAATAACGTATTTAGAAGATATCCACCTCTTGACTGGGCCAAAAGATTACAAAGAAATCAACCCGTTGTAGCATGATCATCGCACGCATACTGCACTTAATTAATAACCTCATATAGTATTATAGCTTTTGAATGATTTAATTATAAAAACTCAAAAAAATAATTGTGACTCGTTCTACACATGTAATTTTAAATGTAACAAGAGAGATATCTAAATAATATTTTAACTGTGAGAGATGTTAGTATACGTTTTTTTGCACCCGACTTTGGTTTTAAAAGTGACTAATTAAACATGTCATGTATAAAAATAATATAATAATATAGTGCAAAATCTTGCCGACGTGATCTGTAGCAATTTGCATGCTACCCTACTTTTGCACGATAGCAAAGATGCCCCAAGTTTCATCTAAATTTTTCTTTAGAAAAAAAGAAGCATGATCACGTTTGCTTAAAAACATATATTTGCTTGAAAATATATGTATTATAATAGTATAATAATACTTTGTAGAATTATTTATCACATGATAATGATATTTTACATGTTAAAAAAAGAAGCATAATCACATTTGCTTAAAAATATATGTATTATAATAGTATAATAATACTTTGCAGAATAATTTATCACATAATAATGATATTTTAGATGTTAAAAATATAATCTTTTATATATTAAAATATAATTTTAAAATTAATATTTAACATCGATAAATTTTATTGCATTGATTTTATATATTAAATGAGGGTAATGCACAATAATACTAGATAAATAAGAGTTTTCATGACAATATAAGTCACGTTAACTACAATTATGATGATTTTCATATCAATCATTAATGTGATAAAAATAAACGACATTATATAGAATTGGAAAGATTACAAAGAAATCAATCCGTTGTAGCATGATCATCGCACACATACTGCACTTAATTAATAACCTCATATAGTATTATGGCTTTTGAATGATTTAATTATAAAAACTCAAAAAAAAAATTGTGACTCGTTGTACACATGTAATTTTAAATGTAACAAGAGAAAGATCTAAATAATATTTTAAACGCGAGAGATGTTAGCATACGCTATGGTGCACCCGACTTTGGTTTTAAAAGTGACTAATTAAGCATGTAATGTATAAAAAAATAATATAATCATATAGTGCAAAATGGTCCCGGAGTGGTTTGTATGCTAATTGGGGCTGATTTCAGCGTACTAATTAGTAAGTATGCGAATATTATGAGTCGTTCATCCTTTCAACGAGTTTAGAATTGCATCAATATATAACTTCTTATACATAGCATGTTAATATAGTCAGTGTACCAGTATTGTGAAACATAGTGTAGACCTAGCATCTCCATTGAAATATAGGGTGTGTTTGGGAATGAATAAAACTTTTGATAAAAGTTTTAAAAAGCAAAAGTTATCAAATGATGTAATATGATAGGAGTAAAGAGGATAAAGTTAAAATAAATAAGTTAGTTATATGGATAATTGTGTAAAAATGATTAAAAAGTAGGATAATTGTATAGAAGAATATGAAAAATTGATTAAAAAATATAATAATTATAGATAATGAAAAGATTTAATTAAAAAATTTTAACTTTGACATTTTCTACTCGTGACCAAACACACCCATCAGCATTTTTCGCTTTTGAAACCTTCCAACTTCTAAAAATCCTTTACGTTCGCGGCGGCAGGAATCACGTTACCCGGCAATACGCAACAACCAACCAACCAACAAGCTAGCGCTATTCGTGTGGGGTCGCCGCTGCATCACATCATGAAGGTACGTGTCACACTTCAATTGCAACTCCATACACGGGATGGACATACCTGCTGTGTAAGATCCGCCCACGCCCACTCCCCTCCGCCAAGATACCGTCTAGTCAAAGGGTATGAGTAAATTGGGGATGAGTTTTGAAAATGGCAAAACTTTTGATAAAAAGTTGTTTTTATGTGTAAAAGTTTTTATAATGTGAGAAAATAATGTGTTGCGATAGAGGTAATTATAAAAAATAAAAAAATAATAAAGTTAAAATAGATAAGTTATATATATGAATAATTTTGTAGAAATAATTGAAAAGAATGGTAGTTATATAGAAAGAAATGAAGAAATAATTAAAAAACATGATAGTTAGACGGAATAAAAAGTTTTTAGGTGTTAGCAAACACCCCCTTAGTTGGAAATCCATAGTTGTTATCAATTTTATTTTTTATTTTATTTTCAAGGACTTTCTACCATATTTTATTTTTTTTCAAAAATTTCTACTACATTCTATTTTAGGTTGCATAGATTCTAAGCCTATCCTATCCAATTTTTTTAAGTCAAATTAGTTCCGGCTTCTCTAAAATAATTTTTTATATTATATTTAAAAATAATAATTTCATTATAAATCTTACTTAAAATCCTACAATCAAGATCATAAAAATATATTTATTTTTAAGAATGAAATAAATTTTTTTAAAGGGATGAAATCCATTTTCTTATTGATATTTTTATCCACCAATGCAATTGATATTATAATCAAACCCTTTCACGATCGTCGTACTATTGAGGGAATCTTTCTAAAATACCTCATCTCATGGAACAACTCAAAACCCCCCCACTATTTCTAGGTAAGACAATGCAAAATTCTCACTACTTCCGGAAGGACCTACAAATATTACACCTACAGCTAGCGAGTTTCAAACCAATGCCAGCGTATGTCTTTCAATATAAAATATATTGAATATATATTAGTAAATTGAGTCAATTTTGGGAACCCAGGGTCCCAAACCTTAAAGCCTACTCTACCTTTATAAAACTGGATATTTTTTTTTACATAGAACCTATTCTAATTGTTTTAAGATATCCAATAGGTTAACCCATTGGTACCTTGTTCATATTACACTCTCTAAATTTGAAAATGCAACTTAGGTAAGTAAGTTTGGTTGGATCAATCTTATCTATACCATATTTTAAAAACTCCTTTTTTTTTTACATCAGCTCCGATCTTAGCTTACCCAACCCTATTTTCTTAATGTCGAAATTTCTACTAGTTTCAACTCCAAATCAATTTTTTAAGATAATTTTGTATTATATTAAAAACTATAATTTCATTATAAATCTAACTTAAAATCTATAATCAATATGATAGTAATATAATATTAAATACACTAATTAGTCAGTAAATTTAAAAACTTTCTACATATTTAAAATATATTTTATATCTTTAGATATATAATATATTTCATAAAAGATATGCTGAATATATATTATTAATTTGAATCAGTTTCGAATATCTAGACTTTGGAGCCTATCCTATTCTAATTGAACGAGATATTTTTTACTGGAAACTTAGCTTACTCCATGGATAAGAAAATTTAAACAAAGAAAAAGAAAAAGAAAAAATCTCTAACATCATTTCTCTTTTAAAATACCCAATTAGTAAACCCAAGAATACCACACCCCATCCACCCTCACCTGTAGGGGTGCAACTCGGGCTCATGAAACTCGGGTTCATCTCGATCCTAACCCTAACCCTATTTATAAAACATCAACCCTAATCCTAACCCTAACCCTAACCCTATTTGTAAAACCTGAACCATAACCCTATTTTTGAAAATCGGGTTCGGGTTGAGTTTCGAGTTGGAATTTATGTTGACGAATTTACATTTTATTTAAAAGTGATAAGTTTAGAATTTCATATAAATAAATAATAATAATAAATCATGTAGGTAAACATAATAATATATAATCAAACTAATATTTTTTTAGAAATATTAATATAAAAAATATTTCTAGAAAAAATTTAACAACAAAACTAAGATAAAGGAAAAAATTAATAAGTGTAAAAGTGAACGATAGAAATAAAAGATAAATATAAATGAAATAATATACTTTATTTACAATAAAATTACAATATGCCAAATATGTATTCAAATATAGATATAATAACATAAAATATGAAGAATATAAAGAAATATTGTTTTAAATAGTATGTATATAATATATTTTATAATAAATATTAAATAGGAAATCGGGCTCGGGTTCGGGCTCACCTAAACCCTAACCCTATCATATTTTACAAATCGGGGTTCCTCGTGTTCGGGTTTTTCGGGCTCGGGTTATGAAAAATCAAGTTTCAACACCGTTCAAAATTGGGTTCGGCGGGCCGGGTTCAGGCTCAACCCGGCCCAAGTTGCACCCCTACTCACCTGTTATTCCTTTAGTTGCTGCTTCACGTTGTATTGTAAAATCTCTACGTGGAAATGGATTTGTTTAATCCCTTCGGCATTTGCTTGTCTGCTCTAATAAAATTTTCATTCTTTTATTGGTATAATTTTTCATTTATCTATTTTATTTTTATCCTTTATATGATTTTTTTACCACCGTGTAACCATCCTAAAAAATTGATATTTCTGTTTTATTTTAAAATCTCACCATATATATTTTTTAGAAGCACAAATGGACCGTTAGGAAAATCATACAATGAAATGGCATTAACTAAAAAATTATTACAGAAGAGTCTTAGTGGTACATATGTGTTTAGATTAAAAGTGACATCTACACTAAGACAATCTAAAACGTCAAGAAAAGCCTTTTTAAGATGCTAAAAGCATTTCCTATCATTTTTCATATGCTAAATATATAATTTTTACTTATTTAAGATACAGCTGATTTGTATATTTTCATTATGAATTGTCTGTTCCAAATTATATTTTTAAATAATATGTACTGTGAAATTTACAGAATAAAACGAAAATACTAATTTTTCAGGTAGTTCCTCCGGACAGCGATGGCAACTCGTTCCAAGTTCCAACCGAAGCTGTTCGCCCACCGAACTCTCTATCATCTCTTCCTCGCACACAAACTGAACTAAAAATAAAATACACCTTAGCATCTCTCCCTCGCACGCAAACTGAAATAAAAAATAAAATACACCTTAGCATCTCTTCCTCGCTCACAAACCGAAATAAAAATAAAATGCACCTTATGCATATTAGAAGTCGAATGAAGAAATGGGGCCATTCACAGTGAATTCATTACAAGTAATATCAACCAATAATAGCTTCAAATACACCAGGAAGGAAATTGGTGCCAGCTCAATCAGATCTTTATTTATTTTTCTTGCAATTGAGCTAGGTGGATGTCCAAATATATGTACTGCTTCAACTTCAACTTTCCGAAGCAATGATATTTCCAATTTTCCACAAGACAGTGAAGCATCTGCAGCAAAATTAGTTGTCATCGCTGAACTCCAAGGTAGAGCATAAGATCAGGAAAAGAATACAGACTGGCATGGCCGAGACGACAGCTGAAAGGAAAGAGAGCATTCCTTTTTTCAAGCTGTTTGCATTTGCAGATCCCACAGATGTCATGTTGATGACCGTGGGTGTCCTTGCAGCAGCCGGGTATGGGCTTTCCATGCCTCTCATGTCTCTCTTTTTTGGAAATTTAATCGATTCTTTTGCAGGAACGGTAGACATTAATGACATTATTGATAAAGTTTCTAAGGTAAAGTTCTGCTCTGTGACAACCTTTACCATTTCACCTTTATAGAAATCCGCATGGTTTTTATCGTCATTCATGGATGTAATTTTTTTATTTCTGAAATGATCAGGTGAGCCTGAAATTTGTTTGTTTGGCCATATGGGCTGGTATGCTGTCATTTCTGCGTAAGTAATTAAGATGGTTATAATGCATACCTCTTTTGGTTGATCATGCATCGGTTGAGATTGGGAAGATGGTCTTTGGCAGATGAGGCTTGCTGGTCAGTCACTGGGGAAAGACAGGCCGCACGCATAAGGCTTTTGTACTTAAAAATGATAATTAGACAAGACATTGCATTCTTCGACAAGGAATCAAATACTGGGGAAGTTGCTGGGCGGATGTCCGGCGATACTCTTCTAATTCAAGATGCCATCGGTCCAAAGGTAAAGACAATCTTCCATTCCGCTTCCCATTGCCAATATCTTCCTCAATCACAAACCTTCTATTTTCAAAATCATATAGGAGAGTAAGAGTGTGTTTAGTAATGAATAAAACTTTTGATAAAAAATTTCTAAAAATAAAAGTTGTCAAATAGTGTGATATGATAGGGGTAATGATGAGTAGTAAAGAGGATAAAGTTAAAATAGATAGGTTAGTTGTGTAGATAGTTGTGTAGAAATGATTGAAAAGTAGGATAATTATATAGGAAAATGTGAAAAAATGATTAAAAATATGATAATTGTGGAGAGTGAAAAATTTTAGATTGAAAAGTTTTAACTTGATATTTTTTATTAATTGTCAAACACATCCTAAACCTCCAAGTTGACACACAAGGATGGGGAAAATCTTTCAGTTCATCATTTTCAAACCATGTGTATGTGACAAATTTCACATGAATATAGACAGAAAAGCACTTCAATGAAATTGGTTTCATTGAAAATATTAGAGAATCCTCTCAATTTTAGCTCACCTTGATGATGATATAAAATCAACTCAATTTTTGAATTACTTATTTAACTAAAAAATAAAGTTTCATCTTAATCAAAAATCTTGATGACCCATCTTTTTGAATTTTAAAATCAATGTAATATCTTTCAATTATTTATATATCAATTTAAAGCCTTTTAATTTAGCATTTGTGCCTTCTAAAATGTTTTCTCTCATGCATATGAATGATTCTAAAACTAATATAAAATGTCACTACATCCATAGATAGATCTAAAGTGATTTCATACATATGAACTATTTACGCATATATACACGTATAGATATGAGAGTTGTTCCAGTGCAGTACAACTGCACCAGAACAACAATACATTTACCTAAACATGGCCTCACACATATTAGAATACAATAAACTTTATACAATCGTTTATCCATGTATAAATTTTATATCAAATAGTTTACATGTTGAAAAAGTCACTTTAAAGTTATTATTTACATCAAACTATTTTATTACGTTGAATTTATACCATTTTCAGATGGGGTTCATACACATATCCATTTGATATGAAAATTAGTATGATAATAAAATACATTATTTTAAATACAATAGATAGAGTAGATTATAATTTTATGATCATGTGGGGCCCATTTTGACACAACTGCACTTTAATTATGGTGTAGTTGTACAATACCTGAATATTTCTCTATAGATATAATTCAAACAGATACTTCAACCCAAAATTTTGACTGGGATGATTTTTCATGCCATGATGAAATAAATGATGTTAACAATGTGATTGGTTGAATTTTGATTTCATCATTAATGCAAGCCAAAACTAAAGATTTCTTACCATTACTCTAAATAAAAACTTGTTTCATTCCTATAAATAGGTTGCAACCATATTTTCAATGAAAATAGTTCTATTGAAGTGCTTCTTATAAACAAGTTGAAATTTCCAACCTTTTGGGCGATGTATTCTTTTGACGGTTTTATTTAGATCCATGTCATTCATTCTATTTAAAACTATTTATTTAATTCAAAGTAATGATTCCATACATCTGGATTGCATGAACTTGTTTTTTTAATTTTAGATATTTTTAAAAGAAAAAATTCCTCTTATACCCATAATATTTGCCCATAATTCCTACTGAACCCACAACGTCTCAAACATTCTTTTTATACTCATAACATTTTACTTTAAATTACTATCATACTCATAAAGTCAAAACAATTGTCAACTACCGTATTGAAGAGACAATTTTGTTTATCCATAATTTCTTGATTCAAATAATTCAATCCTTATATAACTCAATTAATATTGATAAACTATTAATTTATGATATCAAGTAACTCAAATATCATCTTAGAGCTAAATCATTTCAAGTACGAAAATTTTAAATTGGTAAAATCATTTTTTCAAAAGGGTAGTTAATGGTTCTTTTTACTATGTAAGTATTATAGAATTTATAGTGAAATATTATAAGTATAAAAGAAATTTTTAAAACATTGTAGGCATATTATGAATTAAAGGTAACTATTGTGGACATAAGAGGAATTTTTCCTCTTAAAATTTTAAATCATTTTATAATATATCCATGTGCATTTATTTATGATTGCAAAAATTACACATATTGCGAACTTTTATATACTATATGCATACTACTTATTTTTCAACAATTTTAATAGTTATATATTCACTCTCAAAAGATACTATTCTCTTAAAAGATACTACTCTTTACAAAATATAAGTTTCCAATCAAAATTGTTTCAATAGCATGATACAATAAGATGTCTTAAATATGATAAATGGTTTAAATTTTTAAAAATATATCTTAAAATTAAAACACAAGGGGTTGTATGGAGCCATATATTGAATCGTTACTCTTAATTTAAATATAAACATAAGTTTGATTGAAGTTTTTATAATCTAGTTTAGTGAATATGACTTGCATTTACAATTGCAATGAGTTTATGCAAAACTAATATAATTTTCATGTCACGAAAAATATTTATGGAGAAGAATATTATGCATGGCTTAGATCTTAACAAAAAACACATAAAAGTGAGGTTTAATTTTCCAACCTATTTCATTGAAGCATTTTGAAGCCCATATACGGTCCTGCTTCTATGAAACTTCTTTTCTATGTAACCCCTTTTATTTTTAAAATCTTGATGTCGATGGAAAATCTACTTCATCCATTGTATTTAGCATCATTTATAGTATCTTGAAATTCTTTTATTTTTTTAATTTCACTGTATATAGGCCTCATCTATAAGTGTATAAAATCAATATAATAAAATAGTTCGATGCTAAAACATCAATTTTAAAGTGATTTTTTCAACATCTAAGTCATCTAAAATATCACTACTATGTTAATAAATAATTCTATAAAATATTATTACATTCTAATACATGTGAGAATGAATCTAAGTATTTTTCATAATTTACACATGAATATATATAATTTTGAGCAAATGTGACCCATGCACGTACTTAATTTGAATGAAACTTGGTCTTCTAGAAAAAGAAGTGATGTTAAATACAATGAATGAATTGAATTGTAAATCGATTATCGATAACTTAAAATTTAAAAAAGTTACATATAACCGCTTCTACGTAACATACATATAGAGAAAAAAATATATTCAAGTGCAAGCGCCTGCAACGTAATTTATGTTGCAATTGTCTCAAAATAGATCCTATATGATCATAAAATTATAATCTACTTCAATCATTATATTTACAATTATGTATTTTCCAATATGTAAATTATTTCCTATATAATTTATATATGGATAAATGATTATATAACGTATCAATATAATTAAGTATACGTGGGGCCAATTTTTGGCTAAACGCACCGTAAATTACAATGCAAGCAAATACACATGAACATCTCTCTTTATATATATATATATATATGTATATGAGAAATATTCAGATGCAACTTAACTACATCAAAATTACAAAGCAATTAACTCAAAATAAGTCTCACATGATCATAAAAGTATAATTTACTTCACCCATTATATTTAGAATTATGCATTCTATTCTTTTACCAATTTTCATATTAATTGGACATTTATATGAACAACATCTGAAAATTGTACAAATTCAACTTAATAAAATAGTTTGATGTAAAAAAACAACTTTTTAACATGTAAACCATTTTCTATAAAATTTATATATGAATAAATGATTATATAAAATATTAATATATTTAAGTACATGTGAAGCCTATTTTAGGCAAAATGCATTGTTAATTATGGTGTAGGCAAATACACAAGAAAGGTTCTCTCTCTATCTATCTATCTATAGAGAGTTATTCTGGTGCAGCGCAACTGCACCAGAATAGCGGTTCATTTGCCCCAAAATGGACCCCACACATATTAGAATGCAATGAAACTTTATACAATCATTTATCCATGTATAAATTTTATAGCAAATGGTTTACATGTTGAAAAAATCATTTTAAAATTGTTATTTATATCGAACTATTTTATTACGTTAAATTTGTACCATTTTCAAACGAGGTGTATACACATCCATTTGGGATAAAAATTGGTATGATAATATAATACATTATTTTAAATACAATAGGTGAAGAATTTTCATTTTATAATCATGTAGGACCCATTTTGGCGCAGCTACACCGCAGTTACACCGTAATTACGATGCAGTTATACTGCGCCTAAATATTTCTCATATCTATCTATATATCTATATATATAAAAAAAAATATTCAAGTGCAACGCCACTGCACTATATATGGCCCACGTCATGATAAAATTAAAATCTACTCTACCCATTGTATTTAAAATAATATATTTTATTACCATATCAATTTTCATCCTAATCATATATATGTATGGACCCCATCTGAAAATTGTACAAATTCAACGTAATAAAATAATTTAATATAAATAACAACTTTAAAGTAGTTTTTTCAACAAGTAAACCGTTTGCTATAAAATCTATATATAGATAAATGATTGTATAAAATTTCATTACGTTGTAATATACGTGAGACCCATTTTCGGGCAAATGTATCGCTGTTCCAGTACGATTGCGCTACACCGAAACAGCTCTCATGTGTGTGTGTGTGTGTTTATGGGGCCACGTTCATTCAAAAATACATATTCATGTGCATTTTTTATAATTTACGCATAAATATATACATTTTCTGACAAATGTAACCCATAAATATATTTGATTGGCATATTTGATCACTTAGATAAACAAATAATATTAAATACAATGAATGAATTAGATTTGTCATTAAAGATCAAAGTCTTAAATTTTGAAAGAGTTGCATGAATCCACTTTTATGTAACCCGATTGCATAAAAGCAGTCATATATATATAGGAGTATTCAAGTGCAGTGTCACAACACCGTAATTACGGTGCAGTAGCGCTGAAATGGGTCATACATGATGATCAAATTATAATCTACTTCACTCATTGTATTTAGAATAATGTATTCTATTACTATATCAATTTTCATCCCAATCGGTATGTATATGGACCCCATCTGAAACTAGTACAAATTCAACGTAATAAAATAATTTAATGTAAATAACAATTTTAAAGTGATTTTTTAACATGTAAACCATTTATTATAAAATTTATATATGGATAAATGATTGTATAAAATTTCATTACATTCTAATATGTGTGAGGCCCAAAAATGGGCAAATGTACTGTTGTTCTGGTGCAGTGGCGCTGCACAGAACAACTCTCATATATATTCAGGTGCAGCGGCGCTGCACCGAAAGTCGCTAAAATGAGCCTCAAATAATCATCAAATCATAATCTACTCCACCCATTGTATTTAGAATAATATCTTCTATTACCCTACCAATTTTCATCCCAATCAGATACATATATGGGCCCCATCTGAAAATAGTACAAATTCAACATAATAAAAGAGTTTGATGTAAATAACAACTTTAAAGTGATTTTTTCAACATGTAAACCATTTACTATAAAATTTATATATTGATAATGATTGTATAAAGTTTCATTGCATTCTAATATGTGTGGGGCCCATTTTTTATCAAATGTACCGTTGTTCCAGTGCAGCTGCTCCCATGTGTGTGTACCAAAAGAGAGAAAGAGAGAGAGGGAAATATTCAAGTTCAGCTTCACTATACCATAATTACCGTGCAGTTATCTCAAAATGGGTCTCGCATGATCATAAAATTATAATCTACTACACCCATTGTATTTATTATATATTCCATTACCATACTAATTTTCATCCCAATTGAATATGTATGGATTTTATCTGAAAATAGTACAAATTCAACGTAATAAAATAATTTAATGTAAACCATTTGTTATAAAATTTATATATTGATAAATAACTATATAAAGTATCAATACATTTAAGTACGTGTGAGGCCTATTTTTGGCCAAATGCACCGTTAATTATGATATAATTTCACTACACAAAAAAAACTCTATATATATATAAAGAGAGGGAGATATATATATATATATATATATATATATATATATTCAAGTGCAACTCTACTAGACTACAATTATGGTGCAATTATTTCAAAATGTGTCTCATATGATCATAAAATTATAATCTACTCCACCCATTGTATTTAGAATTATGTACTCTATTACCATATCAATTTTCATCCCAATTGAACATATATAGACTATCTGAAAATGGTACAAATTCAACGTAATAAAATAGTTTAATGTAAATAACAACTTTAAAGTTACTTTTTCAACATGTAAACCATTTGATATAAAATTTATATATACATAAATTATTGTATAAAATATTAATACATTTACAGATACACGTGCAGCCCACATTTGTTAGAAAATGTATATATTCATGTATAAATTATGAAAAATGCTAAAATATCAATTTTAAAATAGTATTTTTAACATCTAAACGGTCCAAAATATCATTTCTATGTGAATAAATGATTCTATAAAGTATTATTATATTCTAATACATGTGTAAATAAATCTAAGCGTTTTTCATAATTTACACACAAATATTTTTTTTAATAAATGTAGCCCATAAACATACTTGACTCGGATGAAACTTGATCTCTTAAATAAACAAATTATGTTAAATATAATGAATAGATTGAATTTTCCATTAAGGATCAAAATCATAGATTTTGAAAGAGTTACATGGGCCCGCTCCAGACCAATATATATATATATATATATATACGGATTTGTTCGTGTACAGTCCGCTATAAAATGGGCCCTACACATATTAGATCGCAATGAAACTTTATACAATCATTTATCCATAAAAAGATCATACTTTAGATGGTTTAGATGTTGAAAATATCACTTTAAACTTAATATTTATATTAAACTATTTTATTACGTTGATTTTGCACCATTTTAAGATAGGGATCACACACATGTTGGATTTAGATGAAAATTGGTACGCTAATAAAGTGGACAATTCTAAATACAATAGGCGGGGAGGATTTCCTATTCATGATCATGTGGGGCCCACAGTGCATGGACTGCACGGTGCAGTCGCATGCACTGGAACAAATCCCATATATATATATATATAGAGAGAGAGAGAGTTGTTCCGGTGCAGTGACGCTGCACCAGAACAGCGGTACGGTGGGCCCAAAATGGGCCCCACATGATCATGAAATCGTGATCTACTCCACCTATTGTATTTAAAATAATGTATTCTATTACCACACCAATTTTCATCCCAATCAGATATGTATATGGGCCCCATCTGAAAATGGTACAAATCCAACGTAATAAAATAATTTGATGTAAATAACAACTTTAAAGTATCTGATTGGGATGAAAATTGATATAGTAATAGAATACAGTATTCTAAATACAATTGGTGGAGTAGATCATGATTTCATGATCATGTGGGGCCCATTTTGGGCCCACTGCACCGCTATTCCGGTACAGTGACGCTGCACCAGAACAGAACTCATATATATATATATATATATTTCAATCTATTATACGATATTCGATGTCTTCTGGTTCCAGCTTGTGCTGACTGGATATAGTATTTGACGTCTTCAATGTTTTGCAGGTTGGCATGTTCATTCAACAAATATCAACTTTCATTGGGGCCTTTGCAGTCGGTTTCTTCAAGGGTTGGCTTCTTACTTTGGTTATGTTATCCGCTGTTCCTCTCATAGTGCTTGCTTCAGCTTTCATGGCTACCATCAGAACAAAGATGGCAGCTGGTGGACAAATGGGTTATGCAGAAGCAGGAAGGATTGTAGAGCAGACAATAGGTTCAATTAGAACGGTATGTAGGTTTATCATAATAAAGACACTTGCTCACTTCTCCATGTCTGCATTTCCAGGATTCTGCTGCAATGACAGCTAGATATACTGGAAAATTGTGGGTAAAGTACAATAGGGAGAAAAAAGCAATTGTTTGTGTGCATGTTGGGTGGGTGGGTGGGTGGGTGGGTGGTGGGTGCACGTGTTTGTGGGTGTGGGTGTGGGTGTGTGGGGTGTGGATGTGTGTGGGTGTGGATGCGTGTGTGTGTGAGAGAGAGAGAGAGTAGAACCGAATAGCGTATTTGTTTCTTGAAGTTCACCGTGAAAGGTTTGAACTTCCACTTAGAAACCTGACCATAAGTTCAATGTGATTCTTTTGAGACGAAAAATCTAACCAGCATTTTAGCCATCTTAGTCATGGAAATTTTAGTAATGAAATTGGCATTGTTTGGCAGGTGGCATCTTTTACTGGAGAGAAGCAAGCAATAGAAAAATACGAGAAGTCCCTGAAGAGACCTTATAAATCTGGTCTTCAAGAAGGGTTGGCTACTGGACTGGGTTTTGGCTCAGCAAAGTTTTGCTCATTCTGTAGCTATGCTTTGGCTATATGGTATGGTGCAAAACTGATAATAAATAAAGGTTATTCAGGAGGCGAGGTCATCAGCATTATTCTATCAGTCTTGTTTGGCTCTATGTAAGTTGCATGCTGCTGCTGCTTCAGATCATGGAATTTAGGCAGTTCCTCAACAAACTGGGAAATCACAATCACATCTTCATCATAAGTTCCGAAGAAGGAACCAAGGTGGAAATTCTAGTAATGAAGATAATTCTAACAAGTTGTCTAACTGTAACTGTCATTTACAAATGCACATAACTTACTGTCCAAAAATTTATCCATTCACACATCCTTTCCACAGAAGTCCATTTACACATGCACATACCATCACAAACATATAGATCTTAATCTGCTAGATTTTACGTCATTCTCCAATTAGCAGCAATACTGAAAAACATTTGAATGCAAAAGAAATAATTTGATAATGATAGTTGTGATAGAGGCAACTGCAGGACATAAACCAGGGAAACCTACAAGAATTGGGGAAGTCTGTGTAGGTTCCTTAACTTTCATTTCAATGCTCGAATGATGTAGAGAATTTAGTCCAATGAATTAGAATATACGAATGTTGGTGTATCAGCATTCTGACTCCTATACCAACTGATAGGACTGGAAGCAACTAGCCCCTCGATGAAACTAGGGACTCTTATTACAGCAAAAAGAATGCATTTAGTTTCAAGCTCTGCATTTTTACTGTGGTAGAAGCATACCACGTCCATATCAATTGGATCAAAATCACAATGACAAGAACATACATGGAAAACCCTTTAATCTGAAAGGAAAAAAACCATAGGAGAGATGATAATATATTATGAAAACCAATTTATAAGATACAAGCCAGAATGATTCACACTCATTCTCTAGAACCCAAGCAGCACACCCTGATAACTTCTAATTACCCTCTCTCACTTGAGAAATATCACAAACTGCATGATGACCACTAAAACCCTATCAGATGAACATTCACATGGGCTTCTCACTCAAAGAAAAGGCCTATTATATAAGAACTCTCCAATATGCAACTCTTGAGCAAAACCCAGACACAAAATACAAAACGCCCAAAAAGCCCAACAATTTCCACATTGGTCTGGATTCTAGAGTCATCAAGACGGGTTGAAGGAAACTAGTGTCTTCACCAATCTACAATTCAATCCAATTAGGAAGTTCACTAGTCATCATACTTCAACTCAACACAGTTCCAAATCTTCTCCTCAAATGCTCATGCAATCCACCATGCCTAAACCAACATGGATCTATATCTCCACCTGATACACGCATAGAATCAACATAATATCTCATGGCACCATCTCTTTCATCAACGAGCACCAGAAAAGAAACACAGAATTGCAACGATCAAAAATCACGAAGACTACCTCCAGATCAGCATCTCATTGTCTTCCTTCTCTCTCTTTTACAAGCTTCTCTATGGACCTCTTTACATCTTCAACCAATCATCAATTCAAACCACTTATACTATCACAAGCTGCATACTAGACTGGTCAGACCCAGATACCTAGGTGATTGCTACTTGTGTGCACTCTGAAATTGCAATGGCCAGATGATCACTAACTACAATAGTTTCTCCAATTATTGTACTCACTATCCCTCAACATGTATACCAAACTGCACATACTCCATTTCATACACCATCTACATGTTAGATCATCAAACCATACACTAGTTATGCATACATTACCTTCTCATGTACTACATTGTTTCACCAATTCTCCAACCCATCAGTGTAAGGACTAGAGCTCTTTCACGGCCTATTATCATCATGAAACTAGCCTCCCTTTTTTGCTCTCTATGCACCCTTGCTAACAGCATTCATAGACAAACATACAATGCAAACTGTTCAGAACTCATCATCTAAAAAGATAATTACTGCACTTTGATTTTGAACTGTCTATGTCCAATATCAATTTCATGACGGTAACATATCTACTCACCACTGTGCTAAATCATATTGAATTTGGTTAATTTATTCAACGTCAATTACTGTGATCTAACTCCTAATGATGTAGCAGCATTCTCTTTATCCACACCATTCAAAAGAGTTGCAACACTTCAAACAACCAGATCTAAACAAAAATCACTCTTTATAATTGAATCACCATTGATTTGCATTCTCCATGTCATATCACCATAGCACAATCTTCCCAATCTGACCCTACTAACGTACTCATAACACTCATAAACTAAAGGAGCAACTCGAGCAAAGGTGTACATGGTTTCCTAAATCCTGCCCTAGTCCTAAACCTAATCCCTTTCCCTGGATTCAGGTTGAATCTAGTTCTTGAGGGTTCAAGTTTGGTTTCGAGTTGGTAGTTAAATTGAATCATATGTTTGAATTCCTATTGAACATTGAATTTTTTGTAATTTTAAATTATACCTAATTTTAAATAAAGTATCATATTATCAAACCTAGTAAATTAAAACAATTTCATGTAAAAGATAATAGTAATCGCCAAAGAGTGATAAAATAAATATTGTTCAATTAATTATATTAAATCTTATGCCATCAAAAAAAATTATATTAAATTTTAATAAACAAACTAAAAACATCTTTACACTACAAGTTTCATAAAATATTGCTTCAATTAGGCATAGGCCTAACAATATTAAAAAGTGCAAATATTATTTATAATTTTGAATTCATAAGTTAATTTTAAAATTTTAACTAATAATTTAAACACTATGAAAAGCATAAGAGAAAATTGATAACTTAGTTGCTGAAAATTATTGAATATTTATCTACTAGCCATAATTTTAATCTTAAAATCATAACATATGATTCTACACAATCGTTTTCAGAATAGATTTTTTAACGTTTAAGAGAATATACATTAAACTTATACTCATGAATTAAAATATATATTGTGTATATTAATTGTATGTTCATTTATAGGAAAAACACATTACAAATATACATCTAATAACCTCTGCTCAGGTTGGTACCGGGTTTGGATTTTCCTGGGTCAGATTCACATAAAGCTGATCTCAACCCTATTTTGCATTGGTCAACTTGAAATTGGATTTTCCTAGGTCAAGTTCAGGTTAACCTAGCCCAGATTGCACCTCTACTAAACACACAAGTAGCACCACTTGAAACACCAAAATTTGATAGACTATAATCACTAAAATGCATACATAACAATTAGGTACACCACAATGCACCAAATATAGTGCACCATTTTTCTCTAACTTGGGGGAAACCCTGTTTGCCTCTACTCTACAATTGTCATTGCCATCGCATGTCACCTACCAACAATCAGTGTTTTAAAAACTGCACTCAGAGTTAAACCAATTTTCTAACAAGTCCGTGATTTTTCCAGTTAAACCAAGGCTTTAACCAGTTCAACTACAGTTAAACCAGATGAACTGGGAATTACGCTAAACCGGTTCATCGTCAGACCTTTCAAACATCCTGGCTTGGTCCAATATTTGAAGCATTACCAGTAACCATCCAACAGCTGGTCCAAGTTGTTCACTGGAATGACCACTCCACCATGACTGCACATAACCCTGTCTCCGGACTAGATCTTTGTTGTTCTTCATTGAAAAACAACCAATCCTCCACTGACTTCAATGATGATGAACCATGGCATTGCAACTTCAAGATCAGACCTAATCAGCAACTACTATGATCTTGCAAATCATATCATCTGAACTACAGCCCAATTACATATCTATTATCACTTGCTGTGGAAACATCCATACCAAACAGAGTTAAAATCAAAATAACAAGGGATCATAAATAGAAACAGAAATTCACACGGAAACTACATAATCTTTTTTTCGCGAAAGAGAAAAATCCACTATGAAAACTAGACAAACGAGAATGACTTACATTCATCCTCTAGAATGATCTCGCACAAATCCCCAATTAACACACCCTGATACTGGTCGGAAAAAACACACACAACACCCCCACCCCCCCCCAACCCAAAAAAACACCCTGATAACCCTCAGCGACCTTCTTTCTCATTCAGGAAATCCTAGGGACTGTTTGATGGCTCCTCTATCCCAATCCTCAATGATCTTCTTTCTCGTCCAGGAAATCCTTGGGGCTATATGATGGCTCCTCCATCCCAATCTAGGGCTAGCACTGTCTCCCTAACTGAAACTTTATCATTATATAAGCCCACTCCTATGGGCTTCTCACTCATGCAAAATTAATACAAGTTCACATGTGCATACAGAAAAGTCATATGCAAAATAAAAGACACCCAAAAATCCCTACACTTATTACTGATAAAGTAGCAGCAGTCTTTAGTTCTTTCAATTTTGGCCATTCCTTTCTGGAAACAAATTCATTCTAAATTCAACAAAGCACTAGAACACCTACTAACATAAATAAATAAATAAAAATTTACAATTTTAAATCGTATGACACATTTTCTGTTTCTTTTAGTTCACATAACAACAAATTCGGTTGAGTCATCTAGTCAAAAAGATCAGATGCACGTGCCTGTTGTTCTTTCTTTGCAACACCAACTTCACAGAAATTACCTAATGTAAGCTCTGCCGTTGTTATGAATTTTTTCCATACTATTTTAATCCTGTTTTAGTTTTATGATGCTTAAATGTCAGAATTTCACCAGTTCTAAGATAAGTCAAATAGGGTTCACAATGTTGCAACATTGAAACTTGTCGTAGCATAAGCTTATCAAAATATTTGCAACACCACACACTTATTTGGTATCATTTGCAAAAATGAAGATATTTTAGCCTATGATATGATTCCATCAATCGCAATGTTTTTCTCCAAACAAACTCTTTAAAGCAATTCTTTGAAAATTATTCTATTAGGTTGCAGAAGTCCCTGGTATACACGCAGTTGTTTCTGAAGGCATTTAAAAATGCAGCAGCAGTTAAAATCATTGAGAATTTAGTATGTACCTGATCTGTGTATATGCTGCATCAGGTCTCTAGGTCAGGCATCTCCAAATCTGAATGCTTTTGCAGCAGGACAAGCTGCAGCATTCAAAATGTTTGAGACAATCAAAAGAAAACCAGAAATAGATGTGTACAATCACTGTGGACAGAAGCTAGAAGACATGCAAGGAGATATTGAATTAAGAAACGTGCATTTCAGTTATCCAACTAGACCAAATGAGAAAATATTCAATGGGTTCTCTTTCGCAGTATCAAGTGGCACAATTGCAGCATTTGTTGGGCATAGCGGAAGTGGGAAGTCAACTGTTATTAGTCTGATAGAGAGGTTTTATGATCCACAAGCAGGTGAAGTTCTCATAGATGGTATAAATGTCAAGGAATTTCAACCAAGATGGTTAAGACAAAAAATTGGGATTGTTAGTCAAGAACCTATGCTGTTTTCTTGTAGCATTAAAGACAACATAATTTATGGCAAGGAAGGTGCAAGCGTTGAAGAAATCAGAGCAGCATTGGAAGTTGCAAATGCTGCCAAGTTCACAGATAAATTGCCAAAGGTGCATTTTTCCAACCTTCCGCATAGTTTCCATCATCATCGTTTGTGTCTAATCTGCTGCACTGTTAAGAAAATTTGGTGATCAAGCTCACTGTTGTAGGAATTACCCTTTTCTACTTTTTATTTTTCAATTATTCTTTTATGAGCACCATGCAAATGTTGGCAACCTTCTACGCATATTTTAACAATATTTTGCTATCAGGGACTTGATACTATGGTTGGTGAGAATGGAACTCAGCTTTCTGGTGGGCAGAAACAGAGAATTGCCATAGCAAGAGCAATTCTCAAGGATCCAAGAATTCTACTACTAGATGAAGCAACAAGTGCACTTGATGTGGAATCAGAACGGGTTGTGCAAGAGGCTCTCAATAAGATCATGGTCAACCGCACCACCATTATTGTCGCACATCGCTTGACTACAGTGCAAAATGCTGACATAATTGCCGTAATTCAACGGGGGACAATCGTAGAGAGAGGTAAGAGTTTTGCAGGCATTTCATCTAATGAATTCTTGTGTTAGGAGATAAATCAAAATAATTATGATAATAATAATAATATTCTTGTGTTAGGAGCAGCTCCCATCCCACACTTACTCTTTCCTGAAATTTAAATGACTGTAATGTTTATTCTTTATGCTTATCTGGGGAGATCATCATGGGATAAGTTATATAAGATGATGAGATACCTGCGAAAAGTCAGATACAGCATAGATCCACATCTAATATGTGTCCCCTGCAACAGCCAGGAACAAGTGGAGATTCTTTGGTCTATATTAAGTCCAAAATGAACCGGATTACAAGAAAAGCTCTTCGTATACAATTTTTTCAGATTAATTGAGAGCCAAATGCAGCATACATCCTAACTTCCACATGTTTTCATAAAAGTGTTTTTGAGCCTTTAGACTGTCATGTTGTCCAATATCCCCGTGTCTGGAGTACAAATCCAACTCTGATGATTTGATGGTAACAGGTCTGAATGGTTATTTCAACTATTGAATGGCTGAAATTTTCGCACAGTTATTTCATTATTTCAACTATAGATGACAAATACCTCACTAGAACTGGATATCAGGTTCTCCTTTAGAGCTACTCAATATTCCAAATGGAGCATACTCTCAACTTATAAGCTTGCAAGAAATGAAGGAAGGATTGAACAGAACTGAGACTGACCTGAATGCAGTAGAAACTTCAGCTGTTGTGAGCCAACAATCGTCTATCCAAAAATCTTTTAGTCAGGGATCATCAATTGGTGTAGGGAACAGCAGCCGACACTCATTCTCAGTTTCATTTGGAATACCTAATGGTTTGGACATCCATGTATCCACTAGAGGTGAACTTGATGTTCCACTGCCACCACAGCAATCAAAAGAAATCCCACTTTGTCGCTTTGCTGCTCTCAACAAACCAGAAATTCCATTTCTTCTGGCCGGCACCATTGCTGCAGGCATAAATGGCTTAGTATTTCCAGTTTTTGGGATCCTCTTTTCTAGTGTTATCCATACATTATATGAGCCACCATCAGAGCTCCAGAAGGACTCCAGATTTTGGGCACTGATGTTCATTGTCATTGGCACGGCAACCCTAGTGGCTTCCCCAGTGCAATCATACTTATTTGCTGTAGCAGGCTGCCGGCTAACAAAAAGGATCCAATCAATGACATTCAAGAAAGTAGTGTACATGGAAGTTGGGTGGTTTGATAATTCTGAAAATTCAAGTGGCGCAGTTGGTGCAAGGATTTCAATGGAGGCTGCAGCTGTCCGCAGTCTGGTCGGGGACATGCTGGCATTGATCATCCAGAACATAACGTCAGCAGTTGCTGGCCTGATAATCGCTTTCCTAGCATGCTGGCAATTGGCTCTGATGGTCTTAGCAATGTTACCTTTATTAGGTATCAGTGGATGGATCCAAATGAAGTTTACGGATGGATTTGGAGCAGAATCAAAGGTGCGCTTCCAACACCAGTAATGCATGATATGAAAACTAAAAAGTTCTCCACAAGAAATGGATGGCATATAGAGAAGACCACACTAATGAACATATTATCGAATATCAAGAAGTCACAAGCATTTTTTCAGTTAAGATTCAGAAAGGAATAATGTTAATGTTATCTGTTGTTTCTTTGCAAATAAGTTACAGCCACTCATTTGCAGGGATATGTAAATCTCTTCACAAAATTAAGTTTCTTGTCTCCAATATTTGTTCAGGTTCAACTAGTAGGAAAAACAAAATGTGGAAGCATTATCTTGAGTTCAAAAAGCTGGCAGTCACCCTCCAAAAGAAAGATCAATTAACAATTATGCACATCCTTGTCCTTGTTAACTTATGATTCATTCCTGTAGCATTAGCAGGTGTTCAGCTTATAATATTATGGTATGAACTCGTGATGACATTTAAATCTTGATAAAATATGCAGAAGATGTGTGAGGAAGCTAGCCAAGTTGCTAATGATGCTGTTGTGAACATAAGAACAGTTGCTGCTTTCTGTGCTGAAGAAAAGGTTATGGAAATGTATGCAGAGAAATGTGAAGGTCCTATGAAGAAAGGGATAAAGCAGGGTTTGATTAGTGGTATCAGCCTTGGGCTCTCCAATTTCTTCTTGTATTGCATCCTTGCAACTACTTTCTATTTTGGAGCACACCTTGTTGTCAATGGGAGGACAAGTTTCACAAATGTTTTCAGGGTATGTAATGCAGATCCCTACCAACTTGATGATGAGCATTTGAGATGTCCAAAGAAATAGAAAAAGAAATAAAATTTCATAAAACAAATATATATCCCTAAGGAAAATGAAATGTGGCTATTTTAGATTTCCGGGATCCAAAGTTCAAGAAAGTAAAATATTTGCAACAGAGACTATACACAGAAATCAACCGAGTAAAAAAATTAAAGGCATTATGCATTCAAACTTTTATGAAATCACCGAGTGTCAATCAAATTAAAAGAAAGTTTTCATGATATAGTTATAAGATTGGATGTACTTCATATGCACACATATACACACATGCACATATGCATGCATCACGCCAGGATCCAGCCATTCAAGTATGAAATGTAACAAGAGCAGTGGACAGCAGAATAAGTTCCAATACACCCTGTTCACATGAATGAAATATTAAAAAGAAAGAATGAGCGAAATCTATTTTCTGATCACTGCAGATGCTCCTCTGATTCACAGGTCTTTTTTGCTCTCACCATGTCTATCAATTCATTCATTCTGTCAAGTTCCATTGTTGTCAACGCCAGCAAAGCAAAGAGTTCTGCAGCTTCTATATTTTCCATTATTGACAGGAAGTCAAAGATAGATGCAAGTGATGAAACTGGAATGACACTAGAGGACTTGAGGGGTGACATTGAGTTCCAGCATGTCAGTTTCAAATATCCTACAAGGCCAGAGACACACATATTCAGAGACATGTGTCTTGTCATTCAGTCCGGAAAGGTGACTAGAATAATCAGTAAACAAACTAAGAACTATTTTCATGTCATGTAGAGAACAACATTTGATTTCACAGGCTGCATAATATTTGAATTAAAAATAGTTAGCCACATGACCGTTTAGAGATAAATTGTTTATGAAGTCATGGCAAACTATAAGGATTCAATTCTTGTTATAGAATTTTTAGACATCAATACAGAAATCTTCTCATGAGATGAACTAGAAGCAAATGCAAACAAGACATGTCAGATACAACTATTCAAGTAGGGCACGTTTTGATTGGTTTGAGAAATTACAGGAATGCTTTTCTCTAAAATCAAGCACAAACTGTGGTCCAAATTTGCATTCTTCCTATAATCAGGTCTTTGCATTTTTTAGGAAAGGTGGACCATATATCATGTTTTCCCTCTCTTCAAACTCTTGTTCCCATTTTCATGCACCTCAGATTAAAACAGTTATCACAATATCTGTATGAACTGGAACTTTTCTTCATATGGATATGGAATCTTAGCGACTGGCTATTTGTGGACAATCTTAATGTAAATTTATATCAGTCACTAGTACAGTGATTATGTTCATCTTATCTGTGTACAAGCTGCTAACTGTTAATAATTACTATTCTCAATGTCAGACTGTGGCTCTGGTTGGAGAAAGTGGAAGTGGGAAATCAACTGTTATCTCTTTGTTACAGAGATTTTACAACCCTGATTCAGGTAAAATTTTCCTGGATGGACATGAAATTCAGATGTTTCAGCTTAGGTGGTTAAGACAGAAGATGGGTCTAGTGGGTCAAGAACCAGTCTTGTTCAATGACACTATCCGAGCCAACATTGCTTATGGAAGGGATGGAGATGCAACAGAGGCCGAGATTATAGCTGCAGCAGAGTCTGCAAATGCTCATAAGTTCATCAGTCATTTGCAACAGGTTAGAAGAATGTGGCCCAACACTTTTGGGGTTCCTTTATGCTGTTCACATGATCAAGTTCATTCCCATATGACATGGAATGTTTGCCGTGGTCAAGCAACCCATTAGGAAGGTTCCTGAATTTTACTTAACCAAGCAAACACAAGAATACTAATGAATGGAATCATGCTCTGTGCAGATGGCAGCATACAGTTTCTTAGACTCTTAGTTTATAACAACCATATAGTGGACTTGAAGCATAAGGTTGCTATAAGCCTATACCAAATTAGTTGGAGCAATCCTTATGCTATTGCCATGTTGATACTCCATGATGAGAGTCTTGCAAAGTTTGTGCTCACACTGGAATTGTAACATCACCAGATTAGTGACATCTGTCATAACCAAGTTAAAAAAGTATATGCACACACTTATGCACATTGGCCACACTTACATATCTTTTCCACTGTGTTATGTATTAATTCCTTTTTTAGTGCCTAACTCTTTCTTTTTTTGGAAAAAATGAAAATTTAGGGTTATGACACTAGAGTAGGAGAGAGAGGTGTCCAATTGTCCGGTGGACAGAAGCAGCGACTGGCAATTGCACGTGCGATAATGAAGGAGCCTAAGATTTTGCTGCTGGATGAGGCAACAAGTGCACTTGATGCTGAGTCTGAACAAATGGTACAGGAGACCTTGGACCAGCTAACAGTGAACCGAACAACTATCGTAGTGGCCCATCGTTTAGCTGCCGTCCAAAGGGCTGATCTAATTGCAGTGGTCAAAAATGGGATTATCATAGAGAAAGGAAATCATAATGCTTTAATCAATAACAAGGCTGGAGTCTATGCCTCATTAGCGGCACTTCACAGAAGTGCTCCATCTTTGTGAAATTCATTTAAATATTTACAACTTTTCAAGACAACATTTGTGGTTCACAGAGGAGTCAGATACATTGGGACAACTACATTATCATTTGTTAGCGTCAAAATATAGACATCTCTATATTCATTTTATGCATCTATGGAGCTCATGTAAACGCAGCAACTGCTAGCCCCCGTCCGTTCCACATACATGAAAGGTTGAAATGGCCAAATAAAGAACATGGAGGTTACCAAAGATAACTCCAGGTTGACAATCCTACAAATTTGTTACTCACGATATGGGACTGAATTTTCGTTCTTTCATGCGTCAAGCAACTAGCAGACAGTTTGGATAAGATGCATCATGCAAGGCTACAACAAGACAACCCTATGATCGCAGTGGCTACAGAACTTGTTTTAAAACATAATCAGCTCATTTGTTAAACCATTTACCTCAAGTGTACTATGGGTTTCCCATCAAGGTAACCATCAAAAAGTGTTCTGTGATAAGCTCCTGAATATAGACTTCAGAACTCCTTAAAAGGAAGAAGCGCTTTGTCACAAATCAATTGCCTGTCAGCCAAATAAGCTATTCGGCATTTGTCATTGCCCACAATGATACCATCTCATGATACATTTCGAAAGAAAATCTGCTTCTTTCAGTTTACATTTATCCTCGAGGACAATTTTGAGATCCTTTAGGCAACTTAAAGTAGGTCGTCTCCCTTTCTCTGCCAGCTCATAGAACAGAGTAAATGAATCTGCCACTCTGTTGATTTTGCAAAGGCCCCTCAAGACAGCACAACAAATTTCAATATCTATACTTTGATGCCTCTCCAAACTAAACAGCAAAAGTTCTTGAGCTTCCAAGAACTTTTCACCCTGACAAAGAAATCCAACTACCATTTCCATTTTAACTGAAACACCATTATCATAGAGCAACCTAACAATCTCAAATGCTCTATCCTTGAAACCTCCCTTGAAAAGAACAATAACAGCATCTGTTGACAAATTTAGATTTTGTCGAATTCTCTGCTCTAACATCATCAGCATAACATTGGCGGCCTCTTGAGAACACCCATCTCTAATAAGTGCACCAAGTATTGAATGGAAAGTTGATGTGTTTGGAAGATGATTGCTTCTCAGCATCTTTTCCAGAGTCTTATGTGCGAAGCCTGAATCTCCCTTGCACAAAAACCCTTCAATCAAAGAACAATAAGTATCAAAATCTGGCTTGAAATCTCTCCTCAACATGAAGACCAAGATCTCATACCCAGCTTGTAATGTTCCCTCCTTACAGTGTCCCAGGATCAATACCTTGAATGAGACTGGGTCCTGAGTCCCTCTTTTCAATAATTGCCGGAAAACCCTCTCCGCCTTTGATGTTTTCCCTTCTGCACATAGATACTCAAAAATAGGATTGTAGGCTGCAACAAGTGGGACACACCCATTCCTCTTTAGTAGAATTTCCTTGTCAGCTAGCTCGTCAAACAGCTCCTCTGCTTGCTCAAACTCCCCCCTCTGGCATAAGCTCCTAATAAGAACACTGTATGTGGCCGAATCGGGCCCCACATCAAACCCAGACATTTTCTCAAAAGTCTTCAACGCGTCATCCAGCTTCCCAGCATTGCAATGTGCACTCATCAGGGTGTTGAAAGTACATGTATCGGGTCTAAATTCTCCATCCTCCAAAGCGTCCTTCAAAATCTCCTTAATTGGATCCATTTCCCGTGCCTCACAGAGTCCTTGAATGAGAGTGTTGTATGTAATTCGATTTGGTCTCAACCCATGGCCAAGCATCTCATTGTAAACGTCCAGTGCCTCTGCAATCATCTGCTTCTCGCAAAACCCTCGCATGATTGTCGTATACGTGACAACATTTGGATACAAATCCGGGCTCTTCGTACGCATGCCTTTCAGAAGATTACGCGCAATTTTGACTTTTCCAATCCTGCAGAGCCCATCCACAAGCGTGTTATACGTAACCAAATCCGGACTACATCCAAGTCTAGTCATTTCCTTGAAAAACCAGAACCCTTCATCCACCATGGAATTCAAGCAGTGCCCCCGTATCAGAATATTGAAAGTGTAGACGTCAGGGGAAATCCCTTCCGCCGACAGCATTTCGCCGTAGAGCTTCTTCGCCATCTGGGTGCGGCCGCGGGCCAGGAGGATGGAGAAGATGCTGTTGAAGGAGAAGACTGAGGGGGCGGCACCTAAGTCCTTCATCCGGCGGAAGAGCTTGATGGCCTGTTGGAGGAGGCCGGCGCGGGCGTAGGCGCGAATGAGGGTATTGAAAAGGCGATTGTGGGAGCGAAGCGGGTGGGGGGCAGAGAGGAGGAGATTGCGAGCGGCGTTGAGATTGCGAGAGCGGCCAAGGAGGTCGATCATGTGGGAGAAGGTGGAGGCGTCGTGAGGGAAGGCGTTGCGGAGGGTCCAGCGGAAGAAGAGGAGGGATTTGGAGGGCGTTTGGATGAGGGAAAGGGTTTGGAGGAAGGAGGTTTTGGAGAGGGCGGGAAGGAGGGGACCGAGGGAGGATTCCAGGTCTGGGGTCCATGCAGGAGCGGCGTTGATGAGGCGGGAGATGGTGAGGGCGGACTTAGCTATGGATTTGCCGCGGTTGGATGGAGATGGAGATGGAGATGGAGATGGAGATGGAGATGAGGATGGGGATGGAGGCTGCTGATGTTGGTGCTTGGATTGAAGAAGCGTATCTGCAGAGAAAAGACGGTGACGGAGAGCTGGGAGATGTGAGAGAAAGCAACTGCGGCAGCGCCGTTGGACTTGGAGGAGAAGCATAGGAGTCGAGTTGGCGCGCATGGAATTTGTTTTGAAGGCTCAGATTCCGGAAACGGGCCAAATGGCTGGAGCTGAGATTTCAAAATTCTTGTCAGTTGCAACTTGCAATTGTGAGGAGCGGGGAACAGTGTGAATCGGTCAAAATGCACCGTTAATTATGATGTAGATTCTATGCGTAAAAAAAAAATTCATATATATATATAGATATATATATAAACAAATATTCGTGTGCAGTACAAGTGCAGAGTAACAACAGTGCAATTGCGCCAGAATAAGCCTCATATGATCATAAAATTATAATCTACTCTACTCATCATATTTAGAATAATGTATACATTAGGCACAAAAAACTCAACAAAACGGCCGCACACGTGCCCGGCGCTCGATCAATGGCCACGATTGACCTCATGAAAATGAACGGCGACGGGAGGGATTCTTAGCTCCCGCTTCATTCTAAGGACTGTATAAAATATTATATATAAATATAAGTAAACTCACTTTGATTTATTATCTTGTTTATTTTGAAATTTTCCCAACAACCTATGCTCTTGTTCTATTTTATATCACATTACATTCCCACTGTGGTACCCGTATTCGCCTTTTACCTAGTTTCCTTGTCCAAATCCGACAAGTAGGATTTTTTTTTACAAAAGTCAAGTAAGCTTTTGGAAAGACTCTGTTTGCCTTTGCCATAGTGTCCTTTCAGGCCCATTGGCTTAAACCCAATTGGAAGACACAGTAAGCTAGTTTCTTTGGGCTCTCCCACTTCCTACTACTCATTTTTCCACGAAGATAGTAGAATGTTAGGAGCTTATCGTCCTAGAAGTTTACTCATCTTATATTTTAAGAACCACGTTGTAAGAATATGCCTATGCACAGGGGGCTTTTGAGCATCAACCTCCACCCTAATCCTCAACAAGTTTTCTGCGCAGACAATGTTCGAGAAAATCCCGAAAGATCCTCCTATCAGCCTACCAGCAACCTCCTCATCTACCAAAAAAGCACCACTAACCTATATCCACATGGGAAATATGTGCATGTCTACCTCATTGGGTCCAATCAATGAAGTGATTTCAAATAGAAGCACCACATGCCGATCATAAAGCCACACAGGCCCATTTAGAACCTGCCGCAGATCAGCTTCTTGCTTGAATGATTTCAAGTAAAGATAATTTGTCAATGTGCAAAAGAGAAAGCCCCCTTTTATCTTCCAAAGTTGATGAATTGTCGAGTTAAACAACTTCTTATTGTAGGACTTGGATGCCCACACTGTGCACAATGCTACTGGTCTTCCACTTGGTTCAATCTTTATGTATCCGCTTGCATTGATTTCTAAGTTTTGTAGTTCCTTGATCAATAAATCTTTCTTATTAGTTATCATGTTGCATCCCCTATCCTGCTCCTTCTTCCTCCATTTTCCCTTTTACCTTTTCCAGAATCCCTTCAGCTACTAGAAACAGACCCCTTCGAGGTTGCAAATCCCCACCCGGAAAGTTTCCATTTTCGGTTGAGGACCAATCTTCTGCTTCTCCGGAATCCCACTACGCTTCACTTCGGAAGACACTTCCACCCAGGTTTGAGCGCGAAAAGATGCTTGGGATAACATATTTGAAAAACGGGATAATTCATCTTATACCCGTAACAATCAATTGTACATAATTTTTAATATACCCACAATATTTCATAAATTCCTTTTGTACTCATAACATTTTACCCTAAATTCCTCTCATACCCATGCCGTTAAAACCACCATTATCTATCCCATTGAAAAGAAAATTTTGCCCATTTAAAATTTTTTAATTGAGATAATTTAACCTTAACCTGACTCAATTAATGGTAGTAAATCATTAATACGAGATATTAAATAACTTGAAAGTCATATTAAATTTGATTTATTTTAATTTAAAAAATTAAGAGGGCAAAATCACCTTTTCAATAGGATAAATAACGGTGATTTTTAACGACGTAAGTATGAGAGAAATTAAGGATAAAATGTTATAGGTATAAAAAGAATTTATGAAATATTATGGGTATATTAGGAATTATATGCAATTATTATGGGTATAAGAGGAATTATCCCTTTAAAAAACAAAAAAATACAGTTATTAGCCTTGGCTAGCAAATGAAATTGTTAGCCCATACCCTTTAGTCAATACCCAGTCGTTGCAAAAATATGGACGGAATCTGTGAGGCCTTTTGATTAGTGAAGTAAACAAATGAAATGCGTGTAGAGTTCCCATCAGCCCAATGGCGAGGAGGGGTGTTAACGGATGGAGTTGGACGGGTTTGAGTCTGATCTTAATCCTAATCCATTTAAAATATTTCAATCGTAATTCGCTTATTAACCTATTTAAAAATTTTCAATCCTAACTCATTCAATAAATGAGTTGGTGGGTTATTAGCGGGTTATGTAGCACATGACCTGAAAGCCTAGACTCTACTGGACCATAATCTCACAGAGAGAGGCAAGAAAATATTTTCGGTGAGCTAAAAATAAAAATAAGGCAATAACAGAAAAATGAAATTAGAACAATAATAAAAAAAAATAAAACTTAGGTGGCGAGAGAAAGACTTAATGGAGAAGAATAATCAAATGGTTTACATTTATATGAATAAACTTTACTGAGTTAAATGAGTCAAATGGGCTGAACGGATTAAATAAGTTAAACGGGTTACTAAATGGGTTGACGGGTTATAAAATCTTAATTCTAATATGTTTATTTAATTAAATGGTTGAACGGGTTGACGGATCATAACCTATTTATTCAAAAATCTCAACCCAAACTTATTTATAAATGAGTTGGACGAGCGGGTTGACGGGTTGACGGGTTGACCATGGTCATTAACACTTCTAATTGAAACATTATGTGGTAACATAAGAATAAGATTAAGACACATGTTAAATACACTTAGATTAATAATAGTATAGAAAATTTAAAAAAATATATTAAAAAACGAGTATTTGCACCCGGGTGCACCGAAATTAAGTGCACTTGGGTGCATGAAATCAACTTTCCCTCGATATATGTTTGCCAAATGATCTTTCCAGATTGATTTCATATCGGTCCAAAAACATTTTTTTTTTTGAAATTTTTGATAAACATATTAATCTAGTTGATTTAATCTATAAATTAAGTTTTATCATTTTTGGATTTGTATATATGTTTCTTTAGAATTTTTATAAAAAAAGGGCATTTAATTCGTCTTCAATAATTTAAAATGATTTAAATACCCCTTCTTTCAAAATCTAAAATACATATATACACATATCCAAAAATAGTAAAACTTGATTTATAGATTCAATACAACCAAATTAACATGTTTATAAAAAAATTTCAAAAAACAAAAAAATGTTTTTGGACCGGTCTAAACTCAATGGATTTCAGACCGGTTTGAAAAGATTGCTGCTATGTGTTTTTTTATATATGTACAATATGTTAAAATAATCATTATAATAGATAATAATGCTATTTTTTATGGTGATATAATAGATATTATTTATTTATTTGAAATAATAAAAATCACAATGAATTCTCCATCTACAAAAATATTTCTAGATAATTTTATTTTTTTTAGAGTCACGGTCTATACAATCGTTCATTCTCCATCTACAAAAATATTTCTAGATAATTGTATTTTTTTTAGAGTCACGGTCCTATACAATCGCTCATGCATTTGGTGATTTATGGGCAACCAAAACATATATTCTTATGGTAAAAAATCTTTCATAAATATAAAAGTCTCACATAGATTTTCCATCCCATGAAATTTGGTAAATTGATTTAATTAGTATGTTATTTCCATTTTTGTAAATCAAATAATGGATCATGGATAAATGTGCTTGATTTTTGAAAATCAAGTAATAGGGCATGGATACCAGAACAGTTATTTAATTTTTAAAAATTAAAATAAATACCTAGGGTGTGTTTTGTGAAGTGTTAAATTTTTTGATGAAATTTTTTTTGCATAAATTTTGTTGAAATGAGATAAAATAATGTGATATGACAGGTATAATGATGAGTAAAGAATAAAAATAAAAATAAATAGAGTAGTTGAATATACGGTTGTGCAGAAATGATTGAAAAGTAAGATAATTATGGAGAAATTTTTTTTTAAATAATTAAAAAATAGGATAACTGTGAATAGTGAAAAAGTTTTATTTTGAAAAGTTTTTTATGTTAATAAATTTCCTCTTAATAAATTTTAAAAATTAGTATGATGAATAAATTTTAAATATAAAAATATATATTTTCTAGTAACTTATTTACCAACAAGTGCATGAGATCAGGACTTAAGCCTCAGTGCTCTCGCTGATCGCGTACCATTTGAAAATGCTCGCATTACATGAGCCGTTAGATGGAGCAAAGTCACAAAGAAGTCAAGGTAGGGATTTTTGCACATACCTCCCTTGTTAGAGTTCCTAGTTCGGTTGAAATATTTACAAAAACCACAAAAGAAGAAAAAACAAAAACAAAAACAAAAACAAAACAAAAAACAAAACAAAACAAATTCGTCCGAAAGCAAAATCCAAATCCAACCTGCCCATATGGCCATTGAAGCTAGCGTTCTTGCATCTATAGCCAAGGGGATTGGGTGGGGCAGTTTTCTGCCGTTAGGAAGAAGGGCGGGCAAAGAAGAGCTGCTTTGTGATTCCATGTTGGATATGGTCTGGTCCGGCATGCCGTGATGGCTGACCTTGAAGAAACCATAGTCATTGCGGGGTTATTAGTGGATTGTATAGCACATGATCTGAAGGCTTAGGATCTTCTAGACGATGATCTCACACAAAGTGACAAGAAAATATTTTCGGTGAACAAAAAATGAAAATGGAACAACAATAGGAAAACAACAATAGAAAAATAAAAATTATGTGACAAAAGAAAGATTTAATGGAAAAAATAATCAAAGGATTTACATATATATATAAACTTCAATGAGTTAAAAAAGTTAAATAAATTGAGTGGATTAAATATGTTATTAAATGGTTGACGGATTGTAAAATTTTAATCTTAATTTGTTTATTCAATTAAATTGTTGAACAGGTTGACAGATTATAACATATTTATTTGAAAATCTCAATTCAAACCTATTTATAATCAGGTTGGGTGAACGAGTTGATGGATTGACCATGATCATTAACACTCCTAACGGTGACTAATTAGCGTGGGAGAACTGTTCGAGTAGTACGCCTGGCCAATTAGTAAAGCCGTAGCCACCCGTCCAATCTGCCATTAGGAATGATTACAAATTATAGAGGAATGCAAGTGTCCAGTCGATATATTCGCATATGTACGTGTCCCACATTTCAATTTTCAACGTCAATCACCCAGGAACGGTCAATATCATGGTAGCATACTAGCTTATCTGCCTCTGGCCCACGATGGGATGATGCATGCTAGTGCTAGCAAGGTTCAGATGCGAGGATCGAAGACAGATTCCTCATAGCTAGACTAAGCAACTGTCCTGTCTCAGTAGCCAAGAAAAGATATATACCATTGGATCCTCCAAGCCCTTATCAACCGCATATGTGTATCATGCAATAGGATATGGGAAAAGGAAATGGATGAAGGAAAGCAGCTTTTTCATTCTCAAAACCCAATACTACACAAAGATACGCATCTCCAATGACTATATATATATATATATAGATGCTGTTCCGGTGCAGCGTCACTGCACCGGAACAGCGGTACAGTAGCCCCAAAATGGGGCCTACATGATCATGAAATCATGATCTACTCCACCCATTGTATTTAGAATAATGTATTCTATTACCATACCAATTTTCATCCCATTCAGATACTTTAAAGTTGTTATTTACATCAAATTATTTTATTACGTTGGATTTGTACCATTTTCAGACGGGGCCCATATACATATCTGATTGGGATGAAAATTGGTATGGTAGTAGAATACATTATTCTAAATACAATGGGTGGAGTAGATCATGATTTCATGATCATGTGGGCCCCATTTTGGGGCCACTGTACCGTTGTTCCGGTGCAGCGTCATTGCACCGGAACAGCTCTATATATATAGAATATATTCTGGTACAGCATGCTGCACCGGAATTTTCGGTGCAACATCGCTGAAATGGGCCCCACATGATCTACTCCACCCATTGTATTTAGAATAATGTATTCTATTCCTATACTAATTTTCATCCCAATCAGATATGTATATGCCCCCCATCTGAAAATGGTATAAATCCAACGTAATAAAATAGTTTGATGTAAATAACAACTTTAAAGTATCTGATTTGGATGAAAATTGGTATGATAATAGAATACATTATTCTAAATACAATGGGTGGAGTATATCATGATTTATGATCATGTGAGGCCCATTTTTGGGCTACTGCACCGCTGTTCCGGTGCAGTGACGCTGCACCGGAACAGCTCTCTCTCTCTCTATATATATATATATATAGCAGGAATGATTTTCTGATTTATTTTTGTGCCAAAAGGCTTTATACCAGGCTAGTTGATAGTCTCACTATGTGTATGTTTAAGGGTTAAAAGTAATTGAAAGTTTCTTTGATTTTTTCATTGATTCAAAAATCTGATGGCATCAAAACCTTCAGAATTTAGATGTTAAATGGGTAATTTTTGTTTGATCATCTTTGTCTGGATAATATTTGGCTTGTATGGATTTGGTATTAACAATGATGAGTTCATAGAATTTCTGAGTTTTTGTAGTAATCCACGGTTTTATCATGATGAGTTGGGTGAAAAAGAGTTTTGGCTAATTGAGTGGGGTCTTTGAATTTTTGAAAATCATGTTCAATATAACAAATAAGTATTGATGCGTTTGGTTTTATAACATATTTGAATTTGTTTGGGGAATTTGTTTGGAGCGGAATTAGGTGAAGTTCAATATCTTTGACTAATTTTGATCGCAGAGTGATAAGTCTAAAATTTTTCATTTAATTCTATGTTAAATTCACGCTATTAAAGATTAAAATGTTAATTAAATGCATGTTTTAAGTGAAATTCCATGAAAATCATATTTTTGATAGAATCTTTAATTTTGCTATAAAATGGGTCATTTTGCAACATTCTTGAAAATATAAAATTATGACTCAATTTTAATGTTGAAATGTGTATTAGCATATTAATATAATTTAGGCAAACTTATAAAATTATTTAATTAGGAAAATCATACATTTATAACTATAATTATATTTTAAAATATGAGGAACAAAGTAAATTATTATATTTGGATAAAATAAATTAAAGGATAAAACTAGGATGATATATGATGTAATTAAATCTTCTTATTTAAGAATCAATATTTAAATTTGTTTTTAACTAGCACTGCAGGTACATAAGAAGTCCGTGCGCCGTCGGAGCACCAGTTCGGTGCTCCATCTTCCCCAAATGACCGAACCCCATTGGAGCTCCACACGAACAGCAGCACCGAATTCCGGCAGCAAGCCACAGCCATCTCATCGTCCGGCAGCCCCGATCCCGAATTTCAGCAGCAAATCCAGGCAGCAGCGCGGTTCAAAAATCAGCTGCCTCCCCTATTTCCAAACCCATCTTCTCCATCCCAAACCTTCCTGCGCCCTTGCCCAATTCAGCCCCCATCCATTTTTCCCACGAACGGCAGCCATGGCAACGCCGCACACCGTCACGATCTTCCTTGCAGTCTCCGGCCTTCATCATTGGTGGCTGTCGGCGTCGGCATAGGGGTCGTTGTTTGCTACCTTCCATCTCAACAATCACCGGCTGCAACTCCTTTTCTTCCCCAATCCAGTTTCGGCCAGCCCCTATTTCAAAAATGCCCAAACCGAGTCCACCGAACCCCCAATCAGTTTCAGCCCTTTTCCATGCCATTCAGCACGGGCGCCGTTCCTTCGCAGCCATTGCTACCCCTTACCACCGTCCGATCAAATCCACGTAGGCGGCCATGAGAATCAAAGGCAGCAATCCCGTCGAGCTGATCTTGTTTGCAACCAAAGAAGAGCTGGAAAAATCTGGACCTGACAGTCATTCGTGCTCCACCATTTTCCTCCAAGTCTTCCCAACCGGCAGCCATGGATTCCGGCAAATGTTAGCAGCCGCCCCCCTAATTTCAGCATCAACCAACTGCAGCCGACATTGATCAACATCCAAGCACTTTCCATCCGCCACCATCAATTGGAATGTTGCCCCAATTCGCAAGCCACTACTTCTGTAAACCGACAACTATTTTTCGGCAGCTTTCCATTTCCTTCCGCAACCAACTTGCCAATTACAACAAAACCCAATCAGCAGCCATGGTGCCTCTTTCACCGAGTTCGTCTCAAGCAGCAGCAGCTCTTTCACTTGCCCGATTTCAGCAACTGCAACTTCCATTTCCCAGCGAGGTGCAAAGAAACAATGTACACAGCGGCAGATTTTGCCTGCGGTTTTTCTCCTCTTCGTCAAAATCGGAAGCAAAGAAAACGGCAGAGGCAATGCAAGGCAGCTACGGTTGAAGGCGCAAAACGGGAATCCCACATCGGATTCCAAGTCTAGCCATGGGCCCCTCCCTCAACTATAAAAGGGGCTTCACTCCACCAATCCCAACACACCCCATACCCCACATACCCCTTGGGTGGGACCCATTTGGTGGGACCCCGTAGCAAGTGGGTGGGACCCAGTTGGTGGGACCCGAGCAAGGAGGTGGGGCCAAGCAATAAAGAATTTCATTTCGTGGAGATTCGCTTTTTACGGGTGATGTCAATTTTATTTTTCTGCATTATAGTTGGTAGTGTTTTGTAGTTGTTAAATTTTAATTTATAATTTTTAGATTAGATTTACTGCTTTATTTTCTGCTTTGTAATTGTTAGATTAAATTTAATGCAATTTTCATTCCTGTTTTCGTAGATTAATTTCATAGCTTTTATTGCTTTCTTAGAATAATTTTAATTAAGTTATTAGTTAATTATAATTTCTTTTAGCTTCTTGTCTTATTTTCTTTTCTCTCCAATTTCTTCTATTTTCTCTTTTTCTCTCTCTTCTTTTCCTCTCTTTTCTTTTTCTCTCTCTTCTCTCTTTCTCTCTCTTCTTTTCTCTCTCTTCTCTCTCTCTCTCTCTCTTCTCTCTTCTCTCTTTCTCTCTCTCTTCTCTCTTCTCTCTTTCTCTCTCTTCTTTATACCTTCTTTTCTTTTTCTTAAAACAATTCAAAACTACATCGCCTCTCTGTGGATTCGACCCGACTCACCATTATTCTACACTATCACTCGTATAGTGGTAGCTTTGATGTGTTTCGGTTAATTTAAATTAAACTGGTGATCACAGTGCTCTTAACGACAAGCACTTGGTTTGCATCAAGTTTTTGGCGCCGTTGCCGGGGAGGCATGATATTTTGAATTATTCTCCTTAAATCTTCTTAAATCTCATCTGGTGTTGCTTTATTTCATGTTACCTGTTATGCTTCCTTTTAAATTTCTTATCTGCTTTCTTTATGCTACTAACTACTAATTGCGTCTAATTACGATACATGGTTGTGATTGACTAACTCGCATCATTTAAAAAAATTCTAAAAACTCGCATCATCTAAAAGCTTTAACGTTTGCATTTCCCTTCTTTAACCCCCATGTCTACACCTTTTCATATTTATTCTCATTTCTGATCTTGAACCCCTCTTCTACACCTTTTTACATTTTACTTTTGCACGTTTAATTTCTGCCATTAACTCGCATTATATTTAACCAGCTAACCCGCTAACTCGTATTTCATATCTGGTTGTGGATTTACATATTTATTCTGAAAAAAAAAAAAAAAAAAAAAAACTCATCTCACATACTTATAATTGTTATTTTTCTTCGTTATGCTTGCATATTCTCTCATTTCGTTCATAGTTATATATTGAGCTTGTCTTACTTTTTAGGTCCATTTAATAGCTTATCATAACACGCTAAAAAAAATATATATATAAAAATTAAATTTAAAACTTTAAAGAATGGACTGGAATTTTATTGCTCAGAAGATAGATAAGTTAGAAGAATTAACCCAAAAGGTTAATTATTTACGTGCCTATCAAAACTCAAACCGTTCATTCGTAAATCCATCAATTCCTTTTCAAACGACATATTCTAATGAGACTCAATTTTTACCATATCAAGAGCAAGTGCAAAATTTTCATAAGTTCCATACACCTGATTATAATTCATTTTCACATACACATAACTCAGAATGGATGAGTTGTCCTAATACTTCTTGGACAAATCAACAAATGCAACCTTACCCTCCATATCTACAAACCCAGTGGCCACATGAGTAAAGTCAATTTTTAAATTATCAATATCAATCTAATCATTATGAAAATACATATAGGCCACCTGTATACCCTGAAGAAAATTTTTTATCACCTCAATCTACTATCCAATCTTCTCATCAACCTTATAATTATAATGAGAAAATAGACGAACTTGAAAAATTTCTTCTCGATAGCTTTCAAAACATGGAAAATAAACTTTCAGAATGCTGGCCACAAGAGGACTTTTCAAGTTTTCCATCAGATCAAGTAGATTATCAACAACCTCCTCACTTAGATGACTTAGAGGAAGGATTAGATCAACAATTCCTTTCCGACCAACAATCATTTTCTAGGATGACAGATTATGAAGATCAAGTAATAGTAGCCATGGAGAGGAGAGGAGGAGAGGAATTTTATACTGACCAAATTGATAATTTTGTTGATCATTCAAATTTTCAAATTCAATCAGATCCAATACCATTGGAAAGTCCATATTTTGAAAATGACTTAGCATTCCCAAATGCTTTAGTAGCTGAATCCCTTAACAAACAAATGCTAAGTCAAAAGAAAGATAATTTAAAAATAGATGATGAATATATTGAAACATTATGTGGGGAGGAACCTAATGAATCAACTATCATTCCAGTTAATCATTTTGATTATCAAACTCAATCAGATCAATTACTATCAGAAAATCTATTGTCTGAAAATTTGGTAATAATTACAACATTATGTAGTGATGGTTTCTCAGATCATACACTTAACGAGAATTTCTCTCTTCATAATCAAGAAAATATTATAGAAAATAATGGAAAATTAATTAATGATAGATTTGAAGGAGAAAAAGATCAAGAAAATATTGAGGAGATTGATGATCATAGCCAAATTAATGGTGAGGTGAGAAATAAAGAGTCTATTGAGGATAAGTTGGGGGGAGATGAAAATGAAATTATTAATGAAAATTTTGAGAAGTGCATACCTGTTATTTCAAGTATTTTGAAAGATGAGCTCATTAGCATAGATGAATTAATGAAAAAGGAAGAGATGATGCAAATATTTAAACAGGTTCAAGTTAAAATTTCGCTCTTTGATGTTATTCAGTATATTCCAAATTATAGTCAATTTCTCCAAGAGCGTTGTATTCAAATGGAATCCTGTTTAACCCAAAATAAAAGCATGCTCTCATTTGGTAACAATTCAATAAATAATTTAGATCAAATTGAAGAATGCTACATATTGGACATCATTGATAACTCATTAATCTTTACAAATCTTGAGCATGAATATATGAAAATGATAAATAATCTACATAGTGTTAAAAATTTTAACAGAACAGGAATTGGATAAAATGAATCTTTACGTCTGGCTGAAGACATAAAACTTAGCGCTGGTTGGGAGGCAACCCAACATGTGTATATATATATCTTTTCTGTTAGTTTTCTTTTCATTTTTTTAGATGAAAGCTGCAACAATTTCATCAGATCAGTACACCCCAGGTTGTCTCTTTCCCTGCTATTTTATTGTGCAAAGATAACAATATTTAAGTTGGGGGGGTCTGATTTGTTTAACTGGATAAAAAAAAAAAAAAAAAAAATTAATATATATATAGAAAATATCCAAAAAAAAATATATATAAAAAAAATATATAAAAAAATATAAATAGAGATAAATCAAAGTACACTTGTTATGCTTGATATTAAGTGAAGAAGCAAACTGTATTTAGTTATATTTGTAAAAATATTTTCATGATGTGTTCAAAATATTATTAGCATTGATTGCACTTACACGTCAATGAACCTTGTGGGTACCATGATAATATAGTTTTTTTTTCTCTCTCATCCAAGCAAGTAATCTTTAATATCATTATAATTGATAGCTGTTAGTTATAAAAAAAAAAAATTATATCCCCAGATACCCTGAAATATGGTGAGGGGAGAATATAAAAAAAAAAAAAAATGTAAAACCCCAGATATCCTGAAATATGGTGAGGGGAAGAAAAAAAAAATGCTGAAAATAAAATTAAAAAAAAAAAAATCCCTAGATATCCTGAAATATGGTGAGGGGAAGAAAAAAAAAATTGTTAAAAAAAAAAAAAAAAAAAAAAAATTTACTGTCACTATCATAATTTTGATATGACTGTTGCTTAGCTTGGATAAGCTGAAAATAATTTATCTAATGCCCATTTGTTCATTAGAACACAAATACACGTGCTATATATTCTTTTATGCATCATGAGATATTTTACTCATATTTACTAAAGAAAATTTACTTCTAAAGCTTACTATTATTATTAGCAGTGCACTTAGATTTTCATAAAAATTAGTAGTACATTATGAATTTAAAAAAAAAAAAAAAAAAAAAAAAAAAAAAGTATATATATATATTAAACTATTTCCATTGCTAAGGGACTAGCAATGTTTAAGTTGGGGGGTGTGATAAGTCTAAAATTTTTCATTTAATTCTATGTTAAATTCACGCTATTAAAGATTAAAATGTTAATTAAATGCATGTTTTAAGTGAAATTCCATGAAAATCATATTTTTGATAGAATCTTTAATTTTGCTATAAAATGGGTCATTTTGCAACATTCTTGAAAATATAAAATTATGACTCAATTTTAATGTTGAAATGTGTATTAGCATATTAATATAATTTAGGCAAACTTATAAAATTATTTAATTAGGAAAATCATACATTTATAACTATAATTATATTTTAAAATATGAGGAACAAAGTAAATTATTATATTTGGATAAAATAAATTAAAGGATAAAACTAGGATGATATATGATGTAATTAAATCTTCTTATTTAAGAATCAATATTTAAATTTATTTTTAACTAGCACTGCAGGTACATAAGAAGTCCGTGCGCCGTCGGAGCACCAGTTCGGTGCTCCATCTTCCCCAAATGACCGAACCCCATTGGAGCTCCACACGAACAGCAGCACCGAATTCCGGCAGCAAGCCACAGCCATCTCATCGTCCGGCAGCCCCGATCCCGAATTTCAGCAGCAAATCCAGGCAGCAGCGCGGTTCAAAAATCAGCTGCCTCCCCTATTTCCAAACCCATCTTCTCCATCCCAAACCTTCCTGCGCCCTTGCCCAATTCAGCCCCCATCCATTTTTCCCACGAACGGCAGCCATGGCAACGCCGCACACCGTCACGATCTTCCTTGCAGTCTCCGGCCTTCATCATTGGTGGCTGTCGGCGTCGGCATAGGGGTCGTTGTTTGCTACCTTCCATCTCAACAATCACCGGCTGCAACTCCTTTTCTTCCCCAATCCAGTTTCGGCCAGCCCCTATTTCAAAAATGCCCAAACCGAGTCCACCGAACCCCCAATCAGTTTCAGCCCTTTTCCATGCCATTCAGCACGGGCGCCGTTCCTTCGCAGCCATTGCTACCCCTTACCACCGTCCGATCAAATCCACGTAGGCGGCCATGAGAATCAAAGGCAGCAATCCCGTCGAGCTGATCTTGTTTGCAACCAAAGAAGAGCTGGAAAAATCTGGACCTGACAGTCATTCGTGCTCCACCATTTTCCTCCAAGTCTTCCCAACCGGCAGCCATGGATTCCGGCAAATGTTAGCAGCCGCCCCCCTAATTTCAGCATCAACCAACTGCAGCCGACATTGATCAACATCCAAGCACTTTCCATCCGCCACCATCAATTGGAATGTTGCCCCAATTCGCAAGCCACTACTTCTGTAAACCGACAACTATTTTTCGGCAGCTTTCCATTTCCTTCCGCAACCAACTTGCCAATTACAACAAAACCCAATCAGCAGCCATGGTGCCTCTTTCACCGAGTTCGTCTCAAGCAGCAGCAGCTCTTTCACTTGCCCGATTTCAGCAACTGCAACTTCCATTTCCCAGCGAGGTGCAAAGAAACAATGTACACAGCGGCAGATTTTGCCTGCGGTTTTTCTCCTCTTCGTCAAAATCGGAAGCAAAGAAAACGGCAGAGGCAATGCAAGGCAGCTACGGTTGAAGGCGCAAAACGGGAATCCCACATCGGATTCCAAGTCTAGCCATGGGCCCCTCCCTCAACTATAAAAGGGGCTTCACTCCACCAATCCCAACACACCCCATACCCCACATACCCCTTGGGTGGGACCCATTTGGTGGGACCCCGTAGCAAGTGGGTGGGACCCAGTTGGTGGGACCCGAGCAAGGAGGTGGGGCCAAGCAATAAAGAATTTCATTTCGTGGAGATTCGCTTTTTACGGGTGATGTCAATTTTATTTTTCTGCATTATAGTTGGTAGTGTTTTGTAGTTGTTAAATTTTAATTTATAATTTTTAGATTAGATTTACTGCTTTATTTTCTGCTTTGTAATTGTTAGATTAAATTTAATGCAATTTTCATTCCTGTTTTCGTAGATTAATTTCATAGCTTTTATTGCTTTCTTAGAATAATTTTAATTAAGTTATTAGTTAATTATAATTTCTTTTAGCTTCTTGTCTTATTTTCTTTTCTCTCCAATTTCTTCTATTTTCTCTTTTTCTCTCTCTTCTTTTCCTCTCTTTTCTTTTTCTCTCTCTTCTCTCTTTCTCTCTCTTCTTTTCTCTCTCTTCTCTCTTTCTCTCTCTTCTCTCTCTCTCTCTTCTCTCTTCTCTCTTTCTCTCTCTCTTCTCTCTTCTCTCTTTCTCTCTCTTCTTTATACCTTCTTTTCTTTTTCTTAAAACAATTCAAAACTACATCGCCTCTCTGTGGATTCGACCCGACTCACCATTATTCTACACTATCACTCGTATAGTGGTAGCTTTGATGTGTTTCGGTTAATTTAAATTAAACTGGTGATCACAGTGCTCTTAACGACAAGCACTTGGTTTGCATCACAGAGTTTGAGGTAGGATTATTTTGTTAGAATGTTTAAGTTATACAAATTTGAATGGTTATATGACTTTGAGTTCAGGGAACTTTTGAATAAGTGTTAAAGTAGTTTGTTCATCCAGCTGACTAAGATCGGTGGATGCAGGTGCTTCGGAAGTTTTAGGTCCGGGCAATGTTAGATGTCATTTTGGTTTTAAGAGTAGAAGTTTGAGTTTAACTTTTTGGTTTGGTATGGGTCCTTACAGTCATTTCTGTATATAAGGGACTCGATAAATTTGTGATTTTGACAATAGAAGGGTGAGTCGTTGTTACTTGGAATTGTAAATAAAAATCAAGAGTTTGGGGCTTAACTTCTGGTTCATTGGGTGGCTTTTGTGGCGTTATTGCCGCCAGTTGTTGAAGATTATATATATGTATCAGAAATATTCAGGTGCAGCATTGCTGAAATGAGCCCCACATAATCATCAAATCATAATCTACTCCACCCATTGTATTTAGAATAATATATTCTATTACTAAACCAATTTTCATCCTAATCAATATAGGTTTATGGGCCCCATCTGAAATAGTACAAATTCAACGTAATAAAATAGTTTGATGTAAATAACAACTTTAAAGTGGTTTTTTTCAACATATAAACCATTTGCTGTAAAATTTATATATGGATAAATGATTGTATAAAGTTCCATTGCATTCTAATATGTATGGGGTCAATTTTTGATCAAATGTATATATATAGGGAGCCGGAATAGCGGTACATTTGATCAAAAATGGGCCCCACATATATTAGAATGCAACTTTATACGATCATTTATCCATATATAAATTTTATAGCAAATGGTTTACATGTTGAAAAAATCATTTTAAAGTTGTTATTTACATCAAACTATTTTATTACGTTGAATTTGTATCATTTTCATATGGGACCCATATACATATTTGATTAGGATGAAAATTAGTACGATAATAAAATATATTATTCTAAATACAATGGCGGAGTAGATTATGATTTGATGATCATGTGAGACTCATTTCAGCAACGCCTCTCTATTTATATATGTATATCATGTGGGGCCATTTCAGTTGCCTCCATATATATATATAAGGGTTTTTCCGATGCAGTTATGCTCTACTAGAACAACGATATATTTGCCAAAAAGTGGGCTCCACACATATTAGAATGCATTGAAACTTTACACAATCATTTATCCATATATAAATTTTATAGCAAATGGTTTAAATGTTGAAAAAATCACTTTAAAATTGTTATTTAAATTAAATTATTTTATTACGTTGAATTTGTATCATTTTCAGATAGGGTCCATACACATATTAGATTGGGATGAAAATTAGTATGGTAATAGAATACATTATTCTAAATACAATTGATTGAGTAGATTATGATTTGATCATCATGCGCCCCTCATTTCAGCATTGTTGAACCTAAATATTCCTCTCTATATATATAAGGCTTGATAATAAATGATAAATCGTTTATGCTGAATTGTGCGATATCCGCATCCTTACCATCCAGATTTCCGAGCACGTATTAGCCGTTGGATGAGGATTGAATATGCTAAATAGACAAGATAGTCTACTCGTACCATGTAGCAGAAAAGCAAACAGCATTGGGAGTGGGCAAAAGACATCAACAAAGCTTTTTTTTTTCCCCATAATCAACACAGCTTTGCATGAAATAAAAACGGTCAAAAAAATTAAATACCAACTAAGTTTGCATTTGGTTTGGCTAAAAAAATGTAAACTAAAACTTTTTAATCAGAAAATTTTAACTCTCCATAATTATTCTATATTTTAATTATTTTTTCATATTTTCCATGTTGCCCAAAAAATGAACTTCACATATATTAAAATGCAATGAAATTTTATACAATCATTTATTCATATATAAATCATACTTAGATAGTTTAAATGTTGAAAAATACACTTTAAAATTATTTTTTATTTCAACTATTTTATTACATTGAATTTGTGCTATTTTCAGATAAGATACATACACTTATTCGATTTGAATGAAAATTGATAGATAATAGAATATATTATTTTAAATATAATAGACTAAGTAAATTATAATTTTATCATTACGTAAGGCCGTTTCAACGGCACTGCACCATACACCAAAATATTAATATTTCCCTCTCTCTCTCCATATATATCCATGTACAACCTCACTCACTCGAAACCAAAATCCAAACTCACTAGCAAATCTTCACTATAACAAATAAATAAATAAGCGATTACTATGCATTAAAATCGGTCACACAGTGGTAGAACATTGAGAGCCTTGCTTAGAACTCAACGGACCGGCTCCCACATTCGGGCCGAAACTCATCACAGCCACACAATCCACGTTGAAGTGGTATCTCCCAGAGACCCAGGTGCCCACCTTCCATCTCAGCCGTCCATTCAACTTCAGACCAAGAAGCAACTTCCCCGAGGCTTGATCCCGGCCCACTTCATACCCGAAAGACGGAGAGACCGGCACCCAACTTCCCATCAAGGATGCCGATAGGAGGTTGCTGTCTTGGTGGCCCTGATAGAAGGGAGGAAGGGCAGAAGGCGGGGTGATCTGTTGGGACTTGTAAGATGCATATGCTTGGACCTCGTCGTAGTAGATTCCCACTTTCTGATTCGGGTTTTTGGAAAGCACGGTGATTTGGATGGAGGAGTTGAGGAGGCGGGATCCGGAGAGGTTGAGCTGGTAGATGTCAGTCTCTGTGAGGTAGAAATGGGGCTTGGATGGACGGAGGATGAGCCAGACAAGGAGGATTATGGAGAAGATGAAGGTGAATAGAGTGGAGAATAAGTAGAATATCTTCTTGTAGAGCTTCTTTACGTGAATACCTTGTTTAGCGCAGTGTTTTGGAGATGTGGCGCCCATTTTAGACATTTGCTAGAAGGGGAGGGCAGAGAAAGTAGGAGATCGTAACTGGAGAAGAGACAAACAAAGGCTGAGGCTCAAGAGCTAATTAGGCGCCTTCTTAAAAAGGCAGAGAAATTAATGAGAGAATGGCGGAGTTTTGTCATCCATAAACATGCATGCAAGGATCTAACGCGCTAGCTGATCTAGGAACATTGGCTGTTGATAAAGAGATGAGCAGATGGACAACGTACGGTTAAGATAAAATCGGATCAGTGGTGGCTGTCCGCATACATAAAACAAGGTGAAGAAAGCAGATGGATGTCTAGGTAGGGTCCCCAAACCTGAAAGTTGATGGGTGCATACAGTGGCCATAAAAGGGGTTTTCATTTTTTTCCCTTTTATAATTCGAAAAGCAATGCAACACGTAGATAGGGAACTAATTGTAAGTGAAATTGGAAGTGAAAAGTGTGTATGGTAATGAATAAAATTTTTAATGAAAAGTAATAAAAAGTAGAAGTTGTCAAATGATGTGATATGATAGGGTAACGATGAGGAATAAATAGGATAAAATTGAAATAGATAGGCTAGTTATGTTGGTAGTTATGTAGAAATGATTAAAAAGTATGGTAGTTGTATCGAAAAATGCGAAGAAATTATTAAAAAATAGGATAGTTGTAGAGAGTGAAAAGTTTTAGATCGAAAAGTTTTAACTTGACAACTTTTACTTATTACCAAACACACCCAAACCAACAAACTTCTGCATAGGTGCGTGTAATCCCCTCAATTGAAATGAGGCCAACAACTTGAACGGTCTGGATTGAGCGTCTGTGCATATACAGGTATATACATGCGTAGGAAACAGCTCAGCTAATGATAAAAGGCGTTTGCTTGGTGCATGGGGAAAAGCAATAATTTTTGCAAGGTGGCTTTTGACCGGCAGGTCTGGGTGGGGGGTAGGGAGCCTAGTCGTAAAGCTGCTTTCGCAGACACTTGTATCTCTTAAGTTGCGTGCGCGGCTTCATGTGTAATCATGGATTAGCTAGCCTAACAAGCCACAGCTACCTCAGCTGTACACAAACGTGACCCCAATGTCATATGTGATTAACGGCCTGGGCCCAGCAGTATTTTCATCTTTGCACGTTCATCGGTAAGCCTTTTTTTAAAATTTTTTTTTAACGCTCTTGATGACGCCTAAGATTAAAAAAAAAAAAAAACTAGGAAAACTAAAAGAATCCAAAGCCTTTTCGGCACTATGCAGTGGGTTTAAATGGAGTATCAAGGGAATGACATTTCACTTTTTCCAAATTTTTTCTCATTTTAATGTTTTTTTTTTTTTTGTGAGGGTGTGTTTGGTGAAAGATAAACCTTTTGGGGGTAACCGACAATTCATAAAAAAATTTAAATTTAAATTTTTCAGTTTAAAAATTTTCAATACATAACTATCATATTTTTTAATTATTTTTTCAAATTTTACTGTATAAATACTGTATTTTTTAATCATTTCTACATAACTATTAATATACATAACCTATTTATTTTAACTTTATTATCTTTATTCTTCGTCACAACCTTTATCATATTACATCGTTTTACAACTTTTAATTCAAAATTTTTTTCATCAAAAGCGTATTACTTTCCAGACACTCTTTGATGAAAATTTTTTAATATAAAATTTTTTGAAATGAGAGAAAATGACATGATATAATAGGGATAACAATGAAGAGTAAAAAAATAAAGTTAAAATAGATAGATCAGATGTATGGATTGTTGTATAAAAATGATTGAAAAATATGATACTTATATGAGAAAAAGTGAAGAAATAATTAAAAAAATATGATAATTGCAAAGAATAAAAAGTTTTAGATAGAAAAGTTTTAGTTTGAAATTTTTTTTATATTAATAAACATTCTCTCAATACATAATTATCTTAATTTTTTTCCTTTTTTAATAATAGTTTTCTTGCAAGTGAGAGTCTTCACTTGTGTTGCTGGGCTTTCAAATTTTGATTCTTGGCTTAGAATGTCTTCCGTTTTAGAAATAAAGTCTCGTGTAGCATTTTTTTTATGGGACTCTTGTAGCATACTTTAAAACAAGTAGAATACTTCTAATACCTCAAAACCTACTTCAAAACTGGGAGTGATTGACTAGTGCATTCAGCTTTAGTGTACCTAGGTACATTTCGCCTATTTATTTTTATTTATTTGAAATTTTTTATACAATTTACTATCTTTCGATACTTTTAGATATTTGTTTTTGATTTTTTAAGATCAGTGACATTTTATGTAATTCATAAATTACGAAAATATCACTAATTTTAAAAATAAAAAACAAATATCTAAAAGAATCTAAAAATGGTAAAAAATTATTATATATGTTAAATACACTTAGATTAATAGTTGTATAAAAAATTTAAAAAAATTTAAAACAATATATTTTGGCACTCGAGTGGGCCGAAGTTAAGTGTACCTGAGTGCACTGTATCACATCCCCTTCAAAATTGGCTCTCCTAGTTACAATTTAGAAACCAGTCCGAACGGAATTAGATGAGATCTTCAAATTTTTAGAATTTAAAAATATTTTAATACCACTTTTCTTCTTTTCTATTCAATCTCTCATTTTCCCATGCTTAACAATCCATCATCATCCACATAATTCCGTTGGGTGCTTCCACACTAGCTTGAGAGTTTTGACAAGATTGGAATTTTGTTCGGTTAAACTACTACCTGACGTTTCACTGCCACTCGGTTGATAGGCTTTGAATTTAACTTATCAGAAAGATCTATTCCCTGACTCCCTTTTTGCTGTAATAACAATTTATTCCAGCTTTTAACCATTATACTTCTTATCATCAATTTTCCGCGTTTTATCTTACTCAAATTGATCTATTAATTCTCCTGACTCTTTTCTAAGAATCAAAACCAAGACGCATCTATTCAATCTCTGGTAACATGATCTTAAATTCTTCATTAATTACCAGACAAATTTCAATACAATAATCTTTAATCAGAAACCTAAAGTAAAAAAGTAAGAGATTGAAATCATCAACGACAGAAATTAGAAATTAGAAATTGAAAGACGCATCTAGAAAAAGGTGCCCTCTGAAACAACAGAAAGGGACTTCACTGACCCAGGTGGTGGGCCTCTCTGTAGTGAGCGCGGCCAACTCTTTTACTAGTGCTGTCTTGGAAGATATTATTTTTGTCAGAGGAACACTCCTTGTAGCTGCACAAAAGAAAAATAATAAAAATAAATAAAGCTGTTTGACAAGGAAGCGTGAAAAAGAAGATACGCTTTCCACCACTTGACATTAACAAATATTATGTTTAGACCTTTCGGGCCCCAAGCGTGACTCAGGAACGAATGTACTGAGATTTTTTGAAAATAGACCCTAAGTACGCATAATTACATTTGAGAGTGTTACAGATAATACAAGATTCTTTAATCGAATCTATATTTGAGATGAGAATGCAATGATGTATATTGGAAATAAGTAAAATTAAATTAAGAATGGATAAAGTTATATTGAAAATTAAAAAAACTGTATTTGGAATTGAAAAGCTTAATTAGGAATGGTGATGTGGATTCAATCCAAAAAAATTGTATAATTTGAAACATGCCCTTGAATACTTTGCAAAAGATAGTCGTCAGGTCATTGAAATTTACGAATGGGTAAGAAAAACACCTTTTCTCAGTGCTTTTATTTTTTGCCACTTGTCTAACTTAATGTTTTCATTTCTAATGCATTCACTTTATGTATATGTTATTTTATAATTACCCAAAATTTTACCTTATAAAATATTGTTGGTTTAATCATAGTCTTATAAAATTTTCTTTTAATTTAATAAAGTTTTGATTAAATTAAAAAGAAAATTTTATAAGAATGCAGTTAGATCGACTAGCTATGGTTTACTAAGCAAAAGATTGAATAGTTACAAAAAAAGATGTGATTTTGTTAGCTTGAGCTAAACAAATGCTTTGCATAGCCTAAGGGTGAAAGCCGGGCGGGTTTTACACAACCCCAACCCATCTGCCACTAGAAAAAATTGGGTTTTAAGTTTTTAAAAAACATTTTTCATGTATTTGGTACTGGGTTTAACCCAGCCCGGAATTCATTAGTACCGGGTTTAGTACGAGTTTGGTAGCTGAGTGCTGCACTAATTTCTGTGTGGCTGACACTTCAGGCGGGGTCCGCTTGCAGAGAAGCCTGGGCCGGGGCTTCCGCCGTCCGCCGCTTCACATTTCCGGACGTATATAAGATATATCTCCCGCTTCAAATAAATTTTGCTGCTTCAAAAAAGAAAAATTGTTTTCAATAAATAATAATTTTTCTTTTTTAAATTTCTGATATTGTTCTCATTTTTAATGGAATTTCTCATGTTCCAAAAAAGATTGCACGTCGTTTCCTAGTTAATGTGGTTTAAAATATTTTTAAGCATATCGGTTTAAAATTTTTTCAATGGATATGCTCAGAAATAAAATTCAAGCTGAAACAGGAATTTTTTTTTATAATAAAAATTTCATATGCTCATTAAAAGCCATTTAACGTTTCAAAAAAAAATTACGATGCCTAACGTTTAAAAATTGAAACGGGAACCATGTCTTAAAAAAATGAAACGGGAGGAATGGAAAAAATAATGCGTCTTTGTTTTATTCACAGAAAGGAATTTTATTTTTATTTTTTAAAATTTAATTATACTTTTTTTTCTTATCATTTTGCTGTTGTATACACGTGCATATACTTCTATGTGCCTTTCTTTTTTTAATTTTCAATTTCAATTTATATATATTTCTTTGTAAAATATTTTTATTTTATAAATTTATTTTAAAATATCTTTATTTTTATAGAATACAAATCAAATATGTTACCATCATAGTAAGTTGCCATAGCAACCCACTAAGCAAACTCAATAAAATATCACTACTACCCATACTTTTAATATCACAATTCACAAAATATGCCATGAAATCACTATTTTAAAATCTAGCGTAGAAATGTTCTCCATTTAATTATTTTTAAATTTATTATAAAAATATTCTTCATATAATCATTTTAAGATTTAGATTTTTAGATTTCAGTGTTGCTTAGAAAATACGTTTTAAAATATAATTAAATTTCATGATAAAAATCTAAATTGTAAATTAGTTGACCATATTAAAAGTAATATTAATTAAGAGATTCATACAATTCACTTTAATGTATGCATGAGAAGTGTTTTAAATCGTTTAGATAAAGATTATGATTTAGTGCAACCCATGTGTCCATAAACCTCTTTGTGTTTTAATTTAAATTTTTTAATATTAGAACATTTAAAATGTTCATCCATGTGTATTTTGTTAACAAAGCCAAAAATTATAGATATTATTTATATTTGATATTTATTTTTCAATTTTAATTATTTTATATTAACTCTCAAAAGGTGTTGAATTTTTTAAATATACAAATTTTTTAATTAAAGTGATTTTTGAATTTATAACAAATGCCTATTAATAAAGATAATAAATAGTTTAGATTTCAAAGATAAAATTTTAAAATAAAAAGGAAAGGAAACATGTCCATGACACCATGCACCTTAGTTTCATTAGATTATAACTCTTTAAATAATAGGAAACATATGCCACCTATTAATGTGTTTGATATTTGAAAAAAAAGTAAAAAATCTAATAAATTAATAAAAAAATGCTTCCTTATATGCAAGAAAAGATTAAAAATAACTTTAAAATTAGGTCATTCCACAACTCAAGTTAGTCAATTTTTGAATTTTTCAAAACACTTTTTAACCGGGTCCAAACCGATCCTAACACGAATCAATCCTTCTTTGACCCAAACTGGAATTAGTGGTATAGGGTTTGGTACCGTATTCAATCTGGACTGGAACATATAGGCTAACATTAGTACTAGGTTTGAACCTAATGTGCACCCCTAGCTGTGCCTACCTCAAAAAGTCTATTTATAATACTTTTTTTTTTCAAAAATTTCTTCATATATTTGTTTACCGAAGTGTATTGAACACATAAACCAATATTTTAAAGTGTAGCCCATCTTTACAAATTTATTTACAATATTTTTTTATTTTTCTTCATGCACTTGTTTATTTGAGTATATTTAACATATAATTAAGTTTTACCATTTTTGGGTATGTATATATATCTTTTTAAAGATTTTTAAAGATAAGGGCATTTTAAGTACATATACATTAATGTTTAAAAATCTCAAAAAATATATACACATATCCAAAAATGGTAAAATTTGATTATATGTTAAATATATTCAAATAAACAAGTGCATGAAGAAAAACAAAAAATATTGTAAATAAATTTTTAAAGATGGGCTACCGAGACATTTGCTTAGTTCGGGCTAATAGAATCATTTCTCTTACAAAAAAAAAGTATATATATAAAATAAATGTAACAAAAATGAAAATGTTAATATAGATAAGTGGTAAAATAAGAAAAGATAAAATTTAAAATGAAGAAACTCTAGATAATCTAAAAATGAAGCCAATAAATGTGAAAAAGCTGACTAAAGTGATTTGAATATTGAATGAAGAACTTAAAAGACACCAGCTAGAAGAGCTCACAATATTCAAATAAAGTGGTAAGAAAATGAGAGAAAAATTCAAAAATATAGATAAAAGAAATTAAATAAGATATAAAAATAAAAAAAAATTATTAAGAACTTAATTTCTAATTATCAAGAATGATGCCACAAGATCCGTGCTATCGACCCTACTCAAGTTGAAAGCGCATGATGACGTGCTTGTATTTCATTTTTCAACCACGTTTAATCGTGTTTTTAATTCTGTAAATGGAAAAGAAAATGACATTTTTAAGCCGTTTTATATCAACCATAATGCCTATTTTGCAAACATTTGAAAGCTACAATGCTTTATTTCACAAAATGTGAAAATATACTGCTAAAATGCAATTATACATACTTACCTGGTCCACTTTGCAAAAAAAAAAAAAAAACTTACGCTTTAGAAAAAACATGAACAATCTCAAGGTGTGTTTGGGAATGAATAAAACTTTTGATCAAAAGTTTTGGAAAGTAAAAGTTGTCAAATGATGTGGTATGATAGGGGTAACGATGAGGAGTAAAGATGATAAAGTTAAAATAGATAGGTTAATTGTATAAGTAGTTGTGTAAAAATAATTGAAAAGTAGGGTAGTTGTATGGAAAAATATGAAAAAATAATTAAAAAATATAATAATTATAGAAAGTAAAAAGTTTTAGATTAAAAAGTTTTAAGTTGACATTTTTTCCTCATTGTCAAACACACCCTCGGTCGCTCGGTATTTTAAAATCAACCTAAGCGGCTAAGCTGCAATTTGTTATATTCAAGAAAATTATAATTAGTAATTGCGACAAATATTCAAGATATCGAAAATGAAATACGTCTTTTATTTTCTGTTGCGAATTATTAATTTTAGGTCTACGAGAAGAACACGATCCGATTAAAGATGACGAGGGACTCAAGTCTCAAATGCAACAAGCCAGAGAAGAAACGAGTTTATGCGATGGAGATGCGAGAATATCTGTGGCCGAAAGAAGGAAATGGGCCCCAGCAACTGAATAATTGAGTGGACAGGCGTGCGCCAACCTTACTCCTCACAGGCAAAAGCTTGCTTTTTATGGAGATTGAAGACATGGGACACTGCGCCATTAAGTCGTCAGCTGTCCTGGCCTTCTTGGCAGTTGGCACTTGGCAGAATTTCTCCACCAGGTCGCACGCACCGCACGTGGATAAACGAGGTTCTCAATTTCTCGTACGGTCAGTAATATCAGCTTGAATTTGTAGGACACCAGCACGTGTCACCGTAGTCTCTTCTACTTGGGCCACACTAGGGGTGCAACTCCGGCTCATGAAACTCGCAACTCGGGCTCATGAAACTCGGGTTCACCTCAACCCTAACCCTAACCCTATTTGTAAAACTTCAACCCTAACCCTAACCCTATTTGTAAAACTTCAACCCTAACCCTAACCCTCACCCTATTTTTGAAATTCGGGCTCGGGCTGAGTTTCGGGTTGAGTTTCGGGTTGACATCTTCTATTAATATGTCTTTGTTACTCATCTTATATATAATTTTTTTATCACAAATCTATTATATAAAAAAGTTTAAAAAACAATTTATTGTATGAAATTAAGAAAAATTCAAATACCGCTTAAGAGTAGAAAGAAAGAAACTTGTTTTGAGCATTCTCTTTGTATCAAGTAGAATATGAATTATGTGTAAACGTTGTCAATAAAATTGTATTATTAATCATTAATTATATTTTTTTACTCCTCTATTGTTTTAAGCTTATTTAACAACTATAATTTTAAAGTTCTCATAAATTTTCCTGTTGGAAAAAAAGATCTAAAAAAAATTTAATATTTAGTATCACAGGATTTCGTTGGTCAAAAGGCTTCAATAGAAAAGACGTGAAGAGTAATTTTTTTTAAAAAAACTGTTGGACCTGTATCGTAATGTAAATTGAGAATAGGTATTTTGTTGAAATCACTTAAGATGTTAGATTGTCTCGGCGATGAGCTGTCCATGCCTACCATGCCGTACTCCTGTTGTCCATCATCCATCCATGAGTAATATGTTATTATTATAATATAAATTATATATTTTATATAAATTATATATTTTATATAAATGCAAATTCGGGTTCGGGCTTGCCTGAACCCGAAACCGAGCCCTATTTGAATTCGGGTTGAAAAGTTCAGAGTTTCAACACTGTATTTTTTCGGGTTCGGCGGGCCGGGTTCGGGCTGAACCCGGCCCAAGTTGCACCCCTAGGCCACACGCAGATATACTGAAAAAGGGCGCCCAGAATCTTCACAAATCCTTTCCGATGCCGAAGAGTAGACACAAAAATTTCAATACAAATTTAGGGTGTGTTTGGGAATCGGTAAAACTTTTGGGGGCTGTTTGGATATGAAGAAAACTTTTCCCGTCGTTTAAAACTTTTCAAATACTTGAGGGCTGTTATTAAAGGACGTCATATCAAGCGCCATGACCGGAAGAAAAATTATAAAAAAATCCATTTTTCATGGATTCAAGAGCGCGGGAAGAGCTTCCAAAAGTCCAGCTGTATTGGCCGTGCATTCAAACCAGCTTTGACCAACCGTAATAGCATTAACGCGCACATAAAAAACTGACACATTCAGCCATACTTGACATTTTTTAACTCATAAAAAACGTCAAAAAGTTTTCTTTGTATCCAAACAGTCCCTTGATGAAAAATTGTAGAGAGTAAAAGTTGTCAAATGATGTGATATGATAGGGGTAATGATGAGAAATAAATAGGATAAAGTTGAAATAGATAGGTTAGTTGTGTTGGTAGTTGTGTAGAAATGATTGAAAAGTAGGGTAGTTGTATAGAAAAATGTGAAAAAATGATTAAAAAATAGGATAGTTGTGGAGAGTGAAAAGTTTTAGATTGAAAAGTTTTAACTTGACAACTTTTCCTTAATAACAAACACACCCTTAAATGTGGTTGAGATTTGAGAATGATGTGCTGTAATAAGAACAATAATTAGTAAGAAAAAAATTAAATAAATAAAATAGTTATATGAAAAATGTAAAAAATAATTGAAACTGTAGTGATAAAAAGGTCATGATGAGTCTAACATGAGCTCTTGTTAGCCCAAGTACATGTATATATGTTATGAAGCTATAAGCCTAAATATATTTTTATAATTTTTAAATATATGCATATATTTTTTCTTCATTTTAAATTTTATTGTTTTGTGTGGAAAATTACTTTTTTTTGATAAGTAAAAGGGATTCTTCTCCACCCTTAACCAGCTAGATAGGTAGGGAGGTTGGAGAGAAACCCAGCTGAAGATTTGCACTATAAAAATAATTCTACACGGTGCTTGCTATACATGCGGGAGACTTATCTAACCAAACACAAGATGCTAGATCCTATATCATAGCAAACTTCGTTAGAGATTAAGCAACAGTACTTCCTGATCTGGATACATGAGAAAAGTATAGTTTGCAAAATCCCTATGACATTCTAAAATCTCTCCTAACAAACTACCTATATTTGATCCAATTACATGACGTGTAGACAAAAAATGATACAAAATGAGAGAATCGGTTTCAAAAATAACATGTTAGTAAGGAAAGTCCAATTGCCACTTTATACCCAAAAGAAAGCCTTTTGTCTTCATCCATAGGGGTTCGTTAAACCACGCCAAGACCAGCAGCAAGAAAACATCCTTCATGATCATGTACAACTGCCCCAACTCCAATACAACCCATATTTCTATTGCATTTAACATCAATATTTATTTTTACATATTCAATCAATGGGGGAGTCCATCTGGTGGATATCACGTCTTTCAGGCTACTGCGATCCATGTCAAAATATTGACATTCATATTGATATAGAAAACTTGAACATTTGTCTAGGATATCCACCAGATTTGGATGATCCCTAGTTTCCCGATATAAATTCTTGAAGTGCCATAAGAACCACCAGGAAGTGATTAATTTGGCCAATAATTTTCCTTCCCCACGGTCCCTTAGCATTTTGATTACTTGCCTAATCTGACAACAAGATCAAAAGCGCATTTGATTTTGGAACAATTCTAGAAGAGATGGCATCCTCCCTGTAGAAACAGCATAATGGACTAACAACTATACCCTTTTTTGCAAGTTTGACTTTGTGGGTAACACATCCATAACAAGCCTCTAACTAAAAATTTTGATTTTAGCAGGCAATTTTAGCTTCTAAATGGCTCACACCACGTCCAAATTCAGAGGATCATTCAATGATTCAGCATACTCCTCAGATGTAGGGGTGCAAGTCGGTTCGGGTACCCACGGGTCGACCCGCTGGGTACCCGAATTAGGGTCGGTTCGGTTCCATAGGAACTGACCACCGGGTCGGTTCGGTTCCACGGGTGAAATACCCGTTCAAAATCGGTTAGGGGTCGGTTCCGGTGCTGGGTACCCGGAACCGACCCGGATTTCCTATACTATATAACATTTATAATATAATACCCTAAATCCCGATTCGGCGATTCCAGATTCCCTCATTCCCGTCCCGACGCTGCGACGCAGAGACCCTAACTTCCTCTTTCCTGTTCGCGGCCATTCTCCCCGCCGGAAAACAGCACCTCGCCGGCACAGCTTCTCCCCTCCGACAGCAAGGCGCACAGCGGCAGCCCGCAGCCTTCAATGCCTCTCTCTCTCGCCGGCACAACTTCTCCCCCCTCGAGAGTCAATGTCTCTCTCTCTCTCTCTCTCTCCCCCCCGACCCTCTGCCCTCGGCACTCGGCAATCGACTGTCGGCGCGCAACGCAGATCCTCCCTCGACGGTCGATGGCCGGACGCGCAGCGGCGCAGCTCCTCCCATCGACATCCTCGCTGTTCCAGACTCGAGTGCTCGGCGCTCAGGTCCTCCGATCCTCCCCTCGACGGCAGAAGCACAGCTCGTCGGCGTCGCCTGTGATCTGTCACTCCCAGCCGGCCAGCCGTCAAACGCGTCAGGGATTTGTTTCTTACTCTTTTTATATTGGATCTCCATTTCGTGTCTGATTTTTATCTTTGTAGTCCTGATTGCTGTCCTTGTTTTTTTCGTTTGCTTCCTGTTCGTGATAAATTGTTTAATTCTTTGATTCTCTCACATGTTTGATCTTAGTTTCGGTTTCGTGCTCCAATTCTGTCATTTTTTTTCAGATTGTGATAATTGTGTCATCAATATCCGAGCAATTTGATTTCATTTCCAGTTTAAGCAGACAGTTGTCCTCATAAATTCATCATCAGATCATGGACTCGTTGAGTCTATTTTATTCATTTCTCCAATTAAATAACTAATTCAGTGTTTGATTGTATATTTGTATAGGACTTGAGTTACAATGATAACAAGCAAGACATTGAGTTAGTTCCCAGTGGCTTTTGCAATCAGACAGGATCCAATAAGATATTCATTTCTGTTCAAACTTAATCTCTTATCCGCAATTTATCATAATTGCAGAGCCATTATTGTTTATACTACAAATTAGAGACTAAAGCCTCTTTTAACCATGTCTTCCCTTATTTCTACTCAAACAATTGTAATAACCTCCCCAAATCATTAAAGACTTATCTATTTAACAAATAGTCTTCATAGCTTCATATACGTTAACATTAGTTTGTTGTTCACAGCTTCATATATTTCAATACTAGTTTACAACTTATTTTCATATATTGATCATGCTAACATACTTTTCAGTTTCTTTTATATTTTTATAGTTTATTTGTTTATGTTAGGTACAAACAGCCATCTTCAATAGTTTATTTGTTTATGTTAGTTTATTTGTTTATGTCAGGTACAAACAGCTAAATGCACCAATTAGCAGTAATAAATGCCACATGGTACCATCTGCCCAGTTTCATAGCAAAGAAGTTATCCCTGAAAAATTTTAAATCAAAGGTGAGTAGCTGTGTTTACATTACATACCAGTTACAAGAAAAATGTGGTTGTGTTAATTTAGCAAACCATACCTATTGAAAACAGTTCTGATCATTCGATATTAGGAAAATTCAACATGTATCAATGTCTCCAACTTGACATTTCTTATTGACATTTCTGTTTCATTAGAAAATTCTATTCATAATATAGTATTTCTGTATTTGGAGCCAGTTTGGATGTATGATGTCTTTAGGAACCGATTTGGAACCGAACCGGAACCGACCCGCACCTGAAAAAATTGGGTAGGGTAGACTCCGGACCGACCCGGTCTAAAATAGGGTAGGGTAGACGTTTTTAAAAAACGGGTAAGGGTAGGTTCCACCCCTACCCGGGGGTACCCGGACCGACTTGCACCCCTACTCAGATGGATATGAAGACTTAAGCATCATCCTATACCGAGACTTAACCTTGTATAGTCCATCGGGTTCATATGGCCAGTAGACAGAATCCTTCTTGCTATTGTCTAGGAATCTGAATTGATCTGATTATCTCCCAACCAATCTCACCCACAACAACTTTAATAAGATCCTCTTACCAACACTTCTGTTCCTAATTTACAAAGAAATTAACTTTAGGATCATCAGGAATAAAAAAGGAAGAGGACCAGCTTTGAGAAGGGGAAAAGCAGTCCACTTATCTTTAAGCAGAGAAATCTTCTTCCCATCACCCAGTCTCTAGTAGTAGAAACTCCTTAGATTTTTCTTAACAAATAATATGCATCACCACAAGAAGGAGGCTCTTAGATTTTTCTTAACAAATAATATGCATTGCCACAGGAAGGAGGCCACCTTCGAATGTGATAGAGACCAAAAATCTCCATTTCGAAATACTTCACTTTCAATATTTGGTGGCATAACCAACCGAGCCGTGCTCGGTTGGTCAGCGCTGCTGCCGTGGGATTCCGGGCGCGCTGTGGTCGTGGGATCGATTCCCTGAACCGACGAAAAATGCTTTAGTGGGAGCAGTGGTCTCCCGTTTAGTGGTTGGAAGCTGTGTCTTTCTAATTATTTGGTGGAGCAAGTGTCTCCAGATTTGTAAGACTGTCTCAGGCCTTCGATGTAATATGTATTGAGATGTGTGTAAATATATTCCAATAAAAAAAAAAATATTTGGTGGCATAAGGAATTTTTGTTCGTCAAGATTCTCCACGCCTGCTTTGCTAGAAGGGCCTGGTTGAAAGTAGAAAAATCCCTGAATCTCATTCCACCTCTAGCTTTTGATATACATATGTTTCTCCATGCTACCTAGCTAATTTTTTTTTATTTTCATTCTTCTCACCCCACCAAAATCTATTAATAATTGAGTTAGCAGCATCATAGAAATTCTTTGGTAGGCTAAATATAGTCATTGCATAGGCTAGGATAGCTTGTGCCACCGCGTTTATAAGAATTTCTTTAACTACAAATGAAAGGGATTTTGATTGCCATCCCTTAAACTTTCCCCAAATTCTATCATTAGGTTTTGAAAAATTCTAGATTTGGCTTTTCTAATCCAAGTTGGAAAACCAAGATACTTCTGAATTTTCTTCCAATTGTTATAAAATAGCAACTCAATGATTGTGAAACCCCGATCTTAGACACATATATGAAACCCTAGGGTTGTAAACTCTAGGTAATATATTAATAAAAAATATATTCATGAGTATGAAAAATATGTGGGAATGAAGGTTAAAATAATTATTTATGGAATTCAGATGAATAGTGTACGTGAATAGTGAAACGTGAATAGTAAATGTGGGATTAAGAAATATGTTAAGTTAATCACTTTGGATTAACTTAATCATAAAAGACGAAAAAGGAAGTTTCCCACTAAAGGACAAAATAACCACTTTTTGATTTATTTAGTATTTTCGGATTTTTAGTGGATTTTTGAGAGAAAATGAAAAAAAATTCATATATTGCAATCCGGATATCGGATTGAGATGAAATTTTTTATGGATGGCCAAAATATGATGATGAACATGATGAGTGGTCCAAGATTGATCAAAAATCATGAATTAAGGGTCAAGATTAAACATCATTTGAAGATAAAAAAGTAGCTCTACTTTTTCATTAATTAGTATTTGACTTTGGATTAATTTTAATTAATTAAATGGATAAATAATTAATGAAAAGCTGCTATGGCTGCTGGAGCATGGACTTTTGGAGCCAAATCCAATGGCCCAAAATCAATCTTATAAAAAATCAATGGCTAAGATTGAATTAGCCTAAAATAATTGATTTTAATAAATCAAAAAATTATAAAAAATAGGGCTGCCATAGGGGAGGCGTGAACAGTAGCTAGGGTGGCTGCACATGGCTCAAAGAACCTTTTGGAAATTAGAAAAAAATATATTTATAATTTAATACCTCAAGCAAGGGGGGTAAATTCCAATTTGATGAAAAATCAAAAACTATAAATAGGGACATGGGGTGAACGACCAAAGCATACAAACCCAGCTCCATTTGAGCATTTTTTCACCCCCGCCACGTTTTAGCCTTGAGGAGAAAGAAGAGGAGGAAGTTAGAGAGAGAAAGTGCGAGAAAAAGTGGGATATCTCCACTTCGGGTAAGTGATTTCTTCTCAAATTTCTTTTGGGTATTAAGTAAGGTAAAATCATACTTATATAATGCCTAATAATGAGAAAATAAGTAAATTTATAATGCTTAATTAGAATTATATCGAAACATCGAAAATTTGGAGCGAAGATAGAGCATTCGGGAAAATCATGTATGATATGTGGAAATAATGCTCCAAATTTGATAAATGATGATTTGGGATGTATGATTATGATAAATATGATGTTGGAATGATGATATATTAATTTCATGATTTTTGGAATTAAGGATTATGCTTAAGTGAATTTATGTTGATTTTTAGTATATGGAGAAAATGATTTATTTAGCCAAGTTAATGATGATAAATTCATAATTCATGAATTTCCCATGATATACTAAGCATAAACTATGTCATGGTATTTTTTATTTTTGGAAAAAATGTCAATTTTTGGTATCCATGAACAGTAACCCACATTGCTGTGAACAGTAACCTCGGGTGAACACTAAACGTGAACAGTACCCATGAACAGTGATCGTGAATAGTGATGATGAACAGTTATATGCTACGGTGACATAAACAGTAATTATGAACAGTGAACAGCGTATTTTGGGAAAAAATTGAGATTTATTTTTATATATTCATGATGATATATGGATGAAATTTTTAAAGAATTTATGGATAAAAATCCATATAAATAAGTAATAACCATGTATCTTTATAAGATTAGCCTTTATGGGAATGAAGTAATGAATGATCATAAAATATGTATGGAAAGCAACCTAAGACATGGAATGGATGGATAAAATATCTATTTTCCTTGTATAGGGAAAAAGGAAGGAGAAGGTTGAGGACACTGACTGAGGAGGTAAGTAAGGAAACCCTTTTGAAAATGTGATTTTATTCCCAAGTATTTATGAAATGTGTTTAAGGGTGGCCATTCCTATAATGTTTTGAAATGATGAATGTTTATGAGTTTTTATGAAAAGTCATGCCGGCATATTGATATCATGTGATGTTCATGGATATGTGCACATGTATGATGTATAAGGAAGAGGCTTTGGTGGAGGTAAAAAGTGGATCAGAGGGTCCCCCTTCACTATTGTCGAGTCGTATGGGCTGTGTGCCAACGACGTCCTCCCCAGAGGTGGAGGCAAAGGAATGTTATGTGTGAATGAATGCATTGCATTTTCATACATGGATTGAAAAGGAAAACATGTATTTGAAATGATGTTTTTAAGGGATGGTGCAAATAATTCTCTACATGAGAATGACAAGTCACCTGGTGTAAGAGGTATATAATGCCGGGAAAATCAAAAGTCATTGCATGTAGGAACCATGTAGGCGTCAAGAGGAAGAGAGCTTCCCCTTGATGAGGCCAAGTCGGAGACAGCCGGCGTATTGGACCATGTTATGTGAGATGTTCCCTAGGCTAGCGTACCCGCACACGAAGGTTTATGTCAGGAGTGGAAAGGAAGCATTTGCACATTCAATATTTATGAAAAGGTTTCTATTCCATTGATAGTTGATCACTTGATAAGTGTCTCCTATCGAATGGAAAGAAATGCATTTACAAATGATTTACATGAATGGTTTTTATGAATGATTTATGAAAGGTTTCCAAAAATAGTTTACGAAAAGGTTTCTATTCCGTTGGTAGTTGATCACTTGATAAGTGTCTTCTATCGAATGGAAATGAATGCATTTAAAATGAAAAATGCTTGCTTATTGAGTTTCGACTCATGTTTTGTTTTCCCAACCTCAGACAGGTTCAAGGAAAGCCAAGTGATGAAAAAAGATCAGGTTGAATTGCCTATAAGTGATATGATGAATGAATGAAAGAAGCATAGTTACAAAGGTATGTAATCCTTTGTATATTGAAATATGAATGTGTGCCCTAATGGGATATGGTGAAAAAGACATAGGTTGTATGAAATTCTGAAGTGATGAATAATATGAGAAGTTGATGATTTATGATGTTATGGATAAGTCCATTATGAATGATGATGAGTATATGTTTATATGATGAAAGAAAAAGAAATGAAAAAAAATTGGACGAGATCCAATTAAGTACCCGCCGCGTGATCAGGGCAACAATCCTGATTCACACTTACCAATTGACAAGATCCCGGAGTAAGGACTATGTGGACGCCTCGGTTCGGGGCACCACAATAATATTTCTCGTCTCTGTCTTGATATTCTTACTAAAATATGAGGTAGTTTTTTCCATGTTATTTTTCTGGTCGGTGCATTCCCCATAGATGCACAACAACTGTAGTAAGTAACTAACCTTCTCTTTAGTAGCTTTTGTGAAAAGAAGAGCATCATCAATGAAAAGGATATGAGTTAGGCTTAGACCTCTTCTACCAAATCTCAAGCCACTTAATTGACCATTTGCATGAGCTTCATTTAAGAGAAGGGAGGGATAAATTGGGTCCTTTTGAAATTCTTTCGGTATATTAAATTTAACCCCTTGTAAATTAGATCCCCTTGAATGGATACGTGGAGAACTGAAATGCAAGTAGAGGAAAAGTATCACACACACGAGATTATAGTGGTTCGGGATAATCCTCCCTACTCCACTCCTCCAATAACATATTTTTGTGTCTTGTGTTTCACTATATTAATAGGATTACAACTAGAGTCATTGTTCTCTTCTAGATTCTAGCTCTAGAAGGGCTTTTACAATTTTCATATAAGTAGGTGGCGAGTCACACTCCAACCGCACACTATTTGTCTTCACTTGATCTTGGTCTCTAATACAAAATTACGTGAAATCACAGAAGAGTGAATAAAATAAAGAGTCTACACTTTACAGATGGTGTAGAGGAAGTTTTAGTACGAGGAAGAACATATAGAGTAGATTTGAGAAAGATTACTTTGTTATAAAGGAATGACAAATCAAGCACGATCCATATTTTGATGATTAATAATTCAATTTGAGAGGTTTTAAGGCACTAATGTGTGTGTTGAAATGATTTAAGACTTAGAGGTTTCAAGTTTTAAAGTATGACAGATCAAGTTGCAAGCCAAGTCGACTCAGGTATCGACTTTGGTCAAGTTGATACCAAAGTTGACTCCATTATTGACCTCAAAGGGCTATTTTTCGACAGAGCTGACAATGTGGAAAAGTGAGCAGGCAAAGTTGCACCTGAAGTCGACTCCGTCAGTGACTTAGGTGAACTTTTGGTTTTCGAAGCTAAGATTGATGAAGTTAAGTCACAACCAAGCCGACTCCGACATGCGACTTGAGTGAATTTGCATATGAAGTCAACTCAGACATGCGACTTGAGTGAAGTTGCAAACCAAGTCAACTCCAACATTCAACTTGAGTACAATAAGGTTAAATTAAGAAATTTCAAGTCCAAGGATGACAATTTAGCTCAAGCAACATCATCGTAACATAATTCAAGGTCCAAGACACAAGCCCATCCAAGAATTATCAATAGACATGATTAAACTCAATAATCAAAGAAGTTCAAAGGTCTACTTGCATAAATGAAATCTTTTAAAGATTAAAATATGAAGAATAAAGATATACAAGCTAAGAGATTAAGGTTAATAAAGCACTAAGTTCCAAAGAGCAAAATGGAATGTGAAGTCGCAACCCAAGTAGACTTCACCAACGACTTGCGTCAAGTCTGAGACCAAGTCGACCCCAAATGGAACTTGAAGTTGAAGAGTTGAAGAATGAAGTCGCAACCCAAATCGACTCTAATTTGCGACTTGGGCAAAGTCATACCCGAAGTCGACTTTGAGTATGACTTGGATCACAATAGTTGGAAAAATTCAAACGTTGACGCATTAAATGTACGCCACCTACCACCAAATATTCAAAATTTCTTATTCTCTATTTAAGACACGATAAATGAAGTGGAGAGGGTTAGTTAGAGCATTAATTAAGCTTTCACCTTCCAACTGTCAAGTATTAAGTGCTCATTAAAATAATCTACAAGAAAGACTGTGTGATACTCTACAAGTGCTGAACTGACTTCTCATCAACTCACTCCTGACATTATTCCACGAGTTGAAAACTCTCCTACACATTTGTAAAGTGTAGATTCTTATTTTAATTCATTGACTTTGTGATTCCACTTAGATTGGTGTTGGAGACCAATAAGACCAAGCGAAGGCAAGTAGAGTGTGGTCGGAGTGTGAATTACCACTTACTTGTGTGAACATTGTAAACGCCTTATAGAGTTAGAATCTAGAAGAGAGCAAGGGCTCTTGCTGTAATTGTACTGTTTTAGTGGAACTCAAGACACTATGATGTGGTCTTGGAGGAATGGAGTAAGGAGGATTATCTCGAACCACTATAATTTATTGTGTTTGATTGCTTTGCTCTATTTGCTATTCTATTCTCCACATTTTTCATTGAAGGGACTTAGCCCACAAGGGGTTACAACTACTACACCAAAAAATTTTAGAACCCAATTCGCTCTTCCCCTCTTAGGTTTTACCATAAACTCGAGACCAACACGCTTCAGCACTTCCAATTGAAAGATGGAAGCTTAATCAATACTCTAGCTAACTCTCTCCTCTTCATTTGACATCTCTTAAATAGAGAGAATAAATTCAAATGTTACGAGGTAGGTAGTGCGTATTTAATGCGCCAATGTTTGAATTTTTTTGATCGTTACGATCTAAGTTGCACTCGGAGTTGACTTCGAGTGCGACTTCACCCAAGTCGCAGACTGGAGTCGACTCGGGTTGCGATTTTGGTCTTTCAACACTTTGGTCTTCAAGTCTCAAGTTCCGCTTTGAGGTCGACTTGGTCTAGGACTTGGCCCCAGTCACAGGTGAAGTTAACTTGGGTTGCGACTTTATAGTTCATTATGCTCATTGGAACTTTAATACTTCATAGGCTTAGTCCCTTGGCATATGTGCCCTTTGTTTCTTTATATTATAGCTTTCAATACCTTCATTTTGCAAATAGACCATTGTTCCTTTTATTATCCATTTGAAACTTTCTCAAATAACCTTGTTACTTGGATTGTTGGATCATAGCAAGGTAGGGATGTTTGAGTCATTCTTGTTATTCTTGATCTTGAATCTTCTTGTTTTGAACTTTCTTGTGCTCAAGTCGAATATTGGGGTGGATTTGAGTTGCACCTTGGTTCAAGTTGCATGATTGAGTCCACTTCAGATGAGACTCACCTAAGTCGCATGTCCGAGTTGACTTGGGTTGCAATTTAACTTCATCAAGTTTAACATCAAAATCCTGATTCTCATCCAAGTCATTGGTGGAGTTGGCTTGGGTTGCGACTTAACTCAAGTCGCATGCAAAGTCGACTTCGGGTGCGACTTCACTACTCACACTTCCATAATTTCAATGCTGTCCAAAAAATGACTATTGAAGTCGATGTTGAAGTTGACTTCGGTTATTGACTTGACCTAAGTCAATGAATGAGTTAACTTAGCTTGCGACTTGACTTGTCATGCCTTGAATTTGAAGATTCTAAAACTTGAAACATCTTATACAATTGTTAGTACCTTAGAAATTCTCAAATTTGAGTTGTTAATCATCAAAACATGGATTGTGCTTGATTTGCTATTAATTTCACAATAATCTCTCCCTTTTCGATGATTGACAAAACTAATATAAGATATACCTTTCTTTCATATGTGACTTATTGCAGCATGTGGAAACATGCCACATTTTGCAATTAATGTTCATTCAAGTCAATAGTTCATTCTTATTATTTCATTTACCAAGGCATTCAAAATAGACCATTTTATAGCATTGCATTCATATTTTTTCATTCAGTAAGATATTCATGGCAATTCATTCAAATCATATCATTTATTTAACAGAAATGCCAAATCATTCAAAACATTCATAACGAATCATCCTTTTCAACAAACTATTTACATTTGCCCTAGATACAGCCTACCTAAGAACCAAAAAAGAACTATCCCAATCCCAAAAGTCTAAAATGACAAAAAAATGACCCATTTCTCTCCCTCTTTTTGTCAATCACCAAAAAGAAGGCAAAACAAGTTACAAGGTGAGTTGAGACTTGTGAAAGAGAAATGAGGAAATAGAATAAGCAGACCTTGGAGGGTTAAGTTGATGAAGTAAAATGGAATAATTGGAGTGAGAGTAAGAGGAGAGGGTAGTGGCGATCTTGGATGGTAGGTTTGGCATGGACTGTCTCTCTCCAATATGGATCGTAGTCCGCAGACTGGGGATGGGATGATGTCTCTTACTACCAAAGACAAGATGATATTTGATATGTTTGAGTTCTTGCTCTAGTTTACCTTGTCTTTCATGGACTTCCACAAGAGATAGGTTAATAGATCCTAGTTCTTGAGAAATGTTATTCTCCATAGGTTGAATATATTCTAGAATTGCATTATTGGTTGATGGGTGAGAAGGAGAATATGCAAGTGATCAGTGGCCTGAGATCTTTGGGGTGAAAAGGAGGCATGGAATGCAAGAGATGTAGGGGCTAGTGGAATAGGAGATCGATGTGGTTATGGAGAGAGGTGAGCATGAGCCGAGTGGGGCTCCCCCTGAACGACAGCACCGTCTGGAGCTTGGGCTGCCTGATGTGCCTCCCTGTCTTAGCCTTGTGGAGGACTACCTCCCATTCTAGCTTAAAGCTATGCAGCTCTGAACGCCTCAAGATTAATTTTCATTCTAGTCAGTAAGGCTCTGTTGATGACATTGGTTGGCTTCAAGACCTCGTAGGGTTCCCCGTCTAGGTTAATATGGTATCTTTCCAGGATCTTGGTGATCTAAGTTCCATAAGTCAAAATTCCTCTTAAATTGTCCTTTTTCAATTCCAAGGCTTACAAAAATAGTCAAGGTGAATTGACTATGTGCCTGTTGGCAATGCCTCTTGGGTATGAGTGGAGTCGACTTTAGTAAAATCAACATGGAATGAGTGGAGTCGACTTAGTTTTATCGACCCAAGTATGAACATATCCTATGTGTTACCTATCTTACCCATATCGAACCAACATATCATTAATTAATTGTAACAATCACAACAAACATATATATAATAATTTTTTAATTTTTGAACAAGCTTTATGCTTCAATATCAATCATGCCCATTTCATTTCTAATCTTAAAAAATGATTCATTGCCTAATATTTTGGTAAGAAAGTCTACAATTTGGTCTTTAGTTTTAATATATTCCAAATAAATATAATGATTTTTCAGCATGTTCTCTGATAAAGTGATGGCTAACATCTATGTGTTTGGTTCTAGGATGCAATATAAGATTCTTGATTAAGCAAATAGCACTTGTATTATCACATCTAATTGTTATATTTTTATTATCTATCCTTTAATTGTTGTCTCATACATAATAATTGGGCACAACAACTTTCAGCAGTAATATATTTGGCTTTCACGGTAGATAGAGCAACACTACTTTGTTTCCTTGAAGACCATGAAACCATCATATTTTCAAGAAATTGACAAGTTCCACTAATGCTTTTTCTATCTACTTTGTAACTGGCAAAATCTGCATCTGAATGGTTAATTAGATCAAATGTTGAGCCCTTGGGATACCATAGACCTAGGTTGGTAGTCTCAATTAAATATCCGAATGTTATCTTGACCGTTGTCATGTGAGATTATTTAGAATACATACAACCACTAAATAATATGTCCGGTCTAGATGCAGTTAAGAATAATAGAGAGCCGATGATACTTCTATACAATTTTTGGTCAAATTGTTTACTTTTTCATCCTTATCAATTTTGATTGTTGAACTCATGGGGGTATTTGCTATTTTGCTATTTTATATTTCAAACTTCTTGAGCATTTTCTTGATATATTTGGACCGATTTGTGAAAATTTCTTCACTTAGTTTCTAGATTTGCAGTCCAAGGAAGAAGTTGAGTTCACCCATCATGCTCATTTCAAATTCATTCCACATAAGCTTGAAAAATTCGTAGCATAAAGATTCATTAGTGACAGCAAATACAATATCATATACATAAATTTGAACGATAAATAGATCTTTTTCTTTATACTTGATGAATAGGGTAGTATTTACTTTTCCTCTTTGAAATTCATGATTGATCAAAAATTTACTTAACCTTTTATACCATGCTCGTGGAGCTTGTTTCAGTTTATATAAGGCCTTGGTCAAATTGTAAACAAAATTTGGTTGATTTTTTCTTCAAAATCAGGTGGTTGTTGAATATACACCTCTTTACTAAGATATCCTTTCAAAAATGCATTCTTAATATCCATTTGAAATAGTTTGAAACCCATATGAGATGCAAAGACTAATAAAATGCATACGAATTTTAATCTTTTCATAGGGGTATATGATTCCTCAAAGTCAATTCCTTCCTCTCGTGAATACCCCTTGGCTATAAGTCTGGATTTATTTCTTATGACAAGTCCACTTTAATCTAGTTTGTTCATAAAAACTCATTTGATGCCAATAATAGTGCAATTTTTAGGTCTAAGAACCAGGTACCATACTTGATTTCTTTCAAATTGATTAAGCTCTTCTTGCATAGCAATAATTCAGTTTTTATCATCAAGAGCTTGATCAGTTGAATTTGGCTCTATCTTAGATACAAATGTAAAATGTCTATATATATTTTTCCTAGAGCCTCTAGGTTTTATACCTTCATATATGTCTCTCATAACTTGATTAATTGGATGATCATTTTTGAATTTCAGATCCTTGGGAGGTTTGTAGGGAATATTACCTTCACTTACTCATTGTCTAAGCTTTGGTCTTGCTTGGGTTCTTTTCCCTCTTGATTTTCCACTTGTAGCTTTCTAAAATTCTTTGATACAGATCACTAAACTCATTTTCCTTCTTAGGAGTTGGGTTAAATTCATCAAAATAACATGAATAGACAACTTGGTTTCTTTTATTGAAAACTCTATATGCTTTGCTATTTGAGGAATATCTAAGAAATATAGCTTCATCGCTTTTGGCATCTAGTTTGCCAAGGTCATCTTTTCCATTATTTAATACATAGCAAGTGCAATCAAAGACACGAAGATATAAAATATTTAGTTTTCTACTTTTTCATAGCTTATAGAGAGTTTTTTTTTTCAAAATAGCTCTAATGGTAACTCGATTTAGAATATGACAAGTTGTACTTACAACTTCACCCCAAAATTTCTCAAATAATTTACTTTCATTTAACATGGTCTGAGCCATCTCTTGTATTGTTCTGTTTTTCTTTTTAACTACTCCATTTCGTTGAGGAGTTCTTGGTGTAGAGAATGTATGGTTAATTTTTTTTTCATTGCAAAATTCTATAAAATATTTATTTTCGAATTCACCATCATGATCACTTCTAATAGATATAATTGAATTTTATTTTTCATTTTGTACCAACTTGGAGGAAAAAAATAAATATGGAGAAAGCTTCATCTTTACTAGCCAATAGTATTATCCAAGTAAACCTTGAAAAATCATCAACAATAACAAGGGCATACTTCTTCTTTCCAAGGCTCAAAATGTCGAATGGTCTATAAAGATCCATATGCAGTAATTCAAGTGGTCTTGAAGTTGAAATTTCATTCTTTGGTGAAAAAGCTATTTTTGATTGTTCGGACATTTAACAAGCCTTGCAAATTTTATCTTTATCATATTTGAGCTTTGATAATCCTTCTATTAAGCTCTTTTTCCACAAAATCTTAATGTTTGACATATTTATGTGTCCAAGTCTCTTGTACCCATGGATCATTATCAATAGCCATTAGACATTTTTCATCTAATTCATCAAGGAAAACCAAATATATATTTTCATATCTTTTTCCACTAAAGACTATGTGGTCTCCATCAAGAACATTGCATATAGATAATTCAAACACAACTTTATAACCTTTGTTACATAGTTGATTAATACTCATTAGGTTGTGTTTGAATCCTTCAATAAATAATACTTCATTTATGCGTGTATTTGAGATACCATAAACAATTCTCTTACAACTTATTTTATCTTTGCATTGTTCCCAAACGCAACAGTTTCACTATTATAAGGCTTGAGTTAATGAAACAAAGCTTTATCCTTTATCATGTGTCTTGAGCAACCACTATCCATAAACCACGTGTTATTGGATTTAGCTTTAAGACAAATCAGTACAAATAATCAAGTAAAGCTCATTTCTTTGATACCCACTTTATGAGTCCATTTGGGTTAGTAAGCATTTGGAGTATACGTTGTTCTAATTTAGAAGGCATAAATCTAATGCTTTTTGGTACCCAAAAAATTTAGCTCCTCGATTGTATAACTTCTTGATTTTGCATTGATATATTTTATGACCAAACTTTTTGCAAAAATTGTATGCCCCATGAATTCTTTGGAGTGGATTCCATGCACACTTTAGTTCTCAAGTTGTTACCCAAGCAACTCTAGTTGTTTTTGCTTTGTGTTGAGATGCAGTTACCTTAGTTTGGGTTTGATCCATTGGAGCACTTGATTTGCTCAAATGTGGAATACCTAAGTCCTATTCTACTAGTTTGGGTAGTCATATTTAGGAACATTTTAACATTTTTCTTGGATTAGAGAATTTTGCTAATGATTCATTTAATGCTTCATTTTCTTTCTTTAGCTTTTCAACTTCAACTGTCAAGGCTTTGGTTTCATCTACTATACTCTTTGATTCTTTCGGCTAGTTTTCCATTGATAACAATAGTTGAGTCACATTATTTTTTTTAATGTATATTTCTTGCCTAGTTTCTTGGTCTCATCATATAATGAATCATAAACTTGTAGTTACCATAACTTAGTACATTTGAGCCAATCATGAGTGGAGGAATAAATAGATTTAGATATAGAGAGATCAAATTTAGATGTTACCTCCTCACTGCTTGTGCAATCAGTTGAATCAGTAGGTCTTCGACTAGTTTTATTGCTGTGAGACAATTTAAAGTATTTTCGTCTTCAATTCTTGCTAATCAACATATCCTAGCACAGTTTGTAGCTTCAAGTTATTCATTTGAAGAGCTCTTGGTTGTGGAAGAATTCTCATTTACATACATTCCTCTACCCTTAGGCTTTAGAAACCTTCTTGAGCTGCTCCTTTCTTTCTTTTCTTTCTTTTCTTTTGATTCATTTTCTTCAGATGTAGGACATGGAGCTTGCATATGTTCTACTCCTCCACATCAGAAACACTTGGTTACTTCTTTCTTCTTTTCTCTTTTACTTTTCTTCTTAAATATTTTAGAGTCAAAATTCTTTCCTTTTCTCACAATTTTTTTTGAAGAGAAAGTAGATTCATATGAGCTTTATGAGGAGTGCAATTTTCTCATATTCATTCTGAGAAGAGGAAGTAGATTCATTTGAGCTTTCTGTTGCTTTTAATATAATGATGTTCTTCATTTATCTTCTTTATTAGAGCATAAGATATGAGTGAGCTGATAAGATCTTCTAGCTTTTGTGTGTTTAAATCTTTTGCCTCTTCCATAGATGTAATCTTGGTGGTCCAAGATTTAGGTAGGACTTTTAGAATTTTCATGACATGTTTAGATTCAGATATTACTTTTTGAAGACTTTTCAATGCGTTAGTAATTTTTAAAAATCTAGCAAATATTTTAGAAATATTTTTAATATCTAGCATTTTGAAACTTTTCAATTCTCCAATCAAAATATTTCTTCTCGTCTTTTGGACTTGAGAAGTGCCTCGTATATTGAGGTTAGTGCCTCGTCTTTTGGTAGTTAAGCAAGAAGATACCCTATCATACTCGGGTTGAGGCTAAATGCACCCGGTGCACTTAGCCTCAGTGCACTCGATTGCATTTAACTCATTTTTTATTTTTTAAAATATTTTTTATACAACTATTAATTTAAATGTATTTAACATGTATATTAAATTTTACCATTTTTGAATTATTTTAGATATTTATTTTTGATTTTTAAAAATCAGTTGCATTTTAGTAATTTTAAATTACCTAAAATAGTAAAAATATTGGATAAATATCTAAAATACTCCAAAAATAGTAAAAATTGATAGGCATGTTAAGTACATTTTGATTAATAATTGTATAAAAAAATTTCTAAAAAATTTTAAAAATGCGTTAAAGCACCCAACTGCACTAAAGTTAAGTGCATCCGGGTGCACTGTATCAACATCCATCATACTCAGCTGCATTTAAGGATAGAATAATGAGTTAATTACCTTGGCATTATTCTTTACTATTTTGACTTCCTCCTCAGTCCATTCGGAAGCTTTCTCTCTTTTAGGTAATGTAACACCATCTTGGATGACAATTCAAGAATCCATATCTGTTGCCATAATGAGTTGTTTCATTCTCAACTTTCAGTAGTCGAAGTTATTATCGTCAAATTGAGGTGGCCTAGTTAAAGACTGGCATGCAGCAAAGGCAGGGGCAGAAGTTGATTTGGATGCTATTTATATAAGATCTTTTTTGTATAAATTCAAAGACCTACTCTAATACCACCTGTCGGTCTCGAGTTTGTGACAAAATTCAAGAGAGGAGGGGTAAATTGGGTATGTTTGAAATTCTTTTAGTATATTAAATTTAACCCCTTGTAAATTAAATCCCCCTTGAATGAAAATATGGAGAATTGAAATGCAAGTAGAAAAAAGGTATTAGGCACATGAGATTATAGTAGTTCGGGACAACCATCCTTACTCCACTCCTCCAAGAGCATACCTTTGTGTATTAGGTTTCACTATATTAATGAGATTACAACTAGAGCCCTTGATCTCTTCTAGATTCTAGCTCTAGGGAGCCTTTATAATTTTCACACAAGTAGGTGGTGAGTTATACTCTAACTGCACACTACTTGTCTTCACTTGATTTTGGTGTCCAATACCAAATCAAGCGAAATCATAAAAGAGTGAATAAAATAATGAGTCAACACTTTATAGATGGTGTAGAGGAAGTCATAGCATGGGGAAGAATATGTAGAGTGGATTTGAGAAAGATCGCTTCAGCACTTGTAATGAATAACACCGTTCTTCTTTTAGAGCACTTAAACGATCTCTTGAATGCTTGTAAGTTGGAAGATGGAAGCTTAATCAATACTCTAGCTAACCCTTTGCTCTTCATTTGACATCTCTTAAATAGAAAGAGAATAAATTCAAATGTTACGAGGCAGGTGATGCTCATTTAATGCACCAACGATCGAATTTTTTTGACCGTTACGATCTAAGTTGCACTGAGAGTCGACTTCGAGTGCGACTTCACCCAAGTCGCAAACTGGAGTTAACTTAGGTTGCGACTTTGGTCTTCAGCACTTTGGTCTTTAAGTCTCAAATTTTACTTTGAGGTTGATTTGGTCTAGGACTTGGCCCAAGTCGCAGGTGAAGTTGACTTGGGTTGCGACTTCACAGTTCATTATGCTCATTGGAACTTTAATACTTCACAGGCTTAGTCCCTTAGCATATATTCTCTTTGTTTCTTCATATTATAGCTTTGAATACCTTCATTTTTGCAAATAGACCTCTGTTCCTTTTCATCATGCACTTGGTCATTATCTCTTTGAAACTTTATCCATAACCTAGTTACTTGGATTGTTGGATCATAGTAGGGTAAGGATGTTTGAGCCATTTTGGTTATTCTTGATCTTGAATCTTCTTGTTTTGAACTTCCTTGTGCTCAAGTCGAATATTGGGGTTGACTTGAGTTGCATATTGACTCAAGTCGAATGACCGAGTTGACTTTAAATGAGACTCACCCAAGTCGCATGTTGGAGTCGACTTGGGTTGCTACTTGACTTCATCAAGTTTAACATTGAAATCCTGAAGCTCATCCAAGTCGTTGGTGGAGTTGGCTCGGGTTGTGACTTGACCTAAGTCATATGCGAAGTAGACTTCGGGTGCAACTTCGCTGCTCATACATCCACAATTTCAATGCTATCTAAAAAATGACTGTTGAAGTTGATGCTGAGTTGACTTATGTATCGACTTGACCTAAGTTGATGCCTAAGTTGACTTAGCTTGTGACTTGACCTGTAATGTCTTGAATTTGAAGATTCTAAAACTTGAAACATCTTATACACTTATTAGTACCTTAGAAATTTTCAAATTTGAGTTGTTAATCATTAAAACATGGATCGTGCTTGATTTGCTATTAATTTCATAACAGAGAGACCTTTAGTGCAAAAGAGGAATAGACAGGGAGAGAGGGGATCTCCTTATCTTAGACCTCTATTAGCTTCAAAGGTATCCAATTTAAATCCATTGATGATCACACAGAAGGTGAAGGTAGAAATGCAACAATAAATCCAATCAATCCAAACTTTATTAAAGCCTATCTTTCTCATAATTTTACATAAGAAGTCCCATTCAACTCTGTCGTAAGCTTTTGACATGTCTAATTTGATAGCCATCTCTTTTATATTTCTGTTTATCCTCTTCCAAAGTGAATGAGGTGCTTCAAATGCAATTAGCATATTATCTGAAATAAGTCTCCCCAAGATAGAAGCACTTTGGTTGCGAGCAATCAGCTTGTTTAAATAGTCCTTAAGTTTGTTAGCAAGAACTTTAGCAATGAGTTTGTAGCTAATATTGCATAAGTTGATAGGTCGAAAATCTAATAAACTTGTGGCCCCCTCTTTCTTTAAAATGAGAAGAATGTCTATTTGATTGATTTATCTCATCATAGACTTTTGCTCCACAACAAATTTTTAGTCCATGAAATTTTTACAGGCATTATAGACTCGATCACCAATAATGTCCCAGTGGAGTTTATAGAAGCTTGCAGGGAGACCATCAAGGCCTAAGGCTTTTCTTAAATCCATTGACTTCAAGGCTTGTAGAAATTCTTCTTTAGATAGGAGGGTTGTCAACAATTAATTGTCTTCATCATTGATTTTTGGTTAGATAAGATTTCCTCTCTACATTCTTAACACCATTAGATTTGAAAATGTTAGCAAAAAATCAATAGCTAGCTTTTCCATACCTTATTTATCATTAACTTAATGCCCCTCATCATCCATAAGGAAGGCAATGTGGTTCCGTTGTCTTCTTTCAATTGCTTTTCTGTGAAAATATTGTGTTATGATTGCCAAAACATAACCAGTTAAGCTTTGAACGCTGTTGCCACATCGACTCTTCATCTTCTAGCAAACTGTTGATATTTGATTATTGTTGCTTTATTTCCCCATCTCTTATATCAGATGGTTGAAGGCCTTTGAGTTGCACTAAGATTTCTTGTTGTTTTATAATTTCTTTTGCAATATTTCATCTATGGAAAGAGACCATCTCATTAAATCAGCTCCATATTTGTCAATCACTACCTTTAACGATCCAAGGGATTCATACTACACAAGTCTTGCCTCACACCATACCTCTTTAATTAATTCAGTGGCCCTTTCATATTTTCTCAAAAACATTCTGTATCTAAAGAATCGTTGAGGCTTCATATGCTTTGAACCAATATTTAGATAAATGAAAATAGGGCAATGGTCAGAATATGCAGCAACTAGGTGATGATTGTTTGCAAGGGGGAACATATTTAGTGAGTCAGGTGAAGCTAGTGGTCTGTCCAATCAGGCTTCCACTTTTGCCATACCTCTTTTTTTGTTTCTCTAAGTGAAAGGAGACCTCATAAAACCCAAGTCCTTCAGGTCACAATCATCCACAACCTCTGAATTGTAGTATTTGATATTCGGCTCTAAAATTTCTAACGAAAAATTCAGATCCTCCAAGGACCTCATTGAAGTCGCTAGAAATTAACCAAGGTAGATGACTTCATAGACAAAGCCAGTGTAGGAGCATCCATGATTCCCATCTTCGGTGAGATTCAAAATTTCCATAAAAGCCAGTGAACCTCCATAGTTTGCCTTTGTCATCATAAATTTCAATATCAATGTGTTTAACAGAATAAGATTTAAAAGTTACTAGCTAGTCCTTCTTACAAAATAGAGCAAGGCACCTCTTCTAAGGGTGTAGTTCACAGTAAAGAGGCAATCAAAATTTGCTCTTCTTTTAAGCCAATCTAACTCCTTTGATTTCCGTTTGGTTTCTGATAGGTAAAGCGAAATGTGAACTTTTCTCTTGATCAAGTCAAGTAATTTCTTGTGGGTTTCCAAGACTACGACAATTCCAACAAAGAATAACCATTCAGCCTCGGTAGGGCTGAGCCACAATCTCAGCCTCCACCATTTCAATTTTTCTCCTGTAATAAAAACCTTGCTGCATAACTTCCTTCTAGAGTTTACTAAAGTATCCAAGGGTATAGTATCATAACAAGAAGCAGTCCTCTTCCTTCTACTAGCATCCATCATCTATTCGTGTTGCTCGAGTTCAGTTAGGTTTCTAATATTCCTTGCTGCTTTCCTCTTCCATCTACCTCTTGGTTTGCTGTCATGTTGAATACTTGTATCAGCCTCCACCTGTATATTATTTATATTTGTTAAAGACTTTTTTGTGTTCCAAATATGATCCGAGTCCATTGTGCTATAATAAGTTTGATTTTCATTTATGTTCCCTGAATTTTCTTGAGAACTAGAATTCATCTGTAGCATGCACACTCCCTTGGAGGATAGTAAGATGTCCTGCTAAACATCACCAAATCCCACATGCTTTACAATTCCCTCTTGATATTCTTAATCACTTAATATATAATAATTTCCCATTCGCTTCTTGATGTTTCTTGGTCATGGTTTATATCAAAAGTTTCATCACATTATTGTTTGCCTTTTGAGCTACTCTCGTTATCCTCAAATAATCATTAGAGTAGCACCCTTCATTAAACTCTGTCAACCTACCTCCTATTGGTCCCGAGTTTATGGCACAACTCAATAGGGGAGGGGTGAATTGAGTTCTTACAAACTTCTTTCAGTTTATATAACTTAACCCCTTATAAATCAAGTCCCCTTAAATGAAAATGCTTGATTACTGAATTTATCACTTACGTTTTGTTTCCCTTGACTCTAGGCAGGTTCAAGGCATAAGTGGAGGAACAAAGTTAAATATTATTTACTTGCATGTTGTGGATGAATAAATGTGTCGATAATGAAGTTTCAGGTTGTGAATACCTCTAATGTGATGTGAATAGATAAGTATTTATGTTGAGAATTCCATTTGAATTCAACTCATGAATATATGATTATTTGTAAGATGAAAGTAAGATTGCCTGTGTATTAATTATATAATATACATATGTTAAAGTTATATGATGAAAATTTATGATATAAATGATCAAGTTGTTTGAGTTACTAATATTCATGAATGACTTGTATTGACATGACATGATTGAGACTAGATGAATACTTTATACTGATATGGAATTATCAAGTTATGAAAAAATTGATGATTTGAGAATGATATGTAGAGTTAACTTCAAGTATATGTTACTTGAAAAATGATGAAGGAAATAGAATGAAAAGAAATTTTTTTTTGTTAAATGAAATGTATACAAAAATCCTACAGCGTAATCAGGGCAACAATGCTATTTCACATTTATCAATAAAAAACAATCCTAGAGTAAGGCTTTGGTGCCTTAAGTTGGGGGTGACACAACAACCGTCTGCAATAATATTCGACTTCTGCAGTGGATAGAGCAACACTAGTTTATTTTATTAAAAAATATGAACCTATCATGCCTCCAAGAAATTGATATGTTCTACTTATACTTTTTCTATCCACCTTGTAACTGCTGGTCTCGAGTTGATGACAATTACCCAAGAGGGGAGGGGTGAATTGGGTATTTAAAAATTTAAAACTTGAATTAGAAGCTTTACCCCGGTTTAGTTTAATTCCCTTTAATGAGCCAAATGGAAAACAATAAGATAATGAAAGCGGAAATGAAAAACAATAGACAAGATTTATAGTGGTTCGGGCAACCTTCCCTACTCCACTCTTCCAAGCTCACACTCCCGTGTGACTTGGGTTCCATTATGTATTTCGCGAATACAACTAGAGCCTCCGCTCTCTTCTAGATTCTAGCTCTAGGGGGCATATACAACCAACAGCACAAGTAGGTGACGAGTTCCACTCCAATCACAACCCTACTTTGCTATAACTCGGTTTGAAACACCAAACTCAAACCAAGCACCAAAAATTGAATATCAAAATGAAATGAAAGAAATCTACACTTTACAGATTTGTGTAGCACATTTCAGCTCGAGGAAGAATTTGTAGAAGCAACGAATCGTTTTGTGTTGAAGCAAACAACAACTTTGAAGCTTGTTCTTCCTTTGAAAGTGTATAGATCACTCAATTGTAGAGAAAAGTGGATTGAAAATCTTAGTAGCACTTCTTTCCTCTTTTTCAGCTCTATCTTGTATGTTTCCACATTTGCTTGAGTGTCTATATATAGAGGAGAGAGAATTTTGAACGTTATGAAGTTCGTTGGCACGTAATAAATGCACTAACATTCAAAAATTCGAACGTTACATCCTCAAGTCGCAGATGGAGTCGACTTCGGGTGTGACTTCGCCCAAGTCGCATGCTGGAGTCGACTTCGGGTGCGACTTCGGCTGTGCTCAGGCTGTTCAAGTTCTTCCTCGGGTCGACTTGGCCTTGGACTTGACCCAAGTCGCATATGAAGTCGACTTCGGGTGCGACTTCGGATTCTTCCACTTCTCAAGTCTATCTTTTTGGTTGACTTGGTTTGGGACTTGACCTAAGTCGATGCTGGAGTCGACTTCGTTTGCGACTTGGCCTTCTTAACTTGCCAAGTGAGCTTAAACTCTTTTGAAATGACTTTACATGCTTGAACTTCTTTATATTAATTGTTCTACCAATATTTTTATTACTTAAAACTCATTATATTCATCCTTGCTTTACGCTCCATGTCTTGAATCTCGAGTCCTTGAGTCTTAGAGTGCATGAAAGAAATCCAATTGTGTAATCTTGATCCTCTATGATGAATACATCCAACTTTGCTTACTTTGGACTTGATTTAATCTTCATTTGTTCCAAGTCGAGTGTTTGAGTCGACTTGGTCTTCAACTTGACTCAAGTCTGGCCTCAAGTCAACTTGGCCTTTGACTTAACCTTTGAAATTCTGCCCTGTCAGTCTGAAGTCGATGCTGGAGTTGACTTGGCCTGACTTCGCTCAAGTCGCATGTGGAGTCGACTTCATGTGCGACTTCGACAACTCTTGTCCCCAATTTTAACGTTGGACAAAAATGAGGCTTTGAAGTCGCTGCTGGAGTTGACTTGGCCTGCGACTTCACCTAAATCGATGTCTGAGTCGACTTGGGAATCGACTTGGTCTGTCATGCTTTATATTTTCCATTTTTATAACCTTAATCATTTCACAAAACACATTAGTAGTTAAAACATACTCGAATTGAGTAGTTAATCACCAAAACATATGCTTTGGGTATTTTGCATTTGATTTCAACAGTTGTTTCCAACAGTAACCAACAAAGTCTGCATTCGAATATCCAATTAGACCAAATATTGAACCTTTGGGATACCATAGGCTAGATTGGCAGTTTCAATCAAATGACTTAAGATTCTTTTTACAACTATCATATAGGATTCTTTGGGATTTGATTGAAATATAGAGCATATATGCAAACTAAATAATATGTCTGATCTAGATGCAATTAAATAAAATAAAGAACTTATCATGCTTCTATACAATCTTTGATCAATTTGTTTACCTTTTTCATCATTGCTACCTTTTATTGTGGAGCTCATACGAGTGTTTGCTCTTTTGCTGTCTAAACTTCTTGGGCATTTTCTTGATATATTTCAACTGATTTATGAAAAATCCTTCACTTAGTTGCTTGATTTGTAGTCCAAGGAAGAAGTTGAGGTCACCCATCATGCTCATTTCAAATTTATTCACATAAGCTTGGAAAATTCTTAGAAAAAAAATCATTAGTATCACCAAATATAATATCATCTACATAAATTTGAACAATCAATAAATCTTTTCCCTTATATTTGATGAATAAGGAGTGTCTACTTTTCCTCTTTGAAATTCATGATCAATTAAAAATTTACCTAGTCTTTCATACCAAGCTGTAGGAGCTTGTTTCAGTCCATACATGGCTTTGGTAAACTTGTAAATAAATTTTGATTAATTATTTTCTTGAAAACTAGGATTTTGTTTAACATACACCTCTTTGACTCGACTTGGCTATGCAACTTCACTTCCTATCTGAAGTTAAGAATTCTACAATTCGTCCTCCTTTGCTTTTGTTCTTCCAAGTCCTTGCTTTGAGTCGACTTGGGCTTGAACTTTATCCAAGTTGCATGGCGGAGTCAACTTGGATGTTCGACTTGACATCTAGGACTTTAACAGTTGAAATGATGCTTTTCTTCATAGGCGCATCTTAGAGTCTTGAGTTGACTTTGCCTTCAACTTGACTCAAGTTGCAAGGCGGAGTCGACTTGGCTATTGACTTTGCACATTCAACTTCCAATTAGATGGTTTATGTAACTTCCTAAGTTGACTCGGCTATCGACTTCGCCCTAGTCGCAAGTGAGGCCAACTTGGACTGGTGACTTGACTTGTCTACATATCAAACTTGCAATCCTTTAACATAAGTCACAATTTGAGGTCGACTTGGGTATAAACTTGACAAAAGTTGAATGACTGAGTCGCTTGACTTTTAGACTTGGTCTGCTTTGCTTATCATTTGAAAATTTATCTTTAAGACATTTCACCAAATACGTTATTAATCTTTATCACAAAAAATCAAGTTGTTAATCATCACTTTTAGTTTTCTGGTTGAGTTCACAACATCTCCATCTTCATTTATGTCTTTCTGTGCCTGTCCCTTTTGACCAGATTTCTCACCCTCATTTACTCTCTCCCTAGTTTGCACATCCATTCCTAAAAAAACCCATGAGTTAACCTTGTTTCCCCCATCCCCATCCTGCTTCAACCCTTCATTCCTTATTCCCATTTGTAAGAAGTTTCCATAAGGTAGCTCAAATTCCTGTTTCTCCTTGGTTTCTTGTTGGACAAAATGGCACTCCTTCGAACTGTGTCCCATTTTGTCGCAAGCAAAATAGAATATGGGTAATCTTTCATACTAAAATTTTAGTAACCTTTTCCTCATTTGAGAATATTGAAAAAAAATCCACTTTTAAGAGGTTGTCTTACATCAAGGTCCACTCGAATTTGAACATCATTACCTTCCAACTTTATATTGTGGAGATTGCTATATATGTTGGCTGCCAACTCTCTAACTGCCTTCTTATCATATGTGGTTGTGATGTCACCAATATACAACCACATTGGAGTAGAATGTATTATTACATCATTTAGGCTTTTTGGAGACGACAGCTTCTCCACGTCCACCAACTGCAGATTGAAGGGCCACGATCTTCCTTGTAGAATCTTCCGTAAGTTCTCTTCCCTATCAAAAGAAATCATGTATAGGTTCTCTTCAATGTCAAGAAAATTGATTTTTCCTTGTATTTTCCACAATCGTCTCATCATAGCCTTGAAGATTTCCTTATTATAGGGTTTTTTTGACCATACAGGATAGATGGCTACAGGAGTATTTTTTGATTCTAATGTCTAAACCATTCCTTCAAAATTCCTTAGTGTTTGTAGCTCGTTGATTAGCAAATCCTCTTTACGGTAGGACATTTTTGTTGAGACTAAAACCCTAATATGAAATTCCCCCGATCTCTCGAGACTCCACTTGGTTTAAGTGTAGTATGGAATCCCTTGTTGCGTGATATAAGCTCCAACGACTACACTAATAAAAAAACCCTTAGAAAGGAGAAAGATTCTTCCCCTCTCTTTGCTTGCGAAAATGCCCCTTGAAGGGACAAGGGAAGAACTTTTGAGATTAGAATGTGTGAAAAATTACTTAAATACTCTTTAAAGCTGTAGATTTTTAAAGTGCTATGATATGATGTAACATATTCATATATATATATATATCCATGAATTTCAAAATTCACCATGTGAATTAAATATACTTAACCTCATAATTTTGTAAATAACAAAAAAATATACTAATATGGCTGACTAATAATAGATCTGGCTAGCCCGAGCCAATAGAATCATAGATCATAATAAAAAAGTTGGACAGTAAGTTATTTTAGTCACACTTCTATATAACCAAATTATATAAAAATAGTTTCGTTTAATCTCATTTATCTTTTCTAACTTTGATAAAAAATATATCCATTAATTTTATTTAAAATTATTTATTTAGTTAAGAAACTAAGTTTCATCCAAATTAAAAATGCTATATATTCATATGTAAATTATAAAAATACTTAAATCTATTGATATATACATTAGAATATAATAATACTTTAATTTACAGAATTATTTATCCATATAACAATATTTTAGACGTTTTAGACATTAAAAAAATAATTTTAAAATTAATCTTTAATATCAAACTATTTTATTTAGTTGCCTTTTCATATTTATAGATAGGGCTCATAAATAATGATACTACAGAAAAATAAAATTCTTGTAATAATATAAATGATGCTAAATATAATTATTAAAGCGAATCTTTTATCAATTGTGAAGGTGAGAAAATTGTAATGCTTGACTTAAGATAGTTAATGTAAGAAAGAGTGGAAAAGTTTTTTTTTAACATCTTAGACAATCGATGCTCAAATGCGATAGAAGTGAGTGTGCGAGTTTGAGCAAAGCTTGATTAACCATAGGTTTGTCGATGACTGAAGTTAAAATCAGAATATAAAATGAATAAATAGATAAGATTTTAATAAAAGATATTATAAATGGTTTTGATTGGTTAAAAGCTATCTTTGCATCAACTGTAGTTAAAATGCTAAAACCATGTACAAATGATAAAGTTATTTTTATGTTATTGGATTAGCTTTTTAGCTTCCTATTTATTCCGGTAATTAATGATCTAATCAGCAACTATAGTTGATAGAAAGGGAAAGTGTGGAGGAAATTTGAAGTATGTTGAGAAAAAAAGAACGTACCTAATGATTTATGAATTGCATAATATTGCCATGGAAATTGTAGCCAACTAGACAATTTTTTTTTAAACTAATAAAAAGATCATGTTATATACACCATTATGTATTTTAAGTTAAAATAGAATATTCATTTATTTTATTTTATTTTATTTTTCTATAAACATGTTTTGAAAGGAACAATGTATGACATTTAGTTCCTAGACCAAATGGTCATACAATTATTGGTACCAAATGGGTGTTTAGGAACAAATTAGACGAAAGCAGACTTGTAATTAGGAACAAGGCCAGATTAGTAGCCAAAGGTTATTCCCAAGAAGAAGGAATTGACTTTGAAGAATCATATGCACCTATGGCTAGACTAGAAGTCATACCTATTTTACTAGCATTTGCTTCTCATATGAATTTCAAATTGTTTCAAATGGATGTGAAAAGCGCATTTCTGAACGGATATTTGAATGAAGAAGTATATGTTGAACAACCCCCAAGATTTGAAGAAAAGGATCTATCAAAATATGTTTATAAATTGACCAAAGCATTATATGGACTAAAACAAGCTCCAAGAGCTTGGTATGAAAGGTTGAATAGATTTTTGATTGATCATGAGTTTCAAAGAGGGAAAGTTGATACTACCTTGTTCATTAAGTATAAAAGTAAAAACATTTTAATTGTACAAATTTATGTAGACGATATAATATTTGGAGCTACTGACGAAACTTTATGCCAAGAATTTTCTAAGATCATGCAGAGCGAATTTGAAATGAGCATGATGGGAGAATTAAATTTCTTTCTTGGACTACAAATCAAGCAGCAAACAGAAGGGATATTCTTAAATCAGTCCAAATATGTCAAAGAAATGCTCAAGAAATTTGGAATGCAAAATGGTAAAGGAGCAAATACACCAATGAGCTCTACGATCAAGATCGACACAGACGAAAACGGTAAATGTATCAATCAAAAGCTCTATAGAAGCATGATAGGATCATTGTTATATTTAACTTCTTCTAGACCAGATATTTTATTCAGTGTTTGTATGTGCTCTAGATTTCAAGCATGTCCTAAAGAATCACATCTATTGGCTGTAAAAAGAATTTTTAAATATTTGATAAATACTATCAATCTTGGACTATGGTATCCAAAGGGGTCAACATTTGATTTAATCGGCTATTCGGATGCGGATTTTGCCGATTACAAAGTAGATAGAAAAAGTACCAGTGGAACTTGTCAATTTCTTGAAAATATGTTGGCTTCATGGTACTCAAGGAAACAAACCAGTGTTTCCCTATCTACTGTGGAAGCCGAATATATAGCCACCGGAAGCTGTTGTGCCCAACTACTTTGGATGAAACAACAATTGAAAGATTATGACATTGATTATTTCAATATTCCTATTAAATGTGATAATACAAGTGCTATATGTTTGACTAAGAATCCTGTACTGCATTCAAGAACAAAGCATATAGATGTAAGACATCATTTTATTAGAGAACATGTTGAGAATCATGATATTTGCTTAGAATATGTGAAAACTGAAGATCAAATTACTGATATCTTTACCAAACCTCTAGCAAAGGAATCATTTTATAAAATTAGAAATGATATGGGGATGATAGAATTAAACTAGGATGAATTAGACAAATCTGATCTAAAAGGAGCCAAGTCGATGAGTATAGTCGACTCCAGAAAAGTCAAGTCGACTCCAGTGAAGTCGACTTGGGAGAAGCGAAGTCGACTCCGCCCCTGAGGTAAAGTCGACTCCACTGGGTCGAAGTCGACTTCGCCTAGGGCAAAGTCGACTCCGCGCGAGCGACCGTCCGTCTTCCTCTTTTTCCCCCTTCTTCTTTCTTCCCTCTCTTCTTCTTTTCATCTTCCCGGCAGACCCTTCTCTCTCTCTCCGAAATCTCCTTTCCTCTCTGATTTCTCTTTCTCTCAAAGCTCAACAGTCCGTCTCCGACAAGACTCTCTCTTCTCCCTCTCCGGCAACCACCTTTTTCGGCAGCAGCCACTCTAAAATTCGGCATTCAAGTCAGCTTCTCTCCTCCTTGTTTTCCAGCAACTCTCCGGGCTATTTCCAGTTAGATTCCGGCCACTCTCATTTTCCGGTAGCCCTTTTTCACTCCGAAACCCTCCGATTTTACTCTCTCTCTGTTTTCCGGCCTTTTTCATCTAGCTCATCTCCCTCTCTAGTCTTCTCCCGGCAGCCTCCTCTTTTTCTCTCCTTCCAAGTTTTCTGTTAAACTCCTGCCTATTCTCCGACCGACTATAACCTTCAAACTGCATTGCCTTCATCTCTTCTCAAACTACAACCAACTGTTGCAAGTTTCCCTCTCGTTACTTCTCAAACTCCATTTCTTCTCAAACTGCATTGCCTTCAAACTGCTCAAAGTTTTACTATTTCCATTTCAAAACAAATGGCTCCAAAACCCAGACTTCCCAAACTAGCAATCTCCAAACCTACGCAAAGATCTGTACCCAGACCTTCAAGATCAAATACAGAGGAGGAAGTTCCTAGGAAACAGAGGACTCCTGCGAAACGAGCCAGAGAGGAACCTTCAACCTCAACGGGTCGAAGGGTTAGATTTCAAACCGCTACCCAATCATCAGGTCGAGCTCCGAGGTCGAAAAGTCAACCTCAAAGCTCAAATTCAGGAAGAATCCCGATCACAAAATGGCAAGTCCTGAAAATGCCCACAACATACTTTAGAACAGAGCTTCATCACAGTCGCTTCTATAAGCACTTCTACGAGAGAAAGGTATTCATTCCAAAGATTATCGATTTCAAATTTCTCAACGATTATGAATTCGATATAAAAGAGTTATTGGATTTTCAAGGATGGATACAGTTGTTAAAGACAGATGAAAGGGCATATCCCGATCTGACAAGGATGTTCTATTATCTGTGGGATGATAACAATTTTTCAACCTTTGTCAAAGGAACAGAGATGTATTTTGGGACTATGAATAACCCAGATCAGAATGAAGCAATACAGAGAATAGGAAGAATTCTCGAAGTTCCATCCGAAGAAGAATCACTTCCCCGGGATCTTACAGTGGAGAAAATCTACAATGAGCTAACTAAGAGTAACAAGTATCATGCAGGAACCAAGTTCCTACACTACATGGATCTTTCTCCACGGCTGAGAGTCCTCTGCTTACTCATTGCTCACTGCATCTATCCGAAAGGCGGCGGAAGGAATCAACTCAACCCACAGGAGGCCATGATTCTATGAAAATTGGTCAACAAGGTTAAGATCAGTCTTCCCAGATTATTCCTAAAAGCCTTGACATGCAGAAAGGACAATCCGAGAGGTGTTCTACCCTACGGGACTTGGATCACGAGGATCCTAGAATACTTCGAGGTGGATATTGAAGGGGAACCATTTGAAGTTCCTAAAACCACAAATGCCATTAATAAGGCATTGATCCAACGAATGAAGATAAATTTGGAGCAGTTTAGGGATGACAGGATACGAGAAAAGCTGCGAGAACCAGCTCGTGAGCAAGAAGGCCATGCACAGACTGAGGGGGAGCAGCCTCCTGAGGCACCATCTGCTCCACCCCGAGACGTTCCCGAGGAGCCAGTATCTCCTATGACGCACGGATCCTACTCTCCACAGGGATCTGCTGCACCTGATCGGGTGCCTCCATCGTCATCTCAAGAGGTCACATTACAGAGCATTAAAGATGAGATATCTGCTCTACGGGAGGAAATGGGTCATCAAGAGGATCGAATGACCAGTCTAGTGACCGAAGTTCTTACTGCCATTAATGATATGCATTCCCGACAAGATCGAATCGATTGGGAAATGCGTACCATTAGATACCATCTTGCATCGGGGCGACACAAAAATCGACCCATACCAGAGCTTGATCCTTTCGATTCAGGATCAGTTCATCGAGATCCGACTCCCGCTCTAGTTTCTTCCTTCTATTCCTTTGCTCATGTTCGTCCTATCAAACCCATTCAATCTTCATATCCCATTTCCCAATTTTAATTCACCAAATCCTTGGTGATTGAACCATTTTTGAAAGATTGACAAAAAGGGGGAGATAGAATAGGATAGAGTTGTTTTTTTTAGAGTTTTTAGAGCATTTTGGGTCGGGTAGTTTATATCTAGGTTTCATTTTTGCTTTACAGTGTAATCTGTATTGATTTATGAAATTGTTTATGCTCATATATGTGTTTCATGCTTGCTATATGTTTCATATTTACTATACTCTGTTTGAAAGTTATGATCTGTTTTGAAAACTATATGAATATGATTATCTTGAAAGGTACAAGCTCAATTTAGTTTTGTCAATCATCAAAAAGGGGGAGATTGTTGGAAACAATGTTTAAAGCAAAACAAAATTGACCAAAGCATGAGTTTTGATGATTAACAAAGTTAAAATTGAGTATAAGGTGATTACTGATGACTTTGCTTAATGATTTAAGGAATGAATTAGCCAAGTCGATATCCAAGTCGACTTGGACTTCGACTTAGGCTGAAGTCGATTCCAAAGTCGACTCCAAAACAGACCACACAGCAAAATTCAAATTGGAAGGAAAAGCAGGTGAAGTCGCAGGCCAAGTCGACTCCAGCATCGACTTCAGACGACAAAAACACTCCAGAGCTGATTTTGGGGTACAAAAATGCCGAAGTCGCTGACGAAGTCGACTCCAGGTGCGACTTGGGTGAAGTCGCAGATGAAGTCGACCCCGAGATCGACTTGAGTTCTTCAATGTCCAAAATACAGACTCAAGCTCATTTTCAAGATCAACTTGGAATTTTTCAAATCCAAATCAAGGGTACAAGCTCATTATCAACCTAAGATTCTCAAGTCCAAGGCACAGCTTCAAACTTATTCTAAAGGTGAAGAAATTCAAGATATGAAGATTAATATCAAAAGAGAGCAAGGTGCATGAATCAAAGGCAAATCAACCTTACAAGTTTTCAAGCTCTCCAAGATTCACAAGGTTTACAACATTTGAAGACTAATCCAAGTTCAAGCAAGACGCATAAACTCAACTAAGAAGATTGGTCAAAGATTACATGATTCAAATCTCATGGACTCAAGTTCATCAAGCTTCCTGCCAAGGTGAAGTCGTACCCGAAGTCGACTCCACCTGCGACTTGGGTCAAGTCGATGCCCAAGTCGACCCAATCTGGAACTTGAAGATTGCTACGGAAGGCGAAGTCGCACCCGAAGTCGACTCCATCTGCGACTTGGGTGAAGTCGCACCCGAAGTCGACTCCACCTGCGACTTGGGTCGCAACGGTCGGAAAATATTTGAACGTTGGCGCATTAAATGCGCGCCACCTACCTTCAAACGTTCGGATTCTCTCCACATTTATAAAAAGGCATTCATTATGGATGAGGGAAGTAGTTGAGAATCATTAAGTGTGCTTAACTCCCATCTACAAGAGCTTTAAGAGATCAAGCCATTCAAAGAAGAAGAACTTTGCTTCAAACTGCAAGAGCTCAACTTCTGAATCTTCAAAGCCAATACTACGAGTTCTTCTCAGCGCCAAATTGCTACTACACATCTATAAAGTGTAGACTCTTTTGTTATTTCATTTGTTTGTATTGAACTTGATTTAGTTTGAGGAACTAAGATCAAGTAAAGGCAAAGTAGTGTGTGATTGGAGTGGAACTCATCACCTACTTGTGCTGAGATTTGTTGAAGCCCCCTAGAGCTGGAATCTAGAAGAGAGCAGTGGCTCTAATTGTATTTGAGGAATACAATAGTGGAACCCAAGTCACAAGGAGTGTGAGATTGGAAGAGTGGAGTAGGGAGGTTGCCCGAACCACTATAAAAATCTTGTGTGTTTGATTTATATTTCTGCTCTCTACATTATATTGCTTTCCATCTCATTTCATTAATCAAGGGGATTAAACTTTCAAGGGGTTAAGTTTTTAATTTACCAAAGAATTTTATAAGAACCCAATTCACCCCTGCCCTCTTGGGTTTTTCCATTAACTCGGGACCAACAGTGTAAAATAACAAAACTTGGTATGTATATTGAATACACTAAGAAAAACATGTTTATGAAAAATAAAAATAAATGAATATTGTATTTTAGCATAAAATTCATCTTGATGTATATAACTAGGCTTTTACATGAGTATTTTTGTGGAACTCTTATGTGCAATTGCTTATGTACTTGCATAAGTACAAGTTGCCATATAAGGCTAAATTTGAAGTTCGAAAAATTAGAAGTTGCCATGGAAGGCTATGTGAAAGATATTGGTTGCAATATGTAACCCTTTATGGATAGGCTTGATTTGCACTATATATAAGAATTATTTAAGGGACATATTGGGGTGTAATTAATTACACCATAACTAGCATGCGATTGGTTGCAAATGGGGCCCACTTGATGATAAAATGAAAATTTAGTTTCTTAATTTTATTTATAATAATTTATTTATCTAGACTACCACGTTTATATTGAAATCAAATTTTTAAATGAGTCCTGTCTAAAAGAGAAATGATACTATGTCTAACTCAAATAACCCATTAATAATTTTTTTTTTGCTTTTTTCTTTATATACTTGTTTATCTAAGTGTATTTAATATATAAACTAAGTTTTACCATTTTTGAATATCTGTATATATTTTTGATATGTGTATATATTTTTTAATATATATTTTTAGCATTGAAATGGCTAAAATACCCCTATATTTAAAAATCTAAAAAAATATAACCAAAATGGTAAAAAAATGCTTTATATATTAAATACATTTATGTTAACAAGTTTACTGGGAAAAAATGAAAAAATTTTAATAGATTTTTTAAGATAGACTAAGTTATTACTTAACCCGAACTAACAAGATTATTTGTCCATTAAAAAGGCACAAAATTAACATAATAAAATTATTTGGACTACATATTAATTTCAAAGATATTAATTTGACATCAAACCATCTAAAATATCAATACTATACCGGACAAGAGATTCTATAAATTATTTTTAAATTCTAATACATACATTAATGAATTTAAGTGTTTTTTGGTAATTTATATGATCCATATTTTTTAGGGAGTAGAGTCCACCCACCACATGGATCCAAATGATTTTCATTATTATCATGGTAAAATAATTAATTTTAATCCATGTGATGGGTAGGATTTTGATTTCATCATGGACGTGAGGCCCATTTTTAGCTAATTACAACTATTTTGCTACCCAAAAGTATATCCTGTCACTTAAGTTAGAGTTGCATTACAGGAAGTGTAAACGTACAAGTTACACCTATAGCTCCATAGGAAAAAATCCTAGATATTTAGGCTCCATTTGGCCGCTTTTCAATGAGGCTTATGCGATTTTTGGCTCTCGCCACCATATATTAAATTAGATGTTCAAGTGGGCAACATAACAACTAATTCTTTTTCTTATTTAAAAGGAAATTGTGACTAAAAATGCATGTAAGGGAAGTCGCAAAATATTGCTTTTCTTGAAAAGTGCTGACACAATTTCTCTTTGATTACCAGAAGTTGCTCGTTAGTTTAACTCCAAAGGAAGCCTTCTTGAGCTGAGCTATCATCAAGAAATTATAACATCTAAGACAAAAGTGACAACTCATATTAAAAAAAAAAAAGACAAAATTGACAACAATTTTTTGCCTCATTCGTTGCTTTGAGTTGTTGCTAATTTATTTTTAACGCACATACGACAATATTTTGTTGCTAATAACATAAGTAACAACATATTAACATCAAATAGACACTAAGGAGTGTATGCTTACATTGAAAAATTTTTAATCTAAAACTTTTTACTCTCTACAATTATCCTATGTTTAATTATTTTTCAGTTCTTTTTATAAAACTACCCTAATTTTTAATCATTTCTATACAAACAACCATACATCTAGTTCATCTATTTTATCTCTATCCTCTTTATTCATTATCATTATCCTTATCATATTATATTATTTTCTTTTATTTCAAAAATTTCTAAATTAAAATCTTTTTGTTACAAATTTTATCACTTTCCAAACACACCCTAAAATTTGTTGAAATATATTTTGTCTTCAAGTGTTAATGAATGTTAATAATATATTTCTGTATGCATAAATAAGCATGTGTGGTGTAGTGGAATTGGCAAATTCGATGAAACTTGAATTGTGAGAATTATCATAATATTTGGTTGGAAATCAACTTTATCTTCAGTTACTTACGTTTGGGAATTGACGAGTGTGGGATGAGATAGTATGATATAGTAACCACGTTTTACAACAGTTGATTTTCTAATTAAATGATTCTATTTTTCCAATTTTAGCCTTATACTCTAATCATTTTTTCTTATAACTACACTATTTATTCTTACTCTACCTTTATTATTTCATATTAATCACGCAATTCACAAAATATTCTCTTTCTTACTTCCGTCTTCTACTACAATTTCACCATTTTCTCAATTCTCAAATGTCCCTGAAGGGCTAATTGTACTAAACAGAAATAAATTAACCACATGGCTGTTGACCATTGCATTTTGATTGTGAATGATGACAAGACCGAAATTCAGCAACTGTTGAGATTTTGAACAAGTTTGTAACACCCTTACCTATGAAAGCTCAACCAATGAACACACCCACAAATTTCATACCCATATCTTTACTAAATGATGAAATTCATATTTCTGTTAATTTAAAATTAAGTTCCATTTATTATGGGAACATCACATTCAACAAGGGGACTTGAATAGATGGTCTAAATTTTTTTTTCTAAATAAAATTATGCAACACGCCATTTATATTCAGGACATTTAGGCAATGATATAATCATCAATTTAAAGGTATATGCCTCAACTTGAACCTCATAAATAAAATATCATGATAATATTTAGTAAAACATCGAACTATTCTACTTAAGTTCATCCCATCACATTAAGTTTATATCATGTAGTTCTAAGTTCATTCAACCTAACTTATACTGACATCCCACATAATTTAACTTTTACAATTATACCGCACAAAATTTAAATACTTACGTGCCAAAAATATTTAAGGTCAAAGGACTATAAAATAAAATACTCTAAATATCTAAATAAGTAGTTCTTTACTACTCAACAGTAGTAAAGATCCTCCCATGGCACTGCTCTATTTGTAAACATTAATTTTTTCAAAGCAATGAGTATTATATACTTATTAAGTAAACATTCTAAAATTCTTATGTGTTTCATAATCCCTCATATGCATGTATTGTATTAAAATGAATGCACAACATGAATTATTCTCATGACATATTTTTCATGGGATGACACTTACTAAATATTTATTACCACTAAACCTTTCCACAAAGGTGTTGCAAATCTTACAAATATACATTCATCTTTACATAAGTTGTAATAGTTAAGTCTTTCCTAAATTACAATTGCATTTTTAATATCGCATAAGCTCATTAATAATAGAGCTTGGATTTTTATGCATAACCGCCCATAGTCAAATATTTGAATATTAGGCTTTACTTTCAAGTTTGGTTTTTCTCATAAAATCAATTTTAATCACAGAAATCATCTTGTCTAACATAAAATTCAACATTTTAGTATCAAAGTCTTTTTATTATTTTAAATTTTTTTATCGTTACACTCATTTTAGATGATCAGGCACCTAATGGATGTGTACTTCAGGGGGTAGGGTAACAAGGCCGCTGACTTTGCCTAACATTTGAAGCCTGAATCTCCCACTGACGCTACTCTATATACACCAATGTCAACCGTTTAGGCATCCAAGTAGTGACCATTATTAAAGTCTTAAAATATGATAAATTTCCTCATTCATAAAGCTATTTGTACATGATCATGCCTTAAGGTCAACTTTTAAGCTTCTCTTCCATTTAATTGATCTAAAATCTATTTAGAATCTCATATAATATAACTATGTCATAATGTGAATTGATATTTTAGAATTAGACATTGTTACTGTCATGAACTTAGCGTAATCCAAGAAGAGGGGTGAATTAGGTTTCTAAAATTTCTTTGATTTATGCAGTAACCCCTTTGGAAATTTATTTCTCTTGAGTAAAATGTATTAAGTAAAATTTGAGAGATCAAAACAATACAGAGCAATTACACAAGGAGACATAGGGCTTTTTATAGTTGTTCATGCAATTCTCTACTCTACTCTTCTAAACACACAACCCTTGTGTCTTGGGTTCTGTTATAAATTCAGATTACAACTTAGAGCACAAGCTCTTTTTTTAGATTCCAGCTTTAGAGTGCTTTACACACTGCACACTGTTGATCCCGAGTTTATGACAAAGTCCAAGAGGGGAGGGATGAATTGGGTCTTTTAAAAATTCTTTCGTAACTTGAAAGCTTAGCCCCTTGAAAGTTTTAACCCTCTTGAATGAAAAACGTAAAATATATGAGTAATAAACAATAGAACTCAAGAAATTATAGTGGTTCGCGACAACTCTCTCTACTTCACTCCTCAAAGAACATACCTTAGTGTCTTGGGTTCCACTAATCAGGATAGCAATACAACATAACCCTTGCTCTCTTCTATATTTTAGCTTTAAGGGGTCTTGTACAAACTCAACACAAGTAGGTGACGAGTTATACTCTAATCACACGTTACTTTGTCTTCACTTGGACTTAGTTTCCAATATTAAACTAAGTAGAACACAAATAATTAATAAATAAAGAAAGAAACCACACTTTACATATGTGTAGACTGATTCTTGCACACAGAAGAACTTGTAGAGGAAATTGATGATAAAACAATTCAGCACTTAGCAGCTTGACACAGAGTTCTTCTTGAGGATTTTCTTTTAGATCACATAAATGCTAGAGAATGAAGAGGTTGAACTCGATCAATGCTATGTCTCTTCTCCCTCGTTCATTTCTTAAATAGGAGAGAGTAAATTCGAACGTTTGGAGGTAGGTGATGCACATTTAATGCGCCAATGTTCGAATTTTTCCGACCGTTGCGATTCAAGCCGCACTTGGAGTCGACCTAGAATGCGACTTCATTCAAGTCGCAGACTGAAATTGACTTTGGATGCTACTTCGGTCCTCTGCCTCTTTAGTCAAGTTCTAGACTTGAGTCGACTTGGTCTTCAGACTTAACTCAAGTTGTAGGTGGAGTCAACTTCGGATGCGACTTCACTAGCGATCTGATTTTCTTGGAGCTCTTGACTTAATGTGATATGTTTGTTTGTCTGTCTTCCCTTGATTTTCACATTTCATGCATATGAATCTTCATTTCAACTTTAGTTCTTCCCATTTGTCATGATGATGATGATGATCATCATCATAAGCCATTTTCCACTTAGGTGGGGTTGGCTGCATGGATTCTATTACGCCATTCTTGGCGATTTAAGACTAAATTCTCTGTAATTTGTAATATTTTTAAATTTTATTTAATTGCTTCTATTCATATTTTTTTGGGTCTTCCTCTCATTCTCCTACCACCTTCTACTTGGATAAACTCAATTTTCCTAACCGGTGCTACTTCAGGCCTCCTTTTAATATGACCAAATCATCTTAATCTATTTTCTCTCATTTTATTACAAATTGGTCTCACTTTTAAGTTTTCTCGAATTATTTCATTCCTAATTTTATCTTTTCTCATTTTACCACTCATCCACCTTAACATTCTCATTTCCACTACGCTCATTTTTTGTATATGTTGTTCTTTAACTACCCATTTGTCATGATATTTGAGCTTATTCAAAATTCCTTGACCATTTGATAAAAACTTTAAGTGATCTTGGCTCAAGCTTGTCTTTATCTCTTGATTTGGATTTCATCTTTCTGAATGTAGAGTTTAGGAACATCTTGATCTTTATTTACACTCAAGCCGAGAGTTTGAGTCAACTTTAGTGCGACTTCACCCAAGTTGCATGATGAGGTCGACTTGAAATGTGACTTGACTTCTTCCGCTTCAACCCTTATCTCTGAAGTTCTCCCAAGTCGCAGGTGGAGTCGACTTGGTGTTGCGACTTCACCTAAGTCGCAAGCGAAGTCGACTTCAATTGCGAGTTTGCCTGTCTAGAAGTCTAGATTTCAGCGCTGTCGAAATTATGGGCATTGAAGTCGATACTGAAGTCGACTTCGGTATCGACTTCACCTAAGTTGATGCCTAAGTCGACTTGGCATGCGACTTGGCCTGCCTATCTTTTGCCCTTTGAATATTTGAACTTTGACATCACTGAATAATCACATTAGTACGAAGATAATTCTCAAATTTAGTTGTTAATTATCAAAATATGGATTGTGCTTAATTTGACTCCTGTTTACAACACACACACACACACACACCATTTGTGAGCATTATTGTAATCAATCATTAGTTTGTGTCAGACAGTTGACCTTGGTCTCTAATATCAAAACAACAACTACAATAAAGAATCAATGAAAGAGAATCTACACTGTATATAGAGATTTGTGCAGAACTTTATAGCATAGCAAACTCTTAGAATGTAGTAGAAGATGTATTCGGTGAAACTTAAATCAATGCACTTGAGAGCTTATCTTGAGATGTTGAGTGTATGAGCTTTTCATGCATTGAGATGAGAAGGTAGAGGCACAATAAGTTCTCTAGCTAATCCTTCAAACTGTTCATGTTGGGTTATTTAAAGCTTTGGTTCAAAATATGGCCATTTGAAGGTAGGTGGTGAGCATTTAACACGCTAATGTTGAAACTTTATGACTGTTACAACTGACGTTGCTTGTAAGGTTGTCATGGACTTCACTCAAGTTGTGTTGAGGTCAACTTGACTATCGACTTTAAATTGATTTTTCCTTCTAACAAGGTCTTCTTTCTTGTGTGGCTTCCAAGTTGCAATTGCAGTCAACTTTAGATATGACTTTACCCAAGTCGTAGTTGAGGATGACTTTGGTGTGATTTAAAATTGATTTTTCTTTCTAGCAACTAAAATTTAACTAAAATTGTTGTACAACTTTAGTTGTTGCATTTGTATGTTTTGAACTTTGGATTTTTTACATCTTGCATAAATTTAACTAAAATTTTACTAGTAACTTTGTATCATTTTAATTGAGTTATTAATCATAAAATTATCATTAATCTACAATTTGCTACAATTGAGTGCACAGACACAACTGTAAAAAAATTTTAATATTTACTTAACAGTTTGGCTTCCATTTTCATAGATTTAGCTTTTAATTAACCTATGAAATAAAAAATTCATAAAATAATATTTATACCTAGAAATCATATCAACTTAGCTGCCATAGATGGTTCCCTTTTTTTAAGCATGATTATAACTTCATCTATAGTAAAATTTCATCCTCTCATTATTAGATCTCATAAATAATATTTATTTTAAAATAGTAGCCCATGTAGCACTTCTCACAAAATCAATTGACTTTGAACTCTTAAAGAAGAGTTTAAATAAATCACATTTCCATTCATAAACCCATCTTGCAATATACAATATAAATACATCAAACATGCAACTTTAAAAAATATCAATTTCAAATAGCTATCAATCCTACAGTTCTATATTTCATCCCTCTTTTTTTGAAAATTTTCCACTTAATTCACGCTTAAACATTACCCATACCTTCAAATCTAATATTCAATTAAATTTACAATTAGTTTTACAATCTATAATGTTAAAATACTTAAATTAAAAATTGAATAAAATATAAAATTTTATACTCATAGATCTCATTTCACATAAATTACTAGTATAATTCACAAGTTTTGAAAATCCTAATATTCGTGATCAAATACTACCACTCTATTTTGCCCTCTTTTTGGGTTGGGATTGATCATCCTGTTTGTTTTGATGGTTTTAAGAAATAAATACTTATTAATTCTCCTAATAAAATTTAAAGCATTTAATTCCTTTAATTGAGTTTGAAGAGTATATCATCAAAGTATTTTACTTTGTGTTCCACATCATAATTTTACATTTTTGATGAGAAAAGCCTTGATTAAAAGAGCTAAATATAATAGCCTATGCTAAAAATCATGATTTTATTAAAATAACGATAAATGTGTATAAGGTCTTTGTATGACTTTTCAAGTGCACGAAAAATTGTGTCTGACAAAAATGCAAATATGAGTGAGTACAGATCCCCCATGCCATGACTTTAAAAATGAGTAAATGTCGCGAATGCACCATGACTCGAATTGGTTGTATATCAATCACACAACGTGACAAATAAAAATAAATAGAGGTCACTTCGCTATGTGTCATGACCTAGAAGAATGGGTAAGTACATGACGCAACGCGTCACTACTCGAGCAAGTTTATGCTCAGCCCATTGACCGATAATGACTCAATTTAGGACTAGCGAGTGCTCATTGGTTACACTATTAACCATATACAGCAAGTTGAGTGCGCGCTTAATTTCTGGATTATACTGATAAAAGGGGAAAAGCTAGTGAGGACTCATTATATCCACTGACCTTTACCAAATATTATACTTTTGAGGTGCAAAATAAAAAAATGGTTCAAAGAGTGGATGAGTATGAAAGCAGCTCCCGCACTTACATACATGATCACGTGCATAGACTATGAAAAATCAAATCAGGGGTGTGTTTGGTAATGAATAAAACTTTTGGTGAAAAGTTTTGGAGAGTAAAAGTTGTCAAATGATGTGATATGATAGGAGTAATGATGAGTAGTAAATATGATAAAGTTAAAATAGATAGGTTAGTTGTGTGGATAGTTGTGTAGAAATGATTGAAAAGTAGGGTAGTTGTATAGAAAAATGTGAAAAAATAATTAAAAAATATGATAGTTGTGGAGAATGAAAAGTTTTAGATTGAAAAGTTTTAACTTGACATGTTTTATTAATTGTCAAACGCACTCCAGATGCATAAATAAAAATATTAGCACAACCGTTAGGACCAAAATGAGGATGATGATTTTATAATGGACGTCAACCATGTATGGCAAGGAAATTTATATAGGACTGCATATGCATGATGGATAAAATGACCAAGCATCATTTTTTGGCAAGCATGAAGGACATGGCACATGGGATTCGGTTATGGGGCTTGGAATGGGCTTCATACATCATACATAGGATGCATGATTAAACATAATTGCAAGATGAAGGCATGGGTTTTTCTAGACATTTTGGAAATCACCTGAAGACAATAACTAATGCATGGAAGTAAAGGTATGGAATAGTCATAAAAAATCATTTAAAATGATGATTCCAATGGCGCTGGCACATGGGAGCTCGCTAAATATCAAAATACCATTGGCATGAATGATTTCAAATAAAAAATGCATGAACAGTATGACAACTTGATGATGGGCACGGGCAGTCATGTATTTGGGGAAGTCATTCAAAATGAAGTAGCAAAATATATAAAAATAGAGCCATGAATTTGAGTAGTGATGGACAAATCAACACACACACGCACCGATCATGAACCCCATGGTATGGTGAGGAAAAATTAAAAAAATGCAGATTGTTTTAAAGGAGATACAGAAATTCAATCTGTGGGGGTAGAGAGCATAGATGGAATGGGTGAAAGAGGCCTCTATTTATAGCCTTTTGGGTTTGAAAAATTACATACCAATTAGCTCTTGTAATATTTTTCATGGGCCTATCATTGTTCATTTTGCAAAATTCCAACAAGGGGTCCTTTTTGGTAATTTTGTAAGTTTTTTTGGGAAACCGCAATGGGGCCCATTGTATTAGTTGGCTAATAAGTCAATTTTCTCCCTTCCATTGATTTTGTGTCTTCATTTATGTCTTGATTCTCATTTGTTTTACCTTGGTATTTAGTGGGGTCTAACTTTATTGACGTCCCTTGATTATTTCAGGACTTGGATCTTCACATGATAGCTTGAATCATGTAACTTTTATTTCTCATTTGGAGTGATGCAAATCCCTTTTTTTTTCTTAATAAAATGTCTCTTGACAACTCAAAACTCATGAATGTTAGTTATTGGTTTGATCCAAATCCTTCATTGGTGCCTTTGAGTTTTTGGCTTGAGAAAAATATTCTTCACTTCATTTTGAATACAAGTTGTTCTTGATTGAAGGTATGAATTGCTAGTCATTTCTTCCAAAATGGGCTTGAAGGGATTAGGAGCCTGCTCTTCAAATGATCCCTAAATAAATCTTGGGCTTCCAAATTCGTGGGTTAGTTTCCAAATTTAAATCTAAAATGAAAATCTTTGTTTTTTAGATGAGTTATTGAGTTTTGAAACAATAAGGGTGTGTTTGGCAATCCACAAAAAACGTCAAGTTAAAACTTTTCAATCTAAAACTTTTCACTCTCCATAACTATCATTTTTTTAATAATTTTTTCACATTTTCCTATACAACTACCATACTTTTCAATCATTTCTACACAACTATCTACACAACTAATCTATCTATTTTAACTTTATCCTCTTTACTACTCATCATTACCCATATTATATCACATCATTTGACAACTTTTACTCTCTAAAACTTTTCATCAAAAGTTTTATTCATTACCAAACACACCCTAAGAAAGAGAAACATATACATCTTGGGCCTAATAGTAGGAAGCCTACTAGATTTTTACAAACTAGCCCCGATTTTTACAAACAGGCTGCTAGCCCGACTGCTATTTGTTGCTTCAGATAGGTTGTCGAAAATAATGCTTTGAGATGATTTTTGATTTTTTGCTAAAACTGCTGGTTGGAATTAAAAGGTTTAGTGATAATTGGAAATTAATAATATATTTATAGGTATTTTGTCTTAATTCTGTGGGTAATAATTGAGTTTAATGTGAAATTTATTTTAAAATATGTTTTGACAATATTTGGGCATTAAACATTAATTTCAAGTAATTTAAATAATTTCGTGATCTTTTAACTTGAAATTATACTTTTATTTATTGTTATAAAATCAAATGGGTTTGATATTAAAAATAATTGTTGTAAGAATTTGAGCTTGAATAATTTTTTATATTAACAACCTATTAATGGATTTGATGAATTAATGATTAATTATATTTTTATGCAGATTCGTAAATTCAAGCGGTGGAGCCCACCAAAAAAATCACGTCCAACTGCCTATTCATCTCAGTTGTCCAAGTGAAGCTGCCCAAGTAGTAGGGGTGCAACTTGGGTAGGGTACCCATGGGTACCTACCGACCCGACCCTAATTTGGGTAGGGTAAGGTAGAAAATATTACCCATGGGTATGGGTAGGATACAAATTATTACCCGCCTCATCAAATAGGGTATGGGTAGGGTAGATACGTTGGGTACCCAGAACCGACCCGCATAGGTACTCATATGGGTAATTAATCTGTGCATAATTACATAAATGTATAATATATATATATATATATTATATAGTATGCATTATGCTTTATCTTTAACATCTTATGTTCACATATATTTTAATAAATTTAAGTTTAAATCAATTTTGTACGTCGTGAAGTATAAATTTAAATGAATTTATATATATGTCATTGACTTCCGAAAGACTCTTATAAATACGCTTGTGACTTATGATTATAATATATTAATAGTTTTAATGATTAAGTCATTATGGTCTATACTTCATATTTTTATATAATAATATAAACAATAATATATGTACATATGATTTTAAAACACAAATGAGTATTATTTTACATTATTTAAAATAACATTGAAATTTTTTTTAAAATATTGTATTTGAGTATTAAAGGAACCGATTTGGAACCGAAACCGGAACCGACCCTATGGGTAATGGGTAGGGTAGGGTAGGGTATACTAGGAACCGAACCGACAAATGGGTAGGGTAGGGTATGCCTTTTACAAATAGGGTATGGGTAGAGTAGATCACTACCCGAACCAAACCGACCCAAGTTGCACTCCTACCAAGTAGTGGGCCATTCAACATGATCAGGCCACAAATTCAGAGCCGTCTAGATTTGATCAATGCAATTTACTGTTCATCCATTTTCATCCAAACCGTCCATTTTAATCTAAGCTGCACACATAAATCTAGCCATCCAGATTTAATCCCAAACAATATCAGCCATCCAGAAATATTCCAACGCTTAAATCCAAGCTAAAGCCATCACCGTCCATCTGCAGCAACTGTCCACCGCCATCAGAAATTGCCAAAGCATTCAAACCGTCCAAAATCCAAGCTGCTGAATTGCGCAATCAGATTTAACGCAATTCAAATTGAGGTGAATAAAGTGGGGCCCACCGGAGATTTCAGAATTCATGCAAAATCCAAAGTCGTTTAGCATCCTAGCCGTCTGAATTCCAACCATCCGAGCCGTTGATTTATCCAGAAGCAAATTAAATAATTTCAAGCCGTTCATTTCCAATCCATCCAGCTAATTCAACAGGCCAAACATCTGAAAACCAGGACGTCCAAACCAGCGCATTAATCAGCCGCCCTTAAGGATTAATTCCATCCATTCAGAATTTTTCTTCCGCCGCTAAGAAAATCTTTATCGTCCAGAATCGTTTAAATCAAGGCTTGCGCTGCTTTTATCTATCTAATTCAGCACCGTTCAGATTGTCATATTTTATCGTCCATGAAATTTCATCCCGTATAGAATAATAGCAACGCATGTTACATGCTAACACGGCTGGAATGCTCAAGAAGGCTACGTAAGCTTGTGCTCTGCAAAATTTCAATATTATAAAGAGAGAATTGAGACGAGAGAGTAAAAGAAAATCAGAGAAGAGAGAGAGAGGAGCATCAAGGAGGAGAGCACTGGCAAGAAGAGAACAACAAGTGGCGTAGAGCGGCCGACACACTATCGGGGCTTCAAACCAATAAACTTTTATATCTCTTTTCATTTTTAATTTTAATTACATTGTTTAAGATGAGTTTGAATTTTAATTTTATTTTGAATTTAAAAATGCTCGACTAAGCCCTAAATCTAGGGTTTATGATGTAACATGCGTACAACATAGCGTGGTGTGCAGTTTTAATTTATTTATGATGGATACTGTTGTCGATTTAATATCTTGTGATTTTAATGCTCGCTTTGTACATAGGCCAATACTTTGACATAATTCCGTATATTAGGTGACAGAATTGAGATGTGAAAATCTAATATACGATAATCATGATATTAAACCTGAAAATCTAAGACCATGAGAATAGATATGATGACCTTAAGAAATTCCATAAACAGCCACATAACTTAATGTATTCTAATTAACTTAATCCCATGAGAATAAGTGGTTAAAAAAATTAGGGTACACCTTGTAGGTTTCGAGAGAAGGTGCAAGGATAAATTAGAGTTTGTTCTCTTTTAACAAATAATATCCAGATTAAATAATTATACCACTAACTGTTGCAAAAGATGTATGTGAAACTCTATACCCTAGGTACTCACATTCTTGTTTTCTACTACCCATTCTAGTTTTTACTTTTTCACTTTTTTTTTACTTTTTATTCCATTTTATTTACTTTATTCTCTTTATATTTAATATGAAAGTGTTTAAAAGCAAAGTTTATAGTCTCGAATTCCTTGTGGATCAATAATTTATATACTACAATCTACGACCTATGCAATTGCGGTGAGATTGCGAACATGTTGATGCTATTATTTTCAGCCTAGGTCATTTGGTGTGATGTTATTGTGCGGGGTCGGTTTTATTTTTATAGCCGGTTGTAGGGATGATGAGAGAGAGGAATGCTAGAAATTAGGGCCGATCAATGCATGGTGAAATTCAAGAGGGTGATGGCTGAAATTTCTACTATCCATTTGAAAATTGAATGCTTGATTCATGTCCTTAACAATCGGGGTGTTTTGCTGAAAAGTTGGGAACGGTAGTGGAGTGGCTGTCTGGCATGGAGAAGAAGAGCTGCCTAAGGGTGTGTTTGGGAATGAATAAAACTTTTGGTGAAAAGTTTTGAAGAATAAAAGTTGTCAAATGATGTGATATGATAGGGGTAATGATGAGGAGTAAAGAGGATAAAGTTAAAATAAATAGGTTAGTTGTATAGGTAATTGCGTACAAATGGTTGAAAAGTAGGATGTTTGTGTTGGAAAATGTAAAAAAATAATTAAAAAATAGAAGAGTTGTAGAAAATAAAAAGTTTTAAATTGAAAAGTTTTAAGTGAAAATTTTTTGTTAATGCCAAACACCCCCTAAAATGGGTGCCGATTTTGCTTGGTTCGGCAGCTTGGAGTTTGGTTGCTGCTTAACGACTGGGATGCTGATTTTTGAGGTGGGCCGTGGCTCGATTTTATAGTCGGTGAAACAAAGAAGGGACTGTGGGTTGTTTGAGTGCAGCTGCCGGTTGAATGCTGTAGGGACAGTTGCCGGCATTGGTGTTGCTTGGTGGTCGGTAATGGTTGCATCGACGGTGAGAGACGGTGCCGTTGTTAGGATTTGGTCAAGTATGGACGAGTGTTGCTTGACCAGTGGAAGAATGTCATGGTTGCGGCAATTTGGGGATGGTGGAGTACTATAACTCAGTGCTCTGGCGGTGTACAGACATCCGATGTACCTGCAGTGTATTTAAATACAAATTTAAATATTGATTCTTAGATAAGCAATTTCAATATCAATATATATCATCTTAATTTAATTCACTTTATCCTTTAATATAATAATCTATTTTGTTCTCCATATTTAAAAATTTAATTGTAGTCATATATGCATGATTTTCCCAATTAAATGATTTTATAAATTTGTCCAAATTATATTAATAGGCTAATATATATTTCAACATTAAAATTTTCTAGCCTATTGATTCATAATTTTATATTTAAAAAAATATAGAAAAATGACCCGTTTTATAGCAAAATTAAAGATTTTATGAAAAATATCATTTTCGTGAAATTTCAGATAAAACCTATATTTAATTAACATTTTTATACTTAACGGTGTGAATTTCCTATGAAATTATATGAAAATTTTGAGAATTATCACACCTCAACCTAAACATTGCTAGTCCCTTAGCAATGGATATAGTTTATAATATTTTTTAAAATCTTACATAAAAATGTAGGTGCACTACTAATCATAGTAGTGAGCTTTAGAACTAAATTTCTTTAGTTTATATGTATAAAAGATATTTCATTATGCATATAAAAGAATATAACACGTGTATACGTGTACTAATGAATATGTAGCACTCAGATAAATGAATTATTTTCAGCTTGTCCAAGATGGGTAACATTCATATCAAGGTTATGATAGTGATAGTAATTTAAAAAAAAATTCTTTTCTCCCCTCACCATATTTCAGGGTATCTGGGGCATTTTTCTTATCTTTTTTTCTTTTCCTCACCATATTTAAGGATATCTAAGGATAATATATATTTTTCTTTTTTTCTTTTTTTTTTCTTTCCCTCAACATATTTTATGATATCTAGGAATAATATATATATATTTGCTATTTCTTTTAAACTAACAACTATCGATGAAGGTTACTTACTTGGATAAGAAAAAGAAAATTATATTATCATAGTGCCTACCAAAGGGTGTAGGTGCAATCAATGCTGACAAAATTTAGGTGGACCAAGAAAATATATTTACAAGTATAACTAATTATTATTTGCTTCTTCACTCACTATTAAACATAGCAAGTGCAGTTTGATTTATCTTTATGCTATTTTTCTTGTCTATATACTTTATCATTTTTAATATTCTTCTCTTTTTATATTTTTTAATTTTTTAAAATATTTTATATTTTATTGTTTTTATTCTTTTTTCGTATTATTATTTTTTCAATTTTTTTAAATTTTAAGTTAAGAAAACCAGGCCCCCAACTCAATGTTGCTATCTTTAATAAACATGCACAAAATTATAGATTTATGAAAATAAAATATCATGGAAAGAGGTAACCTGGGTGTGGTGGTCCGATTAAATTGCTATAATTTTAACCTGCAAGAAAAAGAAAATCAAACAAACAAAAAAAATATATATATATATACACATATTGGGTTGCCTCCCAATCGGTGCTAGGTTTCACGTCTTCAGCCAGACATAATGAACTTATGTCATCCAGGAACCCAATCCAGTGCACCCGGGTGCATTCAGCCTCAATGCACTCGGGTGCACTGCACCTATTTTTTTATTTTTTTATTTTTATTTTTTTATAAAATGGTTAATCTAGGTTTATTTAACATATGTATCAATTTTTACTATTTTTGGATACTTTTAGATATTTTTTTTAGATTTTTAAAAATCAGTGGCATTTTCGGTAATTTAAAATTATGAAAAATGCCACTGATTTTAAAAAATCTAAAAAAAAATCTAAAAATCTCCAAAAATAGTAAAAATTGATACATATGTTAAATAAACCTATATTAACAGCTTCATGAAAAAAATTTCAAAAAACATTTTCAAAAAAATAGGTGCAGTGCACCCGGGTGCATTGAGGCTGAATGCACCCGGGTGCACTGGATTGGGTTCTTGTCATCCAACTCCCACTTTGTCAAAATTTTTAACAACATGTAAATTGTTTAATTCTTTCAGATATTCATGATCAAGAGTTATAAAGATCAGTGGATTATCAATGATATCCAATATGTATCATTCTTTATTTTGGCCTAAATTATTTAAATTTATTGGACTGTCATTGATTGAGAGCATGATTTTATTTTGGGTTAAATAGGGTTCCTTTTGAGTATATAGCTCTTTGAGAAATTGATTATAATTCAAAATATATTTTATGACATCAAAGAGGGAAATTTTAATATGGATCTATTTAAACAATTGGATCATTTCTTCCTCTTGCATTAATTCTTCTACACTAATGGGTTTATCTTTTAAAATACATGAAAAAGATGGCAAGTACTTCTTAAAATTTTCATTGATCATTTTCTTTTTATTTTCCTCTCCTCCAACTTATCCTCGTTATAATCTTTATGTCTCACTTCAACATCAATTTGTTTTTGATCTTTATCATCCATTTGAAACCTATTATCAGTCTCCACATGATTTTCTTGATCTTTTTCTCTTTCAAAGTATTGTTAATCAATTTATCATTATTTTCTATAATATTTTCTTCATTTTGAAGAGAGAAATTTTTATTAAGTTTATGATCTAAGAATCCATCACTACATAATGTTGTAATTATTATCAAATTTTTAGACTATGGATTTTCTTGTAGTGATAGGTTTAATTGAGTTTGATAATCAAAATGATTTATTGGAGTGATAGTTAGTTCATTAGGTTCCTCTCCACACAATTTATCCTTGATAGCTTTTTCATTAATTTTCTTAATAACATTTCTATTTTTGTCATTTTCCTTAAAATTTTATGGATCATTGTTACCTCCCTCCAACTTAATTTTGATGGATTCACCAATACTTTCCATCTTGTCTTCCTTTTGACCAAGTTTTTGTTTGTTAAGGGTTTCACCTTGTAAAGCACTTGAAAAGAGGATTTTAGGTATGTACATATTAAAAATTCATCAATTATCTCCTTTTTCTTATCATGTTTCCTTAATTTATCATTAATAATTCTTTCAGTATAACTCGTTTCCACATTTTCTTGTTCCTCTACTTTAAATTCTTCCTCATTTTCTATAATATTTTCTTGATTTTGAAATGAAGAATTCTCATTATCTTCCAAGGAGGTATGTTGATCTTTTATAACTTTATCATTTTCTAATACTGAGGTTAATGTATTATTTGAAAAGAGATTAGTAGGTTAGTACTTATCTGGATCATCAATTATCTCTTGTTCTTTTTCAATTATTCCAAATGCAACCTCAACATACATTTCAATTTTCTCTTCTTCAATTTCAATTTCAATAGATTTTTCTTCATTTTTAGCATCATAATCTTGAGCTTGATTGGAAATTTTTTCACTAACTACCATTGAATTATCTGAAATTTTCAAGATTTCAGCCTTTGGAAATGCTAAGTCTGCTATTTCATTCTGAAAATATGGATTTTCCAATGGTGTCGAATCCAATTGAATTTGAAAACTTGAATGATCTATTGGATTATTAATTTGGTCGCCATAAAATTTCACTTCTCTTATCCTTTTCATAACTGCTATTAACCAATATTATCAGAACCGAAACGGTGATTAAACTGGTAAAGCAACTAGTCTGGTTCGAACCGGTTTGACTGGCTAAGCAAACCGGTTTGAACCGATGATGTCAACATGATATAATTATGATGTCATAAATATTTAATTATTCTATCCTTAGCTTATAAATCTATACATTAGACTCTAATCATCACAACAAAATATGAAGAAAAATTATTAAAAAATTTCAAAAATTCATTAACTAAGAAAAAATATAACATATTAAATTAGAAAATGCATATTTTCAAATCTCAATAAATATGAAAACACATATTAAACACATTAATTAATAAGCACACATTAAATCATTCATGATAATATAAGAATTAATAATAGCCCATATGCTCAAAAAATGTGAAAACATAATTTCTCAAAAACATAATAAAAATCAATGCAATGTTTTGAAATGCAAGTAGTGTAGCAAAAGATGGTAAGAATTTACTGTCTACTGAAGCAGGGGTTGCCAAAACAAGGGCTGCTTGAGCATGGGCAAAAATATTGGAGTGATGGCTGCTCAGTTGCTGATTGTTGGAGTAGGGGCTACAGGCTGGAGATGAAAAGAGGCTGTGAAAGTGTGACGTGCAACAAGGAGGCCGGAGTCTAGATGCCGATGACCAAGGCGGATGATTGGGAGTGAATCATGATGACTGTTGTTGCCGGAAGATCCAAAGAAGAAGTCGTGCTTGTCATTCATGAGAATAAAGAAGGAAAAGCTGAAGCATCGAGAGAAAATGGAGGAGGGCAGTGGCACTACCAATCACGGCCATGGAAGCGTCGACGGTCAAGGAGGGCAGCGAGATGGGAGCAAACTGCTAGGGTTTTCATGCTTATGGTAGCAGGAATCGATTTAGGGGCAAGGCAAAATGAAAGACGATTCGATTTGGACTTGGAGACGATGGGTAGAGGCGGTGCTTTTGGGCTTTTTGCTCGAACTAGGCAAACTCAGTTTAGCCATAATTTAGTGCTGCTTCAATGGCTGTCGAAAACGGAGAAGATGGGTTACACTGTCGATTTGGGATGGAAGATGGGTGTTGCAAATTGGGCAGATGGCTACCTCTTGGATCAATGTTGATTGGGTTTCTTATCGCTAATTTAGGGTGGTGGGGATTTAACCGATTTTGCTGCCGATTTCTCTGAGTTTAGACAGATCGTAAGGTTGGGAGCTAAAAATGTTATGGTGACAAAATGAGGGCGGGACTTGGGAGAGGAGCGAGCTGAATTTTCAAGGATTTTTGTTAACTATACCAAACTGGTTGAACCAAAATAGACTGATTTTTTCGGTCCGACCACGGTTCAAAGAATTCAAGCGGTTTGATGGAAAAGAACTGAACTGACTATTATTGAACCGGATTGGAGACCGATTCCTGGTTGGACTGATTGAACCGGCCGGTCTGGTCCGGTTTTAACAACACTGCTATTAACTCATCTACATAACCTGCCATCTTAGAAAAGGACTGTTGGTCAAAAAGGATTTGTTGATCTATTCTTTTGAACCATTCCTCCAAGTTATCCAAGTGAGGAGATTGTTGATAATTTACTTGATATGATAAAAAATTTGAAAAGTCCTCTTGTGGGGGATTTGATTGCAAATATGTATTTTCATAATGGTCAAATTTATATTGATATTCTGAAAATTGATTTTCTATATTAGACATGGTTTGACAATTATTTGAAAGAGTTTGACCATTATTGATAACTCATTGTTTCAACTCTTCAATTTTCTCATTGTAATTGTAAGTTTGAGGAGAAGATTGGTCATAATATTGAGATGATGAAAAGTCTTGTTTTTGGTAGCCAATATGTATCTTCATAGAAATTAGATTAATATTGATAAGAAAATTGATTTTCCATAGGTGGCCATGAGGGTTGTGAAAATTGGGTATGAGATTGTATTTGTTGATTTTTCCAAGAAGAATTAGAGGAGTTTATCCATCCTGAGTTATATGTATGTGAAAGTAAATTGTAATTAAGTGTAGGAACTTCTTAAAAATTTTAAACTTGTTCTTGGAAAAGGGTGAAAATTGAGTCACAATATAATATTCTGTTTGAAAAGGAATAGATGTATTTAAAGAACGAACTTCTTGAGTTTTGGTTTGCAATTATATCAATAAGCTTGTAGTTTACTTCTTTCAACTTACCTAACTGTTGATCAATAAAGTTCATGTCCATTCTTAAATTTTAAATTTTTAAGTTTTTACTTTTTTAAATTTTTTTTAATAAGTAATTCATTTATTAAGAATCACCAAGGTGCAATTAAATTCTATAACACTTCTTTTAATCAACCAGGTAAGAGATGCAAATTTGAGAGGCTCTCTTTGTTTTCGCAAGGTCCTAATTAAATAACCACAGATCTACCTAGGTGTTTGTCTTTAAACCTCTAGCTTAAACACTAACCTCTAGTTGTGAAATGAAAATTTAATTATACCAAAGGTTTAACCTAATAAGTAATCACTAATTAAAATTTAAAAACGATTGAAATTGGTAATCTAAAATTTTCTAATGCAACAAATAAAGAAAGCGGATAAATAAAGCGGCAAAGATTATACTACAAAAATCAAGTAAACAAATTAAAAACAATTAAAACAATCCAAATCTTAATACACCTCCCTGGCAACGGCGCCAAAAATTGATGTGAACCAAGTGCTTGTTGTTAAGAGAACTATGATCACCAATTTAATTAAAATTAACTGAAACACATTAAAGCTAACAATATACGTTAGATAGTATAGAATAATGGTGAGTTGGGTCGAATCTATAAAGAGACGATAAGATTTTGAATTGTTTGGATTTTAATAGCAATAAAAAAGATGAGAGAGAAAGAGAGAAGAGAGAAGGAACATAGAGAAGGGTAGCAAAGAGAGAGAAAGAGGAGGAGAGAGGGTAAAGAGAAAATAGAGAAGAAGGTAGCGACGACAGAGACAAGGAAGAGAAGCGGGAAGAGCGAGAACCAGATAGAGCGGAAGAGAGAGAGAGAGAGAGAGAGAGAGAGAGAGAGAGAGAGAGAGAGAGAGAAGGAAGAGAGGAATTAGAGAGAAAAAGAAGAGAAGAGAGGTGAGTGAGAGAAGGTAGAAAAAAGGAAAAGAAATTAAAAAGAGAGAAGACAGAGAAAATAGAAGGGGTAGAAAGAGAGAGAAAGAGAAAAGAAATAGAATAATAAAGAGAAGGAAAGCGCAACTGATTAATACTAACATAATTTAAATTTAAATTAGAAAAACAATTGAAGGATTATAGAAATCAAATTTAAATTACAAAGCTAGAAATAGAGGATTAAATAAAGTAGTAAATTTAATTTAAGAATCAAAATTGCAAAATTAACAACTATAAGATCCTAAAAATAAACTACATAGTAGAAATAAAATTACATATCTATATCAGATATGAAGAGTAGATCTTCACTCGTGAAAATTTTTATTGTTTGGCTCCACTCACTTGATAGAAGGTTCCACTCATGGGGGCCCTCCTTTTTATAGAGTGTGGGGTACCCTTTGGAAAGCCTTCCAAACGATGTGGGATTCCTGCCTCTTCAAAGTTTCTAGACGCCTAACCCATAGGAAGCCTTCCCTCCATTTTTCTCATGGTAAGCTCTCTATCCACCATCTATTTTGCATTGACGGCTTAGATTTGCATGGGTATTTTTGTGAAGGGCAAAAATCGGTCAGAGGAATGGATTTCGTAATCTTCTATACGCACCACCTCCGCACTTCATGCCTCTTCTTCTTCTCAGAGCTGTTCGATGTCGAGGGTTCCTGCTGGCCATGGAGGAAAGCTGCTGCGATAATTGCCGAAGTTAATATGCAGCTTCATATTTCATTGATAAATGTTAAGTCAAGGGATTTTTGGTGATGTAGTTGAAGAAGTAGTCTCCTCACCTGCCCAACTAGATCTAAAAAATGATTAGGGCTTTACTACTGAAAATGGTGGAGATGGAGGTTACTGTCGCTGGCTTTCATGTAGATTCCCCTTATCGATGTCGGGCTTGAAGATTAGGGAGGTTTATGGATGATCGGAAATGAAGAAGATGGTAGGGGCACTTTTATGAGATTTCCTCTTTATTAGTCGGCTTTGATTATCCAGTTGCCGTCGCTGGTGATGAGGATCTTAGAAACCTAACAACATCCATGGCTCCCGTGCGTGTGCTCTAGGTTGGGACGATGGTGATGGAGCACTAGAACGATGCTCCGGCGGTGCATTTTCTAATTGTACACACTAACTTGTTTTGGGTGAAATAACTTGAAATTTCAAACAAGCTCAGAATTATGATTGCTTCCATAATTTGACTAAAATAAATCAATAAAGAGAATATACTTATTAAATTATAAAATCAAAATATGCAATATTTTTTAGTATTTATAAAGAGAATATACTTATTAAATTATAAAATGAAAATATTTAATATTTTTTAGCATTTTAATGAAAATTTAAAATTTTATAGTATTCTATTTTTAAATTGATATTGTCTTCCATAACACATGAATCATTATAATCACATCCATCTTCACACCGATTATGTAGCACATATGAAAATTAAATTTTAAGCGAGTTTCTTAGTAGCTATATAAATGCGACAATTTATGTATAATTTGAAAATTTATTTTTAATATTTTATTTATTTTATAAATTTTGAATGCCCTTAAAATTTTTTCTTGGTAAAATTGGTAATTTTTAAATTAGTATTTTTTTTGCTCATGATATATGTCCAGATTCATTTTTCTCCAAATGCCCATTTTAAAAATTTAAAAATGAAATAAATTTCAAAAAAATATCAAATTGGATGCGTGAATATACGTTTTAAATTACACATTTACATGATATAATCATTGAATCTATGATTGTACATACATTTTAAATTATGTTTACATAATATAATCATTGTTGCTAATTTTTAAAAATAAATTTTAATCATTAACATATTTTCAAAGTTTTTAATATAAAATATAAAAATATATTATTTAAGATAATTTTAATATTTGATAATTTATAATATAGAAATGTGACAACTTATTCACTTAGAAGGATAGGAAATTAGCTAACTCTAATTTAATTCAAAGCTCAATATAATTAATGTCGTTAGATTTTTGAAAATAGCTCAATATAAATTTAAGCATTTTTGTTTGTAAAAATGGGAATAACTTATTTCAAACCTAGTTAATTTTATCATTTTTACTCCTAACATTCCATGTCTATATTTGAGTAATACCAAAGCACCCACAACCGGAGTACTTTAAAATGAATAATGAGCATATTTAATTTAAAATATTTAATATTTTTTTATTTTTATAATCTTTATTTCAAATTAATTTACAAAATTTTTATTTATTTTTCACAGTAAAAATAATTTTTCGAAATATTTATATTGGGCTTCATTATTAGCCATTGGTGGTGTTGAAATACATATTTTTCAAATATTTGTACCATAACTTTGTTCTAAAAAGTAAATTGGATTATTTGATCAATTCATTTTTCATGGAGCTTCAATTCAAATTAATTTAATTCAACAAAATTAGAGATAATATTGGGTGAATTTTTGTAAAGTTTTTATTTAACAGAAATGACAATAATTGATAGATTTTTTGTGACTACCCATTATTTCAATTCACACTTGTTATAATAAAATGAATAAATAAAAGTTAAGTAATAAAAATATTAATGGAATAGTTTATTTTATATTTTGCATTTCTTCATTTTTTAAAAAAGCAATTATTTTATTTTATATTATTTATTTTTATGTTTGAATGCATGCTAATATGTTGAAATTATATTATAGATAATGCACATAAAAAGTTTATTAGCTTAAAAGTCCCAAAAAGTTAAATATATTTATTCAGTTTATTTAAATCTGAATTATAGTTTAATCATTAGTAAAATATTATTTTGTAGCTTTCATAAATTTTCTTATAAAATTTCTATTAAATAGGATCATTTACTAAATCGATTACTTTAATATTTATTTGAATTGATATTGTATTATTATAATATTATATTACTAAATTTAAAATATAGTCGATTTCAAAACCATGGTTGGCATGTTTTAAAATGAATCAGTAAGTCCATATTTTTTGCAAAATAAATAAACTTATGTTGTTTATTTTCGAAAATAATTATGTGTAAAAATGCAAATATACAAAATAACTACCAACGATCGGCGGCAAGTGGGTAGGAGCAACTATGGCGGCGGCGGCGGCTAGGGTTCGGGTTTGCTGTGGAGGGTGACGCACCGTGAATATCTGACACGATGGACAAAAATTCGGATTAAATTTCAGCAGATTTTGTTTAGTTTAGATCTAATACTCCCGGTGTCCGATTTGGGTGATTCAAGAGTCATTTTCTATCTTTTGAAATGCTCTTGATCATGTAGACGGTTTAGATTGGAAAAATTCAGCTAATTGAATTATAAATAGAAATAATTATGTGGACGGTTAAAATAGTGCAGATATTTTTATTTAAATGTAAGTAAAAATAATATAATAATAATTATTATTTATTAACTCTATCCCAAAAAGGCATATATATTTATTTAGATTATTTAAATATAAATTATGATTTCGGGACATATAACTAAACCTTTATTATACTTAATTTTTGAATTTAGGACATAATTAAATAATCATCTAAATTAAGTATTTTCTACCAATCTAAGTTCCAGGACAGTTTAAATTACAATTTCGGATATATAATTGAACCATTCCTAAAAGGTCATATATATTTATTTTGTCTAAACAATTATTTTGTTAATTAAACATTTAAAAATACTTAATTATTAAACCAGTACCAAAAAGTCATATATATTTATATTATTAAATGTTAATTATAGTTATATAATTATAGTTATATATAATTTAAATAAATATAATTATACGATTTTATTTTTAAAAGTCAATATAATAATTATAGTTTTATGTATTAATTTAAATATTATTTTATTCAATTTAAATTAAATATTTTGTACCAATCTAAGTTTTGGGATAGTTTAAATTATGATTTTGGGACATATAATTAATAAACATCCAAAAATACTTGATGATTAAATTAGTCCAAAAAAGTCATGAATTCATTTAGTTTATTTAAATCTAAACTATAGTTTAAATCTCTTGGACGGTCAGGATTAAAAATGACATTTTCAATAGATCAAAAATTTTAGGTTGAGGGTAAAGGGCATAAAACATTATTTCTTTTCAAATTAAAATATTCAAAAAATTATTTTTTATTCTACAGGAGAAATGTGTGAACGGGATGGATCTTTGCAAATTTAAAGCACTAAATTAATCAAAATAATTATTTTCATCAAGTTCGCATAAGGTATTTATATTTGTATATTTATTTCAATTAAAATGAAAATAATAATTTATAATTAATTGTTAAGATGAAATTCAATCATTGATATTTTCTATTTTTTTGTATAAACTACGTGAATGTAAAAGATACAAAATACATAAGTTTAAATCAATCCCAAAAATCATATATATTTTGTTTATTTAAATCTAAATTATAGTTTTATCAAAATTTTTTATTGGACTTTAAATTTGATTGGACTTTGTTTAGAGGTGTTCTATAACATGAAGATTTTCTATAAATTTTTAATTCAATGTAAATATTTATTAAACTGATAATTTTACATTGATTTCACTTGAAGTAAATAAATTTTTATTTTTATTTTAAATTTATTAATTCTAGTAACAGTAAATCACAATTAGTATATTAATATGTTAAATTTGTAATATAAACTGTAATAATATTATTATATAATTTTAATAAATTTTAGTATAAAATTTCTATTAAATATAGTTATTTACTAAATTGATTATTTAACCAATCCCAAAAAGTAACATATATTTATATATTAAATCTAAATTACAATTATATATAATTTATTACAATTTTAGTTTTATAGCATCATGTATATAATAATTATTACAATTTTATATATTTACAAAAAATTTTATTTCATTTAATTTAAATTAGTTAATATTTTTAATTATAACTTTATATATTTATTTAGTTTTAAAATTATTTAAACGTTTGCGTAGTTCTGAAATGAATTATTAAGTATATATCTTTTGCAAAATACAAAAATTAGGTAAAATATTTATAAAGTATTAAAAATTAGATGCTGTTAGATGCGGTTAGATGCGGTTAGACGCTGTTAGGTTAAGTTTGATTTCATTAAATCGTATTATTTGAGTTTCAAATTCTGTAATTATAGTATAAATGACCTTATAAGGGATCTAGGATCATATTACAGGCGTTAAATTAGGATTAACTTATTAATTTCAAAAATTAGATGCGGTTAGATACGGTTAAATGCAGTTAGATGCGGTTAGACGCTGTTAGATTAAGGTAGATTTCATTAAATCGTATTATCTGGATTTCAAATTCCGTAATTGAGGCATAAATGACCTTATAAGGGGCCTAGGATCATATTGCAGGTATTAAATTAGGATTAACTTATTAATTTCAAAAATTAGATGCGGTTAGATGCGGTTAGATGTGGTTAGACGTGGTTAGACGCTGTTAGATTAAGGTGGATTTTATTAAATCGTATTATCTGGGTTTCAAATTCCGTAATTAAGGTATAAATGACCTTATAAGGCCCCTAGGATCATATTACAGGTGTTAAATGAGGATTAACTTATTAATTTCAAAAATTAGATGCGGTTAAATGCAGTTAGATGCTGTTAGATGCGGTTAGATGTAGTTAGATTAAGGTGATTTCATTAAATCGTATTATATGAGTTTCAAATTCCGTTATTAAGGTATAAATGACCTTATAAGGGGTCTAGGATCATATTACAGGTGTTAAATTAGGATTAACTTATTAATTTCAAAAATTAGATGCGGTTAGATGCGGTTAGATTCTATTATATTTGAAAAATTAAAAATATTAATAAATTTTCAAAAAATCAAAAAAATTAAATGAAATTGTTATTTTTGAGAGTACCTTAATTATATTAACTTTAAATAATATAACATAACTCCTAATATAAAATATATTTTTCAACTTTACCAATTATAATGAAATCTTATTAAAAAATAAGTTTTTGTACACAAATATTTTTAAAAATTGTCAAATAATGAAAAATTATGTCTACATACGTTTTAGTAGTTGATCCAGCAAATAAATAGAATAAATTGAGATTTTGTATATATATAATACAAATTTTATCAAAAAACTAAATATACTTATATTTTTAAATAAATATATTCACGCTGTAAAATTAACACAATTTCCCTACTTGCTGTTTTTTTCTGAGGAGAAAGGCTTCCCGGTTGGAGCTCAGTTTCTATGATTTCCTCCTTTGTGTTTCCCGCTGGTAGGTGCTTTGACTGGGCCTTTGCAGCAACCATTTCTCGATTCCTAACTGCTTCTTCGATTACTTCTGCAAAATGCTATTGACGTTGAATTTCTGCTAATGGCTTCTTCGTGGCTGCCAGATTTTTACAAATAGGCTGATAGCCCGGCTGCTATTTGTTGCTTCAGATAGGTTGTCGAAAATAATGATTTGAGATGATTTTTGCTAAAACTGCTGGTTGGAATTAAAAGGTGTTGATGCTACTATTTTCTGCCTGGCTCATTTGCGGTGATGTGGTTGTGCTGGGTGGCTGTTATTTTTATGGCCGGTTGCAAGGATGGTGAGAGAGAGGAATGCTAGAAATTAAGGTCGATCAATGCATGGTGAAATTCAAAGGGGCAATGGCTGAAATTTCTGCTGTCCATTTGAAAATTGCTAGCTTGATTCATGTCCTTAACGATCAAGGTGTTTTGCTAAAAAATTGGGATCGGTGGTGGAGCGGCTGCCTGGCATGGAGAAGACGGGCTGCCTAAAATGGGTGCCGATTTTGATTGGTTCGGCAGCTTAGAGTTTGGTTGCTGCTTGACGGCAGGGACACTGATTTTTGAGGCGGGCCATGGCTCGATTTTTTAGCTGGTGAAATAGAGAAGGGGCGGTGGGTTGTTTGAGTGCAGCTGCCGGTTGAATGCTGCTGGGACAGTTGCCGGCATTGGTGGTGCTTGGTGGTCAGCAATGGCTGCATCGACGGTGCCGCTGTTGGGATTTGGGCGAGTATGGACCAGTGTTGCTGGATCGGTGGAATAAATGCCCCTAGCTGCTGCAATTTGGGGATGGTGGAGTACTATAACTCGGTGCTTTGGCGGTGTACAGACATCCAGTGTATCTACAGTGTATTTAAATACAAATTTAAATATTGATTCTTAGATAAGTAATTTCAATAACATTAAATATCATCTTAATTTAATTTAATAATTTACTTTGTTCTCCATATTTTAAAATATAATTGTAGTCAACTATGCATGATTTTTCCAATTAAATGATTTTATAAATTTGCCCAAATTATATTAATAAGCCAATATATATTTCAACGTTAAAATTTTTTAGCTTATTAATTCATAATTTTATATTTTCAAAAATGTTGCAAAATGATCTATGTTATAGCAAAATTAAAGATTTTATGAAAAGTATCATTTTCATTAAATTTCAGATAAAACCTATATTTAATTAACATTTTTATACTTGATGGTGTGAACTACTATGAAATTATACAAAATTTTTTAGAATAATTAGGTGTCTATAGTCACCCTTTGCGATACCTAGAATATTTTTAGATCAATAAATGTAATCTAGGTATTCAATTGTGTGATTTAAGTGAATGAATGAGATTAGAGCTAATAAGCAAGCGATATGGTTAAGTTAATCACCTTAGCCAATATGAGTTAATGTACTAAAAAAGGACAAAATGAGGTATGAAAATGATGATGTGACATGGTTAAATATTCCATTAATTATGAATAAGTTGATGATAATGATGGAATAAATTAGGTTATTGTTAGAAAATTCATAACTTAACGCATATAAGGTGGATCGATGTAAAATTTAACAGGTAAGCACAAACTTACATGCTCTACCTCATGAATGGTATGGATTATGTTAATCATGATTAGATTATGATGATAATGATTTAATTTTATCAAATTCCACATGATATTTTCAAATGCTTATATCTTGAGCTAGGATGATCATTTTGAGATGAAAATTTTTATGAATGAGTAAAATAAGATGTTCTATCATATAGATGGATTTTATTAAGCTAGATATCATGAAAAATTTCTTAATCACATAAGGACAAAACCATTTGACATTTGCTCATAAAAAGTGACATGCCATTAATAAAATAAAAGTGATAAGTGGCACATGTCAATGTAGGATTCGTTAAGCAAGATTTAAAGTCAACCAAATAAATAGAAAGTTGACTTTTGAGAAGCGAATGAGACATGTATCAAGCAAGGATTCATTGAGAGAAACAAAAAGTTAATGTGCTTAATGCCTTGCTTGAGGTGTCATGAGATAGGAATTTCAAGCAATTTTGTGATTTTTTAAAAATGCAAAAAATGCATGGAAAAAGGGGCTGCATCAAGGGACATTCAATGTATGGTATTTGGGCAGATTGTTTTTGCCACAAAATGACAAAATGGGCAGCAACATAGGAATGTAATCAAGGGGCAACATGGATAGCTTGCAACGTCCACTTTTTCGGTAGAAAATATAAAAAAAATAGCAAGAGGCAGCAACTTAATGACCAAGCAAGGGGAAAAAGTAGAAGAAAAAAGGAGAAAAAAAAGAAGAAGAAAAGAAGGAAAGAAGAGGAGCAAACAAGTTGAGCAAGAGGTGATAAACTACACATCATCAAGTAGGTGTTTTAACAAATTTTTGCTTTTAATAATTGCTCAACTTTCTAGCTCAAAGAATGATTCACAAATTTATTCATTTATGATTATTTCTTGATGATTCATGGAGCCCTTGATAGGGTTATTGAATGCCAAATGAATTAGAAGAGTTAATTCAAGCATTAAAGAAAGGCTATGAATGGAATAGGGTTGTTTTGCACATGATAACCAAACTAAAATTTTATTAAATTCAGATTTAATGTTGCTGTTTTAACCCTTTATTATGTGTTGATTATGTGAATTATTTTTATGTTTAATATATGTTAAACCAAGCATGTTTGATGGACCTTAGATGGGCGAAACTTTGGTTTAACAACTTGGTGCAAAATTCTACTCATTTAAGGTAATTGATGCATAACCTAAATAACATGGTAAATGGATGATTATGAAGGTAAAATACCCTAAATATAGGGTATTATCGACGTCCAAAGGGTGGAATTAAGAAGGGTAAAAATTTGTTTGAATGGGCTTGAAGATGTAGACGTCCAAGGTGGAGAAAAGAGGGAGAAAAGTTGTTGGGCAACTCAATTGATGGATTTTGATTTCATGATTATATCCTAACTAATGTGCAAAAAAGTGCTTAAATTAAGCCAAATGAAGAGGAAAAATTTCTGTTTTATATGAATTTGCTTAACACACAATATATGTGTGTTTAAAGGAGTGAACATGGAAGGTATGGATGGCAAGAAGGAAGAATGGCCACGTATAATTAGCTAAGGTGCAAAAATGAAAGAAAAACATGGTAAAATGAGAAAATAAAGGGATATTTTGAGAAAATTATAAAATCTCAAAAATTTGAGATTGAAACTAGTAGCCTTAACTCATAAGTAGGTGCCTTGAATGAGTACCAATGTGAAAAATGTAAAGAATGGTTGTTAAATGATAAATGGAAAGTAACAAACTTCCATATGTTGGGTTAACCTTAATGATTATAATTAATGTGGAAGCTTACCCTAAATAAGGGTATTAAAATGAAGGGAATTGTCAAAATGAAAGGAATGGGCACAAGTGAATGTGTATTGAAAAGTTGACACCCAACTTGAAAGAAAAGTGGATTAAGTAAGTTGATGTAAATTCATGTAGGTTGGAAAAACCTAAGGAATGCAAGCATTTGAAATTCTATGCATATAAATGAAATATCATTTTCATTTATCTAGGTAAAGGCAAGGAAAAGGATGAAAGAAGGGGATTGAAGCTATCACAAGTAAGCAAACGAACTTTTGAAATTATTGATTTCATCTCAAAGTGTTGAAAAGATTGAAAGTGTTTTATGTTGATGCTTTTATAAATTTCTTACAAATGAGCAAACATAAGTCTTAGAAACTATGGTTTTAATGAAATGTCTCAAGGATTGCTTCATTGTAAGCAAACAACACTTCTTGAGATAATTATTTTATTTCAAGTGTTTCAATGATTGGAAATATTTTATGTTGATGAGTTTAAGAATTGCTTACAAGTAAGCACATTCTTTAAGATGTTATTTCCAAAGAATTTTATGAAAAAAGGAAATTTTGACTGTTTCACAAACAAATACTTCCAATAAGTTTTGAATTTTACTCCCACAGGATTATGAAAAGCAAATGTGTTTATGAAAGAAAAGAAAAAAGGGGTTTAATTAGGAAAATTGCTACTCTTTGACACGACATTTAAAATAAATGATGGATTGAAAATGGTTCATTTGGTCTAAATGGTTTATTAGAAAAAGTTTTGATTTCCTTTAAATATGGAAATATTTTGAAAATTTGTTGAAAATATTTATATGGATGTTTCTAAAAAGGGGTTTAACGATGACCAACCGATAAGCTAACTGAACAAAATGAATCTAGTTTTGGTTGCTAAGATAGTATTCAAAAGATTATACAAACTCATCTTTACATAGAAATGACAAGGATGATATGTGGACTAATATATGATACTATGAGGGATAAAGAAAAATGATGTAATTGCATATCCTACGTATAAGAGAAGCTCCAAAATGGAAATAAAAAATATTGTCAGAAAAGATTCTTTTCACAAATTCGGAAATACTTCGGAATTCTTTATCATGATAATTTTAAGATTTATTAAAAGCAACAATTTTAGAAAGATTATTTTCTCAAACATTACAAATGTTTATCAAAATATTTTACTTAAATATTTCTAAAAGTATTTAAGGGTGACCATCCTAAAACTAGATTTCAAATATGTTAAAATGGGTGCACCCACTTTTTTAAGATGGTTTAAAAGGACATGGTCTGTGATATTTCATGAAATCATGCTAGCATGTGAACATCTGTGATGATATATGGTACACCCGAACAATGCATAAGTCAATTGTAGAGATGGTCGGAGATGGACCAGAGCCCACTCTATATATGGCCAAGTCACTTAGGGATAACAGGAGGCCAGCGGCGTCCTCCCTGAGATGGGAGCAGGTCTACGGAACAGCCGCCTGGCTAGCATGCTGTTATATGATGGATTTTCTTCCAAAAGGTAGAATGATCACTTGGTAAGTGTCACTACTGGATGGGGAGAAATGCATTTGCATATGTTTTGCTTTGAAATACCCAGAAAAACTGGGATATAAAATTATTTATGCAAAAAAATTACCCTAAATGAGATTTTATGAGCCACTACGAAAAAATTACCCTAAAAACAAGGTGTTTTACACGAAAAGTGTAAATATCAAGGTTGAGATAAAATGTTTTCTACGTAAATGCATTCATGAAAATGGATTACGTGCATATGCCTTGTTTGATTTAAACAAGCCGAAAATGGGATTATGAAAAATGATTTACAAGAAAAATAATTTAGGAAATAAAAATGTCTATTGCCAAAGAAGGCTTATGTGAAAAATGTTTTAGGATATAAAAATGTCCATTGGCAAAATGGTTTTATCTGATAAATGACTTGGACATAAAAACATCCATTTAAGAATAAAAGGAATTACCTAAAAAAGTTATTCGGATATGCATCGCTTTTGAAAAGCCCAGACGCGACATACAAAATATTTATATGAAAAGATGTTTATGAAAATATTTTACAGGAAAATACTTACCTAAAGATAAAATGCTTGCTTACTGAGTTATCATGCATGATTTGTTTTTCCAAACCTTAGACAGGTACAGGAAAGCTCAAGAGGTTAAGAACCTGAGCATTTAAGGAAAAGTATGAGATGGTATTCATGCGTGTACTATAATGATTAACTACGATGTATAGAATGGTATGACTGGAATGTTTAAGGTATGTTAACGTATGTGAACTTGATGATAGTTCTAAGGGCTATGTGGATTGATGATTTAATGTATGTACATGTACACAAGTATGTATATTAAATATTTGAAGATGAATGTATTTTATATGATTATCGCATGACTAGGTTGATAAAACTAATAATGTAAGAGAACAAGATAGAAGTTTATGAATGATATATGCAGTTGATGACCACTGCCAGAATGTGAGATTGTGAACATATACAAGAATAAAAGGGGAACCAAAGGGTATTTTAAAATACTAAGTGCGATGATTCACAAGAGCATTGTTAGTTATAAGATGAATGGAGTGAAATCTAAAGAAATGAAATGATGAAGGAAAAGAAATGAAAAGAAAAAAAAAATTTGCACGAGATCTAATTAAGAACCCATTGCGTGATCAAGACAATAATCCTGATTCACATTTACCAATCAACAACAATCTTGGAGTAAGGCTTTGTGAGACACCTCAGGTTGGGGGCGCCACACCCTTTGAACAGTTGAAGGATTTGTCGGACACAATAATGACCAACAATTCACTTGTCCACACACTTGAAATAGAGATTCTTAGCTCTTGGATCTTTTTGAAGAGGCAATTGTGAGGATTAAAAGATGGCGTCGATGGCCAAGAAACGTCAGTTGTGAGGTAACACTATTCTTAATGTTGGGTTAAGAATTCCTTCTCAGCCATCATAGTCAATTCCATTGCATGCAACAAAGTTCAAGGCTGATGAATCATTAATTCGAACTTAATTTTAGACTTAAGCCCATTAATGAAACAAGCCATTGAAGTATCTAAGCCCATACAAGGGGTATCCTGATGCTAAAAGCAATGTTGGAAGACCACGATGAGGCTTGATCCGTAAGTATCTGTTGAAGGAACTCACTAAAGGTAGGGTTGCAACTCGGTATGTGTACCCGCAGGTCAACCCATCAGGTATCGTAATTAGGACAGAGTTAGTTCGGTTGCCCTTGGTAGATACCCATTCGAATTCAGGTAGGGTCGATTCAAGGAGTTAGGTACCCGAAACCAACCCAAAATTCATATGACCTATGATGTTTTATACAACTTATCAGATTATCTCCCCTCTATTTATCTATCTATTATTTAACCCCCTTATCACATTACCCGGCCACCCACTTGGTTTCTCGAATCGTTAATCCCTCTTGTTGGAAACTCTAGAGCTCCTCAAAACTCTAGTGCCACAGCATCTCTCTCTCCCTTTTCGGCATTATCACTTCCTAGCCCCTCTCCCCTCCTAGAGTCACCTTATCGAGCTCTCTCTCTCTCTCTCACTCTCTCTGTCTTGACCTCTCAACTCTCATCTCTCATGATTTCAATTCTCTCCCCCAAAACCTTAATGTAGTTGCTTGCACTTGTTGACCATATGCTTGCTTTAAGAAAGATTAATTTGATTGTGATGATTAAGAAATAATTGAAATATCATTAAAAAGGTTCTAATAAATTTGTGTAAGTGTGCTTAGATATTTTTTGTCTAATTATATGTATGAAAATAAAAATATGAAATAATTTAAGTCTCAAGAGTTCAAGTTCATGCATAGCAAGTTCAGCAAAGTGAAGTCTCAGCCCAAGTTGACTTCACTTACGACTTGGGTGAAGTCTCACAGCCAAGTTGACCAGCAAAGTGAAGTCCTAACCCAAGTCGACTTCACTTGCGACTTGGGTGAAGTCTCAACCCAAGTTGACTTTGCCTGCGACTTTGATGGCAAAATTTTGGACAGCAAGTGGACAACATGTTTTAACAAAGCGAAGTCGCAACCCAAGTCGACTCCATTTACGACTTCAATATATAACGGTCGAAAATTCAAACATTAGAACATTAAACACACGTCAACCTCCACTCCAACGTCTAGATCTTTTTTCCTCTATAAATATCATTGAAGTATGAATGTGAACAAGAAGAGAAGGGGGAAAGAAAGAGAGAAACACAAGATGAGCTTACACCTTTCATTATTCTAAAGTGTTGAAGTCATTTGAACAACTATTGAAGCTTCAAGTGCTACTACTTCAAGTGTGCTTACAAGATTATTTTCTTCACATAACAAAGAGCTTCCTGAGCAGATTGATAGTTATTGCAGGGTGTTTGTTAATACAAAAAACTTTTCAAATTAAAACTTTTCACTCTTCATAATTGTCCTATTTTTAATTATTTTTCACTTTTTCCTATATAACTATCATACGTTTCAATCATTTCAACATACCTACTGATATATCTAAGCTATTTATTTTAACTTTATTATTTTTACTCATTATTACATCTATCGTATCACATCATTTTTTCTATTTCAAAAATTTATATACAAAAAATTTTAATTAAAAGTTTATTACTTTCCAAACACACCCTACATCCTAATACATCTATGAATGAGTCTGGGCATTTTTGTAATTAATTTATACATTACAAGACATAGTTTTAAGGAATTACAGCCTGCCCAAGAATATGTTTTCCATGAGTTTTACTATAGTAGAACAATTGGTGCTAAAGTATCATTAGATTAGTTGGATTTTACTTTCATAAAACAAAACGGTGTAGCCTTATGAAATCTTGAACCTCTGGATCACCATTTCAGTAGGTTAGTTAAATGAGTGTAACTCGAGTTGGTTCGGTTTCGGTTGCGGCTTATCTTACCCGTATCCTATTTGAAAAGACCTACCCTATCCTATCCATTTGTCAGTTCAATTTTTAGTGTACGCTATCCTAGCAATTACCCATAAAATTAGTTCCGGTTTCGGTTCCAAATATGTTCATTTAATACTCAGATATAATATTTTTAAAAAATATTTCTATGTTATTTTTAAAAATATAAAACAATACTCATTTACATTTTAAAATTTCAAGTACATATGCTACTGTTTATATTATTATATAAAAATATAAGGTATAGATTGTCACAACTCAGTCATTAAAACTAAATATATTAATCAAAATTCACAAGCTTATTTATAAAAGACTTTCATAAGTCAATGATATATATAGGAGTGATCATTTACGGCTCCCATGCCCAAAAATATATATATTTTTAATTTTTTTCTTTTTTATGGAAAGTAATTCTAGGTGTATTAAATCTATAAATCAAATTTTACCATTTTGGATATTTTTAAGTATTATTTTGGATATTTAAACACACTAATTTTCAAAAATAAAAAATATCTAAAATACTTCAAAAATGGTAAAAATTGGTATATTTGTTAAATACATTTAGATTAACATTTTTATAAAAAATTTCAAGAATAATTAAAAAATGAGTTAAAGCATCCTGGTGCACTGTATCAGTATCCATATCTAAATGACCAAATTAGTTTCTTACTTTACAATCAATTACTCCATATGGCACAAGATTCATTGGAATTCGAATTTATTAAAATAAGTGTGTAAACAAGATGTCAAGATAAAATACAACACATAGTATATCATATATATATATATATATATATATATATATACAAAATTATATCTATGTAGGTCAATTCCCGGTACCCATCGTATCTACCTTACTCTTATCCTATTTGAGGAGTGAGTAATAATTTGTACCCTACTCGTAACTATGTATAATATTTTGTATCATATCCTACCCAAATTAAGGTCGAATCCATGAATACCTATTTTGTACCCTATCCTACCGAAATTTTGGCCGGGTTGACGGGTACCCATGAGTACCATACCCAAAGTGCACCCTCACATCTAAGTATATCCCATCCATGACATGAGGCAAACGTAGGCACTTTATCAATTCATTTGATGGAAGCGGATATATATTGCATGGACGAACCATTCCAAGGCCGACGTTTATTTTTGTAATTGGAGCGACCTAAATGTTTGCATGCCCATCTGCATCTCTAGGTTCGCATATAACGTAGGCAGCACATCGATTCGACAAGTACGTGGCAGAATTAGAATCCAATTCATCTTAAAATCAATAAAATAAAATAAAATAAATTGATTTGAAAACAATGAGCAACAATTCAAACAAGAAGAGGAAATGTTACATAATGAAGATAATATTATTTTGACGACTAAACACATGAATATTATTTTGACGACTAAACACATGCATTCAATTAATTCAAATTGGTCCCTCTTCTTCTTTTATGCTACTAGTTTAACGATAGAAGAAGAAACCGAACCCATTTACAACCCAACAAGCTCGACAGATCACTAAATTCAAAGAGCAACGTTACAGTCGCTGGGGCCAAGCAGAGGGGCTTGCCCAAGCTGCCCGTTCTGCAACCCCATCAGCAAATCGCACGTCACATAAAGACTATCGTGCGCGCTGCGAAACGCCCCCATCTTCCATTGCACCCTTCCCAAGATCACCAACCTCAGCCCCAGCATCCCATACACCTGGTCCGTGGCCAGACCGTTCACCACGTCCTGCGAAGCCGGCACGGCCACGCCACCCACCACCAGAGAAACCACCACCGTCCCATCGTTCTCTTGGATCATGGAGGGGAGCTGGACGGGGGCTGTGATCACTTGGTCCCTGTACGATATGTAGGCAGAGAGCCGGTCGTAGAAGGCCGTGGCGCGCTTGCTGGGGTTGTGGCTCTCTACCGTAAATTGCATGCTGCTGGTGATCACGTTAGGAGTACTCGTGTCCAGGTGGTTGATGGTTGCATCGACCACATGGAAGCTGGGCTCGCTCGGACGGTAGACGAGCCAGACAACGAGAGCTATGATTCCCATGAGGATGATAAACGCGATGAGGTAGGAGAAGAGATGATGGCGTTTGTAGACGTAGACAGGCCTCCTGAAAAACCCCTTGCCCTTGACTTCCTTGACTTCCTCGGCCATTGTTCTGCCCTGCCCAGCCCTTCTGCTCTGCTTTGGGGTGTTTGATCTTGGCAGTGAGAATGTGGGTAGATTTATGGATGAGAAAGGAGGGAAAAAGCTAAGAAAGGGAGAGAACTTGTTCTCCACTTGGAGGTTTTGATCAAAAGGGAATCGAAATTGGTTAAGTAAAGTGAGTGGTGGCCTGGTGGGCATGCATGCAGAGGTTTGGTTATTAGGATGATGGTTTGGTGGAGCATGGTCGGACGTGTCCTGGAGGGAGGGACAGATGTTGCATGCATTAATTTCTTGTTTACTAGGTGGTATAGGTTCCATAGGATCTACTCATGTGCTGTTTCATTGTCATATCCCTCCACTGCAGTGGTCCGCACGTGTGAGATATTGATGGTCCAATCAAATGGGTGAGCACACTCGTGAGAACAGCCTCCATATCGCAGTATATATGAGACCTGTTGTGGTGCAATTAGCTGCCAAATGAAGCATGTATTAATGTAATAATATTTTATATAATTATTTGTGTCACGTAAAAATGGTTTAAAAATTAAAACTACAACTTTACAATTAATATTTAATTCAAACTATTTTGTTACACTAAATTTCTATCATTTTTAAATGGAGCCCACATACATTCATTTTAGATGAAAATTGGTATATTATTTAAATAATAATTCTAAACACACTTGGATGATTAGATGTTAATTTTGATGATGTGGGACTGATTATATCAGGCTACATCACAGTCTAACTACACTTGAATATTTTCTCATATAGATATTATCAAGTGCAACCAACTTGCACACCAACTATGGTGCAGGCTGCTCATCAAACTATCATAAAGGTGGGTAAATTCTAGACCATTTCTTTGTTTCACACAAGTACACAACAAATGAACTTTAGTAAAGCATTAGAAGAAAGAGCATTGCGTTCAAGCCAGTTAGGGTTAGCCTGGTTGGTTAAGACTCTGGCCCAATTGCAACGAGGTCTTGAGTTAGAGTCCGCCAATGAGGGGGAAGGGATGCTGGGTTGGTGGGAGCTTTGTGAAAGCTTGTTGTCTTTCTTAAGCTTGATTGTAATATTAGATGAAATATAACTTGTATACCCAATGAAAAATGATCAGTGTTCAAGAGAGGCTTTTGTGTAACCATTTAAGTTGATATGTTAAGTTAAAAAAATAATATAAGTATTTAACTCAACAATCCAAAGTGATCAAGTGGTCAAGGTCTCGATCTTTGATAAAAGACATCTCAAGATCAAGTTCCAATAAGGGGATTTTGCTTCTTTTAGGCATTAAGTATGATATGATTTAATTGAGATTTATCATGTGATCATATTCCTAATTGTATCAATATGTGATGTTAGTGCTGAGATAATGCAAGAGATTATATGCTTAATTGAATCGATGTCACATAATTATTTTAGGGTTGTATTATTTACATTAAAATTAATTATGTGAGGAATTATCAATAATTTTGAGGAGTTTATTAACATAAAGATAATTTTAGGCAATATGGAAAGCATAAATAAAATGATTATAATTGATTTCTGAATGAAATCAATTAAGATGTATAATTATGTAAGTTATATGATTATGCTTGGATGACCTAAAATTAAATATGTTAGGCAAATTATTGATAGGAGGAATGTTAATGCATTGTTTCTTGAATTTAAATGCATTTAAGATGATACTTAGAGAATTAAATAAGATATATGTGGAAATAATATTAATATATTATTTATATATCATATATAAATGGTCGTTTGGGAGAATGGAACTTGATACCTAATTTTGTATTTTTTTGGACATTTGCAATTTTGCCCAATAGTTTTCTAAAAATTATTTGCTATCACAAAGTTTCTATAAAATTCGAAATGGTAGGAGATTCTGTAAATTATCAGAAGTCGAAATAGGCCTTCAAGGACTGGGTTAGACCTAAGCTGAGCCTAGCTATTGACTAGCCTAGCATGGTTTTGATAAGCTTGGAGCCAGCAGTCCAGTTTGGCTCCATTCCAATGCTCGTTGTAAATTGCTGAATGACAGCAACGTAATGGCTACCCGCAGTAGCATAGCTGATGGGCTTAGGCTCTGTCCTTGAGCCCAAAGCCCAAAGCCCAAGAGTTGGCCCAGGTGGAGAAGCATAAGCGTGGCCCACTAGGGAGCATAGCCATGCAGGAACACCGATAGTAAGTTGGCATGTGGCACTTTGTAGTGCGTCTATTTTCAAAATGATGTAAATATAGCTCCCAAAGCCTGATGGTGATCTGTGGGTGATTTCCTATGAATTTGGACATTTCGAGTTCAATGGTAGAGCTAGATTAGCTAAACGATGCTTAAAAGTTCAAGTTTTAGGGATAGATGAGTATCTTAAGGGATTTAAGGCTCTAAATCCTTAGGATAGTTCCCAAACTTAAAAGTGGGTTCATTTAGGAGGAGATAATGTGAGAAATCATCTATAAAATGTGTTAAAAACTTAAGGAAAAGAGAAATTAAGAGAAGATAATATATTCTTTATCATCTTAATTATATGGCATTATCCTACTTACTAAATTCCAATGAACTTACACCATTTCTTTTTAACTTATAGATGTTTCCGAGTTAGTGGCTAGTGAGTCGGTAGTTGTGTGTAGAACTTATTTAATATATTTTTATTCACTTTTTATATAATAAATGGGTTGACTTGAGAGTAACCACTTTTATTTAATGTGGGAATGATTGTAATAATTCTATGGATAAGATTGCTTGAATGTGATAAAGTAAGTTTATTTATGATTTTCTATATAAGATGGTTTTATTAAATGTATGGAAAGATCCTGGAGACTCAACTGACTTGGACTGAAAATTAGGGCAAACGTTTTGATTTTCAGTTCAGGCCATTATAGATGGTATCAGAGAAATTCTATGCATGAAGATGAATAAACCAGAGAACACGGAAACATAGTAAGGGTAATTTCTTTTTGAGGTTGAAAATAGTGATTATTGAACATTAGAGAGATGACATTTTAGAACGAGTTTCCTTGAGAGAGATCCAGAGAAGGAAAAAGCGCCAAACAATGCTGAGTTTGGAGCAGCACAGGAACGTGCTAGGAGGCATTAACCAACGCAAAGAAGTTGGATTTGAAGATAAAGAATACAAAGAAGTTAAGGTTGGAATAGGATGCAATTAAATTCGATCTATTTTGAGCTCAGGAGGCTGTTCGAAGAGAAATGCTTCAGAACTTTGAATCCTCACAAGTGATAATGGCCAAAATAGCATCATCGATGTTTAAGATGCAAGAGAAACAGATTTCATAGGACACAGAGTTGGCCATGCTAATGCGAAGTAGGAAGCCTTACAAAAATCGCCTACAGAGGCTTAGACATTCCCTTATAAGAGGTCTGCTAATGTTTCCTCTGAGATCATAGAGCAAGTGAGGAAGGAGACAACTATTCCGCAACCTGTTCCTTGGAAGTAGTGTAAGCAAATGATGACCAGGATGCCCAAGGCCTATTATGAGTCAGATGAGGATTATGAGTCAACTAACAAAGAGGGTTTAAAGGAATTGCATGTGACCCATGGTGGGTCTAGCTCATCTACCTCAAAACCATATCCTCCAGCTCAAGAGACGCATGTTCAAATATATATGCCCAACCATCTTCCTCTGTAAGCATTGTTATGCCCTTAATGGAGCCTACATTTGAGAACGTTTCACTATTGCAGCCCAGTTTGGGAAAGCCATCACTGTGCGCTAAGTGCAAGTTTAGTCATAGGGAAAAGTTTGTGCTTCCGCTTAACACCTATTTCAGATGTATACATCTTAGACATTAGGCAAAGAACTACTCACATGAGATTGCTTGCAATATTTGTAGGGCTTCTGGGTATAAGGTTAAAGAGTGTTCAATGAGGCGACTGAGGAAAATGGAAGATTAAATTTGAGTTGTCAATTTTTTCTTTGTAATGTAATAAGATGTTTTCGAGTTGTAATAAACTTGTAGTAAATAATAAGTGTTTTTATCATGGATTTGTTTTTTTACGTGGGAAGATGAATGGTTTAATTATGAACTTAAGGTGTTATTCCTTAAGTTTTATATATCGAATCTTTGCTATAGACATGGCCTCATGAAAATTCTCCATGACCTAATCCAATTTAAAGTCAACTATAGGGGTGTAAATAGAACCCGAGCCCGCATCAACCCGAACCAATTTATATCATGGTGGGGTTGATGTTTTGAAAATCGGGTTCAACCCGACCCGATTTTAAAAATCGGTTTGAGTCGGGTTGGGAGGTCGGTCGACCCGACCCGACCCAATTTTTGCATATGCATTTTTCTTGTTAATAAAAAATTTTTGGATGCTAATAAAAGTTACTAAAAAATGTATCCTCTTGTAATGTTTGCTTGCTAATATTGACTTTTTTTAAAATTCCTACATTGTATCCTATACTCTCATTTTTGCAAATTATATTCCATTGAGCAAGGGAAAAATGTATTATAATTATGTGTTAAAAATCAGAAATAAGTTTTTAGGAACAAAAGATTTTATTTTATTTACTTTCCATTCGAGCCCCTTATTGTTTTTATAATTATCATTACTTTTGTTATTTTAGAAATTTGTGCGAACAAAAGCTTAACTAGCATTGATAATATATGTAATTTATTAGCCCGATTTCTAACCCGAACCGAACCGATTTGAGGTGGGTTGAAATAGGGTTGAGTTAATGTGTGAAAAGTAGGGTTGAAAGTAGGGTTGAGTTGAGATTTTACAAGGTGGATTAGAGTTGTATTTGTCCCAACCCGAGTCAACCCGACCCGATTTACACCCCTAGCAGTTGATAAGTGGAAATTAATAATATATTTTGTGGACATTTTATACCAATTTGGTGGGTAATTAATTAAGTTCAATGTGAAATTTGCTCTAAAATGTGATTTTTGCAACATTTGGGTATTAAATATTAATTTCAAGCTATTTAAATAATTTTTGTAATTTTTGGCTTGAAATTACATTTTTTATTTATTGTCATGAAATTAAATGGGGTTGAGATAATTTTTATAATGATAACTCGCTAATGATTTTTGATGAATTAATGGTTTAAATATTTTTATGCAGGTTTGCAAATCTTCAAGAAGTGGGGCCCACCATTTAAGGCAAGAAATTTCAGAAATAATTCCTTGCCGAAATTAAATTTCAGCAAGTGGGGTCCACTAGATATTTAGCATGCATCCAGACCGTCCAACCCAAGCAGAAGGTTTGCAGATTCCAGCAAGTGGGACCCACCAGAAATTCAAGGACCGTCCATTCCAGCCATCAAATCAAGACCGTCCAGCCCTTTTAATCAACGACTATTAATTGATGCAATTCAGAAATCCAGACAATCCTCAACCGTCCAAACACCAAGATCATGCTGTCCAGAAAATTCAGCAACAACAATTAATTGGACCGTCCAAAGCTTCAATCATGCCGTCCAGATTTGATCAATGCAGTCCACCGTCCATTCATTTAAATCCTAGCCATCAGAAATTAAAATCACGTCTAGAACATCCTTGCAGAAATTCCAAAGCTAGAAATCATTGATGTGGGGCCATTAATATCCAGCCACCCATGCTCAAATCAGCGCCTAAGCTGATCTACAGCATCCAGCAATTAAATCACATCTAGGCCGTTGATTGATCCAAGCTGTCCATATGCACCGTCCAGAATTTTTGTGCAATTAAATTCAAGCCACCCATTCATTTGTCCATCTTTTTATCCAGCTGTTCAATTTAAATCAGCATCATCAATTGAACCAAACCATTAAGCCACCAAAAAAATCTGGCCATTCAAGTAGCGGGCCCCACATGCAAAATCCGTCCAAGTCAAGAACAAAGAATCTCAGCCGTCCAGCCATCCAGAAAAATCAACCGCCTCCAAATAGATCTTGATGCGTAATTAGAAGATATTAGGCTGTCCACTTTAGGTACAAATTGCGCAGGCAAAAACAACAGTCCACAGGTATGCGTATTGCGTGATGGCCAATCAACGTAATTTTGATTTTGCGCAATATTATAAAAAGGGCAGAGGCGGGCAGCTTTGCAGCAGAGAAAAATCCTGCGAGAAGAAATAATTGCAGCGGGCAAGACGTGAGAAAAATAAGAGGGGCAGGAACAGAGAAATTTAGAGAGAAAGAGAGAGAGCAAGGAGGAGAGCACGGGAAAAAGATGAACCGCGAGTTGTGTGGAGTGGCCGACACACCATCGGGGCTTCAAGCTAATAAGTTTTTCTATCTTTTCCCTTTTTAATTTTAATTGTATTGTTTAAGATGGATTTGGATTTTAATTTTATTTTGGACTTAAACATGCTTGGTTAAACCCTAAATCTAGGGTTTAGGATGTAGCATGCGAACAATGTAGCGCGGTGTGAGTTTTTAATTTATGGTGGATATTATTGTTAATTTAATATCTTGCGATTTTAATACTTGCTTTGTACATTGGCCCGTACTTTAGCATAATTCCATATATTAGGTGATGGAATCGAGAGGTGGAAACCTAAAATACGATAATCAAGATATTAAACTTGGAAATCTAATACCATGAGAATAGGCATGATGACCTTGAAGAATTCCATGAACAAACCACAGAACTTAATGGATTATAATTAACTTAATCCCATGAGAATAGGTGGTTAAGAAAATTAGGGTATGCCTTGTAGGTTTCAAGAGAAGGTGAAAGGATAAATTAGGGTTTGTTCTCCTTTAACAAACAATATCATATTAAATAATTATATCCTTACCCGTTGCAAAAGACGCATGTGAAATCTTAGACCCTAGGTACTCACACTCTCGTTTTCTCTACTCGTTTTAATTTGCAATTCTCTCTCCCCATTTTTCTATTTTATTTACTAAATTCTCTTTCCACTTTTCTATTTTATTTGTTATATTCTCTACATATCCGACACAAAAGCGTTTAAAAGCAAAGTTTATAGTCCCGAATTTCTTGTGGATCAATAATTTATATACTACAATCTATGACCCGTACACTTGCGGTGAGATTGCGAACAGCAGTGTTAAGGAATTAATTCATCATCGACTAGTATGTCCAAAGCGGATACATCCCAAGTAACAAGGTCAAGCCAAGGAATACACCCATCCCAATGAGAACCATCTCAGAGGACGAACTAAGGAGATTTTATAACACTTGATAAGTAAACATAAGTAGAAGGCTCCAGGTCCCCTGAGAGGTTTAAAGGGATAGTTGGTACCAACCAGAACCCTGGAAAGAGACCAACAATTCATGAGTGAATGACACAACATGAGGCTTAATATGAAAGTTTTGTTGAGAGTATTTTAGCCTGATTAGATAGAATTTATGAAAATCCATCAGCAACAAGGAACTATTGTAGTGGGTGGAGGTCAAGCCATGCCACAAACTAGTAGAGAGAATGAGTAGTAAGTTCAAGAAAGCAATAAAAAATGTGACTAAGCAAAGGGGTAGAGCTGGTGAAGGCTGTGAAGATCACAATTATCGTTCTCGACCAGGAGTGGAAGAGAAAATTGCTAAATCCTGATCCATCACATCATTCTCCAGAGGCTATCGTGTTAGAAAGGAAAGAGATAGGAAGGATGTTAGCACTTTTCATCAGTAGCACCCTCCTTTTTTGAGAGGAGATAGCACAGTGGCCGAGAATCGGTTACTGACTATCAATGAAATTTTGAAATTTCTTAAATGTTTGGATTGATAGAAGGTGTTATTTGTTGCATTCAAACTAGATCAGGATGCTTACCATTGGTGGCAAACGCAATAAAGAATCTTTAAGATTAAGAAGGATGAGGTTACTTAGCAATGATTCTCGGATGCCTTTTAAGAACAATTTTTTCCTCCAACAGTTCGAATCGCTAAGACTTGAGAGTTTATAGAGTTGAAATAAGGAGAGATGTCTGTGACTGATTATGAAACAGAGTCTTCATCCTCAATATGATTTGCCCCTAATTTGGTGTAAGACGATGATGCTCAAATCTAAAGGTTTCAAAATAGTCTTAATGAGAACATTCGAGACATGGTAATGGTCGAGACATGCGAAACATATGGCAAATCAGTGGATCAAGTGATGTGAGCTGAGAAGATAATAACTCAGCTCACTAAGATGTTTGTAAGAAAGAGATTGGGAGAAACTATTGAATGAGAATTCTGAAGTAAAAAAGCCAACACAGATATCTGGAACCTTAGTAGATCAAGGATCTCAGGGCAAAGGATCCTATAACAGAATGGGCGAAAAAAGAAGTGAAATTGACGTAAGCGGTTATACCAATGGTAAGCCTTCCGCCTAGAACTTGTCACAAGCGCGGAAAGATTGGACATTTTCTAGAGAACTGTTCGATGAGAGTAGTATGGTTTTGGTGTAAAACATCATGGCATATGGAAAAATTTTGTACTGCCAATGGAGTGCCAACTCTACCACAAGCCCAGAATCAAAATACTCAAGTGAGGAGATCAATCGGGTGACATTAGAATGTGCAAAATCAAGGGACGGATAGTAGGCAAATGTTTTTGCATTACACCTAGGACAGGCCTAGATTCTAGCAGATAGGGTTATGGGTATTGTAAAGATTTATAATATCTATGCTAGAATATTATTTTAAATTAGTGTGGATTTATTATTTATTACATCAAAGTTTGTCAAAGAGAACAACATACCAATGAGGTTATTGGTGGAGGAACTAATCATTACATCGCTAATGAGAGGTAGTCTTTTTGTAAAGACCACATGCTATGCGTGTCCTATGGACATCATTGGGCTTGTGATTTCAACAAACATAGTAGTAATGCCTATGAAGGACCTAAATGTAGTTCTGGGATGGTATTGGATGACCAAGTAGATAACACATATTAGTCCACAGATATGGAGTGCTACACCTGATTATAACTCTGCAAGGTTTGAGAAAGCTCATGGAAGAATGTTATGAATTCTTTGTGGTAGCCATGAAGATAAGTAAGGTTGAAGTAAATCTGAAGAATATCCCAATCGTAGAGAATTTCTTGATATTTTTTCAGAGAAATTGCTAAGGTTACCAACGACACCAAAGATTGATTTTGTGATCAATATAATTATGGGAACTAGTCCAATCTCAAGAGCTCCATATCACATGGTGCCAATAGAACTTAAAGAATTAAAAGAACAGTTGCAAGAATTAGGGGACTTGGGGTTTACTCATCTGAGTTCCTCACATTAGGGAGCACCTGTGCTCTTTGTTAAAAAGAAAGATGATAGTATGTGATACAATGTGACAATTAAAATTAAATATCTTTTTCCACGCATTGATGACTTATTCGATCAACTAGAAGGTGTGTCTATCTTCTCAAATATATATTTGAGGTCAGGGTACCATCAATTAAGGGTTAGAGGGGAGGACATACCGAAGGCAACTTTTCACACTTGGTATTATTAGTTTGAGTTCCTGGTGATGTTGTTTGGATTGACCAATGCTTCAGCTGCATATATATGGATCTAATGAATAGAGTATTTTTTCATTTCTTAGACCAGTATATAATGGTATTCATAGATAACATTTGGTATATTCTAAGGGGAAGGAAAAATTGAGAAACAGTCGAGAAAGGTATGATAAGTCCTTAAGGAAAAGAAACTTTATGCCAAGCTCAAGAAGTGTGAGCTTTGGCAAGAAAGCGTTGCTTTTCTAGACATATGATAAGTGGTAAAAGAGTCTCTGTTGATCCAGAGAAGATTAAAGTTGTGGTGTCATGGAGAGGCTGACTATAGCAACTGAGATAAGATGTTTCATGGGATTAGAAGGCTATTGTAGATGGCTTGTGAAGAACTTTCCTTCAATTAAGGTGTCATTAACTCACTTAACCTGCAAGAATGCAAAATTTATTTGGACAAAAGACTGTGAGAAAAGTTTTTGAGAGTTGAAGGACAGTTTGACCACGGTGTCGGTTTTGACCTTATTGATAAGTTGAAAGGGTTTTGTGATTTATGGCGATACCCTTAATAATGATCTAGGATGTGTACTAATGTAGTAAGGGAAGTTAATAGCTTATGTTTTAAGAAAGTTGTAGTCAAGTGAGCAGAATTATCCTATCTATGACATAAAGTTGACTACCATAGTGTTCATTCTTAAGATTTGGCATCACAAGGATATTTACAAACTATAAAATTTTTAGTACATATTCTCCTAAAAGAAGTTTAATCTTCGGCAACGAAGACGGTTGGTATTACTGAAGGACTATGATATTACAATTTAATATCATTTGGGAAAGGCCAATGTAGTGGTAGCTGTTCTAGGCTAAAAAATGAAAACAAAGATTGCAACCTTGAGTACCCAACAAAAAGAGTTGCTAAGGCAGTTTGAGACCATAGAGATAGAAGTGATATCCTCTCCGGAAGCTACATAAAAAAATGCTTTGCAATTGTAATCCTTGTTAGTAGATAAAATCAAGGAGGCATAGAAGTAAGATCCATTTATCTTAAAAATATTAGACAGTATGAATCAAGGTCAATCTACTTATTTTCGGAAAGGGACTGATGGTGTATTGATGTTTCAAAAAAGATTAGTTATTTCAATAAAATAAGAGCTTTAAAGAGAACTTCTCGAAGAAGATCACTAGTCAAGATTTTCTGTTCATCTAGGTAGTACAAATATGTACAAAGATTTGAATTAGAGATACTAGTGGAAGAAACTACAAGTAGAGATTATGACAGATTTGTAGCTTAATGTCTAGTTAGTCAGCAAGTAAAATCAAAAAAGCAAAAATCAGGTGCTTATTGCAATATTTGGAGATACTAGAGTGGAAATGCAAACACATCATGATAGATTTCATGATTGTATTGCTTAAAATGCAAAGCTAAATAGATGCAATATGGGTAGTGATAAATCACTTTACTAATTCAATGCATTTTCTACCTTACCGAATGACGTATCAGATGTAGCAGATGTAGATTTATATATGAAGGAGATTGTTTGACTTCATGGTGTTCCGACATCCATTGTCTCTGATAGAGATGGGAGATTTGTATATGAATTTTGGTAAAAATTGCAGATGACTATGGGTACAAAGTTACAGTTTAGTACTGCATATCATCCATAAACAAATAACTAGTCTGAGAGGATCATCCAAATATTAGAAGATTTATTGCAGGCTTGCATGTTAGATATTCAAGGCTCATGGTTGAGCATCTAGCAATGACAAAGTTTTCTTATTAAAACAATTATTAAGCAAATATTGGTATAACTCCGTTCAAAGCCTTATATTGTAAGAAATATTACATCTTGATGTACTAGGAAGAGGTCAGTGAGCGAAAGATATCAGCACCAGAATTGATCAAACAAGCTACAAGGGTTGTATAGTTGATTAGGAGTAGACTGGTGGCCGTTCAGAATCGATAGAAAAGGCATGCTAATGGAAAATGACGCAATTTGCATTTGTAGTTAGGGGAAAGGTTTTCCTAAAGATCTTGCCTACTCAAGATGTAATAAGATTTGGAGTAAAAGGGAAATTAAGTCCTCATTATTTTGGACCATTTGATATCTTGGAGGTTATTGGTGGAGTCACATACCAATTAACATTACCACCAGCGATGGAAAAACTACATATCTTACGACTAAGAAAATATATGTCTGATCCAAGACGTGTTGCAATTTGAGCAATATCATGGAGAGGGGGATCTAACACATTCAAAGCAACCGATATGAATTCTCGATAATAAAGAAAAAGAGCCGAAGGGCAGAAAGATCAAGCTTATTCTTGTGTAATGAAGTAACCACAACGAGAGGAAGGCAACATGGAAATCAAGGAATATGTCCAAATTTGTTTCCACCTTATAATGAGATGTAAGTTTCAAAGATGAAACTTTTGTAGGAAATACTGTAATAATTAAGAGCAAAGTAATAAATTGACTAGTTAAACAATGATGTGTTTGTTGATATGTCATATTAATCATTAACCATTGACCGTTTGACTAAGCAATGAGCCAGAAAGCAGTGGAATGTTATTGGGCTAAGCCTAAATAAGTCCACTAAGTTGATAAGTTAAGTAAAATAAAATATTATAAGTATTTAACTCAACATCCTAAAATGATCAAGTAGTTAAGGTCTTAGTCCTTGGTAAAGGAGGTCTTGAGATTAAGTCCAAACTGGGAAGTAAACAGTATATTTTGCCTTTTTGAGCTTTGTGGACCACACCAATTTGAAATTCAAAATTTAAAAGGAAATAAAATCGGATTATTAGTGGCTTTTTCTGATGATTCCTCCTAAGAGTTGTGATAGAAACTATGAGCAAGCCATAGGGGAAATTGATGGATGAATAAAAGAGAATGGAGAAAAAGCTGCTGGCCGAGGGAGAGAAGAGATGATTCGATCCGTTCAAGTTTTAGTTTTATTTTCTTCTTTAAGATAAAGAGATTTTGTCTCTTTCAGCCTTCAATCATGTCATGATTTAATGAAGACTTATCATGTAATTATATTCGTGATTCTATCAATATGTTATTTTATAGTCATTAATCATGCTAAGATAATGTGAGAAATTATATTTTTAATTGCATAAGTTGAATGGATGCCACATAATTATTTTAGGGATTTATTATTCATATTAAAATTAATTATGTGAATAATTATCAATAATTTTGAGAATTTTATTAACATAAAGATAATTTAGGCAAGATGGATAGCATAAATGACATAATTATAATATATTTCTAAATGAAATAAATAAGATGTATTATGTAAGTTATATTATGCTCGGATGACTTAGAATTACATATGTTAGTCAAATTATTGATAGGAGGAATGTTAATACTTTTTTTCTTGAATTTAAATAGATTTAAGAAGATATTAAGAGAATTAAATAAGATATATGTGGAATATTAATATATTATATATCTTTTATGAATGGTCATTTTGGAAGAATGGAACTTGTTGCTTATTTTCGTGTCTTTTTAGACATTTGCAATTTCACCTAGTTTTCTGATAATTGTGTTGTCACGGAGTTTTCTTGAATTTAAATGGATTTAGAAGATATTAAGAGAATTAAATAAGATATATGTGGAAATAATATTAATATATTATTTCTATGTCTTTTATGAATGGTCATTTCGGAAAAATGGATCTCGTTGCTTATTTTCGTGTCTTTTTAGACATTTGCAATTTCACTTAGTTTTCTAAAAATTATGTGCTGTCATGAAGTTCCTGTAAAATTAGAAATGACAGGAGATTCTGTAAATTTTTGAAAGCTAGAACAAGCCTTCAGGGAGTAGGCTGAACCTAAGTTGAGGCCAACTACTAACTAGCCCAACATTGGTTCGATTAGCCTAAAGCCTGGCAAGCCTAATCTAGGCCCATTCTAGGGCTCATTGGAGATGGTCGAACAATGACAACATGATGATGATTAGTGATGGCAGCCCTGTCTTGGAGCCTAAAGCTTAAAGCCCAATAGTCGGCCAAGGAGGAGAAGCCCAAGTAGTGAAGCCCAAGTGCGCCCACCAAAGAAGCCTAGCCTAGCAAGAATATTGGTGGCGAGCTCATGTCACCAGCGGTGAGTGGACACATGGCGCTTTGTGGTGCATCCATTTTCAAAATGATGTAAATTGAGCTACAAAAATCAGATTTGAGTGATTCACAGTTCATTTCCTATGGATTTGGAGATTCTTAGTTCAAGATTTAAAACTCTAAATCCTTGGGGTAGCCCCCAAACTTAAAAGTGGGTACTTTTAGGATGAGATGATGTGAGAAATAACCTATAAAATATGTTAAAATCTTAAAGAAAAGAGAAACTAAGAGAAGATAGTATATTCTTTATTATCTTACTTGCATGACATGATCTTACTTACTAAGTATTATCATCTTAATTGTATGACATAATCTTACTTACTAAGTTTCTGTGAATACCCAATTTCTTTTTGACTCACAAATGACTCAATGGCTAGTGGGCAATAAGAAGGTGGTGGCGTGTTGAACTTATTTAATATATTTTTATTCATTTTTATGTAATAAGTGACTAGACTTGGGGGTAAACACTTTTGTCTAATGTGGGCATGATTGTAATAATTCTATGGACATGATTGCTTGAATGTGATAAAACAAATTTATTTATGATTTCCTATCTAAGATAATTTTATTTAATGTATGGAAAGATCCTGGAGACTTAAATGTCTTGGGCTAAAAATTAGGGCGAAAGCCTTAATCTTTAGTTCAGGTCATTACAATTTGCACTCTTGTTAGGTTGCGAAAGGACTTGCTATATCCATTACTTATTGAAGTTTTAGCTTGTGATGGGCATAGAATGTCTCACCCTATAAGAGAGGTTAAGAGAAGAAGGTGTTCCTAAGACATGGTACAAGTCATTCAAGTGGAAGCCACTCAGCCTTAAAAGCTCTTAAGAGAATGACTTGATCAAAGGTAGTTGTGATGCCTTCGACATTGACCTTTTACAGTCTTTCATATTCGATTGGTATCAAGTCAACTCCTCCAAGTGATGCCTTAGTATCTTATTGCATGGTAAGCAAAGAGGAAGAGATCCTCACAATCAAATCTCAGCTTATTTCTGGTCTCTAAGAAGAGATTAAACAAATGATGCAAGTTCTAAAGTCATAAGAAGAGCACAAAGGTCCAAGTTCCTATCCACTTTTGCACCAAAGAATAAGCAGCTTGTTCACTAAGAAAAAGTTATATTCCAAGGGCGCCCTTCTAGAGGTCAAGTTGAGTAAGGAAAAAATGCAAAATGTGATCAAGGAATTCTATAATTCAACAACCTATATTTTACTACCCCTTGAATCGAGGATTCATGAAGAGAAACCCCTCTAGGGTCTCCACCTAAACTTGTAACACAAAAAGAATCACAACATCAATTAGTTGTAGAACTCGATTCAAGAAGAGAAACCCCTCTAGGGTCTCCACCTAAACTTGTAACACAAAAAGAATCACAACATCAATTAGTTGTAGAATGCCTGTGTCGTCAAACACCTCACCTCATGGGCATTTGATAATAACAATCAACAAACTATATCCTTCAGAAGTTGAGGTAGAATTACCACAAAGGGATCTGAAGCCATTAAAATTTCTACTTGATGGGATCGACAGTGCATTGAAGCATTTGATATCATTCCCTTATGCCATTTATGATTGGACACTTTCCTCAAACTTTTGTCTTTGAATATTTCCCAACACTCTCTCTATAGATGCCTTTTAGTAGTACATTTCTCTTCTGACTAGTTCCATGTGCACATGGAAAGAGATGGAGGACATTTAATTCTTGTTTTTGTCAACATGACATAGAAAGTGAAATTATCAAAGCTAGCAAACTAGTCTCAAAAAACGATTAACCTGTTGAAGATTACATTACTCAGTGAAAGAGAGCTGCGAATTGATGTCAAGTTCTTGTCTTAATATGGAATAAATTTTAATAATTCAATTAATCACTCTGTTCTTGAGTTTAGTCAACTTAATGGGACTAGTATATCATTATTTATTTTGGATTCACCATGTCTATGCTATGCTAAAACCCTATCCTAGGATTTGAAGATGTAGCAAATGAACAACATGTGAGGATATTGTGATTTTGTTTATTTATTAAGGGTAGTCTGTGTTAATCTAATATCTTGTTCTTTTGTTGCTTGCTTAGTGTATAGACTTATACTCTAGCATGATATCATATATTACATGATGGAACTAAAAGGTAAAAACTTTATATAGAAAAATTAAAGTATTAAACATAGGAATGCTAACCTGGAAATACTTGAGAGTCTTATGAAGATCTATACAAATTTTTATAATTTGTATAAAACTTAATGAGTTCTTTTTGAGTGAAAACCATGAAATAGGATTTAATTCGATATGAACACATCTGCAAACTTTGAAAGAGGGTGTTAGATTAAATTACAATAATTCTCCTTTAAAAAAAATTATCTTGAGTAAATAGACAAGTCATGTAATCTGTGAAGAGTTCATGTTCGAAATTCTAAATTCTTGATTTTTATCATCAACGATTTATGCTTCTTTGCATTATGATAAGTTCAAATTTCTATGTTCTCTTTAAAATTTGTATTTATAACCCTTTTAGATAAAATTTTCTTTAAATTATCTAGCTACTTAAAGTTGCTAGAATTTGAGTTTCACATGATCTCTGAGCGAACAATAATCTCTCTCTAATACTTGCAAAAATTTATGCCATTGCAGAAACAAACAATTATTATTGGTGTCGTAATAGGGGAATGGCATAGGCACTTAAATCTTAGCGACTTGATTATTGTCGAGATTTTTTTAATTTTCTTCTTCCTCTTATCTGATACAGTTTCTTGATGTTTTTCTATTCTACTGATCTTTGTTTACATAGATATTGACCTAATGTTTTGTTAAAGAAGTCATCAAAATTCTTTTTGCAGTTGACCCTAAGATTGTAAGGACTTTCAGAAGAAGAGTAAGAAGATATCAAAGACATGCAACAATTCAATAAGCAAAAAGGATAGTAGACTAATAATAAGAACAACAACAGCATGAATACCAAGCCAAAAATAATGCTAGAGCACAAAGAATCAAACTGAGATACCGTAAATGTCATAATGCACAAGACTTCAAATCATGTATCATTGAGCTAGATGTCGAGGTGCATAATTTTGAACTCAAATCCGCACTAATACAAATTATATAATCGTCAAAATGTGGTGAAGCAGCAAATAGGAACCCCAATTCCGTAGCACCAAATTTCGTTAGCTTTGCAACACTATGAAAATGAATAGCGTTTCAGGTCTAAGATTCTTTTTTTTCTTTATGATAAAGCGAGTAGTTTAGATCAATGCAACCCAACATGTTTAACATATGAGAAACATTATCTACAGCTTTCCTAGAGAACTATTTTCCACTGGCGCAAACCTTGAAAATCGGATGCCATGAATGCTTTTCTACAAAGAGTAAGTCTTTTTATAAAGCAAGAGAACATTTCAAAGATTGACAATGGCAATAATTTTGCCAACGAAGCTCTTACATTGCTTGAGGAGCTAGCAAAGCATAATTTGTGTTAGGTAACTCACATTATCGCTTGAATTGTTATTTTTACTATACATCAACATTAGAATTGTAAAATAAGATTTTGATGTTGGAACATCAAGTTACATATCCATAGGAACATCTATCATTCTTTGTTAGATTCTACAACCTTGAGCCACAAGAATATTTCTTATCGCGAAGACCACAGTAAACATCAAGTCATTTACGTATAGACAATACTACTCAAAATTAAATATACATCCAAATTTGTAATCAGATTTTTTTTTTAAATTAGGATTGGGATTTATTATGCCTAGATCTCTTCTAATTTTAGGCAATACTATAAACATGACCATTTATTCGCTCTTGTCATCACCTGGATCCATCTCCGACTTCCCTGTGGATTATCGATTCAACCATTTTGAATTGCCACCTGCTACTTTGCCGTCGTGATAGAAGTGGTTCCGAAGGGGGCATTTTGATGGTATAAATAAATGACTCGAGGCTTTAGAAGATGGAAGATGTATGGCTCAGCTGGCACGGGAGGTTGTCCTCGCTCCTCGGTGCATGTTAATCAATGGTTACAACGATCAGGATTGTCTTAGGTATTCTAATGATAGATACTGAAGGATCTAAAGATTTCACTTACGAAGAAATCCAAATGAGTTGGCCGGGAGACTTTGGTGGCCATTAGTTCCCTCATAGAATAATCTTCATTTCATGGTAAAGGTAATTTTTGCATCTAACAAAAATAAACGTCAAAATTAACGGAGAATGCTTCAATGCAACTGGATGTGTTAAAATTTCAATACATATGGCTAAAATTTTCTTTTTAAAATATTTTTTTGAAATTTTTTAATAAAACTCTTAATCTAGGTTTTTTAATCTATAAATTAAGTTTTAGCACTTTTTAAAATTTGTATATAATTTTTTTATTTTCAAACATAAGAGGGTTTTAGTACATTTTAAATGACTAAAAAAATCCCTATTTTCAAGAATAAAAAATATATATATATATTTTGAAAAATGGTAAAACTTAATACATAAGTTAAATACACAAAGATTAAGAGTTTTATAAAATCAATGCATCCGGTTGCATTAATAGGGATGTTGTTAGGTTATCTAACCACTTTGTAAGAGAATGAGCACTTTTAAAATTAAAAATATAAATGTACTGAGTGCATTTGAAAATTTAAAAATATAATGGATATATTTGAAAAATGAAATATTTGAGATAAACATTTTTCCAAATTACCCTTATAGGAACATGACTTATTTCCCATTTCTAATTCCTTTTTTGAAAGCCCTCGTCCATCCCCTTTTAATGTTAAATAGGATGAGTAAGGATTGTAGAGAAAGAAATTAGTTTAGGTTGTATTTTAGGAATAAGGGTTGATCATTGCAACCGGCCGCAAATGGCCATCGTGACCATCCATTTCATCTTTTTTTTTTGTTTTTTTATAATCATGTTTATTTAAGTGTTTTAATTTACGAAAATACAAAATCTAATCTGTTCATTATATTTAACATCATTTGTTTAGCCAAGAGACTAAGTTCCATCAAAATCCAATATGCGCATAGGTCACATTCGCTAAAAGATAGGTACATCCATAAGTAAATTAGGAAAAACGATTACATCTATTCATATGTGTATTAAAATGTGGTAATACCTTATAGAATTATTTATTTACATATTTTAGATAGTTTAGATGTTGAAAATACTACTTAAAAATTAAAATTTATTTTTTTTGACAGACTTCTCGATCATATTCCATCACAAGCAAAAAGAACCCTCGTCAACCTGGATAGCCTAGTACAAATATCTGTGCAAAAAACAAGGTTCCTTTATGTGGTGAAAAGAAATTTTGTTGAAGATGTTACCCAACTCGATGATGTCCTTTAAAATGACACTTAGAGAGGTCTTTATCTTCTCCTTTCCCAAAATGGAGTTGATTAGAAACAATGAATCACTTTCCATTTCGATACAACTAATCCCCATTTCTCTTACCCATATAAGATCGAGAAAACACGCATTGAATTCCATACTCAGCGGGTTGAGAATTCCCTTGTCTGCCCAGCATCTGGCAGTAATGAACTGGCCTTTTCAGTTTCTAATAATAACCCCATAACCCTTGAGTTCACTTCTCTTGTCCCCTCCCTCGTCCACATTCATCTTGAAACAGTCCATAGCAGGAAGTTCCCAGTGTGCCTTACTTTGCTCTAGGATCACTTTACCATTCCCCATAATTTTAGAGGATCTAAAATAGTGTAGAAATTCCCTACACCAGCGAACAACATTGTACAACTTGGCCGGTCCATCTTCTGCAATTCCCTTATTTCTTACAAGCCAAATTCGCCACCAAACAGTGATAAGAAGACGACGCCCAACCCATGGGAAGCCTTCCCTATGATAAAAAAAGGAAGTAAGAGCATTGTGGTAATTTTACCATGTGAGTATATTTGTTTAAAAACGTGAGTATGTTTGTTTTTTGATAAAATTTATATTATATATATACAAAATCTCTATCTATTCCATTTATTTGCTGGATCAACCACTGAAACATATGTAGACGTAATTTTTCATTATTTGACATTTTTTAAAAATATTTGTGTACAAAAAATTATTTTTTAATAAGATTTCATTATAATTAGTAAAGTTGAAAAATATATTTTGTATAAGGAGTTATATTATATTATTTAAAGTTCATGTAATTAAGTTACTCTCAAAAATAAGAATTTCAATATTTATTTCTGAATTGTTGAAAATTTATTAATATTTTTTAATTTTCAAATATAATAGAATCTCATAGCATCTAACGATATTTAACAGCATCTAATGACATCTAACAGCATCTAACTGGATGAAATGACATCTAACAACATCTAACTTTTGATATTAATAAGTTAATCATAATTTAACACCAGTAATATGATTTTAAGCCCCTTATAAGATCATTTATACCTTAATTACAGAATTTGAAACCCGGATAATAGGATTTAATGAAATCCACCTTATCTAATTGCATCAACAGCATCTAACGACATCTAACAGCATCTAACTTTTGATATTAATAAGTTAATCATAATTTAACACCTGTAATATGATTCTAAGCCCCTTATAAGGTCATTTATACCTTATTACAGAATTTAAAATCCAGATAATAGGATTTAATGAAATCCATCTTAATTTAATGACATCTAATAGAATTTAACGACATCTAACAGCATCTAACGACATCTAACGACATCTAACTTTTGATATTAATAATTTAATCATAATTTAACACCTGTAATATGATTCTAAATCCCTTATAAAGTCATTTATACCTTAATTACAGAATTTGAAACCCAGATAATAGGATTTTGCAAAAGATATATACTTAATAATTCATTTCAGAACTATGCAAACCTTTAAATAATTTTAAAACTAAATAAATATATAAAATTAAAAATAATAACTAATTTAAATTAAATGAAATAGAAATTTAAGAAAATATATAAGACTGTAATAATTATTATATATATGAATTTTTTAAACTAAAATTGTAATAAATTATATTTATTTAAATTATATATAATTGTAATTTAGATTTAATATATAAATATATGTTACTTTTTGGGATTGGTTAAATAACCAATTTAGTAAATAACTATATTTAATAGAAATTTTATAATAAAACTTATTAAAATTATAAAATAATATTATTACAGTTTATATTACAAATTTAATGTATTAATATACTAATTGTGATTTATTGTTACTAGAATTAATAATTTTAAAATAAAAATAAAAAATATAACCGATATATCCATAAAATCTTTAAAAAGTGGTAAGTTTTATGTAAATGAGGGCCATCAAGATTTGATAATTTTCAAAAAATATATAGGATGATCCTTGAATTAAATAAAATAGGGTAAATAATGAAAGTAAAACAAAAATACAAAATAAAATAATGAAAGTGAAATAAAAATAAATATTTAATTTAATTTAATTAAAAATTAAATTAGTTAATTATATGTCCCAAAACTATAATTTAAATTTAAATTATTTTTAATATTTAAATGTAAAATTAAATAATTATTTTATAGGCCTCATCAATATAATCTTTATAAAAATATAAAATCCTAGTTTTTATTTTCTATTTAAAACTAAAATTTAAATGTTTGTATTCTATTTCTGTTAATTTGTGGGTTATATTTGCATGAAAATTTTAATAATAAAATAAAAATTTAAATAAATATGCAAAACTAGAATAATTGTTATATATATGACTTTTTAAAAATAAAATTGTAATAAATTATATTACAACATTTAATTTTAAAATTTTTGAAAACATTTTACATAAATTTATTAATTTTATAAAATATATATTTAATAATTCATGTTATAAAAGATATATATTTAATAATTCATTTTAGAAATATATTTAATAATTATTATATATGACTTTTTAAAAATATATATAATTGCAATTTATATTTAACAATATAAATATATATCACTTTTTGGGATTGGTTTAAGAATAATGACATATGCATTTTCGTTGTAACATTTTTACCCATCTTACGTTGGCTGTTTAATTTGAAATTAATAAAATTAAAATTAATTTATAAATTAATATAAAATAAAAATAAATTAATATATAATTATGAATTTAACAAATATTTTGTTAATGTACGTCTTTTATTTTTATGATTCAAATTTATTACTAAATTTTATTTATTTAATTTGGTGTAACACGTATGTATTAAAACGATGGATCATCAACTTTTCAACTTTAGATTAAAACTAAATTATAAATTTCATTTGAAAAATAAAATAATATCAATATTAATTTAAATTAAATTAAAAATAATCATTCAAATAGAAAAAATTATAAAAAGATCTGCAACAAAGTTTTCATGATTTACGTGAATTTGAATTAAAAATTAACTCTACCAAAAATGATTATTTTTTGTTTACTTAGTTTGTATCTGCTTTAATAATTTCAAGGCTCAGTCATCTCCAGAACTGCTCACTTTAATTTGAAATTAATAAAAAATAAATAAAAATATTAATCAGAGCAAATCAATATAAAATAACCTATTTCACTAATAGTTGTATTAAATAGAAAGATTTAATTTAATTTGAAATGAAAATAAACAAAGCTAAAATTGATTACCATTTTAAAAATTAATGTATACTAACATTAAAATATCTTTTTGTAATTACATGTAAATAAAAATATTTATATTATTTTAACGACATCAAATTTTATATGTTTAGTGTTGTTTTTAATTATATTTATACAACATAGAAGGAGCTCTCACAAAATACAACCCCAGGGATATCATATGGGATCTCCTAATTTTTATACCAGTATAATCCAAAAATATCTAACTAATTTTTTATCACTTAACTATTGTTTATTCATTTTGGTGTAACAAACGTGAATTGAAATAATGGGCAGTCATGAAAAATCTATCAATTATGGTTATTTTTTAGATAAAAACTTTACATAAATTCATCCAATGTTGTCTCTAATTTTGTTGAATTAGATTAATTTTAATTGAAGCTCCACGAAAAATGAATTAATACTTTTTAGAACATCATTGTCATACGAATATTTAAAAAATATATATATAAATATTTATTTCAACACCACCAATGGTCAATAATCAAGCCCAAGATAAATAATTCAAAAAATTATTTTTTAATGTGAAAAATATCTTAAATAAAATGTTTGTAAATTAATCTAAAATGGAGATTATAAAATTATGAAATATTAAGTATTCTAAATTAACCATGCTCATTATTCATTGTAGAACAATTCGATGGGGGTGCATTGGCATTATTCAAATATAGATGTATGGATGTTGAGAGGAAGATAAAATTAAATAAGTTTAAAATGAGTTATAGCTATTTTTATAAAAAAAAGCTTAAATTTATATTGTCTTTTAACCATGCTCATTATTCATTGTAGAACAATTCGATGGGGGTGCATTGGCATTACTCAAATATAGATGTACGGATGTTGAGAGGAAGATAAAATTAAATAAGTTTAAAATGAGTTATAGCTATTTTTATATAAAAAAAGCTTAAATTTATAGTCTTTTGTTAAGAGTTATAGCTATTCATGTTTTAGGTGAATAAGTTGTCATATTTCTGTATTATAAATTATAAAATATTAAAATTATCTTTAATAATATATTTCTATATTTTATATTAAAATTTTGAATATATCAATGATTAAAATTTAATTTTAAAATTAGTAACAATAATTATATTATGTAAATGTATAATTTAAAATGTATATACAAGTCATAGATTCAATGGTTATATCATGTAAATGTATAATTCAAAATGTATATTCGCACATTAATTTTGACCATTTTTGAAATTTATTTAATTTTTATTTTTATTTTTTAAAATGAGCATTTGGAGGATGATTTCGAGTGTATCATGAGTAAAAAAATACTAATTTAAAAAGTACCAAATTTTACTAAAAAAAATTTAAGGGGTACTCAAATTTTATGAAATAAATAAAATATTAAAAATAAATTTTCAGATTACACATAAATTGTCCTAGGTGCTCAGAAATTCACCTAAAATCTAATGTTCTTATTTGTTACGTTGTTGGTATAAATGTGCATGTGATTATAATAATTTATATCTTATGGAAGATAATGTCAATTTAAAAATAGAATATTATTAATTGAATTAATATTTTTATTAAATAAAAACTTTATTAAAAATTACATCATTTTGTAGTTATTTTATATCATTTTCACTTCGTTTTAAGAGAAATTATATTGAAATTGAGGTTTTGATGCAATACTTATTGATATTTAAATTTTTTACACAAAAATTATATTTACATAATTTGGGAGATTCTATTAGATTATTGAGGAATTTTTATAAAATTATTTTGAATGCTCTATATTACAAATAATGATCTGCATATACACGAATTCAGGTGGTTCGCTAGACCACCAGAAAATTCTTTTCCCCTTCTCCTCGCAAGGTCGCTCATGGCTGTCGTGTCGAAGTGGAAAAACCCATCTGTCATTGCTTTGGACTCCTTATCTCAACGGCTAGCCAATTCAAGTTAAGAGAGATCTCAAAAAAGATAATTATGAATGCATTTATCTTCTTTAATTCCAGGCAGCGAACAGCCATGAAAAGTCCATCTTCGGCGACCTATTATTTTTCAAATCCAACTATCTGAGCCATTGGTTTGCAGACCAAAGCTGGTTAATCAAAATCGAGTGCAAATCCTTTAATTTCGGTAGCTATCATACTCCCTAGTTATCATACCACCTGTAACCCTTCTTCCCATTCTAACACCCATGTGCAGCCAAGCCCTATTCCCCCCTTTTTCGGCCAATACTGCACCTGTTGGTAGCCATAAAAGCCACATCGAAAGCCCTTCCAACCACTGCTAGAAATCCGGCAGCTCCGATCCAACATCCATGAAATCCATGACATTAGACACCCATCGAACTGGTAGCTATCTAACTGAATCCATTCACATATTAATTTCCGAATTCTATCCAAGAAGCACGCAATAGGCAATATGGAGGAACAAAGAAGAAATGGGGAGGAAGAAAAAAGGAGAGAGTGGAGATCAGGGAGAGGTGTGGGGCGCAAATTCAATGCCCCTTTCGAATTTCGTGGCTTCCCAAAATACCCAAACACATCTTAGCCATTGAACAAAAATGGACGTTGGAGATTAGAGTTCTTATGAGAGAAATGCGGGAACGCGTTCCCATGGGTTGGCTCCCGAAGAAGACTCAACAGATTCATGTCCTTACCGTGATAAATGTGTTTGAGAACTTCTGAAATATCCTTTAAATTATGGCCCCTAAAGCTTCCGAAAGACCCACCTCTGAACATGGGCTCGATTTTACTGCACTTCCATAAAATATGGTTAATATCTTCCACAGATAAACCATCTGCACACACTGAACACCATAGATCAATAGTCACTCCACGCTGGACCAAGTTTGCTCTAGTCAGCAATGAGTTGGTTATTAACCTCCACCTAAAATGTTGGACTTTCTTCGGGGCATCAATTTTCTATATAGCATTTACCAGGTCCTCCAAGCCCCCAATTTGTTATAGTAGGAGTCTGCCCTCCTCCATCTCCTAGTCTGGCTTATATGCAGACCTCATGGAGAAGGCTTCTCTTGTTTCCCTCCCCCAATAGATGCTATCCTATTGTTCCCTATCAAGTAGCGGAATGTCTTTTACTCCGAGCCATCCTTGTTCCCTTAAGCATAACCTAATCGCTTCCTTTCCAACAATTCCCCTATAAATCAATGAAATCTGCCACCTTTGGGTACAGCTCCCACACCTCTAGTAGGGTGTTACTCCTCATTATCTCCCCTCTTGCTCATAATATTTAGTATTAAATTATTTTATCTGTTGATTTTACAGGTTTATAAATGGGACCCATATGCATTGATACTAAAAAAATAATTTTTTTAATAACAATATAAATGATGTTAAATATGATAGATGAGTAAATTTTTCATCAACTAACTGGATGTTAAAATAGAGGGGGCTCTTATAGAAGAGGAGTTTCCTAGAAGCATTCACGTTTAATATATAATCTAGCTTTTACAAATTTTTAATATGTTGAGATTTTTTAAAAAAATTTAAATATATGGGCATTGTGATAATTTTAACTTAGGCTGGTCTAAGGGGTTTTATTATCTATTAGGCAAAATACTTGACTAAATAATCATACTGGTAAGGTAAGATGGCAAAACAAAAGTTGTTATCAGATTCACGATTTGGAAAAATTATGAGGACAAATTTAAATATGATATAATTCATGGACATAAATGGAATTAAACCTTCAAAAAATGATAGCCATAAATGGAATTAAACCTTCAAGAAATGACGATCATTTTATCAATAGAGGAGAAGGTTGAAGAAAGAACTGATGAAGGAAAGAAAATTTCAGGTAAAGACATCCAAATGTAATGAAAGTTAGAACGTGAGGATCAATGAAAAGGAAAATGGATTTTTTTTTTTTGCAACAAATATGCACAATTGTTTGAGCATTTGCATTTTGGCGTTTTACAAAATAAGATCTTCTCAAATAATCTATAAATATATTAATTAATATGATAAAGAAGCATGATTATATACACCATAATATCTTTTTAAACTAAAATATCACATTCATTTATTTTATTTTATTTTTATTTGATTTTTCTTTATAAACATGTTTTTCTTAGTTTATTCAATCTATATACCATATTTTGTCATTTTAAAATACTTTTACATATTTCTTTTTTATTTTTAAAAATAATTATTTTTAAGGGCATTTAAGTCATTCTTCACCCATTAAAAAAAATAAAAAACAAAAAATAAAGATGTAAAAATATTGTAAAATGACAAAACTTGATATATAGATTGAATAGAATAAGGAAAACATGTTTATAAAAAAAATAATTGTAAAAATAAATAAATGTCCTATTTTACACTAAAATACAAATATAGAGAGAGATATATTCCTATGCATTGAAGTTGCGTCATAGTTAATGGTGCATTTGGCCAAAAATGAGCTCCACTATGTACTTAAATGTATTGATATTTTATACAACATTTATCCATATATAAATTTTATAACAAATAATTTATATGTTGAAAAAATCACTTTAAAATTGTTATTTACATTCAACTATTTTATTATGTTGAATTTGTACCATTTTCAGATGAGGTTTATACACATTTTCGATTGGGATAAAAATTGATGTGGTAATAGAATACATTATTCTAAATACAATAGGTAGAGTAGATTTTAATTTTATCATCATGTGGGGCCCATTTCAGTGCATTGCACGATAATGTGGGGCCCATTTTTATCAATTATACCGCTCTTTCGATGCATTGCCATTGCACCAAAACAGCTCTCTCTATATACATATATGTACATATATATATATATATGTATGTAGAGAGAAAAAGAGAGAGAGAAATGATCTTGTTAGCTAGGGCAAAATAAATGCCCCACTTAACCCACCTCAAATAACCCATTTATAACAACTTTTTTTTTTGCTTTTTTCTTTACACACTTGTTTATCTAAGTATATTTAACATATAAACCAAGTTTTACCAAACATCTATGTGTATATATGTATCTAAAATACCCTTATTTTTAAAAATCTAGAAAAAATATATACACATATCCAAAAATGGTAAAACTTAGTTTGTATGTTAAACACACTTAGATAAACAAGTGTGTCAAGAAAAAATAAAAACTGTTATAAATAGATTTTTTGAGGCAGGCTAAGTGGAGCATTTACTTAGCCGGGCTAACAGGATCACACATCATATATATCTATAGAAATATTCAAGTACAGCTTCATTGCACCACAATTACGGTGCAATTACCTCAAAATGGGCGCCGCATGATCATATAATTATAATTTACTTTACCAATTATATTTAGAATTATATATTCTATTATCATACAAATTTTCATCCCAATTTGGTATGTTTATGGACCCCATCTGAATATGGTATAAATTCAATATAGCAAAATAGTTTAATATAAAAAATAACTTTAAAGTTATTTTTGCAACACGTAAATAATTTGCTATAAAATTTATATATGGATAAATGATTTTATAAAGTATCAATACATTTAAGTACATTCGGGGCCTATTTTGAGCCAAATGTACTGTTAATTATAGTGCAACTTTATTGCACAAGAAAGGTTCTCATATATATATATATATATATGAGAAATATTCAAGTGCAGCTTCACTTCACCACAATTATGATGCAGTTACCTCAAAATGGACCTCACATAATCATAAAATTATAATCTGCTCCACCTATTGTATTTAGAATTATGTATTCTATTACTATACCAATTTTCATCCCAATTGGATATGTGTGTGAACCCTATTTGAAAATGGTAAAAATTTAATGTAATAAAATAGTTTGATGCAAATAACAGCTTTAAAGTTATTTTTTCAACATGTAAATGATTTGCTATAAAATTTATATATGGATAAAAAATTGTATAAAGTATCAATACATTTAAGTACATGTGTGACCCATTTTGGGGCAAACGTAATATTAATTATGATGTAATTTCACTGCACGGGAAAGGTTCTGTATCTCTATATATAGAGAGAGAAAGAGAGAGAAATATTCAGATGCAACTTCACTGCACCACAATTACGGTGCAGTTACCTCCAAATGGGCCCTACATGATCATAAAATTATAATCTACTCCATCAATTGAATTTAAAATTATGTATTCTATTATCTTACCACTTTTCATCCTAATTTGATATGTATATGGATCTTATCCGAACATGGTACAAATTCACCGTAATAAAATAGTTTGACATAAAGAACAACTTCAAAGCTATTTTTTTCAACATATAAACCATTTATTATAAACTTCATACATGGATAAATAATTGTATAAAGTATTAATACATTTAAGTACATGTGAGACCCATTTTAGGCCAAATGCGCAACTAATTATGGTGCAGCTTCACTGTACATGATAAGTTCTCATATATATGTGTGAGAAATATTCAAGTGCAGCTTCACTGCACCAAAATCATAATAAAATTATCTCAAAATGGGCCTCATATGATCATAAAATTATAATCTACTCAACCCATTCTATTTAGAATTATGTATTCTATTATCATACTAATTTTCATCTCAATTGAATATGTATATGAACTTCATCTGAAAATGGTACAAATTCAACGTAATAAAATAATTTAATATAAATAACAACTTTAAAGTTGTTTTTTTAGCATATAAATCATTTGCTATAAAATTTATATATAGATAAATGATTGTATAAAGTATCAATACATTTAAATACATGTAGGGCTCATTTCGGGTCAAATACATCGTTAATTATGGTATAGCTTCATTTCACGGGAAAGGTGTATATATATATATATAGAGAGAGAGAGAGAGAGAGAAATATTTAAGTGCAGCTTCACTGAACTATAATTACGGTGCAGTAACCTCAAAATGGGTCACACATGATCATAAAATTATAATCTACTCCACCCATTGTATTTAGAATTATGTATTCCATAACCATATTATAGAATACATAATTCTAAATACAATGGGTGGAATAGATTATAATTTTATGATCATATGAGGCCCATTTTGAGATAACTGCACTGTAATTGTAGTGCAGTGAATCTGTACTTAAATATTTCTCATTTTTATATATGAGAAATATTTAAGTACAGATTCACTGCATCACAATTACGATGCAGTTATCTCAAAATGGGCCCCATATGATCATAGAATTATAATCTACTCTACCCATTGTATTTAAAATTATGTATTCTATTATCATACCAATTTTCATCCAAATTAGATATGTGTATGGACTCCATTTGAAAATGGTACAAATTCAATGTAATAAAATAGTTTAATGTAAATAACAAATTTAAAGTTGTTTTTTCAACATGCAAATCATTTGTTATAAAATTTAAATATGGATAAATGATTGTATAAAGTATCAATACATTTAAGTACATGTGGGGCCCATTTTGGGTTAGACGTATCGTTAATTATGGTGCAACTTTACTGCATAGGAAAGGTAGTAAAGTTGATTATGGTGCAACTTCACTGCACAAGAACAGTAGTAAAGTTGCATCGTAATTAATAGTGCATCTAGCCCAAAGTGGGCCTCACATGTACTTAAATGTATTAATACTTTATACAATCATTTATCCATATATAAAATTTATAGCAAATGATTTACATGTTAAAAAAAACTTTAAAACTGTTATTTACATTAAATTATTTTATTACGTTGAATTTGTACCATTTTCAGACGGAGTTCGTATACATCCAATTGGGATGAAAATTGGTATGGTAATGGAATTAATAATTCTAAATACAATGGGTGGAGTAGATTATAATTTTATGATTTTATGGGGCCTATTTTGAGATAACTGCACTGTAATTGAGGTGCAGTGAATATGCATTTTAATATTTATATATATATATAATATTCAAGTGCAGCACAACTATACCATAACAGTGGTGTACTTGCGCCAAAATAAGCCTCATATGATCACAAAATTATAATTTACTCTACCCATTGTATTTAGAATCATGTATTCTATTACCTACCAATTTTAACTTTATTTGGATGTGTATAGACTCATCTGAAAATGATACAAATTCAACATAATAAAATAGTTTGAAGTAAATAACAACTTTAAAGTAGTTTTTTCAACATATAAACTATTTACTATAAAATTTATATATAAATAAACGATTGTATAAAGTTTCATTACATTACAATATGTGCAGGGCCCATTTTTGGGCAAATGCACTGCAGTTGCACTGGAACAGGTCTCATATATATCACAGAATTTATCCTAATAGATATTTTAGAATTTCTTGGTTTTTTTTTTATTGCAAGTGATACTCTTTGGAAATTTTCTTTTAGTTGTTTATAAAGTCTACCATAGATTTGATTAGGTAATAGTTTTCTTTGGTGATCTTCATTCAGTTCTTCATTTTCTTAGAGCTTTTAATTTCTTACTTAGTTGATGAATTTGTCTAGTCATTATTAACAGAGGAAATTGTCAATTTATTTTTTCAAAGACTTAATCATAACTTTATATTTGTAAAGTTTTCCTTTTTGTTCTTTGTATAGCTTAGAATCAAATTTCCAAGGAGGAAGAATTTCCAAATAGGTTCGTATCTCGCCTGTTTAGATCTTAGAAGTTTTAATTCTTGGCTCAAATCTTTTAGCTGTGTAGACATAGAATTAGGTAGCTAATATAGATAATTATTTTTTCAATTCCCATTTATCTTCTTCTAAGTTAGAGATCATGTAATTTCTAAACCAGTGTGGTTGTCGTCTTTAACTTGTTGATCATATGCTTGCTTTAAGAAAGATTAATTTGATTTTGATGATTAACAAATAATTGAAATATCATTAAAAAGGTTCTAATGAATTTGTGTAAGTGTGCTCAGATATTTTTTCTCTAATTATGTGTATGAAAATGAAAATGTGAAATAATTTAAGTTTCAAGAGCTCAAGTTCATGAATAGCAAGTTCAGCAAAGTGAAGTCTCAGCCCAAGTCGACTTCGCCTGCAACTTCAGACAGACAGCAAAGTGAAGTCTCAACCCAAGTCGACTTCACTTGCGACTTGAGTGAAGTCTCAACCCAAGTGGACTTCACCTGCAACTTCGAAGGTAAAATTCTGGACAGCAAGTAGACAACAAGTTTTAACAAAGCGAAATTGCAACCCAAGTCGACTCCACTAATCCCAAGTTGACTCCACTTGCGACTTCAACCTATAACGGTCGGAAAATGTTAGAATATTAGACGCACGTCAATTTCCACTCCAACGGATAGATCTTTTTTCTCTATAAATATCATTGAAGTATGAGCGTGAACAAGAGGAGAAGAAGGAAAGAAAGAGAAGATGAGCTTACACCTTGTATTATTCAAGAGTGCTAAAATCATTTGAAAAATTATTGAAGTTTCAAGTGCTACTACTTCAAGTGTGCTTACAAGATAATCTTTTTCACATGACAAGGAGCTTCTGGAGCTGATTGATTACATGTTGTAAAGTGTAAATTTTCTTTTTTCTATTTTCTTTTGTGTTGTTACCTTGGATCGGTGTTGGAGACCGAATTCAAGAAAAAGCAAAATAGGGGGTTGGTTTGAGTTTGTCTCACTAACGGGTTTTGCTTGATTGTTTTGAGTTTGTCTCACCAACAAATCAGACTTGGTTAGTTAGAGTTGGTTTCACCAACAAGTGACTGTTGTATATGCCCCCTAGAGCTAAAATCTAGAAAAGAGCGGGTGCTCTAGATTGTACTGAATATACAATAGTGGAACCCAAGATACAATGAGTGTGTGCTTGGAAGAGTGGAGTATGGAAGGTTGCCCGAACCACTATATATTGTTGTCTCTTGTTTGGTTTGATTGCTTGCATTTTATATTTCATTTGCACCCTCCCATTCTATTTCATAGCACGTTTCATCAAGGCAATTAAACTCAAAAGGGGTTAAGCTTCTAATTACGAAAAGAATTTTCAAAAACCCAATTCACCCCTCCCCTCTTGGGTTTTGCCATAAACTCGGGACCAACATATCTTTCCCTTAGTATTTCTAAGAATTTCGTAATAAGTTTGTATCTTTGTACTTGTCCCTAAATAAGAGGAAATGACCTGAAATAACTCCCCACAAAGTTAGTTCATCATTGACATTATTTTCAAGGTTTTGAAATAAGATTTGTAAGTTTAAGGCCATTTAATTATAATGATATGCATGTAAAACAGTAAATGAAAATGCCGGCAAATAAAGACTTGATTGAAATGACAGAGTTTACAATATAAGTTTGAAATCTATCTTTGGAAATAACTTACAAGTTTAGGATCAGATCAAGTTCTAAAACAACAACTTGTTTCTTCAAAAGAGCTTTAAGATCGTCTTACAACAGAGGTTTTAAAGAGGTTTACAGAGTAAGAGGGATTACAAGTTCTAAGAGAGAGAGGGGGAGATTTGGCAATTGCATGAGGGGCTTTTCGTGTCAAGGCGAGAGCTTTGGAAATGTTTCGATGTCTTCCCTCTTCTTCAGCTCCTTCTTTATAGCCATTTAGAGACGTTCTTAATTGACCTTTGAAGGCTTGGAATGACAACCACTGCTGGCTGTTGTGCTAGAGTTGCTCTTAGCAAGCACTATTGGAGTGACGGTTATAAAAAGCATGTGTGGATTCTTGGCAAGCACTATTGGAGTGACAGTTCTGAAAAGACTCTGTGGATTCCTGACGAGCACTGTTGGAATGAGCACTGTTGGAAAAGCCTATGTGGATTCCTAGCAAGCACTGTACAAATGATTGCGGGTTGAGCTACGTCTGGATTTCTTGGAGGAGTTTGACAAAATCTTCTTGGGTTGATGCTCTGCGAGTTTAGATTGGACTGCAGATTTTTGAGACAAAATCTGTAATTCTTATTTGGATCGAGTCTTTGGTTCCTCAAGTTGCTGTTTGTTGATTCATTCAAGGATCTGTTGAGGCTCAACATTAGTGTATGTAAAAGAGTCTCACCATTTTACTTTGAAAATTCTTCCAAGGGAAGATGGCCAGAGTTTTAGATTTTCAAGAAAAGCATACTCCCATTGACAAATTCATCTAAGAGAAAATTTTGAACAAAAATTTAAGGTTTGAGGAAAGCGATTTTCATAGTTTGAAAGATGAGCATGTTTGCAAAAGGTTTGATATCCTTGATTTACTAAAGGTGGAAATATTTCATAAATTAATCCAAAATGGTCCCGCCATTAAGCAAACCAACAAGGGAAACATAGTTTATGTTTCATTTAAAATAAAACATCCACGAATAATTTTCTGATTTGTTTTTGTACCAAAGGCTTTATACCAGGTTAATTGACAGTCCCAGTATGTGTATGTTTGGGGGTTAAAAGTGATTGAAAGTTTTTTTGATTTTTTCATTGATTCAAAATTCGACGGCTTCAAAACCTTCAGAATTTGAATGCTTGAATGGGTAATTTCGGTTGGATCATCCTTATCGGGATAATGTTTGACTTGTATGGATTGGGTATGAACAAGGATGAGTTCATGAAATTTCTTAGTCTTGTAGTAATCTGTGGTTTTATCTTAGTGAGTTAGGGGATATAGAGTTTTGGCTAATTGAGTGGGGTCTTGAAAGTTTGGAAGTCATGTTCAATATAACAAATTGGTATTAAAGCGTTGAGTTTCGCTACATATTTGGATTTTTTTGGAATTTTTGTTTGAAGTAGAGTTGGGTGAAGTTCAATTTCTTTGACTAATTTTCATTGGAGAATTTGAGGTAGAATCTTTTACCTGAGTGTTTGAGTCATACGGATTTGAATGGTTCTATGACTTTGAGTTCAGGGGACTTTTGAATAAGGGCTAAAGTAGTTTGTTCATCCAACTGACTGAGATCGTTGGATGTAGGTGTTTGAGAAGTTTCGGGTCTGAGCAATTCAGAGGTGTCATTTTTGTTTGAAGAGTAGAAGTTTGAGTTTGACTTCTTGGTTTGGTTTGGGTCCTTGCAACCGTCTCTGCATACAAAGGACTTGACAAATTTGTGATTTTGGCAATAGAGGGATGAGACATGGTTACTTGGTATTGTGAATACGAATTAGGAGTTTGGGGCTTGACTTTCGGTTAATTGGGTGGCTTTTCGGCGTCATTGCCACTAGTTGTTGAAGACTTCGATCCCTGAAGAAATTCTCTAGTTAGAAAATCTCGGATTGAGTTCGAAGAGCCTTTTATAAATTCTATTTCAAAATCAAGTTTTGACAATAGTGACCGCCATCTTGCAAATATGTATCCGGAAACTTCATTTTGAACATCTTTTTACAAAATATATTTGGCTACTTTGTAATCTACTAGTACTAAAAAGGTTTTCAATAAATCATGTTGAAACTTTTTTATGCATAAAACAATGCTGAAGACTTCCTTTTCTATTATCAAGTATTTTTGTTGTGTTTCATTCCATATTCTTGAATGGTATTGAACTATTTGTTCCTTTTTCTCTCTTACTTGTTTGAGGATTCCCCCACAGCCTATATCTGAGGCATCTATTTCTACAATATTCCTGAATGATGTTGAACTATTTATATGCTTTTGTTATGGCTTTCGAATAAAATCAAAAACTACTTCTTTTTCTAAAATATTTGTTATTATTCCTTGGTCTGTTACTGTGAAAGGTTTGATTAATTATGAGAATGGAGTTCCTTATATTATTTGTCTTTGAAGATCTTTTACTAATAAGAAGGTTGTTTTGAACGTCACATCTTGGTGCTTTATTTCTGCATTTGTGAGTTTAAAATTTATTTTTTACTTTGTTCCACCTGCGCTAGGCTTTCTTTAGTTTGTTCAAAATATTTTGTTAGTATTAATCTTTTGTGTATGCAGTTTAAGTCTGCTCCTGAATCTACTAAGGCAATGACTTTGAGAATTAGTTCTTTATTTATTAAGAGTGTGATTTTTATGTACTATTTTTTATAGGAGACTCTTGACATTAGTTGGATGGAAGATACTTCTTCCTTTTCTTTATCTGAATCAGAATCACTTTCATCATCTTTTGATTCTAATTTTTCTATCCTTTTCTTTAGGTTTTCTATTTCTGTTGTATTTGATTCTTTTAGGGTTTTAAAATCTCTCTTTAATTGTTTAATTTCTACTTGTAAGTCAGAGATTTTTATGTTACTAGTTGAAGCTAGTTTATTGAGAGGTTCTAAGATCTTTGTTAGATCATAAGCCTAAGTTTTTCTAAGATTTTGCTGAAAGGAGTTTCATGAGATTTTTCTTTGAGCATATTTTTTATTTTTAATAAATATTTTCTCTGTTATTCTTGATCAGTTATTTGGTCTGCAAAATTTAATAATTCTTCCTGATATTAGGTTGTCATGTTTAATTCATTTGCGTTATCAGTGTCAGATTCTAGTTCATTAATCTCTCTTTCAGATTCAGTAGTTTCTTCACTTTCTGAGTTGTCAGAATTTAATATTAGTTTTTCTAATTATTCTTTCAGGGATTCTGTTAGATTTAGTTGGTCTATTTCTACTTCATTAATTTTTCTTTTGAGCATGTGTTTAGTTGCGAAGGCCTTACTTTTCCACATTTGCAGTAAGTAGGCGAATCTTTTGAAAATCTTTTCTTTTTATGAGACTTAAAGGGTTTTGATTTATATGTTTTGTCATTCTTTTTCTTGTACCATGGTCTAGAAGTTTCTTCTTCATTTTCTTTATATGGTTTTTTATATTTTTAGAATAGTCTATTTTTCTTTTATTTTCGTGAATAATTTCCATTACAGCTTCTTTCCATTTTTTCCATTCCAAATTGTTTGCAAAAATCTCCTAATTATTGTTTTGCTTTTATTCTTTTCCCTTTTTCATTCGCCTTTTGTTTAATCTCATTATAGTATGCTAATCCTACATCATTTGCTATCGATATTATGTCTTTATAAGTTAATTTTTCCATAAGGAATAGTCTAATTATTTTTTTCTCTAATTTTCTCGGCAAAGTAGGATGGCAGTCCGGTGAAAAATCTTTCTTTCCAAAATGGTTGATTACAATCTGTCCTAAGCATTACTCTTATTAAGAATTGGTCTTTGTAAAATCTAAAGTCACTCATTTTCTTATATCTTAAAGTTTGTAAGATTTTTTATTTTCTTTCCCTAAGTTTATTATTTGGTCCTACGTAAAAGCTTGCTATGGCTAGAATTAAAATGTTTACAGTAATCTAAATAGGTTTGCCTTCTATTACTTATAGTTCTCTAGTTCATTCTTAAATAGGTTTGCCTTCAATGGCGCTGCACTTGAACATTTTCCATATATATAAGACCTGTTCTGGTGTAGCGGTACATTTGCCTAAAAATGGGCCCCACATATATTAAAATACACTGAAACTTTATACAATTATTTATCCATATACAAATTTTATAGCAAATGGTTTACATGTTGAAAAAAATACTTTAAAATTGTTATTTACATCAAACTATTTTATTACGTTGAATTATACCATTTTCAGATGGGGTCTATACACATATCCGATTAGGATGAAAATTGGTATGCTAATAGAATACATGATTCTAAAAAGAATGGGTATTAGTCGATTATAATTTTATGATCATGTGGGACGTATTTTGATGCAACTGCCTTGTAATTATGGTACAATTGTGTTGCACTTGAATATAACTCTCTTTCTCTATACATATATACGTAGGAGTATTCAAGTGCAGCGCCACTGCACCATAATTACAATGCAGTGGCATTAATATGGGTCCCACGTGATGATCAAATTATGATATACTCCACCGATTGTATTTAGAATAATGCATTTTATTACGGTATCAATTTTCTTCCTAATCGGATATGTTAATGGATTTCATCTTAAAATGGTACAAATTCAACATAATAAAATAGTTTGATGTAAATAACAACTTTAAAGTGGTTTAATAATACTTTATATCCTAATCAAGTATGTTTAATAATACTTTATATCCTAATAAAATAGTATTTAACATCATTTGTTTATTTAAGAGACCAAGTTTCATCCTAATCAAGTATGTTTAAGGGCCACATTTGTTTAAAAATATATATTCATATGTAAATTATGAAAAACACTTAGATCTATTTACACGAGTATTAGAATATAATAATACTTTATAGAATCATTTATTTATATAGAAATAGTATTTTTGACGGTTTAGATGCTGAAAATACTACTTTAAAATTGATATTTTAACATTTTTCGTAATTTACATATAAATATATATTTTCTAACAAATGTGGCCCATAATCATACTTGAATAGGATGAAATTTGATCCCTTAGATAAACAAATAATGTTAAATACAATAAATGGATTAAATTTTTCATCAAAAATCAAAATCTTAAATTTCGAAGGGATTACATGAGTCTACTTCTATGTAACCTGATTACATAAAAGTGGAGCCTATATATATACACACATATTTGTACAGAGAACATTTCCTGTGTAGTAAAGCTGCACCATAATTAACGGTACATTTAGCCCGAAATGGGCCCTACACATATTTAAATGTATTGATACTTTATACAATTATTTATCCATATATCAATTTTATAGCAAATAATTTACATGTTGAAAAAACAACTTTAAAGTTATTACTTACATCAAAATATTTTATTGCGTTAAATTTGTACCACTTTTAGACAGGGTCCATACACATATCCAATTGCAATGAAAATTGATATAATAATAGAATATATCATTCTAAAATACAATATATGGAGTAGATTATAATGATCATGTGCGGTCTATTTTGAAATAACTGCACTATAATTGTAATGCAATAAAACTGCACCTGAATACTATATATATAGAGAGAGAGAGATATTCTGGTGCAGCATTCCGGTGCAGCATCGCTAAAATGGGCCCCACATGATCATCAAATCATAATCTACTCCACCCATTGTATTTAGAATAATATATTCTATAACCATACCAATTTTCATCCCAATCAAATATGTATATTGGCCCCATCTGAAAATGGTACAAATTTAACGTAATAAAATAGTTTGATGTAAATAACAACTTTAAAGTGATTTTTTCAACATCTAAACTATCTAAGATATGATTTATATATGGATAAATGATTATATAAAATTTTATTGTATTTTAATATGTGTTGGGCCCATTTTTTGGGCAACTGCACCGCTGTTCCGATACAGTGATACTACACCGAAACAGCTATTATATATATATATATATAAAGAATATTCAGGTGCAACACCGCTGAAATGGGCCCCACAATCATGATCTACTCCACTCATTGTATTTAGAATAATGTATTCTATTACCATACCAATTTTCATCCCAATTAGATAATTTAAAGTTGTTATTTACATCAAACTATTTTATTACGTTGAATTTGTACCATTTTCATATGGGGCCCATATACATATCTGATTGGGATGAAATTGGTATGGTAATAGAATACATTATTCTAAATACAATGGGTGGAATAAATCATGATTTCATGATCATGTGGAGCCCATTTTTGAGCAACTGCACCGCTGTTCCGATGCAGTGACGCTAACAACTCTCTATATATATATATATATATAATCAGGCTCACATTAATGGGTACGGATTTGACCAAGACATTGCTTTAGTAACCTGTGCACTGATAACTGGTACAAGAGTAGCTCTCTTTCAACTTCACGTTACAAGAAACACAACGGAGCCCTCTCCGTGGCTATTTGCAAAAATAACCCCATATGTTTACCTATTAATGATTTCTAACTTCATAGTTTCGATATTTATGTATATAACCCTCTTTTTTTTTATAAAAACTTATATAACTTTCTTAACTTCTGATATTGTGCAACAATAACCCCTTCAGCTTGATTGAATTTCAAGAATGGTAATCAAGTAAACAACAAACATATAAGATTTTTGACATACATGAAGATTGACATATTATGGATATATTTGATATGGAAAACGCATGCTTACAGTGTTATTTTTACACAATAAAAAGGAGAGTTGATTCCATGCATCCTGCCAAGGGACCCATTTTTAAAAAAAAAAATTAAATTTTTTATAAACATGTAAAGTTAAATATATTTAATTTATAAATCAAATTTTACCATTTTTAGATATTTTTAAATATTTTTTATTTTCAAATATAGTGACATTTCGTAATTTTTTTATCCAAAAATTCTAATACTTAGTTATAAATTAAATACACCTAATTTAGGGTGTGTTGGCAAAGGATAAAACTTCTAAATGAAAATTTTTTAGTATAAACGTTATTAAAATAAAAGAAAATGATGTAATATAATAAGAATAATGATGATGAATAAAAAGAATAAAATTAAAATAGATAAATCAGTCGTACAAATAGCCATGGTAAAATAATTTAAAATAGCATAATTTGTATAAGAATATGTAGAAAAAAATTTAAAAACTAAATAGTTGTGAATAGTAAAATGTTTTACATTGAAAAGCTTTGTAAGAAAAATTTTATTTAAAAACACACCCACTCTTAACATGTTCATTAAAAAACAATGAAAGAAACGTGTATGACTACACCGGAACAACGGTACATTTGATCAAAAATAAATCCCGCACATAATAGAATGTAATAAAATTTCATATAATCATTTATCCATATATAAATTTTATAGCAAATGATTTACATGTTAAAAAAACTACTTCAAAATTTTATTTACATCAACGTTGAATTTGTACCATTTTCAGATGAGCCCCATATACAAATCTAATTGAGATGAAAATTAATATCGTAATAAAATATATTATTCTAAATACAATGGGTGGAATAGATTATCATTTGACGATCATGTGAGACCCATGTCAACGATACTGTACCAAAGCTACACCTGAATATTTGTATGTGTGTGTGTATGTTTCTTAAACTGGCCTACTTAATACCTTACTTAGGTGAGCCTAAGTTGATCATTCCCCCATTAAAAGTTAAAACCCCATATTGCAATAAGTTCCTGCAAAACAAATACTACTCCACATACTAAGCATTGGCACGTTCTAATGTAGAGCAATGATACAAAGTATGTTTCAAGAAAATGACTCTAAAAAATAATCACTCGATGCCCAAACAGAAATATAGACACACATTCCCTGTGTGGTCAGTGGAGTACAAAACTAGCTGCTATTTACAGCGAAGAAATCATCTACAAAAGCATACCAAAGAATCTGTTAACAGCTCCCGAATTTCTAGAGAGTTCATACAACACTCGCAAGCGCACCACACGAATAACGTGGATTTTGGATGGAAAGTTGAATTCATTTTCTTTCACCTTCAAGTTGCACTGAACACCATCAAGCGTCAGCAATTCAATTTCCATATGCACCCAAAAGTACCACCTTAAGCTTCCAGTATAAAAAGAAAGTCTCATCTCAAGAAGAACACTCAAAACTCACAAGCCATTTGCAGTGCCAACCTGTAGGGAGCAAGTCTGTATTCTTTGCTACAGGTTTCAAGTCAATTGGTCCAGTCAACGCATTATGATAGTCAGGGAAATTTTGTTAAGAAGCCATACTTAGACAGCCACTGATTCAACATGGTCGCTGTTTGTTTAAGCTGGTGAAGCACGAGGATCAGATTGTACTTGGCGAACAAACTGTCCTTTGACCCGAGGCCGCTGTTCTGCAAGCCTTTTCCTGCTTTGGTACCGAACCTGCAAAGGTACCAGCATTAGAAACTGTAAATTGCTCCAAAGGTAGCAACACCCCCATTACCACTAGTGCGGCAACAAGAGCAATACTTTCAATTGCATACACCATAGTAAGGCTATGACTTTGGTCTAAATGCAATCTGCCAGGAATAGAACCATCCATCAGGAGGCTAACACCAAGATCAGGAAGTTCAACGTCTGATGAATGCTCAAAATTAAATTAAATAACGGAGATGCTTCTACAAAACCCCTTTTCTATGAAATCCCCTCCATTTTTTAAATCTTGATGGTTGATAAAAAAATCTACTCCATCCATTGTATTTACCATCATTTATAGTATCCTGCAAACCCTTTTATTTTTTAATTTCAATGTATATTGGCCCCATCTATAAATGTATAAAATCAATGTAATAAAATAGTTCAATATTAAAATATCAACTTTAAAATATTTTTTTAACATCTAAACCATCTAAAATATCAATAATATGTAGATAAATGATCCTATAAAGTATTGTTACATTCTAATACATGTGTGAATGGATCTAAGCGTTTTTCATAAGTTATACATGAATGAACCTATTTTCGAGCAAATGTGGCCTATCCACATATTGGACTGGGATAAAACTTGGTCTCCTAGCTAAACAAATGGTTTAAAATACAATAAATGGATTGGATTTTTCATCGAAAATTAATATTTCAAAAATGAAAAGGGTTTCACAAAATCATTTCTATGAAACCCAGTTTCATAGAACTATTCCCAATTAAATAAATTCACCATCCAATAGATTGTTATGGAGAAGTCCATTACTTGGTCAGATCAATCTGCGTATGAATGCAGAACAGAATAGCCAAACTAAATAACAACATACCTTCTTTTCATAGCATCTGTCTTTTCTCTTTAAGCGGAATTTATTCAAGGCTGCCTCTCTCTGCGAAATACATTGGTAGTCCATCATCACCTTGTTTCTGTGCATTGGAAGGCTCTCACCATTCCCACTCTCTGAAGTCCCCCCACCTCCAGCAGCAGTTGCCACTCCATTCATGCTGCTTTCATTGCAGATGCTCCCACACCCACTGCTGTTAATGTGGCTTCTGCTACCATGACATACATTGCTACTTCCACTTTGTCCAGAAACAGGCACAGTGTGCGTCAGCTCCTGTTCAGGCTCCAAATTTGGCTCAACCTCTGATGCAGACTGGCAGATTGACATTTCTACAACTTGGTCACAATTATGATGCTTTTTATCCGTATCATTGGTATCTTCATTTGATTGGCGAGATGAATTCACATGACTAATGTCCTTTTGGCTGGATGAACTCGTACTCCATGGTGGAGGCCCTGGAGGGCGAGCCAGTGGATGGAATACAGGGGATACTAAAGTGCCATAGCCTGCATGGAACCCATCAATACACATGCTGCGGGCAGGAACGGGGACAGGGACAACCTCAACTCGAGAGAATGTTGTTTTCTGAGGATGACCAGTGAACTGAAATTCAGCTTCTTCATGATTACTCTTATGTGCTGATTCATGGCACTGAATGCCAGAAACATTCCTGGATGACTGGTTTGTGAGAGGTTTCTGAAAATTTCTATAGCATTCTGTGGGTTCCAAACTGATACGTGATGGCGAAAAAAGCAGATGACTGGATGGCTGCGAAGGTTTGTTACTGTACCTGCAAATAGGAGCCATATGCTGGGTCAGGAAAATGGAGCTCAAGTAAATTAGGATGCATTTGGATGTTTTCCTGTTTTCCACTTGAAATGAGTCCAGTTAAGCAAAAATATTTGAATGCAATTGTCCAAAGAGGAGACTTTTTTTCTCTACTTATTTATTGCTTTCTTTTGAAAAAGTGAGTTCATTCCAAGCAGATCCATTTTTTTCCTATTCAAAGATTTCACCCTGTTTTATCTGATTTTCATGTCAAGAATTCTTTGCACATGAGTGACATCAAAGGAGGTTCAAGTAATTACTGAATACATCCTCCCTGTCGTTCTTCCTAAAAGAGGTTTGCGACTCGGTCCTTTTTTGCATCTTGATACAAGCTTGCAGTTTATCTTGTATGCATGAAATGAAAAGAACAGGAGGGAAGGAATCCCAATAATTTAGGCACGTGTAGGGAAGACACTCCTATGTCCAGCACCACATTTAGAAGATACTTCCAATGATTTAGCAAAGGAACATACTCCAACCGTGTGGTGACAAAAAATATCCTTCCTTCTTCTCAAAAATATAAAAACTGGAATGTTGAGGCGTTCATAGGTGCCTCCAGGTGTTCCTACTTCACTATGAAGCTGTATGTTAAGTGGTAAACTAGGAATTGAAGCAAGTTTTGCAAAGGAAAGAAATTCCACGATATAGGAGCTAAAAGGTGAACTAAGGAAACAAAAACATGAGTTGTTGTCAGGGGGGACATCCTCCTTAAGTGAATAAATTCTGGAATCGAGGTAGAAAACCAGGCCCTAAGTCAGTACATGGAAACTTACATGGGTGTTGAGGTAGAGCATACTCAACAGATAGATTTGGGCAAAACCTGGAGGTTCCGCTGATACAGAAACTTTGAGAGAGAGTGTTTCATCGGGTTTTAACCTCCTCAAGTGCCAGTCTTACCTCTGTATCATTGGGTTTTTATCTCCTCTAGTGCTGCTCTTACCTCATTGATCTCTCTTGAGAACATGCTTCAATGGGGCATGCAAGCAGTCAGGATCAGGACCATACAGAAACCCCCAACATTCCAGGAGTAATTAGGAAGGACCACAGTAAATGTCAACAGTTTCAAACCACTGGACCACAGTTTCTCAACAGTTTCAACGGACAGACAAATTAACCTTCCCAAGTAACAGACAATGTGAACCAGCTTACAACCAGGCTTAGAAGGTTAAAGCAACCAAGAAGTCAGCAATTGCATGTCAATCTCCCTACCATTCATCTGTCCAGTACGTACAAATCATTTCCTTCTACCCAATTTCAAATGGCTTCCACAAGCAAGCTTGCTTAAAATATAATTATTCTTCCTTACATTATGGAGAAAGAAACTGCCATATATTTCCATCTTCAAAGACTGTAGAATCATCTGATATAGAATTGCTCTTATAGAACCACTAGGCATTTGGAATTCCTACTATTCCTAATTCACCATTGTAAACATTAGTGTGCATATAGGCCTCCTGCTATGGGTGTGACACACAATGCCATGGCTTCTATCCATATCATGAACTGTGAAAGACATGAATCCCACTTTATATAAGCCAGACACAAAAGTCATGTGAAATCCTTCTGCAAGCAAGCTGCATGTAGTTTCATAGCAGGCCTCTTACCAATATATGTTTTAAATGTATTCTCATGTGGCCAATATGATAAATGCCACATTAATGCATGGATTTTGTGTTATAGTGCAACGGTGGAATAAATCAGGCTTATTAATCTGTGGTACTTTCTTGATTCCTTTCCTGCTTATCATCCAATTGTTTTTTTGATCGTGTCGCCCACCTTGGATGAACAAACAACTGATGGAAGACAACTTCATGGAAGAGGTAATGAAGCAAATATCTCTACCCAATTTTGAACCCTAGACCTTCCACCCTACACACCCTTAACTCACTCACGTCAACCACTTGGTCATCTAAGTGGTAACTATCATCCGATTATTAGTTTTGAAGAAAAACACCAGCAACATTTGGGAGAATGAGGAAAGACGTACTCATAAATCAGGCTTATTAATCTGTGGTATTTTCATGATTCCTTTCCTGCTTATCATCCAATTTTTTTTTATGAAACTCATCGTCCAATTATTAGTTTTGAAGAAAAACACAAACAACATTTCAAAGCATGAGAAAAGATGTACTCACAGAGAAAAGGGCGAGGCATTTGAATGGTTCAAGGTATGTCCACCAGGTTTAGAGCTCCTTAAGGAGAGTTCCAATTCTGGAGGAGAAATTAACAGGCACTTGTTCCCATTTGCATCTGAAATTTTTTTTGCACCACCACCAAATACATTGCCACAGCTAGTGTTGCTATCTGCACATTGATAGCTGCTTTGAAGCTGACTATTGATTGCCTTAAAAAAGTCAATGGCTTCCCTTGAATGCTTGCCCTGTCTGTCAATATTCCCGTTCTCATTTACCACATTGGCATACTCCCTTGATCTCGGTAGGGCCATTTGATTATCTCTAGGAAGTACTCCACCAGCAGAAGGCTCCAATTCCAAGCTCTCATTTGGATTTATTGTTTCAAAGGATGGAGCGATTTCTAAGTCCAATCTCTTAGATTTACCTGCAAAAGTATATCGTCAAACTCCTAGACAATAGAGGACCTAATGTACACCCTACCGAGAAACTAGCAACCAAAAATTTGAAAATTACAGAAAGCATGGCACATGTCGTACCTTCATCTTCACTTTTGCGAATTACTAACGATCCAGAAAATTTATAACGTTTCTCATGACTCAGTTCTGCAATGTCGAACCCAGGAGATGCATCCCCATCTTTTGGCTGCAAAATTTCTTGAGCATTCTGCACGTATTCACTTTCAGCTTCTGTATCTGGCTTTGTACAAGAGCTCTGCAGCAAGAGGGGAAAAAAAGAAAAAGGGAGCAAATAAATAATCGCGAACATTAGACACTGATAAGGAAATGTTTCAAACTCCAGATTTTTGCATGCATCCTGGAAATCAAACTAAGTATTAGCCATAGAGTGTATTTGGGAATGGATAAAATTTTTGGTGAAAAGTTTTGGAAAGTAAAAGTTGTCAAATGATGTGATATGGTAGGAGTAATGATGAAGAGTAAAAAGAATAAAGTTAACATAGATAGGTTAGTTGTATAGGTAATTGTGTAGAAATGTTTGAAAAGTAGAGTAGTTGTATAGGAAAAAGTGAAAAAATAATTGAAAAATATAGTAGTTATGGAGAGTGAAAAGTTTTAGATTGAAAAGTTTTAAGATGACATTTTATACTCATTGCCAAACACACCCATAAGCTGAAAATCCCCAAGTGTGGCTGGCTGAAAACCAGCTGCATGTGCTGCCACATTAATTGCTTCCATTCCAAAATGGAATCATGCTTCTAATCTATGGATTAAATGACCAGTTGGTTGGATCAGGCATTCAAACTATGAAGATAAGCCAGTTGGTGCAACTTGAAAAAAGCTACTTACATAACAAGTCACATTTTGCAACTTGCATAACTGTGACTCATTTTTGCAACTTAACACCTACATCCAATGACTCTTTTGAAACCATTGAATAAACAAAGTATAAATTATGAGCCATTCAAGAAGATACTGATGGTCTTTCAAAGCCGAAAAGACCAGTGAACTTACTTGGGCATCACTTCCTTTCTCACTGCATTCTTTATTTTTCTGCATGCAAGCACTTGAATGATTACTTGCTGCATTGTTCTCAGAAGTGTTGAATCTTAGTTGGGTACTTTTTCCATCTTGCTGAGCATGGAGGAGAGCATTCGACTGGCATAAAACGTGAAAATATAGATCCCAATAAGATACTGAAGCTGTAAGGATTTATGAAGGTGAAGAATAATTCATGGAAGCAACATGATATTTCAGTAGCCAGGGGCAAGTATAAGAGCATACAGCTTGTCTTCGCCAGACATGCTGCCACAAATTCCTCAGCTCATTCTTCCTAATGGGCTTTACTAGAAAATCAGCAGCACCCCTCAACATGCACTTGAAAACCATGTTGATAGAATCATGTGATGACATCACTGCATGAGGATAACACAAGTGCAAACTCGTTATGGAAGGTAAAATTTGAGAACACATAAAAAATGTTTGCATTTACTGATAAATTTTATTGCATCAAATTACTCAAATCAGAAAATCATCAAAGTTGAACCAGTCCTTCAATCAAACTCATAATCATGGAGCTGTCCAAAGCAGAACTGAAATTATATGTTTTAATTTCCAACTTGTAATGCAAATTGTTGCAACTAAGGCTGGTCCAGCCTGGTCATTATCATCAATTCAGCAATGCATTCAATGCACAGAAATCAATTCAGTTCAACATCCAATAATGCTGCTTGATTGAATTCTGCCAAAATATAAGGGAACACAAGCCCTTCAATTGATTTAAATTTTGTATTACAAAATAGTTGTGAGTTGGAATCCAAGATTTGAGGTTAAAATAAATAACAATAAAGAAAATTAGCAAACAGATACTTTCGATTTATACATAATTGCAAATCAATATCATAGCAATTTCAAATGCACCGTAAATAAATTCCAGTAGATCAACGTACTAATTACGGGCACGCTTTTGCAGAAATCATGACCCATTATCATACTAAGAAGACTAAAGCCAGAGACGGAGGGCAAGTCAACTTCTGCCAGAACAAGGTCAAAACTTTTGGGCTTCTCCTTTAGCATTTCCCAAGCCTTCAAGCCGTCCGCAACAGCAGCAACTGTTCAAACATAGGCACATAATGACATGTGAGCATCAGCAATTTACTGCCCTTACAATGATTAAGCATATTTCTGAACTACCAATCAAAAACTTGTGCCGAGAACACTGGGAGAGGAGAGTCTGTAGGGGTAGAGATGATCAGAATGCAATATCATGCTTTAGTCGTATGGAAAACACATGATTGTGCGCTCTATGATGAAAGAAGCATAGCCATCAACAAAAGGACCATGAGTATTGAAAAACAGTGGCACATTACAAGGTTCCAGAGCATTGCTTAAGACTTCCAATCAACTCTGAAAGTCCTCGGGATAGAGTTTCTGGTCCTCCATCCACAATCAAATGAAAAACATCTAAAAGATATTGGATCCGCTCGGATTTTTTGGGGCAAAACAACAAAACCGGTTCATAGCAGATTGAATCCCACACCTTATATACAAGATGATAATATACCAACAAGAATTCAGATGACCTCGAGGCCTAAATATACAACACTAGCAAAAGTAACTTTACTACAAAGAAAAAAAAAAACCACAATCTTTTCAGGCTCATCAAAGGGTGGGGAAAAAAGGAATAGAGTGAAAAACAGACCTCTGTAATTGCATTTCCTTAGCAGAGCGGAGATGATGTGGCGAGTGGAATCGTCCCCTTCCACCAGCAGAACACCAAGAGACGTCCGCGGAATAAGATTCTCCCATCCGTCGATCATCCCCTCCTCCACCTCCTCCTCTTCTTCCTCCAAAACCACTTGACTGCACAAACTCATTTCTCCCATTTCCTTCTTCCTCCACTCAAAACCCGACCGAAATCTAAACAAAAAAAGAAAGTAGTGAAGAGAGCGTAAGAAAGAAACAGACTCGTCACCCCGATACCCTTTGCTTCCCCTCTTTAGGTAAAATCTCCGATATTCTCAAATATCTTATGGAGAGAAAAGACGCTAATCCAAGGTGAAATTCCAAGAACAAGACGCGGATTGATGATGATTGAGATCCGATCACAGCGGTAACGAACTAAGAACCCAAGCATTTACAGCCGCAAATCAGGCAAAATATCTCGATCTTTCTATTCCTTTATTTAATTATTTCTTGCACCCGCCTCTCCTCTGCTTTGTCCTTTGCCATTTGTCAACTCCTCCTCCAACCATCCCTTGATATTTTCCTTTGTTTTCTTACTGTATGCATAGTTTGTCACCCACCGTTTAATTCTCTCCATTTAAACCCATCTAAACCGTTCGAATGCGCTACTACGGCTTAAGAGAGTCCCAGCGCTCAACACGGTTGCGCCTGGCAGCACTGGGATCAAACGGTGGGCGGTCATTGGTCTGCCCTACGTCATGCCACGTGGCGCAATTGCAGTCACTGGCGCGGATATTTGAGGCTGGCGTCGAATCCGGATCTGATTTCTCGGACGCGTGTCGAGCTGTGGTGCGAGAAAGGGGGAGATATTTACACGGAGCGAAGGAGGGGAACATGTGATGGACAGGAACGCGCCACGTGGAGGGGTGGATAGGAAGGAGGGATTGCGCATTCGTGGCTGTGCCTGCGCCGCCCGCCTATTTTATTATTCTGATGGCGGGATATTTTCGGAGCGGGAAGTTTTTGCGGATGACGTGGCTAATGGCGACAAATGCGTGCAGGAGAGGATGGCATGCTTGCTCTGATTTTCTCTGTTCCACGTGACCTCTTGCCCATTAGGTTCCGTTTGTTAATAAGTTCAAGAAGGCATAAAGGAGAAGATTTGTCCAAAATTTGTTTAAGAATAAGAAAGCATGTAATGCGCATTAGAGCAATTTTATTATTCATAGGATTTTTAAGAAGGGATAAAACTTTTGTATAAAAAGTTTTTAATGTAAAAGTTATTAAATTGATAGAAAATGATATGATATGATAGGGGGTAATGATGAGAAGTGAGGAGAATAAAGTTAAAATAGATATGTTAGTTGTATAAGTAGTTGTGTAGAAATTATTGAAAAGTAAGGTATTTATATAGAAATATGTGAAAAATAATTAAAAAAATAAGATAGTTATAAAGAGTAAAAAGTTTTACATTAAAAAGTTTTATGTGAAAATTTTTACTTGTTGTCAAATACTCCTAAAATAAAAAAAAACCAAATAAATAGGAAAATTGTACATGAAATATAAAAATTGTAGGAATATGAGTATCTTTGGTGAGAATGAAATTTTTGGGAAAATAATTTGAGGTACATTTGATGAAAGTAGAAAATCTCCCATTTTATAATAATTTATGCAATTCTTTTCATGTAATTGGCTTGTCTATTTCAACTTGTTCTCTTTATCTTTAATTATTAACCCAATTATATCACATCATTATCTTACTTATTTCAAAATTTTAGCCATAAGGGTTCGTTTAGTAATTGCAAAAACAAGCAGTTTTTTTTTTTATATAAAACTTATCATTGCCAAGGGTGCATGCGAAAACTAGTCATTTCAGTGCATGTTTATCCCGACTTGCTGTCGACCGTCAGCTACCTTCTGCAGTTAGCCTGCCTTTCGTGTTGTTAAAATTTGTGGGTCCCATAATTGCCTGTAATGCACATTTAATGTGTGCACAAACTGGCGCTTTTGTGCGCTGATTATGGCTTGCAGTTCATTGATACTGACATTTTTTATAGAGAAAAAAACATCACTGCAGTTTTTCAAGAATCCAAAAATCTCTTAAATTTTTCTCTAATACTTCCCCTATCATTGGAAAATTTTTAAATATAGATAAGTGGTGAGTCCAAATTTGATCTTGGTTTGGCTAAACCAGATTAAGAGCGTAAATCATCAAAGATAGAAAATAAAATAAAATCATACTAGAGATTTGTGTGGAAAAAGAATGAATCATCAACGCAAGATTTTCAAAAAATACAGGATGAGTGAGGTAAAGATTCTATTAATGAGAGTTGAGGATATAACTGAAAGTGAGTACAAGGCTAGTATGTTTTCTCTTCCTGAAGATCAATCTTATTTATAAAGATATCTCTATCTCTTACTTTTTATTCATGATTTGTTCAAGGGTAGCATGTGCTTGATGTTGAACATGGATATGCAATCATCACCATAAGATTTGTCAAGAGGTGATGCATTCTACCTGATTAGTCGAGTGTCAGGCAAGGTCTCGCTTAGGTAACTTGTGATGATCGAGCAGGCTTTGGCCTCCACAATCATTGTGGTTGGATTTAATGATGGATAGTTTCCTCCAGCTCGAGGGACACTGCATTAATTAGCTTCCTTGGTAAAAAAACTTCAGTGACATGGTAGACTCAATTTGAAACCACCCCCCCTTGACTAAGTAGGTGAGTCGATTTTCTTTTATGACAAGATATGACAAGGGCTTCATTTAGGTGTGAGAGGTTTCATTCACTAAGAGGAATCAATTGGTCGTAATCTTACTCTTCTGAGTGGAGATTTTGCGTTGATCAAATTCTGATCATGTGTCCCCTATGAAACAATCATTCTCGAGTTTTGAAATATTTTGTTTTCTTGCCCTTTTATCTTTTCAAAATGATGGTTTGGCATTAACGGGCAAAAAACTCATGCTAGCAAGTTACCTCTTCTCATTTCCCTCCAAGGAGATGTATGTTTCATCCCATGAATGGTCGCTTGTCTTTAAAAGCAAACCTTAGCCTCTCTTAGCTAAGTTCCCCTACTTGTGCCTTTATTCTAACTTATCTTTCTTTGCTTTCATCATTCCTATTCAAGCTTTTTTTTTTTTTTGGCTATCATGGTTGAAGGCACGCTTAAACCATCACCTGTTATTACCCTAAGATAGTTTCGGAGGAAATTTGCAACACTTTTAGAATCTTCTCTTCTTATGAATTAATCATGCTTGATTCTTTTAATTACCCATGGACGTGCAGTTAGGGTTACCCAACGATTTATGAGGCTTTGCTTATGGTGTTGCCTTCCTATTCGAGCCAGAAGTGATTGATTGCTCAACGACCCTAATTGCTACCTCATCTCAACTATTGCCAAACTCATGGAAGATTATTCACTGCCTCTCTTTGTTTGAGGGCAATAAATGTTACCTCGTCTCAACTAACCTCTTGGTTCTGATCGCTAGATTAAAGAATGGGAGCACTTTCCACTACCTTGCGGGCTGGAACAATAATCACCGTGTGAGGAATCTTCCTTCCTTAGTGAGTGGCTAGAGGTCATGCAACCTCGAGATGAAAAATTCAACTTTGCCAGTTTCAAGGAAGTAGAGGAAGCTGATAAATGATCCCTTTAGCGTCAACCTTAAAGTGCCAACCTTCCTTTTTTTTTAATCTATCTGTTCATGGTGGAAACAAGATTATCGACTAGTTTTCTACAAAAAAAGAAGTAGAGGCATTTTGCAAGGGGTTGCCAATGATATCTGTCAATGATCCTACCCCTACTCTTACAACAAAGATGAGTATGATGTTTATAGTTCATAAAAAGGAGGGATAGGGACCCACCATGAAGAGCAAGCGATATACAAATAAAGGTAGTGGTCAAGGCAATAGAGATTGTAGAAATGGCTAAATCAGGGGATGCGACGAAGGAGTAAGGATTCTTTGGTATGTTGTAGGAGGGGCGTTGTCACATCCCTTGTAGGGATGTTAACAAATTGAGTTGAACGGGTTAGAGCCTAATTCTAATCCTAACGAATTTAAAAAATCTCAACCCTAATCCATTTACAACCCATTTAATAAATGAGTTGCTAGGTTGTTAACAGGTTATGTATGTATTCTACAAATAAATTAAAATAAGCTAATTTAAAGTTGAGCATGTGTTGTTTATGATTATTATAGTGAATTGATCTACGCTGATAAAATATATGGTATGGTCAGATCTTCATCAGGAGAGTGTATATTTGATGCCTCAATATAAAGAATGAAGGTGCCTCCGCAAGGCAGACAGAGAAAGAGGACGAAGAGGAGAAAACAATAATAAAGAAAGAAAGGAAAATAATCAAAGGCAGACAAGGAGAGATGAAGGAAAGGAGAAGGAGAAAAGGTGAATGACTGGAGACAGAGAAGGAAAGAGAGTGATAGAGAGAAGAATCTTGCGATACTCATAAGCGATGACAAGGACAACATTGACAACACCATAGCATGATAGTAAATAACACATTATAGAGTCATCAAAGGAAGGAGAAAAATAGGAAATCAAAATAGAAAATTAAATTTAGAGTTTATAAAATATATATACCCCTTCTTAATAGATTTTAAATGGGTTGATGATTTGTAAAATTTTAATCCTAATTTGTTTATTTATTTAAATGGTTGAATAGGTTGGCAGGTCGTAAATCATTTATTCAAAAATTTCAACCCAAACTCATTTACAAATGAGTTGGATAGGCAAGTTGACAGGTTGACCATGACCATGAACATCTATAATCCCTTAGCCTTATCAAAAATTCTATAGAGGTAGATCTTACTCTAATGGAAAACTTAATGCCAAAGTCCAAACTTGCCCTTGTTCAGACCATGCAAGCAATAGTCTTTGAAGTTAAGGGGATGGTTATTAAAATATAATTTTGAGAGAACATAACTAAACATAGAAGGTGTTGTTAAGACCCAAGAAGAAGGGATGGAGATAGTTGCAAAATGGGCTACTTTAATGTGACTTAGTAGCAGTTCCTCAAACCTCTCATGATTTAACATAGAGATCAAGAGTGTATGCTCTACCTTCCATTGTCACCATTGTAGATTAAAACACAAGTTTGTGGCAAATGCACCTAGAATCGAGGAAGTAGCAAAGGAAAAATAGCCCAACTTATAGAGGATGAATAGAACTATGCATAGTCTCGTAGGCTCCCCAATTATCTACCCAATGAGAGGATCCTTGGGGTTATCCTTGGTTCCATGTTCCCTTCAATCAACTAAGTTCATGAAGCAGCATACTCAGTGAGTTTCGTAAGAGTAGAACCCCTCAACGTTGGCGAGCCTTCCGACTAAGGGAGAGGCCATTCAAGCTAATCTTAAGGCAAGGATGCTCATTGTTGAGGAATTATGGAAGCTATTATTGGATACATGTGCACCATTGTGAGCTGATGTATAGAGAATGCATAATGCTTTGCATTTGCCCCAGGAGGTTGCGTTCGTTTATTTGGCTAAAAAAGATCCTGTTACTTATTCGATCGATGACGAAGTTGCTGAGGCTTTCACTACCGATCCCTTCTTGCCATCAAATATGTTCTCTCTTGTAAACTTAACCTAGATTATGGCTTATATGAAGGCTTTGATTCTTCCTTCGAGTGATGAAGCAGAAAAAACTCATTTGATCTTTCCATCAAGCTCTTTGGAAAAGGTAAAGAATCCCTAAGGGTCTCAACTTTTTGCATGTTGGAAGAGGCTATATCCCGCCTAGAAGTTGTTCAATTGGAAGGATTCTTGGTGGGCTCGGTTGAAGTGTTGCGAAGTTAAGTGAGACCCTACTATGAGCTTAAGTAGTGAGCCTCATAGCATCCAATTAACACTCCATATCAAATTGCTAAGAAATAATGAATTTATTAGAAAAAAATGGCAATTGATTTACAAATCAATCCTAGAATCTCAACTAAAAATGTCGAGGCCTAGAGAATTACTCTCTGTCAAGAATTTCCTACACTAACCTATTCTCTCTACTCCCTACCACTCAACAACTCAGCGTGACCAAAACTAAAAGCTCCCTCATAATCTATTTATGGCAATATTTATAAGCCTAGGCCCAGGCCCACCTACTTACACCCTCTTGATGCAGCTTATACTTCTTTTTTAGAGTTGAGCACGAGCCATTTGTGGTTTTTGCTCTTGTTCCTAAGGTAACAGCTAAGCATGAGACCCTTATTGCTCTCCCAAACACCCCACCGAAGAATCAACGATGGTTATGCTTGATGGTTCATGGAGGGTTTAGAGGTGGTGGAAATTAATGAAGAGGGCTCGGAGTGCATCAAGATAAAATTCTTTGCTCTTAAGGAGTATAGGGAGACACTTGTAGAGTTTGGGTCTTCCAAGTAAGATCTAAACTAAGCACGAGAAACCTAAGCACAAGTCGAGGTGTTGGCTACTGTGATTCTAAAAGCGTGGGATGCTTTAATCTAAAAGAATGAATGAAGGTTAACAATGCTCACCTAAAGGAGGTGGAGGTGACTCAAGCGTTAGATCTGCCTAATACAACCCAGTCTAAGATCCTTCAGGAGTACTTGGTAAGTGAGGCTTTTCGAGGCCATTTAAGATCGATTCACAAAATTGGTTTATCGAAGCTCTAGATGAAGTCATGAACTAATTTCTTGAGATTGATATGAAATATATTTGACTGGAGCATTAGCAACGATGGTGGAAAATAATTTTGGCTATATCATGTATGTTTGACACTATACATCATATTCTTGATTTTATGAATTCTAAAATAACTTTGAATATTAGTCATTTCATATATGATCGATATTCTATGAAACTTCTTAAATTATGATGTATGCCAAGTGCCTACAACCTTGTGAGGCCTACAACTCTGTGACTCCCTTATAGATATGCACTCTTATAAGTGTCGAGAAATGAGATTTCTGCAAATAGTATGGACATTCCTAATTAGGAGTCATTTTCCTTTAGGGTTCATACCTAAATCCTTTATGTTCCTCCACACCAAATCTCCTACTTGGAAGGTTCATAATTTCTCTTTAGTATTAAGGAGTCTAGACACTAGTTGCTGGTATTGGACTGTCTTTTGTTGAGCATGATCTTGTAGGTCTTCCTTAAGATTAAGGTTGACTTGTAGAAGAAACTTATTATTGTCTTTGTTAAGGGCCATCATTCTTAACAAAATTCCAAACATATCTGTATAAATCATAACTTCTAACTCATGACTTAGTGTAATGCCCTGGTTATTAGCAACTACATAAATGATCAATGATGTGTATAATCTAGTTTAAGAATTATAACATAATAAAATTTTGATTAATTAATTAGTGAATATGTGAAATATTATCCAAATTCTTGCAAATGTGTTAAAAAATTTAGTTGATACAAATTAGAGGGGTAAATTTTGATAAATGGCTTAGTGAAAGCCCAATATGACTTTCCATGAGTTCCTTACATTGTTTTGGACTTGTAAGAACGCTTGATTTGATTAAATAATGAATGTTTGAACTAGAGATGGGCATTATTTAGAGTTTATTCATTTTGAAATGTATTTAGGCATGAGTTTGATGCCTAACATGTTTGGAATGGATATAGATAATTGTGTGTGATATTTAAATGGTAAATTTAGATGAATGATGAAAATGGGCCTAATAGTGTAGTTAAGCCCAAAGTGTTGGAATCAAAGGCAAATTAAGTACAATCCATATTTTGATGATTAACAACTCAATTTGAGAATATTTTGGGTACTAATGTGGTTTGTTAAACTTGGTTAAAGGATAAAAACTTAAATTTTAGAACATAGCAGACCAAGTCGCAAGGCCAAGTCGACTTAGCCATTGACTTAGGCGAAGTCGAAACCCAAGTCGACCTCAAGACCGACTTCAGATACTTAAAACCTTCCAGCGCTGAATTTGGGCATAAGGACAGATGAAATCGCATTCGAAGTCGACTCCACCTACGACTTAGGTGAAGTCACAGACCCAAGTCGACTCCACTATCGACTTCAAGAGATCAAATCCTTCCAGCGTTAAATTTGGGCTCGGAGACAGGTGAAGTTGCAGTCGAAGTCGACTCCACCTACGACTTGGGTGAAGTTGCATTCCCAAGTCGACTCCGCAATGCGACTTAAGTGAAGTTGAACCTCAAGTCGACCCAAGCATCTGACTTGAGTCAAGCTGAAGACCAAGACAGTCCATACAAGCAAAAGACCATGAAAGATCTATTCAAGATGGAATATTATTAAAAGGAAGACTATGAACTACATCCTTGGACTTTAAAAGAAGGCAAATCATTCTAGATCAAGGCAACAAGGATAAACTACTCACGAGAAGAAGAATATGCCAAGTTTTAAACATTGAAAATCAAGGGTATCATTTGAAGAACAAGATATGAGATAAAAAAGAAGCATCAAGGATCACTTTCAAGGAATCCAAGTTCCAATATATGTATACAGATGGTGAAGTCGCACCCGAAGTCGACTTCACCTGCGACTTGGGTCAGATCCAAAAGTAAGTCGACTTTAAATGGAACTCGAAGTCAAGCTAGAGACCGAAGTCACAACCGAAGTCGACTCCAGTCTGCGACTTGGGTGAAGTCGCTTCCGAAGTTGACTCTACATGCAACTTGGTTCGCAATGGTCTAAAAAATTCGAACATTGGCGCATTAAATGTGTGTCACCTACCACTAAACGTTCAAATTTACTCCACCATTATAAAAGAGCATTCAAGAGGACGTGCTAGAGGTTAGAGAAACATTTATTGAGTTCGCCTTCCACCCACTCTAGCATTAAAGTGATCTACACCAACTTCAAGCGAAGAACTTTGCTCAAACTTGCTGAAAACGACATTGCTAATCAATTTCATTCTCTCAATAAGTTCTTCCACGAGCTGAAATCTGCCTACACAAACTTGTAAAGTGTAGTTTCTTCTGTTTGATTCATTGTTTGTATTTAACACTCGGTTTGATATTGGAAATCGGAACCAAGTGAGGACAAAGTAATGTTGTGACTTGAGTGTGACTCATTACCTACTTGTGCTGTGTTTATGAAAGCCCCCTACAACTGGAATCTAGAAGAGATCTACTGCTCTAGTTGTATTTGATAATCCATTAGTGGAACCCAAGTCACAATGGGTGTGAGCTTGGAAAAGTGGAGTAGGAAAGGTTGCCCGAACCACTATAAAAATCGTGTCTATTGTTGTGGCTTGCTCAATTGCTTTTATTGCTTTATTTCTCTCCATATTCTTTGCTTGTTTCATTAAGGGGAATACATTAAACAGGAAAAAGTTTATGTTTGAGTAAAATTTTAAAATACCTAATTCACCCCTCCCCTCTTGGGTTGTTGCCCTAAAATCGAGACCAACACAAAGAAATTGTAATAATAGAAATGACCAAGGATCATTAACGAGAGCTATGATTTGCATGAGAATGATGGTAATCATAATTAACTGTGCTCGTGAAGTTTGGGAATGAATTAGGTATGATAATTTTGAGAATGGAGCCATTTTAAGCTAATGGTGAAAATTTGATAAGCAATTAATTTAATTGGTGAAATTTTGAAAACGACATGAAACATGGTGATTTCTACCATGATTATTGGAGGTATCAAAGGTGATATATATGATTTGTGCAAATGAGACTCGTTGTGGAGGCAAAACAGCTAAAGAGTTGAGTTGACGGGCCAAATTTTGTATAAGACATGTTTTGAGCAAATAAATTATATAAATGTGATATTATGATAATAAGACATGTGTTTGAATAATTGATTTATTGTTGAGAATTTTTTGACATGTTATAAAAACTTATCTTGTTAATGGATGAAAATTGTCAATAAAGTTGTGTAGAAAAATGCATGCCAAATTTTGTTGTTATGGAATTTTGAGCTGAAATTTTATGGAAACATAGTACTTGAAGTTAGGAATCCAACGGAAAATGAATCGTCTTAATTGAATTTGTCTATGGAAAGTTATAGACCAAATGGTATGACATAGTTCAAAACGGGTCATTTATAAGCCCAAGTGGCCCAAACATGACCACATGGCCTAGGTCATGTGCCTTGGTGTTTTAAACGTGAGAGGGGGTCCAAACCCTCCCCATTTCATGTCATGTCTTTCTCTTCTTCCTCCCCATGCTCCAAACTCTCAATCCTAATGAAAAACTACTTAAAAGTGTTTGGATTCACATTGTTTTTACATGAAAGAAACTTCTTTAATCAAGGAGAGAGCTTGGAGCTTAGAAAATCTTGAAGATTTTTGGGTAAAACTGAATTTGAGGTAAGCAGATTGTTTTCATTTGAATCAAAGCATAGATTCGGGCTAGAATCATGTTGTTTTTGTGATTGTTTGTGGGCACTGTATTTATTTTTGTGATTTGAATGAATTGTTGAGAGATGAGGCTTGTGTAGAGATTATAGGGAGGTTGGAATTTGGCGATTTTGATGAAAATACATGTAATGGACAAAATGAAAGTGTTTAAAAGTGGTTTTGTATAATATCATTATGTGTTAGATGGAATCCTATGAATTTTAGGTAAGTTTAATTTGATTTTTATATGTTGCCTATAAGGTGTTTGTTGAAATGCCCAAGTGAGGCTTCATGCCTAGAAACTATGTATAAATGAATTGTAGAACCTTAATGATGTAAATAATGTGTTTCAAATGTTTAGGGGCATACGTGATGTTGAATTATTTGGAACGAAAGTTGTGATGGGCATAATGAATATTGGATGTATGAATTGGGATGGGACTTGAACCTTGTGTTTGAGAATATTGTTGGATATTTGTTGGAATTTGATGGAGATACATGTAAGGGATGAAACGGAAGTGTTTCGAAGTGATTTTGTATGATATTATTATGTGTTGGGTGGAATCCCATAAATTTGAGCGAGTTTAGTTTGATTTTCACATGTTGCCTATAAGGTATTTGTTGAAATGCCCAAGTGAGACTTAATGCCTAGAAACCATATATAAATCGATGTGTAAAATCTTAATGATGTGAATAATGTGTTGTAAATGTTTGAGGGCATATGTGATGTTGAATTATTTGGATTGTAACTTATGATGAGCTTGATGGATATGAGTTGTATGAATTAAAATGGAACTTAAACTTTATGCTTGAGGATATTGTTGGATATTCATTGGAATTCAACAGAGATTCATGTAAAGGATGAAATGGAAGTGTTTAAAAGTTATGTTGTATCATATTATGATGTGTCGAATGGAATCTCATAAATTTTGAGTAAATTTGGTTTGATTTTCATATGTTGCTTATAAGGTATTTGTTGAAATGCTTAAGTGGGGCTTAATACTTAGAAACCATGTATAAATAATGCATAAAACCTTAATGATGTGAATAATTTGTTTCAAGTGCTTGGGTGCATGTGTGGTGTTGAATTATTTAGATTAGAACTAGTGATGGGCTTGATGAACACGGTTTGTATGAATTGAAATGAGGCCAGAACTTTGTGCTCGAGGTTATTGTTGGATGTTTGTTAGAATTTGTGAGGATGGGTTGTGTATTTAAATGAATTTCGAGATGGTTTGGTGTGAGCTTTTGCATATCAAATGTTGATTTGATGAATTGTGACTAGGCCCTTTGAAAATGGGTTGGTATTGTTAGCTATGTGTTTATGAATGGTTTTAATAAACCGATGGTTCATGGTCTGAAATGAGCATAAGACATTATTTTAGCATGAGCATGATGCATATGACATGAGTGATGCATATGCACGATTTGCATAGGGTTGTTTATGACCCTTTATTGACATGAGAATAGGGTTATTCACGGCCCTTGTGGACATAAGGTTGGTTTGTTTCATATATGTATTTGCGACATAGCATAATTGTATAGGGCTAGTAAGAGCCTAGTGTTTGCACTACATGTGGTGGCATGATTTACATGATTATTTAGCATATATTTGTCATTGATTTTATTGACTACACCTACTTACTGAGTTTGCCCAACCCACGTGTTTGTTTTTAAATTTTTAGTAGGATGGGCATTGGAAGTACCTAGTTGTGAGCCTGAGCTCGGTTGTATGGTTCCAAATTGAGGCATATTGTGGTAGGTGTAAGTTGTGTAGTTTTGGATTGTAGTATTTGAGATTGATTTGTATATGAGATATTCATGTACATATATTATATGATAAGTAATGAGTTGTATATTATATATTGGTATGTGTTTCATAGATGGCCTGTTGAGGCCTTATTAATGTATTTGAAAATTGTAAACGTGTATTTTACCTCCACTAAGATGTGAATGATGGAAATAATTATAGCTTAATTGATTTCATTGTCATATATCTAATTGATAAATTAGTTGTGGATATCTAGAGTTGCCACAGGTGGATTTTTATATACATGTGGTCCTTTGTGTTTGGAATTGTAGCAGATCCTGAGAAGATACTATCGGATCTTTGCCATAGCGGTTGACGGTCCAAGGCGGTGGCCGACAGAGCGCAACACTTAGGCTGAAGGGAGTCTCTCCTCTATGGGTTTGGAGTGTAGTGTTATAGGCCCATAACACACTCAGGATGTGATTAATCCATTATTTACTGAATTTCTCCAAAAAATTTCAATAGATTAAGCAGGATTCTATTGGTGACTTAGACTTATCCATTAGCTTGAGGACGTACCATAGAAACTAATTTGCGCTTGATAGCATATTTGTGATAAAAACATCTCAAATTCTGATGAGATGAACTACCAATCATTCTTTATGAGAAAGGCATGGAGTAATTGATCAAGACATGCATCTAGCATCCAATTCATGCTAAAAATCATCAAGTTTCATGTCATTTCTAAAATTTCACCCATTTGGTTCATTTTTTACCAAATTTCCACTATTAGCCTCAAATAACTCAAATTTCAAAATCGTCATCTTAAATTCGTTCCCAATCTTCATGAACACATTTCGATTATGATGAGAATTTTTCTCACAAAAATCATAGTTTCTAAAAATAATCCTCTATTATTTTCATTATATCAATTCTTTTAGGCTAAACTCCACAACTAGGCCTATTTTTTTATCAATCCATAAAATCTATTCGAGCCTCACTCATGACCATTTAAACTCATTTCAAATAGCTAGGCACCTCACTTATGCCCACACACATTAAAGAGTGTATCTGAGAAGCAATAAAAAATTTGGATAAAAAATGTTCTGTATAAGAATTTTTGAAATGGAAGAACAATATGATATGATATATGTAATGATGAGGAGCAAAGAGAATAAAGTTAAAATCAATAAGTTTATTGCATATGTAGTATGTAAAAATGATTGAAAAGTATGATAGTTATATAAGAAGATATAATGAAATAATTGAAAATTATGGTAGTTATGAAGAATGAAATGTTTTATATTGAAAAATTTATATGTAGCCTAAAATGTCCTAATAAAATTATCTCCAAGTTAGCCTTATTGTTAATTCAAATTTACATATACGAGTCAAATGTCAAATTCTCCCAATATAATCAATACAACAATTCTCACATGTCCAAAATTATCTAAGAAGCATATGAGAATCAATCTCAAGCTTTTACCAAGTCGTTTATGAAAATTGACTTCTCCAGTTCGAACTAACTGAAATTTTCATTTTTTATTATAATTCATAAAACGTTTCACATATCCAACTCTTGATTTTCAAATCTTACTATCATGTGGTCTCTTAAGCTATATTATATATACCACCGTCCGTTTTCATCATTGTCAATACCCAGGATATTACATTTTACCTTTTAATAAAATATTTCATTTTCGAAACTTGTGCATTAATCAATCCAAAGCACCAAACTTAAATTTTTTAAAGTTCCTTAGGCATCTAGGACACATCTCATCAAACTTAATCCTCTAACCAAGATCCCTTATGCATGCATCATCAATCATTTTGTTTTATCCAAAAACCGAATCATCTCTAGGACGCCCTAACATCCATTCTAATAATATCAATCTCACAAATTTCAACTTGTCCACTATTAAACTCAATGCTAGAGTCCAACTCCAAATTCAGCGATTTCAAAATATTATTAATCCTACAATAGGGATCAAATCTCTTAATCATACAATAATCAATTGTCTACTGATTAAACACAAAAGATCAACCTTCTAAGTATAACTCCTTAATAGAGTCTTTACAACTAATACTAAGAATCTAATTTTCAAATCTTCAGTAAAAGCCAAATTTAGTACCAATGAATAACGTTTCAAATTACAAAACTCTGAAGGCACAAATCTAAACCAAACTGAGGACTAACCTCCTCAATTCCATCCAACATCTTGAAGCAACATTGGAGATGAACTTCTCTCGCTAAATCATATTAAAAATTAATACTGGAGATCAACTTCCTCATCCAAATTTGTAAACCTCTTTAGTTTGAATTTTAACATAAATTTAACTCTTACAAATATATAATTATAAAACCAATAAAATTATAATTATGATAAAAAAAATTGTTAAACAATTTTCTTTATATCTAAAATCTTTATTAATGAAAGTTTTAAATATTATAATATTTTAACCAATAATATATACATGATATACCTTAATATAATGGTAGAGACAATTTGCTTTAAAACTAATGTTCCAAGTTTGAATAGCTATTGCTCAAAATTTATAGCTATTTTTTATTTTCATTCAAATTAATGAGAGAGTTTTATTTTTAATTTTTAAATAAATAGATGAATATAAAATATAAAATTATATTGTATGGTCATTAATGAGAGACTAAGGCATAAAGTAATAAAAGCAAAAGTTAGCTTCTATTATATCTTGCTTGATTTTGGTCAAGCCAATTGTTCTTGTGCTGAAAAACATTGTTGCTAGTTTACACATGATATTATGGTCTGAGGATGAGCTGTTCTTCCTCTCCCTCCTATTTAAATGTTGTTGAGCTCAAAGAGAGGCAAAGAGAATGGAGAAGAAGGATAATAGTGGAAGAAGATGTTGGTGGCTCATCTACATTACTAATCCCCCATCATTTAAGTTAATGTTCTATCTTTATTTTTAGTTCACAATGGATAGTTAAATATGAGAATTTTCAATTCCGTAATTTAAATTAATATGTTGCTAGAAATTGTGATCAATTGAATTAAATCGTTAAAAATTTACCATAAAATATTTTTTGACAATTTGAATAGCTGGACGAGAATCGAATAAGTGATATTCTATGATCCATGCCTTAGAATTATGATTGTTGGTCCTAATTTTATGGTAACACTCAAGAAGGAAGGGGTAAATTTGGTTCTTTAAAATTCTTTTCGGTATGTTAAGTGTAACCCCTTGTAGGCTAAGTCCCCCTGAATGAAAAACTTAAGAGAATGGAAATGTAAATGGAACAAATTAATCAAACATAAGATATTATAGAGGTTCGTGATAACCCTCCCTACTCTACTCCCTAAGAACACACTCTTGTGCCTTGGGTTCCACTATTTCAATAAAAATATAATTAGAGCCCCTTGCTCTCTTTTAGATTCTAGCTCTAAGGGGCCTTTACAAATTTTGCACAAGTAGGTGGCGAGTCACACTCCAACCACATATTATTTTTCCTTCACTTGATCTTAGTCTCCAACACCAAACCAAGTGGAATCACAAACACAAAAAATTAAAATAAGAATCCACACTTTACAGATGTGTAGGAAGATTTTCGGCTTGTAGAAGAACTTGTAGAATAAGTTAATGAATGATCACTTCAACACTTGCAATCAAATAGCACAGTTCTTCATGCAGATCTCCTTAATGAGAACTTGAATGCTTGAGAGTTGGAAGGTGGAAGCTTAATCAATGTGTTAGCTAACCCTCTCCCTTCCATTTGACATGTATTAAATAGGAGAGATGTAAATTCGAATGTTTGATCGTAGGTGGTGCATATTTAATGTACTAATGTTCGAATTTTTTCGACTGTTACAACTCAAGTCGCACTCGGAGTCGACTTCGGGTATGACTTCACTCAAGTCGTAGACTAGAGTTGACTTAGGTTGCAACTTTGGTCTTGCTTTTTTGCTTCAAGTTCCACTTAGGGTCGACTTGGTCTCAGACTTGACCCCAAGTTGCAGGTGAAGTTGACTTGGGTTCTGACTTTACTCTCCATTCAACTCTTTTAAACTTGGTGCTTCATTATCTGAATCCTCTAGTTCGTATATCCATGTTTCTTCATATTTCAACTCCAAATAACTTCATTTGTTCAAGTAGTCTTTTGAACTATCATGATTTGTTGAGCTTGGTCTTGATCATTTGAGAATTCGTGAATGGACTAGATTCTTGGGCCTTGAATCATGTTGGTATAATGTTGCTTGAACCATTCTTATCATCCTTGGATATTATCTTGACTTAACCTTCTTATACTTAAGTTGAATGCTGGGGTCGACTTGGTTTGCTACTTTACTCAAGTTGTGAGTCTGAGTTGACTTCATTTGCGGAGTCGACTTGGGTTGCAACTTTATTTCATCAGATTCTGCGTCGGACCCCTGAAGAATACTCAAGTTGCTGACTAAGTCGACTTGGATTGTAACTTCACTCAAGTTGCATGCGAAGTTAACTTCATGTGCAACTTCGCCTACTCACTTGTCTACCATTTCACTCTCCTAAAAAATGCACCTTTGAAGTTGATATCGAAGTCGACTTCACCCAAGTCGTATACTAAGTCGACTTCAGGTGCGATTTCGCCTGCTTACTTGTCTACTTTTTCACTCAGTTAAAAAATGCAGGTTTGAAGTCAATGACAAAGTCGACTTGGAAATTGATTTGGCTTGCGACTTGACCTGTCATGCTTTGAATCTTGAAATCGTTGTACCTTATATCATCTCAACACACATATTAGTGCCTCAAACGCTCTCAAATTGAATTGTTAATCATCAAAATATGAATTTTTCTTGATTTATCATTCATTCACAACAATCTCCCCCTTTTTGATGATTGAAAAAACTCATTTGAGATAAACCTTTCATTAAACAAATGATTTGCTATTAGCTTGTGAAATCATATCATTTCTTTGCAAGTAACCCAAGTTGGTAAATTATTTCCTTATATTAATTTTCATAGCATTCAAACTAAGTCACATGTACCATTATATTTAGTTTCCATTATTGAGTCATTTAAAATCAAAACATTCAAATATATCGTTCATTTACCAAAGTATCATATCATTCAAAACATTCATTTATTCATGTCAAGTCATTCCATTCACAATTTTATCAAATGAAATCATAGCAAGTTAATCACACCATTAAAACACTTACATTTTCCCCAAATACAACCTACCCAATTCACTAAAGAAAAACTATCTCAAAACTAATGAGCTAAAGAGTGCCAAAAATTCTCAAATTCCTCTAACCCTTTTTGTCAATCGCCAAAAGGGAGCAAAGTCGATGAGTTGGGATTTGTGAAAGGCAAAGGTTGAGATAGGATAGGGTAGCTATCATAGAGGGAGCATTTGACCAATGATATATCAATAGGGCTTTGAAGCTAGAGGAAAGAGTGACCGGGGAGGAGGATAGTGGAAAAGATCTATCTTGGACAATGGGATCGGCTCGTACTGATTTTCCCCAATACAAATTGAAGTTGGATAAGCTTGGAATAGATTGACCTCCCCTGCTGCTAGAGGCAAGATGATATTTGATAGTTTTGAGTTCTTGTTCCATTTTGTCGTGCCTTCCATTTATTTCCATAAGAGAGATGTTAATAGCCCCAACTTCTTGAGAAATTCTACTCTTCATAGTTTGAAGATATTCTAGAATCGCATTAGGGTAGATGGATGACTGGGAGGGTGAGAAAAATGATCTGTAGCCTGAGATCCCTTAGGTGAGCAAGAGGCATGAGTTGCAGGAGATGTTGGGGCAGTTGGAACTAGAGGTGGAGGTTGTGGTGATTGAGCCTCTCCCTCAGATGGAGCTACTTCTGGTGGGGGTTCCTACCTTTCTTGTGCATGTGGAGGTTCTCCTCCCATTCTTACTTGCTGTTGTGTAGTCCTAAATGCTTCAAGGTCAATTTTCATTCGAGTCAAGAGAGCTCTGTTGATGGCATTTTTGGGCTTCAAAACTTCAAAAGGTTCTTCATCAAGATCAACTTGAAAATGGGTTAGGATCTTGGTAATCCAGGCTCCATAGGGTAAGACTCCCTGTGGATTATCTATCTTAAGCTCTAGTGCCTCTAAGAATAATTGTGGCAATCTGATTTTGACACTATTCGCCACTTTCCATAAAATCTTTGCTTCTTGGAGATTAAGTTGGTTTTGACCTCCACCCTTTGTATAAATACAATGGGCTATGAGAAGTCTTAAAACTCTTAGTTGAGGTGGTAAGTCCATGTAACGTAGGAACTTAATACCAGGGTGGTATTTGTTGCTCCTAGTCAACTAATTGTACATTTGACTAAGGGTTAGATCTATTGGAAGCAGATCTCCAAACATAGGAACGTCAATAATATGGCCCACCATGCTGCGAGTGTTGAATTCACTAAGTCCGGGTCCATTTTCTAATTTAATTTCCACTCCCTTGATATATGTAATGTAGTTCTCTTGATCTCACAAATAATGGAATAGCCTGGTCAAATCGTTGTAAATCCAACCATCCTCTTTTAATGAGGCAGTCCACCCTTGGAAGTCTAATAATTCCTCAATGCCAAACTCGTACTCCTGTAAAAACTTAAAATCAATAATCTTTGGAGGAAAAATCTTTTTCTCATAAAAATGCTTATAAAACCGTTTATATTGTTGCGCCCCTATCCAGTACTTGACCCTTTTGAGCTGGGGTTCCTCTTCTCCTACCTATTACCCCAACTTCTTCACTTGATTCATCATTTGTAGTACCTCTAGGAGGGGAAACAGATAAATTACCTTCCTAAAACCTAACCCGACGACCTGTAGATGTCGCGACCTCATCCCTGACCTGTTTGGATGGCGTCCGTTGCCATCTAGGCACTTCTTCACGATTATTTGACTTGGATGGGCGAGAGATAGTGAGCTTAGAAGGTTTGGAAACCGTCTTAGGTGCCATTTATGGAATAGGAAGAGCTAGTTCAATGATTTGGAGAGAGAGGGAGATGGGGAACCAAAAATCGGAGGCTAAGAATAAAGATTTTGGAAGATTTGAGCTTGAAAGATGAAAAACGAATGAGAGCCGAACCGAATAGAGAGAGAAAGAGAATGGGAAAAATCGGCTATTTTTGCGCCTAAGTAAAGCCCGACAAAGCGACGCCCGCAGAGTCGACTTTAAACCCTAAGTCGGATTCAAAGTCGATGAAGTCGGATTCAAAGTCGATGAAGTCGGCTTTGAATGAGTGGAGTCGACTTGGCTCACCAACCCAAGTATAGTTATTTTCATATGATACTCATTGTACTTAATTTTCCTAGTATGTCATCCTATCAAACATAACAATCACAAACAATACATTTAACATCACTTTTGCAATTTTATATCAATTTCATGCTTCTACATCAATCATACCCATCTCATTCCTAATTTTATAAAATGAACCGATTTCCAATGGTTTAGTAAAAATATCTGTAATTTGGTCTTCAGTTTTTACATATTTTAAACAGATATCGTAATTTTCAACATGTTCTCTAATAAAATGATCTATGTGTTTCGTTCTAGAATATAATATGGGATTCTTAGTTAAGCATATAGCACTTGTATTGTCACATCTAATAGGTATATCTTTATAGTTTAATCCATAATCTCTAAGTTGTTGTCTCATCCATAGTAATTGGGCACAATAACTCTTGGCGGCTATATATTCGGCTTCCGCAGTAGATAAAATAACACTAGTTTATTTTCTTAAAAATCATAAAATAATCATATTTCCAAGAAACTGGCAAGTTCCACTAGTACTTTTTCTATCTACTTTGCAACCGACAAAATCGATATCTGAGTAGCCGATTAGATCAAATGTTAAGCCCTTGGGATACCATAGACCTAGATTAGTAGTGTCAACTAAATATCTAAAGATTCTTTTCACAACTACCATATGTGATTCTTTAGGACATAATTAGAATCTAGAACATATGTAAACATTAAATAGTATATCCAGTCTAGATGCAGTCAAATATAGCAAAGATCATATCATACTTCTATACAATTTTTGATCAACTTGTTTAATTTTTCATCCTTGTCAATTTTATTAGTTGAACTCATGGGAGTGTTTACTCCTTTGTTGTTTTATATTCAAAATTTTTTGAGCATTTCTTTGACATACTTGGACTAATTTATGAAAATTTCTTTATTTAATTTGCTTGATTTGCAATCCAAGGAAGAAATTGAGTTTGCCCATCATGATCATTTCAAATCCGTTCTGCATAAGCTTCGAAAATTCTTGGCATAGAATTTCATTAGTAGCACTCAATACAATATCATTGACATAAATTTGAACAATCAGTATATCATTCCTTTTGTACTTAATGAATAGGGTAGTGTCGATTTTTCCTTTTTGAAATGCGTGATCAATTAAAAATTTACTTAACCTTTCATACCAAGCTCTTGGAGCTTGTTTTAGTTTATATAAGGCTTTAGTTAATTTATAAACAAATTAGGATTGATCCTTTTTCTCAAAGCCTAGAGGTTGTTCAAAATACACCTCTTCATTAAGGTATTCATTCAAAAATACACTTTTAATATCCATTTGGAATAATTTGAAACCCATATGAGATGTAAACACTAATAAAATGTGTATAACTTCTAATCTAGCCACGAGGGCATATGATTCTTCAAAATCAATTTCTTTCTCTTGTGAGTACCGCTTAGCCACAAGTCTAGCTTTGTTTCTAATAACAAGTCCAGCTTTGTTTCTAATAACAAGTCCGCTTTTATCTAGTTTGTTCCTAAAGATTCATTTGGTATCAATAATCATGCAATCGTTAAGTCTAGGAACTAGATATCGTATTCAAACTAATTTAGTTTTTCTTTCATAGCAACAATCCAATTTTCATAATTAAGAACCTAATCAATTGAATTTGGCTCTATTTTAGACACAAATGCAAAATGTTCACATATAGAGCCTTTAATTTTCAGACTTTCATATATGTCTCCTATCACCTGTTCGATTGGATGGTCATTTTTGAATTTCAAGTTCTTTGGAGGTTTGTAGGGAACATTACCTTCACTTACCTCTTTGTCTTAGCTTTGACCTTAATTAGATTCCTCTCCCCCTTATTTTTTCACTTGTAGCTTTTCAAAATTCATTATTAATTCATTTGCATCACTTAGCTCATCTTCCACTTATTATACCTCTTTTACTGTTACCAAATGCAACGATTCCATCGTTATATGGTTTGAGATTGTGAAATAATGCTTTATCCCCCATCATATGTCTTGAGTAATCACTATCCATAAACCATGTGTCGTTTATTTTTTCTCTAAGACAAACTTATAAAAATTTATCCAATAAAGTTTATCTCTTTGGTACCCATTTTATGGGTCTACTTGGGTTAGTAAGTAATTGGAGTCTAGATTGTTCTACTTTGGAAGATACAAATCCAATACTCTTTGGTACCCACACCAATTTAGCTTCTTGATTGTATAGTTTTCTAATTTTGCATAGATACATGTTATGACCAAACTTGTAATAGAAATTGCATGCTCCATAAACTCTTTGGGATGGACTTTGCACACATTTTGGTTCCCAAATTGGTCTTCTAAACCATGCAACTCTAGTTGTTTTAGTTTTGTGCTGGGATGAATTTGCAGTAGCTTGAAGTTTTACCCATTTTGGAGCATTTAATTTACTACATTCACCTTGCTCAAATTTGGAATATCCCAGTCCTCTTTTGTTGATTTGGGTGGTCATGTTCGAGAACATTTTGACATTTTCACTAGGGCTAGAAAATTTGGCTAATGATTCATTCAATGATTTATTCTCTTTCTTTAGCTTTTCTATTTTAGTTTTCTGATTTTCGGTCTCATCTACTAGACATTTGACTCTTTCAATTAATTTTCCATTTACTACAATAGTCGAGTCACATTGTCTCTTCTTTAATGTATATTTATTGCATAATTTCTTGGTTTCATCATACAATAAATCATAGGCTTGCTCCAATTCATCTAACTTGGTGCATTTGAGACAATCATAAGTAGAAGAATAAATAGATTTGAAATTAGAGTGATCAAGCTTAGAAGTTACCTCTTTACTACTTATATAATCAGTTGAAGCAATTAACCCTTCAACTAACTCAATTGCAGCGAGGCAGTTCAAAATATTTTCTTCCTTTATTCTTGTCATGCAACATATCCTTGCATAGTCACAGCTTCATAATCTTCATTTAATGAGTTGCATATTGTAGAAGTGTCTTCACTTACATACATTCCTCTGCCCTTGGGTTTTGAAAATCTTCTAGAGTTGTTTCTTTCTTTTTTCTTGTGTCTTTCTTTTAATTTATTTTCTTCAGGTGTAGGGCATTGGGTTTACATATGTCCCACTCCATATCGATAGCACTTGGTCACTTCTTTCTTTTTTTCCCTTCTACTTCTCTTCCTGAATCTTTTGGAGTTGAAGTTCTTTCATTTCCTCACAAATTTTTTGAATTTTCTTGTGAAGAGTGCAATATCCTCATCTTTATTTTGAGAGAAGAGGTGGATTTATCGGAGCTTTGTATTGCTTTTAAAGTAATAGCTCTTTTTCCTTTGTTGTATTTTTTATTCATTTTCTTTATTAGCTCATGGGACATAAGTGAGCTAATAAGGTCTTTCAATTTCTAGGTGTTTAGATCCTTTGCTTCTTCACTGCTGTAATCTTTGGTGTTCATGACTCTGGTAGGGCTCTTAAAATTTTCATGACATATTCAGATTCGAAGATAGCTTTTCCAAGACCTTTCAATGCATTAGTGATTTTTGAAAATCTAGCAAACATCTTAAAAATATTTTTTGTATTTAGCATTTTAAAACTTTTTAATTCTCCAATTAATATATTCCTCTTTGTCCCTTGGACCCGAGAAGTGCTCTGATATATTGAGGTTAGAGTATCCCATATCTCTTTGGCAGTTAGGCGAGAGAATACCCGATCATACTCGGCTGTAGTTAAAGTACAAAAGAGAGAATTCATTGCCTTAGTATTGCTTTTTACTATTCTAACTTTCTCCTCAGTTCATTTGGAAGATTTCTCTCCTTTTGGTAGTGTAACCCCATCTTAAACAGTAATTCAAGAGTTTATGTCTATAATCATGATAAGTTGTTTCATTCTCAACTTCCAGTAACCAAAGTTACTATCGTCAAATAGAGGTGGCCTAGTGAAAGATTGGCTTTCAGCAAAGACGGTTGTGGAAGTTGATTGGGATGTCATTTAACTAAGATCTCTTTGGTATAAATTCAAAGATCTACTCTGATACCACTTGTTGCTCCCAAGTTTATGACAAAATCCAAGAGGGGAGGGGCGAATTGGGTTCTTTAAAATTATTTTCAGTATATTTAGTGTAATCCCTTATAGGATAAGTCTCCTTGAATGAAAAACTTGGAGAACGAAAATATAAATGGAATAAATATATTAAACATAAGATATTATAGATGTTCGGGACAACCCTCCCTATTCAACTCCTCCAAGAACACACTCTTGTGCCTTGAGTTTCACTATTTCAATGGAAATTCAATTAGAGTCTTTGATCTCTTCTAAATTCTAGCTCTAGAGGGCATTCACACAAGTAGGTGATAAGTCACGCTCCAACTACACACTACTTTATCTTCGCTTGGTCTTGGTCCCCAACATCAAACCAAGTGGAATCACAAACACAAAAAATCGAAACAAGAATCTACACTTTACAGATGCGTAGACAGATTTTTAACTTGTTTAAGAACTTGTAGAATGAGTTAATGAATGATCACTTCAACACTTGCAGTCAAATAGCACAGTTCTTCTTGTAGATCTCCTTCATGAGCGCTTGAATGCTTGGGAGTTGGAATGTCGAAGTTTAATCAATGGCTAGCTAACCCTCTCCCACCCATTTGTAGGGGTGCAACTTGGGTCTAGTTGAGCTCGAACCTAGCCTGCCGAACTCGATTTTGAATGGTGTTAAAACTTATTTTTCATAACCCGAACCCGAAAAACCTGATTTGTAAATATGATAAGGTTAGGGTTCAAGTGAACCTGAACCGAAGAACCCAAGCCTGATTTTTCATTTTATATTTATTATAAAATATATTATATACATACTATTTAAATAATATTTCTTTATATTCTTCATATTTTATATTATTATATCTATATTTGAATATATATTGGGCATATTGTAATTTTGTTGTAAATAAAGTACATTATTTTCGTTTATATTTATCTTTTATTTCTATTATTTACTTTTACACTTATTAATTTTCTTCTTTTATCTAAGTTTTGATGTTAAATTTTTTCTAGAAATATTCTTTATATTACTATTTTTAAAAAAATATAGTTTGATTATATATTATTATGTTTACTTACATGATTTGTTATTATTATTTATTCATATGAAATTCTAAACTTTTTACTTTTAAATAAAATGTAAATTCATCAACATAAATTTCATCTCGAAACTCAACTCGAACCCGATTTTCAAAAATATGGTTAGGGTTTAGGTTTTACAAATAAGGTTAGGGTTAGGATTAGGGTTGATGTTTTATAAATAGAGTTAGGGTTAGGGTCGAGGTGAACCCGAGTTTCATGAGCCCGAGTTGCGCCCCTATCCATTTGATGTGTATTAAATAAGAGATGTGTAAATTTGAACTTTGGTGGCAGGTGACGCACATTTAATGTGCCAACGTTCGAATTTTTTCGACCGTTAAAGCTTAAGACGCACTTAGAGTCGACTTCGGGTGTGACTTCACCCAAGTCGTAAATTGGGGTCGACTTGGGTTGTTACTTCACTCTCCATTCAGCTCTTTTGAACTTGATGCTTCATTATCTGAATCCTTTAGTTTTTATGTCCATGTTTCTTCATATTTCAACTCCAAATAACTTTATTTGTTCAAGTAGCTCTTTGAACTATCTTAATTATTGGGATTGGTCTTAATCATTTGAGAATTCATGAATGGGCTAATGTCTTGGGCCTTGAATTATGTTGGTATAATGTTGCTTGAACCATTCTTGTCATCCTTGGTTTTGAAACATCCTGACTTAACCTTCTTGTACTTAAGTTGAATCCTGGGGTCAACTTGGTTTGCAACTTTACTCAAATTGAGAGTTTGAGTCGACTTTATCTACAACTTCACCCTAAGTCGCATGTCGGAGTCGACTTGGGTTGCAACTTGGTTTCATCATATTCTATATCGAACCCTTGAAGAATACTCTAGTCATTGACTAAGTCAACTTGAGTTGCGACTTCACCCAATTCACATGCGAAGTCGACTTCGTGTGCGACTTCGCCTACTCACTTGTCTGCTATTCACTCTGCCAAAAATGCACATTTGAAGTTGATATCGAAGTCGACTTCACCCAAGTCGTATGCGAAGTCGAATTCGAGTGCGACTTCGCTTGCTCACTTGTCTACTCTTTGACTTTGTAAAAAAATGGACATTTGAAGTTGATGACGAAGTCGACTTGGGGGGATTGACTTGACCTAAGTCGATGTCGGAGTCAACTTGGCTTGCAGCTTGTCCTATTATGCTTTGAATCTTAAAATCCTTGTACATTTAAATCATCTCAACACACATATTAGTGCCTTAAATCCTCTCAAATTGAATTGTTAATCATCAAAACTTGAATTTTTCTTGATTTGCATTCATTCACAATAATGATTAGAACTCTAATTAACTGGATAGATTAGTAATTAAAGCAAATTATAAGTTAGGTAAGTTGAAATAGGTAATGAATTTGGAGTGAGAAACAAAAATCTATCGAAAATAGTAAGTGAATGACTATATGAAATTTTTTTGCAAACTCATGATACATCCATTAACAAATGACCATAATTTTTAATTAAAATTTAGTGTAATCCATGGACTAAAAATCATAGAAATCAGCCCAATTAGTGTAAATGACTACCGAAACCAACTATGTTAATTATTTTTTATAATTTTTATATAAGAAATTTAGAGATGAAAATTTTATATGATATAATTAGTCCTAAATATGACTCAAAAAATATATAAATAATTTTTAAGTATTATAAATATGGGTATAAATATATGTCGTATGGACTGATCCATAATTACTCATCAAATGCTCCAATTTATGACAGATCAAAGAAATATGACTAAACTGCATGTAATCCTCTATAAAATAAAATATGAGGCTCCAGACCTCATCTTTATATTCATTAGACCACAAATGTCAGAATAGACCAATTATAATAAAAATGCAGCTCTAATATGGCCCAATCTAACATGTTATATATTTGCATTTACAAAACCATTAAAAGATATAATATAAAAAAAAAACAATCATTAAAAGACGTAATATAAACAAGCAATCATCGTGTGATATAAATCTATTATAATTAATATCTATTACCATAAAACCATCGATCTAAAACTAAAGTAAGTTATTTCTAAAATTATATCAACAAACATCATTATGAAAATTCAATAAAAATTAGGTTAAGCAAAGATAGAACATAAACTATGTCTCACTAAATTTCTAGTGCATAAAGGACAACATGCAAGAGAAAGGTTTGGACACACCGAAATTCTAATTTGCAAGTTTTATTCCCTTTAGCTTCCAGTTTGGAGTTGCCTTCAACATACATCCACTTCATCCTAGCTAAAATCCGACCATATTTTACAAAAGCTTTTTGATCATTAGCTACCTGGTTTGTTTCTCCTGAATCTACAATCTACAAAAGATAAAATTCTATGAGTATCACTAAGATATATGTAAAAGCAAGAGTAGAAGTAAAGTTAGCCAATATCTTCTTTGGCTACGTACAGTTGCGAGCAAGGTAGCCCAACTTGCTATGGTTATAGAACTTAGTCATGTTCTTCTTTCCTTCATGCTTACCATGCTTCCACTGGGCATTTTCAGCCTCATACGAGCCCTAATTGTCATCTCTCCCTTTGAAAACCTATGGTTCCTTTTATATTTAAAATTCCAAGTTTGATGCGAATTGGAAGTAACCACATATACTTGGTTAGAAGATATTTTTGCAACCTCCAAGAGCTCATCTTCTAGCTAAAAGTGATGCTAAATATAAGCAGAAGTGCTAATATTTTCATTATGCTCTATGTTGATTGTCCTATATTTTTTCAATTATAATAGAGTGACTTTATCACGACCTATACCTGCTGCTCATTTATAAGAGCATGTTCAATTGACTTAAGCTCTTAGATCACATTTGGTATTTTCTTAAGACGTTGCCTCATAGGATGATTTGGACACTTTTATAAGTATCAAACTTGATAGTGAGGTTTCTTACCTTAGTAGTATAGGTACTATTATATTTATTTTTCAGGGCTAGCCGTATGGCTTGAGCGGTGACATATAGTTCAAGCTCATGCTTTAGATATCTTCCATTTTGCTTAACAACATAATATGAGCAATGTTGTTTGTCTCTGTTCTAGCTACGTAAGCATCACAATATCGTATTGCTTTCTTAGCTTCATTCATGATATTGTTTAATATTTTTGGTGTATGTCATTCTTTTAGGAGATACTAGACTTTCGATGCTAAACATTGTAATTGCCACCATCTAATTTTTCATCTTGATTCAAATTAGTAATAATTATTTTCAATGCCATTGTTGGTAATTGATTTTACTATAAGTGACATAGGCACATAATCAACACAAGTGTAAATCATTTTTCCATAAAAATTGATTAAATTAATTATACACTAACACAAGGAACAAATTCGAAAGCTCATTATATTCTCAATTATCATTTGAGTTGTAAATGCTAGACTGCCATTAATTTAGTTCAATTGGGCAATATTTTAGTTCCAAGCAGAATTCCTCTGAATCCTACCAACATAAGAACTACTAATTCTAATTGAGGACTCTATTGAATTCTACTAACTTGAGAACTTCCACTTAAAAATTATTAAAATGTAAAAGATTCAAAAGGACATATTGATTTGATTATGCGGCATACACATCACTTACATAATACAAAAAATCATTTTATGTCTTTCATTTAATTAGAAAAATTAATGATATTTTTTAGATGCTCATTTATAAAATCATAAATGTCATTACACAATCTCATTTCGAGTTTATAGTTGCACCATTAGGTATCCCCTTTTCTAAGAAAAATTTATTCTTCTTCGAACTGGCTTTTGTATATCTAATCTAGCAAAAATTAGACTATATGGATAGCATAATGAATCGCCGAATCATAGAAATAATCATGCATCTTTCTATCAACTCAATCCCACAATATGCATCAGATAAAGATTTATGAGACGTAATATTTTTTTTCAAAATGAATTTTTTTCCATTGATTCCAGTAACGAATTAATAAAGTCACATACTTTTTGCTAAGAGATAGTTTTATAGTCTATTGTGAAGATGAATTATGAATTTTAGATGTCTATTTTAAAGATAAATTATGAAATTTCTCATAGACTAAAAGTGCTAATAAATGGTATATTTTGGATTTATTTTAAACTCTATATAATTCGAAACATTGTTTATTTGAATTAATATTAATTCCTTTTCTAATTGTTTTGAAATTCTCTGATTCTTGTTAAAAAACTATGGATGCCAAAAAATGGGTAATGAACACTGATATAGTATTAGATTATTTAATATGCCATTTAATCTAGTACACCCTATGTGCTTAGCGTAAGTGTACTTAAGTGAACAATCCTTTTTTAAATTATTTTTTGGTTTTGAAATTCATAAGTGGGCCCTAGCATGAATGTCCCATATATGGCTTTTATTTATTTTTGATATTTTAAAATATTTTTTTAGAATTTTAAAAACTAAGAAAATAAGTTATTTCTCATGTGCTGGAACAATGAAGACAATGTAAAATTTATATATGGGATATTCATGCTTGGGCTCACATATGAATTTTAAAAAAAATCAAAAAATAACTTTTGAAAAGAGATTATTCACTAGGGTGCACTTAGCTGGTGCATTAGGCTAGGCTATTTTAATTTGATTACAATCATCAAGAAAAATAGTGTAACTATACATTATATAGAAAAATATCAGTTTTAAATCTCAAATAGAAGATATAACTGTATTATTGTGCTCAAAATACTAGAAAATTATAAGAGTAGACTATTGGATTATTAAAATTAGACTTAAAATGAGCAAAATACATTAAAAAATGAAATGGGTGGCGGAAAATGCACCACGTCACACTGGCTGACTCTTGCCACCGATGTGGTGGGCTACCATCGACAGGCTACCATTGTAGACCTTGCCTACGCCTAACCTTTTATCAGCCCGGTCGATGGTTCTGGGTTGCGAGCCTAGGCCTAGTTAGGATTAGGCTTGCCTAGTGATGAGCTCACCACATGTTGGATCTTACCTGGGCTGAATTGCTAAGCTCATGTTGAAGCTCTTGCTGCCACAGGCCATTACCTCATCGGCATCGTCAACGCCCGTCAAATTGGGCCCCTCAAGGGCTCTGCACATTTGAGCTAGCCCACATGCACAACGCTTGCTAGGCTCACTAATGTCAGGCCCTGAAACCAGGCTTGGGCAAGGCCAAAGCCCATAGGCCAATGGCGTTCTGCAATATTTTAAGTAGGTTATTTTGCAAATACAACATTTTATGTGGCTAGGTAGGTGGAAAATTTCAGCCCCATGTGCCCACGACGAATGGATGTATTATACATCTCATATATATATTTTAGTCTTAAATTCAATTAATAATATTTTAATGATCCAATCCATCTCGAAAATCCATAATGATGTAAATAGCGTAGTGGAACATGCGATTTGCTAATTAAATAATTAATTATAGATAAAATAATAATAAAAAATTATTACATGATAATCATGTAGTATCATGTAGCAAACACATAGACAACTTCTGTTTACCTTAGTTGACTACTATAAACAGGTTTCAACATGATAAATATTCCACTAATGCAAAGCATGAAAATAATATATCAAGAATCATAAAAATAGTTGTGATGGTTGTGTAAATTAAGGTAAATTAATCTTTAATTTTTCTTAATTTTTATAATTATTAAAAATGTGTGTCACAGTTAGAAATTTGATTTAGATACATGATCAAGGAAATGCGTAATATTTATTTTATTTTAAATAATAATGAGACTAGATTTGGGTAGACCAGGGTTTCAATTCATTATTTATATTTAATGTAAATATTATTATATGTACAAAAATATATAATAACAATAAAAAATATAAGTATAAAATGTAAAACTAAAATATACATGATCAGATTATCTCAATGGATAAAGATTAGTTTTCTTAGAAAGTGGTAAGGGCTTAAACCATACCATTTATCATTTTTATATTTTATATTACTTCTTATTTATATTTTATTCTCTAATATATATGATTTATTATAGAAAATTATATTTTAATGTGGACCAACACGTGTCTATTGATAAAATTTTAAAATTTAACGTGGACCAACACGTGTGTCTACAGGTAAAAAATTTTAAAAAATTATATTTTAGCATGGACCAACACTTTGTATCCCCGGGTAAAATTTTTAAAGAAAAATTATATTTTAACATGGACCAACACAAGTTCCCATGGGTAAATTCTTAAAGAAAATACATTTTTAACATAGTCGAACATGTATGTCCGCAAGTAAAATTTAAAGAAAAATTCTATATGTTTTAAGATGGACCATTGAATGTGTCCTAGGTCAATTTAAAATAAATAAATAATATTCAATTTATAAGGTGGTCCATCAAATATTTCTATGGGTGAATTTTAAAGAGACATGTATATTTTAAAGTGGCCCATCAATTATGACCACGAGGATTGACGAGTATTTTTTTAAAAAATGAAATAATAAAAATAATAATTAACATCAAAACCAACAAAAAAGGCATGTCGAAGAGGTGTGGCTATACGACCGCTGAAGAAATTGATTCATGTTGAGTTGCAATTAGACCCAAAATATGGTTCGGTTAGAAGTTACCAGCTCGATGAACACAAATTGCTTACACAGGTATAAATGGAGCTTGGTTGGTGCAAAAAGAACAAATGAAACAACAAATTATAAAAACATAAGAAGGGAGCCAATGTACAACCACAGGTTTGTTACTAGAAATCCATGATCACCGATCTCAATTCATACTAAATCATATTTAAATTAACAACTAATTATAGCATAGAATAATGATGAAACGAGTCAAATCCATAGAGATGCAATGGAAGTTTGAATTATTTGGGAAAAGAAAATTTTATGAAACTAAATATCCAAACAAAATTACCACTGAGAATTAAAGTGCAATGAAAATAACTGTAAGTAAAATCCAGCTAAAAGCAAAGAAAAATAAAAATCAAAAATTAAAAAAGCAAAAGAAAAGAAATCTAGAAGATCTCCTCTCATTCAAAGCTTCCCCAGATGTATAAGCTTGAAAACTGAAATTAGAATTTAGAATTAGATGTAGAACTTGGTATCCCGAAGCCTTGTCCCAACCTCCCTTTTTATAGAGGTGCAAGCTGTAGGAAAGCCATAAGTTGAGAGCGGATTACAAACGTAGTTGCTGAGCATAGTAAATGGCTAGGATTTATGTGTATCCATCTAGCCTTGATAAAACTTTTGCATTGATTCTTGGCTAGACTATGCATATTAACGTTGTGTGTACGAGCTCCAGTTGGTTGTTGAATTGCTTCTCCACATCCTGCTTGGAGTCATTTGCGTGTTGTAATCATAAATCGTGTGGCTATTGAGACTTCTGGACTGCTTATAGACCGTCCATCAAGTCACTGGTTGCTGATTTGGATCAAGAAGACAGGTGGTAACTGCTAGATTTTAGTGCCATTTCACTGACTTATAAAAGAAATTGCTTACTGATATTGCTGCATTGAATGAAATAATTTGCCGAATGAAAAGATTTTTGCACTACCTCTAAAACCTAATGAATTCGATTGCCAAATTGATAGTGTAGATGGCCAGATCTCCACGATCCAAGTTGCTAGAGAGAAGATGATTGTGCCCGCATAAGAGGCTTCTCATAACCTCTATATCCATCGGATCTGATCACCATATCACTAGCTCGATCGGCTAGATCTAAAAATTTTAGCATTGCCGAACTTGGAGGATTTCATACCTAGGTACTGCTTGGGATTGAAAAGGATGGAAACTACAAGAATCTTGCTTGTTGAAGCTCCATTCAATCTTAATCTAGCCGACTTTGAAGAAGAAGAAAGGGGCAGTGGGTTCACCCCCTTTTTTGGCAGCCATGACCGTTCTTATGGAGGAGATGATTTTTCAAAAACTAATAGTCTAGCAGACTACTGAATTTCATGCGTGTGTGGTCCAACTTTTACAATATAAACCACTCAAAACTATTGGTCCCGAGTTTGTGGCAAAACTCAGAGGAAGGTATGAATTGAGTGCTTTTAAATTTCTTTCAATATCTTGTTTCGGCCTCGTGAGAAAATCATTTCATAATTTCATACTTCTGGTTAAAGATAAAATTGTTTTCCTACGACTTTGGAAATAAATGCTTAATTAATTCCCCAGCAAAATTTTAAAGCATCCAATTCTTTAACCGAGTCCGAAAAGTATATCACAGAAATATTTTGCATTGTGTTCCACATTCTGATTTTACATCTCTAACGAGAAAACCCTTGATTAAAAGAGCTGAATACAATGGTCCATAAGAAAAAATGCTTAATAATAATGAAGTGCGTAGAAGATCCTTCTACGTCTTTACAAGTGCACGAAAAATCGTGTCTAACAAAAATATAAAGATAAATGAGTACACTTCGCCCCGCGCCGTGACTCGAATGTGAGGTATATGACGCCACGCGCCATAACTTGAATATGGAGTACATGACGCCACGCGCCATGACTTAAATATGGGGTATATGACGCCACGCGCCATAATTTGAATATGAGGTACATGACGCCACGCGCCATGACATAAATATGAGTTTACGCTTAGCCCGTCGACCAGCGATGACTCGGTTTGGGAACTAGTGAGGGGCCCGTCGGCTACACTAGTGACCCTACACAGCAAACTAAGTGCGCTCTTAGCTTCTGGATTTACACAGCAGACCAGCGTGTCCCGCTTTCAGCTTCTGTACTTGTACAAGAAACCAGCGTCTCCCGCTTTCAGCCTCTGGATTGAATAATTGGGTGGTTTTACCAAGAAATGGATTTAACCGGGTTTAAAAGTATTTTTAGGTCAACTTTGACCATTAAAAAGGGTTTGAGCCCAACTGGGCTTGTTGGGGGATTTTTGAGCCATCTTGGGCTTTTTGGAGATTTTTGAGCTATCTCAAGCTTTTTGGAGGGTTGGTAGCCATCTTGGGCTTTTTTGTAGAGTTTTGGGCCATCATGGGCTTTTTGAAGAGTTTTGAGCCAGCTTGGGCTTTTTTGAGGGTTTTTAGCCATCTTGGGCTTTTTGGAAAATTTTGAGCCAGCTTGGGCTTTTTGGAGAGTTTTTAGCCATCTTGGGCTTTTTGAAGAGTTTTGAGCCAGCTTGGGCTTTTTTGAGGGTTTTTAGCCATCTTGGGCTTTTTGGAAAATTTTGAGCCAGCTTGGGCTTTTTGGAGAGTTTTTAGCCATCTTGGGCTTTTTGGAGAGTTTTTAGCCATCTTGGGCTTTTTGGAGATTTTTGGGCCAACTTGGGCTTTTTGGAAAATTTTCAGCCAGCTTGGGCTTTTTGGAGAATTTTTAGCCATCTTGGGATTTTTGGAGATTTTTGGGCCAGCTTGGGCTTTTTGGAGAGTTTTTAGCCATCTTGGGCTTTTTGGAGATTTTTGGGCCAGCTTGGGCTTTTTGGAAAATTTTGAGCCAGCTTGGGCTTTTTTGGAAAATTTTGAGCCAGCTTGGGCTTTTTAGAGATTTTTGGCTCGGATTGAGCGAAGAAGTCGTCATCATTTTTTTTTTGATATATATATATATATGTATATATATATTTATATAATCTTAGAAGTCAAAATCTTAATTTTTGGATGCCTTTGAATATATATGTATATTCTGATATATTTTTATAGAAAATACATATATATTTATTTTTATTTTCATAAGAGGGAAAATATACTTAACCCGTGTGTCAATTCAACCCGCCAGTCGGGGAGTATCCACGTTGGGAAAAGTAGTTTTTGAAAATAATATATATGTATATATATATTTATATATAAATAATATACATATATATATTTTTATAGGAGAAAATATACTTAACCCGTGTGTCAATTCAACCCGCCAGTCGGGTAGTATCCACGTTGGGAAAAGTAGTTTTTGAAAATAATATATATGTATATATATATTTATATATAAATAATATACATATATATATTTTTGTAGGAGCAAATATACTTAACCCGTGTGTCAGTTCAACCCGCCAGTCGGGGAGTATCCACGTTGGGAAAAGTAGTTTTTGAAAATAATATATATGTATATATATTTATATATAAATAATATACATATATATATTTTTATAGGAGAAAATATACTTAACCCGTGTGTCAATTCAACCCGCCAGTCGGGGAGTATCCACGTTGGGAAAAGTAGTTTTTGAAAATAATATATATGTATATATATATTTATATATAAATAATATACATATACATATTTTTGTAGGAGCAAATATACTTAACCCGTGTGTCAGTTCAACCCGCCAGTCGGGGAGTATCCACGTTGGGAAAAGTAGTTTTTGAAAATAATATATATGTATATATATTTATATATAAATAATATACATATATATATTTTTATAGGAGAAAATATACTTAACCCGTGTGTCAATTCAACCCGCCAGTCGGGGAGTATCCACGTTGGGAAAAGTAGTTTTTGAAAATAATATATATGTATATATATATATATTTATATATAAATAATATACATATATATATTTTTATAGGAGAAAATATACTTAACCCGTGTGTCAATTCAACCCGCCAGTCGGGGAGTATCCACGTTAGGAAAAGTAGTTTTTTTTTTTGAAAATAATATATATGTATATATATATATATTTATATAATATACACATATATATTTTTATTTTATTTTCAAAAGGGAAAATATACTTAACCCGTGTGTCAATTCAACCCGCCAGTCGGGGAGTATCCACGTTAGGAAAAGTAGTTTTTGAAAATAATATATATGTATATATAGATATATATATATATAATATAAAGAAGAAACTCTCTCTCTCTTTTTTTTTTAACTAAAAGAAAAGAAAAAAGAAAAAGAAAAAAAAAAAAAAAAAAAGAAAAAGAAAAAAATCTGGAGAACTTCGTTGAGCTTTCTGCTCCAAGTTCTCCTCCCTCTCGTTGCTGTCGTTCCCCTGTTTTTTTTTTTTTTTTCGCCGTCTCCTCCTCTCGTCGTTGTCGTGGTAGTGGATGGACTGGATCGAGGCTCATATTTTCAAATTTGGTTTGAAATTGAGCCCTTGGTTCTGTCGCTCCTCGTCCATGATCGCGCCCTCGACCACGACCTTGACCTTCCATCTTCTCACCCTTTGAGAATATGTTTGTGCTTACTGGAGCGGGGGGAGCCGGAGATACCTCCTGCTGACCTTCGCGTGTGGTCGCTTCAACTGCTTTCATTGATGTGTTGACAGCAGATGCCAAGTCATAATACTTAGCATCAGAGTAAAATGATTCTGTCGTTGTGAATGGTTTATGGTCAGCAAAAATTCTTTTTTCGACTCCATCCTTGCAGTACTTGAAGCATTGATGCACCGTTGATGCGATGATCTTATTACTGTGGAGCCAAGGCCTTCCTAACAGCAAGTTATATGAGGTCGGAGCATTAATCACAAAGCATGGGATTTCGGTGCAGAAATCTTCTATGCTTAGTTCCAACTCAATCAGGCCCATGGCCTTTTGAGTCCCTTGATTAAACCCGTGAATCACCACACTAGTGTCTTTTAACGCTGATGGAGAAATTCCGATCCTCCTGAGTGTTCGAAGTGGCAAGATATTAATTGCAGACCCGGCATCAATCATGATCCTGTTAACCAGTTCTCCTGCTAGGTTGCCCGTAACATATAAAGGTCGGTTGTGATTAACGTCTCCAAGCAACATATCCTCATTAGTGAATGAAATAACTTCATCACACTCAGTGGCGTCGACCAGATAAGCGAGACGGACATTTTCATCTGTTAGAGCACTAACCAGTGCATCTCTGGCTTCTTGCGATAATTGCAAGGCATCGTAAATACTGAGTCGAGCAGGGAGTCGCTTCAAGTGTTCAAGCACGTTATAGCTTACTGAGGATTTCTCATGATTGGCTGGTATATGCTGTTCTGGCTGAGTACGATTTTCTTGCATTGGGGCTTTACCCTTGTTTTCTGGTGTGATTCGACCAGATCGAAGAATTGCAAGAACATCCTCTTCAACTTGCACCATATTGCAGGAGGCAGAGTCCTGAATATTTGTAGCCAATGTCCGTAGTACATCTGAGAAAAATGGCTGTATTTTTGGGATTTCAGGAAAATACCCACTCATTGACTTGATGCACTGATGAACCATGATTTCTTCTTTGTCGAATTTTTGGTTGATTATTCTGCAGTTTATCCATCTCAAGATGTAGTCATATTGAGATTCTCCTGATAGGGGGTGCATGACTTCTATCATCTCCGGAGGGAACTCTGTTTCATATTCATGAAATCTTTGGATAAACATATCGACGAACTCTTCCCAAGAACCAAATGCTTCTTCAGGAAGTGAGGAGATCCAGAGAAGGGCACAACTGTCATGGGCCAAGCTCAAAACAAAGTGCCCGAGTGCAAACTCTTCTGTTTGCCCCATTTGACAGACCGCCAGTGAATAATCGAACAAGTGCGGCAATGCGTACTTATGATTCTCGTGGAATAACTGAATATGTGGCCAATCATAGCTTAACTCCCTAGTTAAGAAAGGGAACACTCGAAGAATGGGCGCATCGTTTAACTGCAGTATGTGCAGAACTTGGAGTTGATTTGTCCTCCCAAAACCTTCAGCGTCGCTAAAAATTGCCTCTTGTTTGAAGCCTTCGTTGCTGACCCATCGGATTGCCTTTATGAAAGTTTTGGCTCCAAAGGTCTTGTACCCGTTGTCAGTCGGAGGGCATACTGCATCCGAAAGATACTTCGTGACCATTTCAGGTTCAGGCAACCATATAGCCAGGGGATCGCTCCATGTACTGTCTCTGAGATAATTTACATAATGAGCAGTGGATTCTTGACTGTATTGTATTTTCCTCAAGTAATTACTAGGGAACTGCTCTCTTTGTCTTGACAGGAAGCGGACCAAGAACGCATCTATCAAGATGACCCACTCGGTAATTTCTTCGATATGATTATCTTGGTACCAAGACATCACTGATTCCCCCAGTGAGTACCGAAAGTATTCCAATCTGGTTTCCCAAGATGCTGGCAAAAGTCGAGATTCTCGCAAATATGTGATGATGTGGTTTACCGGTGACATCCCAACTTCAAACTTGGTGTAGTTAGGGATAAGCACCGAGGCAGTTCTTCGCCGCTTTGCAGGCTTGGATGCAGACGCATTTATATGATAGCAAGTTTCGGTTTCTCCGTTGTTGCTATCTCGGTCCCAAAACAGACCATTCTCATATGGAGTTGTATTTAGTAACTCCTCGAGAATGTATCTTTCTTTTTTTGGTCGAGGTGATCTTCCAGCAAGCCGTTGATAGAATGGGAGTAGCAATTCGGGCTGTAAAAAGTCCATGATCATGAATGGTTGTACCCGTGAGGATTGCCTCAAATGCCTTGAGAAGAAAGGGAGAATGGCCTTATCCCTTATTCTTTTGTCTTTTCTGCATAAATCTTTGAGACATCTTTTTGTCCGTCTTAGGCTTGGTGGTTTTCGAACCACTTCCCAATCACCCTTTTCTGCTATCTCAATTGTCACAACATTTGATGAAGCTTGCGCTGGAGGACTGAGTTTTATAACCCCCTTATCAATGTAATCTTGCAATATTGCTTGGAGATCCCAACACTTCTTAGTGGGGTGACCGACATATCGGTGGTAACTGCAATATCGCTGGTGAGAAGTGCGTCCAACTTCTTCTGGCCTTTTTGGGGGAGGCAACTCAAATAGCCCGGTCGACATGAGGTGCTGGAATAGCGTCTCCACGTCATCTTCCCCAAAGGCATATTGGATTTCCTCTCTTCGGAAGGGTCTTGCAGGCTGCTCTCTTACAGGCGGCTTTGCTTTATCTGGCTGCTTCTTAACCTCCGTGGTGTTCGCAGAGGTCTCTCCAGTTTTCTTCTTCTTAAATGTAGTGGTTGTAGATGACTCCTTCTTCCAACCTTTTTGTTGAGACAACAAATACTCTTTTCGACAAGCTTCTGTAGCTAGGGCCTGAAATGTACTTAGTTGTTCATTCATCAGCAACGAGATGTCCGTCTTGATGCCATTTCGGCAAAGATTGACCTTCATTGCTTGAGAGAGGGGTGCTTGACATCGATTAGCGGCCCTTTGCCATCTAGTGATGTAGTCTTCAACCGGCTCGTCCTTCTTTTGGGACAAGGTAGATAATTCCGATAGTTGTACTTCTCGTGTAGTATCAACAAATCGGGAGGTGAACATTTCTTTCATCTCTTCCCATGTTTGGACTGAGCCGATTGGGAGAGATATGTACCACTGGAAAGCATCACCGGAAAGAGTATTGGGAAACATTCGAAGACAAAAATTTGAATGGTGCGCCCAATTGCCCATGGCATAGTGGAATGATGCCAGGTGCTTTAACGCGCTCCCAGTCCCATCGAATTGGATTTTTGGCGGCTTCAAATCTCTAGGTAGCAGCTCCGCTTCAACCTCTGGGGGATAAGGCCTGTTGATTGTCGTTGTAGGGACCCCAGTGAGTTGAGGTGCCTGTCGACGAAGGCATTCGGCCACAAGCTGATGTACCATCTCCTTCTGTGCAATAAACCTGGGTGGAGACCCCATGGGTGTGTTTACCCGTGCGTCTTGCGTTCGAGGGGTGTTGATACGTAGGTTATTGAACTGCAGAAAGCCTGGCTCCAATTCTGCATTTTCATCTTCCTCGGTCCGCTGCCTGACTGGTTTCTCGGGCTGATGGACCGATTGACGGTTCCTTGGTGATGATGGTTGATGGGAACCTGATGTCTTGTTGCCTTGAGTTTCCATAGCCCGTTTCATACTCTTAATCTCCTCCCGGAGGTCATGAATGAGCTGAGACTTGGGTGTAAGAACTTCTTCTTCTTCGCCCACCATGTAAGAGGCTTCAAATTGGCCTCTTGGGAGGGCGGCCCTGATCCCTTCAGGATGAGAGAGGCTACAGAATGGCGGTGTAATGGGCATTGCGGCTGTCCTTGACCGGGTTAACATCTCCGACGCTTTGGAAGTGCTTGGCTGGGTGAGGTCCACCATGTTGACTTCCGTCGTCTGGAGGAGATGTCTCCTCCTTTTAGCTTCTCTCTTGGGGTGCGGCATCCGGTGCTTTTCTCGAGACGGGGCCACGACAGGCGCATAAGTCATATCCTCCCTCAGTCTGATCAATGAGGCGAATTGATTTTTATGTATAAAATCAGGGATCAGCCTGAGCACCGAACGTGGATAGGTTGTATGGCGCCTCTGGGGATACTGCCACCCGCTAAAGAGTCTTGGTTTTTGGGGCGCTCTTGACTTGTGAGCGCTTTGTAGTGGCTTCTTCTGTGGCCTACCCCTTTGTCGGGGGTGTGAGAACAGCCTATGCCTTGGTCCTGGTGGCAGTGGCGATGAAGCCTTCAAGTTTAACCGGGAAGTTGTTTTCCCGAACTGCTTTTTCTGCTGTGCTTTTCTCCTTGGTTTCCTTGATGCACGATGAGGAACTGTCACTATGTTGGCAGTCTCATAGTGACCTGGAGTTTTGACTCTAGCTTGTGAGCTAGATGGAGCATTTGTTGATTGATGGGGCGAATGCGTCGGGTCAGGGATGACGAATCGCAAAGTGCCTAAACCGGATCGGACAATGATAGGCCCTCGCGGCTTGAATTGGTCATCCCTTCCATCGGCCAATGGAGCATCCAGCTTGGTTTGCCTTCTTGACTTCTTCCGCTCCTGGGTGTCACCTTGGTTAGGTCGGGGGGCTAGGTTAACAACCCTTGAGGCAGCCCGACCGAATTGGCGAGTGATGGTGCATCGAACAGGATTTGGTACAGTTTTGCCCCCATTTCGGGGAACATTGGCTTCTGGTTGGCCAGTTGGCGCTAGCCGGGTTGCAGTAGATCGTCTTGCAGGCCTCTTCATGGAATGGGGCTGCAAAACAGGTTGTCCTGCAGGCTGTTGTGCTGCTGGTTGGGCTGGTGCAGCAAGCCGGTGAGCGGACTTCTTGGCATAGTCCGACTGTCGAGCAGGCGGGCCCATTCGGATTGGCGCCTGCAGAGACTTCATTGGTTGAATAGGAGTGGCCCTTGAGCCTTGAGCAATGAGAGGCTCCTTGAGTAATGCAGATTGATCTCTCCTTTGCTTGATCGCTGCAGGAGAGTAGTCGACGTGTCGATAGACACGATGCTCCGACTTCTCTGGTACGCGAATAAAGTGATGCGGGATAGCCGCATCCATGTGGTTTGGCATAGAAATGACAAAACCACCATTGGGCAGGAAACCAAAAGCCATCGAATGCGCCATGAAATCTGCAAAAGAAGCATTTCAAAGTGTTAGTAGTGAGAAATTAAATAAGCATATGAAGACCATAGTTTTCAGCTCTTAAAGATGAAGGGAGAATGTTTCACGTCGGGTTCACCATTTGTTCCGGCCTCTTTCGTGAGAAAATCATTTCATAATTTCATACTTCTGGTTAAAGATAAAATTGTTTTCCTACGACTTTGGAAATAAATGCTTAATTAATTCCCCAGCAAAATTTTAAAGCATCCAATTCTTTAACCGAGTCCGAAAAGTATATCACAGAAATATTTTGCATTGTGTTCCACATTCTGATTTTACATCTCTAACGAGAAAACCCTTGATTAAAAGAGCTGAATACAATGGTCCATAAGAAAAAATGCTTAATAATAATGAAGTGCGTAGAAGATCCTTCTACGTCTTTACAAGTGCACGAAAAATCGTGTCTAACAAAAATATAAAGATAAATGAGTACACTTCGCCCCGCGCCGTGACTCGAATGTGAGGTATATGACGCCACGCGCCATAACTTGAATATGGAGTACATGACGCCACGCGCCATGACTTAAATATGGGGTATATGACGCCACGCGCCATAATTTGAATATGAGGTACATGACGCCACGCGCCATGACATAAATATGAGTTTACGCTTAGCCCGTCGACCAGCGATGACTCGGTTTGGGAACTAGTGAGGGGCCCGTCGGCTACACTAGTGACCCTACACAGCAAACTAAGTGCGCTCTTAGCTTCTGGATTTACACAGCAGACCAGCGTGTCCCGCTTTCAGCTTCTGTACTTGTACAAGAAACCAGCGTCTCCCGCTTTCAGCCTCTGGATTGAATAATTGGGTGGTTTTACCAAGAAATGGATTTAACCGGGTTTAAAAGTATTTTTAGGTCAACTTTGACCATTAAAAAGGGTTTGAGCCCAACTGGGCTTGTTGGGGGATTTTTGAGCCATCTTGGGCTTTTTGGAGATTTTTGAGCTATCTCAAGCTTTTTGGAGGGTTGGTAGCCATCTTGGGCTTTTTTGTAGAGTTTTGGGCCATCATGGGCTTTTTGAAGAGTTTTGAGCCAGCTTGGGCTTTTTTGAGGGTTTTTAGCCATCTTGGGCTTTTTGGAGATTTTTGGGCCAGCTTGGGCTTTTTGGAAAATTTTGAGCCAGCTTGGGCTTTTTGGAGAATTTTTGGGCCATCTTGTAGCCGGGGATGTGATCCTGCAGCATGTCTGCGACCTCCTTGAATCAGCGGAGGTAGAGGAGGGAGCGAGCTTTCATTCTCCATGGCCGGCTCCAGCTGGGAAGATAGCGCCAGAGCTGCATCGAGAAAGTTGACGGCGGCGGCGATCTCCGAATGCTTGTGCGTCGCGATCAGTGCTCGGGCGTCTTTCATGTATTTCTCCACCACCTTTTTTTTTTTTTTTTTTTTTTTTTTTTTTTTAACATGAAAAATCATATGATTTCATAGATCAAAATATACCTCATCAAATGCCCCCTCAGGAATTATGCCGTCGTGGGCTACTCGTAAAGGCGTTATTCCTGACATGTTATGCAGTAGGCTTTTTTTTTTTTTTTTTTTTTTTTTTTTAGGTCATATATATATATATATATCACAATTCTTTCTCTCAGGCAAAATGCAGAGAAGAAACTGAGGGGCTCCTGGAAGCTTTGACTGAATGATTTCGAACATCTTGTCGACTCCAACATTAGGTGGAGCACGCCTAAATTGAGGATTCTCTTCAAAGTAATCAAATAATTCTGTAATGACAATGCCTTTCATCGCCCCACATTTGTGCAGATCACGAGAAAGAGACCGAACATCGCAGCGAGCAGAAAAGTTTTCAATAGCCCATCTTTTTTTTTTTTTTTTTTTTTTTTTTTTGAGGATCGACAAGTTTCTTATTGTTGAAATTCTATCGACCATTTCTAGGAGAGAATTCATCATTACCAACTTTTAACTTTGGTGCATTCAAGACACGACCTTCTACTTGAGTGAAGTTACCATTGATCGAAACACCGCATGTCTTCATCATTTCATTAGCACCATAGTTGCTGCTTCTTGATGCATTACTTAAAGTTTGCATCCTTTGTGGTTTCTGTCGTGATTTTTCAATCAGTGACGATCTTGACAGAGATTTAGTATACCTTTGCAATGGAACCAGAGGGCAGAGCTTGACGGGATAGTAAGTGGGGCGTTTTGGCTTTCCAACATTAATGCATGGCATACCCCTACAATTTTAAATTCCATATTTGAGGGTCTTGTTTTCACCCTCAGATTCTTCAGAGTTCTCTTTGCCTTTCCTCAATCAATTTTGATTACCCATCAGAAATCCATCAACCGGGCCAGGCCTTATAATCATTGTAGTAACGACATCAATATTTAGAGACAGGCCCCCCTTGACTGGTTCGGAAGCTAGCATGAAAACCACGACAACCCAGAACTCCACCTCCAAAGTCAACAAAGTTACTAGGATTATTGTGAAGAAATGACTGCCGAACCAGAAGGCAACCCTGCTTTGCAGTATGCTGCCTTAGGATTATATCTAGAACCGTTAAGGCTTCTTGAGAACTCTAGGAATCGTGTCCACGCAGAGCGTTTGCAATAGCTCTCATTGGAATTGTAGCAGCGAACGCCTTTGCCTTTTCCGATCTCCCTCCCCGGGGCTATCATTACCATGAGGACTAATATTCCCACTAACTTTGTTTGAGGACATGTCTTCAAGCACAACACTGAATTCAAAATTCAATTGTGGAAGAGCCCCTTACTGTAAACAAGCTCTTCTCACCATCATAAGCGAAGTACTCTCCCTGTTTCTCCTGCTGCTGTAGTGAACTCCATTCGAATTTTGAAGGAGTCCCTTCCTTCTACGAGGGAGGCTGTAGAGATTCTTTTGATATATGACTTTCTTTGTAATTTCATGGATAGTATCTTTTTAAGTAATTCCCATTCACGGTTGCTTTCATTTGATTTCCGCAATTAACAACTTCATATGTGCCATTGCCATGGACCCTCTCAATGATGTAAGGCCCTTCCCATTTAGGCTCGAATTTGCCGGTAAGTTTGCCCCCGACCATAAGCTCTGTGCGTAGCTTTAGCACCAAATCTCTTCTTTTGAATGAGCGATGCCTCACGACTTTGTTGTATGCTTCGACCATTCGAGCTTGATAGAGTTCGATTCGTTGCCGTGCTTGAACTCGCTTTTCATCTAGTGCCTCGAGCTCGTCGAAGCGAAGTTTGGCTTGTTGTTCAGTGGTTAACCCAGAATGGATGGCAACTCTCAAAGATGCTAACTGAATTTCCACTGGTAAAACCGCTTCCGTGCCAAAGAGCAATGAATATGGTGTTGCTCCTGTTGCAGTTCGATGTGTGGTTCTGTAGGCCCACAATGCTTCGGGTAACCTCTCGTGCCATTCACGCTTATTTTTCACAGTGGTCCTTTTGAGGATTCGAATGATATTTTTGTTAAATGCCTCTGCTTGACCATTCCCTTGTGGGTAATAGGGCGATGAGAACACTTGTTTGATTCCAAACCTTCGGCATAACTGATTTACTTTATCGTTTTTGAATGGCGTGCCATTATCTGAGGTGATTTGATAGGGAACACCATAACGGTATATGATTTTGTGCTTGATAAATTCAACCACCTCTTGCGCTCGGACTCTCTTGTAAGCTTTAGCTTCTGCCCATTTGGAGAAATAATCCGTAGCGGCTAAAATATGAAGGTGTCCTTTAGATGACGACGGGTTTATTGGACCGACAATATCAAAACCCCACCAAGAGAAAGGCCATGAAATAGGTGCTGGAGACATTACTGAAGCAGGAATATGATAAATATCTCCATGCATTTGGCAGGCTTCACAGGATTTTGCAAAATTGATGGAGTCTTGGACCATTGTGGGCCAATAATAGCCCAACGTTTTGATCCTATGATAAAGACGACGTCCAGATTGGTGGGCGCCGCATTCGCTGGAGTGCGTCTCTTGAAGAACTTGATAGATATCATTTCCGTCAATACAGCGAAGCCAAAGCCCATCAAAAGCAATCCGATACAAATCGTCTTGAAACACAGTATATCGGGAAACAGCCTTTCTCAATGACTTCCTTGCACTTAGATTATCTGGTTCAATACCATATTTGAGGTAATTGATGATGGGGATGCGCCAATCATCATTGTTTGTAGTTACCTCGGATACGCACCGTCCGATTTGATTTACTTGGAGCTCTTCGTCATCTTCTAGTCTTTGTACTCGAATTGTCATGTCATCGAGCTCATTAAAGGCGAGAATACTGGCCAACTTTGATAGTGCATCAGCAACTATATTTTCTGATCGAGGAACATGCTCAACCGAAACCATTTCGAACTTTGCCAACAAAGTTTGAGCTTTGTCATAATATTTTCGCAAATGAGGCTGGTGTACTTCATATTGATTATTTAACTGTTTAATAACCAATTCAGAGTCCCCAAATATTCGCACAAATAAAATATCTGATTGCAGAAGAAGTTCCATGCCGATAAGTAAGGCCTCATACTCAGCTTCGTTATTTGTTGTGCTTCTTCCAAGAAAATATGAGTGCGGGAATAAGTCTTTATGAGGGGAGACTACGACAATTCCAACACCAGCTCCGGATGGCTTTGAAGCGCCATCGAAATACATTTGCCACATTGGATCATCATTTGCATAGAAAACCTTCTCATCAGGTAGGTTTTCTAAGATAGGAAATTCTTCTTCAAGAGGATGGGCTGCTAGGAAATCTGCCAATACTTGCCCTTTCACTGCCTTTCGTGGCACATATTTGATATCAAACTCGGATAGCAAAAGTGACCATTTTGCTAGGCGTCCTGAAAGCATTGGTTTAGTGATCAGGAACTTGAGGGGATCGGCCTTCGATATAAGTATGATCTGATGCGCGAGGAAGTAATGTCTTAGCTTTTGTGCCACAAAAACCAATGCTAGACAAATCTTCTCGATCGAGGAATAATTGCATTCAGCTTGCAATAATCGTCGACTGAGATAATAGGCGGCTTGTTCTTTGCCTTGGGCATTTTCTTGTGCGAGCAATGCCCCCAGTGATTGTGGGCTGGCAGCGATATAGAGAATGAGCGGCTTTCCTTTTACTGGAGTTGTCAAAACAGGAGGATTTTGCAGCAATTCTTTGATGGCTTCGAAGGCCTGTTGGCATTTCGCGTCCCACTGGAAAATCGTATCTTTTTTCATCAACTTGTGAAAAGGCTGGCACCGGCCGGATAAGTTGGAGATGAAACGTCGGATATATGACAGTTGACCTTGGAGACTCCTTAATTCTCGGAGGTTTCGTGGAGGCGGCATATTTTGAATTGCTTCCGTTTTGAGGGGATCAACCTCGAGTCCCCTTTGGCGGATTATGAACCCGAGGAATTTTCCAGATGATACCCCGAATGCACATTTGAGAGGATTCATCTTGAGATCATACTTTCTTAGGCGCAAGAATACCGATCTCAAATCCTCTTTATGCTTATTGTGACCTTCAGATCTTACGACCAGGTCATCGACATAGCACTCGACATGTTTGTGTAACATATCATGAAATATATTTTGCATAGCCCTTTGATAAGTTGCGCCAGCATTCTTAAGACCAAAAGGCATGACTTTGTAGCAAAAGACACCCATCGGTGTTCGAAATGCTGTTGCGGCTTCATCTGCTGGAGCCATCTTGATTTGATTATATCCCGAATATCCATCCATAAAGGAGAATGTGTCGTATAGAGCTGTGCTGTCGATTAGCAAATCAGTGAAAGGAAGAGGAAATTCATCTTTAGGGCATGCTTCGTTTAGATCTCGAAAATCTACGCAGATGCGGATCTGCCCATTTTTCTTTTTGACAGGAACAATGCTAGAAATCCATTTTGGAAATTTGATTTCCCGAATGAATTCAGCATCAATGAGTTTTTCAACTTCCTTGATGATTTGTTCTTCGAGCTCTGGTCGAAATCTTCTCGGAGCTTGCTTGACTGGCTTTTTATCCCGCGAAATATGCAGATGGTGCATTGCAATCGCGGGGTTGAGTCCTGGCATTTCGGAATACCCCCAAGCAAAAACATCTTTGAATTCACTTAAAAGCCGCCTCAGCGCCACCTTTTCTTTTTCGGCCAAGTTTTTGGCAATAAAAATGGGTCTCGGGTCTTCCTCAGTCCCGAGATTGAACTCTTCAAGTACGTCAATAGTAGGTTGTCCTCCATCCTCAATCGCAGGTGGAGCATCCTCTGGTTCCATTAATGCCTCTTCATCATTGTTGGAGTCATCACTTGTGGAGACGCAGTAGGTGGTGGCGAAGTTGCCGTCTTCTTCTTCTTTATACCCAAGGCCGAGTCTTTTGTTACCCTTTTGAAAACCAGGGGGCCTTTCGGATAACGGGATAGGGATGTCGCTTCCGAGGCCTGATAGATAGAATCCCATCAAATCCATAATTTTCTTGCTTTCTCTGCTATAGTGATGAAAATCCCATTTCTTGAGCTTAGCCGTGGGCAAACAAGAGGATTTGTTAGGGCTACCGTAAACCTTGCCATATTGCTTTATGAAATGTTTTTGGGCAAATTTTTCATCTTGAGGTTCCTGCACACATGGAGCAGATACATTAAACCCCACGAGCATTGCTAAAACCTCATCGAGCGTTTCCTTAGGTTTTTGATTTTGGTGAGCGGCCTCAGTGGCCATTCCGTCACTCTCATAGCAAAGTGACTTGGCTTCCTCATTGGCCTGATTCCGGAATCTCCGAAGAGCTTCCAGATCCACCTCAAACCTAGGGGAATCGGCTCGAGGCGGTTTAGCAATCTTTTTCAGGACTTCGAGGTCCAAGTAGAACCGTGATCCTGCAGCAGCGTTGCTATAGCTGGTAGGAGGTGGTATGGTTGCCCCCTGTCGTTGTCGTGGTAGTGGATGCACTGGATCGAGGCTCATATTTTCAAATTTGGTTTGAAATTGAGCCCTTGGTTCTGTCGTCCCTCGTCCATGACCGCGCCCTCGACCACGACCTTGACCTTCCATTTTCTCACCCTTTGAGAATATGTCTGTGCTTACTGGGGCGGGGGGAGCCTGAGATACCTCCTGCTGACCTTCGCGTGTGGTCGCTTCAACTGCCTTCCTTGATGTGTTGACAGCAGATGCCAAGTCATAATACTTAGCATCAGAGTAAAATGATTCTGCCGTTGCGAATGGTTTATGGTCAGCAAAAATCCTTTTTTCGACTCCATCCTTGCAGTACTTGAAGCATTGATGCACCGTTGATGTGATGATCTTATTACTGTGGAGCCAAGGCCTTCCTAACAGCAAGTTATATGAGGTCGGGGCATTAATCACGAAGCACGGGATTTCGGTGCAGAAATCTTCTATGCTTAGTTCCAACTCAATCAGGCCCATGGCCTTTTGAGTCCCTTGATTAAACCCGTGAATCACCACACTAGTGTCTTTTAACGATGATGGAGAAATTCCGATCCTTCTGAGTGTTCGAAGGGGCAGGATATTAATTGCAGACCCGGCATCGATCATGATTCTGTTGACCAGTTCACCGCCCAGGTTGCCCGTAACATATAAAGGTCGATTGTGATTAATGTCTCCAAGCAACATATCCTCATCAGTGAATGAAATGACCTCATCACATTCAGCGGCGTCGACCAGGTAAGCAAGACGGACATTTTCATCTGTCAGAGCACTCACCAGTGCATCCCTTGCTTCTTGTGACAACTGCAACGCATCGTAAATACTGAGTCGAGCAGGGAGTCGCTTCAAGTGTTCAAGCACGTTATAACTTACTGAGGATTTTCGATGATCGGCTGGTATGTGCTGCTCTGGGTGAGTACGATTTTCTTGTGCCGGGGCTTTACCCTTGTTTTCTGGTGTGATTCGACCAGATCGAAGAATTGCAAGAACATCTTCTTCAACTTGCACCATATTGCAAGAGGCAGAGTCCTGAATGTTTGTAGCCAATGTTCGTAGTACATCTGAGAAAAATGGCTGCATTTTTGGAATTTCAGAAAAATACCCACTCATTGACTTGATGCACTGATGAACCATGATTTCTTCTTTGTCGAATTTTTGATTGATTATTCTGCAGTTTATCCATCTCAAGATGTAGTCGTATTGAGATTCTCCTGATAGGGGATGCATCACTTCGATCATCTCTGGAGGGAACTCTGTTTCATATTCGTGGAATCTTAGGATAAACATATCGACGAACTCTTCCCAAGAACCAAATGCTTCTTCGGGGAGCGAGGAGATCCAGAGAAGGGCACAACTGTCATGGGCCAAGCTCAAAACAAAGTGCCCGAGTGCAAACTCTTCTGTTTGCCCCATTTGACAGACCGCCAATGAATAATCGAACAAGTGCGGCAATGCGTACTTATGATTCTCGTGGAATAACTGAATATGCGGCCAATCATAGCTTAACTCCCTAGTTAAGAAAGGGAACACTCGAAGAATGGGCGCATCGTTTAACTGCAGCACATGCAGAACTTGGAGTTGATTTGTCCTCCCAAAACCTTCAGCGTCGCTAAAGATTGCCTCTTGTTTGAAGCCTTCATTGCCGATCCACCGGATTGCTTTTATGAAAGTTTTAGCTCCAAAGGTCTTGTACCCATTGTCAGCCGGAGGGCATACTGCATCCGAAAGATACTTCGTGACCATTTCAGGTTCAGGCAACCATATAGCCAAGGGATCACTCCATGTACTGTCTCTGAGATAATTTACGTAATGAGCAGTAGATTCTTGACTGTATTGTATTTCCCTCAAGTAATTACTAGGGAACTGCTCTCTTTGTCTTGACAGGAAGCGGACCAAGAACGCGTCTATCAAGATGACCCACTCGGTAATTTCTTCGATATGATTATCTCGGTGCCAAGACATCACTGATTCCCCCAGTGAGTACCGGAAGTATTCCACTCTGGTTTCCCAAGATGCTGGCAAAAGCCGAGATTCTCGCAAATACGTGATGATATGGTTTACCGGTGACATCCCAACTTCAAACTTGGTGTAGTTAGGGATGAGCACCGAGGCAGTTCTTCGCCGCTTTGCAGGCTTGGATGCAGATGCATTTATATGATAGCAAGTTTCGATTTCTCCGTTGTTGCTATCTCGGTCCCAAAACAGACCATTCTCACATGGAGTTGTATTTGGTAACTCCTCGAGAATGTATCTTTCTTTTTCTGGTCGAGGTGATCTTCCAGCAAGCCGTCGATAGAATGGGAATAGCAACTCGGGTTGCAAAAAGTCCATGATCATGAATGGTTGCACCCGTGAGGATTGCCTCAAATGCCTTGAGAAGAAAGGGAGAATGACCTTATCCCTTATTCTTTTGTCTTTTCTGCATAAATCTTTGAGACATCTTTTTGTCTGTCTTAGGCTTGGTGGTTTTCGAACCACTTCCCAATCACCCTTTTCTGCTATCTCAATTGTCACAACATTTGATGAAGCTTGCGCTGGAGGACTGAGTTTTATAACCCCCTTATCAATGTAATCTTGCAATATTGCTTGGAGATCCCAACACTTCTTAGTGGGGTGACCGACATATCGGTGGTAACTGCAATATCGCTGGTGAGAAGTGCGTCCAACTTCTTCTGGCCTTTTTGGGGCAGGCAACTCGAATAGCCCGGTCGACATGAGGTGCTGGAATAGCGTCTCCACGTCATCTTCTCCAAAGGCATATTGGATTTCCTCTCTTCGGAAGGGTCTTGCAGGCTGCTCTTTTACAAGCGGCTTTGCTTTATCTGGCTGCTTCTTAACCTCTGTAGTATTTGCAGAGGTCTCTCCAATTTTCTTCTTCTTGAACATAGTAGTTGTGGATGACTCCTTCTTCCAGGCTTTTTGCTGAGACAACAAATATTCTTTTCGACAAGCTTCTGTAGCTAGGGCCTGAAATGTACTTAGTTGTTCATTCATCAGCAACGAGATTTCCGTCTTGATGCCATTTCGGCAAAGATTGACCTTCATTGCTTGAGAGAGGGGTGCTTGACATCGATTAGCGGCCCTTTGCCATCTAGTGATGTAGTCTTCAACCGGCTCGTCCTTCTTTTGGGACAAGGTAGATAATTCCGATAGTTGTACTTCTCGTGTGGTATCAACGAATCGGGAGGTGAACATTTCTTTCATCTCTTCCCATGTTTGGACTGAGCCGATTGGGAGAGATATGTACCACTGGAAAGCATCACCGGAAAGAGTATTAGGAAACATTCGAAGACAAAAATTTGAATGGTGCGCCCAATTTCCCATGGCATAGTGGAATGATGCCAGGTGCTTTAACGCGCTCCCAGTCCCATCGAATTGGATTTTTGGTGGCTTCAAATCTCTAGGTAGCAGCTCCGCTTCAACCTCTGGGGGATAAGGCCTGTTGATTGTCGTCGTAAGGACCCCCGTGAGTTGAGGTGCCTGTCGACGAAGGCATTCGGCCACAAGCTGATGCACCATCTCCTTTTGTGCAATAAACCTGGGTGGAGACCCCATGGGTGTATTTACCCGCGCGTCTTGCGTTCGAGGGGTATTGATACGTAGGTTATTGAACTGCAGAAAGCCTGGCTCCAATTCTGCATTTTCATCTTCCTCGGTCCGCTGCCTGACTGGTTTCTCGGGCTGATGGACCGATTGACGGTTCCTTGGTGATGGTGGTTGATGGGAACCTGATGTCTTGTTGCCTTGAGTTTCCATAGCCCGTTTCATACTCTTAATCTCCTCCCGGAGGTCATGAATGAGCTGAGACTTGGGTGTAAGAACTTCTTCTTCTTCGCCCACCATGTAAGAGGCTTCAAATTGGCCTCTTGGGAGGGCGGCCCTGATCCCTTCAGGATGAGAGAGGCTACAGAATGGCGGTGTAATGGGCATTGCGGCTGCCCTTGACCGGGTTAACATCTCCGATGCTTTGGAAGTGCTAGGCTGGGTGAGGTCCACCATGTTGACTTCTGTCGTCTGGAGGAGACGTCTCCTCCTTTTAGCTTCTCTCTTGGGGTGCGGCATCCGGTGCTCTTCTCAGAACGGGGCAACAGCAGGCGCATAAGTCATATCCTCCCTCAGTCTGATCAATGAGGCGAATTGATTTTTGTGTATGAAATCAGGGATCAGCCTAAGCACCGAACGTGGATACGTCGTATGGCGCCTCTGGGGATACTGCCACCCGCTAAAGAGTCTTGGCTTTTGAGGCGCTCTTAATTTGTGAGCGCTCTGCAGTGGCTTCTTTTGCGGTCTACCCCTTTGTTGGGGGTGCGAGAACAGCCTATATCTTGGCCCTGGTGGCAGTGGCGATGAAGCCTTCAAGTTTAACCGAGAAGTTGCTTTCCCGAACTGCTTTTTCTGCTGCGCTTTTCTCCTTTGTTTCCTTGATACGTGATGAGGAACCGTCACTATGTTGGCAGTATCATAGTGACCTGGAGATTTGACTCTAGCTTGTGAGCTAGATGGAGCATCGGTTGACTGATGGGGCGAATGCGTCGGGTCAGGGATGACAAATCGCAAGGTACCTAAACCGGATCGGACAACAATAGGTCCTTGCGGCTTGAATTGGTCATCACCTCCATCGGCCAATGAAGCATCCAGCTGAGAAAACTTGGTTTCTCTTCTTAACTTCTTCCGCTCTTGGGTGTCACCTTGGCTAGGTCGGGGGGCTAGGTCAACAACCCTTGAGGCAACCCGACCAGATTGGCGAGTGATGGTGCACCGAACAGGATTTGGTACAGTTTTGCCCCCTTTTCGGGGAACATTGGCTTCTGGTTGGCCAGTTGGCGCTAGCCGAGTTGCAGTAGGTTGTCTCGCATACCTTTTCGTGGAATGGGGCCACAAGACAGGTTGTCCTGCAGGCTGTCGTGCTGCTGGTTGGGTTGATGCAGCAAACCGACGGGCGGACTTTTTGGCATAGTCCGACTGTCGAGCAGGCGGGCCCATTCGGATGGGCGCCTGCAGAGACTTTGTCGGTTGAATAGGAGTGGTCTTCGAGCTTTGAACAATAAGAGGCTCCTTGAGTAGTGCAGATCGATCTCTTCTTTGCTTGATCGCTGCAGGAGAGTAGTCAACGCGTCGATAGACACGGTGCTCCGGCTTCTCTGGTACACGAATAAAATGATGCGGGATAGCCGCATCCATGTGGTCTGGCTCAGAAATGACAAAACCACCATTGGGCAGGAATCCAAAAGCCATCGAATGCGCCATGAAGTCTGCAAAGAAGCATTTCAAAGTGTTAGTAGTGAGAAATTAAATAAGCATATGAAGACCATAGTTTTCAGCTCTTAAAGATGAAGGGAGAATGTTTCACGTCGGGTTCACCATTTGTTCCGGCCTCGTGAGAAAATCATATCATAATTCATACACTTGGTTAAAGATAAAATTGTTTCCCTGTGGCTTTGAGAATAAATGCTTAATTAATTTCCCAGCAAAATTTTAAAGCATCCAATTCTTTAACCGAGTCCGAAAAGTATATCACAGAAATATTTTGCATTGTGTTCTACATTCTGATTTTACATCTCCAACGAGAAAACCCTTGATTAAAAGAGCTGAATACAATGGTCCATAAAAAAAATGCTTAATAATAATGAAGTGCATAGAAGATCCTTCTACGTCTTTACAAGTGCACGAAAAATCGTGTCTAACAAAAATATAAAGATAAATGAGTACACTTCGCCCCGCGCCGTGACTCGGATGTGAGATATATGACGCCACGCGCCATATCTTAAATATGAAGGACATGACGCCGCGCGCCATGACTTGAATATGAAGTACATGACGCCACGCGCCATAATTTGAATATGAGGTACATGACGCCACGCGCCATGACATAAATATGAGTTTACGCTTAGCCCGTCGACCAGCGATGACTCGGTTTGGGAACTAGTGAGGGGCCCGTCGGCTACACTAGTGACCCTACACAGCAAACTAAGTGCGCTCTTAGCTTCTGGATTTACACAGCAGACCAGCGTGTCCCGCTTTCAGCTTCTGTACTTGTACAAGAAACCAGCGTCTCCCGCTTTCAGCCTCTGGATTGAATAATTGGGTGGTTTTACCAAGAAATGGATTTAACCGGGTTTAAAAGTATTTTTAGGTCAACTTTGACTATTAAAAAGGGTTTGAGCCCAACTGGGCTTGTTGGGGGATTTTTGAGCCATCTTGGGCTTTTTGGAGATTTTTGAGCTATCTCAAGCTTTTTGGAGGGTTGGTAGCCATCTTGGGCTTTTTTGTAGAGTTTTGGGCCATCATGGGCTTTTTGAAGAGTTTTGAGCCATCTTGGGCTTTGTGGAGATTTTTGTGCCATCTTAGGCTTTTTGAAAAGTTTTGAGCCATCTTGGGCTTTTTGGAGAGTTTTGGGCCATCATGGGCTTTTTGAAAAGTTTTGAGCCATCTTGGGCTTTGTGGAGATTTTTGAGCCATCTTGGGCTTTTTAGAGATTTTTGGCTCGGATTGAGCGAAGAAGTCGTCATCATTTTTTTTTTGATATATATATATATGTATATATATATTTATATAATCTTAGAAGTCAAAATCTTAATTTTTGGATGCCTTTGAATATATATGTATATTCTGATATATTTTTATAGAAAATACATATATATTTATTTTTATTTTCATAAGAGGGAAAATATACTTAACCCGTGTGTCAATTCAACCCGCCAGTCGGGGAGTATCCACGTTGAGAAAAGTAGTTTTTGAAAATAATATATATGTATATATATATTTATATATAAATAATATACATATATATATTTTTGTAGGAGCAAATATACTTAACCTGTGTGTCAGTTCAACCCGCCAGTCGGGGAGTATCCACGTTGGGAAAAGTAGTTTTTGAAAATAATATATATGTATATATATTTATATATAAATAATATACATATATATATTTTTATAGGAGAAAATATACTTAACCCGTGTGTCAATTCAACCCGCCAGTCGGGGAGTATCCACGTTGGGAAAAGTAGTTTTTGAAAATAATATATATGTATATATATATTTATATATAAATAATATACATATATATATTTTTATAGGAGAAAATATACTTAACCCGTGTGTCAATTCAACCCGCCAGTCGGGGAGTATCCACGTTAGGAAAAGTAGTTTTTGAAAATAATATATATGTATATATATATTTATATATAAATAATATACATATATATATTTTTATAGGAGAAAATATACTTAACCCGTGTGTCAATTCAACCCGCCAGTCGGGGAGTATCCACGCTGGGAAAAGTAGTTTTTGAAAATAATATATATGTATATATATATTTATATATAATATATATATATATATATTAAAGAAACTCAAAAATATATATCTGAGAACTCACCTTCCCTCTTTTTTTTTTTTTTTTTTTTTTGAGCGCGGGAGAGATCTCTCTTGCTCGTCCTCGCCCTCTCCTCGCTGTTTCCTTTTTTTTTTTTCGCCGTCTCCTCCTCTCGTCGTTGTGAGCGCGGGAGAGCTCCCTTGCCTCTCTTCTCGCTGTTTCCTTGCTCGTCGAATGAGAAGCCGAGTGGGGTATTTATAGGCTTTTGCCGGGTCTGGGATGGGTTCCGCGGCTGTGGATGCAAGTTCACGCGGAACCATCTTCCCGCGGAACTGCCTTCACGCGGAACCATCTTCCCGCGGAACCGCTTTCACGCGGAACTGCCTTCACGCGGAACCATCTTCCCGCGGAACCGCCTTCACGCGGAACCATCTTCCCGCGGAACCGTCTTCGCGCGGAACTTATGTTTTCGCGGAACCCCGAGCTGGTGCCCATTTGTCGCATGTCTTGGTGAGTTCCGCGGTTGTGTTAGCGACCATATTTGCTTCCGTGGAGACAAAAGCTGGTAATCGGTGCTTGACATATTTTGTGCACGCAAACACGCTATCTCTTGCAACTCCAGAGCTGGTGGCTTTGAGGAAATAGACGACGTAGCTCCCGACTGGTGGCAGCGTGACCAGTGGTCCGGCGCATGCGTGCCGTAGCTCTGGATTGATAGTCTTCCTATCTCCGTCTCCGGAACTCACATTTGCTTTAGATATTCTTCTCATGCGGTGGACGCCGTTGGATTGCTTTTGGATTTCTCCTTTGCGGACGAATTAGCCTCCTCAGATGGCGTTTTGAACTGCCGTAGATTCCAGCCCGTCGGATTCGGCAGCGTGCCCGACTTGGCGTCCTCCTCCTTGGCCTTCAACCCCCTGATGGATAGGCAGCGTCATGTGGCCACCATCGTCAACGATGAGGTTGGGCCCGCCGGAGGGGCCCTAGTCGAGGGCGCGCTTAGTGCACCACCAGTACTCCTGGAGCGTCTCGCCCTTACAGGCGAAGACGGCGGTGCTGTCGCGGGCGATGGCGGCAGCGACGTGGTCCTGCATGGAGAAAATGTTGCAGGAGCACCAGCGGTGAGAGTCTCGATGAGGACGGCGGTCTAGATGGTCATGTGGAGAGAGCCGGAGATCTTGGTGCCCTTGAACGGCTGCGCCGGACCGAACTCCGAGTGGCAGGACATGAGCCCCAGCATCTCGACCTCGGCGAGCTTGATCTCGAGATGGCCGAAGTTCTCCTGAGCAAGGTTCTTGACCTTGTATTCCCAGCCGGACTTCGACGCTCAAAGCCGTCGTCTCTCTCTGGCTCTGAAAGGAGGTGGTGGTGCCACGCCAGTGGCTGCGCAGACGACGACAGAACTGAGGCGAGTTCACGGGCGTTGGCCTGGACAAGGAACCGGCGGTCCTCAGCGATGTTCTGTCGGACGCCGCACTCGTCCTGGAGGCAGTGACCGAGCTCTCGGAGTGCATCGACATGGCCGAGAAAAGCAGCGCGAGCACAGAGGGCGACGCCGGCGCAGGGGTCTTTGTCGTTTTTTGGACTTCTTCTTTTCGCGGAAGCTCTGCTGCTTCTCCAGCTGCTCGACATCGCCAACGCCGCCATCGTCGCCGAGGACACAGGCCGAGACACCGACGAGCTCCTCCATCAGGACCCATCTGTTGCCGTTTCTGCTTTCGACCGGTAAGCGATAGCTGCCGCAGCTTGTCTTCTCTCTCGAGCTCAAGCTCTGGTTCTTACGCAGCGCGAGGACCTCGTGCGGGAGCAGCGCACCTGCCGCGATCCTTGCTGATCTCACACTTGGCAATCTCGTCCTTGAAGACCTTCGCGAATCCTTCCACCGCTCAATCTGCCTCGTGTAGCCGCGCTCCCTCGACAACGCACTGACTTTCGGGTCTTTGAAGTGTGAGCTTTGGAACCAGCATGGCTTGCCTAATGGTAGCTCTGCTGCCAGGGGTCCTCCCAAAACCCATTAGAAGCTTGGCTCTGAGCAGAGCGACAGCGGCAGCAGCTTTGCGAGTGCCAAAAACTCACCAGTTCCTGATTCTGATCGTGCTAATCTCCTATCGCGCCCGTTTTGCCGTCGTGAAGAGGCAGTTACCGTCTGCCTCTACGTCCTGCAACATCTTCTGGCTGCTGAAAGTAATCGCATGTCGTTGGGGCCGCCGTCAGCTTTGCCCACACATCCGGCCCTTGGAAGATGTTCTCGAACGGCAATTTCGACTGCGGCCCGCTGCTGCGCGACCGCCCGGCGGCAGCCTGCGTATCGGCGAGGCCGGACTTCAGGGCTTCGTTGCCTGGGTAAAGCTCAAGGCCCTTCTTGTAAGCGGCAACGGCGTCGTCGTAGCTGCCAAGGCCGAGATGGGCTGCACCAAGGCGAGAGTAGACCTTGGACCAGTCGGGCTTGAGATCGACAGTCTTCTTAGCATCAGCAAGGGCTTCGGAGTAGCGATGGAGGGAAGCATATGCTGCGGAGCGGTTAGAGTATAGAACGTGATTGGTGGGAGAGAGATCGATGGTTTCCGAGAAGAATCTGATGGCGTCTTGCAGAGAAGGCTGCGTTGCCTTTGGCTTTTGTTTCGTCCGCCATGAACGAAGGCCACCTGGCTCTTCTATGCTACGCAATGGATTGTGAAAAAAAAGACAGCTGCGAATTCTTCTGCTTTTCGGATCTCTTCCGCTTCGCTTCCAGCTTCTGCTTGGCCTTCTGAATCAGAGCTTCCAAGTCACGTCCTAGCATGGAACCAGCTGTTTTTCCAAGAGCCTTAGGTTGCTGCTCTATGAACTTCTCTGTCGTTTCCAGGAGACGAGTATTATCAACTCCAGCTTTGGGAAAAGATACGGCGAGTGAATCCATTCTTCTGCTCCAACAGTGCTTTCATCAGATGTTCCGTCTCCACAATCTGATGTTTACTATCTTTTGCAACTTTTGGAGAAGAAACAATGGCTTGCCATGCCATCTCTGTAAATTCTTGTTGGGTTATTCTTCCATTGTTCCCAGCTTCGTGTTGGATGGAGATGTTGCCGGAGAAGGAGGCGCTGGAGAAGGAGAAGCTGTCTTCGGACCAGCAGACGCTCTCCCGGCGGAACGCGGCAGAGGCCAGGCGTTTCCCGGTCTGGAGCAGGACCATGGCGTTTCCATCAGGTCCAGGTGGCAGCAGGCTTGGTCCAGCGCCAGATACCTCCATTGCCCTTCTTTTTCAGAGCGGAGACAGAGAAGCACTTAAAGGTGGTGTCGCGCTCGGACGCCGGCCTTGAAGAGGAGGTGTTGGAAAGGAGCTTGACGCGATTCTTGGGCGGCTGTTGCGAGGAGTTGTCGGAGGAGAGGGAGGAGGACGACCAGGACTCTTCCAATGCCATCTTGTAGCCGGGGATGTGATCCTGCAGCATGTCTGCGACCTCCTTGAATCAGCGGAGGTAGAGGAGGGAGCGAGCTTTCATTCTCCATGGCCGGCTCCAGCTGGGAAGATAGCGCCAGAGCTGCATCGAGAAAGTTGACGGCGGCGGCGATCTCCGAATGCTTGTGCGTCGCGATCAGTGCTCGGGCGTCTTTCATGTATTTCTCCACCACCCTTTTTTTTTTTTTTTTTTTTTTTTTTTTTAACATGAAAAATCATATGATTTCATAGATCAAAATATACCTCATCAAATGCCCCCTCAAGAATTATGCCGTCGTGGGCTACTCGTAAAGGCGTTATTCCTGACATGTTATGCAGTAGGCTTTTTTTTTTTTTTTTTTTTTTTAGGTCATATATATATATATATCACAATTCTTTCTCTCAGGCAAAACGCAGAGAAGAAACTGAGGGGCTCCTGGAAGCTTTGACTGAATGATTTCGAACATCTTGTCGACTCCAACATTAGGTGGAGCACGCCTAAATTGAGGATTCTCTTCAAAGTAATCAAATGATTCTGTAATGACAATGCCTTTCATCGCCCCACATTTGTGCAGATCACGAGAAAGAGACCGAACATCGCAGCGAGCAGAAAAGTTTTCAATAGCCCATCTTTTTTTTTTTTTTTTTTTTTTTTTTTTTTTTTGAGGATCGACAAGTTTCTTATTGTTGAAATTCTATCGACCATTTCTAGGAGAGAATTCATCATTACCAACTTTTAACTTTGGTGCATTCAAGACACGGCCTTCTACTTGAGTGAAGTTACCATTGATCGAAACACCGCATGTCTTCATCATTTCATTAGCACCATAGTTGCTGCTTCTTGATGCATTACTTAAAGTTTGCATCCTTTGTGGTTTCTGTCGTGATTTTTCAATCAGTGACGATCTTGACAGAGATTTAGTATACCTTTGCAATGGAACCAGAGGGCAGAGCTTGACGGGATAGTAAGTGGGGCGTTTTGGCTTTCCAACATTAATGCATGGCATACCCCTACAATTTTAAATTCCATATTTGAGGGTCTTGTTTTCACCCTCAGATTCTTCAGAGTTCTCTTTGCCTTTCCTCAATCAATTTTGATTACCCATCAGAAATCCATCAACCGGGCCAGGCCTTATAATCATTGTAGTAACGACATCAATATTTAGAGACAGGCCCCCCTTGACTGGTTCGGAAGCTAGCATGAAAACCACGACAACCCAGAACTCCACCTCCAAAGTCAACAAAGTTACTAGGATTATTGTGAAGAAATGACTGCCGAACCAGAAGGCAACCCTGCTTTGCAGTATGCTGCCTTAGGATTATATCTAGAACCGTTAAGGCTTCTTGAGAACTCTAGGAATCGTGTCCACGCAGAGCGTTTGCAATAGCTCTCATTGGAATTGTAGCAGCGAACGCCTTTGCCTTTTCCGATCTCCCTCCCCGGGGCTATCATTACCATGAGGACTAATATTCCCACTAACTTTGTTTGAGGACATGTCTTCAAGCACAACACTGAATTCAAAATTCAATTGTGGAAGAGCCCCTTACTGTAAACAAGCTCTTCTCACCATCATAAGCGAAGTACTCTCCCTGTTTCTCCTGCTGCTGTAGTGAACTCCATTCGAATTTTGAAGGAGTCCCTTCCTTCTACGAGGGAGGCTGTAGAGATTCTTTTGATATATGACTTTCTTTGTAATTTCATGGATAGTATCTTTTTAAGTAATTCCCATTCCCGGTTGCTTTCATTTGATTTCCGCAATTAACAACTTCATATGTGCCATTGCCATGGACCCTCTCAATGATGTAAGGCCCTTCCCATTTAGGCTCGAATTTGCCGGTAAGTTTGCCCCCGACCATAAGCTCTGTGCGTAGCTTTAGCACCAAATCTCTTCTTTTGAATGAGCGATGCCTCACGACTTTGTTGTATGCTTCGACCATTCGAGCTTGATAGAGTTCGATTCGTTGCCGTGCTTGAACTCGCTTTTCATCTAGTGCCTCGAGCTCGTCGAAGCGAAGTTTGGCTTGTTGTTCAGTGGTTAACCCAGAATGGATGGCAACTCTCAAAGATGCTAACTGAATTTCCACTGGTAAAACCGCTTCCGTGCCAAAGAGCAATGAATATGGTGTTGCTCCTGTTGCAGTTCGATGTGTGGTTCTGTAGGCCCACAATGCTTCGGGTAACCTCTCGTGCCATTCACGCTTATTTTTCACAGTGGTCCTTTTGAGGATTCGAATGATATTTTTGTTAAATGCCTCTGCTTGACCATTCCCTTGTGGGTAATAGGGCGATGAGAACACTTGTTTGATTCCAAACCTTCGGCATAACTGATTTACTTTATCGTTTTTGAATGGCGTGCCATTATCTGAGGTGATTTGATAGGGAACACCATAACGGTAGATGATTTTGTGCTTGATAAATTCAACCACCTCTTGCGCTCGGACTCTCTTGTAAGCTTTAGCTTCTGCCCATTTGGAGAAATAATCCGTAGCGGCTAAAATATGAAGGTGTCCTTTAGATGACGACGGGTTTATTGGACCGACAATATCAAAACCCCACCAAGAGAAAGGCCATGAAATAGGTGCTGGAGACATTACTGAAGCAGGAATATGATAAATATCTCCATGCATTTGGCAGGCTTCACAGGATTTTGCAAAATTGATGGAGTCTTGGACCATTGTGGGCCAATAATAGCCCAACGTTTTGATCCTATGATAAAGACGACGTCCAGATTGGTGGGCGCCGCATTCGCTGGAGTGCGTCTCTTGAAGAACTTGATAGATATCATTTCCGTCAATACAGCGAAGCCAAAGCCCATCAAAAGCAATCCGATACAAATCGTCTTGAAACACAGTATATCGGGAAACAGCCTTTCTCAATGACTTCCTTGCACTTAGATTATCTGGTTCAATACCATATTTGAGGTAATTGATGATGGGGATGCGCCAATCATCATTGTTTGTAGTTACCTCGGATACGCACCGTCCGATTTGATTTACTTGGAGCTCTTCGTCATCTTCTAGTCTTTGTACTCGAATTGTCATGTCATCGAGCTCATTAAAGGCTAGAATACTGGCCAACTTTGATAGTGCATCAGCAACTATATTTTCTGATCGAGGAACATGCTCAACCGAAACCATTTCGAACTTTGCCAACAAAGTTTGAGCTTTGTCATAATATTTTCGCAAATGAGGCTGGTGTACTTCATATTGATTATTTAACTGTTTAATAACCAATTCAGAGTCCCCAAATATTCGCACAAATAAAATATCTGATTGCAGAAGAAGTTCCATGCCGATAAGTAAGGCCTCATACTCAGCTTCGTTATTTGTTGTGCTTCTTCCAAGAAAATATGAGTGCGGGAATAAGTCTTTATGAGGGGAGACTACGACAATTCCAACACCAGCTCCGGATGGCTTTGAAGCGCCATCGAAATACATTTGCCACATTGGATCATCATTTGCATAGAAAACCTTCTCATCAGGTAGGTTTTCTAAGATAGGAAATTCTTCTTCAAGAGGATGGGCTGCTAGGAAATCTGCCAATACTTGCCCTTTCACTGCCTTTCGTGGCACATATTTGATATCAAACTCGGATAGCAAAAGTGACCATTTTGCTAGGCGTCCTGAAAGCATTGGTTTAGTGATCAGGAACTTGAGGGGATCGGCCTTCGATATAAGTATGATCTGATGCGCGAGGAAGTAATGTCTTAGCTTTTGTGCCACAAAAACCAATGCTAGACAAATCTTCTCGATCGAGGAATAATTGCATTCAGCTTGCAATAATCGTCGACTGAGATAATAGGCGGCTTGTTCTTTGCCTTGGGCATTTTCTTGTGCGAGCAATGCCCCCAGTGATTGTGGGCCGGCAGCGATATAGAGAATGAGCGGCTTTCCTTTTACTGGAGTTGTCAAAACAGGAGGATTTTGCAGCAATTCTTTGATGGCTTCGAAGGCCTGTTGGCATTTCGCGTCCCACTGGAAAATCGTATCTTTTTTCATCAACTTGTGAAAAGGCTGGCACCGGCCGGATAAGTTGGAGATGAAACGTCGGATATATGACAGTTGACCTTGGAGACTCCTTAATTCTCGGAGGTTTCGTGGAGGCGGCATATTTTGAATTGCTTCCGTTTTGAGGGGATCAACCTCGAGTCCCCTTTGGCGGATTATGAACCCGAGGAATTTTCCAGATGATACCCCGAATGCACATTTGAGAGGATTCATCTTGAGATCATACTTTCTTAGGCGCAAGAATACCGATCTCAAATCCTCTTTATGCTTATTGTGACCTTCAGATCTTACGACCAGGTCATCGACATAGCACTCGACATGTTTGTGTAACATATCATGAAATATATTTTGCATAGCCCTTTGATAAGTTGCGCCAGCATTCTTAAGACCAAAAGGCATGACTTTGTAGCAAAAGACACCCATCGGTGTTCGAAATGCTGTTGCGGCTTCATCTGCTGGAGCCATCTTGATTTGATTATATCCCGAATATCCATCCATAAAGGAGAATGTGTCGTATAGAGCTGTGCTGTCGATTAGCAAATCAGTGAAAGGAAGAGGAAATTCATCTTTAGGGCATGCTTCGTTTAGATCTCGAAAATCTACGCAGATGCGGATCTGCCCATTTTTCTTTTTGACAGGAACAATGCTAGAAATCCATTTTGGAAATTTGATTTCCCGAATGAATTCAGCATCAATTAGTTTTTCAACTTCCTTGATGATTTGTTCTTCGAGCTCTGGTCGAAATCTTCTCGGAGCTTGCTTGACTGGCTTTTTATCCCGCGAAATATGCAGATGGTGCATTGCAATCGCGGGGTTGAGTCCTGGCATTTCGGAATACCCCCAAGCAAAAACATCTTTGAATTCACTTAAAAGCCGCCTCAGCGCCACCTTTTCTTTTTCGGCCAAGTTTTTGGCAATAAAAATGGGTCTCGGGTCTTCCTCAGTCCCGAGATTGAACTCTTCAAGTACGTCAATAGTAGGCTGTCCTCCATCCTCAATCGCAGGTGGAGCATCCTCTGGTTCCATTAATGCCTCTTCATCATTGTTGGAGTCATCACTTGTGGAGACGCAGTAGGTGGTGGCGAAGTTGCCGTCTTCTTCTTCTTTATACCCAAGGCCGAGTCTTTTGTTACCCTTTTGAAAACCAGGGGGCCTTTCGGATAACGGGATAGGGATGTCGCTTCCGAGGCCTGATAGATAGAATCCCATCAAATCCATAATTTTCTTGCTTTCTCTGCTATAGTGATGAAAATCCCATTTCTTGAGCTTAGCCGTGGGCAAACAAGAGGATTTGTTAGGGCTACCGTAAACCTTGCCATATTGCTTTATGAAATGTTTTTGGGCAAATTTTTCATCTTGAGGTTCCTGCACACATGGAGCAGATACATTAAACCCCACGAGCATTGCTAAAACCTCATCGAGCGTTTCCTTAGGTTTTTGATTTTGGTGAGCGGCCTCAGTGGCCATTCCGTCACTCTCATAGCAAAGTGACTTGGCTTCCTCATTGGCCTGATTCCGGAATCTCCGAAGAGCTTCCAGATCCACCTCAAACCTAGGCAACATGAGTCAAGAAAAGCCTGCCAAACAACATGTCAGGAATCACGCCTTTACAAGTAGCTCACGGCGGCATAATTCCTGAGGGGGCATTTGATGAGGTATATTTTGACCATGGACCAATATAATTTGTGATTAATTTTAGTTTATGAAATTATATGATTTTTCGTATGTAAAAAAAAAAAAAGGAAAGAAAGAAAGAAAAAAATATATAATGATAAAAAAATGAATGAAAGAAAAGAAAATGGTGGGCGGGATGAACAAGATGAAAAAAAAAAAAAAAAAAAAATGCATGAGAAAGATGCGTTTTGGACGAAATAGCCACCCGAGTAAAAAAAAAAAACAAAAAAAAAGAAGAAGAAGAAGAAGAAGAAGAAGAAAGAGAGAACGAATGGCCGAGAGCTACAGCAGGAAGCTGGTCGTGGAAGTCTGCAACGCCAGGAACCTAATGCCCAAGGACGGACAGGGCACCGCCAGGTCAATTTCAACTGCCAACGCCGACGGACCAAGACCGAGTTCCGGGATTTGAATCCGCAGTGGGACGAGAAGATCGAGTTTTCGGTTCACGATCCCGATTCCACGGCCTCCGAGATGCTGGAGCTGAACATCTATAATGCCAAGAAGACCCATGCATAGGAAACTACCAAGTGTGAGCTTACCTTCTCAGTTTTCCCATCCCCGCCGTGCAGCCCTCCGCTCCTCCTCCCTCCTCCGTCGCGTCGACAGATGAAGCTTCGAAGCTTGCTGCGGTTTTCGCGTCGAATAGGAGGCCACTAAGCTCAACGTACAGAAGGACGTTGCTGACCAATCCCTGGCTGGGACTGGTTATTCCCTCGGTTGCAGCCGCCGTCGCGCCGCCGGGATCGGGAAGCCGATCATCAGAGCTTTCAGATTCTTCTGGGGCGCTGTCCGACCAGCTTCGGAGCAGCGGCATCACGTCCGACGCGATTCACTCGTGCAGAGACGAGGACGAGATGGAGACGGAGAGCAACCATGACTGCAAGGAGTGAAGAATTCGACTACGACAGCAGCTGCTCTTCCATCGCCACCCGCGACTCTGCCCATGGCTGGGCAGCGACGTCAGCTTCGGCAGCTCCAGCTCCTTCTCCGTCCGCTCCTACGCCGAGAGTGCCGCCTCCTTGTGCAGCAGCCACAAGCCGCACAAGGCCAACCAGGCCCACTGGGAGGCAATGGCCCGCAGCCGCCGCTACTGTAAGAAACGTCATATACGAGAGCCTCGAGTCTGCGCCCCTCTACGTGAGGTTGAGGTTGGCGCGGTACATCTCCCTGGCACTAAGTGAGTGGAAAATACACGGGGGAAACACCGAGCTCCCCGATCTCCTGATCGACCGCCTAGCAACTAGATTTCAGAAGGCCGGTGAATACATCAGGGTCAAGATTGCTGCTGAGGCAGCCAGGCGTGGTTCCAGTGCCGGGGAGTGGTGGTGCGACTTGACGGCGCAGACCCCCGACAGGTACTCGATGATGGCAGAGGTCACAATGGGCTGGTGCAAGATCGCATTCTGGCTCCTTTTCAAGGCCCCAACCGAGAAGTGGCAGGCGTTTGCCAGGGCCACGAAGTTTAGCGCACTGAGGGACGCTGACAGGAACTCGATAGGTGCAGTGGCACTCCCTGCGGGGGAAGCGTAACGGAACATCGTCGACGTCGGCTCCCCTGGCGAGTTCGAGATAATGCGGCCCACTGCGGCGTACGAGAAGCTGCTCCAGGCGCTACCGAGGATTCACCACGGGCGGCCGGAGGACCTCCAACAGCTGGTGCGGCTGTTGTCAGACGCGGCGAAGCGGTCGATCCGAGGGCGGGGGCTGCATCTGCCGCCGGGGAGGAAGAGCCGCTACATGCAGACCAAGTGGTTGGGTCTGTACAAACGGATGTTGAACGCGACCAAGGTCCGGCAGAACCACGTGAACTACCAGCGGACAGGGTGGGGCGGCAGGAGCTGCAAATCTCTGATGGGGTTGAAGCGGACAATGCACCCGTTGGAAGATGAGGCCCATGCAACCGCTATATCATGCAGAAGGTGTGGGACGACGCTAACGTGAGCAGCCATTGCTGCCAGAGCTGAAAGAGTACAGAGCCGAGAGGGAAGAGGGGCGAGGCCGTGCGAAGTAGAGAGCGGAGAAGTGCAGCGCGAACCCCCCCTCCGGCGCACATTAGCGGCTTTCTCTACCCACATGACTGGCAGAATCCAAGCAAGACCTCTGCGTTTTCTACAGCCGTGCAAAGAAGCGCCGGAGGATCGCAGGAGGCTATTGTTGTGGAAGGCGACGAACGAGATGCTCAACTACATGCGCGTGATCAAGTTCCAGGCGAGGGAGGAAGACTGCGAGCGAGATACAGAGAGAGAATGGAGTTGGGCTATGGCGGGAAAGGAGGGGGACAGATGCTGTTGGCTGTAGCTGCAGCATTCCTCCTCCGTCTTCTTTCCGGACCAGGGCTTGCCAAGCTGCCGGAAATTGACTCCGACTACGGACGAGTCAGCAGACGAATCCGCCGAAAAATCTGACTTCGATGAAGCTCAGGCTGCCGGGAAAGTCTTCCCGGTCACCATTCGCTGCACCGACATCACATGCTCGCTGTTGGACAAATCCGGAAAAACAGTGAGATTTCTACTCTCTAATGTGAATGGAGAGGCAAAACCAGGAAGGTTGCTCGCAATCATGGGCCCATCCGGCTCTGGGGAGAGGAATTTTCTACGGAGATGTGTTCAGCAATGCAGTTCCGCGGGAAAAGCAGTTTCGGCGCGGTTCCGCAGTAAAGCAGTTCCGCGTGAATCTGGTTCCGCGGCAACGAAGTTCCGCGGGAACGAGTTCCGCGTGAAAGCGGTTCCACGGAGAGGAGGTTCCGCGTAAAAACAGTTCCGCGGGGAAGACGGTTCCGCGGGAGCTTCCGGTTCCGCGGGGTCTCGCACCAACCCGGCAGAGCCTATAAATACCCCACTCGGCTTCTCATTAAAAAGGGAAGAGAGGCAAGGGAGCTCTCCCGCGCTCACAAGGACGAGAGGAGCAGGTAACGGCTTTATCGGTATCAAATTCTCCCCGCCATGAGCATTGTCATTAGATACTTCGACAACTAAGACAGCTATCAAAAAAAAAAAAAAATGTAAGAGAAGAAAGCAAAAAAAAAAAAAAAAAAAAAAAAAAAAGGGGGGGGGGTTTACCTTCAAAATTCATACCCGCGCCTTCTGGGTGATTACGTGGAGCCTCCGAGCGAATTTCCCCTCCCGAACCAGACCCCGAATGAGAAGCTGCCTTCACAAGAATATCTTGGGCTATAGAAGGAGGAGATTGACATGCCTCGGGAGTCCGAACCCCCAGAAAATCCCTCATGAAGATGTTATCAGAAAATATAGGCCCACTATCACAAGACCGCATCGGTTGGTCGATCTGACCCATGTTTAGATCTACACGGAAGCCCAAGAGATCACTCAGAACACGGTCGCTGGAGTTCGGTAACACAGGAGAGTTGTTCTGCGCCTCGGCACGCATTTCTTTACTCACTTCGTGGTCATTAGAAGGGTTTATGGCGACATTCGGCTCTGCTACAACAACCCCTTCCTCAGATGGTTCGGGTAGCTTGGAAATGGGGTATGACCTTCTATCAGACTCTTCTGAAGGTCTCACAGCTTCTTCTTGCGATAAGGAACCTTTCCCTTGTGAAGGATCTGAAAGTCCATCAATTGGAGACGAATCCCTCGTTTTTCGAATTTTTCGCTTCTTACCACAAGTGTCATGCATTGCCAATGACTCTGTAACCTCTAAGTTGGTGGGACGATTGGGAAACCAAAAGCGACTGATTGGCTTTGGCGGATATACAACCTCGGGAAGCTTGACATTGTATTCTAAAAAAAAAAAAAAAAAAAAAAAAAAAGGATAGTTAAGGATAAAAGCATAAAAAAAAGGGGAAAAGAAAAAAGAAACATACTCCAAGTCTCCATAGGTTTCTCGTCCTTTTTAGAAGCTGCCTTTTCAGCAGCTAACTCCCATAAAGTCTTCTTGGCTGGCTCGGTGTCACGACGAATATACTCTTTTCCTTCCGCAACCCAGTCAGTGCAGTGAAAGCTACAACCGACGATCCCAGGGTAGGCCTTGAAGGAATCGATGTGTTGGACACAAACAGCCTCAGTCTCCTCCACGTCTGGTTCCTTGAAGCGTCTAATTCCAAAGGGCATCACCAAGCCCATTTCACCCCAACTGGTGGTCAAGTCAAGGGGTTTAAAGGCCCAAAAGCGAGATTTAGGCGCAACTTGCTCGACAACTTTCACCGCACAGATGCCATACCAATGAACATAATCTTGAGTTGCCCGGACTCGACGGTCAAACGAAGGAAATTTCAGCTCACAGGAGAACTTAACTCCCTCAAAGCGCGAGCATACCGCGAGCCAGTGAAGAGGTCCGACCCCAACTTCCCTTTGGTATCTCGGGATGCGAGGAAGATATGCAGGAACATCCTGATCAAAGCCGAACTGACGAGCAAACCTGTGAGGATAATACGGCTCAACTTCAAAACGAGGACCATCCCTGTAAGCCAAGAGACCTGGTTGAAGCGATAACGCAAAGTCTTTTTCATCAAGGGTCAGTCCATCGGAGGAAGATTTTGTTGACCACTCGCAGGGGGCAACCATACGAAAGAACCTCTCTTCAAAATAACCAGCTTGGATGAGGAGCCCGGTCATGTCTTCAAAATTATAGCTGGCTAAGTTACGCTTGGCAAATTTCTTCAATATCAAACCCTGAGAAGGAAACTGGGTAACTTCCTCAACTCCATAAATCTCTGGGAAATAAAAACCAAGCCAGCCAAGGAGAAAATGAGCCGGAAAATAAGAAATGGCACGCCCGGGGCCTTTCTCATTATATACAATCTGATTTAAACCTTTATAAATATCACATAATACTCGTGGTGCCAGAGCAAAGCGCTTGCCTTGAGCCATCTCGCAAGCCACATAAAGGCATGACCATTTTACGAGACCATAGGCCGAAGAGGAGGGACAAATGACCACGGAGGTCCAAAGCCACAAAAAGAGGATAAGCTCGACCTCAGGCTGTACTTGTTGAAGGCACTCAAGGGGAAGCCACAGGCCGCCTTGCCCACTAGCATGAAACTCAACAATGTTAGAAGGCCAGTTGTCATTAGATACCTGTTGGTCAGAAATCCTTGAGAATAATGTCACCCAGTCTCTTGCTGTGAACTTTTCTTTCTTGGTCGTTTGATATAATTCATCAAAAAGATCTATGACCTTTGAAGCAATCGGATTCTTGTTGAAGGAAAAGTTTGGAGGGGTACACTCATCAAAGGGCAATCCACATACAGGGAGACCGCATATCCCCTTCAGATCCCACAAAGTAACGCTCATCTCTCCAAATGGAAATATGAAAGAGTTAGTCGCCGGTGACCAGAAACTTACAAAAGCATTGATAATGTTGTTATCTTTCCAAAAGCCTTCTCCGGTGGCTAAGATTGCATCTTTCACACCAGCGGCTGTAAGTACTGCTTCATGACGAGAGACCAGATGTTGTCCCCATCGATTAAAACCCGGGATGTTACCTAAGCAGCCACGGTAGACATTAGCACCTTCCTTGCATATAAAAGAATAGTCTTCTAATTCTTTTTGCAACCAGCGAGGAGTCTCTACGATGAAATTATGGGGATTGCCTAATGCCCTGGTCGGGAGTAAAAAGCAACCAGAAAAGATCTTGCGGGGATCGGTCGCAGCAACACCTTTTCCAAAGATATACCCTTCTTGACAATACAAACGTTCACTAAAAATCTTCTCTGGAATCATAAAGATCCGAGTAGACCGACCGTTAATGTCCTCCATAAGGTGGCAACGCATTGGGCTGAAGTGAGAGGGCCCATGTGAACATTCAAAGCATTCACGGCTTGCTAAAGCAGGATACCACCCGAAATAAGAAAAACAGCCTCCACAAGGGCGACCGAAGAAAAGATCGTACTTCTTGGCGCTCTGTGCAGTTTTCTTCTTCGGAACACGCTGCTTTTTCTTAGATGTCATCATTTCGTCGGGAGAACTTTTCTTATTTTTCTTTGAAGAAAACTCCCCACGGGCATGTGCAACAGCCTTACGCTTCTTCACAAAAGAGGGTGACGTTGGAGGCATCGCAATTGAAGCCACTTTGGAAAAAGGAGTCGCGCTACCCTTTGGCTCCTCAAAAGAAGAACGCTTCTTTTTCACCACTGATTTCTCTCGTGGTGAAAGAATAGGAAATTCTGGAGAAGACATTACCTGCAAAAATATATATATCAAGTTCAAAAAAAAAAAAAAAAAAAAAAAAAAATTATCCTCACAACAACATGAGTCAAGAAAAGCCTGCCAAACAACATGTCAGGAATCACGCCTTTACAAGTAGCTCACGACGGCATAATTCCTGAGGGGGCATTTGATGAGATATATTGAGCATGGACCAATATAATTTTTCATAAAATAAATAAATAAATAAATAAATTAAATAAAATAAAATAAAAATGGAGAACCAGTAGAGAACCAAGGTCGCCGACACTTCCAAGAAGAACCCAATCCCCCAATCGCCCATGCCACCTTCTATGGTGGGAGCGACGCTTCTGGTATTATGGGCGGGGGCGCGCAAGTACGGCAACCTCTACAGCCGGGGCTACGGCGTGAACACGACAGCTCTCAGCACTGCCCTCTTCAACAACGGGCTGAGCTGCGGCACGTGCTTCAAGATAGAATGCGCCGACGACCCACCCTTCTCAACCCAATGCTTGTTTTTCTGGCCCCACCTGCTGCTGCTGCCGCGAAATCTGCACGTCCGCTGCGCAATCTGACACCTTCCACATTTCCACCAATTTGTCCAGACTGCCACTATAGACGATCCACCTCCGGTCCTCCTCGGAGGATTCTCGGTCTTCCTCCACCGCCAAGCACTTCACCGGCCCCATGTGCCCATTCAGCATGGAAAGGCAAGAATGGGACCCTCCATCCTTTCACCACACGCATATGATCTTGTCTCCAGAGCCACTGAAGACGAGGTTCCCGGTAGTAGAAAGGTAGAGCATCTGCAATATCCGTCAAAGAGCTTCTCCTCCGTCTGCTGCTCTTCGGATGCCCCGCTTTCCCTGCTCCACCAAGTTCAGTCCCGGTCATCCAAGGGCGCCTTCCTCGGCTTCAGCAAGGAGGAGCCCGCCCCCGATCGGCACACCAACTCGCTGGGCAGCTTCCATGGCCGGAGCTTCCTCAGCGTCTTCAGGTTCAAGAACTGGTAGTCGACGATGTGGGTCGGGAACAGCGGCTCCGAGCTGCAGATGGAAACCCAATGGCTCCTCCTCGACGTCCTTCCATGCCATCGCGTATCTGCATGTCTCAGACAATCCTTACAACCTGATGAAGGAAGCTTTTGCCGCCGCCAGAGTCCACCTTGACACGTTCCGGCTATTGGAGGAGAAATCTCTGCCGCCCATTATCGACAGGTTTGGATGGTGCACTTGGGACGCCTTTTACCTGAGTGTGGAGCCTGTCAGCATGTGACACGGGCTCCAGGAGTTCGCGGAGGGAGGCGTGCAGCCGAGGTTTCTGATCATCGACGACGGGTGGCAGAGTATCAACTTCGACAGCGGCAATCCCCACAAAGACGCCAAGAACCTCGTGCTGGGCGGCCAGCAGATGACCGCCCGTCTCCACAGGTTTGAGGAATGCGACAAATTCTTGAGCTACAAGGCCGGGACGCTGTTGGGTCCCGACGCCTCCTCCTTCTACCCAAAGCAGCCGAAGCTACTGATCGCCAAGGCGATAGAGATCGAGCAAGCTGAGAACGCCCTCAGCAAGGCAATCCAAGAGGGAGTAAAGGAGCTCTCTGGCTTTCAATCCAAGGTTGAGCGATTGAATCGGGAGCTGGATGAGTGTGCAGAGAGTTCCAGGTCGGCAACGAGTGGACCGCAGCGAAACAGAGCTGCTCGAACTGCTGCTGACGACGATGGCGAAGAAGATAATGCTTTTGGTGACGACGACGACGACGAGGAACTCGGCTGCCACAACCACCACATCTCAGAGCAGAATTCCAAGCAGATGCTTTGCAAGGAGGAGATGACCCAACTGCCCGAGGAAACTCCAATCTTCAACGTTGGCGCCTGCTTGGTCCGCAAGAACCGTTCCAAGAAAGCCGAGGGCCAGCCATCCAAGAACCTTATGGCCGAGAGGCGGCGGCGCAAGCGCTCGAATGACCGCCTCTCCATGCTCAGATCAGTCGTCCCAAAGATCAGCAAGATGGATAGAACGCCGATCCTTGGCGACACCATCGACTACATGAAGGAGCTCTTGGACCGGATCAAGGAGCTGCAGGAAGAAATCCAAGTGGGTTCAAACCAGCTGAATCTTCTGAGCATTTTCTAGGACCTGAACAACGAAGCCCAGCACATGAAGGCGGTGCTGGGGGGGTCCACGTCAGAATCATGCAAGGGTTGGTGACGTTCGACTTGAAGGACAAGAGGATCGCAATGGGGAAGTCGGACGTCGAGAGACTCCACCAGCTCGTCATGTCTAGCGCTTCGGCACTCGTAGGGGCAGTGGCACAGGCATCGATAGGGACCGCAACACAGGTAGTGATGGCCGAACGCGCCGTGACAGTTGCTGAGCGGAACATAGGCAGGATCATAGAAAGCAGCACGATGGTCCCTCTTGGGGATGAGGTCTTGGTCTGCAAGGGCTATAGGTGGGCCTACACCGCATACCTTGGCTGGCTGGTGGGGGAGCTATACATGATGGACACCCAGGAGCTGATCAAGGAAGCCAGGGACACTGCTGACGCCGCCAGTGCGCTCAACGCAGGAAAGATGTTCAAGATACGCCCTGCCCCAGATGTCTCCCCTGGCCATACGAAGATGGACCGGATCAAGCAGATCGGCGACGTAAACAGGATCAATAGCGGGATAATGGCAGAGTTCGAGGGGCGTCGCTAGCCGCGAAAGGCCTGGCCAGGACGAGTCGGGTCCTGGATCGAGCACTTCCGTAGCGAAGGACACCGTTGGTTCTGGAGCTGTTCCGACCGTTCGGCGTGCATTTCTTGTGCGAGTTTGAACGGAGAAATGGCCGCAGGAGGAGGATGGGAAAATCTGGTACCTCTGTGTATGCGGAAAAGAGAGAGAGGAAGGAAGAGAGAGAGAGATGCTAACCTGTATCGCTTGAAGCAGATTTGAGGAGGAGGCAGTTCTCTACGCGAACCAGAAGAGGAGGAACCAGCCGGCACGCCCAGTAACAAGCAGGCTATCAAAGCACTCACTACTCAAATCAAGAACATGGCTTTGAAGGCATCTGAAGTATACCGGCAATGCAAGCCGTGCACAAGAGCACAGGACGAGATTGGATGCAATTGCTAGAAGACAGGTAGCGTGAGGTGCTCCATGCTGAACGTAGTAGTAAATGGCAAGCTCGAAAATGGTGGGCAGAGAACTGTGACGAGGATATGGAAAGTTGCAGATAGTGGTGTAAGAAAAAGCATCAGAAAGCTAGCTGCCAACTTTTGCCGCTGAACTCACGACAATTGGGTTCCGCGAAAATGACCACATGGCAAAAGGTCATCGATTCCGCGGAGAGACAGTTCCGCGTGGGCACAGTTCAGACTTTAGCGGTTCCGCGCGAATGCAGTTCCGCGGAAGCAAATATCGTGAGGACATGCGACTAACAGGCGCCAGCTCAGAGTTCCGCGGGGAAGCAGTTCCGCGTGAATCCGGTTCCGCGCAAGTGTAGCTTGGCGCCCAAGCAACGAAGTTCCGCGGAACCCATCCCAGACCCGGCAAAAGCCTATAAATAGCCGCATTCGGCAAAGGCAAAGGAGGGGAACGACAGCAACGAGAGGGAGGAGAACTTGGAGCAGAAAGCTCAACGAAGTTCTCCAGATTTTTTTCTTTTTTTTTTCTTTTTTTTTTTTTCTTTTTCTTTTTTCTTTTCTTTTAGTTAAAAAAAAAAAAGAGAGAGAGAGTTTCTTCTTTATATTATATATATATATATATCTATATATACATATATATTATTTTCAAAAACTACTTTTCCTAACGTGGATACTCCCCGACTGGCGGGTTGAATTGACACACGGGTTAAGTATATTTTCCCTTTTGAAAATAAAATAAAAATATATATGTGTATATTATATAAATATATATATATACATATATATTATTTTCAAAAAAAAAAACTACTTTTCCTAACGTGGATACTCCCCGACTGGCGGGTTGAATTGACACACGGGTTAAGTATATTTTCTCCTATAAAAATATATATATGTATATTATTTATATATAAATATATATATACATATATATTATTTTCAAAAACTACTTTTCCCAACGTGGATACTCCCCGACTGGCGGGTTGAATTGACACACGGGTTAAGTATATTTTCTCCTATAAAAATATATATATGTATATTATTTATATATAAATATATATACATATATATTATTTTCAAAAACTACTTTTCCCAACGTGGATACTCCCCGACTGGCGGGTTGAACTGACACACGGGTTAAGTATATTTGCTCCTACAAAAATATGTATATGTATATTATTTATATATAAATATATATATACATATATATTATTTTCAAAAACTACTTTTCCCAACGTGGATACTCCCCGACTGGCGGGTTGAATTGACACACGGGTTAAGTATATTTTCTCCTATAAAAATATATATATGTATATTATTTATACCTGCAGATAAGGAGCGACAGATGGTGGCATCGCAACAGGCCGCATTCGCGAGAAATGAGCCTGCAGCCTTGCTCTTCTATCTTCTTTGCGTTGGGCAACTCATCAAATGCCCCCTCAGGAATTATGCCGTCATGGGCTATTTGTAAAGGCGTGATTCCTGACATGTTGTTTGGCGGGCTTCTCTTGACTCATGGCGCAATGAGGATTTTTTTTTTTTTTTTTTTTTTTTTTTATGGGCCATATATATCACAATTCTTTCTCTCAGGCAAAACACAGAGAAGAAACTGAGGGGCTCTTAGAAGCTTTGACTGAATGATTTCGAACATCTTGTCGACCTTAATAGTAGGTGGAGCACGCCTAAATTGAGGATTCTCTTCAAAGTAATCAAATGGTTCTGCAATGACAATGCCTTTCATCGCCCCACATTTGTGCAGATCACGAGCAAGAGACCAATCATCGCAGCGAGCAGAATAGCCCATCTTCCTTTTTTTTTTTTTTTTTTTTTTTTTTTTTTTTGAGGGTCCACAAGTTTCTTATTGTTGAAATTCCATCGACCATTTCTTGGAAAGAATTCATCATTGCCAACTTTTAACTTTGGTGCATTTAAGACACAGCCTTCTTCTTGAGTGAAGTTACCATTGATCGAAACACCGCATGCCTTTGGCATTTCATCAGCACCATAGTTGCTGTTTCTTAATGCATTACTTAAAGTTTGCATCCCTTCTTGTGGTTTCTGTCGTGGTTTTTCAACCAGTGATGATTTTTGCAAAGTTGATCGAGATTTAGTATACCTTTGCAATGAAACTGGAGAGCAGAGCTCGGCAGGATAGTAAGTGGGGCGTTTTGGCTTTCCAACATTAATGCATGACATATTTGCAGAAAACCTTCAAATTCTTCAGAGTTCTCTTTGCTTTTCCCCAATCAATTTCACCATGATTTCTAATATTTTGATTAGCCATCAGAAATCCATCAACAGAGTCAGGCCTTATAATCACATCAATATTTAGAGAGAAGCCCCCCTTGACTGGTTCGGAAGCTAGAATGAAAACCACGACAACCCAGAACTTCACCTCCAAAGTCAACAAAGTTACTAGGATCATTGTGAAGAAATGACTGCCGAACCCGAAGGCAACCCTGCTTTGCAGCATGCTGCCTTCGGATTATATCTAGAACCCTTAAGGCTTCTTGAGAACTCTAGGAATCGTGTCCTTGCAGGGAATTTGCAATAGCTTTCATTGGAATTTTGGCAGCAAAACGTACCTCAACTTTGAAAGTCTTGGTTTGATACGAACGCCTTTGCCATCAATAGGTTTACCATCTTCAGAGAAACTTTTCTGCCCAGTGCCAGACCTTGCCACTGGAACTCGATTCATTGAGACTTTTTTCGCGCTTAGGGGTATGACAGGTAGGGGTGGCCACAAAGATTTCTCCTCAGTCTCTGTCTCCCCCATCTCTGCAAGAAACCGAGAAGAACGGGAAACCCCTTTTTTTTTTTTTTTTTTTTTTTTTTTTTGGCAGCTACCTTAGTTGTCGAAGTATTTGATGACGATGCTCATGGCGGGGAGAATTTGACACTGATAGAGTCATTACCTGTTTCTCCTGCTGATGTAGTGAAATCCATTCGAATTTTGAAGGAGTCCCTTCCTTCTACGAGGGAGGCTGTAGAGATTCTTTTGATATATGACTTTCTTTGTAATTTCATGGATAGTATCTTTTTAAGTAATTCCCATTCGCGGTTGTTTTCATTTGATTTTCGTAATTAACAACTTCATATGTGCCATTGCCATGGACCCTCTCAATGATGTAAGGTCCTTCCCATTTAGGCTCGAATTTGCCGTTAAGTTTGCCCCCGGCCATAAGCTCTGTGCGTAGCTTTAGCACCAAATCTCCTCTTTTGAATGAGCGATGCCTCACGACTTTATTGTACGCTTCGACCATTCGAGCTTGATAAAGTTCGATCCGTTGCCGTGCTTGAACTCGTTTCTCGTCTAGTGCCTCGAGTTCGTCGAAGCGAAGTTTGGCTTGTTGTTCAGTGGTTAACCCAGAATGGATGGCAACCCTCAAAGATGCTAACTGAATTTCCACTGGTAAAACCGCTTCCGTGCCAAAGAGCAATGAATATGGTGTTGCTCCCGTTGCAGTTCGGTGTGTGGTTCTGTAGGCCCACAATGCTTCGGGTAACCTCTCGTGCCAATCACGCTTATTTTTCACAGTGGTCCTTTTGAGGATTCGAATAATATTTTTGTTAAATGCCTCTGCTTGACCATTCCCTTGTGGGTAATAGGGCGATGAGAACACTTGTTTGATTCTAAACCTTCGGCATAACTGATTTACTTTATCGTTTTTGAATGGCGTGCCATTATCTGAGGTGATTTGATAGGGAACACCATAACGGTAGATGATTTTGTGCTTGATAAATTCAACCACCTCTTGCGCTCGGACTCTCTTGTAAGCTTTAGCTTCTGCCCATTTGGAGAAATAATCCGTAGCGGCTAAAATATGAAGGTGTCCTTTAGATGACGACGGGTTTATTGGACCGACAATATCAAAACCCCACCAAGAGAAAGGCCATGAAATAGGTGCTGGAGACATTACTGAAGCAGGAATATGATAAATATCTCCATGCATTTGGCAGGCTTCACAGGATTTTGCAAAATTGATGGAGTCTTGGACCATTGTGGGCCAATAATAGCCCAACGTTTTGATCCTATGATAAAGACGACGTCCAGATTGGTGGGCGCCGCATTCGCTGGAGTGCGTCTCTTGAAGAACTTGACAGATATCATTTCCGTCAATACAGCGAAGCCAAAGTCCATCAAAAGCAATCCGGTACAAATCGTCTTGAAACACAGTATATCGCGAAACAGCCTTTCTCAGTGACTTCCTTGCACTTGGATCATCTGGTTCAATACCGTATTTGAGGTAATTGATGATAGGGATGCGCCAATCATCATTGTTTGTAGTTACCTCGGATACGCACCGTCCGATTTGATTTACTTGGAGCTCTTCGTCATCTTCTAGTCTTTGTACTCGAATTGTCATGTCATCGAGCTCATTAAAGGCGAGAATACTGGCCAACTTTGATAGTGCATCAGCAACTATATTTTCTGATCGAGGAACATGCTCAACCGAAACCATTTCGAACTTTGCCAACAAAGTTTGAGCTTTGTCATAATATTTTCGCAAATGAGGCTGGTGTACTTCATATTGATTATTTAACTGTTTAATAACCAATTCAGAGTCCCCAAATATTCGCACAAATAAAATATCTGATTGCAGAAGAAGTTCCAAGCCGATGAGTAAGGCCTCATACTCAGCTTCGTTATTTGTTGTGCTTCTTCCAAGAAAGTAGGAGTGCGGGAATAAGTCTTTATGAGGGGAGACTACGACAATTCCAACACCAGCTCCGGATGGCTTTGAAGCGCCATCGAAATACATTTGCCACATCGGATCATCATTTGCGTAGAAAACCTTCTCATCAGGTTGGTTTTCTAAGATAGGAAATTCTTCTTCAAGAGGATGGGCTGCTAGGAAATCTGCCAATACTTGCCCTTTCACTGCCTTTCGTGGCACATATTTGATATCAAACTCGGATAGCAAAAGTGACCATTTTGCTAGGCGTCCTGAAAGCATTGGTTTAGTGATCAGGAACTTGAGGGGATCGGCCTTCGATATAAGTATGATCTGATGCGCGAGGAAGTAATTTCTTAGCTTTTGTGCCACAAAAACCAATGCTAGACAAATCTTCTCGATCGAGGAATAATTGCATTCAGCTTGCAATAATCGTCGACTGAGATAATAGGCGGCTTGTTCTTTGCCTTGGGCATTTTCTTGTGCGAGCAATGCCCCCAGTGATTGTGGGCTGGCAGCAATATAGAGAATGAGCGGCTTTCCTTTTACTGGAGTTGTCAAAACAGGAGGATTTTGCAGCAATTCTTTGATGGCTTCAAAGGCTTGTTGGCATTTCGCGTCCCATTGAAAAGTCGTATCTTTTCTCATTAACTTGTGAAAGGGCTGGCAGCGGCCGGACAAGTTGGAGATGAAACGCCGGATATACGACAATTGGCCTTGCAGACTCCTAAGTTCTCTGAGATTTCGTGGAGGCGGCATATTTTGAATTGCTTCTGTTTTGAGGGGATCAACCTCGATTCCCCTTTGACGGATTATGAATCCGAGGAATTTTCCAGACGATACTCCAAATGCGCATTTGAGAGGATTCATCTTGAGATCATACTTTCTCAGGCGTAAGAATACCGATCTCAAATCTTCTTTATGCTTATTGTGGCCTTCAGATCTTACAACCAGGTCATCGACATAGCACTCGACATGTTTGTGTAACATATCATGAAATATATTTTGCATTGCCCTTTGATAAGTTGCGCCAGCATTCTTAAGACCAAAAGGCATGACTTTGTTGCAAAATACACCCATCGGTGTTCGAAATGCTGTTGCGGCTTCATCTGCTGGAGCCATCTTGATTTGATTATATCCCGAATATCCATCCATAAAGGAGAATGTATCGTATAGAGCTGTGCTGTCGATTAGCAAATCAGTGAAAGGAAGAGGAAATTCATCTTTAGGGCATGCTTCGTTTAGATCTCGAAAATCTACGCAGATGCGGATCTGTCCATTTTTCTTTTTGACAGGAACAATGCTAGAAATCCATTTTGGAAATTTGATTTCCCGAATGAATTCAGCATCAATGAGTTTTTCAACTTCCTTGATGATTTGTTCTTCGAGCTCTGGTCGAAATCTTCTCGGAGCTTGCTTGACTGGCTTTTTATCCCGCGTAATATGCAGATGATGCATTGCAATAGCGGGGTTGAGACCTGGCATTTCGGAATACCCCCAAGCAAAAACATCTTTGAATTCGCTTAAAAGCCGCCTCAGTGCTACCTTTTCTTTTTCGACCAGGTTTTTGGCAATAAAAATGGGTCTCGGGTCCTCCTCAGTCCCGAGATTGAATTCCTCAAGTACATCAATAGTAGGCTGTCCTCCATCCTCAATCGCAGGTGGAGCATCCTCTGGTTCCATTAATGCCTCTTCATTATTGTCGGAGTCATCACTTGTGGAGACGCAGTAGGTGGTGGCGAAGTTGCCGTCTTCTTCTTCTTTATACCCAAGGCCAAGTCGTTTGTTTCCCTTTTGATAACCAGGGGGTATTTCAGATAACGGGACAGGGATGTCATTTCCGAGGCCTGATAAATGTGGTTCATCAGGATAGAACCCCATCAAATCCATAATTTTCTTGCTTTCTCTGCTATAGCGATGGAAATCCCATTTCTTAAGCTTAGCCGTGGGCAAACAAGAGGATTTGTTAAGGCTACCGTAAACCTTGCCATATTGCTTTATGAAATATTTTTGGGCAAATTTTTCATCTTGAGGTCCCTGCACACTTGGAGCAGATACATTAAACCCCACGAGCATTGCTAAAACCTCATCGAGCGTTTCCTTAGGTTTTTGATTTTGGTGAGCGGCCTCAGTGGCCATTCCGTCACTCTCACAGTAAAGTGACTTGGCTTCCTCATTGGCCTGATTCCGGAATTTCCGAAGAGCTTCCAGATCCACCTCAAACCTAGGGGAATTGGCTCGAGGCGGTTTAGCAACCTTTTTCAGGACTTCGAGGTCCAAGTAGAACCGTGATCCTGCAGCAGTGTTGCTATAGCTGGTAGGAGGTGGTATGGTTGCCCCCTGTCGTTGTCGTGGTAGTGGATGTACTGGATCGAGGCTCATATTTTCAAATTTGGTTTGAAATTGAGCCCTCGGTTCTGTCATTCCTCGTCCATGACCGCGCCCTCGACCACGACCTTGACCTTCCATCTTCTCACCATTTGAGAATATGTCTGTGCTTACTGGGGCGGGGGGAGCCTGAGATACCTCCTGCTGACCTTCGCATGTGGTCGCTTCAACTGCTTTCATTGATGTGTTGACAGCAGATGCCAAGTCATAATACTTAGCATCAGAGTAAAATGATTCTGCCGTTGCGAATGGTTTATGGTCAGCAAAAATCCTTTTTTCGACTCCATCCTTGCAGTACTTGAAGCATTGATGCACCGTTGATGCGATGATCTTATTACTGTGGAGCCAAGGCCTTCCTAACAGCAAGTTATATGAGGTCGGGGCATTAATCACAAAGCACGGGATTTCGGTGTAGAAATCTTCTATGCTTAGTTCCAACTCAATTAGGCCCATGGCCTTTTGAGTCCCTTGATTAAATCCGTGAATCACCACACTAGTGTCTTTTAACGCTGATGGAGAAATTTCGATCCTTCTGAGTGTTCGAAGGGGCAGGATATTAATTGCAGACCCGACATCGATCATGATTCTGTTGACCAGTTCACCGCCCAGGTTGCCCGTAACATATAAGGGTCGGTTGTGATTAACGTCTCCAAGCAACATATCCTCATCAGTGAATGAAATGACCTCATAACATTCAGCGGCGTCGACCAGGTAAGCAAGACGGACATTTTCATCTGTTAGAGCACTAACCAGTGTATCTCTGGCTTCTTGCGATAACTGCAAGGCATCGTAAATACTGAGTCGAGCAGGGAGTCGCTTCAAGTGTTCAAGCACGTTATAGCTTACTGAGGATTTCTCATGATTGGCTGGTATGTGCTGTTCTGGCTGAGTACGATTTTCTTGTATCGGGGCTTTACCCTTGTTTTCTGGTGTGATTCGACCAGATCGAAGAATTGCGAGAACATCCTCTTCAACTTGCACCATATTGCAAGAGGCAGAGTCCTGAATGTTTGTAGCCAATGTCCGTAGTACATCTGAGAAAAATGGTTGTATTTTTGGAATTTCAGAAAAATACCCACTCATTGACTTGATGCACTGATGAACCATGATTTCTTCTTTGTCGAATTTTTGGTTGATTATTCTGCAGTTTATCCATCTCAAGATGTAGTCATATTGAGATTCTCCTGATAGGGGGTGCATGACTTCGATCATCTCTGGAGGGAACTCTGTTTCATATTCGTGGAATCTTAGGATAAACATATCGACGAACTCTTCCCAAGAACCAAATGCTTCTTCGGGGAGCGAGGAGATCCAGAGAAGGGCACAACTGTCATGGGCCAAGCTCAAAACAAAGTGCCCGAGTGCAAACTCTTCTGTTTGCCCCATTTGACAGACCGCCAATGAATAATCGAACAAGTGCGGCAATGTGTACTTATGATTCTCGTGGAATAACTGAATATGCGGCCAATCATAGCTTAACTCCCTAGTTAAGAAAGGGAACACTCGAAGAATGGGCGCATCGTTTAACTGCAGCACATGCAGAACTTGGAGTTGATTTGTCCTCCCAAAACCTTCAGCGTCGCTAAAGATTGCCTCTTGTTTGAAGCCTTCGTTGCTGACCCATCGGATTGCCTTTATGAAAGTTTTGGCTCCAAAGGTCTTGTACCCGTTGTCAGTCGGAGGGCATACTGCATCCGAAAGATACTTCGTGACCATTTCAGGTTCAGGCAACCATATAGCCAAGAGATCACTCCATGTACTGTCTCTGAGATAATTTACGTAATGAGCAGTAGTTTCTTGACTGTATTGTATTTCCCTCAAGTAATTACTAGGGAACTGCTCTCTTTGTCTTGACAAGAAGCGGACCAAGAACACGTCTATCAAGATGACCCACTCGGTAATTTCTTCGATATGATTATCTCGGTACCAAGACATCACTGATTCCCCCAGTGAGTACCGGAAGTATTCCACTCTGGTTTCCCAAGATGCTGACAAAAGCCGAGATTCTCGCAAATACGTGATGATGTGGTTTACCGGTGACATCCCAACTTCAAACTTGGTGTAGTTAGGGATAAGCACCGAGGCTGTTCTTCGCCGCTTTGCAGGCTTGGATGCAGACGCATTTATATGATAGCAAGTTTCAGTTTCTCTGTTGTTGCTATCTAGGTCCCAAGACAGACCATTCTCACATGGAGTTGTATTTGGTAACTCCTCGAGAATGTATCTTTCTTTTTCTGGTCGAGGTGATCTTCCAGCAAGCCGTTGATAGAATGGGAGTAGCAACTCGGGCTGCAAAAAGTCCATGATCATGAATGGTTGCACCCGTGAGGATTGCCTCAAATGCCTTGAGAAGAAAGGGAGAATGGCCTTATCCCTTATTCTTTTGTCTTTTCTGCATAAATCTTTGAGACATCTTTTTGTCCGTCTTAGGCTTGGTGGTTTTCGAACCACTTCCCAATCACCCTTTTCTGCTATCTCAATTGTCACGACATTTGATGAAGCTTGCGCTGGAGGACCGAGTTTTATAACCCCCTTGTCGATGTAATCTTGCAATATTGCTTGGAGATCCCAACACTTCTTAGTGGGGTGACCGACATATCGGTGGTAACTGCAATATCGCTGGTGAGAAGTGCGTCCAACTTCTTCTGGCCTTTTTGGGGCAGGCAACTCGAATAGCCCGGTCGACATGAGGTGCTGGAATAGCGTCTCTACGTCATCTTCCCCAAAGGCATATTGGATTTCCTCTCTTCGGAAGGGTCTTGCAGGCTGCTCATTTACAGGCGGCTTTGCTTTATCTGGCTGCTTCTTAACCTCCGTGGTGTTCGCAGAGGTCTCTCCAGTTTTCTTCTTCTTAAATGTAGTGGTTGTGGATGACTCCTTCTTCCAAGCTTTTTGTTGAGACAACAAATACTCTTTTCGACAAGCTTCTGTAGCTAGGGCCTGAAACGTACTTAGCTGTTCTATCATCAGCAACGAGATTTCCGTCTTGATGCCATTTCGGCAAAGATTGACCTTCATTGCTTGAGAGAGGGGTGCTTGACATCGATTAGCGGCCCTTTGCCATCTAGTGATGTAGTCTTCAACCGGCTCGTCTTTCTTTTGGGACAAGGTAGATAATTCCGATAGTTGTACATCTCGTGTAGTATCAACAAATCGGGAGGTGAACATTTCTTTCATTTCTTCCCATGTTTGGACTGAGCCGATTGGGAGAGATATGTACCACTGGAAAGCATCGCCGGAAAGAGTATTGGGAAACATTCGAAGACAAAAATTTGAATGGTGCGCCCAATTGCCCATGGCATAGTGGAATGATGCCAGGTGCTTTAACGCGCTCCCAGTCCCATCGAATTGGATTTTTGGTGGCTTCAAATCTCTAGGTAGGAGCTCCGCTTCAACCTCTGGGGGATAAGGCCTGTTGATTGTCGTTGTAGGGACCCCAGTGAGTTGAGGTGCCTGTCGACGAAGGCATTCGGCCACAAGCTGATGTACCATCTCCTTTTGTGCCATAAACCTGGGCGGAGACCCCATGGGTGTGTTTACCCGCGCGTCTTGCGTTCGAGGGGTATTGATACGTAGGTTATTGAACTGCAGAAAGCCTTGCTCCAATTCTACATTTTCATCTTCCTCGGTCTGCTGCCTGACTGATTTCTCGGGCTGATGGACCGATTGACGGTTCCTTGGTGATGGTGGTTGATGGGAACCTGATGTCTTGTTGCCTTGAGTTTCCATAGCCCGTTTCATACTCTTAATCTCCTCCCGGAGGTCATGAATGAGCTGAGACTTGGGTGTAAGAACCTCTTCTTCTTCGCCCACCATGTAAGAGGCTTCAAATTGACCTCTTGGGAGGGCGGCCCTGATCCCTTCAGGATGAGAGAGGCTACAGAATGGCGGCGTAATGGGCATTGCGGCTGCCCTTGACCGGGTTAACATCTCCGACGCTTTGGAAGTGCTTGGCTGGGTGAGGTCCACCATGTTGACTTCTGTCGTCTGGAGGAGACGTCTCCTCCTTTTAGCTTCTCTTTTGGGGTGTGGCATTCGGTGCTCTCCTCGGCACGGGGCCATGACAGGTGCATAAGTCATATCTTCCCTCAGTCTGATCAATGAGGCAAATTGATTTTTGTGTATGAAATCAGGGATCAGCCGGAGCGCCGAACGTGGATATGTCGTATGGCGCCTCTGGGGATACTGCCACCCGCTAAAGAGTCTTGGTTTTTGGGGCGCTCTTGACTTGTGAGCGCTCTGCAGTGGCTTCTTCTGTGGCCTACCCCTTTGTTGGGGGTGTGAGAACAGCCTATGCCTTGGTCCTGGTGGCAGTGGCGACGAAGCCTTCAAGTTTAACCGGGAAGTTGTTTTCCCGAACTGCTTTTTCTGCTGCGCTTTTCTCCTTGGTTTCCTTGATGCCTGATGAGGAACCGTCACTATGTTGGCAGTCTCATAGTGACCTGGAGATTTGACTCTGGCTTGTGAGCTAGATGGAGCATTTGTTGACTGATGGGGCGAATGCGTCGGATCAGGGATGACGAATCGCAAGGTGCCTAAACCGGATCGGACAACAATTGGTCCTTGCGGCTTAAATTGGTCATCCCCTCCATCGGCCAATGGAGCCTCCAGCTGAGAAGACTTGGTTTGTCTTCTTGACTTCTTCCGCTCCTGGGTGTCACCTTGGCTAGGTCGGGGGGCTAGGTTGACAACCCTTGAGGCAGCCCGACCGAATTGGCGAGTGATGGTGCACCGAACAGGATTTGGTACAGTTTTGCCCCCATTTTGGGGAACAATGGCTTCTGGTCGGCCAGTTGGCGCTAGCCGAGTTGCAGTAGTTTGTCTTGCAGACCTCTTCATGGGGTGGGACTGCAAAACAGGTTGTCCTGCAGGCTGTTGTGCTGCTGGTTGGACTAAAATTCTTAAACTTAATCCTTTGTGAATTAAGTCTCCTTGAATGAAAACGTGGAAAGTGATAGAGCAAACGGATTAATAGTAGCAGACACAAGAAATATGGAGTTCGGAACAACCCTCCCTACTCCACTCTTCAAAGAGTACACCCTTGTAACTTAGGTTCACTATATTAACAGATATACAACTAGAGTCTCTGCTATCTTCTAGATTATAGCTCTAGGGGCTTTTACATTTACAACACAAGTGCACGGTGAGTCACACTCCAACCATTCACTACTTGGCTATAGTTTTCAACACCAAGCCAAGTACGATTGCAATAAAAATAGGTTAAGAAAAGTTCTACACGTTACAAATTGTGCAGACAACATTTCAGCACAAAGAAGAACTTTGTCAAGCTTGAGATTGATGAAAAACTTCAGCACTTGCAGTGAATGTTGCAGTTCTTCCTTTTTAAGCACTTAATGATATCTTAATTCCTTGTAAGTAGGAAAGTTCGGGCTCAATGAATGCTCTTTCTTACCTTCATCACTTCACTTAACGTGCTTTAAATAATAAATGAGTAATTTCGAACGTTAGGAGGTAGGTGGCAAGCAATAAATGTACCAACATTCGAAATTTTTTGATTATTACAATCCAAGTCGCTCTTGGAGTTGACTTCAAGTGCAACTTCACCCAAGTCGCAGATTAGATTTGATTTGGGTTGCGACTTTAGTCTTCTGTACTTCTTTCTCGAAGGTTTCTTTACTGCTTTCGGCTTCAAGTTTCATTTAGGAGTTGACTTAATCTAAGACTTAACCCAAGTCACAAGTGAAGTCAACTTGGGTTGCGACTTCATAGTATAATATACTCTTTGGAACTGTGATACTTTATGAATCATGTGTTTTGATATTTATACTCTTGTACCCTCAAGTTTCAACTCTTACTTATCTCAAATGTACTTCAAACTTGAGATATACTTTAATTCACGTGCTTAGACATCAATCATTTGTAACTTGATCATCAACATGTGGCATTTGTCTTTGATTTGACTATGTATGAATTGCTTGAACTTTTTGGTTGAACTTTTTGGTTGAACTTTTAGCTTGAAACTGCTTACTTTGAGTTCTCTTGTGTTCAAGTTGAATACTGAGGTCAACTTGAGTTGCGATTTGACCCAAGTTTTATATAGAGTTGATTTGGTTATATGATTTCAGTAATCATTGTAAATTGAACTTCAAAAGTCTTCAATCCAGAACCTTTGTTGCCTAAGTCGTGTGAATGAGTCAACTTTATCTGAGATTTCACCCAAGTTGTACGTTAGAGTTGACTTGGGATGCCACTTAACTTCTTCAGATTCAGCATCAAAGTCCTGAGATCCATCCAAGTCACTTGGTTTGCAACTTAACCCAAGTCACATGTGAAGTCGACTTCATCTACAGTTTTGCCTGCTCACACATTCCCATTTTCAGCACTGTCCAAAATTTGCTGGTTGAAGTCGATACAAGAGTCGACTTGGGTATCTACTTGACCTGAGTCGATGACTAAGTTGTCTTGACTCTATGACTTGATTCGTCGTATGTTGCATTTGAAAATTTCTTACTCAAAACACTTCAACACACTTATTAGTATCTTAGAATTCTCAAATTTTGATTGTTAATCATCAAAATATGGGATATAATTAATTTGTTCATTGGTTTTGTAACAAAAAAAAATTTCGAAATCCATCCTCACTAACGATCTCTCACCATATATAATTAACCATGATTTGTATCTAAAACCCCTTGTTAAATGCAATTTTTTCATGACCACAGATAAAAATATGGAATTGTCACATCCTCAAACTTGAATATTGCTAGTCCCTTAGCAATGTAATGATAAAAATATTCTTTTTAGCTCTCTCTTTTTCTCTTTTTCATTAGTTCTTTCTTTTTTTTCTTTTTTTCTTTTTTTGTAATATTTTTTGAAAAAATAGCAAGGGAAAGAAAAACCTCGAGTGATGGTGCAAAAAAATATTAGGTCGCTAAATTTATCCTCTTCAGCCGGATGTAGTGCAACTTTAAATAATTCAATCCCTACTCTCTCAAAAACCTTGTCATGATGTGCACTATTTGATTCTTCGAGGTAGTCATGTTGAAGAATTGTATCAAAGCTTGGTAACTCTTTGATGATATCCAACATAAAATTTTCTCCTTTTCGCTCTAAGTGATTTGAAATAATTGCATTGGCGTATGTTGAGAGGATGATCTTCTTTTGATTGAAATGAATCTCCTCTTTCTGTTGAATACTTGAAAAGAGAGTTGCAGTTTGATATTTGCTCGAATTGTTACCAACTATCTTTTCCTTTATTTCTTCTCCCCCTAACTTATCTTTTGCATGCTCGTCAATCTCTTTAACCTCTTCATGCTCTTCAATTTCTACAACATCTTCGATACATTTTTCAATTTCCTCCACATTCTCAATTTTTTGAGCTTCATCTCCACCCAACTTATCCTCAATAGAGTCTTAATCATTCTCCACAACCTCTTCTTGAACTTCACTAGAGCGATCATCACTAATTGCCAGTAACTTACAAGAATCATCCAAAATTACAATATCACCATTTTGCAAAATTGTAATTACTATTTTATCCTCATCTTTAGGTAATGAGTTTTTATGTGGTAAAGATTTCGTTTCAGCTTCATCCTCCTCGGTTTTGTGGGAATCTAGATGACTATTGGAGTGACAATTGGTTCAATATAGAGTTGTTCATCTTCCATCTTCATGTTCGCTTTATTGGCCGATCAACTTGGTTTTTGAGCCTAGAGATAGATTGTTTGTTGGTAAAAATTAGCTATTGTAGCTGTGAGAATTTTTCATCAAATTGAGAAGATGATTGGTAGCAAGACTGAGGAAATGAACCATTGTATTCTAGATGAACTAGTGGCCAATGTGTGTTTTCCTAAAAGCTGAATTCGGGAAAGAATTTTGCATGTGTGGCCATGATGTTTGTGGATATTGGTAAACAAATTCATGGGACAAGGGTTGTTGATTTGTCCAAGAATAAAGAGACGAATTCTTTCAACCTAGGTTGTAAGGATTTGGTAATTGATTGCATTTAGGTTTAGAAATTCCTTAAAAATTTTGGGCTTATTCTTGGAAAAATATTGGAGTTCAGGGCACAGTGCGATGTTCATTCTAAAAAGGTGGAGTCAGACTCAAGAATGAATTTGGTGCAGGCTGGATAGAAAGAAGATAATCAAACTTGTCGTTTAACTTATCCAGTATAAAATTGTTCATTTAAAAAATCAAGTGAAATATGAAATATTCTAAGTAAATTAAATAGCAATTAGACTTGGAAAGCAATCAAAATAATCATGAATAGCAAAATTAAATAAAGCAGTATAAAATCTAAAGTAAAAGAAAGGAAAGAAAATAAATAAAATAAAACAACTCAAACTTCTGTATGCCTCCTTGGCAACGATACCAAAAACTGACGTACAACTATAGGTTTGTTGTTAGGAACCCATGATCACCAATCTCAATTTATAACGAATCCCAATAAAACTAATAACTAATTATAGCATAGAATAATGACAAAACTGGTTGAATACACAAAGAGGCAATGGAAGTTTAAATTCATTAGGAAAAGAAAATTTTATTAAACTAAATATCCAAAAAAAATTACCACTTAGAATTAAAGTTCAATAAAAATAACTATAAGTAAAATCCAACAAAAAGCAAAGACAACAAAAATCTAAAATTTACAAAGAAAAAGAAAACAAATCTAGATGGCTTGTGCGCAGAGGATCTCCTCTCCTCCGAAGCTTCCCCAAACTCGTGAGCTTGAAAACTGAAGTTAGAATTTAGAATTGGACGTAGAACTTGGTGTGCCTAAGCCTTGTCCTGGCCTCCCTTTTATAAAGGTGCAAACCGTAAGGAAGCCATAAGTTGAGAGCGGATTGCAAACGTATTTGCTGCGCATCTTAAATAGCTAGGATTTATCTGCATCCATCTAGCCTTGATAAGACTGGGGCAGTGATTCCTGGCTGGATTATGTGTATTAACGTTGTGCTTTCGACCTCCACTTTGTTGTTGAATTGCTTCTCCATATTTGTAGCCTACATGGAGTCATTTGTGTGTTGTAATCATGAAGCGTGTGGCTATTCAGACTTCTGGACTGCTTGTAGACTGTCCATCTAATCACTAGCTACTGGTTTTGACGAAGAAGACCGGTGGTAATTGCTAGATTTTAGTGCCAATCCATTGACTTGCAAAATAAATTGCTTATTGCTATTACTGAATTGAATGAAATAGTCTGTCCGATGAAAAGATTTGTTACGACCTCCAAAATCTAATGGATCTGATTGCTAGATGGATGATGCAGATGTTTGGATCTGACAATGAAAATGGGTTGTTGGCTATGAGTTTTTTTGAGCTAGTTTGTTGTTGTAGATGTCCACGATCCAAATCGCTGGAAAGAAGATGATTGTGCCTGCCTAAGAGGCTTCTCATGACCTCTAGATCCATCGGATTTGATCACCATATCACTAGCTCGGTTGGCCAGATCTAAAAATTTTGGCATTGCTAATCTTACAGGATTTCATACTTAGATGCTACTTGGGATTGAAAAGGAAGGAAACTACAAGAATCCTTCTTGTTGAAGCTCCATTTAGTCTTAATCTGGTCAACTTTGAAGAAAGAGCAAGAGGCAGTGAGTTCGCACACCACCCCCCACAATCCCCCCACCCCACCCTTTGCAGCCATGACCGATCTCATGGAGAAGATGATTTCCAATAACTAATTGTTCAGTGGACTATTGAATTTCATGCACATGCAGTCCAACTTTTACAAATGCACATGCAGTCCAACTTCTACAATATAAACCATTCAAAACATATTTTGCAATTCATCCTCACTAAAAATCTCTCACGATATATAATTAACCATGATTTGTATCTAAAACCCTTTGTTAAACGTAATTTTTTTCATGATCATAGATAAAAATATGGAATTGTTAAGAGCTATAAGAAAGTGAAATTAACTAGCGCTAGGAAAAGCTGTTGTAGAAAGGGACGGTCTTCAACAGGTAAATTTCTATTTTATCCTAAAAGTATTTTTAAAAAATCAAATCATAAGCCGGCAACAGTTTTTCTGAATGTAATTTGCTGAATTTGTTAGATCAAATTAGAAGAATAAATATATTGGGCTAGTTTTCTTTTAAAAGTATGGTGTAGATCATGGTTACAAGAATTCAAACATAACTAAAAAAGGTACAAAAGTATTTCAGATACTCCGTCGTCGATATTTTCAAATTTATATATATTCTGCATTACTAACATATTGAAAAGGTATTATTCAAGGGGATTTTAATTATAAATCATTGATAATTATATATACCTACTGATAACCTTTAGTCATATGTTCTTGGGAAATTTTATGAGCGTGGATAAAACAAAATTTTTTTTTTTTTTTTTGTTAAAAATGCAAACGGGGGCAATATGGTCATTTCCTACCTATGAGTATGATTCAAGGTAAAGTGTGAGTATGGTTAGGTGACACAGCTTATAGTAATTTGCGTTGCATTTTTTTTATAAGCAACCATCTGCTTTTAATAAAATGATATTAATCATACATGATATGAGACGTTTAATGTGTAACCTAATTATCATAAATGATAATAAAAATTTATTCTCAAAACCTGAAACAGTAAATTACATTTATTAAAAAATATACTGAATGGTTGAAGTAATTTAACTTATTTTACGGTTATTAAGGTTTTTATTGATTTTACAAATTTTATATATTATACGTATTTCATGCATTTTACACGGAATATGAGTTGTATAGATTATCTATCTTTGTTTTATCTTGTAAAATATATTTTACAGGTTATTCAAATACAGCAGTGTCCATATGTAATTGACAATTTTTGATCATTTAATGAATTTTACAGAATATATTATTTTGTTGTATAGTCGTTTAATGATATAAAAAAGTTTTACAGTTTTGACACCTTAAATTAAATTGATAAAATTTGATTTTAATAGATTATATGAGAAATATAGATTTTGCAATAATGCTAGAAAATCAGAAACTCATATCTTCATATTTTATGATTTTTACAAATTATTTAAATTCAAATGAATTGATTTGATGGGTTTTCAAATTCCTATGAATTGATTCGATAGATTTTACAGATTATTCATATAATCTGTGTTGAACATGTTATCTGTCAAATAATACTAAGTTTTTAAAATATTAAATAACCTGTTTTAAAAGAATATTAAAGATCAATTAATTTACCTTTTTGATCGCATAGCCTAGTTAAGTTCTTAATGTATAATTTTAATTTACTTTTTATTTATTTAATTGGTATAAAAGAAAAAATTTTAAGCTATAATTATTTAGAATAAATAAATACAAGTAATCCATCATTTTGGGAGAATGAGTTGATGTGCATCTTTTTTTAAAAAATAATCGACGCCCAAAATTTTAAGTATTGAATACTGATAACAAGATGCATTCTACGAATATTTTTCTTAGCCCGTGTTGTAGACAACGAAATAATTTATACTCCTAAAAATTATATTATGCATCAACTAAATTATTTATGTTGTATTAATATACAAAGTTAACAAGCGCAAAAGTACAAGAAGAATCCTCTAAAAAAGTATAAGAAGAATCAAGTGTCATGCACCTTTTTTAAACATGATTAGTAGTAAAAATTTTAATCATTGAACACCGGTAACGAGGTACATTTTTCACTTTTTCACTGGAGACAAAAAATTATTTTTACTATATTGAACTCAACAAATTTAATCTACATGATCACTTATTAAATAATTATAAAATAGTTTCTATACACTATAATTTTGTTGATTAAACTCTCATGGTTCATTTTTTTTATAATAATAAAGCTTATTTCACAAATAATTCAAATTATTTGTCACAAAAATATTCAATAAGGATAATCCCCTTCTATTATTTTTGTTTTTAAATATAATTGGTTTCAAAATTTTTAAACATCGAATAAGACTAAAAATAAATATCATAAAGAAAAAATAGGTAATATTGACATGAGAATATTATTTAATACGCAATTTGAATTATTTATCTAAGATATAATCTGGTATCAAATTTGTATAATAATAATACAAGAAAATTAATTTATGGGTAATTTTACTAATTTATCCTGCATGCGAGAATATTAAATAACGGGTAATATTAATTATTTTGTTTCAAAAATAATGTTATTTTATAAGGGTGGTACTAAAATTATTAACTTCTAAATATTTTAATCGCACAAATTTTATTCAGCCTCCCATCGACCCCAACATTAACAACATCCAAAACAATTTGCATCTCATACATACATGAGTCATTTTGCGTTATTTTTTTAAAAAAATTACACATGTTAACAAGAATTAAATGGGCTAAAAATTAACTTTGAATTATGTATAAGCCGATTAATATAATTTGAACAATTTTATTGAATGGTTTAAGTGGGTAAATCATATACATATAATATATTTTAAAATATGGGTACAAAGTAGAGTATCATATATTTTGAGATAAAATAAATTACTCTCAAGAAAAAAAAATTACGTAAAATGAAATTGGTTTGAAATAATCTGAAAATATTTATGAGCTTGTTAAGGAAAAATTTATATCATATTTTAATATAATAAGTTAACATGAGCATACGAAACACAAAATGGTTCATTAAACATTGATTTTCTAAACTATAAAAGATAAATTTAAAATAAAATCAAACAAAAAAAAAATTATTCTAAATTATTTTGTATATTAAAATATTTACTAAACCATTAGAAAATTAATTAAAAGTAGAGCTTAATAAATGAGCTAGTAGGTTCAAAACCAATTGCAAAATGAGTTGTTTTAAATTGGGCTAATATATTTTTTTTATAATTCAAATGGGCTTTATAGAATTTAAATATATTTATTAAAAACTTTCAGAAGATTCCTTGTTATATCAACTTTCGAATGGTCTATAATTATTTAATGATCTGCATATGTACGGGCATAAAGCACCCCACTGGAGCACCATATTTTGGTACTCCATCATCTCAAATCGGCCAGGCTACTGTTCTTGACCAAAAATTTAGGCAAACCAACATTTTCAATGCCCATCTTCCAAATCCGGCTAGCAGCGATTGAACTCAAAAATCAACAACCCTGCATCATCCTTCCTGGCAAGCCGACCATCAATCGCCCTAAATCCGGCAACTGTGGCATCCTACTACTAACGTGCCAGCAAAAATGGTCCGGGAAGCTGCTATCGCCGGACACCATCTTACTATCCTCCGATACACAAAAAAAGCCTCAGCCGTAAACCTCAACGACCGACTATTGCCCTACCCCATCAACTACCGACAGATTGTAGCATCCAACTATTTTCTCCAGCAGAAGGATTTGCTCCGATCGTCAAGTAAAAATCCCCATTAAAAATCAGCCCAAACTAGTTGAGTCCTTGTATTTCAAATCTGTTGTTGCCACAAATTTCAGTCGCACCAACCATAGTAGGAAAGCTACAAATCAGTCATCCACTCCCTCATAATCCAGCAAGATCCGACCACAGCTTGATGAACAAACCATCCACCAATTCCACCATACCATCTTCATTATCGACGGAGCGCTGTAGTATGCGCCCGGAGCATGCAGCGCTCCGTGCTCCCGGGCACATGCAAATTACTTGAAATATTATTGATTTTTAAAAATAAAAAATAAAAATCTAAGATACTTCAAAAATAGTAAAAATTTATATACATATTAAATACATATAGATCGTAAAAAAAATTTAAAAAAGAAAAAGAAAAATAGCTGTATGCATTCGGGAGCACGGAGCGCTACATGCTCCCGGGCGCATACGATAGCACTTCATTATCGACACTGATTTGCATAAATAAAGTCGACTAGATCTGCTTTCATCATCCCTAAATGAGTGTTAGTTACTCCTTTCAAATCAGGCACCATAGATTCTAGCAGAAATCCATGGATCATCTGATAAAATCCCCACTACTAATGCTTCCCACCAACGAAAAATGCCCAGATTTGGTGTAAGCCACTGGTCTACTCCAAAATCTAGTAATCGACAAGAAATCTAACCCCATTGGGATGAAGTTGTTTCTTGGCTGCTGCAAAGTCGGCCACTTGAACTAGATCCCAACATCATAAGATAATCTGCCGCCATTTTCATTAGATCGGACCACCTCCATGAAATCCACCATGTCCTTGTGTCTGATCAAAGCCTGCAGTTACTAGCATCTTTTAGGTTCCCAAAAGGAAAAGAGGAATGAAGTCGTAGCTTCTTTGATAAGCCACCGTGCAAAGTACCTACACGCAAGTAGGCTTTGGTCCATTCACGTTTTTCCCTTCAAACACTAATTGCATCCCAGCTACACATTTCAAATCAACTGTAGATGTGGCGTTTGCATTTTCAACGAACGTAAAAATGTTTGCAGTGAAACCGATCCCAAATTTTATTGGATCATTGGGGGCAATTTTCAAATTATTTTGGATGGGAGTTATTACAAATAGGGGGTTGTATATGTATAAATCTTGGTGGTCTGCTGGATCACCAGAAAAATTCAAGTTTCTTCTCTAACAAGGACCAGACATGGCTGCCAAGATTAGGAGAATAAACCATCGTGTATGCCTCTTCAAAGCTAGCCAAGTGGAGAATAAAGTTTTGTGGACAAATTTTCTTACACATTCTTCCCAAGCTCCAAGTAACGAATGGCTAATGAGGCCCTAGAACTGAAATTGTTTCCTTTTTCATTGAAACACAAAGCTAAATATTGGTTAGATACTTTGGAACACCCTATCACCACATGGGAGGAGATGCAACTGAAATTTTTAAAAAAGTTCTACCCCATCGATCGTACCAATATAATGTGAAAGGCGATCATAAACTTCACACAATCTCCAAGAGAACAAATTCATGAAGCTTGAGCGTAAATGAAGGAACCACTGAAGAAGTGCCCGCATAATGAATTATCTAATTGGCAGATTGTTCAAGCTTTTTATGAAGGCTTAACTGATCAATATCAATACATGGTATACACAACTTGTGGACCCAATTTTTTGAACAGAAGCGAAGACAAAAATTAAGAATTATTCGAGAAGCTTAGCAAGAACTCAATCAACCTTGCCTCTTTTTCATTCTATGAGAGGGCTACAAGACAATACAAGAAGGCATGCCTCTACAAAGTAAGAAATTGCACAAAACCTAACCAAACTTGCAATTCATTGTGCAGCAACTCAGAAAGGTGGACCAGTTATCTCAAAAACTTAACTAGGTGACGACCCTCTAACTTTTGAATTCTTATTCCTCTTCACCTCAACCCCCTTAAGAGGTCTGTTTTTTGTGTTCTAGTCCCTCCCACCTCTTCAATGAGTGTCTTACTGTCATCCAATTTCTAAAACAAGTTCAAACTGCATAAGGGTCACCCAACATAAATAATAACTCATACTCGAACACATACAACCCTATTTGGCAGAATCATCCTAATTTTTCTTAAAAAATTTAGCAAACTCAACCTCTAATAGCCAACACATCAACCCCGCTAGTTCCCAAGTTGCTCGTGCCAAGTTACCACCTAGAGCAACAACTGCAACCAAACTTTGAAGGAATTGCTTATCCTCCTCAAGGGCCATAAACTTACTCTTTATCTAACTACCCACTACCTCAAGCACAGTACTCTCCATCATCTTAATTTAGTGAAAATTTTATGCAACTGCAACAGTTGATCCTCACCCAACAATAGTCTATCTCTAAGTTAGAAAGTCAAATTGGTTAACTAGTAGAAGCCACCATGATGAGAGAAACAGGATACCTTCCCGGCCAGCCAATTGCTAACCCAAGAAACCAACCTCTAGGTTTTCAGTCTCAACCAAGCTTGCCACCACCACAACATCCACAACTTAAAAATGTCAAAGCTATGTCAACATTACGATGTGGAAGATCTTAATAAATTTAACGCAGTTAGTAAAAGCCCTTTTAGTCTACCTTCTCAAGGAGATGAAATAGAAAGCAATGCAGAACCACCAAAGGCTAAGGCAGGGGGAGCAAATAAGGAGAAAGAAGTATATGATTCCAGCAAATATCAACCAAAAGTAACCTTTTCCAGTGCCTTATATGGAAAGCTCACCGGTAAAAAGAAACAAGCCTAGTATGAAGAGATGCCAAAAATATTTAAGCAGGTTTACATCAAAATTTTGCTTCTCGATGCTATCAAACACATTCCAACTTATGCAAAATTTCTTAAAGAGTTGTGCACACAGAAGAGAGAATTGCATTCTAAAACAAAAAAGATCAGGCTCCTAATAGATGTAAGTGTTATGATCTTGGATCAACTCCCTTAGAAGCTAAAAGATCCTGACCCGACCTCTCATCTCTTGTGATATTGGAGAAATAACTTTTAACAGGATGCTCCTAGATCTCGGAGCAAGTGTCAACATCTTACCTACTTCGATATTTGATATTAGGGAGTTGAACCCTACATCAATAGTCCTTCAATTTGAAGATCGATTAGTAAAAATGCTATGGGAGATTGTTGAAAATGTTATTGTGAAAGGTAACAACTGCTACTTTCCTGTGGACTTTCTTATTCTCGAATGGCTTCATTGTCAGAATTAAACATACCCTAATTATTTTGGGATGTCCATTTCTCACCACAATAAAAGCAAATATTAATTGTGGAAGTGGTATGATGAATATCTCTTTTGGAGGAAAGGAAGTCAAGATCAATATTTCCAATGCTGCAAAATACTAATATCAAGATGAAGAATGTAATGTGGTTGATATTATTGATAAGCTTTTGGATAATAATTCAGCACTTAGATATGACTTTCAAACAGAAGCAGGTGATGAAGAGGTTTTTAACAATATTGGATTTAGTTAATGATGAAGAGAGACACTGATATGGTTGAAGACGATAAACTTAGTACTTATATAGAGGCAATCCAATATTCTCTGTACCCTCATATCGGGTTTTTATATTCCTTTATTTCATAATTATTTCTCTTGTCATTGAAAAATTGCAAAAAATAAAAGAAAAAAGAGAAAAACAAATAAGGGAGAGAATAGTTTTATTATTGCATTGCTAAGGGATTAACAATATTCAAGCTGAAGGGTGTGATAATTACAAATTTTTATATATATTCTACATTATTAGCATATCGAAAAGTAGTATTCAAGGGGTTTTAAATATAAATCATTGATAATTATACATATTTATCGAGACCCTTTAGTCATATGTTCTTAGGAAATTTTATTGGATCATCAGGGCAATTTTTTAAATTATTTTGAATGGGAGTAATTGCAAACAGTGGGCTGCATGTGTACAAATCTTGGTGGTCTGCTAGATCACTAGAAAAATTCAAGTTTCTTCTCCAACAAGGACCAGACATGGCAGTCAAGAGCGGGAGAATAAACCCATGATGTATGCCTCTTCAAAGCTACCCAAATCAAGTGGAGAATAATATTTTGCAGACGGATTTTCTGACACATTCTTCCCAAGCTCCGAGTAACGAATGACTAAAAAATCTACACCTCTGGTGACCCTTTTTTTGTCAGATCTGGCCATCCAAGACGTCGATGCGCTAATCGGGTCCATTAGAAGCAAATACCATGCAAAACCCCTAAGCCTGTACCACCATATTCTCAAATGCAACTCTGATCGTGGCCATCCTCAACTAACTAAAAGTTGTCCTTAAAAAATCAACAACTTAATTTATTGATGAACGATTTATCACAGCTAGCAGCAACCAGTTCCTCTCCATTCAAATCGGATCCAAGCCAAGGCAGTTCTATATAGGTGGTTCAAAATTCAAACGGCAGAATACGCACCACTGGCGATTTTTCAAGAGGCGACTGTGATGTTCTTCGCCCATCCATCAGGAGCCATCCAAATACATGTAACCGACAGTAGAAATTTTCAATTGCTCTGGGACTGTCTCTTCCAAAACAACAATAACAGTCAGCTTTGCTTCCCAATTCATCCATCCTGATCAAGTCCACCACCCTCTATGCGGATATAATTCAAGCCATCCATTTTAATGCAGCAATTTCTCGCGGTAAGTAGTTTTTTTATTACGCAACTCATTAAGTGCGTAGTAAACAGCAATGGCGAGTTTAGAGGGATAACGTAGATTAGTCCAGGCCATTAGAGAATGCACAAAACGCATCGTGGTCGTTCAAATTATGCAGTTCACGCTTACGTACTAAATCCACAAGCAACTCTTTCTTTATTCATCTCGATTTTCACTCTTATAAAAAGGCGGTGGGCATCAAGCTCTCCAACATGTTCTACATCCAATTTTCACTTCCACTTCAATTTTCAAGCTTACGATTCTAAAGAAACTTCGAAGGAGAGGACATTTTCTTCGTGCAAGCCATCTAAGTTTGTTTACTTTTTTAATTTTAGATTTTTATTTTCTTTAATTTTTAGTTAGATTTTGTTTACAGTAATTTATTACATTTTAATTCTCAGTTGAAATTTTGTTTGAATATTTATTTTAATAAAAAATTTCTAAAAAATTCAAACCTCTATTGCCTCTCTGTGGATTCGACCTGTCTCATCATTATTTTACGCTATAATTAGCAGTTAGTTTTAATGTGATTTGACATAAATGGAGATTGGTGATCTTAGATTTGTAAACAACAAACCCTATGTTGTACACCAATTGTAACGAATAAAGCAACAACGTTGTCAAGTAAAATATTATTTGAAAAGAATTTTACATGTGGTGTTTGTCAATGTGGCTAGAGATGGCTACTACCAACCATGTGTTTTAAGATCAAACCATGATGATGCACTTTTAACATTTTTATTCCAAACGTATCTTTTATTTTAAATATATAAATATAACTTCAAGTTCTTACACATATGATTACATCATCTAGATGATAAAAGCCATGACTGTCACAAGGGGCATGTGGGTTCAAATTACAAGTGATATACTTTAAACATTTTTATTTGAAACACTTCTTTTATTCTAAATGTATAAATTATGACATCCCATTTTTACGCAAATGTTAACATCATGAGATGGTGAAGATCGTTGGTTAACACTAGTAATATGTGGGTTTGAACCATAGTTCAGTGCTTTTTAACATTCATATTTTAATATATTATTAAGAAAATTCTCACGTAGTAATTTTATTAAAAAAGAAATAGATAGTTTAAAAGAAAGTAATATTTTCAATGAAATTTTAAGTAAATATTATTGAACAACTAACTCTTAAAATAATAATAATAATAACGATAATCATCATCATCATCATCACCATCACCATCATTGACAAAATGCTATATAATACAACTCGAACTCTAGAAATTAATGTTCGTATTCTAAATGTAGGAAGGAGGAAAGGAAAAGAATTATAGAAGAAAAGTTCAACAGAACAATCATTGTGAAAGATAAGTAGCAAATGTTTTAAATTTTCTGAACTATATATTTTATAAATATTTGTCAATAATTTTATGAATTCTAAAAAATGTTTATGAAAGTTTGATATTTGATAGACTTGTACACTTTGAGATTGAAATTTAAAATAAGTTGTAAGATGACATAAATATTTCCTTGCAGTGATCATCAATCATAGGATGCATGCAATGAATTTTGTAACCCTATGGGGTTGAGATAAGAGGTGATATTTTTAAGAAAATTGAGGCCAGACATTAGACCATGAGGTCCTAATGATGGCGCCGAAGGTGTTTCAACTACCCTTTGAAATTAAGCATGATTATGAATCATGCTTTTATCAAATGATTTGGCATTTTTTCCGTGCTCCTACTTACTTGTAATATACTAAAGCATCTCAAAATTAAAATTTATCTATATAGGCCCCAATAATAAAGTAGGCCCAAGTACAATCAGAGGAGAAATTTATCTTCATTATTTAGTTCCTTGAATGAAATAGTTAGTTGGTATTTAGGCAATGAGTTATAATATTTTGGATGAGCTTAAAATGATTTGTAATATTTGGACAAAAGAACTGAATGCGTACGTATGAACATAGTTTATTCACGCAAAAAAATTTAGGATAAAATTTTGCAATTTTTCATAATTAAATTTCTAAAGTAAGGTAATTCTCCTAGTATCTCGTGTCTCAGGACACTACAATTTAAGGTTCCAATCAAACATATTTGCACATAAACATTGCAAAGATGCATGAAAAAATTACTTTCATTCAAATAAAGATGGTAATTTCCTCAATTTATTTTTCGACGATATCCAATCTTTAATATGAGATGCAATTTGCATATATTTGAGCTATCATAATAATAGAATCTAAAAAGTTGAAATCAATTAACTTTACCCAATTTCAAAGCAAGCTAGAACAAAGATAGAGTCATGCATTTAAGAACAAAAAAATATGAGCATGAATACAACAACCAACTCAGCATGCATATCAAACAGGTTTGGTTCTCATTCATAAGCATACTAATAAAATTAATTTATTGTAAAGACAGCCAAATAAATTTTAAAATAGACATGCATATCCTTACATCCAAATAGCGAAGCCAAAACATAGATCAGACTTTTATACCAATGTTGGAACTAATGATTCTTTACACACCTTATTTAGTAGAAGCGGAAGGGTTAGAAGACTACGTCTGAAACTTCATCGCTTAGATAGATTGAAATCACAAGATCAAAAACTAACCACACCACTACAACCTAAATACTACTCTTTGAAAGGATTTAGAAAAACTCTCCAGAGATTTCTTCCGTATTTGTGTGTTTGTCCTAGAGACTTCACTCATATTTATAATTGTCCTAAGAGGAATTTGTAGGAGTTTTCCCACTTTAAATATGTTTTATATGCCTTCTCTATGTGGGATTGCATTTCCTAGCGTAAAGAGGAAACTCATTATAAGTGTGCGAGTATAAGAATCTCAATGCTAATACATTTCAACAATCTTCAAGAAGATTCTACTAGATCAAATTCTTTAACTACCCTATAGAGACCAACTTGCTCAAGGGATCTAATTTTAAGGGGTTCTTTCTGCCCTACATAGTTTGTGGTGAAGGGGTCCAACCCTTGAACCTGAGGATTAAGAGTTGGTTTTGTATGTGATTTATCTAGAGATAATTCACACTAAATGTCAATGAAAGATTTATAATCATTTCATTAGATTTTTTTCCTTGATGATGTTGTTGCCTCTAATAAGTTAAGTGTCAAACGACACTTGATATGAGCGATTTATGATGACTTACTTTGCCTTTCTGAGTTGTCGGAGTTGTTGTTAATGCTAAGTGGAGATGCTCTACTTGAGGGTTACAACATTAATAAGCTTCTATGGTAGAGAAGTAAGTTAACGTCGAAGTGACATCACTTTGCTATTCAATCCTGCTCTTCTTGTATGGGACTCGGTTCTCGTGCTCTGAAAGCATAGGCCTCTAGAGTAGTGAATCATTTGAGCTTCAGTTTTTCGAAGCTGGCCATTTTCTCTAGTATTGTCCAAGTGTCAATGGCTCCTTAGGCCAAGGGATTTGGCTGTTTGCTTTCCTCATCAAAGATAATTTATTGTATTTTCCTTTTATTATGAGAATTTATAACTTGGAAGAACTCCAAGTTTAATTATTTATTTACTATGAGAAATTTTTAAAATAATTTTTAATATTTTTCTATGCTTCAACTCCATTCCAAAGCCATTTGAACATATTTTAATTATGACGAAATATTTTACTTATGCTAATAACACTTCGAAACTAATTAAACTTGAAATTTACCTTTTTAGCTCTTTTCTATCTCAAAATCCGTAATTATAGCTCAAGCTTCAAATAAGCATAATTTTGTCATACCAACGACTCAAACACATCCCAAACTACTCAAAGAAGATTGAGATATTGAACCAAAGTCACAACTAGGCTACCTATCAAAAATTAATAGTTGAGTTCTAAGTTCTCATTAACCCAAATTACATTGGATCATCAAGCATATAACAAACTTGTAATAACAATTAATAATCTATATTTTCAAAAATCAGTCCTTTCATAAGGTCTTGCCTCTGTAGCCCCGAAAGACGATTTGGTCGTGCTCGGGACTGGGTGTGGGTAGCTGGGTCGGGGGAGAGATCGGCGGTACAGGGAAGGAACGGGTGGTCGGAGTACGGAAGACGACGTCGCTGTTGAGTTGGGAAACGGTCGTTGGGGAAGAATTCGGAGGCATCTCTTGCAGAAAGGATGAACCCATGTATTGCTGATTTGTTGGGGGCCGAATTACAAACGATGACCATTGAGGGACCGGCGATAAAGAAGATTTAGCCAGGAGAGGATGCTGCCATTCTGTGTTCTCTCTGGACGTCGAAATCTTATAATAAGGAATTCTTCAAAGGAATGCTGAGACGAATATGGAGGACAAAGGATAGATTCTACTTCACCGAGGTCGGGGAAAACTTGCTCAAGGTGTCATTCCAAGATCACAGCGACAAGGAGCGAGTAATGGAGGGCCGACCATGGATATTCGAGTGGAATCTCATCATCCTGGCGGAGCTACAAGAGGAAATGGATCATGCCCAACTAATGCTCGTTAATTCGCATCTGTGGATTCATGTTCAGGGGATCCCATACATTGTCGACAAGAATTACTTGGGACTGAATATTGGTAACACATTTTCGGAACTGATTGACAGCAAAGTTACGGAAGCAGAAATCAAGCTCAAGGTGATGGTGGACTGCAGAGAACCTCTTCGTAGAGGAATGTTCATCAAAGTTGGCTCACAACGCCGGAAATGGATCAGCTTTTAGTATGAGAAGCTACCGATTTTCTGTTATTTGTGTGGCATTATGGGGCATGCCCATAAGGACTGTCCGACAGCAGCAAAGGAGAAACAGAATGCAATGGAGGTAGATATGCCTTATGGCAGTTGGCTGCGGGTGGGAGTGAAACCGATGAGGCTTAAAGAGGAGCTTGCTTCAGGAAACCGTATGGCACCAACCAAGTATTTGGGCAATTAGGGGGATCATCTGAAGGTAAACCATGAGACAAGGATGATAGATGAGGCGAGAACTGCAGTCATGGAAGCAAATCAGCATGCCGGATGCTAGGAATGGGGGGGAGATTACATAACGCTGATGGAGCATGCATAGAACAAATGGGCATTTCGAGCACGAGTGGTGAGCTCAGGCGGACAGGCCACTCTATCAATCTTTACCAGCATCAGCAACATGACCCAGTGATTCCACACGGATTCGAGGATTCTATGGAACGAAATTCAGTAGGAGGGGGCATGGGACTGAGGGTGGTCAAAGTGAGGGGAGGGTGAAGGGTAGGGTTGGAATGTGCAGATGGTGGGAGGATATTCATAGTGATGAAGGAGGACAGATGCAGTGGTCGACTTCTGCGAATAAGGAGGAACTTGATGGGGCCGACATGGCCTGGGTCATGGGGAGGGCTGCTCGCCGGAAAGATGGGCAAAGTGGGAACTGTAGTGTGGTGGAGGATAGTGGACTGATTGATATACATGTGCAAGCAGTGGATGGGGGGAACGATTTGCCCTCTACTAAACAATCAGGATGGACGGGGGGGGGGGGCGCAAATAGTGGAGCCCGAAAATGCAAATCAACATTCACAAGGACGTAGAGGACGATGGAAAAGGTGAGCTCGGCAAGGGGAGGGTATGGAGATTATTGACTCCATTGTAATTATGGAACATGGAAATGCTAAGAGAGGGCTGGTTTTGGATCCAAGTGAGCAAATGACTAGGCAGAAACGGGCAAAGAACATGGACATCGCTGAATATGGGGAGGTGGAGGCTGTGGGGGCACCCCAGCCCCACCTCAAGTGAGATGGCCCTTTTGGCATGGAATTGTCGGGGCTTGGGAACCCGCGTGCCTTCTTGACTTGGTCAGGAAATAAGTTCCCAAACTAGTCTTTTTCTGCGAAACTAAGCGTAACACAAAGGAGATGGAGGGGATTAGGCGTAAGATCAGGTTTGACTCGTGTTTTGCGGTGGAGCCCGTGGCTAGGAGGGGGGTTTGGCTCTTTTTTGAAATAACGACCATCCAGCGTCTGTTCGAAGTTTCTCTGTTCATCATATTGACGTGGATTTCATGGGTTGGCGGTTCACGGGGTTCTATGGTCACCCTGAAACACACAGCCGTCATCAAAGTTGGCACATTCTCAATCAGCTAGGTGAAGGATCCGACTCTCCATGGCTTGTTATGGGCGATTTCAACAAAGTTGTGGGACCTAATGAATATATCAGTATGAGGAATCGCACCCAAACTCAAATGGATCTTTTCTGTAACACTATCGACATGTGCAATCTGCAGGACCTCGGGTTTGTGGGGGCGCCCATGACCTGGAGTAATAATCGAAGGGGATCTCATAGAGTGGAAGCTAGACTGGATAGAGGGCTTGCAAATTCTCCTTGGCTCAACCTGTTTCCCTATGCAAGGATTGGTCATCTATCGGCAGCTACTTCTGACCAATGCCCGTTAGTGATGTTGCTTGATTCTAAAAATGGCATGAGGAGGCCACCATGGGAATTCAGATATGAGTTGTTCTGGGCCCGTGATCCAGAGGCAAGTAAAATCATTCAAAAAGTAAGGGAGTCCAACCTCAGGGGGATGCGATGCATGCCGACATGCTCATCTGGAAACTCAAGCAGTGTGGTACCGAGTTGTCCAAGTGGAATCGCAAGAAGAGGGGAAACCTTAGGCTTGTCATTGAGCGGAAGCATAGGGTGTTGACACCCTACAAAAACGTAAAGAAAAAAATAATATATACAATAATAAAATAAAATAGAATTTCAAAATGGGCCTACTATTATACACATTTATGGGTTTGTGGATTCATTTTTCTAACCCATATATTTTGCAAGCCCAACATTGTGTAGGGTTCACAGGCCTTCAATACTTCAAGCCTATTAAGGAGGTAACGGCCACCAATCCACATGACAGATCAAGGACCATTCGCATTCGAGACAAAGTGAATAATATTTTCTCAAGATAATTGGAGCGAAATTGACATGATGAACGGTTCGGATTAAACAAATAATCATTGTTTTAGGAAATTTTAATGGTCAAAGCCCATTTGACCAAAGAAAGAGGGGATTTGCAATATTTTCAAGTGCTAAGTAAATTCGATAAATCTAATTCTTTAAGTAAAAATCTAAACCGTTAAAATAAATAAAGAACATTAATAGATGCGGGCCCTATCAAAAAATCAAAGAAAATGTTTAATAATCAAGATATAAATAAAAGGTCAAAATATGCAAAATCAAAGGCTAAAAAAACTTTGGCTCCCTAGCTAAGCAAAACCATGGGCCCCCATGGTGGTTTTCAAAAGCCACTCACAAAATTACTAAAAGATCCATTTTTAATATATTTTTGCAAAAAAGAGAAAACAGGAAATTGTGCAAAAAAATCAGAAAAATTACCAAATTGCAATTTCTCAAACTTAAAAACCTATAAAAAGGGGACATTCTCCTCTTATTGGACACGGTGAGAAATTTCTCAAAACCAGCTACTTTCCTTTTTCTAGGAAACCCATTCTCCCATCTGATTGCTTTTTTTTTAAAAAAAAAAAAAGAGAGAAGAAATGAGCAAACGGACTCCATCACCGCTGCCTCTATTGTTTTCCTTTTGATTTTTTTTTTTGCGCCAAGATACAGCAGCGGCATGTCCTCTCTGGCTTTTATATTTTCGTTGTTTTTTTTTTAAAAAAAAATGAAAGAACAAACAGCGCATTAGTCCTTCTGCTTTACGTATTTTCGTTTTTTTTTTTTTTCAAAAAAAAAACTCAACACGTCATTTTCTGTCTTCTCTTCCCGTTTTTTTTCCATTTTTTTTTTTTAAAAAAAAACAAAACAAAACAACAAAGCATCCACCATTGTAGATCCCACGTTCCTTTCCATTCTCGTTTTTTTTATTTAAAAAAAAACAAACGTCCAGCACGTCATTTCTCCATTTTCTTTTCGTTTTTTTCTCATTTTTTTAAAAAGAAAAAGGGGTCCGGTACGACATTTCTCCTCCTCTTCATTTTCTCGTTTTCTTTTTTTTTAAAAAAAAAAATCAAAAGGGTAAAAAATCCTTCAGCACGTCATTTCCTCTTCTCTTCATTTTTCATTTTTTTTTCTAAAAAAAAAACACACACAATCAAGCACATCCACCTTTCTCTTTATAAAAAAAAAAAAGCAAACAACTCACCGGCACGTCCATCCTCTTCTCTACCATTTTCCCATTTTTTTTTTAAAAAAAATAAACCTAAAATCTAACCATAAAAAAACATATCATTATTATTCCGCACAACCAGAGCAACTACCCACACCTAATTTTCAAATTGAGTTAGGGCCTCAAAAAAAAAAAGCGTAGGGATTAAATTCCCGCCTCCACCCTCCTGAGCTTTTACATAAAAAAAAATGTATATTAATTTTTCGCACTCTTAGGACCAATGTACTAGAAAAATAAAGTTGTATCTTTTTTTCTAGTTATGAGTTCACCCGGAGAATCTCTGTATTTTAGTGCCTTATTGTATACGGACTAACCACCGTTATATGGTTAGTGGAGACTCCAAAAGTTAATATATTAAATATTTGTACGCATAGTACTAATTGCTAATTGCGTCTAATTGAGATATATATTTGCGTTTGACTAACTCGCATCATTTAAAAATCTCTAAAAACTTGCATCATCTAAAAGCCTTAACGCTTGCATCTCCTTTCTTTAACCCCCATGTCTACACCTTTTATATTTTTTCCATTTCTGATCTTGAACCCCTTTTCTACATCGTTTATATTTTAATTTTTGCACGTTTAATTTCTGTATCTGACTTGCATCCCGTCTAACCCGCTAACTCGCTAATTTGAATGTCATACTTATTTTCTTCTCTGGTGTATGCATATTTTATTTTCACATTTTTGTTCATGGTTATATATATTTTATGAGCCTATTTTACACTTTTTAGGCCCATTCGCCGGCCCATCGTAGCTCGCTAAAAACCACGTGCTACAGTTTGGCGACTTCGCTGGGGACGAGTAGGAGTGCTAATTTCCTTTTTTAGAAAAAGCTCAAGGAGGGTATTTTCTTTTTTAAAAAAAATTATTTTCCTTTTTTGAGAAAAAAATAAGTAAGAGTTTTGAAGAAAAGAATTCTAACGCGCGTTTTGTTTTTTTTTTTAAAAAAAAGAGAATAGGAACAAATTTTTTTTAGCCCCTTACAAAAGATCCGTAGAAGTTAAGTACTATTAAGCGTTAAAAATCTACCTATATAGCAAGAATAGCACATAAAAAGAAAATATTACCATCCCGTAGTCCAATAGTCACCAGGTCTAAAACAAATCAAACAAAAATGGCTGAAGCAACGCAAAATAGGGGAGGATCATCCTCAAATCACCCGGTTACAGACCTCACTGACGTGACGCAATGAGTAGATAGATTAGAGGGAATGCTGCTCAAAGTCCTAGAGAAATTAGAAAACTTACATCCATCTAGGAATTTAGAAGACAACAGAGAAGGTGTATCCATCAATACAAATAAAGAAAAAGAAATAGATCATTATGAAGAAGAAGAAACAATTTTAAAATATACTACCGACAAAATAGAAACTCTCCAAACCCAATTAAAACAATTAGAAGACAAAGTAAGGCTACATGGTAGAGAAGGATTGCCGTCTTCAAAAATTGAAGATTTATGTCCTTTTCCTAATATTACCCTGCCCGATAAATTTGAAATATCAGCTTTACCCCACTATGAAGGAGATTTATGTCCTAAGGCCCACCTAAAAGCCTATCGTGGAATCCTATACCCATTAATAAAAAAGGAGGAAATTTTAATACGTTTATTCCAACACAATTTGAAGAAAGACGCTTTAGAATGGTATACATCATTAGACTACAGGCAAATTAGAACATGGGAGGAACTATCATCAGCATTTTTAGAAAGATTTTCTTATAGATTAAACTCAGCACCTAAAAGGGTCGATTTGGAAAATCTAAAACAAAAACCAAATGAAACTTTCTCTGATTTTGCTGCTAGATGGAGAGCTCTTGCCGCCAAGATGAAAGTGCCCCTCCCCATAAGTGAGCAAATATCCATAATAGTAAACGCAACTCACCCTAGTATATCAGGGTATCTTATCTCCTACCCCTACACAAATTTCGCTCAGTTAATTCAAGCGGGAGAACAAGTAGAATCAGGAATAAGGCAAGGAGTAATAACACCATGGCCCCATCAAAACGGTGCCGTTAGGAAAAAGCCGGAAGTCAAAAATGCAAACAATATGGGCACTAAAGCGCAAGAGGTAAATGCAATCGGGACACCTGAGAGAGAAAAGCCAAGAGAGGTAAGAAAGCCCTTTCGAAAATTTACTAGAATAGCAATGTTATATACCGATATCCTTGACATGCTGATCAAAAAAAATATTTTAAGCCCATTACAGCCAAGACCGCCACCCAACCCACTACAAAATAATTATAGAGAGGAGGAATACTGTGCATACCACCAAGGAAGGGGGCACTCAACCGATCGATGTTTTACCCTCAAGCATGCAATCCAAGATTTAATTGATGAAGGCAGAATTAAAGTAGACCCTAGTGTGCTAAATGAAAATGTCCTACAAAATCCCCTACCTACACACAGAAATGACACACCAAGAACGGTAAACTTAATAACTCATGAACACTATGGTATGGGACAATCCTTCAAGCTTAATATGATACGGATAGTGGAGCCCGAAATAGTTCTAAAAGCTGCCCCACAAAGAAACCCTCGTAATTATGGTCCTAACACTACTGAAGCCTTAATCTTACCAGGATTCAAGAATCTAAGGGTAACAAATCAAGAAGAGAAAATTTCTTATGACTCGCATCGGGTACCATGGAAATACCCGGAACCTCCAGAATGTTCAGAAATAGGAAATATTCAACCGAACGGGAGGATAAATAGGCGAAAAATAAATAAAAATCCTCCTATTTTTGAAAAAGGGGAAAATACAACTTATGATATAACCACACAACTCAAATCACTGCCCGCGCAAATTTCTATATGGGAGCTACTATGCACTTCCACTTTGCATCGCGAGGCTTTTACAAAAATATTAAATAAAGCTTATATTTCAAAGGAGGTCGAGCCAGAAATAGTAGCTCACATGATAGGACAAATTATCTCCAAAAATTCCCTCACATTTACAGATGAAGAACTCTCACCTGAAGGGCGGCATCATACACAAGCTTTAAATATAATAGTCCAATACAAAGATCTTAAAGTGTCATTTGTAACCATAGATAATGGGTCCAGTTTAAACGTATGCCCACTAAGGACAATTAAAAGGTTAGGCATCCCCATGGATGATCTTCGTCCAAACGACATTCGGGTTCGAGCATTTGATAATACCATTAGAAATACCTTGGGAGAGTTAGATATTAATTTAACCATAGGACCAGAAGAAATGACTATAACCTTTCAAATTTTAGAAATACCCGCTTCATTTAATATGTTACTAGGGAGGCCATGGATACACCAGGTGGGTGCCGTTCCATCCTCATTACACCAAAAAATTAAGTTTGCAACCAATGGAAAAATAGTCGTAATCAATGCTGACCCCGAAATAATCATTCCTAGGGAAGAAAACATGAGTTACGAAGTCCCCCTAGTGGAAGCATATGAATACCCGAACCATTACCATTTGCTGAGTCCCTTATAGAAAATATAAATTTTATCCCCTCAGGACCCATAATATCTGATAAATATATAATTACACCAGCAGAAAGGCAAATCAGTCAATATAAAATCAAACATGGCGCAAAAGCCAATTTAATCAATCTCCAAGAAAAAAAAAGATAAATACGGCCTGGGTTATGACCCGAAAATACCACAATTAAAGAAAACTAAAAGCCAAAATATTTTCTCAAGCGCCGGATTTTTCCTACATGATTCAGAAGAAGAAAAGCGATTAAATACAATATTAATGATTCAAAATACGACCAATCAAGAAAAAAAACGTTTTCAAAACAAGCAAGGAAAATAATGAAAAGAGATGGTACACAATGCCCACCTGTTCAACATCCCCCTCACAAAGAACTCTCATCCCATCCCCGAGTTACAAAAGAGGTCCCACTGAGAAAGAGCTTTGGGCCAGCATCTACTGTGCCCAAACAACTATAGAATCCTCAGAAGAAGACAGCAATAAGAGGGCAGGAGATGAAGAGTTACAAAAACAAATGGAGAAAATGGAAGGCAAAGACATGGCGGTCGCTGAAGATTTTGAAGTCATCAATTTAGGAACTGAAGATGACCCCAAAACACTAAGGCTAGGAAAGTAATTATCCGAAGAAGAAAAAGGTACAATGATAGCTCTCCTCAAATCAAGGTTAATAAATTTTACTTTTTCTTATAATGATATGCCAGGATTGGATGAAAACCTTATCACTCACCAACTCCCGATAAAAAAGGAAATTAAACCAATCAAACAGAAGCTCAGAAGAATAAAACCAGAATGGGTTCCAAAGATCAGGGAAGAAATTATTAAGTAATATAATGCTGAATTTTTAAGAGTAAGCCATTATCCTGAATGGTTGGCCAACATAGTGCCCATACCAAAAAAAGATGGTAAAGTCAGAATGTGCGTAGATTATAGGGATCTTAACAAGGCAAGTCCGAAAGATGATTTTCCTTTACCCCATATTGATACCCTAGTAGACAGTACATCTAGATATAGTTGGTTTTCCTTCATGGATGGATTTTCTGGCTATAATCAAATTAAAGTTGCACCAAAAGATCAAGAAAAAACGTCTTTTATCACTCCATGGGGGACATTTTGTTATAAGGTTATGCCATTTGGACTAAAAAATGCAGGAGCTACTTATCAAAGGGCAATGACCGCTATTTTTCATGATATGATGGGTAAAGAGGTAGAAGTTTACGTGGACGATATTATTGTGCGTTCTCACTCTTTTGTCGACCATTTACAAAACTTAGAAAAATTATTTGATAGAATGAAAAATTTTCAACTCAAACTTAACCCAAGCAAGTGCGTATTTGGAGCTAGGAAAGGGCGATTATTAGGATTCATTGTAAGCAAAGATCAAATACAGGTAGATAATGAAAAGGTGAGAGCCATCCTAAAAATGCACCCACCCAAGACCGAAAAAGAAATTAGAGGATTCTTAGGGAGGTTACAATACATTGGCAGATTCATCTCAAAGTTAACCTTGACATGTGAACCCATATTCAAGCTTTTGAGAAAAGATTCACCTAAAAAATGGACAGCGGACTGTCAACTGGCTTTTAATAAAATCAAAACCTATCTTACAAATCCACCTATATTGATGCCGCCTGCTGCAGATAACCCGTTAATCTTATATTTATCAATTACACCAATAGCTATGGGAGGAGTATTAGGGCAATGTGATATTAGTAACAAAAAAGAATTACCTATTTATTATTTCAGTAAAAAATTCACGCCGACTGAAATTAAATATCCTGAAATCGAAAAAGTATGCCTAGCTTTAGTTATAGCCGTTTCTAAATTAAGACAATATATTATGTCAAGGACAGTTTTGCTGATTTCTAAACAAGATCCTCTTAGATATCTGTGTCAAAAAACTGCTCTCACTGGAAGGTTGGCTAAATGGCAACTGCTCCTTACGGAATTTGATATTGTTTATGTATCACAAAAAGCGGTCAAAGGACAGGTAGTAGCCGATTATTTAGCTGCACAAGCCTTACCAGATTTTCAACCTTTACAAGATCAATTTCCAGATGAAAACATTTTAACTATAAATGAGGAGACAGAAGCTACTCATTGGAAAATGTATTTCGACGGTGCACGGAACATGAATGGTGGAGGAATAGGGGTAATTTTATATGACCCTAGAGGGCTACCCACTATGATAGCAAGAAAAATTATGTTTCCATGCACCAACAATGTTGCAGAATATGAAGCATGTTTAACTGGTATTAAAGAAGCTTATAATCTGGGGGCAGATAAACTACAAATATTCGGAGACTCACAATTGGTAATTAATCAATCTACTGGAGAATGGGAAACTAAAGATAAAAAATTAAAACCCTACCAAATTACTTTAGCCAAGTTTGTAAGTCAATTCGAAGAAGTTACTTTTTCATATAGTCCAAGAAATCAAAATCAGTTAGCAGATGCCTTAGCCAGTTTAGCTGCAGTTATAGATATCCTGTACGGGTTAGCTTCACAAGAAGTTTAAATATATATAATAAACGACCCTGCTTACTGTCTATCTATAGAAGAAGAAAGTATTGCAAAAGAAAAACCAAAACCTTGGTATTATGACATAAAGAAATATGTCACAGATCAGACTTTTGAAGAATATGCAAGCTTTGTGGATAAGCGCACCATCAGGAGACTAGCTTATCACTTTGTAATAATTGATGATATATTATATCATAAATCTTATAACCAATTATTACTAAGATGTGTGGATGAAGAAGAAGCTAAGGAAATAATGATCAAAATACATGAAGGAGAATGTGGTTCCCATATGAATGGAATAATGCTAGCAAAGAAAATTTTACGCCAAGGTTACTATTGGTTGACCCTAGAACGAGACTGCGCTCATTTTGTGAGCAAATGCACTAAGTGCCAGGAACATGGGAACCTTATCCATACTCCGGCTAACGAATTACATAATATGACCACTCCTTGGCCATTTTCAACATGGGGAATAGATATTATAGGAAAAATATCACCAAAATCATCAAATAATCATGAATATATTCTAGTAGCGGTGGAATATTTTACTAAATGGGTAGAAGCTACTTCTTTTCCAACAATTAATACCAATCATGTTATTAAATTTGTGAAACATAATATTTTGACAAGGTTTGGTGTACCCAATATTCTGCTTAGCGATAACGGAGCAGTATTTACAAGCCAAAAAATGAGAGAATTTTTACAACAATATAAAATTCAACATCATAAATCAAGCCCATATCGACCGCAAGCTAATGGGGCAGTAGAAGCTGCTAATAAAACCTTAATTAAAATATTAGGAAAAATGGTAGAAAGTTACAGGGATTGGGCAGATAAATTACCATATGCCCTATGGGCCTACAGGACATCGATTAGAATTGCAACGGGATTTTTCCCATATGTACTAACCTATGGGATGGAGGCAGTATTACCAGTTGAAGTGGAAATACCGACTCTAAGGGTCTTGAAGGAAAATAACATGAGTTCAGAAGAGTGGATTGATGCCCGACTCATACAACTAAACCTTTTAGAGAAAAAGAGGGTAAGAGCATTATCGCATACATATGCTTATCAACGGCGAATGGCAAAAGCATATAACAAAAATATAAGGTATCGCGAATTCCAAAAAGGAGATTTAGTGTTAAAAAAGATCTTCGTGCCCCAACCGTCAGACAGAAGAAGTAAATTTAGGCATAAATGGGAAGACCCATAGATAGTAAAAGAGGTATTAGATAATGGAGCTTTGATAATATCTCGTTCTGAGGAATCCGCGATAGCAGAATTAGTAAGTGTAGATCACGTAAAAAAATATCTTTAATAATTAGTCTCTTCTTAAACAAAAGACCTCATGGGTCCTATACTTGACCAAATAAAAACAACTTTTTCATTTTTCTAAAAAAAAAAAGAAAGGGAAACTCCAACCCTACCACATCCTATCTTCCTCGTTGCTTTGGAAAAATTGCAATTTGTTAAGGGAACACTTGAATACTCTATTTGAATTTTAACATCGCCTTAGTACCTTTTCTCATACCACTTTTACCTACCTTTTTTTTTCTTTCTTTTTTTAAAAAAAAATATACGAAAAAACTATGGCATCTCATAAATCTTTTTTATCCATCCTACATATGATCCATCTAATCTAACACTCTATTTCATAAAAATCTTTCATTATTTCATCTTTTTCCTTTTGCCTAAAAAAAAAACGTGCAATAAAGGAAAATGGAACGTGTATTTACAAAAAAAAGAAGAAAAGAAAATTGAAAATATACCCATCCCATACATCATTTTCCTTTCAAAAAAAAAAATAATAAATATAGGTGGACAATTCTAACTACTATCGTTCAAAACCTGTATATTAGCAAAATTACCAAAGCTAAAAAGCGCTTTCAGCATGGTTGTCTACGTATAAACTCATAAGAGGATATAACTTAAGAGTCCAAGATTAATAAACACACATAGTTAAATTCAGGCAAAAGACCATATATCCAAAAAATATATTCATCATCATAAAAGTGTTTACATAACCTGTTTTACATGTATAGAACCCATAACATGAATTTTTCACTCTAAAAGCTTCCACAAATAAACAAAAATACAAATTCAATACAGGGAGTTTTAAGAGTTCGACGTTCATGTCATACAAAAACCCAAAAAAAAAACAATATGAAGATCCAAAGTTCAACTTGAAGGAGGTGCTTGTGTAGTAGCCGTTGACCTTGGCTCTAGAGATATCTCATACTGGGAAAGCACTTCACGAATGGAGGTTAGGACGTCTGACAATTGTCCAATGGAGGAAGCCAGTGAAGTAATCTGCATCCTCAAGTCCTGAATCTGTGTCTCTAGATGAGGAGGAATTGTCACAGGTACGCCAATTTCTATCGCTTCAGCTTCAGCATCCTGTGGAACCTCATGAACTTCAGGAACCATGTGACCCATTTCTGCAGCTAGCCAGTTCCTATAGTTTAGGGAAGATTCAGGCAGTCCAGTAAAGGTTAGTCCTAATTCTGTGGCAGATAGACTAAAATGCCAACCATTGAGTATCTCGTCTATTATAGCAGCCCCACTGTACTCAGTAAACTTAGTATAAACCCCACTCATAATTGGAACACATTGGAAAATACCAAATTGACGGAGAAATCTTTGAGGATTATAAGAACAATAACCCAAGAATCCTAATAAAGTAAGACATTTATAATCCCTACAACATACAAGAGGGTCAACAAATAGCCAAGATGCTTTCCAACAAACTCTTTCTTCAGATAAGTTAGATAAATGAGAAAGCAAATCTGCAAGTAAAGGAGTCCACTCAAGGCTTAATAAGGTACTGGTAAGATAAGGAAGATGGACCATATGTTCAGGGATAGGTGGAATACATCTCAAGTGTTCCATTAACCAAACCTGCAATAAAAAATAAAATTTCAGCAACGTACTCCCAGGGAAAATACAATATAATAAACAACTGTGTATGTAAGTTCATCTCATTCATGAAAGGTAAAGCATCACAAGCTCCATTGACCCATAAAAGCGCCTATAACGAAAAGGAAGTCTGAAGGAAATCAGCAATGAATCGAAAGATTTTTTTTAGATTTAATGAAAGTGACATTCAACAGCTACATGCAGAAATGTTTTTTTTTTAAAAAAAAAAACTGACAGTCTCAAAAAAAAAAGAGAAGAGAAGGGGAAGACATTTCAGAATTAGGGTTTCAGACCTGACAATGTGCATATACGCATAATATTTCAGAGTCAAGATTTCAGGATTAACAATTATAGAATTGATAATTTCAAAAGAAAAGAAAGATACTTCAGAGGTAACAACTATACAAGAGCATGGTTTCAGAATGGATAACCTCAAAAAAAAATGTCATATAAATTTAGATTTCATAAGTTCAAGTTTAAATCTCACATAGAACGATTTGAGTATCCCAAAAATATAACATCTCAGATTCTCAAAGAGGCATACAAAAATTCCAAGCATAACTTTAGAAGTAACAGTCCAGCATGCAAAATCCCACATTTTATAATCTCAAAATGATAAGTAAAGTTTCAGACTCAAATAACATTAAGACAACATGTAGAGTTTCAGGTTAGACAACTTGCTACGACATGCAAAGCTCTAGATTTGATAACTACAAAAAAAAAAGCATACTTTCAAAAAATGATAAGGAGCTTAGCAATTTAAGAAGAAATAAATCAGTAAACCAGTTAAAGATTTTCATTTCTCAAGAATTAGCGGCCTCACAATAGCATGCAAACTCTCAAGCACAAAAAGAGGGGGGTTTCAGGCATGATAGATCCACATCTAGCAGGTATAGTTTGGATTAAACCAAAAAAAAAAGAGAGGGAAGGATTAAAGGTAGTACATATTATTACACTATAAAAGAGATCCCTGCCTCCAAAACCTATAATAGAACTCGTGTCTCAAAAAGAACAAGTCAAAAGGCACTTGATTAAAGGCAATACATGTCATGTATGAGAAAAGACATGCTTTACAAAAGAAAATAAACATAGTAGCACTTACTTGTAAAACAGAAAGGCATCCTTGTAAAGGGCTAGCTCCTTCATGAAACCGGGTCAGTCCTTCATGAATCCCAGCCAAAATGCTAGGGACTAAGGGTTTTCTTAATATGGCCAAATGCACAAAAGAGAGAAGCTGTAATTTCAGGAAAATATCTGATGGAAGAAGAATTTCAGCAAGAATTCCTAGAATCAAAGCATTTCTGCATGAAGCACCTCTAGGAGTACCAGGATGTTCTCTATGGACAGAAAAATCCTCATAAAATAGGTCTAGAGAGATGGCAGGGGACTCACTGGGGGCAGCCAAGTCATATCTCCGAGGATTTGCATTGAACAAATAAGTAAACAGGTCCTCACCCACAGGCCCGGGAGGCAAAACAGAAATATCCCTAAATAGCGGTAACCCGGTAAGCTTAGAAACCTCCTCTAAGGAAGGGGACAATTCTACATTTCCAAATCTAAATACCCCTAAGGAAGGGATCCAGAATCTAGCTGCAGTTTCTAGGAAAGTATAATTCAAAACAACCCTAGTCAGTTCCAAGCATTCTCCCAAATGAAAGGAAGCTAACTCAGCCCTTTCAATGGCTGACAAAGTAGCAACCCATCTAGACAACCTTTGACCAGCAAAAGGAATACCCAAGTTAGAATTACTCCCACTAGATGAGGAAGAACTAGACCCAATAGGATGAATACCATTCATGTTTCAAAAAGGTAAGGGCTCAAAAGCAGAAAAGAAAATAGATAAGAAGAAATCAAAAGGAACAACGGAGGAAGAGCAGAACAACGTATGGACAAATGGCAGTAAGGACTCAGCAATAGAGCATAAATAGAAGGAAAGGATGTCAAAGAAATCAGGGGTACACAGTGTGACCTAAAGTCAAATAAGGTTCAGTCATATCAACAGTCAGCTCATTACAAGTCAAGAGAAGCAGTAAGTTACTACAACACAAAGTAAAATAGTACTAGTAACAAGTAACTTTCAATGATTATTAAAAAAAATCTTTATACAAGTACAAGGATCAGGGGTCATTTCCCTGTAGAGCTTGATTACACAACAGAAAAGTGACTTGTGCTTATTCCATTCGATATACCCTAATCATAAGATATGACCCATCAGCAATACAGAGAAGATAATTCCTTACAATCATTACATGATCAGGAAAAGCTGAATTTTGGACAAAAGAAAGACTATGAGACAAGTTCCATCACAGTAGCACTGAAAAGACAACTCCTTACAGTCATCATTCTGAAAAGTGAAAATAAATTATTATACACAAGTTTTAGAATTGAAAGACAAGTTCCATCAACAGTAGCACCGAAAAGACAACTCTTTACATCATCATTCTGAAAAGAGGAATAAATTATTATAAGAATTGAAAGACAAATTCCATCAACAGTAGCACTGAAAAGACAACTCTTCACAATCATCATTCTGAAAAGTATTACCAGAGGACATGTTTTCATTAGCAGTGTTGTAAAGGCAATTCTATATAATCATTACATATCCCAGAAAATAGAATTAGGGATTACCAGACAAAGCACGCAAAAAGCATGCCTCAGAAAAGATTACTATTTACAATCATCACTTATCTAGGAAAAACAGAATTTTGAATTAATGAATAAAGTTTAAAATTAAAAAAAAAAGAGTAGACTATTTAATAAACTAATAGCACTGTAGATTAGAGATACCAAAAGATAAGTAGGGCACTAATTAGACAATAGCTAAAGAATCTAGGATAATCTTTACAAAGGCATAAATAGCTATATAAGAGAACGCCTATAGAAGCAAGTAGGAAAATATATTAAGAGAAGAGCATAGTAAAAGTATCATTAGTTTAATACTAGAAAGAGAAGAAAGGGAAGGAAATGAAATAAAACCTGAGTTACATGAGTGAGACAATCGACCATTACCAAAATTCATTAATAAAAACCTTCTATTACCGATTGGTCTAATGAAAACCCAAACCACACCACAAGTCATCTAGCCACAAATCTCCCGAGAGTGCATCATAAGATAACCTGCTTAATTTTAAAATATATACATAAATAGACAGATTTGTTTCATGATTAGACGGGACAAAATTAACAAGCTTTAACATAATACCATACAAAGTAACCATAGTTCATCTGCACATCATCAAACACATAGCATAAATCTAGCTTTAAAATGAATAGGGTAATTAGCACGCAAGAAATCACATATTGTTAACTAATTTAGAGTTACACAAACTATTGAGCATGTGCGCATTATTAGTTGCGTTCATAATCGAATCAAGATGAATAGTACAGGTCATACGGGAAGCAGATATATTTATAAACTGAATCAAACCATATTGACATACATGATCAATAGAGTCAAAAAAAAAGAAGTTATGTTTAACAGGTATTTAAGAATAACAGTCACGTTAAGTGAGGAAAATTGGTAACTAACGGAGATGGGAACACAACAAAAAAAATTTTTGGAAAAGAAAAAGAGACGTTACATTAGCACAACAAAGGAAGAGAGAAATCTAAAAAAATAAAAATAAAAATAATAATAATAATGTAACTATCTTGTAAAAATTAAATTTTGATAACATACGAACACAAGAACCTCCACATTTCAAACTATCCAAGAAAAAGAGAGAGAAAGGGAAATAGAATAAAAAAAGAAAGCAACATAGATCATCAGCCATTACCGATCTTCACTGTCTTCGATGTTGCGACGGTCGCGGACGATCAGGGTAGCTGCCTACAACAAGCCGTCCAAGTACTTTAGCTCATAGTGAACCTTTATCGATCCTGATAGCATGCCTCAACAAGGGCCCATCGATCCCCAGGGAAAACACATCCATTTCCATGTATTCCGACTTCCCTACACCCCGACTGGATGCCAACAACTCTGCAAGCTCCTAGGCCCTGCCCAAGACATCCTCCCTCCTCTGGAACCTCAACCCAAAGAAGGAAAATCGATCCAAAGTCCCAATGACGAAAAGAGGGGAAAAGGTAATAGGGGAAAAGGGACTTACCCACGATAAATCAGCGAGAGAAGCAACAGAAAAAAGGGATCTCGACGGAAGGAGATCCCCGCTGACGGATCCTCGATGTTGTACCAGCTCCGGCAATCCAGCAGCAGCATCTCTTCCCTTATTCCTTCTCTTCTTTTCCCATCATACCACCAAAGCCACAAGATCTGACAGCAACGGAAGGACGATGATTCCCCGACGCCGCTGAGCTCCCTGCAAATACTGCGGGGCAACAGGGGAAATAGCAGCCGTGGACGCCTTGAAGCCTGCAGGCCGTAAAGTTGCAACCGCGAAGGCAGCTTCGGGAATGACGGTGGCTTGAAAGACTCGCGGGAAGCGGCTGCAGGAGGTAACCACCGTTGCAGATCTTGATAGGAGTAGACGGAAGAAAATAAGGGATGTCCTGCCCTCCGGACGATCAACCGGCGAAGTCGTCCTCTCCGGCAACGGCTACTGCAGATCTCGGTGACAGCCCTTTAGTGCTATCCCGGCTTCAGACGCCGATGAAGCTTCTCTCCAGCCAACGGCACGGCAACAGCAGATCCCGTGGCGTCGTGTCCTCCTTGCCGACCAGCTGCCAGCGTCTTCTCCTTGGAGGGCCGGCAATCGCAGCCCCGGCAGCGAGGAGAGAAGGAGGAGACGGCGCAGATGGCAACAAGATGAAATGGGAAGGCCAGCTCGATACCTAACCCTAAAGCTCCTTTCAAATACGGTGATCCTCATGACCACCATCTCCTGTTCGCCATCATAATCAAGGGCTCATCCGAACCGCCCGATTCAGGATTGTCAATATGAACAAGGTACACCTACTTGCACTTAACCCTGGAAAAGATGAGTTATATATTTTTAGTATGATATTATTATTATTTTTTAAAAAAAAAAACCCTTGAAAAAATATACATATAAGCAAGGAAAAGAAAAAATGGATGAAAGAAAAGAAAAGGGTCAAATATATATATATGTGTGTACGAACCTAAAGTAAGAAATTATTAGAAATTTTTTTCGGCATATATAAAATTCAATAACACAATAAAAAAGAAAGTAAAAAAAAAGGATTAATATAAACAAGAAGAAAAAAGTAATTAGTAAAAGGTTTTCAACAAAATTAAAGGTCAAAAAATATATATATATATATAAAATAAATAATAATAATAATAATAACAAAAGGCAATAAACTTCATATGAAAATTGACAAAAAAGGGAGTACCACAACATTTTCCCATCTAATGAGGCAACTACTAATATCATTATGAAAAGTAGTAAAATATATAAGAAAAATAAAAATAATGAAAAAAATCCCCAGATACCCTAAAATATGGTGAGGAGAAAATTTGCAAAAAAAATAGAAGAAAAAAAAGAAAGAAAAAATCCCCACATACCCTGAAATATGGTGAGGGGAAAATTTGTAAAAAAAAAAGAACAAAAAAAAGAAAGGAAAAATCCCCAGATACCCTGAAATATGGTGAGGGGAAAATTTGCAAAAAAAAAAAGAAGAAAAAGAAAGGAAAAATCCCCAGATACCCTGAAATATGGTGAGGGGAAATTTTGCAAAAAAAAAAGAAGAAAAAAAAGAAAGGAAAAATCCCCAGATACCTTGAAATATAGTGAGGGGAAAATTTGCAAAAAAAAAAAAAAAGGAGAAAAAAGAAAATAATCATAAAAAATACCTTTACAATGTAGCATAATATACTACTATGTTGATATTGCAGTTAGCTTACTTGGATGAGTCAATGAAGTTCCATGTATCTAAGCATCTACCCGTGGATAGATCACATGCATATGTACTGTGTGATTCTAAACACCCTCACCGGTACAAATCTAATAAAAATTACGTGTCTCAAAATATAATATTGAGAATTCTACAGATTTACTATTCATATGGTTAAAAGGAAAGCTAAGAGTTATTAAGATGATAAATCTATAATAAAGAATTATGAAAATTCATAAGGTTGCAAGAAAGTTACTAAAAAGTATTCCAAATAGTATAAAATGTAAGAAAACTACAAAGGTTGAGAAGATTTCAAATAGGTGTCAACCATACCTTCTTTAATAATAATGTCCATTATCATCAAAGAAGGGGGGGCAACTGTTGACACCCTACAAAAACGTAAAGAAAAAAATAAATATACAATAATAAAATAAAATAGAATTTCAAAATGGGCCTACTATTATACACATTTATGGGTTTGTGGATTCATTTTTCTAACCCATATATTTTGCGAGCCCAACATTGTGTAGGGTTCACGGGCCTTCAATACTTCAAGCCCATTAAGGAGGTAACGGCCACTAATCCACATGACAGATCAAGGATCATTCGCATTCGAGATAAAGTGAATAATATTTTCTCAAGATAATTGGAGCGGAATTGACATGATGAACGGTTCGGATTAAACAAATAATCATTGTTTTAGGAAATTTTAATGGTCAAAGCCCATTTGACCAAAGAAAGAGGGGATTTGCAATATTTTCAAGTGCTAAGTAAATTCGATAAATCTAATTATTTAAGTAAAAATCTAAACCGTTAAAATAAATAAAGAACATTAATAGATGCGGGCCCTATCAAAAAATCAAAGAAAATGTTTAATAATCAAGATATAAATAAAAGGTCAAAATATGCAAAATCAAAGGCTAAAAAAACTTTGGCTCCCTAGCTAAGCAAAACCATGGGCCCCCATGGTGGTTTTCAAAAACCACTCACAAAATTACTAAAAGATCCATTTTTAATATATTTTTGCAAAAAAGAGAAAACAGGAAATTGTGCAAAAAAATCAGAAAAAATACCAAATTGCAATTTCTCAAACTTAAAAACCTATAAAAAGGGGACATTCTCCTCTTATTGGACACGGTGAGAAATATCTCAAAACCAGCTACTTTCCTTTTTCTAGGAAACCCATTCTCCCATCTAATTGCTTTTTTTTAAAAAAAAAAAAAGAGAGAAGAAATGAGCAAACGGACTCCATCTGTCCATCACCGCTGCCTCTATTGTTTTCCTTTTGATTTTTTTTTTTTTTGCGCCAAGATACAGCAGCGGCATGTCCTCTCTGGCTTTTATATTTTCGTTGTTTTTTTTTAAAAAAAAAACGAAAGAATAAACAGCGCATTAGTCCTTCTGCTTTACGTATTTTCGTTTTTTTTTTTTCAAAAAAAAAAACTCAGCACGTCATTTTCTGTCTTCTCTTCCCGTTTTTTTTCCTTTTTTTAAAAAAAAAAAAAAAAAAACAAAACAACAAAGCATCCACCATTGTAGATCCCACGTTCCTTTCCATTCTCGTTTTTTTTTTTAAAAAAAAAACAAAAGGTCCAGCACATCGTTTCTTTTTCTTCTTTTCACTTTCTCGTTTTTTTTTTTTTTAAAAAAAACAAACGTCCAGCACGTCATTTCTCCATTTTCTTTTCGTTTTTTTCTCATTTTTTTAAAAAGAAAAAGGGGTCCGGTACGACATTTCTCCTCCTCTTCATTTTCTCGTTTTCTTTTTTTTAAAAAAAAAAAATCAAAAGGGTAAAAAATCCTTCAGCACGTCATTTCCTCTTCTCTTCATTTTTCGTTTTTTTTTCTAAAAAAAAAAAACACACAATCAAGTACATCCACCTTTCTCTTTATAAAAAAAAAGCAAACAACTCACCGGCACGTCCATCCTCTTCTCTACCATTTTCCCATTTTTTTTTAAAAAAAAAAAAAACCTAAAATCTAACCATAAAAAAAACATATCATTATTATTCCGCACAACCAGAGCAACTACCCACACTTAATTTTCAAATTGAGTTAGGGCCTAAAAAAAAAAAGCCTAGGGATTAAATTCCCGCCTCCACCCTCCTGAGCTTTTACATAAAAAAAAAATGTATATTAATTTTTCGCACTCTTAGGACCAATGTACTAGAAAAATAAAGTTGTATCTTTTTTTCTAGTTATGAGTTCACCCGGAGAATCTCTGTGTTTTAGTGCCTTATTGTATACGGACTAACCACCGTTATATGGTTAATGGCGACTCTAAAAGTTAATATATTAAATATTTGTACGCACAATACTAATTGTTAATTGCGTCTAATTGAGATATATGTTTGCGTTTGACTAACTCACATCATTTAAAAATATCTAAAAACTTGCATCATCTAAAAGCCTTAACGCTTGCATCTCCCTTCTTTAACCCCCATGTCTACACCTTTTATATTTTTTCCATTTCTGATCTTGAACCCCTTTTCTACATCGTTTATATTTTAATTTTTGCACGTTTAATTTCTGTATCTGACTTGCATCACGTCTAACCCGCTAACTCGCTAATTTGCATGTCATACTTATTCTCTTCTCTGGTGTATGCATATTTTATTTTCACATTTTTGTTCATAGTTATATATATTTTATGAGCCTACTTTACACTTTTTAGGCCCATTCGCCGGCCCATCGTAGCTCGCTAAAAACCACGTGCTACAGAGGGAACTTACACTCCTGATGGGTCAGAATCCTACTGACGCCCGTGATGAATCTATGAGAAAACTCAAGTTTCAAATTAATCTTTTGTTGGAGGATGAGGAGCAGTTATGGAGACTGCGTGCTAAGACCCACTGGCTTCATGAGGGGGATAGAAACACCGTTTTTTCCACCGTATGGCTTCTAATCGCAGGCGGTCCAATTTCATTGAGGCGCTTAAAGACACATATGGGCGGTGGGTTAGGGATCAGGATCAGTTGCTGGATTTGGCAGTATCACGCTTTTCAGAGGTTTACACATCCTTCGTTACACAGGATGCGGGCTGGGTTAATGATCATATTTCAAGGAGAATCTTCGATAACCAAAGGATGTGTTTGATAAAACCACTTAGCTTGCAGGAAGTGGAAAAAGCGGTGAGGGACATGCGACCAACTAAGGCCCCGGGGCCGAACGGTATGTCTCCTGGATTCTTCCAGAAGCATTAGAACATCGTGGGCCATGAGATCTTTCAGTGGTGTAAACTTTTCATGGAGGAGAGTAACCATGCTCATTGGGGTAAACATATTCGGGAATCAAACACTACTACTCTGGTGCTGATCCCGAAGAGGGCCGGTGCTCAAGACCTATCAAAATTTCGGCCAATTAGCCTATGTAATGTAGTATACAAAATTTTGGCAAAGGTTTTGGCAAATAGGCTCAAGGTGTCACTCCACGAGGTCATAGGGGCAGAACAAAGCGCTTTTGTTCCCGGTCGGCTCATTACTGACAACATGTTGATTGCCTATGAAGCTATTCATTCTCTCAGGAGGCAAAGGGGAGGCAGAAGACAGGAGATGACTATTAAACTTGACATGTCAAAGGCCTATGATAGGGTTGAATGGGCTTTTCTCGAGCAGGTCATGGGAGCAATGAATTTCAGTCCTGTGTGGATTAACTGGATTATGTGCTGTATTTTCACTGTGAGGTACTGAGTCAACATGAATGGATTCAAATCCACGTACTTTCAACCTCAAAGGGGATTAAGGCAGGGGGATCCACTTTCTCCCTATCTCTTTCTCCTATATGTGGAGGGTCTCTCTGCGCTTATTTCAAGTGCAGTTGCCAGTGGAGCGCTATATGGAATTACACTCAACCCGCAGGGGCCTCAACTTACTCACCTACTGTTTACGGATGACGCTCTCTTGTTTATTAGGGCGGACGACCATGAGATCAGGACGCTTATGGATATCCTCAACCAATACTCCGCTTCCTCGGGCCAGATGATCAATGTGGATAAAATTTCGATTTTCTTTAGCACAAATATGAATAGCTATGCTCGGGGGGTGATGGCTAATCTGCTGGGATCCTCGGGTCGGGAATTCCATCAATACTTTAGTCTCCCGGCGTGGCTTGGTAGATCCAAAAAAGGATGTTTAAGGGCATCAAAGAGCGCATATGACACAAAATTCAAGGGTGGAAGGGGCGTCTGCTGTCTTGGGAAGGGAAAGAGGTGTTAATCAAAGCTGTTGCTCAAGCAATCCCTTCGTATACCATGAGTATTTTCCTGCTACCCAGGTCTTTTTGTCAAGTTATCAATGGAATGCTGAGCAAATTTTGGTGGGGTGAAAAGGGGGACAAGCGGAAGATGAGCTGGGTTGCTTGGAAGGAAATGTGTAAGACTAAGAGGGCAGGAGGCGGGGTTCAGAGATATTCATGCGTTCAACTTAGCCCTTCTTGCAAAACAGGTATGGAGGTTATCATCTTGTACCACTTCCTTCTGCTACAAGGTTCTTAAAGCCAAATACTTCCCAAACTCGGATATTTGGAGTTGTAAGGCAATGCCTTCTGACTCCTACACGTGGAAGAGCATACTAAAGGCGCGTGATGTGATTCAACCCGGGTGTAAATAGAGAATTGGCGACGGGAACAGGGTCCAGTTTTTTAAAGATGTTTGGCTCAAATCTGAGGTGGGTAAGGCGGGTCCTCTTCCACTATCCATCCCAGAGAATGTAATGGTCAGCCACTTCATCAATGTAGAGACAAAAGCATGGAACAAAGACTGGGTTGTGGCAGCTGTGGGTGAAGTCGGTTGGCAGGAAATCAGTCTCATTCCCCTTCCTCTTTGTGAAGAAAAGGATAGTATCTTCTGGTTGCATGAACCAAACGGTCAATTCTCGGTCAAGTTGGCACATAGGCTGCTCAATCCGGATATGGATAATTCTCGCCTCTCATGCTGTTATAGGGTCATTTGGAGGACAAGGCTCCCTAGTAAGGTGGTAATTTTTGGATGGCGACTACTAAAGAATGTGCTCCCAACCATGTTGAACTTATCTCATAGGGGCGTTGAGGTGGACTTAGTCTGTGTCTTTTGCAGGAGGGAGGTCGAGGATACTGATCACTTGTTTATGGGTTGTGCTTGTATTGCAAGGTTTGGTCGGAAAGCAGCAAGATTAAGCTCTCTGGTGTCTTCGGTGGAGGAAATATTGAGAACCTTATCCTGTAGAAACAGATCTGATGATTTGGCTTTCTTTATTTTGCACTGTTGGCGTGTCTAGTTTTTGCGGAACAAGTTCAGGGAGGAGGGTGTCCAACCAGCTTTCGCTGATACTCTGCCATGGTGTCGAGAGTATATTGAGCAACTCAGGAGGGCCAAATTCCTTGGCCAGGCGAGTGTTTTGGACTATCCCCTTGTGGCCAGATGGACCAAACCTCCTGAGGGAGTCTTTAAGATGAACGTTGATGCGCGATGCCTTGAGGATAAGGATGTCACGGGGCTTGCGGCAGTCATCAGAGACTCTCGTGGATACTTCATTGCTGCTAAAAGATGGAGACGGAAGGGTTTGGGGGAGCCACTTCTCATGGAAGCAAATGCTTTCCTTCTGGGAACCATGTGGGCTCTCCAACTCAACTTCAGTCAAGTTCAGATTGAATCCGATTCCCTTCTTCTCTGCACTTATCTATCTAACGACAGGCCGATCTCCTCACCAGTGGGGCATGTTATCTCTGAGATTAGATCGATCCTCATTGCTAATGCTCACCTCTCAATTCACCATGTTCTTAGGCAAGAAAATGCAGTTGCTCATTCGCTTGCTGACCTGGTTTCGGTCTTTGTTTTAGATCATCAAACTTGGTGAGGAAACCCTCAAGCCATTCTAGGGAAAATTTGTACAGACAATTTTTTGGTAATGAATTGCTTGGATTACTCTTTTCCGAACCCTTTTCACATGGAAAGGGGGTCGGGTTAGAGTAATTCCTTTTATAAAAAAAAAATGTGTAATCTAGAAGAGGAGTAATGAGGCCAATGCCTTTACCTAATATTTAAACCATGGACCTCCTACTCACACTACTTAATACTCATTCATATTAACTGTATGAGCATCCAAGTGGTGACCACTAACCAAAATTTTTAAATGTACAACGATTCACCTAGGTAGCCATACACGTTGACAATCTAAAGTACCATAGACATTACACTTTTGTCCAACAAGAAGTTGCCAAAACATAGCTTAAACATCAGGCTGTTAACACTATCTAGTAGAATACCAAATTCCTCTTAGACTAAGACAGATATTATCAGTAAAAAGATGCGGAGAATTATTCAACACATATGCAACACCCACCGTACACAAACCATAGCTAAAGGAAATCTCAGGAAATCCCAATGACCAGAAACTGCATCCCATAAGAATACTAATTTTTAATGAAAGAACAAAATTTATAAATGTGCAATCGAAGATGGGAGGACCACTTAGAGATGAAAGCCTATGCTAATCCTCGTTACCTTCAAAAATCTCCTTTACCATTGCTGCGACTAAGAGTTAAATTTGAAGAAGATAGGATATAAGAGCATTTTGGAAATGACATGAATGTAATTTATTTTAAAAACCATTGTCATGTTTGAAAGAGTTTTTAAATTTTTAATATGGATGAAAATAATTTCTTATTGCTGAATACAAATACCTTTAGTATTAAGTCGAGTTGGGTTGACCGACCACCACCCTCGATCAATTTTGCAAGTCCAATAAGATTTGTATCCTGATCTCTTAAGGGTGTTATAAATGATACAAGATTAATGGAACTTATATTTAGGACGAAAATATAATGATGTGTATTAAAAATGTGAATATAAAAAATTATATTGAAAATTAAAAAAATATCTTACAAATTAAAAAGCTGTCTTGCAAATACAGATACAAATTTCATTCCAAGATGTTGTATCCTTTGGAACTTAAAACCAACCATCACTAAAAATGGAGTTGGGCCATCCGGGTTCGGGTTTTACCCAACCCTAATTACACTCCTGCCGAACTGGCTTCCGCCAAAGACCGTTGCTGTAGTCCACCTCGCCGCATGACCCATTTCGCTCGGTCAAAGAACTGCTGCGTGCTCCTCAGTCCTCCCGCGCCGCCGTGCTTCTACTTTCCCTTGGTATGGAAAATCTCGGCTCTTATCCTCTCCTTCCTCTAGTATCCTCTCCTTGATTTCATGAGATTTGAGAAAAATCAGGTCATCCCACTATCCCAAAACTCCATTTCCAATGTTGTATTCCGTCCAATACTATTTCATCATCCTTACCCTGATTTCCATCACCCCAACAATCCTACCGTCATGCTCCGCCGTAGATTTCCTTTTCAATTCCTTCAATTCCAGCTTGGATTTGGAGCTGAACGAAGACGCAGTGGTAGATCCCCCTGTCATCAGACTCACCAACGACACCAAGGATCAGTCCATAGGGCGGGCCTTCTACAAGACCCCCCTCCGGATGAGAGCCCTCAATACCACATCTAACGCCACCACCATCTCCTCCTTCTCCACTTCTTTCGTCTACTCCATCCTCCCCCAAATTCGGAGCAGCCCTGGGTTCGGCCTCGCCTTTGTCCTCTCCAATTCCACCTCCCCTGATGGCGCCATCCCCGGCCAGCGCTTCGGCCTCTTTCCCGATTCCGTTGCTTCCCGTCCCACTGTTGCACCCCTCCTCGCCATCGAATTCGATACTGGCATCAACCCAGAATTCAGTGACCCAGATGGCAATCACATTGGGATTGATCTCAACAGTATTGTCTCTGCCTATTCCCAGACTGCTGGGTATTATGACCCAGTCTCCGGTGAATTCCGCTCGCTTGACATGAGATCAGGCCAGAATGTCCGTGCCTGGATTGAGTTTGATGGCAATGGCCCAGCCATAAATGTGACAATTGCCCCATTGGGACTGTCGAAACCATCAAGACCCTTGATCGCATTTGTGGACCAGCAGATTGCCGATTACCTCTCAGATGACATGTATGTGGGGTTCTCAGCGTCCAAGGTCAAGTGGGTAGAGACACAGAGGGTATTGGCCTGGAGCTTGAGTGATACAGGGAGCTCAGCAAGAGAATTGAACACATCCAATCTTCCTGTCTTCTCACTGCCATCAGCGTCATCCTCCTCACTGTCTCATGGGGCGATAGCTGGGATAACATGTGCATCTGTTGTTGCTGCAGCATTGATAATTGGGTTGTACTGTTACTGGCGATGGAAGAAGAAAAGAGAAGCAAAGAAAGAAGATGTCATTGAAGACTGGGAGCTGGAGTACTGGCCACACAGATTTTCTTATGAAGAGCTGTATACCGCCACCAAGGGATTCTCAAGAGAGCTACTGCTGGGGTTTGGGGGTTTTGGGAAAGTGTACAAAGGTGTCTTGGCAGCCGGCAGTGGCTCTAGCAGCAGCGGTAACAGCATTGTTGGAGTGAAATGTGTAGCCCATGACTCAAAGCAAGGGGTGAGAGAATTCATGGCTGAGATTTCAAGCATGGGGAGATTACAGCATAAGAACCTAGTCCAGATGCGTGGGTGGTGCAGGAAGGGGAATGAGTTAATGCTAGTATATGACTACATGCCTAATGGTAGCCTCAACAAATGGATATTTGATGAACCGAAGCACCTTTTGGGATGGGCAGGCCGCCGACGAATTCTTTCTGATGTTTCTGAGGGACTTCTTTATCTGCACCATGGGTGGGATCAGGTGGTCCTCCACCGTGACATCAAATCTAGCAATGTCTTGTTGGATGCTGATATGCATGGCCGGCTTGGAGATTTTGGCCTTGCAAAGCTTTACCAGCATGGGCAAGTGCCTTCCACAACCAGGGTAGTTGGTACTCTGGGGTACTTGGCACCTGAGCTTGCTCATGTGCCTGCGCCCACTGCAGCTAGTGACGTGTATAGTTTTGGAGTTGTAATGCTAGAGGTGGCATGTGGGAGGAGGCCAATTGAGTCCAAATCAGATGATGACCCATTGCTTGTTGACTGGGTGAGAGAGTTGTATGAAGTGGGGCGGATTTTGGATGCTGCAGATCCCAGAATCGCTAATGAGTTCAAGGCTGATGAGATGGAGACAATTTTGAAGCTGGGGCTAGCATGTTGCCATCCTAATCCAGAATGCCGGCCAACAATGAAAGAGGTGGTGGGTGTGCTACTGGCTGGTGAGGAGGTGGCAACTGCATCCAAGGTGGCTGCTTAACTGCAGTTTCTGTTGACAGTAGCTAAGCACCAGAACTGGCAGCGTTTCGCCATTACAGTTTGAATGATAAACGGGTGCCATTAGAATCTCATAGTAAATTATTATTTGTTTTTGTTAGGATTAGCATGTCAAACTTTTTTTTTTTTTTGGTTTGTTGCCACTGAAGACAAGCTGGACGGACTATTTCTTTGTAAATTTGTAACGGCCCACATCAAGAAAAGTTTTTTTTTCCCCTCCCTACTTCTTTATGCAACATTGATATTGTTTCAGCCAAAGAATCATTTAGAATGTTGTAGAGATGGTTAAACCAAGTCTCTGTGTATTACATGATGTAGACAGCCCCTAACCCAGGAGTGATGCTAAGTTCTTGTATTCAAAGTTTCAAACACTATTTCTGATAGGATCCAGCCATGGGGGATCAAATATCGACGGCAAAATCAAAGAGAGACGAGCTTCGCAATCTCAATTTGGCCTTCGTAAGGAAGAAGCTATCCTCTATTGTATTCGAATAGAAAGAATAGGATTACAATTCAGACCCCTTCTTCGATGACATAACTCTCTTTTTAAAGTAGTACTAGACCATCCCACTTACACGTGCTCCTGTGCCCTCACACGCGACACCCTGATGCATGAGCACCTAACTCATGCAAGGCCCCTTAATAGAAACCTACACCATAACATTCCCACTCGCTTAAGGAACCTAGTTCTCCAGGTTCACTGCCTACAAGCGTGGACCCTCTCGCCATGATTTAGGATTCTTACAACCCATACAATGACTTATTACGTTAGAAAATAAAACCCGCACCTCCACCCATGATTTCTAATGAAATAAAACTGGTTGAGGAAAACCATGCTCCATGCGAATGCTTGGAGATGCCCCTCGTTTTTGTCATGGCAACGCCCCCTGTCAAATTCCGCTCCTTCATGAAAAATAAAAAATCACGTGGGAGGATTGTCGTCTTGGCGCACTAAATTGGCATTTATCTCATATCCGCCGTGTGGATGCTCCCACGCCAGTAGACGCGTACCAGCAGCCCCATAGCTTTCGCGGACATTAGCCCGCCTGGCGAAGAAGCAGGTCCGTCTTGGATGTCGCACTCTCTTGTCAATAGTTGTACTCTCCATGCTCTTCCCCCCTCGTGTGAAACCATGTTGATGTCGTGGCGCTCTCAACAACAGAAATCGCAGCGTTCTCCCGAGTGCCCCGGAGCCCATTGTCGCCTCCTATGCACACAATATGGGCTTCCCCTTCGTGGTTTCCGTTTCCCCCGTCGGAACTCTTATCATCCTCAAACTGCTTCTGCTGCGTCTTCTCCTAGAATGGTTGCCTGAATTCCCACCCCGAATCGAATTTTTTTTTTTTTTTTAAAAAAAACAACCAGACATCTTTGCTTCATGCACACCAAAATCAGATGGAGAAAAATGGAATAAGGAAGGAGAAGATGAGCTACCTGCTGGTCCCTCAGTATCCCACATTCGACCCGACCTAGCTGCGTAAATTGGCCCTGCCCTTTCCCCTGGATCCCGCACTTGGAGCCAAAGCCCACCTTGCCCATGCTTGGATGTGGAGCTCCGCGGTCTGTAGGTTAACGAGTTGAAGCAGGATTTGAAAATCGGAAAGTGCAAACAGAGAGGCGGTGGGCTCGTCAATTGTTTCATTTCTCCTGTTGGAGCTTTCTTGGGCTTACTGGATTTGTTGCCTTGAGTAGCAACCTTCTGCCAGATGATTATGGCCTCTCCCAGTGGAAGGTTTGTAATGATCGTGTAGGGATCTGTAATCGTCTCCTTCGCACCGATGATTTCGACATTGCTCACTTGTAACTCGCGTTCTGGTTTGGTGACTCTTTCGTGGTTGTCTCCACGATATCAGGCTGTTTTTTGCGATTGCAGCTCATGATGTCACCACAATTCTCTAACGATCGCTCCAAGAATGATGTTTTTGTGCTGTCAGCCTCGATGCCCGCCTTCCCATCCTCAAGAAAGTCGTCCATGGTGGAAGCGGCCTCTTCTCTCTATTGCGTCAGTTTCAGGATGTTGTTGTCGACCTTATGGTTGATGCAATCCGCTCATGATCAACGAACAGAGAAGATGATGGATCATTAAATCGATGACGTTTGGAGCTTCGCTTCATGCCACCCCGTTGATCTTTCTCCTTCGCAGACTCCAGCTTTTGCAGCTTCATGCGATCTAGCAAGTAGCTCATGTCCCTTTCAAGATCTTTCACCTGCTGCTTTATATCTACCATTCTTTGTTCCAGAATCTTGATCTTGTGCTCCTCCTTGCATCCTTTAGATCTGGTCAACGCCTTCAGTCTCCAAATCTCATCTGATCGGTGCTTTCTTTTCTGGCGCTTGTATGCCCATGGCGGTAGAACCAGGCTCCAATACCATTGATACAATCCAGCCATGGCAGATCGAATATCGACGTCAAAACCAACGAGAGGACCTCTGCAATCTCAATTTGGGCTTCGTTAGGAAGAAGCTATCCTCTATTGCATTCGAATAGAAAGAACAGAATTACAATTTAGACCCCTTCTTCGATGATACAACTCTCCTTCTAAAGAAGTACCAGACCATCCCACTTACATGTGCTCATGTGCCGTTGCACGTGATCACCCAGACGCATAACCGCCTAACTCATGCAGACCCCCTCAACAAAAACCTCATCCTACACCATATCAATTTCCCCTTTCATAATGAGTATAGTTTGATGCAACGTGGAAAATGGTTTTCTTCGTTTGACATTGCTTAACATGGGGTGGCATTTTCTTATAATAAATTTCTTATGCACTTTTCGAGTTTCATGGAAGTTACCCATTTTTGAAACTTATATCATGGCAAAAAATCCTACACAAACCGCAAAAGTGGGTACAACCATGCTAACAATGATTTTATTTTTTTGGATCGAACAAACAACGATAATATAGCGTTTCATAACATAAATGGAATCCTTGGATAAATGCAGAGCCAAACGAGGCCTCAGACTTACTTTCTATACAAGTCCAGTTGAAACTTCCATAATTGTCATTATTTTACGAAAATACGGCTCAATTAGATGTCAACACTATAGTCTCTATTTTCCCATTTGTCTTCAACATATATCAGGTCTGATGGTCATTCTCAGTAATATAACTAATTGTGGAGCTCACTGCTAAGTTCTTGGGAAATATTTATACAAATTTGATGCTACTGTTCGACCAATGAGTGTTTTTCTAAATTTTTTTTATAAATTAAAGTTAAAAGATGGTCCATCATCACCATTCTTTAGGAAGCGGCAAGAAAGGTTTATTGGATGTATCTTGTATTCTGCATATTTAATTATGTATATAGATTCGCATAGGGTGTGAGTCAAGGATTGTATATGTGATTGCGCGTGTAATGAAAACTATAAATGGACATGTAGCTTATGAAGTCTAGCATCACAAAAGATAAAGAGCATCCTGGTGAGAGATTTTGTGAGAGAAAAACCATTTGTTACTTGTAAGAAAGGAGTTATAATTGTTTATTAATTAATGGATTACTCTTCTCTCTAGTGGAATAGGCGTCTGACCAAACCAGTTAAATTTTCTGTGTTTTGTGTGTGCTTGCATTGTATTCTGAATCCTAGTAAGTGGTATTAGAGCTAGATTCGAGATGGAATTTCTAGTTTGGAAAATTCGGAGGTGTTAAGACTTGCAGGGTTGTAAATAAAAGGGGTGCTGATCTTATCGTGTAGTTGCGATCTTCCGATGGTGCATCGTAGACAATTGGAGGCACGTTGGCATCTAATTTGATCTATTTGTGGATGAGTGATGGCTATGGATTTCTGGCTTGTGGCGATGTTGGTAACGACGTTGAGCAGAGAAGAAGGAAGGAACACAACAACAATTTTCTTTAATGAGATTCCGACAACTGGAGGGATTTTCAGTGTAGCAATCAAGTCACCGGAGTCAGAATGTAGTGAGCTAGCGATCAATCAGTGCTAATTGGCAATCCAATAGACAATGGGCGGTGGTGCCTAAAGGAGTAGCAACACGCGATGGAAGCTACGACTTTAGTTGTGAGGATTGCGGAAGCTGGTGGACTAAGGCTAGTGTCACGATAGACTAAAGACTTGGCTAAAAATAGCTAGATTTTGAAGGCCCACATCTTTTAATTTAGAGATCTGATTTGGGTGATTCAAAAGACAATTTCTATATTTTGAAGTGCTTTGAATCATGTGGATGATTCAAATTAGATAAATTCGGCTTATTTTGAAGTGTTTCATGTGAAGAATGGATGATAAAGGAGAAAGTAGTTTTACTTCGCTACTAGATGAATTGTCAATGTCGACAAGTATAAAGGTAGCTAGTTTTGTGATAAAGCCATTCAATGGACAAAATGATTTTACACTATGGCAGCAATGATTGAAGAATTTTTTAACTTGAGAAGGTATAATTCGAGAATTGAAGAAAGAATCTGAAAAGCATGAGAAGATGAGTGATGATAGTTTGCAAGGCATGAGAGATATTGCAATCTGTAAAAGTCAAATGTATCTTGTAGATAACAATCTTCGAGAAGTGATTAGTTTGACAAACCCAAAGGAAATTTGGACAAAGCTAGAGAACAAGTATAAATTTAAATCCTTGAAAAATAAAGTATATTTGAAAAAGAAATTATATACTTTAAGATTTATAGAACACGAAGATTTTGAAAAGTACTTAGATGAATTCAATAGGATTGTGATAGATTTAACTATTATGAGTGAGAAAATTAAAGAGAAAGACAAGGGATTACTTCTGTCAACCTCATCATCAAAGTTGTTTGATCATATTGTGATGACATTGTTATTTAAGAAAGATAACTTAAAGTTGATGATATTATTACTTCTTTCTTGATGAATATGACTCGAAAAAAGAATAATGGTAATTGATCGTCAGATGGTAAGAGTACTTTCGCTGTAGCAGTGACTGATCGACAATAAAAGAGAAGATCATCAAATAGTCTAAAAGAATTCAAAAGTTCATCCAATCGAATAGAGATATTGAGCACTGGGAATGTGGCAAGAAAGGTCATAAAAGGAGAGTTTGTTATAAGGGAAAGAGAGTCGAAGGAAAGAGAAAGAAAGGGAGAAAGGGAAAGAAAAGGAAGATGAATTCGAATCATCTTATTATTCCTCAATTGTTCTGGATTTTGACAATAATGTATTGCTTATTGTAAAAGCATGTGCAAGTAATGATGATTGAATTTTAGATTCTAAATGTTCTTTTTACATATGTGTAATTAAGGAACAATTTGTTTTATACAAGGAGTGGGATTGTGGTACTTTGAGGATGACAAACAAAGCAAAGAACAAAGTTGCTGGTGATGGTAAAGTATAGGTTTGCATGTTTGATAGAGTTGTATGGACATTAGCTAATATGAAGCATGTTCATGACTTGTGAATTAATATGATTCCATTTGGAACGTTAGACTCTAGAGGGTATAGTATTCCTACTAAAGGTGAAATGCTCAAGATGATGAAGGGAGTTATAGTTGTAATGAAAGCTTAGAAGACTAAAAGTCGGTACAAACTATTAATGAGTATGAAGATAAGTGGAATTGTGAAGTCCTGAGCTATAGGTGGTGCACAAATATCTTATTTTGTGGTAAGTGGAAAACTCTTTAATTGACATTGTAGTAGAACGGTTAAATAGATGAAACCATTGAAAGGCGTAAGGTAAAGGTGAGTTGTTTGTGTAGCACTCCACTAGCCACCGCCCCAGACCGGTGGTCACTATAGTAGAGATCCGGCAGTATTTCCCTAGGATCTACCATAATTTCAAAAATAAATGACCACATTTATATAAAAATACCCCTGTGGCAACCCTAAATATCTACAACAAATTCATCAATTACACATATAATAATAATATCTAATTGAATTATAATTATTTTCATCATTTACATCTCAATGGAAGTAAAATACACGTTCATAATTTTCAAATACATTAAGAAGATCTCAATAGGCCATACATCTATAACTCATTTCCAATATACAAATACCTCTCACAAAGATACATGAGTCTCAAATAACTATAACTCAAAGTTAACATGACTTATAATTAGAACATTCCACATCAGCTTGAGAACATAGCTTATAGCTAAGTGTTTGTAGTATTAGTCTTGCTAAAAATGATAAAAAAAAATAAACACGCGAGTTGGGCAAATTCAGTAAGTAGGTGCGTTTGGTAAAAACAACAATAAATCCATGTCAAATTCATCATATGTCATGTCATCACATGCAATACAATTATGTCATGTCATAAACACACGTGAAATAAACCAACCTCATGTCCATCAAGGGCCATGAACAACCCTATTCTCATGTCAATAAAAGGGTTATGAACAATCCTATACAAACCATATATATGCACCACTCATACCATATGCATCATACTCATGCTAAAACCATGCCTCATGCTCATTTCAAACCATGCACTATCAATTTATTAAAACCATACACAAATGCATAATCAACAATACCAACTCATTTTCAAAGGGCCTAGCCCCAAATCAACAATTGGCATGAAATTTGAAATTCAAGTCAACTTAGTATCTGTCCATACAAAGGAACCTAGCTAATGAATCACCCATCCATTAGCTTCTCATTCATCATTCAAACCAAGCCTCTATTCCTATTGCAAATAATTTTAACATTCGTCCAACTATCCTCAAGCACAAGTTCAAACTTCATTTCAATTTATACAACCCACATTCACCATGCCCATCCAAGTTCTATTCCAAATAATTCAACATCCCATATGCCTCTAATCATTTGCAACACATTTTGCACATCATTAAGGTTCTATGCCTTCATTTATACATGGTTTCTAGGCATTAAGCCTCAATTGGCTATTTCAACAAACATCTTATAGTCAAGATGTGAATATCAAATTAAACTCACTCAACATTTGTGGGATTCCACCCAACACATAATAATATCATACAGAACCACTTTTAAACACTTTCATTTTATCTCTTACATGTATCTCCCTTAAATTCCAACAAACATCTAAGAATATCCTCAAGCACAAAGTTCAAGTCCCATTTCAATTCATACAACTCATATTCATCGACCCATCACAAGTTCCAATCTAAATAATTCAATATCACATATGCCCCCAAGCATTTGCAACACATTATTCACATCATTAAGGTTTTACAAATCCATTTATACATGGTTTCTAGGTATGAAGCCTTACTTGGGCATTTCAACAAATACCTTATATGCAACATATAAAAATCAAACTAAATTCACTCTAAATTCATGAGATTTCACCTAACACATAATAATATCATACCTACCAAATTACTTCTAAACACTTTCATTTCATCCTTTACATGCACTTTCATCAAAACGCCCAATTTTCAACCTCCTTACAATATCTGCAGAAGCCTCATCTCTCAACAATTCATCCAAATCACAAAAACAAACACGATGCTCACCAACAATCACAAAAACAATATGATTCTAACTCAAATCCATGCTTTGATTCAAAAGAAAATAATCTATCTATCTCAAATTCAATTTCACCCAAAAATCTTCAAGTTCTCCTAAGCTCCAAGCTCTCTCTTTGATCCAAGAAGCTTCCTTGATGCAAAAACATCATAAATCTAAGCACCTTTAAGTGGTTTTTCATGGGTTTAGAGAGCTAGGGTCATGGGGAGGAAGAAGAAAAAGAAATAACATGAAATGAGGAGAGTTTAAACTCCCTCCCATGTTTAAAATAGCTAGCAACATGGCCTGGCCATGTTGTTACCGTTTGGGCTGTGTGGGCCCTTAAATGGCCTATTTTCAGCTATGTTACACCATTTTACCGATAAAATTTTGTACAAAACTCCAATTCATATTATTCTTTTTGCATTGGATTATGAACTTAAAGTAATATCTTCCTACAAAATTTTAACTCAAAATTACATTATCACAAAATTTAACATGCATTTTACTACACAACTTTACCGACAACTTTCACCTGTTCACAAAATATGCAGTCATAATATGCTAAAATATTCCCAACACCAACTCAATTATTCACACACATCTCTTGTCATTATAATATCATATTTATATCATCTATTTGCTCAAAACATGTCTTATATAAAGTTCGACCCATCAACTTAACTCTTTAGCCGTTTTACCTCTACAACGGGTCTCGTTTGCCCAAATTACATATATTACCTTTCATTCCTCCAAATTTTTTTATCACATATTACAAATATGTCTACAATCTTATCCATGTTAGAAGCCATTATGTTCTATGTTGTTTCTAACATTTTGCATATCAAGTTCATTACCTATCAAATTTTCACTATTAGCCTCAAATGACTCAATTCTTATTTTACCAAATTCATTCCCAAGAATCACAAACACATTTCAATCATGTCTAGAATCATTCTCATAAAAATCATTGTTCTCATTAATGGTCCTCGATCATTTTTGTTATCACAATTCTTTTGGGCTTAACTATAGAATTAGTTCCATTTCCATCATTCATCCAAATCTACCACTTAAATCTCACCTACAATAATCTATTTAAATAGTTGCTAGTACTCAAGGTATTACAATATGTGATACTCAGAATGGGTGTGATGAACCATGTAAGTTCGAGCATGGTTGGAAAAATGTTGAAACATATAGAATGGTTGAAAACACAAGTTTTTCTATGAGTATGTTCCCTTATTATGTGCAAAATTCAAGCCAATGTGGAGATTTATTAGGTATACCTTGTATTCTGTATATTTAATTGTGTATATAGATTCACATAGGGTGTGAGTCTAGAATTGCATATGGTATTACACACACACACACACACGCACATATGAGAGCTATAAATAGACATATGATTTATGAAGTTTTGCATCACATAGAATAAAGAGAATCCTGGTAAGAGATTTGTTGAGAAAGAGGTAGTTTGTTGCTTGTGAAAGAGGAGTTATAATTGTTTATTGATTAGTGAATTACTCTTTTCTCTGGTGGAGTAAGGGTTTAGCTAAACCACATAAATTCTCTATTATATGTAAGCTTGCATCGTACTTTCAACCCTAACAAAGCTTGAAAATTATGATAATAAAGAGAACAAAATGCAGGAAAGCGAATTGAGTTGACACTCAAATGATTGTTTATATGTCATTTGATCCATGCAAAAGAAGCTTAAAGTAGACATACAAGCTCCTCTTCAACATAGAGTTGCTCAACATGAAAGACAAAGGTTACAGAAGAAATTTTTTCTATCTTAGAGAGAAATGCACCGTTTACTTGTAAAATAAGATGTTATGCAATTTATTAGTAGTATAAAGTTAGTTTTCAAAACTTCCAACCCTTCAGCATTAAACATATAAAACTTATTTGATAGTAAATTTAAACTTTTTTATTTTAAAAACTAACATACTAAGAAATAGCAAATTATTTCATTTTATTTTATCGTTATAATATTTCATTTTGATATTCATTTTCAAGTCCTCCCATATGAGTTAGTAATTTAAAATTTCCTTGCCATTAGCATTCTAAGTCCATCAAGCACATCTCTCCCTCCACTTTCAATGATATGGAGTAAAATTTATTTTATATATACAAATTTTGCTTGTAATGTCTAATATATGCATAATATTTCACAAATTTCTTTGATACTCTTATTGAAAAAACTCTCTATGAGGGCTAAATCGTTTCAATTAGGGAAAGTAGATGGATAAAATTGTCTTTTCGGTAAATTGATGACGTGGATATGAAAAGAATTTAGAGTGTAATGATACAAAAAGAAATGAAAGTAATTTACGAAAAGTTGTAAGTATTTTAAAAATTAGGGCAAAAAATTATGAGTGCAAGAGAAACTTTCTCAAAGTTATATAATTAAAACTTAAGTGTGGTTGAATCTCTTAAACATTCTAAATCTGGTGACTCTATTAATACAATCACTCACCCCATATTTTTAAAAAATGAGTCTACTTTTCTGTGACTAGGTTACGTATAAGCAGTTCCATGTACCCCTTTGAAATTTAAGTTTTCTATGCTTGATAAAAAAACTAATCAATTCATTTTATTTAAAATTTGTTTACTATGAGACCAAGTTTCATCCAAATCAAAATACATTCATAAGCTGCATTTGCTCAAAACTAGGTATATTCATGTGTAAATTGGGAAAATGAGCTGATCCATTCATATGTGTATATAGGTATATAGAATGATTTATCAACACAGAAATAATATTTTAGATGGTTCAAAGGTTGAAAATATAACTTTAATTTATATTTGATATTAAATTATTTTATTACATTGATTTTATACATCTGTAGATAGGGTCATGCATAGTGATACTGGACAAATAAAAAGATTTATGATATAAAAATTTTCAAATTGGTAAAAAATAATATGATATGATGGAGGTAATAATGATGAGTAAACAGAATAAAGTTAAAATAGATACGTTAGTTATATAGGTAGTTGTGTAGAAATAATTAAAAAGTAAGATGCTGTATAAGAAGATGTAAAACAAATTTAAAAATATGGTAGTTATGAAGAGTGAAAAGTTTTAATTTGAAAAGTTCTAGTACTTAGACAAACATGCCACGAAATGAAGTAGATTTTTTTTCTGGAATATCAAAATATTTAAAATATCTAATTCAACTGGCCATCCACTAATTTTGGGTGTGATCGATTTTTGTCATTTCATCAGGCAACAAAATCTTCTGATATTTGATAAAATCACCTTCCAACTTCAAAGTGCTAGTTCCACTCTTCGCCCAAGTTTGCTCATGGCAACTCTGTTAACCGCCTATTCTTCTTCCTTCTCTGAAATCATATGATGTTCTGCTCCATCTGTAACCCGGACATCACATCGTGGCTCTTAGGTTAGTGATCCTTGGAACCCATTTCAAAAGCTCCTCTTTTTTGCTTCGAATCCCAACTCATGGAAGTGTGCAGTAATCCATTCTGGTAGCACTACAAAACGGTATTATCATCACTTCTTCAAATGCGCAGCGTACATGTAAACAACTCAACAATCATGGCATGCAGTGTTTTAGATGTCATAGGCATGTGCATGAAACTGCTTGTGTTGGGATGTATTTTGGGTGTGTCATATTTCTATACGGTAATACACAGTGCAAAAGGATGATTTAGATGTCATGCTCACATCTGATGCAACTCGTGCATTACATTGTCTTCTATCGGTCAATCGTAACATAGAAAGCTTTGTGGCATTTCCAAACTCAATGAAAAAGCACCATTTTCTTCCCTCTGTTTACCTTTTCAGGTACCTATAATCTCTATCAAGAATTTGGGCTCATAGAAGGAGAATCAGAGGCTTTATTCCAAAATAATCCATCTCTTGCATATGTTTCTCAAGAATTGCTTAAATTTAGATTGAATTTTAAACTCTTCCTAGGAGCAAGTCATTTTGCGGGGTATTTGCGCCATACCCCCTCTAAGTATGCGAAATAGTATTTTAGACCCTGACGTTTGCGTATTAGCATTTTGGACCCTGATAAGTTTCGTCTTTTGCATTTTAAACCCTCCGCCCTAACACCGTCTACTGTGCACCGTCTGGCCGTGTGCAATGACGAAAATACCCCTTAATAGAAACAAAATCATAGCCCTAATGAGAAAACCCTTCCAAATCAAACGCCCTGCCGGAAGACCGAACCCCCAAATCGAAACCCTATTGCTTTCATAGGCCATAAATTCATGATTCCAACAGCTTCAGCAGCATCCGACATTTTCAAATCGAAGATGAAAGACGAAATCCTGCCTGTGTTCGACGGATACATCTTCCATTAGAGCCCAAACTTCATTCGAAATCCTACTTGTGTTGGCCATGTGCAGCCTTGAGCATCTTCTTCTACGATTGTCGTGCAACAGGGGCTAAGAGGGATAGGGATAGAAGAGAGGTAAGTTGGTAATAAATAATATTCATATGCCAAAGTATGATTATTTTATGCACGTTTGCTTGGATGGTAAGTTGTCTGTGGAGTATGCTTATTTGTCGTGTGGTCGAAGATGCAGGGAAGGTGGTCCCATGTATTGAAAGATGTGTTTTCTTTTAGGATGTTGTTGCTTGGCTGCCCCTGTGGGGTCGGTGGTCCCATGTTGCAATTAAAATTGTCTGCCTTTTAGGGATACATGTCATAAACAAAAGGACAACAAAAACAATAGTTTTATTACCATGGAAGTTGGATCTGTGGGGCCTGAACAGAAATGATATTATTTCAAATATTTAAAAATATATTTCAATCATCATAAGAATCAATGTTACACAAACTATAATTCTCGTCAACGATCTTCATTCATTTTTATTATCTTAGTTCTTTTGAGCTTAACTCTACAATTAAGCTAATTTTCATCAATCTATCTCTTAATTTTATCCATAGTCATCTATATCCATTTTAAACATATTTCATCAATGGCTAATCATATCTGAAATCATCTAACTCCAACTCACGCCTAATCTCTTGTTCAATTCCACATACGTAAACCAAATCCCAAATAATCATCTTCTAATTCATCAAGGGTTTAACATATCCTAAATCACTCAAAGACGTCTGTAAAGTTCTATCTTGTTCTGTTACCAAGTCATTCACTAAAATTCACCCATTTAGTTCTCATCGACTAGAATTTACTCATTTGCACCATCTCATCCAACTATTCTCATACCCCTCATTTGGTTTAGAATTCAACTGTCACATCACCATTTCAGCCACATTACCATCCATATTACTTGTCACCAATGTTGGATATTACACTTTGGCCATCAAATTAATAATTATTGTTGAATATCTTCTAATAAAATCTTCTCACAACCTCCACGGAAGTAGAGAATCCCAAACTTGTTTCCCTTTAGTAGAGTTCGATCATGATGTAAAATTAATTCCATAGAGTTATGATATCTCTTAAAACTATCATGAAAATATAATTGACATTTTAAAAAAACCACGCGCACGATGGGACGGCCAGATGGTGCACAGCAGACGGCGTTAGGGCAGAGAGTTTAAAATGCAAAAGACGAAACTTATCAGGGTCTAAAATGCTAATACGCAAATGTCGAGGTCTAAAATGCTATTTTGCATACTTAGAGGGGGGTATGGCACAAATACCCCGTCATTTTGCAATTCGTGGACTCATTATCAATGCCCTGACGTCATAATTTCCAGTGAAGTTGGGCAATTTCGTAATTTCATTTAGGATAATTTGGGAGTAATTCAACTTAGAAAATTTGAACGACTTTTAATCACTATTGATAATTTCTAATGGATAATATATTCTGTGGGCGTGTATACTAATTTGGTAGATAATTAATTGAGTTTAATGTGAAATGTGCTTTAAATTATGTATTTGCAACATTTGGATATTATGTATTAATATCAAGTAATTTAAATAATTATTGTGATCTTCAGTCTTATAATTATATTTTTTATTTGTTGTTATTAAATAAATTGTATTTGATATGAATTTGTGTAATAACTGAGCTTCAAATAATTTTCAATTTGTTCACCAACTGTTTATTAACATGAATTAATTATTTAAATACCTTTTGTGCAGGTTTTACAAGTTCAAGAGGTGGGGCCCACCATTTAAAGCCAGAGACTTCAGAAATAATTCCAGCCGTCCATTCATTCGAGATCATGTCCAACAGATCTGCATCACCCATCTTATCACGTTAATAAATCTGCACCGTTCAACACTTCAGATGCGTCCAGAAGATCCAAGCCGTAGATTTGTTTTTGTTCAGCCAAACACCGCCGCCGCCACACCGACTAGATAATTCAATCCAAGCCGTCCTTAGCAAACTCTAGCCATCCTTGAAATTAAAACCGTCCATCCGGATGCAATTAAAATCCAAGCACCGACCAGATCATCCATTCTAACCTGTACAAAATTTGATCGTTTAACTTAAAGACCACCGCCCATCCGTTTAAATCCAGTAGTCCGCCTTAGTCATCAAACAATCAGAACCGTCCATTTATTGCACCGATCAGCAGCAATTTTTGCTGTCCACCGCTCCAATTAAACCAGAAATCAGCACCGTCCCTCTAAGCAGCTGCCAATGTCAATTAAAATCCATGCCTGAATTTTTTTTTATCAATATTTCATCTCCACTGTAAAAAGCAAAGCACCGATCAGCCAATCCAGAAATTTTCAGTCGTACCAAATTCATGCACCGCCATCAGCAACGTCGGGAAGATCCTCTCCATCCATTCCTATGGAAATTCTACGCAATCCAGATCAGTCACAAATTCCAGCAGCAAATATTTCTTTCTGCTCTATATCCCGCCATTATAAAAAGATGGTGCCGGACAGCATATGGTAAAGGAGGATAGCACAGAAGATTCTAGACAGCAGAGAATTGAGGAGAGAAAATTGTGAGAATGAAAGAAGCAGCAGGGTGGAGAGAAGGCCAAGCGCATATGGCAAGAGGTGGAACGGAGAGTTGCGTGGAGCGGCCGAAAAACCATCGGGGCTTCCAACAATAAGCTTTTCTTTCTTTTTCCTTTTTATTTTGAATTATCTTATTTAAGATGGATTTGAATTTTAATTTTATTTTGGACTTAAACATATTGGGCTAAGCCCAAAATCTAATATTTAGAATGTAGCATATGTACAATGTAGCATGATGTGTGGTTTTGATTTATTTATAATGGATCTTATTGTTAATTTAATATATTGTGATTTAATGCTTGCCTAGTGTTTGAGCTCCCACTTTGGCAATGATTTCTATATTTCAAGTGATGGAACCGAGAGGTGAAAATATAATATACGACAATAAAGATGTTAAATTTTAAAATCTAAGACCATGAGAATAGGCATGATGACCTTGAGGAATCCACGAACAGCCACAGAATTTAATGCATCTTAATTGACTTAATCTCGTGAAAATAAGTGGTTCAAAATAAATTAGGGTTATGCCTTGTAGGTTTTGAGAGAAGGTGCAAGGATAAATTACAGTTTGTTCTCCTTGAACATATAATATCCGAATTAAATAATTATACCATGTACCGGTTGCAAAGACGCATGTAAAACCCTAGATCTCTGCTTTCTAATATTCGATACTAAATTCTATTTTTTCTTTCTACTTTTCTACTTTTCTATTTCACTTTATTCTCTTGATATTTGATACAAAAGCATTAAAAAATAAAGTTTTAAGTTTCGAACTTTTTTTGGATCAATATTTTATATACTACAATATACAACTCGTACACTTGTGGTAAGATTGCGAACAACTATAGATCCTTGATTTTTTGTGGTCTTTGATAAGGAGGTTGAATTGCTTCTTTTGGATGGAATTCCAAATGAGAAACTTGTTCATGTTATTAATGGTGTCAATCTCAAGGATCTCCGCTGCAAAGAAATAGAAAAAATAGAGAAGATAATTATTTTCTTGAATCAGTCAAGTTCTAATTTGGTTATTCAGCATCCAATGCTTTTGAACCTTTATTTGGATGATCACTAAATCCCAAGAGTTGAATTTCTTTCAAAACTTCATGGAGTATGAAAGTTTCCTACAATTTTATCTTACACTACGGAGCATTTAGAAATGCATGAAGAGTTCTTGAGGTCAATTAGTCTCAGCTAAAAGGAGATCCTTAGGATTATTTTTCTTCACCCAAGTGTTTTCAGTTGCAGCAGAGAGAGAGAACTGAAATCCTTAATAGAATTTCTCATGCAATGTGTGTTCAATACAAATGATTTTTTTAGATTTTTGATCAAAGCACCTCTGTTTCTCACTCTATATTTTGAAGAGAACCTTTCTAAGAAATTGGGTTTTCTAGCGAAGCTCAGGTACACGTATAGAATAAGGGAATTGGCAATGGCAATGGGTGCCACTGCAAGAACTAGAAGCAAGAATATGTAAATGGTGATTCACATTTTTTTGGACTATGGGTTATGCTACGAGGATATTTTCATCATGACTAAGAAGCATCCTCAAGTTTTAAAATACAGTCACAAGTCTTTGGAGAAGAAGATGCTCTATTTGGTTCAAGGGATGGGTAGAGATGTTGGAGAGTTGTTGTCTTTCCTTGAGTTTCTTTGGTATAAGCTTGATCACAGGATCAAGTGAAGGTACGAAGAGAAAGTAAAGGTTAGAGGGAAAGGAATGTCAATAAATAAGCTTTTGAGTGTTTAGAGTCAAAGATTCTTCAAGAAGAAAGGGATAGAAATGGAACAGAATTAGATGGACTGAAGATGGGATAGGCATTAGTGATGGCACAATGCATTTTGTTGACCTCAGAAGCTTTACGTGCATGTTATGTTGATATTAGTTTATTGATTTTCTTATTTTGGAGCATTGGCAAGATTTTGTGGTTTTTATTGTGAGACAACTGGCTTATGTGGTTAGTTGTTAGATAAGTGGACAAGAGCTCAGAGATTCTTTGAGTGCTATATAGTGAAACTAAGGTACATCAGGTCTAATTCCTATAAAGGTAATGTGGAAGGTGAAAACAATTAATAATCTTTGATGTCTCATAATTCAAATCATAATTTCTTAGATTAGATGCTAAGGCTGTAGTTCTGGATTAGGTTCAAATATAGATTGCATGATAAGGTCAGAAAGTGAACTATAGCCACCTCGGTGGGCATGTTTAATTGCAAAAAGCACATGCAACATGAACTAGTGGCTGCATTTGTTTTAGCATGTTTTTAAACCTTAGAAATTTGGATGACTGATTCTTATGTAGGCAATAGGAGGCACTAGCTAGTCACCATGTACAAGTAGCTGAGAGCCTAATCTAGGGTGCAAGTTCAAGTTCCATTCTGCCCCTAATCACTCAAATTTGCTCAAAGTCCTAATTTATCTACCTCGTCACATCCTAGTGGAATAGAAGCAAGGTTAATGAACTTTTTTGTACTGAACTTCATTGTTCCCTGTGTGGGATTGTTAACCGAATGTGGTGTTTAGCTTCACCACTAGGTTATATTGAAAATTTACTTGATTTATGGATTACGAAATGTGTTATGTGCCTCAGACTTGTTGGCAGTCAAGGGGCTTGCGAATTTGTAAGAATTGTTAATCTACCTTATCTTGTTAGGATAAAAATAATGTTTTTCCACCTTATTTACCAGTAGGGAATAGGGACGGAAATAATCAATAAAATAGATTTGTATTGTTGGTGGTTTCTTGTGCATGTTGGAGATATATTTTGTAAATTTTTGGACATCTTTTAGGAATTTTCACTAGATGTGGAGCCCATGAGTTGTGGATTTGGTCCATCAATCACATAATATCCACAAGCTAGTTGATGGCTACAACCACAAAACTTTGCTTTCATAGTTACTAGAGCACCAAAAATTTAGAGATTTGTTAGGCCCAAAAGGCAAGCTAACTCAAGGTAAAACTATTTAAAGAGGAAAACTCAAAGATTGAACAGATAATACTCACCAACCATAAAACATAATGTAGACGAAAAACTAAAATTGTGGTTTGGCCAATCAGTCCTACTATATTCCCTAAGACCACTTTTTGGGTTTCTAATAGTCAATTGTTCTTTCACGAGTTATAATGGTACGGTTTTACAATCGTCTTCTGAATTTCACTAAGGACTCTTGGTGGTTCTTGAAGCTATTTACACAAAGTAGCTTTATTCTTGGTTTAGACAACATTCAACACCTAAGCAAAAACAAAGAATAAAAAGAAAGACAAGCTTACAACCAATGAAATATAGAAGTGGAGTCTTTAGAGTTGAAGAAGATGACACAACAAACTCGAAGTTGAAGATTCTGATAGGTAAACAACAGTCGGGCTGAGAACCGCCTTCAACAGGTCTAAACTTGAAAATTTTTGTGTGTAGGACTATTTTAACAAATCTTGAATGCATCCCTTTTACAATACACAATGCAAATGAATTGGTTGAGAGATTTAGAAAACCCACTAAACCGTCTGAACAAAATTAGACGGTAGTTTTGCAAATTTGTAATAAAAGCATAAATCTCACTCCATTCTATTTTAACCGTTCATAAGGAAAATATTAATAATTTGGGACCAAATCATTGACCTTTTTGTTTGTCCCGGATGTTCCGAAGTTGTTGCGTAGGAAAATTTCAACAATTTTTTGACATTTCTAACAAAACTATGGACTTTTTTTTTTTATAAAACTTGTAACAATTTTTCTATAAAAAATTATACATAGGAATTTGAAGTACAATCACAAAAAACCAACTTTTATACTTGTATAATCACTTCATTATCACAACCATAAACATAATAATCAGACTTACATTATTGCAAGCATTCCCACGATGAACTAATTGTTTAGAAATACCACAAGCCCTAGGACATGAACTTCACACAAAATACTATTCTAGTAGAAGTCCATTTGTATTATGTCTTTATTATGTCTATCATTAAAACAAAATAGGATTATGATCTTGTACAAGGGATATTTATAAATGCACCCAGGTGTATTTTACCTATCTTTTATTTTTTTGAAACTTTTTTCATAAAATTATTAATATAATTGTATTTAACATGTATATCAATTTTTATCAATTTTAAAGATTTTTAGATATTTTTATTTTTAAATGTTAGTGACATTTTAAATTACTAAAGTACCATTGATTTTAAAAAATAAAAATATCTAAAAATCTCCAAAATTGGTAAAAATCAATATACATAATATACTTGTATTAAAAAAATTTCAAAAAAATAAAACATGAGTATTTGCACCTGGGTGTATCGAAGCCTAGTGCACCTACTCGAAACACATTATATAATATGTATTACTTTGCTAAGTAACAATCTCTTGTATTTTGTATTTTTCATATATATATATTTTGTTTTTATTCACTTTTATGTGGCCCTTAGTGTATTTAGTTGGTAAATCAAATTTTGACATTTTGCATTTTGTATATATTTTATATAAAATTTCAAAAATAAAAATGTATTAAAAATTACAAATATACATAAGGTTGTTACTTATTGTATACTATGATGAGTCTCAATTTAATGTACTATGTTGCATTGAAACTTTAGTGTAAACAATGTAAAACTCATTTTTGATGAAAACATTAATTTAGGTCTATTTAACTTATATATTAAGTTATATTATTTTTAGAAATATATAATTTATTTTTAAAAACAAGGTAGCTTAGTCGTTTAAAAGTCAAAACATGTGCATACATAAACCCTTGTCTTAAAGATAATGTGACTAGATGCGATAATTGTGTGCAGCCATCAGTACAATATTTATTTTCTGAGTTTTTGGTTTTTTTTTTTATTTTTTTCACAAACATGTGTCTCGGGTGTATTTAACTTATATACTAAATTTTATCATTTTATAATATTTTTATTTATTTCTTATTTTTAAAAATCAAGTTTTTAAAGGGCAACATTAACCAAAATATCTTTAGACTTGATGATTTTTAAAAATAAAAATTAAATATGTAAAAATATTAGTATGGGTAAAACTTAATATATGGATTCAATACACCTAGAAAAATATATTTACGAAAAAAAAATTTTAATATTGTACCGAGGGTTGCATGTGACTTATCATATGTAATCAACTCTCGTTTTTAAAAATAAATGTACATATACATATTTTCAAAACTGATAGAACTTGATTTATAGATGAAACACATCTATTTTAACAGTCTTATAAAAAAAATTCAAAAAAAATATAAAAAATAAATTTTGCACTCGATGACGTTAAACCAAAACTTTAATAGGATAATCCAACAATATATACATTGAAAAATTGCAAAACTAGCAAGTTTGCCCAATTGTTATAACGATGGTAGTGACGAAAAGTTGTTTTATGATTTCAAGAATAACCGACTAGGCAATGACTTTTTCTGACTTGCTATTATGCTATAGATAGAAGGTTTAAAATATCAGAGCAACCTTCATACGGATAACCAGTTGTTACTTGTAAGAACTTATAGTATGTCCAGGTCAGTTCAATCTCTTTGAACCATTATTGATAAATTATATATTTTTAATTATATCTAAAATTTCACATGAATACTTAACAATAATGAAAATGAAAAAGACTAATATTAATTAGCTTTTCTCCTTTAGAATTTTTTTGATACATTTGGAACTTAACGAAATAATAAGAATGGATAAGAAAAAAAATGAAATATAGAAAACGTTCAAAGAAAAGCAAGGAAATGATTTAGAAAGACGGTTGAAACGTGGGAAATGAAAATAAACAAAATTTTAAACGAAAACAAATGTGGTTATGACTATCAACAAGATAGGTACTGATTATGAGGAAGTACAATTGTTGCAATAGGTGAGATTGGTAATTGCCATATCAGTGAAAATGGATTCGAAAGGGGAATGGTTGCTTCGTTTGCCGTTTCCAAACAAGACCGTAATTTGGTATCTGGTATGGTTGAGTAGTTTTGTGATATTATAATAACAATTAGTTATCGGTTTCTCAGCAAACATTTTCCCCAGGCCGAATGTACAAATGTCGCATCCAGTATCGATTCAGACTTACCTGTCTTATTGGTGGTTGCAGACTTGATGCGTCTGGCCCTTGTGATGTGGTTAATGCTTGTTGTGACCCAATATGTGGCACTCGTGATCCTCAACGTAATGGTTGAGGCCGGAGCCATTCGCATAATGTGGTGTGATGTGGTTGTAGATGTGGCTACGGTTGTGTGGTGAGCACAACGGGATATCAGTTACACCTCCGGTTTGGGTAAAAGTGTTTTTCAATCTATCCATATTGTGCAATGTTGGTCACTTGTGCTGGGATGTAGTGATGATAACCTAGGTTGTGTAGTAGGTTAGATTATGGGGCAAGATACCAAACCTCCCTATTCGATTTGAGACCTTGTTAGATGCATTGGAGAAATGACATGCATTTCATGCATTGATGTATGCTTGAGCATTAACATATGTTTCATATGTATTTAAATTGGTTTAGATATGTGATTTAATCTATGTTTTGTCAACAATAATATATATTGTTTACTCAAGTTTTGCCTATTTACATTTATATATTCTACTTACTGAGTTTGTCCAGACTAATTGTATTTTGTTAACTTTTTTTTAGATAATAGATATACGGGTCGAGACCAACATGGGGTTGGTGTACCGAATGAGGCTAGGGTTGACAAATTCAAATTTAGAATTAATTATTTTGGTTTTTAAGAGCAATGTAATAAAGACGTGAAGCATGTGTTCTATGAATTTAATCATTTGGATCTAGTTTAATTTGAATTTAGTGAGATACTTGGTTTATGATGACCTAATGAGTTCTATTATTGCACCCGTGTATGTTATCTCATTATCATCGATCCTATACATTAGTAGCGATCGTTGACTTTGACGGCGGGGTGTTATAAGAATTTAGTTTTCAATTCGATATTCATGAAAAAGGATATTTTATAGGGGTGTGATACAGTGCACTCGGGTGCAAAAACCTATTTTTCTAATTTTTTTAAAATTTTTTATAAAATTGTTAATCTTGGTGTATTTAACATGTATAATAATGTTTTTACCATTTTTAGATAATTTTATATATCTATTTTTATTTTTAAAATCAGTGGCATTTTTGTAATTCATTGATTTTAAAAAAATAAAAACAAATAGATAAAAAATCTCTAAAAATGGTAGAAATTAATATGCATGTTAAATATACCTAGATTAATAATTATATAAAAATTTTAAAAAAATAAAAATAAAAAAATAAAATGCAGCTAGATCTACTGAAGATGAATGCACCTGGGTGCATTTGGTTACCCCGGCATTCTATATACTACATATTATAGGGATTTTTGCATGGTAAACCCTCTAACTTTGGCCAATTGCATCTTCAACCCTGAAGTTTGGCTGTTTGCATTTTAAACCCTGCGAACTTTCGCCTTTTGCTTTTTGAACCCCGCGCGTAATGCGTCGAAAAGCACCGTTAAGATGCATAAAATATCCAAAATATCCTTGCTAAAAGTCTAAAATGAAAGCAAACCCTAGAGTAGAAACCCCAGCAAAGAAAATCGAAAATCCCCAATTCGCGAAAATCCCTAATTTGAAAATCCCTAGAGAGAGAAAACCTTGAATAGGGAATACCTAAATCGGAAACCCCAAAGAAGCAAGAATCCCCAAACCAGACCGGAGCTCCAGACAGGTGTCGACGTGCGTTTCCTTCCTCACTGGTTCGTCGATCGCTGTGTTCATGGCTGCCTTTCTTGGTGGGTAGTGCTCTTGCTTATCGCTAGCTTGCAAAAGATGGAGGATGACAACACAGATGTTCAGGGAAGGCATATATATATTCTCATTTTAATTTAAAATTTATTTGTGAGGGGGATGGAAGATGACAATGACACAGACATTGATTTTTCATGGGGGACCATCGTGCAATGATGATTCTGCTTTTTTGTCATGGTATAGGAGTGGAGTCGTCCCAAGTGCTTAAAAAAATCGGGCCTGTCTATTTTTTGGAGTGCAGTGGTGGTCCCGTTTTATTTAAAAAATAACATTATTTGTCTTCGAGTGGTTGCCCCAACCCAGTTTCAATTCGCAAGTATGCCTAATTTACCAAAACCAACCTGTCTATTTTCCAAAATGCACGTATTGCTTCCAACATGTTTTTTTAACAGAAAATCAAAATCAAAATTTATACTCAACTAGATCTTTCAACACTAATTGTCAATGAATTCAACTCAAATTCAACCTGATTTTCCTGGTTGGGGCAAAGACTAGAATCAGGACTCAAGATACGAATTGTATTGAAATTTTAATAAGCAATGTCAAGGTTCCAACTTAAAAACCCACCCAAATCAAGCAAAAGCTGCTCATTTGCATAGGCATTGACAAAACATGGTTAATTTTCTAACTACAGCAAAAAGAATCCACCTGGTTCCTCTCAAAATCCAAGGCTGTTTGCTGGTTTGCCACAAAATAAATGTTAATTTTCAATTTCATTGATAATTTGACATAGGCATCCATTTTGAATGCTATAGATTGAATGGTTGAAGTTCTTCACTTATTGAGGTAAGCAGAACAGCTGGCAGGATTGCAATGGATGTCCCAAGAAAAGTAACATTACTTCGATTTGTAGTGGAAACTAAGAGTTCTTCAAATTACATGCCTTGCGATCCATGTTGTTTCTTTAACCGGTTGGGTTTTAATTTTCTTTATTGCTTTCACCTTTTGCATATCTGTTCAGTGAATTAAGGGAACCTGTACATTAACTAATTATAGATGGATGGTGACCGCTGTTTATTTGTGTTGCATTGTCTGTTATATTTACCAACTAGAATAAATTACTTATTGATCTTGATTTTTTCCCTATCCTTACCTAAACTATCATGTTTGGTTTTATACTAGAATTGAAAGGATTCTGTGACAGTCCCCAAAAACTTAAGTATCGTTTTCATAGCCTTGGTTCATTGACATTGGATTGGTCAACCGTGCTTAGCTTTTTAGGCAATCCTGTGTTGCGCAATATGTCCGTGAACTACCAATTATACAGCTTTGCATATCTGTTTACTTAAATTCATTTATTGTAGACGCTTGATTTTACCTAATATTATAGACGCTTGATTTTAGCTTTGCATATCTGTTTACTTAAATTCATTTATGGTTGACTTTGAATTGCAGGGCTCTTAATCAATTTGAGATTGTATAATGTTCATATATCAGATTATGTAATGTTCATATATTTCAATTCTAAACTATCTAATAGCATATTGCCTTCCAAAAGTTTATCTAACATGAAGTTTGATGTGCAAGCATACTCTTAGGAAGGAAAATAATATAAATAGTCATGACGAATGGATGGAATGGTATTATGAGGTGATGATGCGTGAAATTGAGCAGGAGAGTATTCATCCACAGGAGAGAGAAGATAGAGAACAACAACAAGCAGGAATACAACACGAGGAAGATGATGCTTGTGATAGTAATGATAGTGATGACTCGTTTGACAAGGTACATGAAGGCGATGATGGAAATTTTAAAACAAACCATGATTATGCTCTATATTTTTTATATTAAGGATCCATATCTACATATCGGACTTCAATTTGAAGATAAGAAACAATTGGAGTTGGCAATTCGGCAACATGCTATTGTTAATGGGTTCGACGTGAAGTTTGCAAAGAATGAATGTTACCAACTGACTGCCGTATGTAAAGATGATGGTTGCCCATGGAGATTGCATGCATCGCGAAAGAGTGATGGGGTGTCATTTGTGATAAAAACTTACAACAATGTGGAACATACGTGCTTAGTTGCTGAAGACAGTGGAAACAAGTCTACCGATAAGGATTGGATCACCACCACTATTGAGAAAGACCTTAGAGTCAACAATAACTAAACTATGAAGCAGCTAAACGACACGATGCATTCAAAATATGGACTTACTTTAAATTATCATAAGATTCGAAGAAGTAGAAAGCAAGCTATGGGTTTCATTCATGGTACTACAAATGAGTCTTTTGCGCGCCTCACTACTTTCTTTGCAACAATCTCGAGGACAAATTCAGGCACAATCACACACATTAAGACTGATGTTGAACACCACTTTCAGCGAGTATTCCTGTTTATTGATGCATGTAAGAGAGCATTTGAAGTTGGTTGCATGCCATATATTGGGTTAGATGGTGCATTTCTCAAAGGTGATTTCAAAGGGAGCTTGCTCACTGCAATCAGTAAGGATATTGAAGGACAAATCATGCTTATTGCTATCAGTGTTGTTGAATACGAGTGCAAAAATAGTTTGATATACTTCTTATCACTTTTGAAAGAAGCAATTGGAAATGGAGAATATACCATAATGTTTGATCGTCAGAAAGGTTTGATGATAGCAGTGGCCAGCTGTTCCCAACTTCTAAGCATTGTTATGTACATGACACTTACGTAGAAATTTATCTAAGAAGGAGTAGGGCAAGAGTGATTTGGTTAAAAAATTATTTTGGGTAGCCAGTAAAGCATATTCCCATGCTGAGTTCAAGGTTCAAATGACAAAATTAAGAACAATCAACCCACAAGCATGCAATTAGGTAGAAAGGACTGATCCTTCACATTGGTCACGAGCATTTTTCCTGATGATAGTCCGTGTTCAGCCACTGATAACAACTTTGTCGAAGCATTCAATGTCTGAATTGAATATGCAAGACACATGCAAATAATTCAGTTGTTTGACAGCTTCGGAACAAAAATAATGGAGTGGTTCAATAAAAGAAGTGGTGAAGGCAATTCATCCAATGCCAATTTGTCAGGGAAATGCTTAAGGAATTTGGAGGCAATTGGACAACATGGAAGGAGGGCAACTTTCATACACTGTGAGAATGAAAAGTTTGAAGTCTCCTATGGTGAGAACACACATGTGGTTCAATACTCACAAAGGAAATGCAGTTGCAGGTAGTGGCAGTTAGAAGGAATGTCATGTCTTCATGCTTTTAGAGTTATAATGTGGAAGCGAGAGGACCCAACTTCTTATTGTAAATGGTTTCATACTATAGATGCATATCGGAAGACTTATAGCCATGGATTCCATGCTATGCCAAGCCAACTCTTCTGGGAGACAAATATAGATAGTATGTTTTTTAATTTGGTCAATTGCTGATTATTTGTTAAGTTTTTTTTTCAACTATATTAAATGATCTAATTGATTTTCTTTCCTTCATAGACAGAGTAGTACTCCCACTTAATCTTGAAAAAACAGTGGCAGAAAGCAAACTGAAAGAAGGAGAGAGCAAGAAGGACCATCTCAACATATTAAATGAACAAGTGAGAAAATGCACTGTAGTGTGTGTAAAGGAGAAGGACCTAATAGAAGAGGATGTTTTATTAGAAAATAAGGTTCCACAAGCCGGCCACCACCACCAATGAGAAGTTCAACATCACAATCACAATCTGAAAATCAAAATGCTACCCAAACAGAAGTATCTCAAGCCTCTCGTGGTCCATCATCTTCTTCACAACCAATTCAATGGAAGATGAAGACTCTAGCTCGTGGTCCATCATCTTCACAACCAATTCAACAGAAGATGAAGACTTTAGCTTGGAAGAGAACATTTGCAGTAGCTACACAGTGACAACTCTAGTAGTTGAGATGTTGGAAGTCATTTTGATTAAGATAGTGTAGTTAATACCTCACAATTGGCAATGTAGCATTTTTTGTGATAGATATGGTGTTTGAATCTGTAGATTGCTTGCCTCTTGTATTGGCTTTAGAAATTGACTTTAGCAGATCTTTCGATGTAAATAACACTTTAATTTTTTGGCCAAAAAATAAAAATAGCCTACATTTTCCTTTATCAGATTTTACAGTAAATGCATCTTAGGAGATGTAGATGTAGCCACAGGATTTTGAATTCACATCCTTTTTTGTGTTTTTTTCTGTTTTGTTTTGTTGTCTTGATTATAATGGACACTGCGAGGGTCTGAATTCTAGATAGCACATGTCATTTTTTCCCCTAGTGAGCTAGTGGAATTCTAACAGGTTCATGTAATGGATTAGTGGAAACCTTCTACATCCAGGAGCTTCCTTGGTGCCTTAACACTAAAATTTACTTGCACCCATGTGCTTCTTTGATGAGACATTGACTTACTAATAGTAGTTGTATGCAATTAAAGAGTATAAATTAAATGGGAACTCAATGGGAAAGATATACGGTCCATTGTCATTCAAAAAGGAAAAATATAAGTCATTATAGTACATGTTCAACTCATATATTACCTGAATACATCCAAATGTTCCATACTCCAACAAATATACTATCAAATGAACACAATTCATCCCTTCATATTAGGGAAACTGCAAATATTAATATTTATAGTCGGGTTGCTCATTCCCTTGGTGATCTCATCAGCTTGACTGGTTTTCTTCATTTCAGCTAATTTTCTCTTCACATTTTCTAACTCTACCCTCAGGCTGCTACTGTTGCATTCGGTTGTCGCCTCCATTTTACTTTCTTCTACTAACAACTTTTCCACATTTAGTTCATATTCATCGCACCAACGAAAGAAATTGCAATTATTTATTTCCTGCAGGTAATATTTTATTCTTACCCTTTTTGGGCAACGATAAAACCACCTATTTGGATTCTTTTTTGTCCTTGATAAGAACACTTTGCACATTCCCATTCCACATGGACATTGAATCTGCTTGATCTAGTTAGGAATATTCCTGCTTTAACAAATTTAACACAAATTAACATGTTCAAAAAAAATTAACTCAATATCTAAATTTTCTAAGCTGTTTAGTAGTACTCACAAACCGATTTCAAAAATACAGCACACTGCAGAAAATCTGTAAGAAAAAATTTTAGGCGATAGATTGTAGAAACAACACAATAGATTAATAATGTCGGTCAGATGTGACAGATTAAGGGTGCAGATTGTGGGCAACGATATTTTTTTTACAGCAAAAACAAAAAGAGCACGCTGGGCAGCCGGATTTTGCAAACTAAGGAAAATAAATTTTTACAATAGAAAATATCTAAAAAGAAAAAAAGAAAATGTTACCTGTTAGCATCCATTCTTGATCGCAACTTGCGTCACCCTTCCCTTTCAAAATTCGTTTTCCGAAACAGGCGGGTATGACATGGACATGGGGACGATCTGATATAAGATCATCTACAAAGTTATTTTCGTTAATTTTAAAAAAATGAGCGTGAGAGATTGGAATACGCATGTCCTAAAACGCTGTTACGCCGTGGGGTTCAAAAAGCAGAAGGCAAAAGTTCGTAGCGTTTAAAATGCAAATGACCATACTTCAGAATTGAAGATGCAATTGGCCAAAGTTAGAGAGTTTACAATGCAAAAAACCTCATATTATATGCTCATAAGTAAACGGAAGGAGGCGGAGGACTGCACCGACCCGATGATGAACATCACCAGTGGCGAAAGCTCCATAACAGCTATCCAGGTGCGATGGCTTTAGATTGTAATCTCACAGCGATTTCAGTGGTGAAGAATTATGTTAGACAGAATTCATCATGTCGATGAGAATATTTCAAAAAATAAAATATGGAAGATCTGCTTATTTTCTATGCATACAATCGATTTTAATGGAAGATCTCCCGGAACAGGGGTAGCGGCGAGATGGAAGTTGAGTTTCCATTTCTTATGTCGGGGAAAACAGTGGAAGATCTTCCCACCGTCGCAGTTTTGATATCAGAAAAATTCTGGTATCTCCTCTGACTTATTGGTCATTAGAGAATTGAGTTTCGAAATTACAGTTCCCAGATTATGCAATTCGATGCATAGAGAGATTGTTAACCACGGTGATGTAACGCATGAAACTGAAGATGGTAGAACTAATGTTTTTTAAAACCAAACCGTTAAATAAATATGTGGTCGGACCAGTTCAGCCATTGGTTCAAATCGTGGCGTTAATATAAAAAGTTATAATATATTAATTTTATTATTTATTCTAATTCCATATATACTCATAAATTTTGCCTCTAATTCCACTTACATCTATGCATTTTCAAAAAATTTCTCATATCCACAAATTTGCATCATAATTCCACTTATACTGATATCATTTGGGATCCTTTAAAGGATCTGTTAACTCCTTGAGAAATGAAGAATATGTTTATCTCTAATTATGATTTTATAGCTAAATTTTATATTTAATAAATTTTTAGTAATTGTACAACTATAAAATCACATATTATTTTGATATAAATCTTTAATTTTAAGCATAGCAACCTTAAATTAAATTAAAGTTTGGGCATTTTTTAAGAGGCAATGTATAGAAGTGATGGCAGCCACTAAGGGTGCAACTTTGTATCTAGTTAGTCAAAATCCGTTCAATCCGACCTGATTTCAAAATCATGTTTGAGTTTTATTTTTGAATTTTTTTTCAAATTAGACCCGATTCAACTTAATTAGGAGAACCTGAAACCAATACCGAGTTTACATCCACCCGATACTAAAACTAAACTTTTTCCCAACCCGATATTTCTTCTAAATTATTAAAATAATTATATTTATTTATGCACTAAGCATTTTAACTATAATTATAATAAAAGTTCTTTCATGTAATCTTAACCTAATTAAACTCTAAAACATTCATTTTAAAACCTCAATGTCATCTACGTTTGTCTATAAAGTTGAATTTATTACATATATATTAACTTTGTTTGCAAATAATTACAAATATACAAATTCTTTAAAATTTTACATACTTACTAATTAACTATGAGATATATAAGTCTCACTTTTATTAAACTTTAGATAGCGATTTTATGCAATTTTGTTTATTTTTCTCATCTTGATTATTTATTAGTAAATTCATTACATTCATGATACTTAATATTATCTTTTTGTTAGAAGACCAACTTTTATCAAATTAAAAAATATCAAAGGTCATGATCAAAAAAATCAAAGGTCATATAAATAAATTCATGTGTAAATTATTCATGCATGAATGCAATAATATTTAAAAAAATCATATTTTATTGGTAATTTTAACTTCTATTAGCTTGAGAGTAACCCGAATTTCAATCCGAAATCGAAACCGAAATCAATACCAATCCGGTCTGAACCTGATCCGAATCTGGATTCTAATATTAGACTTTGTGTTTAGGTTCACTTAAATCTGGTAGGCTTAGGGTTTGGGTTCACTTAAACTCGATACAACCCGATCCAAGTTACACCCATAGAAGACACGACTACTTTTGGTAGGAGATGATAGAGCATCATGAGTTGCCTAGTTGATATTATGATGATGCATGCGTATTCATGCACTTGGCTTATTTTAGGTATTTTAAAAAGAAATACAATCCAGTTAGGCTCGGCTAAGCAAACCACTCTTTCATCTATGCAAAAAAATTATTTATTATTTTTTAAAAATTTTGTACAAAAGGGTTAATTTGTGTATTTAACATAAACTAAGCTTTGACCATTTTTAAAAATATGTATATAATTTTTAAAAATTTTAAACGGGTGTTTTAAAAATGCGTACAATCCGGTCTGAACCCGATCCGAACTTGGATTCTAATATTAGACTTTGTGTTTGGGTTTACTTAAATCTGGTAGGCTTAAGATTTAGGTTCACCTAAACTTGACACAACCCGACCCTAGTTGCACCCATAGAAGCCACGACTACTTTTGGTAGGAGATGATGGAGCATCATAAGTTGCCTAGTTGGTGTTCCGATGATGCATGTGTATTCATGCACTTGGCTTATTTTAGGTATTTTAAAAAGAAATACAATCCGGTTAGGCTTGGCTAAGCAAACCACTCTTTAGTCTCTGCAAATTTTTTTTTTTTTTAAAATTTTGTACAAAAGGGTTAATTGTGTATTTAACATAAACTAAGTTTTTACCATTTTTAAAAATGTGTATATGTTTTTTAAAAACTTTAAATGAGCGTTTTAAAAATGTATACAATTCGGTCTGAACCTGGATTTTAATATTAGACTTTGTGTTTGGATTTACTTAAATCTGATAGGCTTAAAATTTGGGTTCACCTAAACTCGATACAACCCGACCCGAGTTGCACCCATAAAGGCCACGACTACTTTTGGTAGGAGATGATGGAGCATCATAAGTTGCCTAGTTGGAGTTCCGATGATACATGTGTATTCATGCACTTGGCTTATTTTAGGTATTTTAAAAAGAAATACAATCCGGTTAGGCTTGGCTAAGCAAACCACTTTTAGTCTGTGCAAAAAATTATTTATTATTTATTAAAAATTTTGTACAAAAGATTAATTGTGTATTTAACATAAACTAAGTTTTTACCATTTTTAAAAATGTATATATATATTTTAAAATTTTAAACGGGTGTTTTAATCATATCTAATGGTTAAAATGACTAAAACACATGTTTAAAAAGCCAAAAAAATATATACACATCTTTAAAAATTGTAACATTTAATTTATATTAGATTTATAGTTTTATAAAAAAATTTAAAAACAATATTTAAAAAACAAGCTTGTTTCTATGAAGCCCCTTTTCTGTGTAACCCTCTTCGTTTTTAATATCATGATTATTAATGAAAAATTTGTTTGATCTATTATATTTAACATTATTTATATTATCATAAAAACTCTTCATTTTCTTAGTATCACTGTATATGAGTCTCATCCGCAAATATGTAAAATTAACGTAATAAAATAGTTTAATGATAAAATATCAAGTTTAAAGTAGTATTTTCAACATCTAAAATATCTAAATATTACTATTACATGGATAAATAATTTGTAAAATATTATTATTTTTTAATACATGTGTGAATAAATTCAAATGTTTTTTTATAATTTACATATGAATATATATATATATATGGGAACCGATCCTGTGCAGTTGGACTGCACCATAATTACGGTGCAGTCCACTGTAAAATGGACCCCACATATATTAGATTGTAATGAAACTTTATACACTCATTTATCTATATATAAATCATACTTTAGACGGTTTAGATGTTGAAAAAACCATTTTAAACTTGATATTTACATTAAACTATTTTATTACGTTGATTTTGCACTATTTTAAGATGGAGAGTACACACATGTTGGATTTGGATGAAAATTGGTATGGTAATAAAGTGAACAATTATAAATACAATGGGTAGGGTAGATTTATGGGAAATGATCAGGTGGGGCCCACAGTGCATAGACTGCACGGTGCAGTCGCATGCACTGGATCATTTCCCTATATATATATATATATTTGAGCAAATGTAGTCTATGTGCATACTTGATTTGGATGAAATTGATTATCCAAACTAAATAAGTGATGTTAAATGAAATAAATGGATTAAATTTTGCATTAGTCATTAACATAAAAATTGAAGAAATTATATGTTACCGCTTCTGAATAACCTACTTACATTTACAAGAATACAGAAGTGGAGTCTTGTGAAAGTAGGTCTCGTTTGGTAACTTCATTAACACACGTTGACAAAAGTAAGTATATGTAGGATTACATGCAAACAAAATAGATGTATTTGAGATTTTTTAAATAAAATGAATGTGTTTATTTTGGATTAGGGTTAATGAGTATCCTTGGGATAAGAAGAAAAGAAAGATTTTCATAAAAAGTGGGGGAAAAAGGAGATGAACGTCGAGATGTGGATAAGGAAGCAAGAAAGGTGCATATTGGCTGCTGCCAGCAATGAGCGTTTCATTACCAGGTGCAACTGATGAGACTGAGACTGGACTGGGATTGAGAGGTCCATCCATCTTCGCTTAAGAAAGGAATGGAATGAATTTAAGGTGATGTTGTCTGCCTCAGGTCGTGTTATCAGGAAGCAAATGCTTCATTGATTTTGCGTTCATGGCCACGCTGCTTCCCTACCCACAAACCCTGGTAATCCATCAAATCCCAACAGTAATATTTTTCCCTCAATATTTCCTCCGCCATGCACATGCTCATACTATAAATCCCCCAAATCTGTGTCGAAGAAAAGCACTCTCGTCTTCCTCCAGCCCGGCCACGGCCATTGCCACTGTCGCTTCATCCAATCGACTAGGTATGATGTCTAAACCACTCGCCAATCAGCATAAATTGAGTCTACAGCTCCATGTATGGGTTCCACTTGTTCCATTGTTGCAACAAGTTCCAGTTCTTCACAATCATAAATTTCTCCACCCATTCTACCAAAATTTAAAAGGTTGGGCATCAAGCTGCTTGAGAATGGCTGTGCAAGCCGGATGTCTGTTTCTTTGCTCAAATGGGACTCTATTCCAAGTGCTCTTAAATTTTGGATGCTTGTGATTTCTTGGCAGCAGCGGCATTAAGAATGTCGAGATGCCATGTTTGCACAGTTTGGGTAGCATTTCCGATATCTGTAGTTTAAGTGGGACTCCTGCGTTGTGCCTATTGGCCTTTAGTTCAATAATAACATACAACGGTTTAATTTTCGGTGGAGGACCAACCTCAATGGAAAATTCTCTCCTTACTATTTATGTTGCAGGAATCTTCACTCTCTTGCGAGAATTTGGGCTCACAGAAGATGCATCAGAAGCTCTGTTACAAAAGAACCCATCGCTTGCATATGTTTCTGCAGATTTGCTTAGATTTAGGTTCACTTCCCTGGTTTCCTATGGGATAAGCCGCACATCAATCTGCCACCTCATAACCAGACGCCCAGCTATCCTAACTTCCAGTGAGGTTGGTGTATTTCTTGATTATGTTAAGGAAAATTTGGAAGGAATTTGTCCTAAACAGCTAGAACGCGTTCTAATCAAAACAAAGCCTCAATTCTTGGTGGGATTTGACAAGAAGGTTGAATTGCTTCTTAAGCACGGAATTCCACGTGATAAACTTGTGAATGTTATCAATGGTATTTATCTCAAGGTTTTCTGCTGCAGGGCAATGAATGAAATTGAAAAGATTATTGTTTTCCTGCATCAATTCAGTTCTGATTTGATCATTAGGCATCCACGGCTTTTGAATCATGGTTTGGATGACCGACTAATTCCAAGGTTTTCTGTTCTTTCACAACTTGGTGGAGAGGAGGAACAAATAAAACTCCTGATATGGAGGTTTCCTCATATTTTGTGTTACACTGTGAAGCACCTAGAAATGCACATACAGTTCTGGAGATCCATTGGTCTGAGCCCAGAGCAGATCTTTAGGATTCTTCTAGTTTATCCAAGTGCTATCACTAACAACATACAGAGAAAATTGCAACCAAGAATTGAATTTCTCCAGCAATGTGGTTTGAATACGAATGACATGTATTTGTTTTTGATCAAATCACCTTTGTTCCTCAACCTGTCTTTTAAAGAGAACCTCTCTAAGAAATTAGGTTTTCTTGTGAAGCTTGGATATAAACATAGAACAGTGGAGCTGGCAATGGCAATGGGTGCCATTACAAGGTCTAGCTGCAAGAATATGCAAATGGTGGTTGGGTTTTTCTTAGACTGTGGTTTATCCTGCAACGATATTTTCACCATGAGCAAGAAGTACCCTATGTTGCTGCAGTTCCATCACAAGTATCTGGAGAGGAGGATTCAGTATTTGGTTAAAAATATAGGGGAATATACAAACATTCTGCTACGGAAGTACCCCCGAATTGTGGCGTACACTGTAGAGCACCTGGAAATGGACATACAGTTCTGGAGATCTTATGGTTTCAGCCAAGATCAGATTTCCAGGATTATCCGTGCTTGTCCATGTGTTTTCGGAGTCAGCAGAGAGAGAAAATTGCTACCTAGAATAGAATTTCTCCAGCAATGTGGTTTGAATACTAATGACATCTGTAGGTTTTTTATCAAAGCACCTTTCTTTCTCAACCTATCTTACGGAGACAACCTCTCTAAGAAATTGTGTTTGCTGGTGAAGCTTGGTTACAAGTGCAAAACAAAGGAGCTGGCTATAGCAATGGGTGCTGCTACAATGACTACCTGTGAGAATATGCAGATGGTGATTGGGGTTTTTTTAGACTATGAGTTGTCATGTGAGGATATTTTGATCATGAGCAAAAATAACCCCAGGTTGCTGCTGTACAATCACAAGTCCTTGGAGAAGAAGGTGCAGTATTGGGTCGATGAGATAGGTGGAGACATGGAAGAGATGTTGGCTTTCCCTGCGTTTCTCGGGGCTGGTAAGAACAGTGGATGGGTCAAGTTGATGCAGGAGGAGAAGATGGAGGTCAATATGGAAATTAATGCCGTTCAACAAGCAATAGGACTGAATCAGATGTAATGAAAGTGGGTTTGGCCAATGGAAGTTTACTGGTGCAAGTGCATTTGGTTTTTGTCGCCTTGAATGTGCAACAACAACAGTGAGCAGCTTTTTTTGTCATGCTCAAAATTCAGACTCTTGGTACCCAACGACGTCCAACGGTTTCTAACTTACTATTTTGTAATATCAGAATTCTGACTGTCCGGTTTTGTTAAAGGCAATTGTCTGTGAAATTTATTCGTGTGTCTTACACATGGAAATATAAATGACCTTTGAAAAATGAAAGGAATGTGATACTAGTGGCTTATTCCCTTTCAACAATTTTCTTTATTGCCATAATGTTGATCGGTTTTATTTTTCATCGATTTTTGTGATATGATTAGGGTGCATTCTTTTTTCCTGTATCATCTCTGATATTACTTTTTTGGGATTTGGCAAATAAATTAGAGAAATTTCCATAACGGACAACAAGTTTTAGGCGGGAAAGCTTTCCGTTTTTTCCCAGGTTGGCCTGTTAGATTTCTCTACGCTAATACCACAGATGGTCGTATCTCACAAATTGGCTGGCAAATAATTGTTGCTTCAGGTGTTAACTTACCTGGCAAAAATCGCTAAGGAAAATATTCCGGTGTATTCGGACTGCACCGTGCAATCCATGCACTATGGAATTTGCTTGATCATGAATAGTAAATCTATATCACTTACTGGAATTAGAATTATTCACTTTATTAACACATTAATTTTCATCTGAATTGGATATGTATGGGCTCCATATGAAAATAGTACAAATCAACTTAATAAAATAATTAGATGTAAATAACGATTTTAAATTCGTTTTCTCAATATCTAAAGTGTAAAAGATATATTTTTTATATGGATAAATGATTGTATAAAATATTATAGTATTCTAATATCTGCAGGATTGATTTTGCAACGGCTCATGATTGGATTTAACACGTAAATAGTTGTATTGCACAAGTCATGTTTATAAAATAGACTCCCTAACTCGTTGATTGGGTCTTTGAAAAATGAAAATTGAGATGTTGATGAAACAAAAATTGTAGATTTTCACAGCCGGCTCACCATGCATTTCTTTGGCCTGTTCCAACTTCAAAGCATACAAATGCTTAAATAAGATAATGAGACGAAGAAATGAGATGATAATGTAATGATGTATATTAACAATTGGAAAATTGAAAAATAGTATGTGCAATGGAAAAAATCTGGTGAAAAATTGAAAAAAATTGTCTTAGTAATGATAATTTATCGTATTTAAGCATCATTTATGTTATGCGCCCTGTAGGAAATCGTTTGCTATAGGGCACAAATCATATTTTTTTATACATAGGTGTGGATATATATATATTGGATATATTCAGGTGCAGCCCGTGCAGTGGCGCGATCCGACCGTCCGTAGCAGCGGGTAAAATCCTAGCCGTCGTTCCTGTGTGCATGTAGCCCACTTTTGAATCAACGAACAACGTGCGTGTAGAGATAGAGATGGCAGTCTGGCATGCTGTTTTTTGGGGCTGCGTGCTGACTGAGATCGCGGGAGCGTGGGGAAGAGTGGGAGCGTGGGGAAGTGCGAGAGTTTTCCGAACAGAGAGGGAGAGGGAGAATACCGGCGAGGGAGAATACCGAGAGGGAGAGGGAGAGGGAGAGGGAGTGGGAGTTGCGGAACGAAGAGGGAGAGGGAGAGGGATTTGCAGAATAGAGAGGGAGAGGGAGAGGGAGGCGACGGAAAATACCGGAATGGGAGAGGCGCGTCGGAACCTATTCTTACCGTAAAGCTGCCAGAGCCACCGCTGCCCTTCCATTGCCAGCCTCAACACTCGAAAGAGGGGATGAGAGCGTCGACGGAAAAGAGAGGAAGCCTGAGCCACCATTGCCAGCTGGAGCCGGAGCTGAGAGAAGCCGCAAAAGAGTTGTTGTCAGTATGAAAATCATATTGTGTTGTATTTCATTCTGCAAACTACATTTGTGAGAGCATAGATAGTATTCACACCAAGGTACATTAAGCTAGCAAGCATCGTAGAATTGGAGGAATAGTGAGTCCAACACCGTCCACAGCTAGGAGCACCCAATGAGTTATACATTAAGCTAGCAAGCATCATACACTCATAGTTTGACCTATAACTACTTTGGATGATTTCTTTCACATTTTTCTTTCACGGGACTTTATTCTCCAAATGCGATATAGATTTCATGAGATAGATTCTAGAAAAGTGGTCAGGTCACAGATGGTGCTCCAAGGAGCATAAAGTATGGAGCATGGATAATCTTCAAATGCAAAAACACATAGGCACTTCATTTGTCTGACGTAGTTGGTGAAGAATAAAACATAACTGATTTTCTTCTCAGTGGAATTCCTATGTAACTAAAGTGGCCAACTTTCAGCATGCCAAACATAGGAAAAAAAAACAGACACCCTATTTACCCAAAACAAGTTCATTTACCCCAAACAACTTTTTACATTGAAATGGCTATAAAAAAACTTTGACTAGAGTTAGCAACTTTGATGACTTTTAATGTTAATGGCTTGAATAATATTGATAATCGAAATGTAGGTTGTGAATTAGGCTGTTATATTTTGAGACAGTGTTTATAGGGTAAGTGCAGATCATCTATTTTGTCAATATCATTATGCTAAATATTGAATGAGCATGCTATACTTACTAGTTAATGAGCAACCTGAAATGTCAAGTTATCTGCTTGTGAATATTAGTTGTTAAGTATTGAATGAGCATGGTATATGCAAAGGCCAATGTTTATAGGGAAAGTGCAGGTCATGTGTGTATGAAATATCAGTTTGCTAGGCGTTAGATCAGCATGTTATATTCCTAAGTTAGTCTGTATTTTGCAATTGAAAGTCATCTTCTTGTGAATATAAGCTTGGTAAGTGTTGGACCCACATACTATGTGCAAAAGTCAATGTATATTTTGAAAGTACAGGTCGTCTCTTTGTGGATATCGGCCTCTTAAGTGTTAAATAAGCATGCTATATGTATAGTACAATGAATGAAGTGAAAATGCAGGATATTGGCCCTTTATGAATGTTAACATGCTAAGTGTTCAACATAGAAATCCATCAAATTTTAGCGCCACAATAGATTTATAGAAACCCATCAACTATTACGCAATGTAGTATGTCAACATAGCATACTGAGGCCTTATAACTCCCTTTGGACATGTTGTTTTTCTCTTCACCTCTTCCCATTTTCCATCCTCCCATTTTCCATTTTCTATTTTTGATTTTTTCTTAACTGTTTTTTACAATTGGTTTCTTCTTATTTTTGATATCAGCGTGCCTATCACCTAATTAGCATGCTATATTATGAATCAACATGTTATATTATGAAACGTAAGTTATCATTTTTATAATAACAGCTTACTTACTATCCAATGAGCATGTTATATTGTCTGTCCGTACTTACATCAGCATGCTCATTATCCAATGAGAATGCTATGCTGAACATTAAATGCATAATAGGATTTGCATGTTCAAATTACTAATTAGGATTGTATGTGGATTTATATTTGTAGGTCACGCTGCTTGCTATCGATCTATTTTATATACAGTTCATACAGCTTGAAACAAGGACAATATGGTGAATACACGAAGCAAGGGCCCAACAAAGAATGCAGTTCTGAAACGACGAGATTTGCAATCAGCATATACTAGTCAACCCCAAAAGAAAAACAAAACTACAACTACTGGAGAGGAAAAAAGTGATGAAAAGAGGTACTTTTAGGACTTGCGGTCATCACTGATATACGAAGAGAAGTTCCTCACAAGACTAGTTATGAGGATTCATTGAATTCCCATTCTCAAAGTGGTTAGTGGACTGTGGTTTATTTGATTTTATGATGGTTGAAGAGAGCATTTACCCAAAACTTGTTCAAATGTTTTACTGCAATATCACCAAGGATGCCATTACATTTGTGAAGGGAGTGAAGATACCATTGCATGATGAGATGTTGAAGGAAGTATTTGATATTCCTATTTGGACTGGTGAGGACCGGCCCAAAGTTTCTAAACAAGAGCCATTCACTTTGATTAGTGGAGATGCAGAAAAGGAGAAGGAAGCAGCAAGGTTAACTTCTCGGGAGTTACTAACTTTAAATATGAAGTTGTTACATTATGTTATTGCCAACAACGTTTTCCCTCGAGCTGGGTCTATGTCAGAGGTGTCTGTCAATGATGCTTACTGCATATATTGTCATAAAAAGGGAATTGTGCTCGATGCTGCTTTGGATATTCTAGAGCATATGATGAAGTGTCGAAAGCGAAAGAATGGGGCATTGCCGTATGGGATGACCATCACTAGAATTTTAAAGCATTATGGAGTGGATTTATCTGGAGAAGAGATGACAAAGTGTAAAATTTCTGACAAAATTGAAGGCAATTTGATAGGCAGGTTAGGCTACGTGTTTAATAAGGAGACAAATGAGTGGCATCCTATAAGTGTGAAAGAAGGGATTAATGCAGGGGAGGGGAATGCCCGTCCGCCAGCGGCACCAAAGGTTGGTGAGCAAGTAGCACCACAAGAGCATGAAATTGGTGATGAGAAAGTAGAGCAAACGGGGGCTGCCACTGTTACCACAAATGCAAAGGAATCAACTTCAAAGGAACATATGTCAACGGTTGCTGAATCTAGATTTGAGGAGGTATTGAGTGCAAAGTTTGAGGAGATGAAGAGAGAAATCAAGTCTCACATCTCTCAGTTTATTTCAACATGTATAAAACCACCCACTATCAATCCAACACAGTTTACTCCTTTTGTTGATGTAGGTTATACTCCTACATCGGTCATTGACACTCCTACAACAGTCGTTGACACTCCAACGTCGGTCATTATCACTCCCACATCGGTTATTGCCACTCCCACCGAGGTCGTTGTCACTCCCTGCACAACTCCTGGATTTTCCAAAGCTGAGGTCACCCCTACAGACGTATTGGTATCGACGTTCATATCTCCTCGTACAGTAGCCATGTCACGTGCTCATTCTAATTCACCACAATTATCATCCTCCTTCGCTGATCTACCAAAATCAGATCATGTTTGTGTTGACTCCTCATATTCTAAAATATTGCACGGCTTGCTAAAGCAGTGCAGCAAGTACTCAAGCATGTCAACAGGATCGACAAGAGGCTTGAAGTTGTTGAGAATGAGTTATAAGGATATGGCCATGGGCAAAAGTGAAGACCTGTGAACTTTTGAATATTTGTGTTTCAATTGTTATGTTCTTATGTTTGACAATCTAATATTGGAAGAGAATTGTTTGTAATGAACTTCCTTTTTTAAATATGAATGTTACTGCCTCCAAATGAAATTTGAGGTTGTGAATGAGGTTGCCCTATTGTGTGTGTATGTTTTTAAAACTGCAGGTTATGAATGATGTTGCTCTTTTGTGTTTGTATGTTGCTGCAATATAGTGATGTGAATATCAGCACGCTAAGTGTTGAGTCAGCAAGCTATATGTATGAGTCAGTTAGTGAATGGAAGGTTGTGAGATGATCTGGTTGTGAATACCTCTATGTTAATAGTGGATTAGGAGGCTATATTGGCATTTCTGTGTTTATTATGAAAGTGATGTGAATATCAGCACGCTAAGTGTTGAGTCAGCAAGCTATATGTATGAGTCAGTTAGTGAAGAGCAGGTGTGAGATTATCTGCTTGTGAATACCTCTGTATTAATAGTGGATCAGAATTGCTGAATGCTCAGGTCAGTAAGGAAATCGGCTCACCAGATCATTTGACCATGCACAACCGCATGCTACAGAGCAATGAGCATTCTATATGAGCAAGTGAGTAAGGAAAATCACACGACACATGATCTGTCTGTGAATAACAGCATGCTCATCTGTCAATGAGCATGTTGTATGATCAAGTTAATAGGTTCATACCAATTTCAACATCCATTGCACCGGTCACAAAAAATATAACTTTTCTTCTTTTCAATATGTATTAACTTTTACAAAAAAATACGCTTCCTGTTCTTTCAAAATGTACAAGTTAGTACACAAAATACAATTCCTTTTCCCTTTAAAATGGAGACTATAAATTCAGCATCCACTTGTCCATACATAGACCAACATTCTTGTTGTCCATCCTGCATTGCACGTAAAATATAAAAATACAGCATTATATTGACAACTTCTTGAAAACAACTTATGAGACGAATATGAAGACATAATACCAAAATTTCAAAAGCATTGATGGAGCTCCAACAGCAGCGTAGTCATGCACTAGTCTGTAGGCAGAAGAAGAATTAGATAAAGAGGATCAAATGTGGTGGAATAGATAAAGTGGATTAATATGCAATTGAGTGGCATGAAATGTGATGACATTATACAAAGTTGTTGACAATCCTTCTTATACAATTCTGGACATTTCGTTTATCGTGACCAACCACGACCTTCTTGTATCCTCGACATAATCGTCCACTGTGTTCCATAGCTTTTTCGATACTTGATTTTAAGCGCTTACTTGATCGTCCTTTTCTTTGAACTACATTTGGAAATTCAATGCTAACAGTAGGTGCAGTTGGTACTTTATCATTAATTGACACCTGAATTTCTCCTCTAATATTATCACCTATCTCAACATGAGTGCTATAGAGGAATTATGAACTTCTTGGATATGTTCATTTGCATTGTTGCGATAATCAAAATGGTTTTTTTGTCTCCACAAGGCATATTCTGTTCTTCTTCATTCGAACATTCATCTTTCTTTTGTGATTGTATATGCTCTTGCAAATGTGTTATTAAAGTATCCAAAAATGCAGTTCCAATTTGAAAACTACCCCAACTTGATGTCGTTTCCTCTAGAATGAAATTTAATTTTGGGAGCGTCAAATGTCAATGCATCATAGCTGAATTCGTAACATCATAATTCCGCGTTAATAGAGGAACTCCAACATTCTCTTTTGGATGTTGAGACCAACGGCAAAGCAAGTGATCATTAGGCATGGTTATGATATCGCGCCACTGAAATATGGATAATATATGCCGACAAATAATGTCACGCCACTCGAATAGATGACATAAGCATGTTGCAAATTGCTTAGCTTCATGCCAAGTAACTGTTCTTCTATAGGTGGGGTCTTTATACTTGTGTATTTCATATATAACATGACTCTCATTCATAGACTCAGATTTAGGCTTGTAATAATGTGACTCCTTTATTTCTGCCTGAAAATAAAAAAAAACCTCTCTAGTGTATAGCTTGGCAATTTGTTCCTCAATCACAAATTTAGTTTTCAAAACCGGAGTACCATATGTACTTTTACAATCAGCATCCTTTTCATCTTCTCTCCTTTTTCTAACAGCATGCTCATATGCTTCTACAAACTCAAGCAATTGAGTGGTTAGCCCAACGAAGTCGTCAAAAAAAGCATTCATGCTTTCAGATCGTTATGTAGTCGTCATACCTGCTAAGAAAACACTTCTTGTATAGGCTGGAATCCACTTCTCTCTCACATTGTACATCCGTTGTAGCCATGCATGGTCCGTCAAACCATAATCATTCATTAATTTTGCCCAACCAGATTCAAACTCATCTATATCTTCTATATTGTGAATCAACTTGTACAACTTATCTTTGAATTCAGGATATTTATGATTGCCAGATTGCAACTTTTCAGGAAATTTCCTATGTATGTGCCATGAACAGAAAATATGTTTTGTAGTTGGGAAAACTATGGAAATAACATTTGTAATAGCTGGATCTTGATCTGTGACAATAGCTTTAGGTGGTACACCACTCATAGCATGGAGCCATGTCTTAAACAACCATATGAAGTCTTCCTCACTTTCCCCAAATAATAAACCTGCACCAAGCAAAACTGATTGCTTGTGGTGATTCACTCCAATAAATGACCCAAAAGGCATATCATATTTATTTATTTGATAAGTTGTGTCGAAATAAATAATATCGTTGAAAACTTGGTAATCTCTTTTGGATTCCCCATCTACCCAAAAACATGACATCAACTGATGGTGCTCGTCGACTTGAATTTCATAAAAGTAATCGGCATTCGTAGCAAATTGCTTCTGAAAGTACTCAAGTAATATTGTTGCATTTCCCCCATATTTTGACATCCGTTTGGATCTTAAGGCATTACGAAGATCAACTTCCGTGAATCCTAATTGATCACGACCCCCAACCTCCTCTGTCTTGAATTGCAATGATTTGGATACTCCTATACCAACCTTGCACAAATCTTCAACTAGATTTAGTTGTGAGCCCGACACGTTGCGATGGGACCGAAGACAACGATATTTGGTGGGAGTCTCCAACCGATGAGAGTGCTCTTCCTTGAAATTAATAGCTGTCCATTTAGAAGTGTTGCCCATGAGCTTGATAGTGAGTGATGCAAGACATCCACATCTAGTAATGTCCATTTGTTTTCTTTTTTTTTTCAACATTTTCTACGTTCCTTCTATGTCCTTCTCTTGAGCATTTCAGAATGCGAAAGCATAGTTGCTTATCTTTTTTAGATCTTCTAACGTCGCTTTTTCTTATACTGAAGTCATAACATCTTCCATATAAATTGTAGAAGGAATATGCCTCTTCCTCACTATCAAACTCTTGCCCAATAACAGGAGTTAACTCAGCAGGCGTAACAGGGGTGAAAGTAATCACACTTACTAGACTCTGTTCACTTTCTCAACTAAAGTAGCATCTTCAGTCAATTCCACTGTATGCAATGGAGACATACTTTGTCCATGTTCAATGGTGATGTCATTTAATAAATACCTACTAAATTATATTTGAACAGAAATATAAATTATTCAACTGATAAGAAATAGAATATGATAATTTTATAAGTACTTACAATGCAACGATATCTACCTTGCAAAATAAATGGGTATTGTGGAGATTTTCTGTTGGGTATTGAGGAGATTTTCTCCTATGGGATTCTAATTACATATAAAATTAGTTATAAAACTTTTTTCATAAGGTTCTGGTTATTAGCAGGCTAAGTGTTGAATAAATGTACAATGAGCATGCTTTATGCACAAGTCAGTGTGTAATTTGAGATTGCAGGCAATTTATTACTTTTTATCAGTATGCTAAATTTGGAATGATCATGCTTTATGCACAAGTCAATGCAACTTGTTATCGCTATGATTGCAAGTCATCTGTTTGTTATTAACATGCTAAGTGATGTGGCGTGTAATTTGAGAATGCAAGTCTATTTTTTCTGATTTTCAACATGCTAAGTGGTCGTTAAGCATGCTATATGGAGAAGTCAATGTCTATTTTGAGTTTACAAGTCATCTGTTTCTGATTATCAGCATGCTAAGTGATGGATGAGCATGACATATGTACACTGCATTTTATAAATTACAAGTCATCTATTTCATCGGTTTCTAGTTAACTGCCTGCTAAGTGTTGGATCAGCAGGCTTGTCTAACAAGTCGGTGTGTATTTAGGAATTGCAAGACGTCAGTTTCATCTAGTTCACCATGCTAAATGTTGGACCAATATGCTATATGCATTGGTCAGTGTGTACATTGGGACCACAGGTCCAGAGTTTGAAAGTATTAGCATGTTAATTGTTCAATAAACATGATATACGTGTATTGTGTACGGTGAAATTGCAGAACATCTGTTTCATCTGTTTTTGGTTTTCAGTACGCTAAATGTTGAATCAGAATGCTATATGAACAAGTCAATGTGTATTTTAGAATTGCAGCTTATCTATTTATAAATATAGCATTCTAGTTATTGTATGAGCATGCTTTACATAAGACTAAAAAATAAATAATAGTTTAATGAAATAGGAAAATATATAGTAGAAATAGGAAATTTTTTTGATAATTTCTGCAAGTCCTTTTGATGGTTTTATAACTTTTGAAGCTTTAATAGTTTTTGAATTTGTAGTGAAAACGAAGACTACCTTCCCTGATTATACACCTGATAAATCTGTGGTTGTCACTCAGCCTTCGTTCTTTTTTATTTTCGAGGCTTCGGCGTCCTATCTAGGTAGCACTGTTTTCACTATTTTGGTAAATAATCTCCTGCTCGTTTCACTATTTTCATCCGAACATATTTTGGGATAGAGAATCGAGCACGGGCAATTTTTGGGGCTTCGATGTCCTATATAGGCAGCACTCATTTTCTGTTTCTCATTTTTTTGCATTATTTGCATGCGACATCTCTGGGCATTACGACTTTCCCTTCGATTTTTCAAGAAAGCAGATTTTTACAGGAGATGAGCTTCACATATCTTCGCAACTTTCATTTTCTTTTCCTCATTTTTTCCGCCAACTTTTCTTCTGCAAACATCATTGCTGGGCGTCGACCTTTCTCCTATTTTCCAGCACAAATTTTTTCTTCATTCAACTAGCTCTGAGATGTAATAGGGGCGTCATTTTCCTGCTAGCATCGTTTTTCTGAAGGGGATAATCAGGATGGTAGATTTCAGAACAGCCGAGATTTGGGCGGGATATGGCTGCCTTTTTCCATGCAATATGCATACCCGAGCCCAGAACAAAATTACATGCACGTTGTTCGCTGATTCAAAAGCGGGCTACACACACACAGGAACGACAGCCAGGATTTTACCCGTTGCTACGGACGGTCGGATAGCGCCACTGCACAGGAGTTCGGGTGCAGCGTTGCTGCAACTGAATATATCACATATATATATATATATTAAGTTTTATCATTTTTGAGGATATGTCTATATTTTTTCGAGTTTTAAATATATAAATGTTGTAGTCATTCTCAAATGAACATAATGAATAAAATTACATGACCGTTATGATCAATATAATGTCCAAAATACTTCTGTTTTTTATTCATTATGTTGATTTGAAAATTTGAAAATATTGAAAATATTTTACAATAAGATTTTAAAAATATGTTGAAATTTAAAATAGATATGTACATTTTTATTTAAAAGTTAAAAAATATGACCCGTTTCAAACGTAGCATGCGGAGATAAGTATAATTACAATAGAATTTCAACCATGAAAGAATCATATGAAATATATTTATAATAAAAATTTATATTAAATAAAAATTAAAAAAATTTCAAACCTTTTTTGCATTTGAATGCTATAAAATCTATCTTTGTAATAAATTTTACATAATAAGTAATTAACCATGCATAATAAAAAAATATTTCTATTATTAAAGAACTCAATTTTAAAATTAATTTATTATGCCCTGTGATAGTCTACATACTCAAAAGAAATTTCAATATTTAAGCCATGGAGGATCAAAATGTCCTCACACATGTGATGAGTTGTCTTGTAAGGATATGAAAGTTAAGACGCACAAAGGAAATAGAATTTGAGTATAGATAGAAGTCTTTTCTCAATATTTCAGATGATCCTCAAAAATCTTTCTTTATCACCGTTTATAGAAGAGTAATAATCCTATTAGCCTAGCCTAAGCAAATGCTCCGATTAGTCCACCTCAAAAACTCATTTACAATAATTTTGTACTTTTTCTTCATATACTTGTTTTTCTAAGTATATTTAACATATAAATCAAGTTTTATCATTTTTAGATATGTGTATTAAAAATATATATACACTTATCTAAAAATGGTAAAACTTAGTTTATATGTTAAATATACTTAGATAAACAAGTATATAAATAAAAAAATTATTGTAAATAGTTTTTTATAGTAAGTTAAGCAGGGCATTCGCTTAACCTGGGCTAATAGCATCATTCCTCTCTATTAGATGCATTTTAATATTTTTTTGAGCATATCCCATTATAAACAATTTTATTGGGAATGGGCCAAATACCCAAGCATATTGGCATAGGAGGTAGGAAAATGGAGAGAAAATCAGAGGTTTGGTGTGGACATGTACACTACAACCCTCGCCAATGAAGTCGACTTTGAGGAAATATTTTTCAATACATAACAAGATTAGAAATTGAACCGGCAAGTGTGACAGGACGTAAAACCAAATATGGAGGTTAATGTGGTTGGCATAGAAACAACACATTTCACAAAATTATTAGCATATATACAAAAACTAAAAAGCAGTTTATGTAGATATTAAATGTTTTATTTTCTACTTTAGAAAGATGCAAATCACTACATATAAAATTATATAAAAAAAAATTAGAATGGATAAATCAATGCTCATTACGTGCAACCCATAATGGACAAAGATATTTCTCAACTTGGGTTGAGTTGAACCTTAACCAAAGAAAATCCTTATTTTAGCTTTTTTTTTTATAAAATTCAAACCCGAATAAGATATTATTTATATTTAGGGGTTGTTTGGTAATAGCAAAAAACTTACACATGAGTGTAAAACTTATCAACTTAAAGGACCGAAAACTTAAATAGTCATTTCAAGCCTATCAAAGGCAGTTACCGTTGGTTGCCTTTGGTTTGTGGGCTCCATGCTATTCAAGGGCCTACGCTAAAGAACTAATTGTAGCTCACACGGGCCCTGAAGTATGTTGCAGGGTGCTACAACCGAGCAATAGAACCAATCTCATCTTCCCACCATACACGTGTCACGTAGTAATTAATAAGCTACTTTGTGGTACGCAATTTCTATTGATTTTAGAGTCAAACACTATTAAGGGTGTGTTTGGCAATGAAGAAAAAATGTCAATTAAAAATTTTTCAATCTAAAACTTTTCACTCTCTACAATTATCATATTTTTTAATCTTTTTTTCACATTTTCCCATACAACTATCCTACTTTTTAATCATTTCTACACAACTACCCACACAATTAACCTATCTATTTTAACTTTATCATCTTTACTCCTCATCGTTACTCCTATCATATCATATCATTTGACAACTTTTACTCTCTAAAATTTTTCATCAAAAGTTTTATCCATTCCCAAACACACCCTAATACTTGAGTTCTAAGGAGTGAAAAAACAACCCAAAGTTTTCTAAGTATCAAAGCAACCTCTTAGTGTAAAATATAAATATGGATATGGAGGCATAGTTCCATGCATCCAACAGCTTCAGGAAACTTCTGTAAGACTAGTTCAAAAACATTTTTAATTTTTATTTGTTATAAAACTATTATTCTAAGGATACTTAATCTATATCAAGCTTTTCATTTTTAAAGATATATATTTTTTAAAATTCAAATATAAGAATAATTTAGTCATTTTTCAAATGGTTAAAATGACTAAAATACCCTTCACAGCTAGGTTACGATGAGGATGAGACAAAAAATATATATTGAAAATGAAAAAAGTATGATGTTATTTTTTAGGAATAATTTTTTTTGGAAATGGAATATTCCATTGTATGGTCATACCATCCTAGATATAAACAAACCCAAATGTTTGAAATCAATGTTAAGACTTAGTCTATGAATTAAATACATTTAGAATGTTAATTTTATAAAGAAATTTGAAAGTATATTTTTGGGTGGGCTCCAATATGCGATCAGTGCTCCTAAAAACATAAAGGGATTGGAGCACTTTATTTTTAGGTTTTATTAAGTTAATTTTAAATATTAATCACAACTTATACCCTATATCTACAAACATGATTATACATTTAAAAATGTCTTTAATGACTATATGTCAACCTCCATGAGTCCAAGCATCAAAATGGATAATAATGAATTAGATAAGCTAGTAGATCAAAAGTTACATAGGAGCATGATCGGTTCACTTTTGTATTTAACTACCAGTTGATCTGATATTTTGTTTAATATTTGTATATGTGCACATTTTCAGTCAAATCCAAATGAATCACACATGAGTGCTGTTAAATGTATATGTATATGCCGCAAGGTTTTATTTTTCAAACACTACTCTATCGTCATATTGGAAAAAGAGTGCTTAGCTGGAACTTACTTGTTGCGCATGAAATTTGATGGTTTCATCCTGTGACATGTATTTCTTCTCTATAGGATTCTGTCATCTCACCAACACGCGCAATCTCAAAGTCTTCTTTCATATACCTCCGTCTCTATCATCTATAGCCTTATACACAACCCTAAAATTTTCTCCGATCCTCTACCCTTAACCATATATAGGTTTTTGAAAATCGAATCCTAACTGCATAACCAAGTTTCAAAAATTCTATTTTTTCCATAATTTTCTCCATTCCATATTAAAAAAACTCTCTCACGAATCCATCCTACTCCATTCCATATTCACTCTAATGGCTGTACAAGCTGGGAAAAAATATTCTTCTAAAGAAAAGGAAAAGCGAAAGGTGGATTCAATAACCTCGGATCCTCCATCCACTCATCGACGTCAAAGTTCTGGTATTCACATCAATGAGAACACAAACCCTTCTTCTCATGCTTCTTCGCCCATGCGAGGTAAATCTATGGGTTCTAGACATCGATCCTGTAAAGTTGCTTGAATGTCACGCTCCACAAATTGTGTTGCCGCCCATTCAAAGCTTTGAATTTTCGCCACCCATCTGATGAAGATGCTTGTGTGGTAAATTTTCACATCGAATATTTACTAAAGGTAAAAAAGTAAATTTTTTATTTTATGGTAAAGAGATGTTTGAATTTTTGCATTAGTTAAAAGAATGCGAACTTCTTGAATTTCTAAAGAAATATCGTTATATATATTCAGACTTTTACTTCAACTTAGCATTGCCGACACTACTTACACATCCTTCTTGAGAGGAATTGAAATTAGTTTTACAGAATAAGAATTTGTTGGTTTCATGCTATTACCATTTCATACAACTAGTTCATATGAAGACATTGATTTTGAGGAGGTTATTTTCTATTTTACACAAAATGAGTTACTAGGTCAATAACAATACAATTTTATAAATAAGAAATTTTCCAAACTAGAATATAAATTGCTACACTTTGTTGTTACACATTATTTTCTGCCTTAAGGAGGAGAATATGATATTGTTATACTTGATGATTTTGAAGTAATGTGGGCAATTGTGAATGACAAGCACTATAACATTACTAGCGTGATGTTATCTTATATGTTGTCACAAAAAAGGAGAGGAAATGGAAGTTTTCCCTATGTTATATATTTAACAAGGCTATTCTAGCATTTCAACATCGATTTGAAAAGAGAAGCACCCATCAAACTAAGAAGCTATGATGTGATAAGTGAATCTACACTCAAGCGTATGCGATACACTCATATTGGTGATGGTGAATGAGTAATGAATTTAGATTTTCGTGCAGTAGATTATCAGTCTACTCCAAAATAATAAAGAGTTTCTATTCAAAATGATGATCGGGATAATGGACTTAGTAAAGACAAGATAGACAGGATAGTTACTTGGGTAGTGATGGACATCATGGACAACAATGTGGTCCTTATATATATATGCTCATTATAAAGATGAGTTGAAACCACTTTTGCCTTTCCATGCTAATGCAACGACAAGAGTAAATTCTTCTACTCAAAAGCTAATAAACTCGCCTCACACTTCAAATCCCAATTCAACTCCTCATTTGGGCATTGCTTCTTCTAAACCTTACTTTGCATCTCCATCTTTAGCAGGTATACCCTTCAACTATATTCAATTAATGTTAATTTATCTTCTCTCTAATTCTTTCTAGAATCCAATTTTTAATAATTAAATTCTAGAATAGAAACCATGGAAACTAGACTGGATACTTTAACTCATGATTTTCATGAGTTCAAGCATAAACTGTGACTTTTTTCTCATCGCAAGAAAGCATTACAACTATTGTATCCACTATTGCCACTGCCACACCAATAGTGAGAAATTCAATTTTAACAATTATGTAGCAACTTGAATTTGCTATTGGAAGCTTGTGTGATGATAATAGACAGTGAGTGCTACTATAAGAGATTTAAGAGATAACATTGATCAAATAGGTTTGACTATTGGATTATTTGAACTGAATGATCTTCTTCAAGAGATTGCTGACAACAACCATCCTCATGTTATGGGTTTGTCACCTAAACCACCACCTAAACCGCATCCTACTAGAAAAGAACCTTATGAGTTTCAAGTTTCTCTTCATTTTTTAAAATCAAAACCTTCCAAATCAAGCAAAATCAAGGGTCAATCATCCAAATCCTCTAAATATTTATGATCTCATATTCATTTGTCAAATTCTGATGATGAGTAAGACTTAAGTTTCATGCAGGTGATTCTGATCCATATGATGACAGACATTCAGAGTCGCGTTAATGATGTTTTGACGAACTTCATTTTTTCGCAAACAAATAAATTGGCAGACATTTATACGGTTTATTTGCATTGTAAACATGATATCGATTGTTGCATTTAGTTAGATTTATTCTCAAGTTTTGCATTTTAGTTTGATTTTTCAACAAGGCTTTCTGATAATTCTTACTTGTTGCTTTTTGTTAATGATAAAAGGGGAGAAAATACATGAATGATTGAGAGTATTAAAATAGGAGTTTTGGTTAGAAATTTATTATATTCTTAACATGTCATTTGCGACTTGTCATTATCAAAAAGAGGAAGAATTGTTAAGTTATAGTGTTTTGATGATAGACAGGTGTTTTGGCCTCAAAATTTCTCGAGAAAATTTCTAATATTGGGTTTGATACCATTTTGGTATGGTGGTTTTAGAAAATAAATGCCTAATTAATTTCCCCAATAAAATTTTAAAGCATTTAATTCTTTAACCGAGTCCGAAAAGTATATCACAGAAATATTTTGCATTGTGTTCCACGATCTGATTTTACATCTCTAATGAGAAAATCCTTAATTAAGAGAGCTGAATACGATAGTCCATAAAAAATTATTTTATTAAAATGACGATGAAATGTGTAGAAAATCTTTCTATGACTTTACAAATGCATGAAAAATCGTGTCTAACAAAAATACGAAGATAAGTGAGTATACTTCGCCCCGCGCCATGACTCGAAATTTGGTAGTACATGACGCCATGCGCCATGACTTCAAATGAGTTGCATACTGACTATGCGACATGACTAACAAAAATAAGTGTTGGTCACTTCGCCAATCACCATGACCTAAAAGGGTGAGCACAATGTGCCACGCGTAGCGACTCGAAAAAGGATAGAGTACATGACGCCACACTCCATGACTCAAATGTGAGATTATGGTTAACCCGTTGACTAGCGATGACTCGATTTGGGACAAGTGAGGGGTCCATCGGTTACGCTAGTGACCCTATACAGCAAGCTAAGTGCGCTCTCAAATTCTAGATTTACACAGCAGACCAGCGTCTCCCCTCATTCAGCTTAATAAGCCAGCGTGTCATGTATTCAATCTCTGGATTTACATAGCAGGTCAGTGTGTTCCGCATATAGCCTCTGGATTGAAAATTTGGTGGTTTTACCAAGAATCGGACTTAACCAAATTTCGAAAATATGTTTAGGTCAACTTGGACCAACTAAAGAGGTTTGCGCCCAATTGGGCTTGTTGAAAAGATTTGGTCCTGACTGGGCTTCACTCAATAATTTTAGGCCCAAATGGGCTTATTGGAGGGTTTTGGTTGAAATGGGTTTAGGCAAGCTAGACTGGGTCGGTTGAAAGGTTTTTAGGCCTACCTGGGCCTATTTTGGAAGTTATGAGCCCAAATGAGTTTATAGGGAGTGAAACTTGGCCCAAGTGAGGTTATGAGGCCAAATGTGGGATATTAGGCCCAATGGAGAGATGCGGATAAAAATTACCAGCCTTGGCTTTCATATATGAGCTGTGTAGAATGTACATGTGTACAAATTGCAATTGATCTATAAATTTTCAATCCTAGGTAAAAAAGAGAGTTTTCATAACTTCTCAATGTAAAGCAACTTCCCCCTCTTTTTGAATTTGTATGTCCATAGGTCATTATTATTTAGTGAGTCCAGCGGATCACACATATTCCCCAAGTGAGGGCAAAGTGTCAGCAATAGATCCACTACAAAAAGTCTCTTACTGTAACAAGAATAGGATCTATTTAGATCCATCACAATTTGATTGCTCAAATCATGAAAACCAAGTGGGGTTTGACGACTGCATTCCAGCGCAGCAAGTTGGCATAGTGGCTTTATTTGGACACCAAGTTTGGGTTGAGTAAAAACAAAAGTAATTTTTTTAATTAAGAGGAAAATACTTAGCCTCGTGTATCCATTCAACCGCTAACTAGGGAATATCTATGTGGGAAAAAGTAATTTTTTTAGAAAATAATTTTTTAAAAATAGGAGGAAAATACTTAATACCATGTATCCATTCAACACACCAACCAGGGAGTATCTATATGGGGAAAAGTAATTTTTAGAAAATAATTTTTTAAAAAATGGGAAGAAAATACTTAACCCCGTGTATCCATTCAACCTGCCAACCAGGGAGTATCTACATAGGGAAAATTAGTTTTAAAAATTAATTTTTGAAAATAGGAGGAAAATACTTAACCCCATGTGTCCATTCAACCCACCAACCGGGGAGTATTTACGTGGGGAAAAGTAGCTTTAAAAAATAATTTTTTATTTTTTTTTAAATGGAAAACTCAAAAAGAAATTTTCAAGAGAGAATACTTGGAGAGAAATAGACCTTCAAAAGCTCGGATGTAAATGGTTGGGAGAGCTTGCCTCGGGATCTGTGTCCATTGAGACTTGTTGTGTTCCCGGTGAAGAACAATGACATCTATTTATGGAGGTCGGGTTGGCTTGGATGTTTGTCCCGCAGTTAAAAATACTTTATGCGCATGGGCAGTGTTACCGCGGAACTGTTAGTCGTCTTCTATGTGTCTTCAGTTTTTGCAAGTAATGTAGTTCCGCAGATATCCATTTTTTTGGTTTCACGATTATTTATTGCGTGGCTCTTAAGAAAGCTATTCCGTGGGTATTTTGGTGCGGTTGGGCTCCAAAGTACTCTCCACATGTTAACTTTTCATTAGTGCATCTTCTACACGCTTTAGGTGCACTTTTGCCACCATTTTGTAACTAATTCAAATGGCCAAGAGGCGACCACGTTAGCTCTTTTCCTGCCAAACATCTAGCTGCATTCTTCAACACTGCGAAACGGCTGGGCTTTTTGAGAGGAGAAGCGGTTTGTGGTGCGGAACTGGAGGTAGCCGTTGAGATGAGAGGATTAAATTGCCTCCGCTGGTCGGAAAGACTGCAACGACAGTGACCAGATGATCATAGGCATTTCTGTAGAGAGGAAAACCCGGAGAACCAAACAATCCAGAGCATCTTGCTCATCTTCATCTACACCTCGTCATCATTTTCAACTGCCTTCTCAAACTAACCCATTTTGACCAATCTCGGTTGCTTGATTAGTAACTGGTTCCGCCACTGCCCTATTTCCAGCTTGTTCTCGTCTTCCGTAGGCTCATGCTTTTCTACTTGTATTTTCAAGTGCTCCCCATTTTTTCTTTCTTTCTGCCACCTAGAATACCCCCTGCGAAACATGCTTTCAAGAACATGGTCTTGCTGGATTTGGAATGGGGCTTCGACCTCGGGTTTAGATCAGTTATCATGAAACACAGATTGTTGTTGATGGGAAGGCATTACTCATAATATTTCCATCGGTCATGTTATCTATCTCAACCTTAGTGGCTTCTTCATTTTTGGTTCCTTCCATTTTGAATCTGCAAAGGCTCAACCTTTCTTAATTTTTTTTCTATGAGTCACCAATCCTTCCTGCGTCCATTACTTTCCGAATTTGACCCATCTCCACCTCTCTTAATGTTATTTTAGTGGACATCTTCAGCTTGATCGAGTAAGTTTCTTTGGATTTTTTCGGCAACAATTTGCACCACTTTTTTTATTTAAATGATTGTGGTTCTATTCTTCATTGCCTTTTTTTTTTTAACTTGAAGGAGGTCAATTGAGTTAGCCCCAATGGGCCATTCAAGACTATGTCAACATCAGCCCCTTGGTTTCCTAGTTAGTTTCTAGATTTCCAGAATCAAACCGTCTGGGCTCTTGATTCTGTTATACCCAATTTCCGCCACACAGCAGCCATTATGTTTTCCTTTCCCTATTTTCTTCTATTTTTTACTTTTTATTTTTAGCGCTGCATGCCTTTCCCCTTAGGCTCTGCTTGTCGGTACTTTTTTTTTGTTTGTTTGGCCAAGCATCCAAACCATTGAGTATGAATTTTCAACTATTTTATGCCAAAGGTGGAGAGACTTCTCAAAGCATAAAACCTGAGATCTGGCAAACATCACGCCTCTAAAGGCCCGTGTAGTCCCTTCAATACTAGTGCTGGCGCGTAGGCCGTTGGACTTGTTATCACCTAAGATGGTGATGTAGAAGGAGAGAAACGTGGTGATGAACTCAGCGATCCCAGCCTTTGATGTAATTACACAATTTTGAAGAAAATCATATAATTTTGTGTCTCGAAGTTAATTTATATGTAATTAAAGTGGGGCCCACGTACCTTCATCAAATGTCCCCTTCAAAACCATGCTGACCTAAGAAGCGTGTTTTTTGAAATAGTCCGCGAGTCCCACTAGCTTCTTGTTTTCCAGCACTAGCATTTATTTCTACATTTCATCCAAGTTCAAACTCTTTTTCCAGTTTCATACTTATTCCTTGCTTTCTATTCTCCATTCTTTTGAACGGCTACCATCCCTCTCTAAGAGAGAGTACTTGGTCAGTCATCCCATTCTTTGGAGCTTGGTCCTTAAAATAGAATATCTCTATCTTTACTCTTCCAAGAGAGAGTATCTAAGCCATCACCCTGCCCGCTTCAACCTTGAGTGGTTGTTGCCCACTTTTTAGCTTTCCATTATATTCCTTAAGAGGTATGATGCTCAACATGGATTCGCCAAACCCCACCTAGGGCCTTGATGGCTTTGGCTTTTTAGTCTTACCATTGGCCATGATTTTAGGAGTTTCTAATCTTATTTCCACTGTTTAGTCATAAATAACCATAGATTTATGGTCTCTTGACTAGATATGGCAAAGAACTCATGAATCATGGTTAGAAGGCTCCACCTATGGTAGTTTACTATAAATCTTATATTTTTTTTTTTTGCAAATTTGACAGTCTACTTTTTTTGTGTAGATAATGACTTCAAATTTAAAAGAGACCAAATCTGATCTTTCTTCTTCTGAATTTCCCGTTCTTTCACCTAAAGAGAGATCAGAGTAAGAAAATTGTGTTATTTCCTCGAGGAGCCAAAAGATAGCACGACCCCTTTTTCGAGGCAATTTCAATTGCGGCGCCTCCAATGTCACCTTTTCTTATAAAGAAGCATAAGACTGCTAATAAATATGTCCACAGAGAGTCTAAAAGGCAAAAATATGCTTCAAAAAAGAAAGAAGTTGTTGAGAAATTTTTTTTAAAGATAGAATTGCATCTAAGAAGAGATAGCACGCTCCGAAGAAGAAAAATCCTCAAAGCTGCAAAAAACATGATCTCTTGTTTGGTCGCCCTTGTGGAGGCTGTGTTGCTTACTTTGGGTGGTACCCCACCTTAGCCAGTCACGAACATTTTCAATGTTCACAGGGACCTTCTCACTTCAGCCCCATGCGGTGTCATCTTATGGAAGACATTACTAGTCGTTCCACTCGAATTTTCGTGATTCTAGAGAAAATTTTTACCGAGTGCCTGGACTACCAAGAAGGTTATATTTTCGAAAAGGGTGTTGCTACAACCGACACTTATAAGACCTTTTCAGGTTGTCTTCTTTTTTCGACTAGGGTATTGGGCAATCTCCATAATTTTATCGTGGAAACGCCTTGCTGGTTGCAAAAGGAACTAGAGGACTATTCTTTTAAATGCAAGTAGGGTGCGAATGTCTACCGTGGTTGTTTGGGCAATATACTAGGCTTTGACGAATGGGGGAACCATTTGGTCTCTCGTCATGATGAGGCGCTCATAGCTGTTGGTATAAAAGATGCAATCTTAGCAACTGGCGAAGGCTTTTGGAAAAACAACAATATCATCAATGCTTTTTGCGTATCTCCCTCGCATTCCAAGGTATCAAAGGGAAGTTGGCATCGGACCTCTTCATTGGCTTGCAGTATGCTCATGTTTCGAGGGAGTTAAGTTTCCTTGGGAGCTGAAATTTCCTTCATTTGACTGTCAGGTCCAGGCAACCCAAGATTACGTGCATTGGTATGACATTTGTGCGGTGAAGGTTGTTGAGCAAGTTGCGCCTAAATCTCACTTTTTGGCTTTTAAGCCCCTTGACTTCTCCACCAGCTAGGGGATGCCTTTTGAGATCAGACGCTTCAAGGAATCTGACTTGGAGGAGACCGAAGCTCACTATGTTCAACACATTGATTCCTTCAAGGCTTATCCTGGGATCGTTAGGTGTAGCTTTCATTGCACTGATTGGGTTGCAGAAGCAAAAGAGTATATCGGCCATGATATTGAGCTTGCTAAGAAGACTCTCTAGGAGTTTGCTGCTGAAAAGGCAGCTTCTCAAAAGGACCAGAAGCCCATGGAGACCTGGAGTATGTCTCTTCCTTCTTGTCTTACATTTCTTTTCTTTCTGTATTTTTTATCCTTATCTACCCCTTTTTTTGGAATACAACATTAAGCTTCCCGAAGTTGTATATCCGCCAAAGTCGATCGGTAACTTTTGATTTCCTAATCAGCCCACCAACTCAAAAGCTACAGAGTCATTAACAACGCATGACACTCATAGCAAGAAGCGCAAAATGAGGAATTTGTCTCTTGATGAGGTATATTTTGAACCATGGGTCCACTATAACTATAAGATTAATTTCAGTTTATGAAATTATATGATTTTTCATCTGTAAAAAAAAAGGAGAAAAAAAAAATTACAACGAAAGGAAAATTGATGGCAAAAAAAAGAGAAAAGAAAAAATTGCAAATGGCTATAAAAGAAATTATCACGGATAGCCAAGATTTTTATTAAGATTTTTTTAAAAAAATGACAGTAAGAAATTTGTTTATAAACTGGAAAATTCATTACAAAAAGAAAAGGTTGCAGAAAAAAAAAAAAGAAAAAAACAACAAAAAGAAAAAGAAAATTTTTTAGAGCCATGGCCAAAAAAAAGAGAGAATCCGTTGAGTACCATGGCTGGTGAGATGGGCGTTCAATCATGACTAATTTTCAAAGCGCTGCAACAAATCTCAAGACAACAACCGTTGCTGCAGGATATGAGACGTGTCCAGGATGACAGTAACATGCGAAAAAAAAATCAAAGATGCAACGTAGAAGAGAGCATAGCCGATTCTTGTTTCTTCGAGACGAAATGGCTTCAATTCTTAGGGATCTGGTTTGGGAGATAGTGAAGACGAACAACTGCTTTCTATTGAATGAATTTGGAAACGATACTGCTTCCATGTAGTTCAGCAAGGAGAAAAACAATCTATTCAATCTCAACTCCCGTAAATTTTTTGGTTTGGCAAATAAGAAGACGGTGTCGATTCAGCCAGAGGGAAAAGATCTTTCTGTTGTCCTTGCAACAACAAAGACTAGGAAGCAGAACAAGCCTACAAACCTGTACCACAGGTCTATCTTGAAAAAGGAATTCCGGAGGATGGCTAAGGTTGTCGTTAATCAGGTGGAGGAAAACTACTACAGGCCTAATTTGAAAAAAGCAGCCCTTACAAGGCTGAGTGCTGTGAGGAGGAGCCTTCAAATTGCAAAGTCAGGAGTCAAGAAGAGGAATAGGCAGGCTGAGGAAAGATCCAGGCGTGGCATGTTTTGAAACTCTGGATGATAGCTGGAACTCGTTATTAGCATTACACTTTGTCGGTGGTATTTATACTGCATTGATTTTGTAGCGTGGAGGAGAGAATGGATCAATGGAATATCATGCATGGACAGCAACTGCTATGACAAGACAAGACATGTGTGAACCAATCCACGCAAAGCAGCCGAATACAAACTCTGCGGGGGCGTGGTTTCATATGCAAACTAGGTTGCTAAGTTGCTTATGGTTCAAGTCACGTGTAGCTCAAGGAACCAAACGCAGGCAATTTCTCTTCGCGCGGAATTGCCACATGAAAACTATTGAAGACACATGGAAAGCTTACGGTTCAAAGACAAAACCGAGCCGAAAACATGCGCGGAATTGTTGTCTCGAATGGGGATGATTTCTTTGCAAACGTTGCCGCTGAACTTTAATTCCGCGTAGAGATTGTTGGGCGCCCAAATTTTTTCTTGCCACGAAACTAGCTATCATAACCACCCGAATTCTATAAATAGCACCTTTGAGACGGATAAAAAAAAACAGACACAGCCCCGGGAAGATAAGCTTTCTCATCCCAAATAAAAAAGAGAAGAGAACGTAAGTTCTCAACAACTTTAAATTTTCTTCAAGTAATTTTTAAAATATATATATATATCTTAAAGACCTCCAAAAATATATATTATTAAAGGCCTCCAAAAATATATATTATTTTCTAAAATACATATATATATATATATTAAAGGCCTCCAAGAATATATATATTATTTTATAAAATACATACATGTATATTAAAGGACTCCAAAAATATATATATTATTTTCTAAAATATATATATTTTTTAAAGGCCTCTAAAAATATATATTATTTTCTAAAAAATATATATTAAAGGCCTTCAAAAATATATATTCTTTTCTAAAATACATATATCTATATATTAAAGGCCTCCAAGAATATATATATATTATAAAATAAATATATATATTAAAGGCCTCCAAAATATATATATTATTTTCTAAAATACATATATATTAAAGGCCTCCAAAAATATATGTATTATTTTCCAAAATATATATATATTAAAGGCCTTCATAAATATATATTATTTTCTAAAATACATATATATTAAATGCCTTAAAATATATATATATTATTTTCTAAAATACATATATATATATTAAAGGCCTTCAAAAATATATATATTATTTTCTAAATACATATATATCTTAAAGGCCTTTAAAAATATATATATTATTTGCCAAATATGCATATATATATATCTAAAGGCCTTTAGAAAAATATATATTATTTTCTTAAAAAAAATATATGTATACATACATGTACTTCTCCCCAAGTAGATACTCCCTAGGTGGTGGGTTGAATTGATACACGGGGCTAAGTACTTTTTTTTTAAAAAAAATTATTTTTGTTTTTACTTAACCCAAACCTTGATGTCCGAGTAAAGCCACGATGTCAATTTGCTGCGCTGCCGGAATGGAGTCGTCAAATCTCCCCTGATTTTCATGATTTGAGCAATCAAATAGTGATGGATCTAAATAGATCCTACTATTGCTATAGCAAGATAGTTTTTGTAATAGACCTACTGCTGACACTTTACATTCACTTAAGGAATACGTGTGATCTGCCAAGCTTGCTAAATGATAGCGACCTATGGACATGCAAATTCAAAAAGCAAGGAAAAGTTGTTTTGTATGGGAAAACTATGAAAACTCTCTGCTTTACTCAAGATTGGGAATTTATAGATCCATTGTGATTTACATACGTGTAAATTCTGCGTAGCTCAAATGTGAAGGTCAGGGCGGGTAATTTTTATCCACACCTCTCCGTTGGGCCTAATACCCCACATTTGAGCCCATAACCTCACTTGGGCCAAGTTTTGCTTCTCATAAACTTATTTGGGACCATAACTCCTAAAATAGGCCTCAGTTGGGCCCAAAAACATTCAGCAGGCTTTATTAGGCCCAGAACTCTTCAGTAGGCCCAGTCGGGCCCCCAAAACCTTTAAAAACCTTCGCAACAGGCCTAGTTGGGCCCAAACCTCTTTAGTTGGTCCAAGTCGACCCAAATATATTTTCAAAATTTGGTTAAATTCAATTCTTGGTAAAACTACTCAATTTTCAATCCAGAGACTAAATGCGGGACACGCTGACATAACTAAGCTGAAAGCGGGAGACGCTAGTCTGCTGTGTAAATCCAGAAGCCAAGAGCACACTTAGCTTGCTATGTAGGGTCACTAGTGTAGCCGATGGGCTAAGCGTATACTCACATTTAAGTCATGGCGCGTGGCGACATGTGCCACCCATTTTTGAGTCATGACGCAGGGTGAAGTGTACTCATTTATCTTTATATTTTCGTGAGACTGACTTTTCGTGCATTTGTAAAGTCATAGGAAGACCTCCTATGAATTTCGTCATCATTTCAATAAAATAATCATTTTTTATGGACTATTGTATTCAGATCTTTTAATCAAGGGTTTTCTCGTTGGAGATGTAAAATCAAAGTGTGGAATACAATGCAAATATTCTATGATATACTTTTCGGAATAGGTTAAGAAATTAAATGCTTTAAAATTTTACTGGGGAATTAATTAGGCAGTTATTTTCAAATCGGGAAAATTTTGAGGCCGAAACATCTCTGATTGCTGGACTTTCTAATCCTTCTCAGGAGAAAGTTCCTCGGAGCAAGGAGTTATGAAAAATTCTTAAGCTGATGTACCAGGAGATTCTAATAAAAGTTCATGCCCCATTGAAATTCCCCAACAGCCTAAGCCTTCTGAGGAAGAGGAGATTGTAGTAGAGCCAAACGTTGCTACAAATTCTTCCAATGACCATGGAGTGAGCAAAGAAATGCATGCCAAGGTGCAGAACAATTCCCCTGCGCTCCTAGCTTCCAGCAATCATGCTTTAAGTGACCTCTTGCGTTTCCACATAGATCTAAATATGGATCAAGTGGACCAACCCATGAAGTCTTATGGTAGCGGTCTCATATTCTCTGAGAACACCTTTATGAGGGATTATTTGGGGGCATGGACTCCAGAGGCATGTCAATCTCCACCTTCTGTAGCTCAAGATACCCCTACAAAAGCAGCTTCCTATTCAGACGATAGAAACACAGGTTTGCTGCATCACTTTTGTTAATTGTGATTATTTATATATTTGCTTTACTTCAATCACTTGTTCTTGCAGGATTTGGTTTAAGAGAAGGAATTGATGTGGAGGTCCTCATACTCATCCAGAGGGCGAGGGTGTGAACCTAGAGGGTAAATTTTTCATTAATTTTCTTTCTCCTTCTCCCTTTTCCTTTCTTGTTACACATCTCATACTTCATTCACCTTTGACAGTCGCCCTAGTTATTGAAATTTTCGATGACGGTGCTCATGGTGGAAATGTCCCAACACCAACTGATAAGTTAGCAGAGACATTGTTTGTTCCTCCCATGTTGCCAGGTATTATCTATGTATACATTTTTTTATATTTGATAAATTCATTGCCTTAGTCTTTTTAACTTTCTCAGCTTTAAGATCCGATAGACTAGGTGTCTTCATTTCAGCTCAACTAGTCCTAGTACTAGTGCAAGTTCGAGTGAGACTCACCAACTCCCTAATGTCAAAGATCATTTTTTTGAATCCATTGTATCATTTCATTTTTACTTTAAGAATAACTGGGGCTAAGCGGTTAGAGCAACTGGACCTAAAGCATCTAAGTCACGTAGTGATACAATTCAAGGGATGGATTGTTTCTTCTTTGAGTATTATGGATTCTCCTGATGATGTTTTTGAAGCATTGGATATTTGTGAAGATTTTTCTATGATTCTGGACAAGCTTCAACTTGGGGTCTTTGGTTTTGGCAACGTCATACTCTCACTGGGGAAGTTACGTACTCATTGGATTGAGCTCGAGGCTGTTGTAAGACCTTTAGTCTCCAGTGAGGATTTAGCATCAGCGGAGGCTGATCTTACTGGATGTAGAGATTGCCTTGCTCGGCTTAAGGAACATAATCTCCGGGTTGCCAAGAAGGCGGAAGGCAAAAAGATGATTACTGAGGAAATTCAAGCATCTATAGCGACAAAGCAAGCTGAGGTTCGTCGTATTTTCACCTCTATCTTTGTGGATAGAAGTAGATTGAATTCATTGATTTCAATCTCTAATGAGCTCCAAGCTGAAGTTGATCTTCACAAAGTGAGAATTGCTTCAGAGAGTCGAGACATCTCTATTATAGAGGCTAAAGTAGAAGAGCTGCAGGCATACATGGTTTCTCCTGCTGATGTAGTGAATTCTCTTCGAATACTGAAGGAGTTGCTTCCTTCTACAAGGGAGGCTATAAAGACTTTTTTACAAGATTTTGATGCATGACTGCTTTGTAACTTTTACGGACAATATCTTTTAAAGTAATTTCATTTATTGTTGCTTTGACTTGATTCTCGCAATTAATAATTTCATATGTGTCATTGCCATAGACCTTCTCTATAATGTAAGACCCCTTCCATTTAGACTAAAATTTACCAGTAAGTTTGCCTCTAGCCATGAGCTCTATGCACAACTTTAGCACCAAATCAACTCTTTTAAATAAGTGATATCTCACAACTTTGTTGTATGCTTCAACCATCTGAGCTTAATAAAGTTTGATCCGTTGTCGTGCTTGGACTCGCTTATCATCTAGCGCTTCGAGCTCATCAAAATGAAGTTTAGCTTGTTGTTCAGTAGTCAACCCAGAATGGATAGCGATCCTTAAGGATGTTAACTGGGTTTCCATTACAAAAACTGCTTCAGTGCCAAAAAGCAATGAATATGGCGTCGCTCTCTTCGCGGTTCGATATGTGGTTCTGTAGGTCCATAGTGCTTTGGGTTACCTCTCGTGTGAATCTCGTTTGTTCTTTACTATTGTTCTTTTGAGGATTCGAATGATGTTCTTGTTGAACGCTTTTGCCTGTCCATTCTCTTGTGGATAATATGGCGACGAGAACACTTACTTGATTCCAAACTTCCGGCACAGCTGGTTTACTTTGTCATTTTTGAATGACTTGCCATTATCCAAGGTGATTTAATAGAGGACATCATAATGGTAAATAATCTTGTGTTTGATGAATTCAACCACCTCTTGCACGTAGGCTCTTTTATAAGTTTTAAATTCTGCCCACTTGGAAAAATAATCCGTGAAGCCAAAATATATAAGTGCTCCTTAGATGATGATGGTTTGATTGGACCGACAATATCAAAATCCCACCAAGAGAAAGGCCCTGGGATGGGTGCTGGTAACATCTTTGAGGCAGGAACATGATAAATATCCCCATGTATGATAATTGAAAAACGATAATATATTTTGTAGGTATTTTGTGCTAATTTGGTGGATAAATCTTTGAGTTTAATGCGAAATTTGATTTAAAATGTGTATTTGCAACAATTGGGTAGTAATTATTTATTTCAAGTGAGTTAAATAATTTTAGTTATCTTTCTACTTGAAATTACATTTTTTATGTGTTGCCACAAATTCACATGTGCTTGATATATTTTATTAAAGTGTTGCAATAATTGGACTTTAAATATATTTTATTAATCACCTATTTATTAATCTACTGGGTATATACTTGGTTTAAAAAATTTTTATGCAGATGAACTAATTACAGCAGTGGGCCCACAAGATGGATCATCCAAATTAATCAAGAAATTGAAATCTCAACCGTCCAGATTTGATTATTCAGAGAGTTCGGAATTAGCAGCTGATCCAAGCCATTCAAAGCAGTGCCCCATTAATTCTCAGTCGTCCAATTGATGCGTTTATTGAGCCATGGGCCCCACAAGATTATCTAAGCCATGATCAAGCCAAGCCAAATCATTTCTAAACCATGTAGAAAATCTAGTCGTCCGAATGAATTGGCAAATTACCAACTGTCTAGGTTTTTTAAATCTCCGCCTAATAGATTTAATCTGTACCACTAAGCTTTTTAATTGCCAATTCTAGACATCCATTTAACTCCAGCAACCAAATTCACGTCCTGCCAAAAATTTCAAACCAATTATTCAGATTCTTCATCGTCCTCGGATCCCATCCAAGTTGTCCATTAAGTGTCAGTTTTTCTGCAAAAATTCCATCGCTCACAATCAGACAATCCAGGTGTCCCTTTTTTAAAATCAGTACCACTCAAATCAATCTAGACATTATCCACGATACAAATTGCGCAGATAAAAGCAGCATCATGCAATCTAGGCCAAGCGTGAAGTCCATTCACAAAACAAATTGTACATGTCCTTTTTGCAAAATTTTTATATAACTATAAAAGGAGGTCGGGCAGAGGATTGAAAAAGAGGGAGGGAGAGAGAGAGAGGATGTGGTGGAGACAAGGTGGAGAGCACAGGGCAAGAGGTGGACCGACGAATAACGGGGAGCGGCCGATATACCATCGAGGCTTCCAACCAATAAGCTTTTCTATTTAATTTTAATTGTCTTGTTTAAGATGGTTTTGAATTTTAATTTTATTTAGACTTAAACATGCTTGGCTAAGCCCTAAATCTAGGGTTTAGGATGTAGCATGCGTACAATATAGTGTGGCATGTGGTTTTAATTTATTTATGATGGACGTTGTTGTTAATTTAATATCTTGTGATTTTAATGTTTGTTTTGTACATATGCCCGTACTTTGACATGATTTCATATATTAGGTGATGGAACCGAGAGGTGAAAATCTAATATACGATAATCAAGATATTAAACCTGAAAATCTAAGACCATGAGAATAGGCATAATGACCTTAAGAAATTCCATAAATAAGCCATAGAACTTAATGATTCTAATTAACTTAATCTCATGAGAATAGGTGGTTAAGAAAATTAGTGTACGCCTTGTAAGTTTCAAGAAAATGTGCAATGATAAATTAGGGTTTGTTCTCCTTCAACAAATAATATCCAGATTAAATAATTACACCACACCCATTGCAAAAGTTAAAACCTTAGACCGTAGGTACTCGCATCTTTATTTTTTTTACTACTCATTCTAGTTTTCAATTTTATTTTCTCTTCCCACTTTTCTTTTTTTTATTCCATTTTATTTACTATATTCTCTTCATATCCGACATGAAAGTGTTTAAAAGTAAAGTTTACAGTCTTGAACTCCTTGTGCATCAATAATTTATATACTACAATCTACGACTTGTGCACTTGCGATGAGATTGCAAACAAGTATTTTTGGCGCCATTATCAGGGAATTCGACATTACTTTAAATTTTATTTTTAGATACTTTTTTTGTTCTTTTCTTTTCTATTCTCTGTTGCTTTCTTTCTATCTATTTTTTCTCTTCTATTTCCCGTTCTTATTTGTTTCATCTTTTCTAAAATAGCTAGTCAATCCTTGTATGCACTACATACTTGAAGCTTTGCAAAACAACTAGCTGAAAATCTCTTTGCTGCTGACCCTGAGATTGAACGTTCTTTTAGAAAAATAGTTCATGAGTACAAAAAGTAGCAATCTTTGTAAGAAACCATAGCAGAACACAATAATCCAAACCCACCACATCAAGAGCAGGAGGAAAGTCAAGCTAAGAACAACGCTCCTTTAAGAAGGGTAACTCTAAGCGATCGGAACCGCCCAAACCTTCGAGGACTTTGATCATGCATAGTGGAACTAGAAATTGATGCAAGAAATTTTTAACTCAAACCAGGACTTATCCAAATGGTCCTACAAGATCAATTTGCAAGATTACCATCTGAAAAATCCCAATGTACACATCACTAAGCTTCTGTAGTTGGGCAATACATAAAGGTCCAAGGAATTCCACACGAGGTAATCCGTCTCCAACTCTTCCCATTTTCTCTTCGTGACAGGGCTAGTAAGTGGTTATTTTCTATGCCATCCGACACCTTCAATACATGGGATGAGCTCTCTGCTGCCTTCTTAGAGAAATTCTTTCCACCCATTAAGACTAAGAAGATCAGGGTGAAGTTAATCAATTCGTCCAAAATGACGGTGAGACTCTCTTGATGCATTGGAAAGAATGAAAGACCTATAGTGCAAGTGTCCACATCACGACATTCCTTAGGGTGATATCATAGAAAATATTTTCAGCGGACTTGACAGACCAACTCGGAGTGTCATTAATTCAGCTATCGGAGGCCAATTCATGCGACTTACTGACAAGGAGGCTCTCGAACTCCTCAATGACTTGGCTTTTTATGACTCTTAATACGACGATATTTGAGGACCCTCTCGGCGAAGTAATGTATATGAGGACCCTCTCGATGAAGTAATGTATATGATATCGAATTCATGAATTCTCTTCATGCTAAACTTGACCAGTTATTGCAGCAAAAGAAGCAAGAATCCACGAATCGAGACGCATCTTCTTCTCGACAAATTTTACATGAGATTTGTGGAGCATCACACTACACGTTTGAGTATAGCTTTGCCATCCAGGACACCACAAGCGAGCTGGCCAATGCAATCAACAATCAGAATAATACTCACACATATGGTAACCCCTACTCAAACACTTACAAACTTAGATGGCAAAATCACCCTAATTTCTCTTAGACAAATCAGTTAAATATCGAAAACTATGCCCAAAACAACAAGCTAGAGACAATCACTGAACCCTCCCTCATACCAAACTTGGTCTACGCTACCTGTACCACCTCAAGCACAATCTTCTAATCTCTTGATTGATAAACTACTTGAAGAAATGAGTCAAATAAAAACTCATATTAAATTGTTTGAAAACCAAATTGCCCAACATACCGCTACCTCATCCCATAGAGACTAGGGAAAACTCCCTAGCTAGCCTAAAGTAAATTATAGGGAACAAGTGCAGGCAGTTACCTTGCAAAGTGGAAAGCAACTTAACCCACCTCAACCACCTCAAATTGACACTGAAAAATGAGGCCGAGCAGGTACAAAAGCAAGAAGATGAGCTATAACCCAAACTAGTGGTGGAGAAGTTGTACATCCTGCCACTTCCTTCTAGGCAGCGACAAACTAAGCTCTAAAAGCAGTTTGAAAAGTTTGTCTCCATTCTCAAAAACCTGTCAATCAACGTGCCTTTTATTGACATGTTCTCCTAAATGCCAGCCTGTGCAAAATTCCTAACGAATATGTTGTCCAACAAAAGAAAGCTCAAGGAGTACGAAACCATTGCGCTTATTGATGAGTGTAGCGCCATCTTGCAGAACAAGCTACCTAAAAAGCTAAAGGATCCTAGAGCTTCTCTATTCCTTGTGATCTTGGGAATGTCTAAATTAGTAAGGTGCTATGTGACCTCAGAGCCAGTGTAAGCCTAATCCCTCTCTCCATCTGTAAAAAGCTAAACGTAGGCAATCCAAAATCAGCTTCTATGTCTCTCCAATTGGCCGATTGATCAATCAAATTTTCAGTTAGAATTCTTGAAGACGTTCCTTAGAAAGTCGGGAAGCTATTTATCCCAGTTAACTTTGTAGTCTTCGACATGGAGGAGGACTGCCAAGTTTCAATCATTCTTGGACGACCTTTCTTAGTCACTGCTAGAGCCATCGTAAACATCATAGATGGAGATGAAAAAATCGAATTCAACCTTTCTGAAGCAACAAAGCACCCATCGACTGATAACTTCTGCCTATGAGTCGACGTCATCGACCCTTTGCCGATTAAAGAAAAAGATAACCTGATAAAGGTATGTATCATTCAGAGTGCAACTATTGAAAATGATAATCCTGAACTTTCTTCTTGTACAGCTCTCTTGGATGGAAATCCTCTTATCTCACCTGCTGTCATCTCAACTCCTGAGAAACTGGACACGGATGCCAATTCTCTGGCCTCGACAAAATCAAAGGAAGAAGCAGTAGAACTCAAGCCTCTTCCTAAAAGTCTCAGGTATGCATTTCTTAGCCCAAATGCTACTTATCCAGTCATAATTAATGCAAATCTTTTCGAATCTCAATATGATGAACTGTTAACTGAACTAAGAAAACATAGGAAGGCAATTGGCTACTGCATTAATGACCTACCCAGTATTAGTCATTCTCTATGCATGCACAGGATTCTCATGGAGGACAATTGCAAGACAAGCATTGAACCTCGAAGGCGTCTAAATCCAAACATGAAACAAGTGGCGAAAAAGGAAGTTTTAAAACTTCTTGATGTTTGAATCATTTACCTTATTTCTGATAGCAATTAGGTAAGCCCAGTACATGTGGTACCTAAGAAAGGTGGTATGACTGTTGTGAAAAATAAAGAAAGTGAACTTATACCAATTATGACAGTAACGGGTTGGCGAATGTACATTGATTATCACAAATTGAACATTGCCACCCGAAAGGATCATTTTCCTTTGTCTTTCATTGATCAAATGCTTGAACGACTTGTCAATCACTCTTACTTTTGCTATTTGGATGGTTACTCTGGTTACTTTTAGATTTCTATTCACCCACAGGATCAAGAGAAAACCACTTTCACTTGTCCATACGGCACTTTTGCATATAGATACATGCTTTTTGGTCTTTGCAATGCACCTGTCACTTTTCAACAATGCGTGATGACCATATTTTTTATTACATTAAAAACATAATGGAAGTATTTATGGATGATTTTTCTATTTATGGCTCTACTTTTGACTCATGCTTATCTAATCTGTCTAGGATTTTACAGAGGTGCGAAGAAACCAATTTAGTCTTGAATTGGGAAAAGTGTAATTTCATGGTATAGGAAGGAATTGTATTAGGACATTTAGTTTCAAACAGAGGTATTGAGGTTGACTAAGCGAAAATAGAAGTCATTGAAAAACTACCGTCACCTAATTTGGTCAAAGAAATTCAAAGTTTTCTGGGACTCGTCGATTTCTATCAATGTTTTATTAAAGATTTTTCTAAAATTGCTAAACCATTGACTAACCTGCTAAATCAAGATGTAAAATTTAATTTTTTTTTATGACTGTTTGAAGTCATTTTGCAGGTTAAAAGAAGTTTTGACCACTGCCACAATTATAAAACCCCTTGACTGGAGCCTACCATTTGAGATCATGTGTGATGCAAGTGACAATGCGGTTAGAGCAGTTTTGGGTCAACGAAAGGACAACAAGCCAGCGGTGATCAATTATGCAAGCAAAACCCTAGATGATGCTCAAATCAACTATGCAACCACTAAAAAGGAATTACTAGCTATTGTGTTCGCTATTGATAAATTTCGTTCATATCTTGTAGGGTCAAAGGTGATTGTCTACATGAACCACACAGCCATTTGCTATCTACTCGCTAAGAAAGATGCCAAACTGATGTTGATTCACTGGATTTTTCTATTATAAGAATTTGACCTCAAAATTTGAAATAAGAAAGGCACGGAGAATATGGTAGCTAATCATTTGTCTAGACTACCATCAATTGAGGAGACTGATCTAACCAAAGATGAGCAGATTAACGAGGACTATCCCGACGAGTGCTTGCTGGCACGCAAGGAAGTGTCAATGCCCTGGTATAGAGACATTATTAATTACTCAGTCTGCAAAGAAATTCCACCTAATTTTAGCTATCAACAAAAGATTCAATTCTTAGTAGACGTGTAACATTACATCTGGGAGGATCTGTACTTGTACAAATAATGCGGCGATGGTCTAATTCGCTGATGCATTCTACACAAGGAAGTACAAAGTATTCTACATCACTGCCATCCCCCACCTTATGAAAGACATAGGATCCTCCAAAACTGCAGCAAAAGTCTTATAATCAGGTTTTTTTTGGGCCCGCTCTATTCAAAGATGTTCGATCTTTTACACTAACCTGTGACAGGTGCCAAAGAACATGAAATATCTCAAAGCGAAACGAGATGTCACTCATAAACATTCTCGAGGTCGAACCGTTTGATGCATGGGGCATGGATTTCATTGGATCTTTCCCATCCTTATTCAACAACCAGTACATACTTCTTGTGGTCAACTACATAACTAGATGGGTGGAGGCAATTGTTTCTCCGACAAATGACTCACGGGGGGTCGCCAAATTCTTAAAATGTAACATTTTTACCAGATTTAGCGTACCACGAGCAATCATAAGCAACAAAGGAAGTCGCTTTTGTAATAAGCAAATGAAGCAAATACTCAAGAAATATGAGGTCACACACAAGATCGCCACCCCATACTACCCACAAATGAGTGGCCAAGTTGAAATCTTAAACTGCAAGATTAAACATATACTTGAAAAGATGGTATCCCAGTCATGACGAGATTGGTCAAGGCAACTCAATTATGCTCTTTGGGCATACGCACTGCATTCAAAATACTGATTGGGACAACACCTTTCCGATTGGTCTATGGAAAATCATGTCACCTGCCTGTTGAGTTGGAGCACAAAGCATACGGGCAATCAAAGTTTTAAATTTTGATTTGAAATCCACCAGAGAAAAGTATCTGCTACAACTCAATGAACTCGAGGAGATCTGACTTGATGCCTATGAAAATTCAAAGATGTACAAGCAAAAGACAAATTCTGGCATGATAAATACATCCAACAAAAAGTAATGAAAGTAAATGACTTGGTTTTGCTATTTAACCCTCGTTTTAAATTGTTTCCAGGAAAACTGAAGTCGAGTGGTTGGGTCCTTTCAAAGTACTGCAAGTGTTTCCTCATGGAGCTGTCAAAATCTGGAGCGAGAAGACTGGAGCATTCAAAGTTCATGGGCACACCTCAAACCCTATTTCGTGGGAGACCAAATTCCAAAAGGAGTCATCTACTCCTCTGAAATCACATCACTAAATTGAGAATTTAAAGTCAGGCTGATGACTTTAAACCAGCGCTTCTTGAAAGGAACCCAAGAATTTTCTTTTCTTTTCAAGAGAGTTTTAGTTTTCATTTTCTTTTAGTTTCTTTTGTTTTAGAATTTTGATATTTTTTCGAACTTTATTGGTTATTTTACAGAGCCTACTTGGACAGGAAACACCATAGGATGGAAATTTGGTTCAACTCGCCAAAACAGGGAAGTTAACATCTCACATCTTTTACAATTACTCCCTTTACTTTGATATATTATTTTGATGGAATGATTTACATTGAGGACAATGTCAATTTCACATATGGGGGTGAATGTGTTGCGTTATTTTCTTTTTAAAAAAATTCCTCTCCCTACCCTGATGATTATAATTTTTGTCATATTTTGAAAGAATTTTTAAAAAAAATTTATAATTGTTGCACGATTCTGAACTTTGAACTGATTGAGACTCCACTTTGAACTCTTGTAAGTCCTATAAGCATACCGAACTTGAAATTTCAAAATCTTTGAGTTACGTAAATAACTGAATCCTAGTGAGATGTTAAATATGTTTTCGAACATGTACTTGTTGAAAATATTTAGATTTTTATCCTGAATTACTTAATGACACTGACATACCAAGAAACTAATTTTGTTTTCTTTCAAAATCAGAGTAAGACTCTTTAATTTATCAAAAGTTGTTTCTAATGCACATAATTATCATTTAAGAAGGTAGTTTTTCCCATATACATGAAAAATCTTATTCTAGTTGAAGAATTTCCAAAGTCAAAACTCCATGATTAAGACATTCTTTCTTTCAATGAGCTTATCTTTGAGAGCATATCTATTGCTTACTCCTATTGAGCTTGAATATGAATTTTTCTTCTCAAACATAAATTCTCATTTAATTAAACCAACTTTGAATATGAATTCTGAGCTAAAAAGTATAACAAGCGTAAGGTTTGTCCACTTAGCTTGCACAAATAATGAAAATGACTTCCTAGATACCTTGAAATATGGTGATGGGAGTTGTTTGTGGAAAAAAAGTTCCCTAGATACCCTAAAATATGGTGAGGGAAATTATTGCCGAACTTGGTTTTAAAAAATTCTAAAAAAAAGATGTTAAACCAAGAATAAGAGCTAGCTTAAAAAAGACACTAAGTGTGGGGGTAGCACTACTTCCTGTTGTAAAATGAGGCTCAAATCAATGTGGGAACTGTTCAATTTTTGAAAATTTTTGAAATTTTATTTCTTGTGCTGAACATAACCATTGTCCCACTAAGTCTTTATGATCATATGAGCTAGTTGATTGAGTTGGTAAAGGGACTTTAGATGTGAGAATTTGGTAAGATGTATACGAGGTAATTTGACTAGTATTTTTCTGAATTACTACCATTAACTGAACTGTTGAATATGTGTATTGAAAAACCAGATAAAAAGGAGGAAATACCTGATAGTTAGGAATTTATAGTAGGAGTTTTTGAACTCTTAATGATCGAAAGCAGAGTAGGTGGCAGTGTGCAGTATGAATTGAGTAAGAAGGGATTTTTTACCAAAGTTTTTAATAAGTGTCAGATTTAAAATTTTTGACTTAATATTCTCACTAATTCTTCAATCACATCTGCTTTTTTTCAAAGTTTTAAAATTTCACAATCTATTCTTAAACCCTTTTGTATTTGCTTGAGGACAAGCAAAAGTTCAAGTGTGAGAGAATTTTTTAAGTCATGATTATGCATTCATTGAGCTCTAGTGTGTTAATTTTTTAAAAAAAAATTCAAATGACATGTGAATGATATGATCAATTAAGTGGATGAATTTATAGTTCATGTTCTTGCCAATATGTTCTATTGAAATGATTAAGGCAATTTTTTGTGTAATATAAATGCTTATGCCTAATTATGCTTTAATGATATATCTTTTGCAATCTTTGTTCCCTATTTTGAGCTTATATATATGTTCTTTTCAACCTTATGCTTTAAAGTAAATGTATTGTCTCATTGATTCATAGTGTAATTCATCTCTTTACTTGAGACTTAGGGTTGAAAGCATATGTCAATAGTAAATCGGCTTAATATATTCCTCCTCATAAGATTTTGCAATAAATAATGAAGGGGTGACTAATCCAAGTTGAGTAACCGGGATTTGACATCTACGAATGGCAAGGTTTGCGTAAAAAGGTAAGGGAAAAATATAATAATACCTCTTCACAGAAAATTCTCCCTAGATAACCTGAAATATGGTGATGGAAGTTAAAAAAAATAAAATAAAAAATGAATGAAAAAGGAAGAAAATTCTCCAGATACCCTGAAATATGGTGATGAGAGTCAAAGCAATAAGTTTGGGAGAACTAATTGTACAATTTTGTAAGTCTAGGCCAAGTAGAATAGACGGATGAATGTTATATCATTTTAAGATGCAAGAAAACAGTTAGCAAGGTTGAACTATAACTTTTAACTACTTATGGATATGATTTGCATGTAATTTGAATTTTTATATTGAGAATGATATCTTGGCTTGATCTTAACAGGGGTTTGTGAGTTATTTCAATTTATTGTTATCTTGTATATTGTCAAGATGAGGGATATCATTGCATTGCTAAGGATTAAATGCAGACTTGATTTTAACATGTAATACTTGTATACATTTGTGTTTTTATGTGTTGCTCGAGGACTAGCAATAGTTAAGTTTGAGGGTGTGATAACTCTATAAAATTAGAGTTATCAACGCTCATTTTGTACTCATTTGGAATTCTAGTTCAGGAGAAACGTGTAAATTTACATAAGTTTTGCATTACTTTTCTCCATTTCTATATTTCAGGCCTTGTGTGTAGATTGCATGCATTTTTTAGTTAATTCAATGCAAATCATGTCATTTTAACTTGTTAGCAATTTCATTGCATCAATTAGGATAACATTTACTTATTTTATGTCTTCCATTACAGGGAAAGATGATGGCTAACTCATAAACCTCATGCCAAAGTGATGAAAAAAGAGTCGCATTGCAAGCATACACTAAAAATACAAGGCAAAAAGTTGGTGCTCTAGAGCCAAAATCTGGTGCCTTGGCCTCTGGCACTGCTACATTAGAAAATTCTAGAAACAGATAACTTCAAGAAGCTTCCAGAGAAGTGGCCCTTAGGCACCGGCCAAGCAGCATCGCAGCGTCGACCCCCACACAGACAAATTTTAGCATGTGTCTCGTATTGCGTTTAGAGGCGTATAAATATATCACTTAGGGTTTCTTAAAGAAGATAGAGAGGTGTCGTGGCTGCTGGGAAAGGAGGAGAAAAATCAAGGCTTTAAGGAAGGAGAGAAGAGCAAGTGGAGAACAAGTTGTCACTATAAATCTATTAAGTTTCATCTCCTTTTCTTATCTCTCTCTTCATTTCTATTATTCTCCTTACTTGGGATGATTGTAAATTTGATTTTAATGGGAATTGAAGTCATGTTTATGGGCCGAATCTTCCTATGGCGGGAGATATGTAGGATTTGAACTCATAGTCTATGTTATTTGGTTTTCTTATACTTGAAAAGATAATACAGTTGTGTTGTGACTTGAGTTGCTTGAGATTACCCTTATATATCATGTTTAATGTGTTTGCAAGTTTTACAACCTTATAGATTAATTGAATATTCAGATTCATACTTGAAAAAGTAGGATTTGAATAAGATCCATATATAAAGCATAGGTGTTCTAGCTCTTATTTGTGTTAGATATTAATATTGATAGAAATATACCTATTAACCTTGTGTAATCTTGATTGGTTTATGTGATTATCAACCTTGTTTTACTTGGGTGCATAGGAACATAGAAAATAACTAAAACTTGGTTAGATTTATATATTTTGGAAGACATAAATGAATATGAATGAACTTAGATTAGTAATATTTGTACAACTAACTTAAATGGGACCAAATGACATAACTATGATTCAATGAATTCATATCCTCATCTATCTTAATCATCTCAAAGCAATCTCGGCAGTATCCGCTCCACTTTGGTCATTTACTACTTTGCTTAGTTTAGTTTAATTCAATTATTTAAAAATAAATTCTCATTCACTTTACCAATTCACTTTAGATAATTGAAATTTAAGGTGAATTCTCGTGGGAATGATACTCTACTCACTCTCTATTACTTGATCGGCATATATACTTGCATTAAAACGAGCATTTTAATTAGACATATACATAGCTCGTCAAGTTTTTGGCGTCGTTGCCAGGGATTGGTGCTTTAAACTTAGTACCTGACATTTTAGTTGTCTTATATGACATATTATATATAGTTTTTTCTATTTTTTCTTCGCTTTTGATAAAAATTTATTTCAGGATTTTTATTGTAATTTTCAATGGCTTCAAATGTTTACCATTGACTAAATGCAAAATTTTCAACATCAAGCACAATGGGTTTCCATGAGTATGACAATACATGGGCACCTCCAACTTAATTTGTAGGTTTTGACAATCAAATGTAGGATGTGGACAATTCTTATTCAACTTACTACAATTTGTGCAGAGGCGAGGAACATTTATCAAATTAATACGTGTATTACTCGGCAATCACGGGATATCTTGATTATTCAAATGATGCATGAGACAACTATGGAGACCCGCAATCAGAAAATATGATGTCGATAAGATTTCAAGCATATCAAGGATGGGAGTCATCGCCATCTGGAAGCAAGTCATCCTTGGAGGACATGTTCATGCAATCCATGAAGAGCCAAATAGAGTTTAACATGAACATGCAAAAGTGAGTGGAGTAGTTGGCTATAGCGATCCAAAGTAGGCAACAAGAGTCTTTTTCAATTGATATTGAGGAGGACACCAAGAAAATTGTATTGAGTGAGGTATGTAAAGTCACTACAATCATCAAAAAAGACATATCCATTTATGCAGCAGAACAATTGCCCCTCAATTCATGCTTGAACAATTGACCGAGCCAATGGAAAGCCAGGAAGTGGAAGAAAAAATTGATGAAGAAATAGAGGTTGATGCAATAGAGAAAGTTAAAAATTATCATATCAACATGCCTCTAATTTGTCTTTCTGAAATTCAGGTGCAACATGACTTAATTGATCAACGCATAGTCTTGGAAAGCGGCATCTTGAAGCTATCATTTATTCAAGATCCTAAAAAATTCTTCTATAACCTCTATGAAATTCAAGACAAGAGGCTAACTGATCCATTTGAAGAGGCTAAGAAGATATCTGAACTACTAGTGCACAATCCGCATGGAAAGAAGTTCGATAGAGTTGGAATTGGCTAATCATAAACGGGACGTCGGGCTAAAGACGATAAACTTAGCGCTGAATTGGAGACAACTCATTACACTTTTTTATTTTTATTCTGAGGCATGGCTTTGTGATCTATCTTATGTGCCTTAAAGCAAGGGAACCAAATAAAGATCACCATTTTTGAAAATTGGCATGTAAAAGAGAATTTGATTCATTATCTGGTTAATTCTCTATGAATACATATGTTGTGATCTTCGAAAGTGCAGCTCAACATAATTTAAGAAATTAATTTTATCAAACAATCATCTCTTTCTCTCTTTTTGGGAAGAACAAAGCAGCTACAGAATTATGTGGGGATACGGAAAGGCAAAGTTGGAAAAAGAACATGTTTCTGGTTTTCAAATCAAGTTGCAGTTTAATTGGATGAAAATGCAAGATTTTAAGTTATCATGATCATTTAAGGAAGCACAAGCTCAAACAATCAAGAACAGAGCAATTGCAGCCCAACAGTCGATGCATTCAGTTGAGAGTTTAACAATAATTAAGTTTCAACTCTACCAATTCTCACTTGATGGAGAACAATGTAACTACAATTCAATGCCTGATTTATAGGGAGAGAAGCTTGAAAAGATCTTATTTTGAAAACTTACGAGTGTTGAAGTGTTCAACCTGGACTTAACAATCACTCATCTAGTTGAGATCTTCAATTTTCATTGTTAACTTTGGTTGAGTGATTGTTAATGTTTGATTCAAAAAGAGTTTATTAGGATGGAGCTCAAAGTTATTCATCTCTCAAGGCAACGAAGGACAGGATTATCATGCTCAAATATGAAGCTTCAATCCACTTTCAAGTTGATAAATGATGGAATCAAGGAGTTTTAAGTTTATATTCATCATTCAAGACAAAACAATGTAGTTAGAGTGAGGCTTCGGCATCAATTTTTGGCACTTGGTGCTAAGTTTTTGCAAAAGAACATGTTACAGCAAATTGGGATTATAGACAGTGCCGCTCCGGCCCCATGATCCGGTGCCCAGGTGCCACATTTTTTCAATGAAGAAACATGTTGCATTTTTGAGTCCAAGGTGGCGCCTCAGCCTCAAGTTTTGGCACCTCGGCACTGGCCCCCCAGCCAGCATAAAAAAAACAGCACAATACGATTTTTCGGCATGCCAACTTCAACTGGTCATAACTTTGGATCTCGGAGGAGTTACGGGAGCTACCATATATCAACAAAAAGAATTTTTTGAGCCTGTCGACATGCATATGGTTTTCTCAGTTGATCTCATTTTCAATGTCAAAATCCTCTATTTTTTGCATATTTTTAGGCCATTAAAGTTCTACGCGATATTTTTACTATTTTTAGTAAATCACTCATTTTATTAATTTAAGTAAAAGGTGTTCAAGTTGGTTGTTTGCATTTTTCATGTATTTATAGACATGTTAATGTGCTTCTTATGGGTAACTTTTTTATTTAAGTTGTGTTGAGTTATAGTGTTTTGATGATAGATAAGTTAAGAATTTAATGTCTGAAATGTGTTGTTTGTATTTGGTTCTTGATGAATGGTTGTAACAAGTTAGCATTGAATTGTGTTGTGAATTTGTCGAGGTTTTGCTGTAAAACTTCAGCAGTTTTGATTTGCAACTTCAACTGATTTAGTTTCAAACTTCAACTATTTTTGTTTGAAACTTCAACAGTTTTTGGGTTAAAACTTTGACAGTTTGTTTAGTAAGATCAATGGATAAATGATTGGATTATGACGTGACTAGTTTGAGGAGTTGTCATGGGTTGTTAAGTTGTTACAAGTTGTTGAGAAAAATCCGATTGGTTGTGAATTTGGTAGAAAAAATCTCTCTTGGTGGTTTCAATTTGTTAAGTTGTTACAGGTTGCTGAGAAAAATCTGATTAGTTGTAGGTTTGGTGGAGAGAATCTCTCTTGGAAGTTGGATGTTAAAAGCTATAAATAACAATAAATTTCAACTGGAAATCCAATTTAGAGAAAATATTTTCAAAAGTGCAGATCTGTCTCAAGGCGTTCTCTGTGATCCTCTGTTCATCTGTCGGAAACAACGTATTGAAGATTGTCGTGACCATCCTACTAAAGTTTCATCTCCGTGCTTCTGTGCTATTAAATTGGTTGTAAGCTTTATTTTATTTTTATTTATTTTACCTTGAATTAGAGGTTGCCTAATTCAAGAGGAAAGCTTTCATTATAATTTGTGAAAAGCTTCACGTGCCACCTGGAGCCATTTATGTAATCTGGAAGACGATTGAGATCGTACCCCTGTAACTTGAGTTCTAAGTTGACTAATGAAAACCTTAGTCAAGGCATTGACTTGGAGAGTGTAGTAAGTGTGTTAACCGAACTATTATAATTTATGGTGTCTTCTTTGGATTATTTTTGTGGTGCGTGAAATTTATCCTGTTTTTCTTAGTTCACTCTTTATGCTATTATTCCTTTCTTTTATCGATTTCATACGGGCCTAACAATTAGTATCAAAGCGGTCTTTGAATTACTCTAAAAAGATCATGACAACTGAGAAGAAAGTGGAGATTGGATATGGTGAAGGTCATTTCATAACCAGACTACCATATTTTGATGGCACAAATTATGGATATTGGAAACGCAGAATGCAGATCTTTATCATGGGTTAGGATTTAAAACTTTGGAATGCTATTCATAAAGGTTTTATTTTACCTGGAGATGATATTACTGAACCTAATGAACAACAAAATGAACAAGTGCATTTAAATGCCAGAGCTCCAAAAGTTATATATTATGCACTTTGCCCATCTGAATTTAATAGGGCATCTGCTTATGCCACGACCAAAGAGGTTTAGGATACACTCAGGGTAATACATGAGAGTACTTCTCAAGTTAAGGAGTCAAAGATAAATATGTTGATGCATGATTATGAACTTTTTATGATGAAATCTAATGAATCTATTACTGAGATGTTTTGCAGATTCACCAACGTAATTAATGCCTTGAAAGCACTTGGTAAGTCTATTGAGGCAAAGGAATAGGTGAAGAAGATATTGAGATCACTTTCTTCTTCTTGGAATGTAAAGGTTACAGTCATAGAGGAGGTCCAGGATTTAACAACCATGTCTGTAGATCAATTAATAGGCTCCTTTATGACAAATGAGATCATTATGAAGAAAAATGATGATAATGATCCAAAAGGTAAGAAGGTAACTGGTCTCAAAGTTTCCTCTAATCATTCTGATGATAATGTAGGTGATGAAGATGAAGACGTTGCTATGTTGACAAAAAAGATAAGACGTTTCATCACTCGAAATCGAGGAAATAACAATAATAATAGGAATGCAGCCACTAGAAGGATACAGTGATAACTTGAAAAGAAAAGATAACAGAAGGACCAAAGGAAAGATTTTGATAAAAGAGAAGGAGACAAAGTAAGGTATTATAACTGTCAAGGTTTTGGACATCTTAAGAATGCATGCCCATCTCCTGTTGAAAAGAAAGATTTCAACAAAGGAAAAAAGCAAAGCTATGGCGCATGGTGTTATAGTGATACTTCACTATCAGTCACTTCAGCATCTAATGATGATCAAGCGAATTTTGCTTCATATTTAGGATTTATGGAAGATCACGAAGATGAATCTGAACATTTTGAAGTAACTTATACTGCTGATTAATTAGAACAAGAATATACTGAACTAGTTGGAGAATTTACTACTTTGTCAGATAAATATATAAAATTAAAAATTGATCTCAGATGTGAAAAAGAAAAAATATATGAATTTGCAAATGCAAATAAAATCTCTTGTTGAGGAAAATGAAATTTTAAAAAATCAAATAAAAGTAAATAATAGAAAGTGTAATAAAAATTTTAGAAATCAAAATGGAATTTGCAATTTTGTTGTAATTTTGGACATTTTTCATATATTTGCCCAGATAGAAAACTGCGGACGTTAGGAGAAAAATTAGTTTAGAAACCTAAAATATATAATAATGATACTCACTAGTTTAGACCCATGAAATGGGTACCGAAACAGTAAAAAATTTATTTTTGTTTTGTAGGAATGCATGAAGTCAATTCACCAAATAAGATGGTATATGGATAGTGGTTGTTAACATCATATGACAGGAAATAAAAATACATTCAAGTTCTTAGAAATGCGAAATAAAGGTAAGGTTACTTTTGGAGACAACAATAAAGGTTTCATCAAAGGTATGGGTACAGTAAGTTGCGGAGGCATTGAAATAAATTATGTATTTTATGTATAAGGGCTAAGACACAATCTCTTAAGCATTAATCAATTCTCTGATAAAGGCCTTGAAGTTGTGTTTAAGTCTGATATGTGTATAGTTCGTGATAATATGAGCAATAATATTTGCTGTGGAAAAAAGAATGGAAATGTGTATATTTTAGATCTTAGTATAGACCATATAAAGTGCTTATCTGATTTGGCATAGAAGATTAGGATATGCAAACTTTCACACATTAAATAAACAGCAAAAATTTAATCTTGTTGATGGTTTACCAAACTCAAAAATTAATTTAAAATATATTTGTGGTATTTGTCAATTTGGTAAACAAAAGAAGGTTTCTTTCAAATCAAAAGATATTGTGTCAATAACAGAACCTCTGCAGTTACTGCATATGGATTTATTTGGACCTACATGGACTAGAAGTTTGGCTGGAAAATATTATGCCTATGTTATTGTCGATGATTTTTCAAGATATCATGGGTATTATTCTTAGGAAGCAAGGATGAATGTTTTAATTTATTTGAAAATTTTTATCGCAAAATTCAAAATGAACGTGGATTGAAAAATTTGCAATTCGAAGTGATCATGGAAGAGAATTTGACAATCATCATTTTGCAGAATTTTGTGATAGTTTTGGAATAAATCATAACTTCTCAGCTCCTAGAACACCACAACAAAATAGAGAGTGAAAGAATAGACAATTGATTGAAATGGCTAAAACAATGTTGATTGATGCTGATTTATCACATAGTTATTGGGCTGAAGCAGTAAACACTGCATGTTTTATCATAAATCGTGTTTATATTTGTCTAATATTAAAGAAAACTCTATATGAATTGTGGAAAGTTCGAAATCCAAACATTGCATATTTTTATACTTTTGGTTGTAAATGCTTTGTACTAAATAATGGAAAGGATGACCTTGGTAAATTTGATTATAAAAGTGATGAAGGGATTTTTTAGTTATTCTTCTTCTGGCAACGCATACCGAGTCTATAATAAGCGAACCTGCACAGTTGAAGAGTCAATACATGTCTCCTTTGATGAATCTAACACCAGGCCGAGAAAGGTCATTTTTTCAGATGAAGAAGAAAACATTTTTGACGTACAGAAAACATCGAGAGATAAAGAAATGGTAAGTGCAGGTAATGTTCTAAGAAAACCTCTAAATCTATGAATAAATAAAAATATCCACTTAATCAGGTTATTGATAATGTTTATGATAAAGTCAAAATTCGAAATTTACTTCAAAATGTCTTGGGTCATTATACTTTTATTCTCACATTGAACCTAAAAAAGTTGATGAAGCAATATCTGATGAAAATTGGATAATTGCTATGCAAGAAGAACTGGATCAATTTAAAAGAAGTAATGTGTGGACACTTGTGCCTAAACCTGATGATCATCTAGTTATTTGTACAAAATGGATTTTTAGAAACAAACTTAACAAGTCTGAGATCATTATTAGAAATAAAGCATGTCTAGTTGCATAAGGTTATTCTCAAGAAGAGGGTATTGATTTTGATGAGACTTTTGCACCTTTAGCTAAATTTGAAACAATTAGAATGTTACTTACATTTGCATCATTCAAAAAATTTAAACTTTTTCAAATGGATGTAAAAAGTGCATTCTTGAATAGTTTGATAAATGAAGAACTTTTTGTCAAACAACCACCAAGTTTTGAAGACCATGAACACCCTGATTATGTGTTCAAACTATCAAAAGTTCTCTATGGATTAAAACAAGCTCCAAGAGCTTGGTATGATAGACTTAGTGGGTTTTTGTGAGAGAAAAAATTCGAAAGAGACAAGGTTGATACTACTTTATTTATCAAAAATATTCACAAAGACATTTTGATTGTACAGATTTATGTGGATAATATTATTTTTAGGTCTACTAATGAGTTGTATTACAAGAATTTTGAAAAACTGATGCAGAGTGAGTTCGAAATGAGCATGATGGGTGAGCTTACTTTCTTTCTAAGACTTCAAGTAAAACAAACAAAAAAAAGTATTTTTATATCTCAAACAAAATATGTTAAAGAATTATTGAAAAAATTTAAAATGAAAAATGTAAAGCATATGTCAACCCACATAAGTGTAAGCCTAAAAATCGATAAGGATGAATCAGGTAAGCCTTTAGATCAAAAGTTATATAGGAGCATGATCGGTTCACTTTTGTATTTAACTGCCAGTCGACTTGATATTTTATTTAATGTTTGTATGTGTGCATCTTTTCAGTCAAATCCAAAGGAATCACACATGAGTGTTGTTAAACGTATATTTAAATACCTTGTTGATTCACCCACCTTGGGCATTTGGTATCTTAAAGAATTCACTTTTATCTTGATTAGATATTCATATGCTAATTTTGCAAGTTATCAAGTGGATAGAAAAAGTACAAGTGGTACTTGTCAATTTCTGGGTGGTATGATTATATCATGATACTCTATGAAACAAAGTACAGTTGCATTATCAACTGCAGAGGCTGAATATATTGCATGTGCCAGTTAATGTGCCCAAATTTTGTGGATGAAACAACGATTGTGTGATTAAAGGTTGTCATATATAAAAGTTCCAATTAGATGTGACAACACAAGTGCAATAAATTTGTCTAACAATCCTATACAACATTTACGCACTAAACATATTGAGGTAAGACATTCTTTTTTAAGGGATCATATATCATGAAAAGAAATTTCTATTGAATTTATTCCCACGGAAGATCAACTGACAGATATTTTTATAAAACCACTTCCCTCTAAAAAATTTCTTCACATAAGAAGGGAATTGGGTGTAATCGGTCCTTTTTCATGACACATACATTTAAGTAAATATTATATCATGTGGTTGATAATTTTAAAATTATATATTTATCTACCAATTTTTATTTTTAAATAAGGTTGTTTTTGTCAAAAAAATTTACAAAATCATTTTTAAGACCAAATTGTTTTAATAATTTTTTTTGTACAATAAAATCATTCTAATAATTTTTTTTACAAATCTAATAAAAATAAATAATATAATATAATATAAAACCGTTAAAAACAAAGAAACAAAACGAAGCAACATTTTTTTTAAAAAAAAAAAGAGCAACAATTAAACCAAAACAATGGTTTTGAAATATATATATATATATAATATATATATATATATCAAAACTGGTCAAAACAAAAGGCAACAGCAAACCAAGGTAAATTGTTTAATAAGAGTTTGAAAAAAAATTGTAAAAAAAAAAAAAGAAAAACAGAAAACATTAAAAATCTAAAAAACTAGTTAAGAAACAAAAAAAAACCGTTCATAAAACAACAAAAAAAACTCGTTAAAAAAAAGAAACGGCAAACCAAAAAAAAAAACAAAGGCTTATCAAAGGCAAAAAGAATCAATGGGAAAAGAACCATTCAAACAACAAAAAAACTCGTTAAAAAAACAAAAAAAAAAAACAACAAACCAAAAAAAAAAGAGAATGGCAAAAGCAAAATGCAAGCATGTATCTATTTAAAAATAAAAATAAAAAAAGCAAAATGCAAGCATGTATCTTCTCTTCTCTCTCCCATTCACGTCACTTCTCTTCTCTCTCTCATTCATTCATCAGCCATGCGCAGCCCTTCATCCACTTTTTATGGAATTCTTCTAGCCTCCACAATCCGAGTATTTGATTTTTGAAAGTCAAATCCCTAACTTCCTAACTAAGTTTCAAAAATTCTGTTTTTTTTTCTCTCTCTTTCAACCATTTGCTCCATTCCAAAAAAAATCCATCTCACAAATCCATTCAATTCCATTCTATATTCACTGTGATGGCTCGGAAAGATGATGCACAGGCTGGAAAAAAGTACTCTTATGAGGAAAAGGGAAAGCGGAAGGTGAATTCAACACCCTCGGATCCTCCATCCACTCGTTGACATCAAAGTTCCGACATCCACATCAATGAGAACGCAAATCCTTCTCCTCATACTACATCACGCGTGTCTAATCCGTAAAACTTCATGATTTTCATGAGTTCAAGCGCGAAACTATCACTTCTTTTTCTCATACACAAGAAAGCATCACCACTATTGCATCCACTATTGCAACTGTCACACCAATAGTGAGAAATTCAATTTCAACAATGATGCAACAACTTGAATTTGCTATTGACGGCTTGTGTGAGAATAGTAGATAGTTGGGTGCTACTATGAGAGATTTAAGAAATAACACTGACAGAATATGTTTTACTGCTGGATTACCTAAACTAAATGATCTTCTTCAAGAGATTGCAAACAACAACCATCGTCGTGCTATGGGTTTGCCCCCAGAACCACCATCTAGACCGCATCCTCCTGATAAAGAGCCTTATGAGTTTCAAGTTTCACCCCATTTTCAAATATCCAAACCTTCCAAATCCAACAAAACCAAGGGTCAATCATCCAAATCCTCCAACTATTCATCATCTCATATTCATTTGTCGGATTCTGATGATGAGTAAGGCTTAAGTTTCATGCAGATAATTTTGATTCATATGATGACAGACATGCAGCATTTTTTTGGTGTTTTGGTGAACTTCAAAAAAATTTCTTCTCTTTTTTCTACTTTTTGTTAGCAAATAAATAATATTGGCAGACATTTATATGATTTATTTTTATCATAAACATGATATCATGCATATTGTTGCATTTAGTTAGATTTATTCTCTAGTTTTGCATTTTAGTTTGATTTTTCAATAAGGCTATCTGATATTTCTTCCTTGTTGCTTTTTGTTAATGACAAAGGGGGAGAAAATGACATGAATGATTGGGAGTATTAAAATAGGGGGAGTTTTGATTGGAAAATTCATTATATTCGTAACATGTCACTTGTAATTTGTCATCATAAAAAAGGGAGAGAATTGTTGAGTTATAGTATTTTGATGATAGACAAGTTAAGAATTTAGTACTCGAAATGTGTTGCTTGTATTTGATTCGTGATAAATGGTTGTAACAAGTTAACATTGAATTGTGTTGTGAATTTGTCGAGGTTTTGCTGTAAAATTTCGGGAATTTTGGTTTGCAACTTTAACTGATTTAGTTTCAAACTTCAACTGCTTTGGTTTGAAACTTCAACAGTTTCTGGGTTGAAATTTTGACAGTTTGTTTAGCAAGATCAATGGATAGATGGTTGGATGATGACGTGGCTAGTTCGATGAGTTGTCTTGGGTTGTTAAGTTATTATAAGTTGTTGAGAAAAATCCAATTGGTTGCGAATTTTGTGGAGAAAATCTCTCTTGGCGGTTCTGTTTGTTAAGTTGTTACAGGTTATTGAAAAAAATCCGATTTGTTACGAATTTGGTGGAGAAAATCTCTCTTAGTGGTTCCGGTTTGTTAAGTTATTACAGTTTGTTGAGAAAAAATTGATTAGTTGCGGATTTGGTGGAGAGAATCTCTCTTGGCAATTGGATGTTAAAAGCTATAAATAGATAGTGAATTTCAACTAAAATGCAATTCAGGGAGAATATTTTCAAAAGTGCAGATCTTTCTCAAGGCGTTCTCTGTGATCCTCTGTCCATCTGTTGAAAGTAACATATTGAAGATCGTTGTGACCATCCTACTAAAAACTTCATCTTCGTGCTTCTGTGCTATCAAATTAGTCGTAAGCTTTATTTTATTTTAATTTATTTTACCGTGTATTAAAGGCTATCTAATTCAAGAGGAAAGCTTTCATTGTAATTTGTGAAAAGCTTTACGTGCCACCTAGAGTCATTTGTGTAATTCGGAAGACGATTGAGATTGTACCACTGTAACTTGAGTTCTAAGTTGACTAGTGGAAACTCGAGTCAAGGCATTGACTTGAAGAGTGGAGTAGGTGTGTTAACCGAACCACTATAATTTATGGTGTCTTCTTTGGATTATTTTTGTGGTGTGTGAAATTTATCCTGTTCTTTCTTAGTTCACTCTTTGTGCTATTATTTCTTTCTTTTATCAGTTTCATATGGGCCTAACAAGTTGTTCTATTACTCTATTGAGGCTAAAAGTTTAAAGTAGTGGGGGAGGAGTTTATGGACTGCACTTATGGTATCAATAATATGACTTGAAACTTGAGTTGGATTGCCTAAGAAGAGCTTTTATGGAATATATTTAGAGTGTAGAGTCATGGACATTTGAGTTTGTCATATACCTTTCAATATTGTGCTGCTCAATTTCTTCCTTCTTCCTATTTGTGACGCCGCTCTCAACCAAGCTCTCTTGTCATACACTACCCTTATTGGTAAGTTATTTGATGTTGGATGCCTCATTTATCATCATATATTAAGTATTGCAAAGGCGTCCAATGAACATTTTCAATTAGAAGAGGAAGAAGAAGAGAGCCATGGAGGCGATGAGCATTTCTTCTATCCTGATGACTAGAGAAGTCACCTCTCGTTGCTTTTTCTTTTTTCTTTTCCTTTCATTATACTGTTTATCATTTTCGATTGCATATCATATTTGCATTTTCATATCATAGTCAGTTTCTTTAGTTTATATGCATTGAGGACAATGCATTTCTCAAGTTCGGGAGTGGGTGCTTTATTCTATTGTGTTTCTAGTCATGCATTGCATTTAGATAGTTGTATTATATATGTGTTTTAGGTTACATAGTACTTAAAATTTTGCCTATGATAATCAAGTAGTTGCAATCTATCTTGAGGAATACTTGCAATGCTTAAAAAGGGAGGCCAAGCAGAGGATTTAAAAAGAGAGAAAAAGAGGAAAAAGAGGGAGAGAGATAATGTGGTGGAGACAAGGTTGAGAGCATGGGGCAAGAGGCGGACCGACGAATTGTGCGGAGCGGTTGACACACCATCGGGGCTTCCAACCAATAAGCTTTTCTATCTCTTTCCCTTTTTAATTTTAATTGTCTTATTTAAGATGATTTTGAATTTTAATTTTATTTTGGACTTAAACATGCTCGGCTAAGCCCTAAATCTAGGGTTTAGGATGTAGCATGTGTATAATGTAGCGTGGTGTGTGTTTCAATTTTTTTATGATGAATATTGTTGTTAATTTAATATCTTATGATTTTAATACTTGCTTTGTACATGGGCCTGTACTTTAGCATGATTCCATATATTAGGTGATGGAACAAAGAGATAGAAATCTAATATACGATAATCAAGATATTAAACCTAGAAATCTAAGACCATGAGAATAGACATGATGACATTGAGGAATTCCATAAACAAGCCATAGAACTTAATGGATTCTAATTAATTTAATCTCATGAGAATAGGTGGTTAAGAAAATTATGGTATGACTTGTAGATTTCGAGAGAAGATGCAAGGATAAATTAGGATTTGTTCTCCTTTAACAAACAATATTCGGATTAAATAATTATACCATTACCCTTTACAAAAGTAGCATGTGAAACCCTAGACCTTAGGTATTCGCATCCTTATTTTCTACTACTCATTCTAGTTTTCAATTTTATTTTCTCTTCCCACTTTTTTTTATTTTTTATTCATTTTATTTACTATATTCTCTTCATATCTAACATGAAGGCATTTAAAAGAAAAGTTTATAGTCCTGAATTCCCTGTGGATCGATCATTTATATACTACAATTTATGACCCGTGCACTTGCGGTGAGATTACGAATAATATATTTGATAAGCTTCGTAGGATTTTGCAAAATTGATTGAGCGTAGACCATTGTGGACCAATAATAACCCAATGTCCTGATCCTATGATAGAGGTATCGTCCTGATTGGTGAACACCACATTCGTTTGAATGTCTCCTAAAGAATCTGGCAAATCTCATTTCTGTTGATGCGACAAAGCCAAAGCTAATCGATAGCGATCCAATATAAATTATTTTGAAATACGGTATATAGCAAAATAGTATTTCTAAGTGACTTTCTTGCGTTAGTATCCTCCGATAAAACGTCATATTTGAGGTAGTCGATGATGAATATGCGCCATTCATCATTGCTTGTGGGTTCTTCGGATATACTTTGTCCAATTTAGTTTACTTGGAGATCCTCGTCATCCTCAAGTCTTTGTACTTGAACTGTTATGTCTTCGTTGAAAGTAAGAATATTGGCTAGCTTTGATAGTGCGTCGGTAACTATATTTTCTGATCAAGGAACATGCTCTACAGAAACCATTTCGAACTTTGCCAGCAGAGCTTGAGCCTTATCATAATATTTCCGTAAATGTGGTTGATGTACTTCATATTGATCATTTAATTGTTTAACGACCAGCTCTGAATCCCCAAATATTCGTACAAACAAGATGTCCAAGTGCAAGAGAAGTTCTACATCGATGAGAAAAGCCTCATACTCAACTTCATTATTTGTGGTCCTTTTTCCAAAGAAGTATGAGTGTGGGGTCCTTGTGAGGGGAAGCTATGACAATTCCAGCGCCGACTCCGGAAGACTTTGAAGCGCCATCAAAATACATTTGCTACATCGGATCATCATTTGTATAGAAAACTTTATCATCAGGTAGACTTTCTAAGATAGGAAATTCTTCTTCGAGTGGATGGGCAGCTAGGAAGTCGACTAATACTTGACCTTTCACCGCTTTTCGAGGTATATACCGGATGTCAAATTCAACTAGCAATAATGACCATTTGCCAAGCGTCCCGAAAGCATGGGTCTAGTGATCAAAAATTTGAAGAGGTCAGCTTTTGTGATTAAAATAATCTGATGCGTGAAGAAGTAGTGTCTTAGCTTCTGCGCGACAAGGACTAATGTCAGATAAATCTTCTCGATCGAAGAATAATTGCACTCGGCTTGTAATAATTGGTGACTGAGATAATATGCAGCTTGTTCTTTACCTTAAGCATTCTCTTGTGCGAGTAATGCTGCTAGTGATTATGGACTGACAGCAATATAAATAATAAGTGGTTCTCTATGACTAAGGTTGTCAATATAGGGGATTTTTGCAGCAATTCTTTAATAGTTTTGAAAGCTTGTTGACATTCTGCGTCCCATTAGAATGTTATATCCTTTTTCATTAACTTGTGAAATGGCCGACACTGGCTAGACAAGTTAGAGATGAAGCGTTGAATATAAAATAATTGGCCTTGTAGACTCCTGAGTTCTTTAAGGTTGCGTGGAGGTGGCATATTTTGAATTGCTTCCGTCTTGAGTGGGTCGATTTCAATTCCTTTTTGGCGACTATAAACCCAAGAAATTTCTCAGATGACACTCCAAATGCACGTTTGATAGAGTTCATCTTGAGATTATATTTTCTTAGACATGGGAATACCGACTTCAACTTTGTGCTTTTATAACCTGAGATCTTACAACCAGGTCATCGACATAATGTTCAACATGTTTATGTAACATGTCATAAAATATATTTTGTATAGCCCTTTGAAAAGTTGCGACAGTATTTTTTAGTCCAAAAGGCATGACTTTGTAGCAAAAGACACCCATCGGCATTTGAAATGCGATCCCGGCTTCATCTGCTGGAGCCATCTTAATTTGATTTTATCCCAAATATCCATCCATAAATAAGAATGCACCATACAAGGTTGTGCTGTCTATCGGTAAATCAGTGAAAGGGAGAGGAAATTCATCCTTCGGGCATGCTTCATTTAGGTCTCAGAAACTACACATACGCGGATTTGCCCATTCTTCTTTTTGACAGGAACAATTCTAGAAATCCATCTTGGGAATTTGATTTCTCGAATGAATTCAGCATTAACGAGCTTTTCAACTTCTTTGATGATTTGCTCTTCAAGTTCCGATCGAAACCTTCTCGGTGCCTGCTTGACTGGCTTTTAATCTCATGCAATATGCAAATGGTGCATTACAACTGCGGGATTGAGCCCTGACATTTCAGAATACCGCCAAGCAAAGACATCTTTGAACGCACTCAAAAGTTGTCTTAGTGCCTGTGGCGCCCCAACCCGAGACTATCCTAACTCCAAGACCTTATCGATTGGTAAATATGGATCAGGATTGTTGCCCTGATCACGCGGCGGGTTCTTAATTGGATCTCGTCCAAATTTTTTTTCGTTTCATCATCATTTCATGTCTTTGCATTCCACATCATTCATCTTACAAGCGACGATACACTTGTAATAAATTGCATATATCATTCATAACATCTAATCTTGCTCTTCTAGATTTACATTACATACATCCAATCATCAGTTCACATAGAACTCAGAACTTTAAATAAATTCATATATATCAACTCAAATCATTAAGGCATACCATCTCACACATCCTAGCTAATCATTTTAGCCCACATTTGCATATCATCTCTTACCTTTTCTTAGATGCTCAGGTCCACGACCTCTTGAGCTTCCCGGTACCTGTCTAAAGTTTGGAAAAATAAATGTGGCGCCCCAGCTCGAGAGTCACAACCTTACCTCAAAACTGTTCGACTGGTAAACATGATCAAGATTGTTGCCCTGTCACACGGCGGGTTTTAACAGATATTTATCCAGTTAATCCTAACTCCTTATTATTTTATATCATTTATACATTCTATTTCCATCAAATGCCATTTTAGACCATTATATCATTTGAGAGTTACATATGTCATCTCATAATCTTCATACTTAACCATATCATGATATTTCATGCCTTAGCAATCACCCATAAAAAATTTTTCGCCAATCCATGGGCATAAAACATAACATAATTCATATACAATATTAAATAACTATTTAATGTCATCATTCATATAACCATTCAACCCTTAGGTTCATACACAGGTAACTCGTAGAAATTCATTCATCCTTGAATCTCTACTTGTGCTCCTTGCCTCCTTCTTTTCACCTGTCTATGGGTTTGGAAAACAAAACGTGAGTTGAAATTCAACTCAATAAGCAAACTTAGGGTTTTCATGCAATTCATTTTGCAAGCAACATTCTTTAAAAATATTTCCCTTTATTCAGTAGAGACACTTAGCAAGTGATCAACTACCTGCGGAGCAGAAACTTTTTTATAAAACATTCAAACACTTTTCATAAACACTTCATACACATTGGATGTGCAAATTCATCATTTCCATTGATGACGTTATCCTTCATGTGATGGTACGCTAGCACGGGAAATCCTCTTTCATGACATGATCATTTTCATCCTTGGCGCCGGACCTTCCAACTTGGCAACGTCAAGGGGGACTCCTTGTCCACTTACTACCTCGACTAGCCTACCTCACCGGTCCTTTCCGACTTGGCGACGTCAAGGGGGACTCCTTGTGCACTTACTACCTCGACTAGCCTACTTGATTTCCATTCCAAGCATGACTTTTAGTCACCCCGGCATTATATACCCTCTTACACATGGAACTTGTCATTCTCATGTAGAGAATTCTTTACACTATCCCTTTTGAAATATCGTTTCAACAAAACATCATATAAACTCATGTTTCAACACATTTCAAGAACGCAATCATAAGCGATCATTTATTTCAATAGAAATAAGCATTTCAATACTCATATAAATAAGGAATGGTCATCCTTAAATACCTTGTAATGAAAACCAAAATCATTTAGAAAGCCGCTTGCTTACCTCGCTTACTTAGCTTTCCGTTTCGCTTATCCCTTTTCCTTTGTCTATACATATAAGAATGATATAACATTCATATATTTCCTTTGCTTGCATTCAACTCAGTTTTCCAACCCATTTCCTTTAACATACATAATTCCTTCGACTTCTCAAGTCGTTATGCCCGTATAGCACATACTTATTACATGAGCTTTTACACACCCTATTTAATCTCATAAATGGGGTAATCATTCAATCACATAATAATTATCCAATAATTATTATTTAATGGCTCATTACCTTCCTTAAGCCATTTTTCACTTATTTTCCAAAGTTCACACATCGTTGCTCATTTAAAGCACCTGTTGTTGCCTTAAGCCTCATTAATTAATTCCAAAGTTTGAGATTAACATCATGCAACTCTAAACAGCAGTATATTCACAAAATTTATCATATTTTCATGCATTTTTGCACAAAATAAAATTACTTAGGTCATTTACCACTCATGCATGTCTATCCTTTCACATATAGCCATTTAACAACACATATACGAGGCATTTCATAAATTTTTCAAGTCAGCAATTTAATCCAAATTTCAGCATGATAATTATCCTTAATTACCACTGTACTTAGGTTATTTTTATGAAATTTAAATCCACTAATCATAGGTTTCCAAAACAGCAACTTTGGAACCCATTTTTCACCCATTTAATGTGTCTTTTGACACATAACCCTAAGCAGATTTATAAATCCGAATTTTCAATAATTAATCCAAATTTTCCTAACCCAAATTTAGTTTATTAACATATATATAAATTTGGATCATTTCTACATAGGTTTCATATTTTATTTTTATTTTTTTCTCCAACTATCCACATATTCTGAAATCAAGCGTACTGAAATCTCAAAATCTTGAATTAATATTAAATCAAATAATTTTGATCTAAAATTTCTACAATACCTCAAAAACTATATTAATTAACCAAAATAAATATTTTCAGTATGAAATATTCAATATTTCTATTTATTTTGGTATTTTTACCTTTCTGGACAGCAACATCCATTTTCAGTTAGCCTTAATCACGTAAATTATTAGGTATATTTATACCCATAAAAACCTAATTTTTATTTTATTTTTGTAATCATAAATATGTATTATATATCTTGTAAAATTTTCATCCCAAAATTCCTTGTATAAAAATTATTAAAAATTATTTGATTCAGATAATCCTGCCACCCATACAACCCTATTCAGGTTGATTTTCTATAATTTTTAATTTTCAACTTCCTTATCATTTTAAGCTGAAAAAGGGTTAGTTACTTAATTACACCATAATGATTCTTATAAAAAATTTTCATGCTAAAATGCATCCATTTACTATTCCGTTCATATTTTAGTTTACAACATCATATAACTTCCAGATTTGAGGCATAAAATCAAAATAATCATATACTTACTTGATTAAATAATAATCCCTCCTTTTCCCTTTATTTTTCCTTCTTTTTCCTTCCTCCTTGCTGGTCTAGAGCTGGATGTGAGCTGCTGCCTTGGGGTGCAAGTTTCAGCACTTAGAAAATTTCCAACATCTCATTTCCACATGACCGATTATCCCCCTTATACAGCTAGAATTTCCAGCTATGGGCCCCACTTGTTGCTGCATTTTCCACAGCCATTGAATGCCCTCTTATCCTCTTATCGTTAAAAGCTACCACTATACGGGTGATAGTGTAGAATAACGGTGAGTCGGGTCGAATCCACAGAGAGGCGATGTAGTTTTGAATTGTTTTTAAGAGAAAGAGAAGGTATAGAGAAGAGAGAGAAAGAGAGAAGAGAGAAAGAGAAGAGAGAGAGAAAGATAAGAGAGAGAAAGAGGTTAGAGAGAGAAAAAAGAGAAAATAGAAGAAATTGGAGAGAAAAATAAGAAAGAGAAAAGATTAGAAGAGTTGGAAAGAAAGCGAGACAAAAAGCTAAAATAAAAGAAATTATAATTCACTAACAACTGAATTAAAGTTATTCTAAGAAAGCAATTAAAGCTATGAAATTTAACTATTAAAACAAGAAAGAGAATTATATTAAATTTGATCTAAAAATTACAAAGCAGAGAATAAAGCAGTAAATCTAATCTTAAAATTACAAATTAAAATTCAACAACTATGAAGCACTACAAATCATAAAGCAACAAAATAAAATTTACATCACCCAAATATGAAGAGTGAAATCTCCACGTAATAGAAAATTTTATTGCTTGGCCCCACCTCCTTGCTAGGGGTCCCACAAAATGGGTCCCACACAAGGGAGAGAATTGCTTGGTTATTCCCGTTTGGCTTGTGTGGAGTCCTCTTGGGATGAGTGGACTCTCTTTTTATAGACGTGAGGGGGGGGCCTCCACTCAGCTTGAATCCGATGTGGGATTTTTGCATTGGAAATAACGCCTTGCCATTTGCCTTCTTAGTTTGAGCGATAGACGTGCTGCTGCCTGTATTTGGTGAAGAGAATCGGAGCTGCCGAAAATCCCATTGATGTAGGGACGGATACAATTTGGGATTTCCAATTTGGAGTAATTTGCAATTGCTGATTGGAGCCTTGGATTTTCTTAGTTGCAATTATGAAAGCTTGCTCCGGGATTCGAGGGAGATGGAAACGTTCATTTGCTATAATGGCCGGCGATTATAGGCTTGGGCGGCTAAATTTGATGGTCGAGCTGGTATGGTTGACGTCGAATTTAGGAAAGGCAGCTGCTTGGATGGGTTTCGGTGGAAATTTCTGGCTGCTAGCTTGCTGTTGCTAATTACCGATTGAAGAGGACCGCTTGCTTTGGGCTTATGGGCGAGTTGCTGCCGAAATTTGGGATCTCTGCCATGGAATTTTCCGTGGCTGGATGCGGGTTTCCTCGCTGGATTTTTGATGGAGTTTGGTTGCGATGAATCAATGAGACGGGAAGAGCTGCTTGTTCTGTTGAATGGCGTTAGACGGGATGATGAGTGGAGGTGGAGGACGGTTGTTGCCTCGTGTCTGCTAGGACTAGAGAAGGAGAAAGATGATGCTGTGCGTGGTAATCGGGGTGGCGTTTTCCATTCGAGCTTACCGATGGTGAGAAATGGGGGTGGCAGCTATTGGTTGAAGAGAAGAAAATGGGCAGTTTAATGGGATTGATTTTTTTGTCGCTGTTGACCGAGATTTGAGGACGTGATCGGCATTGAAGAAGGGGGCTGATTTTCAGTGGGTGCTTGCTGACGACCGAAGATGAATGGCTGCTAGATTTCCACTGTTAAAACGAGCTGCTGAAATTTTGAGCTTGTGCAGGAGTCATTATAGCTGGTTGAAATTGGGAAGGGGAAAAAATTGGTGGCTGCCTGTTGGATGCAATCGCTGGCGGTGATTGGTTGGAGAAGATGACGCCGACTTTTTTGTTTGGGCTGTTGCAAGTAGTTGCTACCGGAAAAATGGGTGCTGGTTTGCTGACGGGAAGAAAGCCGGAGGAATGGAGGTTGTTACCACGGTTTGGGCATGGCAGATTTGGACGAGTAGCTTCAGCGATTGATCGAAATCTGCCACGAATTGCTGCACGTTCTACCGATGGCTGCTGTAGCTGGCTAACTGAAACTCGTTGGAGCTTCTATTTTCATTGCGGCGTGAATGGCTAGGCTAGTTGGAATCCGCCGGTGCCGTGCTCTGGTTCAATGGTGAAAAGTTGTCGTCGGGTTGCTTGATTTGGGGGTGATGGAGCACCAGAATATGGTGCTCCGGTGGTGCATGGTTACCAGTACTCGTGCAGCGTAAATACGAGTTTACATATTATTATTGTTTTTTTTTGTAAATAATTTCAATAATGACACGTATCATCTTAGTTTAATCTTCTAATTTATTTTATCTAAATATAATATTTTACTTTTTTTAAAATATAATTATAGTTATACATTTATGATTTTTCCAATTAAATGATTTTATAACTTTGCCCATCTTTCAATGTTAAAATTTTCAAGGGGATTTGAGTCATAATTTTATATTTTTAAGAATGTTGCAAAATGACCCACTTTATAACAAAATTAAAGATTTTACGAAAAATATAATTTTCATGAAATTCCACTTAAAACCTGCATTTAATTAATGTTTTAATATTTAACAGTGTGAATTTAATATGAAATTAAATGAAAATTTTTAGACTTATCATTATTCATGACACATTGTCACCAGTAAATCCTCATTAAGCCCCTCGGGTCATACCGACTCACTTCGGGCTCCGGCGATTAAATTTTTAATCACCATTTCCAATAGAAACACTAATTCAAAATATTATAAAATTCTAAAATCATCCAAAATTTTCATTTAATTCACATATAAGTCACATGTACATATTCAATGCACACATTAAATCCACCTTAGGTTGGGATTTCACAATAAATATGAGTGATAACTCAGTAAGCAAGCATGGGGCAAGACTTTCCTTTAAAACATTTTCATAAACATCCCTTCTTAAAAACCATTTACAGGCCACGTCTGGGCTTGTTAAGGCAAAACATATGCATTTTAGCCTCTTTAAGTAATTTTCTTTGGTCTTGTGTGAACATTTATAATGTTTCAAGACATTTACATAAAATCTTCTTTTGTCAATGGACGTTTTTACGTCCAAAATATTTTTCATCATAAATTCCTTTTACCAAGGGACATTTGATGTCTCAAAACATTTTTGAAATAATTTTCTTTGGCAATGGATATTCATATGTCCTAAAACATCTTTGACATAAATACTTTTCATAATCCCCATTTGGGGCTTGTTTATAACAAACAAGGCATAAAACTTATTTCGTAATCCCCATTTCGGGGCTTGTTATAATAACAAGAACAAAACACATAATCCATTTTCATGAAAGCATTTGCATAGAAAACATTTTTTTTAACCTTTTTATTTACACTTTTGTGTAAAACACCTTATTTTTTAGGGTAACTTGTTCCTAATGGCTCATAAAATCCTATTTATGATAATTTTTCGTAAAAATGCTTTTATGTCCCAATCTTTGGGTTTTTCAAAAGCAAAACATATGCAAATGCATTTCTCCCCATCCAGTGGTGACACTTAGCAAGTGATCATTCTATCTTTTGGAAGAGAATCCATCATTAACAACATGCTAGCCAGGCAGCCGTTCGTTCATCTTCTCCCATCTCAGGGAGGGAGCCGCTGGCCTCCTACCATCCCTTAGCGACTTGGCCATATGTAGAGTAGGCCCCGGTCCATCTCTAACCGTGCTCTACAACCGACCTATTTTTTGTATTGGTGCACCATACATCATCATCACAGACTGCAGTCTGTGTGTTTAAAGTATCACAGACCGCAGTCCGTGTCCTTTTAAACCATCTTGAAAAAGCGAGATCACAGACTGCAGTCTGCATCTATTTTTGAAAAATATCACAGACCGAGGTATGTGTCTTTTTAAATCATTTTGAAAAAGAACATCACAGACCGCAGTCCGTGTCAACTTGTAAAGCGAGCGCACCCACTTTAAACAAGTTTCATTTGAAAACTAATTTTAGGATGACCTTTCTTAAATTCTTTTAGAAATATTTTGAATAAAATATTTTGATAAGCAATTGAAATGTTTAAGAAAACAATAAATCTTAAAATCCTTATGATGAAAGAACTTCAAAGTTTTTGAATTTTCAAGAATAAACCACATATTTTCCTAACATCTTCTTGGTTTCCATTTCGGGGTCTTTTGCTCACAAAGGTCATGCAATTGTATCATCCCCTTCTTAACCACAATGGTATCAAATCCTTGTCCACATATCCAATTTGTCATTTTTACACAAAAGGGACTTACATAGCCTTTTGCATGTCATTTTAGCAATCCGAAATCAAACCAATTTATGAAATCAACTTATTTGGTTGGCCATCCTTAAACCCTTTTTATCAACATCCATATAAACATTTTTTAAAGACATTTTCAACATATTTCCTTATCTAAAGGAAATCAAAACTTTTCTAATATCATTTCAAACATATGGACCATGTCCAATTATCGTTTATGTTTAAACGTCATGTCATAGAAATCAAATCCCTTTTGAAATCAATATCATAAAGAACTTGTTTGCTTAAAATCCATCGGCATAAAGCATGAAATCCTTAAGAAACAACATCGTGAAGAATTTGCCTACTTGTAATCAAATTCCTAAATCCATTAACATAAAACAATCTCAATCATTGGCAACGCTTGTGATAAAATAATCATCTTAAAAAGTGTTGCTTGCTTCCCATGAAGCAAACCTTGAGGCTTTTCATTAAAGTCATCCTTTTTCAAAACTTGTAATTTTTCATTAAAGCCATCATTTTCAAAACTTGTGCTTGCCCATTCGTCAAAACATCATCATAAACATTTTCAATCATGTCAACACATAGAAAGAAAATAGAATTTTGGAAAGTTCACTTGCTTACCTGAGATAGCCTTAACCTCGTTCTTCCATACTTTTCCTTGCCTTTGCCTAGATAAATGAAAATGACATTTCATTTATATGCATCAAATTCAAATGCTTGCATCTCTTAGGATTTTTCAACCTACATGAATCCATTTGGATCTACGTTAAACTAACTTAACCCACTTGCCTTTCAAATTGCGTGTCCATTTTCCAATTCTCACATTGGTATAAGTTGTGCTTCCATAGTACCCATTCCTTTTAAAATCCACTTCTAATAGGTTAAATCCTCATAATCACTTATGATATTTATTTATCTCCCATTGTAAGTTAAATTTCATCCTAAAAATCTAGAATTTAACATTTATTTTGATTTATTCCTCAATCTATCCATAATGTTGAAATCAGACACACTGATCTCTCTAATTTTTGAATCATAATCAAATCAAAAAATTTAAATTTGAAATTTCTATCATACCTTAATATCGACATGAGTTAACCAAAATAAATATTTCCAGCACAACGTATGAATTATTTATATTTATTTTGGTATTTTTACCCTGCTGGATAGCAGCATCAATTTTCAGTCGTTTCAAATCACGTTAATTATTAGGTATATTTATACCTTTCAAAAATTAATTTTTATTTGGTGAATGTTACTCATGATGTCTTCCACATCATATAAAATTTTCAGCTCAAAATATTTTGTATAAAAATTATTAAAAATTATTTGGTGCAGTTGATCCTGATACCCGTTCAACCCTATTCAGGTTGATTTTCTCAAATTTTTAATTTACAACATGCTTACCCTTTTGCGTACAAATAAATTTTCATGCTAAAACTCGTTCATTTACTATTTTGTTCATATTTTTCTTTCCTATTCCAGATTCAATTCATATGAACATATCCATGTAATTCATTTCACCCTTATAATTATTAACACATAATCTATAAGAGGGTTTGGTTTGCTTAAACATTCAGCAAGCATTCAAGGAGATATTTACTCGTGAATTTAATATTTATAACCATCTTTACCTTAATCATCAACCAAACATGATTTAGGTTAACATATATGAATCAAAAATGCATAATACTTACCCAAATTAAACATAAACATAGGTAAGCCTTGTTGAATCTGAACTATTTAAGGATGCTTTCCACTTAGAAATGTCCACATGTCATGGACCTTATGGCATTTTCTCACCACAAAATCAACCCATATCCATGTTCATAACTCCCCCTAGCTGCCTTGGTCATTCAAATGCATATTTTGTATTTTTTAAAAATAAAAAAAATCAAAGGGGAAGACCCCTTAGACATCCACACAATGCCACCTCTCCATGCCTCTTTGAGGCTAGCCCTTAGCCTCTTAAACCATCATTTAATCCACTTGAATTTTCAAGGATTTTAGCCCTTGACTTAATTCAAAAAATCTAGCTCAAAGCACCTCCTTTTGACACCTCTCATGGACATTAAACCAAGCCATTAAGCCACTTGCTTTTTAATAAATGTTATCGTACTTTTTGGTGCACAAAGTCAATGTTACTCATATTTTTCCGATTAAGCATATTTCCATGGTAATTAGCTTAATCCAATCCTTCCATAACATAGATTTTATAATTTTATTCAATCGTTTCAAGTTTCATCTCAAGACGACTTTTCTACGTCAAGTTATGATCCTTTGAAGATAACCTTAGAGTGTGAGATTGAAAATAAATAATTATTATCTTAATCTGATCACATTTGCCTTAATCCAATCCACACATAAGGTTGAGCCCAAATTCATGAGCTTATCTTTCAATTTTCATCTCAATCCGCCTTATAGGCGTCAAGTTATGAATTTTCTACATTTTCCAACATAATTCCATAATTATCATTTTAATTTTCGTAAATTAAATCATGAAAATTAAAATAATTATTCATGCCACATTATCATCTTTTAATCCTCATTAAGCCCCTTTGGTCATATTGACTCACATTGGGCTATGCCGATTAATCTTAATCACCATTCTTAATCACAAATCTAATTGCAAAATATCATTAAATCATAAAAATCATCTAAATTATACATAATTCATGTTTACATGCCAAATGCACATACATGTGTCCTACTTGGGTCTAGGTATCACAGTGCCATCTTTTCTTCTTCGGCTAAGTTCTTAGCGATAAAAATAGGCCTCAGGTTTTCTTCAATCCCGAGATTGAATTCTTCAAGTATATCGATAGTAGGTTGTCCTCCATCTTCTATTGCTGGTGGAGTATCCTCTAGTTCCATTAATGTTTCTTCATTGTCGCCGGGGCTTTCGCTCATAGAGATGCAATAAGCTATAGCAAAGTCACCATCGTCTTTCTCCTTGTACCTGAGGCCAAACTTCCTCTTACCTTTTTGGTAACCTGACGGTCTTTCAGATAATGGGATTAGGATGTCATTGCCAAGTCCTGATAGATGTGGTTCATCGAAGTAGAATTCCATCAAATCCATAATTTTCTTACTTTCTTTGCTATAGCGACGAAAATCTCATTTCTTGAGCTTAGCAGTTGGCAAGCAGGAGGATTTGTTTGAACTACCATAAACTTTGTCATATTGCTTCATAAAATGTTTTTTGGCAAAATTTTCAATTGTAGCACATGCAAGACTTGGAGTTGATTCGTTCTCCCGAAACTTTCGGCATTACTAAAAATTGCATCTTGCTTGTAGCCTTCACTACCAACCCACCGGATTGCTTTTATGAAAGTTTTCGCTCCAAAGGTCTTATACCCATCGTTTGAAGGAGAACATACTACATCCGAAAGGTACTTCGAGACAATTTCAGGTTCAAGTAACCATATGGCCAAGGGATCAATCCATGTACTATCCCTGAGATAATTCATATACTAAGCAGTGGATTCTTAGCTGTATTGTATTTTTCTCAAGTAATTACTTGGAAATTGTTCTTTTTGCCTTGATAGGAAGCGAATCAAGAATGCGTCTACCAAGATTATCCACTTTATAATTTCTTCAAGATGATTATCCCGATACTAAGACATCACCAATTCTCCAAGTGAGTACCGGAAGTATCCTACTTTGACTTCCCAAGATGCTAGCAATGGTCAAGATTTCCGCAAATATGTGATGATGTGGTACACCTTATCTGGCTGCTTCTTGACTTCCATAGTGTTTGTAGAAGTCTCCTTAGCTTTCTTCTTCTTAAATGTCGTAGTTGTGGATTTTCTTTCAGATTTTTTGCTAAGACAACAGATACTCTTTTCGACAAACCTCTATAGCTAGGGCCTGAAATGTACCTAGTTGTTTATTCATTAGTAAGGAAATCTCCGTGTTGATGTCATTCCGATAAAGATTGACCTTCATTACTTGAGAGAGGGGTGTCTGACACCGGTTAGTGGCCTTTTGCCATTTGGTGATGTAATCTTTAACTCACTCATCTTTCTTTTGAGATAGGGTTAACAATTCCGATAGTTGCACTTCCCATGGAGTATCAAAGAATCGGGAAGTTAACATTTCCTTCATTTCTTCCCATGTTCATACTGAGCCAATCGGGAGAGATATATACCATTGGAAAGCGTAATCGGAGAGGGTATTTGGGTACATTCGAAGGCAAAAGTTCAAATAGTGTGTCCAATTGTCTATGGCATAGTGGAATGATGCTAGATGCTTTAGTACACTCACAATCCCAACGAAGTGGATCTTTGGTGGCTTTAGATCTCTTGGCAACAATTCTGCTTCAACTTCTGGGGGATAGGATCTGTTAATTATTGTTGTAGGGATCCCAATAAGTTGAGGTGTCTGGCGATGAAGGCACTCAGCCACCAGTTGATGCACCATTTCTTTCTCCGCAACGAACCCAGGTGGAGATCCTATAGGTGTGTTAACACGTGCATCTTGAGTTCGGGGTGTTTATGCGCTGATTATTGAATTGCTGGAAGCCTCAATCAAATTCTACATTTTCATCTTGCTCAATCCACTTTTCGGATGGTTTCTTAGGCTGGTGAATTAATTGATGGTTCTTCGGTGATGGTGGATGATGTGAACTTGTCGCTTTATCGCCTTGAGTTTTCATAACCTGCTTCATAAGCTTAATCTCCTCTTGGAGATCATGAATGAGCTGGGATTTGGGTGTAAAAACCTCATCTTCTTGGCCCACCATGTAAGAGGCTACAAAGTGACCTCTCAGGGGAGTGGTCCTGATACCTTCGAGGTGAGAAAGGCTGCAAAAGGGTGGCGTGATGGGCATTACGGCTGCCCTTAACCGAGTGAACATCTCGGAGACTTTTGAAGTACTTGCCTAAGTGAGGTCCACCATGTTGACTTCAGCCATTTAAAGAAAATGTCTTCTTCTTTTAGCCTCTCTCTTGGAATGCGGCATTCGATGTTCCTCTCAGGATGGGGTCTTGACGGGTGCATAAGTCATATCTTCCCTCAGCCTGATCAATGAAGCAAATTGATTTTTATGTACAAAGTTTGAAATCAAACTAAGCAACGAACGCGGGTACATTGTATGGCACTTTTGAGGGTACTACCACCCGTTAGAGAGCTTTGGCTTTTGAGACGCTCTTGGTTTGCGAATGTTCTGTATTGGCTTCTTTTACGGCTTACCCCTTTAGCGGGTGCGCGAGAACAGCTTGTAGCTCGGCCTTGGTGGCAGTAGCGGTGAAGTATGCAAGTTTAAATGGGAAGTTGTTTTCCCAAACTACCTTTTTGTTGTGCTTTCTTCCTCTATTTTCTTGGCGTATGATGAGGAACTTCCACCATATTGGTCGTGACATAATTGTTGGAAACAATGTTCCAAACAAAACAAATTGACCAAAGCATAAGTTTTGATGATTAAACAAAGACTAATTTGAGTATATAAAGTGTACTAATGAGTTTGCCAAGTGTTTAAGGAAAACAAAGAAGTCAAGTCGATTACCAAGTCGACTTGGACTTCGACTTGGGTGAAGTCGATACCTAAGTCGACTTCACAAGCGACTTCAAATGGCAAAAGGTGGATAGCATTGAAAATAGAAAACAAGCAAGTGAAGTCGCAGGCCAAGTCGACTCCAGGTGCGACTTAGGAAACCAAGTCGCAGACGAAGTCGACTCCAGCATCGACTTCAAGCATCCAGAGTTGAAAAAGTGGAAACGAACATGACGAAGTCGACTCCAGGTGCGACTTGGGCGAAGTCGCAGACGAGGTCGACTCCAGGTGCGACTTGGAAGCCAAGTCGCAGACCAAGTCGACTCCACATGCGACTTGGGTCGCAACGGTCGGAATTTATTCGAACGTTGGCACATTAAATGCGCGCCACCTACCCCCTAACGTTCGGATTCCCTCCAAAATTATAAATAGCATTCATGGTGGACGAGGGAAGTAGCTGAGAATCATTAAGTGTGCTTAACTACTACATTCAAGAGCTCAAAAGAGATCAAGCCACTCAAAGAAGAAGAACTCTACTTCAAACTGCAAGAGCTTCATTTCAGAATCTTCAAAGCCAACTCTTCAAGTTCTTCTCTGCGCCTAATTGTTGCTACACATCTGTAAAGTGTAGATTTCTTTGTTGTTTCATTTATTTGTGATTGAACTTGATCTAGTTTGAGGAACTAGGATCAAGTGTATGCTAAGTAGTGTGTGATTGGAGTGAGACTCATCACCTACTTGAGCAGTGTGTTATATGCCCCCTAGAGCTAGAATCTAGAAGAGAGCAGTGGCTCTAATTGTATTGAGAGAATACAATAGTGGAACCCAAGTCACAAGGAGTGTGAGCTTGGAAGAGTGGAGTAGGGAGGTTGCCCGAACCACTATAAAAATCTTGTGTGTTTGATTTATTTATCTGCTCTCTACATTATATTGCTTTCCATTTCGATTCTTCATTAAGGGGACTGGATTAATCCGGGGTTAAGTTTCTGTTTAAGTTATAAATTTTTAAATACCCAATTCACCCCTCCCCTCTTGGGTTTTGCCATTAACTCGGGACCAACAATAATTACACGAAGACTTATCTTCAGCTCTTGAACTAGAAGGAGCAGCAGCTGATTGATGATATGAATACATCAGGCTAGGGACGACATATTGCAAAGTGCCCAAATTAGATTGGACAACAATAAGTGCTTTGTGAAACCCATGTTATTTGAAACTTAGTGAATGTAAGGTATACTGAAAGTGTGTGCAATATTTATATTATTGCTGTAAAATTATAGAAAAATACGTATGTTTACAAATAGACTAAATTGCAATTTTAAAAAAGTGAGATTAAAATACAAATTTAGAAAAGGGGTAAATAATGATTTTATAAAGATTAGATATGAAAATGGATTTTATAAATTTTTCGGGAAGGAATTTCAAAATTCTGAATTATACTAATTGAAACTATTTAAATTCACGGACTTTATGGAAAAATAAAAATAAATAGAAAAATTTGGACCAATTAGGGGACCTAAATTAAGAACTTACATTCATCTACGCTACTTTCATTATATCTTAAAATGTATAACTCAGATCGACAAGAGAGTTTAATAGGAAGTATTGAATTATGTGCTCTTTAATCTAGATGGATTAGATTATGAAAAATAATTGATTAAAATGCTTAACTTAAGTGCATCAGAAAACGTGTCAGAAGTCAAACCCACGCAAGCTTCCACGTACAGAAACTCCTGATCATAATTTTTTATTTTTAATTAATTAATTATTAAATTAATATCTTTGTATATTTAAGGCCGTTTGAGATGAAATTTTTATGGGCAAGCCTATTTTAACATACCCTACATAATGAATTGACTAAATCATGAAAATTATGTTTAGAAAATTTTTAAACAACTACAATTATATGATATTTCATGAATTAATTTTGAATGCTAATATCTTAACCTATACTAATCGTTTTAATATGAAAACAAAGATGGACGGTTAAATTAATCTAATTTATAATATGAATGGAATGGATTAGGAAATATGATTTAATAAAGCATTTACGAAAATTCAATTATTGTCTGGGAAAATATGCATTGCTTAAATTCAAAGGGTACGTCACTACCCTTGGAACATGCACGAGTATCATTTTCACTATACGTTTCACGTTTTATTAATTGAATTATTATGTGTATACAACTTCATTTCGGGTGAAATTTCATGGATAAGCCTAAATTAATATACCCTACTTGATGAAAGGAGTAGATTATACAAAATATAATTACAAATGGGCAGAAAAATTAAAATTTGGATGAATTACATTAGTTAATTTCAAATGATTATATCTTCACCACTTCTAATTATTTTCGCATGAAACTTGTTATGAGCGGCTAATTTAATGTAATTTAAAATACAGAAGGGTAGATTATAAACAATTTCTTTAGAAAATTATTAAACAATATTTTAATTATTAATGCTCTATGTAATATATACGTTCTTTTTTAAAAGGAATGAGCGATTTCACTGGGACCAATTTAATTTGCTTCTGCCACCTAGGTAAGAAGTAATTAACGTGGCTTGCTGGAAAAAAAATGAAATGAACGCTGGCAGCAAAATACAGCTGGACGGTGCATGAAAAGGATACCTGGCAGCATTATACTAATGCATGCCAAAGGACCGACTAAGCTTAGTATAAAAGGTTGATGGTAAGCATCAGTAAAAAAAGGAATTAGCCAAGGCAGCTGTGAGGAGAAAATTTAAGCAGAGATGAAAAAAAAAAAAAAAGAAGTAACCAAGGAAAAGCCAGGCAGAGAAGATGTCCCGACATCTGAAAAGGTTTGACTTGTTTTCTTCTGTCATCTTCCATAGGTTTCAAGCTTTCCGTCCACCCAGAAATTATTGGAAGATTATTTGACGCACGGCTACACTTTAGACAGGTTTTTAAATCTTTTTCATTTGCTTGATCAATGTCCAAATGCTTATGGAATTACTTACGTTGTTTAATTAAAATGATTGAATAGAACAATAATACAATACCTCTGTTTAAAAAAAAAAAAGAAAAATTCATGGACATATCTAATGAAATTTTTTTTGTTCTAATTTAACGTCCCAGCAAGTATATTATTTTCAAAAAAAACATTTAGATATCTTGAGGTGGGTTCGGGAATCAGGAATTAAATATATGTGTATAATCTATTTGTTCTATGATTTAAATAGCCATGTACGTGCAGTTAATTAATTAAAATAATAATAAAATATATAATTATTTTCTATATAATTTTAAGGTATTGATGATATTGAAAGTATATTCGTTGTCTGCACATTTGATTTTTATTATTAACCTCATAATCTGAAATTCCCTAACTAATCATGTATTAGGTATGGCTACCATTAATATTCAAATGAATATCAACATGTTAATTCTCATGAAATTATTTTACGTTATCTTCAAATAGTTTTTTTCCAATTTATAGTTTACGTACTCCCCTTAACAATTAAATAGATTATACGAATTTAGTTAGAAATTCTACCTTGAAAAGGTAATTCTGATTTTGAGAATAAATAGATAAAAGTTAAAATTTCATTAACCCTGTAAAGTTCAGGTTAATGGAACTTTGAATAAAAGTTGCACCCATGTTTTTCTTATATGTTATGGATTGAAAGCATGTTCCATCAATAATTGTGTATGAGTAAATGAGAAGAAAATGCATATAGGTATAAAAGAAAATAGATATATATATATATAGTAAAATGTAAAATAGTCCATTTCATTTATTTAGGAAAAGAAAAAGAGAAGATTGAGGAGGCAAGCTGAAATTCTAGGGTAAGCAAGTAACACCTTAAAATGATTTATTTTCAAAATGATTGAATAACTTGCAATTCATTTCCTGTTGTCATTTTTCAATATTATTTAAAGATGGTCATCCCCATAATGTGGTTTGAAAAATGTGTTTATTAATCTGTTTTATAAATGATTATGTCATTTTCTCAATTTGAAAAGAGAGCAAAATGATGAATGCGATTATTTCTTGAAGTTATGCTAGTATATGTGTGCTGCATGGTGCACAAAGGTACAGGTCCATTTTAGATGTGTAAGCGGACCAAAGTCCCCCTCTAATATGACCAGTCGCTGATATAAGTCCAACGGCCAGCAGCGCCCTCCCTAAAATTGGGGATAGACGAACTGATGGTCGCCTAGCTAGCGTACCATCAAATGAAGATTCAATGCATGAATATGAAATGTGCATTTGCATGTGTATTATTTATGAAATGTTAAATTTTGAAATAAAAATGTTTACTTTAATGAAAATACTTACTTACTAAGTCTGGTACTCATATTTTATTTTTTCCAACCTTAGACAGCTACAACAATGTTTAAAAAAACAATCTCAATTTAGAGACTCTTAAGGTTAAAATGTTCTCATATACTTGGATGAATGGAAATGTTGTGATGATACAATACTGCTAGATTTCAAATACTGATGGTGTAAATGAATTTTAATGATTTGTAAATAATATGTGATTTTAATTACCAATGAATGATTGCTTGTAAATTGAAATGAGATTGAATTGAAAACTCCGCCGCATGAACATGGCTACAATCCTGCTCACAGCTTACCAACTAAACGATCCTGAAGTAAGGTTTAGGTGCCTCGGGTTCGGGGTGCCACATCTTTATGGCCTGAGTTTGCTGTTTCTTTGATCAACTGGTTGAACAATAGGTCGAGGAGTTCTAGCAGGCTTCCTTGGCTTTTCCCACTTCTGGGTAGCATCTCAATCGGGTTGGGGAGCTAGATTGACAACCCTTGGAGCTGACTAATTGAATTGGTGAGTAATAGTACACTTGATGAGATTTAATGTGGCTTTGCCCTTATTTTGGCAAGCATTGACCAGTAAGGCAACCTTTGGCTAGCAAGTTGGTGCTAGCCGAGTTACAATAGATCGTCTTGTAGACTTTCTCATGAAGTTGGGCTGCAAAACGGGTTGTCCCGCAGGTTATCGTGCTACTGATTGAGCTGGTTCAACAAACTGATGAGCGGAATTTTTGGCACAATCCGACCATAGAGTAGGTGGGTCCATTCGGGTCGGCACAAGTGAAGATTATGTTGGTTGGACAAGAGTGGCCCAAGAGGTGACAACAGACTTGACTGCATTAGCAGCAACAACGAGGACCTCAAACACCATGAGGCTCCTTGGGTGATGCAGATCAACCTTTCTTTCGCATAATTGCCATCAGGGAGTAATCAACGTGTCAGTAGACATGATGCTCTGGTTCCTCTGGTACGAGGATGATTTGATGCAAGACGACTGCACCATGTTCTTCGATTCAGCAATAACAAATCCCTCATTTAGCAGGAACCCAAAATCCATCGAACGCACCATAAGATCTTCAAAAGAGCACCTAAGAGTGTCAATAGTAAGGGATTAAATAAACATATAAAAGACTATGGTTTTCAACTCCTAAAGATGAAGGGAGAATGTTTTACGTCGGGTTCACCATTTGTTTTGACCTCAAAATTTCTCGAGAAAATTTATGGTATCGGGTTTGATACTATTTTGGTGTGGTGGTTTTAGAAAATAAATGCCTAATTAATTCTCCCAATAAAATTTTAAAGCATTTAATTCTTTAGCCGAGTCCGAAAAGTATATCGCAGAAATATTTTGCATTGTATTTCACACTCTAATTTTACATCTCTAACGAGAAAACCCTTGATTAAGAGAGCTGAATATGATAGTCTATAAAAAAATTATTTCATTAAAATGATGATCAAATACGTAGAAAATCTTTCTATGATTTTACAAATGCATGAAAAATCATGTCTAACAAAAATACAAAGATAAGTGAGTACACTTCGCCTCGCGCCGTGACTCGAAAATTGGTAGTACATGATGCCACGTGCTATGACTTGAAGTGGGTTGCATATCGACCATGCGACATGACTAACAAAAATAAATAAGTGTAGGTCACTTTGCCATGGGCCATGACCTAAAAGGGTGAGCACACTATGCCACGCACAGTGACTTGAAAAAGCAGAGAGCACATGACGTCATGCTCCATGACACAAATATGAGTTTACGCTTAGCCCGTCGACTAGCAATGACTCAATTTGAGACTAGCAAGGGGCCCGTCAGCTACACTAGTGACCCTACATAGCAAGCTAAGTGTGCTCTCAGCTTCTGAATTTACACAGCAGACCAGCGTCTCCCGCATTCAACTTAATAAGCCAGCGTATCCCGCATTCAGTCTCTGGATTTACAAAGCAGGCTAGTGTGTTCCGCATACAACATTTGGATTGAAAATTGGGTGGTTTTACCAAGAATTGTGCTTAACCAAAATTTAAAAATATGTTTAGGTCAACTTTGACCAACTAAAGAGGTTTGAGCTTAATTAGGCTTGTTGAAAAGAATTTGAGCCTAGTTGGGCTTGACTCAATAAATTTAGGCCTAAATGAGCTTATTGGAGGTTTTGGTTGAAATGGGTTTAGGCAAACTAGAATGGGCCCAAGTGAAGTGTTCTAGGTCCAAATGAGCCCACTGGAAGGTTTTTGGGCCCATACGGGTTTATTGAATTAAGTTTTGGGCTCAACTAGGCCTGTTGAAAAGTTTTCAGGCCCAGATGGGCCAGTTGAAAGGTTTTTGGGCCTATTTTGGAAGTTATGGGCCCAAATGAGTTTATTGAAAGGTTTTGGGATCAACTGGATTTATTGAAAGCTTTGGGGCTTAACTGGGCCTGTTGAAAGTTTTTTGGCCTACCTAGGCCTCTTTTGGAAGTTATGGGCCCAAATGAGTTTACGATGAGTAAAACTAGGCCCAAGTGAGGTTATGGGCCTAAATGTGGGGTATTAGGCCTAATGGAGAGATGCAGATAAAAATTACCCGCCTTGGCTTTCATATGTGAACTGTGTAGAATTTACACGTGTACAAATCGCAATGGATCTATAAATTTTCAATCCTAGGTAAAGAAGAGAGTTTTCATAGCTTCTCAATGAAAAACAACTTCCCTCTCTTTTTGAATTTGCATGTTCATAGGTCGCTAATATTTAGCAAGTCTGACGGATCATACGTATTCCCCAAGTAAGGACAAAGTGCCAACAATAGATCCACTATAAAAATTCTCTTGCTATAGCAAGAATATGATCTATTTATATATATCACGATTTGATTGCTTAAATCATGAAAACCAAGTGGGGTTTAACGACTTCGTTCTAGCACGACAAGTTGGCATAGTGGCTTTATTTGGACACCAAGGTTCGAGTTGAGTGAAAACAAAAGTGAATTTTTTAATAGGAGAAAAATACTTAACCCCGTGTATCCATTCAACCCGCCAACCGGAGAATATCTACGTGGGAAAAAGTAATTTTTTTAGAAAATAATTTTTTAAAAATAGGAGGAAAATACTTAACCCAGTGTATCCATTCAACCCACCAACCAAGGAGTATCTACGTGGGGAAAAAGTAATTTTTTAGAAAATATTTTTAAAAAAAAAATATGAGGAAAATATTTAACCTCATGTATTCATTCAACCCGCTAACCAAGGAGTATCTACGTGGGGAAAAGTAGTTTTAAAAAGTAATTTTTGAAAATAGGAGGAAAATACTTAACCCCGTATATCCGTTCAACCCACCAATTGAGGAATATCTACATGGGGAAAAGTAGTTCTAAAAAAATAATTTTTTCTTTTTTTTTTGAAATGGAAAACTCAAAAATAAATTTTCAAGAGAGGAGACTTTGAGAAGAATGGACATTCAAAGGCTCGGTTGTAAATGGTTGGGATAGCTTACCTCAAGATCTATGCCTATTGAGACTTGTTATGTTCCCGATGAAGAACAGTGACCTCTATTTATGGAGGTCGGGTTGGCTTGGATGGCAGTCCCACAACTAAAAATACTTTGTGCGCATGGGCAGTGTTACCGTGAAACTGTTGGTCGCCTTCCACGTGTCTTCAATTTTTGCAAGCAATGTAGTTTCGCAGATATCCATTTTTTTGGTTTAGCGATTATTTATTTCGTGGCTCTTAAGAAAACTGTTCTGTGGGTATTTTGGTGTGGTTGCGCTCCAAGGTACACTCCACGTGTTAACTTGTCATTAGTGCATCTTCTACACGCTTTAGGTGCGCTTTTGCCACCATTTTGTAACTAATTTGAATGGCCAAGAGGTGGCCATGTTAGCTTTTCCTGCCAAACAACTAGTCGCATTCTTCCACACTGCGAAATGGCTGGGCTTTTTGAGAGGAGAAGCGGTTTGCGGTGCAGAACCGGAGGTAGCCATCGAGATGAGAGGATTAAATTGCTTCCGCTGGATGCAAAGATTGCAGCGATGATGACCAAACGATCATAGGCATTGTTGTAGAGAGGAAAACCCGGAGAATCGAACGATCCAGAGCATCTTGCTCGTCTTCATCTGCACCTCGTCGTCAATTTCAACTGCCTTCTCAAACTACCCATTTTGAGCAATCTTGGTTGCTTGATTAGCAACTGGTTCTGCCACTGCCTTGTTTCCAGCTTGTTCTCGTCTTCCGTAAGCTCATGCTTTTCTACTTGTATTTTCAAGTGCTCCCCATTTGTTTCTTTCTTTCTGCCACCTGGAATACCCCCTGCGAAACATTCCTTTAAGAACATGGCCTTGCTGGATTTGGAATGGGGCTTAGATCTTGGGTTTAGATTAGCTATCATGAAAGACAGATTGTTGTTGATGGGAAGGCATTGCTCACAATATTTCCACCAATCATGTTATCTATCTCAACCTTAGTGGCTTCTTCATTTTTGGTTCCTTCCATTTTGAATCTGCAGAGGCTCGACCTTTCTAAAAAAAATTTCTATGAGTCACCAATCCTTCCCGCTTCCATTAGTTTCCAAATTTGACCCATCTCTACCTCTCTCGCTGTTATTTTAGTGGACATCTTTGTTGTAAACATATGGTAAATTAAGCACAATTCATGTTTTGATGATTAACAATTCAATTTGAGTAATATCAAGGTACTAACAAGGTGTTAAGTATTTTTAAGGTTTACAAAATTCAAGAATCAAAAGTTTGACAGGTCGAGTCGCATGCTAAGTCAACTCAGGAATCGACTTAGGTGAAGTTGATATCGAAGTCGACTTCGGCATCGACTTCAAAGCCTCTTTTTTTGACAGTGCTGAAATATGAGTACTTGAGCAAACGAAGTCATTGACAGAGTCGACTTGGGGTTGCGATTTAGGTGAAGTCGCAACCCCAAGTCGACTCCGTCAGTGATTTGGGATATCTTGAGGAACCAGAGTCCAAACTGAAAGAGTCAAGTTGCAATCCAAATTGATCTCGTCATGCTACTTGGGTGATGTCGCACATGAAGTCGACTCAGGCCTACGACTTGAATGGAGTAGTAAATCAAGTTGATCCCAAACAATAAACTCAAAAGGGATGAAGTCCAAATCATGAAAAATGACAAGCCTAAGCCAAAGATACATTAAACGTTCATCAAATGCTTGAGAGAGATTGACTAAGCTCAATTTCCAAGAAGAACGAATAGACCTCAACAATAAATCAAGATTTATAAGTATGAATTGTAAAGAAACAAAGAATAGCAAATAAGCAAATGAAGATCACATTATGTCAAAGTTCCAAAAAGTCAAATAGCTGATGAAGTCGCAACCCAAGTCGACCTTACCTGCGACTTGGGTCAAGTCCAAGACCAATTCAAATCAAGTCTGGAACTTGACTGAAGAACTAAAAACCAAAGTCGCAACCCAATTCGACTCCGGTCTGAGACTTCGATGAAGTTGCATCCGAATTTGACTCTATTCTGCGACTTGGATGAAGTCGCATCCCAGGTCGACTCCAAGTGCGACTTGAGTCACAACGGTAAAAAAAATTAGAACGTCAGCGCATTAAATGCGTGTCACCTACCTCCAAACATTCAAATTTACTCTCCCCATATTTAAGACACTTCAAATGAATGAAAAATGGTAAAGAGAAAAGCATTGAATGAGTTCAACCTCTTTATTCTCAAGCATTTATGTAATCTAAAAGAAAGTTCCCAAGAAGAACTCAGTGACAAAATTGTAAGTGTTGAACTGCTCCATCAATAACTCTTTCTACAAGTTCTTCTTTGCGCAGAAATCTGGTTTCTATACAACTATAAAGTGTAACATCGTTTTCTCTTTATTAATCATTTGTGTTACACTTGGTTTAGTATTAGAGACTAATACTGAGTGAAGGCAAAGTAGCTTGTGATTGGAATGTAATTCGTCACCTACTTGTGCTAAGTCTGTAAAAGGCCATCTAGATCTGGAATCTATAAAAGAGCAAGTGCCTTGTCTGTATTACTATTTTGTTTAGTGGAACCTAAAACACCAGGATGGGCTCTTGGAGGAGTGGAGTAGGGAGGGTTGTTCCGAACCACTATAATTTCTTGAGTTTATTTTCTATTGCTTTTATATTTCACGTTTTTTATTCAAGGGGACTAAAACTCTCAAGGGGTTAAGCTTCTAATTACGAAAGAATTTTCAAGAACCCAATTCACTCCTCCCCTCTTGGGTTTTGCCATAAAATCAAGACCAACAATCTTCAGCTTGATTAGGTAAGTTTCTTTGGATTTTTCGGCAACAATTTGCACTACTTTTTTTTATTTAAATGATGTGATTCTGTTCTTCATCGCCTCTTTTTTTTTTACTTGAAGGAGGTCAATTGAGTTAGCCCCAATGGGTCGTTCAAGACTACGTCAACATCAGCCCCTTGGTTCCCTAATTAGTTTCTAGCTTTACCGAATCAAACCGTATGGGCTCTTGATTCTGTTATACCTAATTTCTGCCACACGGCAGCCATTATGTTTTCCTTTCCCTGTTTTCTTCTCTTTTTATTTTTTATTTTTAGAACTACATGCCTTTCCCCTGCTCGTTAGCACATTTTTTTTGTTTGTTTGGCCAAGCATCCAAACCGTTAAGTATGAATTTTCAACTATTTTATGCCAAAGGTGGAGAGACTTCTTGAAGCATAAAACCCGAGATCTGGCAAACATCATGCCTCTAAAGGCCCGTGCAGTCCCTTCAATACCAATGCTGTCGCATAGGCTGTTGGACCTATTGTCATCAGAGATGGTGATGTAGAAGGAGAGAAACGTGGTGATAAACTTAGCGATCCCGACCTTGGATGTAATTACACAATTTCGATGAAAAATAATTTTGTATCTCAAAGTTAATTGCTATGTAATTAAAGTGGGGCTCACGTACCTTCATCAATAGGTCAAGAATTTAATGCTTGAAATATGTTTGATTGTATTTAGTTTGAGATGAATGATTGTAACAAGTTAGCATAGAATTGTGTATTGTGAATTTGTCAAGATTTTTCTGTGAAACTTTACCCATTTTTGGCTTAAAACTTCACCAATTTTGGTTTAAAACTTCAATAGTTTTATATTGAAACTTCCACAATTTTAGGTTAAAACTTCAACAGTTTTAAGGGAGATCTATGGATAGATAATTGGATGATAATGTAGCAAATCAGTTAGTTTGTTATGATGAGTTATCTTGATTTATTAAGTTGTTACAGATTGTTGAGAAAAATTTAATTGGTTGCGAATTTGGTGGAGAAAATCTCTTTTGGCAGTTTTAATTTGTTAAGTTGTTACAAATTGTTGAAAAAATCCGATTGGTTTGTGAATTTAGTAGTGAAAATTCCTCTTTGCGGTTTTGAAAATTCAAAGCTATAAATAGAGAATGAATTCCAATTTAAAATTCAATTCAGAGAGAATCATTTCAAAAGGTAGATCTATCTCAAGACTTTCTCTGTGATCCTCTATCCATTTATCAGAAGCAGCATATTGAAGATCGACGTGACCATCCTACTAGAGCTTCATCTCTGTGTTTCTATGTTGTTCAACTGGTTGTAAGTTTTATTTCATTTTTATTTATTTTACCTTGAATTAAAGGCTATCTACTTCAAGAAGAAAACTTTTATTGTGATTTGTGAAAAGCTTTACATACCACCTGGACTCATTTATGTAATCCAGAAAACGATTGAGATCGTACCTCTGTAACTTGAGTTGTAAGTTGACTAGTGGAGACTCGAGTGAAGGTGTTGACTTGGAGAATAGAGTAGATATATTAACCGAACCACTATAATTTATGGTATTTTTTGTGGTGTGCAAAATTTATCTTTCTTGGATCTCTCTTTGTGCTTTTATCCTTTGTTATCAGTTTCATATGGATCAGTTATAGAAGCTGTAACGATGTTAAGAAAATATATGTTCATTTCAATTTATTTAATGAATTCAACATTTGAAGATGATGAATTTTTCCCTCGATAAATGCTTGTTATGTGCTAATTAGACTAAAAAAGCCTTATACATGTTCAAAAAGCCTTCATTGATTAATACAAAGTATAACTCTTTTATTAGTCATTTGTCCCAAAATAATACATGTTCAGAAAAGCCTTCATTGATTAATATAGAATACAATTTTTTTTACAAGTCATTCATAATTCCATCTCTTCTCTCAATTCCATTGTGATTTTCTAGTGTGATGCTTGAATATGAGAGCTAAAGCGACCACCACCTTCCCACTTTTCCTTGTTAGCACATATTCTTGTCCATCAATTATGTTGTTCAATACATCAATGGCACCTCTTAAGTTACGTATGTTGATTAGTTCAAGTTAAACAAACTGAATGTTGCAGTTGTAGTCCCTAATGAAATACATAAAGAATTTTTGTTAGATAAATTTTAGAATCTAAAATAAAATAATGATAGAGTAGAGGACCTATCACAAACCTTGATTGGAGATGTAGTAAATATTTAATATGTAGATTTTTTAATGAAACTAAAATTACCAGTTAAAATAATAATATAATATCTTGTGGGCACTTTCTGGTCTGAAAAAATGGAAAGGAATAGAGACAAAGAAAGAAATAGAACAACAGGAATCTAATGATGATATAGGCAACTAAAGTAAAACAGAATATTTTTCCTAGCATTTCTTCTTACATCTTGGATTTTATTGTCTTAAGACTTCTATATAAGTTGCATCTTAATTTGCAAAATTTGGTGTATGGTTTGGAGAAGTTTTAAGGTTCTTGTGAAACTCATGTCCTCAAATTAGTAATAGAATGTGCATCAACTTTGTCAAATATGGAAGACATTTTTACTAGGGAGAATTCTCGACACTGTCTATAGACAATGCTATTAATAGAAAGATTTAATAGTTCACATTTAGTGCTTTTGGTAAGTGACAGTCTAACAAAGTTAATTCATATGACTTGGCACTGTTAGGTTGTGGTTCGTGATTGATGATGAGATCGAATGAAAGATAAAAGAGTCAATGTAATAAGAAAAAATATAGGGTAGTCTAATGGAGAAGGGTTTGTGACATTCGATTATGGCTTTTTCCAAATTAGGGTAGTGTATTTGATATTATGACCATTTTAGAATAAAAATTAAATAACAAAAAAGGAGTTGGCTTTACAGAATGACATTTGCACGGAATCGTAGCCATAAAAATTTAAAGATTTTCTTGCATGCTTTGGTCTTAAGCATCTCTGCATATGCTTTTCATAGCTGAAAAAATTCAACAAAAAAAACCAAAAAAGAAAAATTAGATTGGAACTTATTGAAATTATTACGAAAAGCCATGTAATCAAGAGAGAAGGAAAAAGGTCCATAATGAGTTTGACACCCAAAATAGAAGTTCACATTCTCTAGTAGTAGTGGTAAATGAATCGAAGTTGGACAACCCAAAGAAAATTTGAACTTATGTTGGCCTTTTGTCTTTTTTTTTTTTAGAGCAAAAAACCCACCTCTTCCTTCTCTTGCATTAAGGTAGCACTAGGAGTGTTAATGGTCATGGTCAACTCATCGACCCACCTGTTCAATCTGTTTATAAATGGGTTTGAATTGAGATTTTTGAATAATTAGTTTGTAATATGTCAACCCGTTTAATCATTTAAATAAATAAATGAGTTAGAATTCATAATTTACAACTCATCAACCTGTTTAGTGACATAGTTAACCTAGTTAACTTGTTTAATTCATTAATTAATTTACAATCCCCTAAGAAGGGGTATATATTTTCTAGATCCTAAATCTATTTTTCCCATTATGATTTTATATTTTTCTTTCTCAATCTACAACTCTACTGCTTCTCCTATACTATTGTACTGTGGCATTGCTATCTCTATCTCTGAAGCCGCTTGTGAGTGCCATCGGTAAGATTTTTTTTTTTTTCTCTCTCTCTCCGTCTCCGATCATTCCACTTTCTATTTCTCTCTTTCTTTCATCTTTCTCTTTCATCTCTCTCTAATCCTCTATCTCTCTCCATTTCAATTACCGTTTTCCTCTACTTTGTCTTCTTTTTCTCTATCTCGCTAAGTCACCATCTTTTTTGTGGTGGGGTGTTGAATATACACTACTCTCTTGACTAAGATCTGGTCATGTCATGCATCCAATTGACGTAGATCAATTTACCACCACTTATAAATAACACACGCTCAACTTTAAATTAGCTTGGTTTTAACTTGTTTTCAACATACACAACCTATCAACAACCCACTAATCCATTTATTAAATGGATTGTAAACGGGTCAGAATGGAATTTTTTAAATGGATTAATAAACATATTAGGGTGTAGATTTTTTAAATGGGTTCGGATTATGATTGAACTCTAACTTGTCCAACCCAATCCATTAATGCCTTTAAGTGGCATTAGAGTTTGCAAGAAGCAGGGAGAGACGGTGGAGAGACGATGTGAGAGAGAGTGAGAGAGGGAAGAGGAGAGAGGCATGAAGATGGCTTGGGTTTGCAAGAAGCCAATTCTAATATGGGAGACGGGAGATGCGAATCTAGGGGAAGCCTTTGTGACAAGAGTTCATATTTGAGGGGAAACCCTACTTATAAGAGTGGCAAGGGTTCATGAGGATGACATCGACGTTTGTATGGGAGAGATGGGAAGTTAGAGTTGTAGGGAATGAGATGAGAATAGGAGAGGAAGCTTAATGTGGTTGGGACTTTATTTTTAAAATTTTTTTAATACCTATGTAGGGTTGCAGCCTATTTTTATCATAAAATTGAATGTAATGGTCTAAATTAGTACCACACAATCTGACGGTTATGTTTGGGCAGGCTAAGCGCTCAAGCACTTAACTTGGGCGCATATGATCGCATGTCTTTATATTCATATAAAAATTTAAACTTGTCATCATTAACTTAAATAAACATTTTCCAACTTGAATTTCAACAAAAATCTTAATTACAAATAAAATTTGATCAAAGTTTATGCTAATAGAATTTTCCGATAAATTTTAATAGTTCAGAGATGGAATGATATAAGAATGAGATGAGAATTTGACATGAAAATGTATTGAGAATGGGTAAAAAAAAAATGGAAATAAGTAAAGGTGTATTGGGAATAGATAAAAGTATATTAAGAATGGATAAAAATTTACCGTGTGAATTACCTAAAAGGCTTAACTTCGAGTCTCTAATGGCTCTTTTGGTATGGTAAACGAATGAGAAACTATAGAAATTGGTGGAACACGTCTTTTAATATTAATAATTACTTAATCAATTATCATAATTTTTTATCTTTACTTATATATTTTAATTATTTTTTCTTTGAATAATCTTATTTATTTCAACTATACTCCAATCATTTCATATCAACCAAATATTTATCAAAATTTTTTCTTTTCAATTTCTCTCAGTTTCCCACCCTCCCACCATTTTTCACCGTAGCGCCCGAGGTTTCGTCACTCTTCACGAACCGAGGCTGCTCCCCTTGGAGCCCAATTCAGTGCACCCGGGTGCATTCAGCCTCAACGCACCCGGGTGCACTGCACCTATTTTTTTTAATTTTTTTTGAAAATTTTTGTATAAAATGGTTAATCTAGGTTTATTTAACATATGTATCAATTTTTACTATTTTTGGAGACTTTTAGATATTTTTTTTAGATTTTTAAAAATCAGTGGCATTTTCGGTAATTTAAAATTACGAAAAATGCCGCTGATTTTAAAAAATCTAAAAAAAATATCAAAAAATCTCCAAAAATAGTAAAAATTGATACATATGTTAAATAAATCTATATTAACAGCTTCATGAAAAAATTTTCAAAAAAAAATAAAAAAAAATAGGTGCAGTGCACCCGGGTGCGTTGAGGCTGAATGCACCCGGGTGCACTGAATTGCGCTCCGCTCCCCTTTGTGTTCATCAAAAATTTTGGTCGCCTGTCGTCTTATTTCCCGCGCCTTGCCTCCCGGTTTCGCCTCCGGCAGGGATTTTAGTAGGGTTTTCAGAAAACCCAACGCTGCGACTGTAGAATCAAAAGGGCAGCCGCGAGCTACTGCCAGAAGGAAGAAAGGAAGCGAAGGCGAAGCTAAGCACCTGTCTGTAAGGATTTTGCTGGAAAATAATTTCATAATTGCTTCTATTTACCTGTCCAGTTCCCTATCGACGCATTTTCTGTATTTCTATTCAAATTTATCCCCTGAAATGCATGATTTTTACCAATATTTAACTTCCCCAAATTCACATTTTGATTGAAAAGTTTGTCTTCCCTGCCAACTCTTTTTTACTTCGTTGCTTAAATGTCATTTTTTTATAGCTTAGGGATTGTCTGTTTGCTATTTCTTTGCTACATTTCTTCTGCAACTGTTTTAAGACTTCTTCTCGCTTGGCTGATGTTCGGCTCATTTGGGTCTTTGTGCAGATACCGGTATCGAGGTGAATGAGTATCAATATATGTGTGTGTGTATGTGTCAGTACTTTCTTCTTCTTCTATGCGTCTCCTCCTCTGTATCCGGCTGCAACAGCGCTTTCGTTGCTCAACCAAACCCACAAAAGCCTTGTTTATCCCCTCTCTCCTTTTCATCTCAAAACGCTCGTTCTCTCCTTCAAACTCCATACCAGGTGACCTGAAAATCTTCCCTTTCCACACTGTACAAACCCTAACGTCAGTTGCCGACTCCTCCCCGCCTGGCAGTGATTCCCGGGCAGATGCTCTGTCTGTGCTGGCGGAGTGTCATCGGCTGGCCAAGGAAGGGAAGCGGAAGGAATTGCGGCGGGTTTTGAGGTGGATTCTTAATGAAGAAGGTATTTTGGTTTTGCCTATTTGCAACTGTTTTGGTTTCAAAAAGCCTGAATCCCTTAGAAGTTAATTGCCTAAATTGTATACGCGGAAGGTAGATTTTGTTGGGTTGAGAAGGGGGAAGAGGTGTGAGACATTGAACGTTAGTAATAGTTTGAGTGGCATTGTACAATTAGATGGTGGAGGAATCTTACTATTGAGAACTAATGGTATTGCATTTAATCATGCCCTTCTATTAATATTCTGACCTTCCCTCCACCATGACTGCAGTTAAAGATTAAAACTGTTTAACCATTGAAATTGCCTTGTGGAAACTAAACTGCACCAGCAGCATGCTTTAGGAAATGAGAAGGTCGTAAATGAAATTACATTTCTGCTCCGCTTTTTGCTAGTGTTGCGAATTATCACTTTTGATAGTTTACATCCTCTTATCAGTTTATCATTGTGTTGACAGATTATTTTTAGTATTCTAACCATGTATTAATGCCCTTAAACCTTTCTCCAAACTTGGATAGCATGAAGAACAGGTATTCCTCATCATGTCATTTACCACACACACTCTCTCTTAGGGACATTTCTTTATCTTGGGATCTAGTTGGGTCGCTTACTTGTGCTGCTTATCTTTTAGTGATATTCAAATTGGAAGTCTTGAATTCTTCTATGCTTTACCTTGATTGATTTCTTTAACTCCATGCAGGATCTGGTTCGTCTTGTTATTTGTGTGAGTTGTTGTGGAATAATTTCAGAGGGAGGGAGTATGGCAGACTAGTGTGGGAAATCTTGACCGATGAATATTCTAGATCACAAATGACCTATGATGCTCTTTATGTTCTTGATAAGATGAATAATCTGAACCATCAATCTTCTATCTCAACTTACAACAGGCTAATGTACAGTTTGAGGCATACAGATTTTATGTTAAATTTGTACAAGGAGATTTTATCAAAGGGTGTACTGCCAAATTTGTATACATATTGCATTGTCATTGATGGTCTGTGCAAGCAACAGAGATTGCAAGATGCAGTAGCATTCTTCGAAGAGATTAAAGGAAAAGGAGTTAGGCCTTGCCTTGTTATTTTCAATACTCTCTTGTCCGGCTTCTGCTCCATGGGGTTTGTCAATGTTGCGATGTCTTTGCTCTCAATGATGCTTAAGTGCGGATATTTGCCTGACATCTACACTTACAACACTCTTATCCATGGATTATGTATAGCAGGTTCCATTGAAAGAGCATTGGATTTTTGTGAAGATACGGAGAGGAATGGATTTGCACTTGACTTGGTGACATACAACACAATACTTAATGGCCTTCGTATTTCTGGGCTGATATCAGAGGCTTGGAAGTTCATTCAAAGGATGCTTTCAAATGGATTGTTCCCAAACCTTATCACATATACAATACTGATCAGTGGACATTGTCAAGGAGGTAACATAGAGGAGGGAATGAGAATACGGGAGGAAATGATTTCACAAGGTTATCAATTGAATGTCATCACGTATAGCATTTTGTTGAGCAGCTTGTGCAAAAGGGGACTGGTAGATGAAGCAATGAAATTGTTTAATGAAATGGAAGGAATGGGCTTGGATCCAGATTATATAGTGTATTGCATCCTTATTCATGGTTACTGTAAGAAAGGAGATATAGAGAGGGCAATTGATGTGTGCAAGGTTATGTGCTCAAAGAAAATTATGACCAGTTCATTTGTGCATGGATCAATTCTTTTGGGTATGTGCAAGAAAGGCATGCTGTCAAAAGCAATGGAGTATATGGATCACCTGTCCAGAGATGGTTTATTACTGGATATTGTGTTGTACAACATTGTCATTGATGGATATGTGAAGACAGGAGAGATTCAGGGAGCCATTGGATTGTATAAACAGCTACTTGAAGCTGGCTTGACTCCAACTATTGTCACTTACAATACACTTCTGTATGGGTTATGTAAGAGTGGGAAGCTAACAGATGCAAAAGACTTGTTGCGGACAATTGAGCGTCACTATTTGGTCCCAAATAATGTGACGTACACTATATTAATGGATGCATATTGCAGGGAAGGTGATATATGTGCCATGATATGCTTGCTTGATGAAATGCGTGCCAAATCTGTTTCTCCAAATGCTTTTACTTACAGCATTCTTATGAAGGGGCTCTGTAGACAACAGATGCTGCAAAAAGCTATTGAAATTCTCCAGCAAATGTATGCTAAGGGAATCATTCCAGATCAGATCACATATAATACTCTTATTCAGGGATTTTGTGTTGCACAGAACATGAATATGGCATTTGACTTATATGATGAAATGTTAAGAAGCAATCTTCCTCCTACTCCTGTCACACATAACATTCTCATCAATGGACTTTGCCTAAACGGTGACATAAGAGGCGCAGAGAGATTTGTGGACGCTCTCCTGGATAAAGGTATTGGATTGACAAAAAGTGCTTATAACACAATCATAAAGGCCCAATGTGTAAAGGGTGATGTGAGGAATGCATTCATACTTTTTGATAAAATGATGAGGATGGGATTCAAAATGTCAATTGGAGACTTCAGTGCTATAATTAATAGATTATGCAAAAGATGTTTAGTCAGTGATTCAAAAGTATTTTTCAATATGATGCTTCAAGCAAATATCCCTATGGATCAAGAAATTTGTCATGTAATGCTTAATGCTTTTGTCAAAGAGGGAGACATCATTTCAGCAGCTGAACTCCATGCTAAAGTCATAAAAAACGGTTTATTTACCAATTAGGCAGACACTTCTACTTATTGAGCATTATGAGGAGTTGATGACTGGTATCTGTAGTAATGCAATGCCATGCCAGATCTTACATACTAGGAGAGGGGTAAAGACGGTTTATCGGGTGCTCTTGTACGATGGTATGCAATTTACTAATAGACGTATGATATTTTCCTCTTTATGTTTGTTATTAACATTGATTTGTTATATTCTAATCTCTTGTTACCCAATTAGGAGGACATTTCTATGGACCATTATGACAAGTTGAAGGTGGGTATATTTTTGGTAATGTGAGGCAACATCAGGCCATGCATGCTATGAGATGTGAATGAAAACATTTTACCATATGCTCTTAAACCAGGTGCGCAATTTACTTGATTATGTATCACATTTTCCTTATGCTTCTTGTTCGCATTGGATTCTTAGACAAATATCTTCTTTTTTGTTTGTTCTATCATTCGTTGGGCTGTTTGAAAGATTGGTGCCTCATGTATAAACTTGAGCATGTAACGATGTTTAGAGAAGGCGGTTGCTCATTGTCTCGTAGTAGAATCCTGTCACACATGTAGAATATTGGATGCTTGACGGGTGGTGGAGATCAGGAAGATGCTCATGAATCCTTAAGGTGGGTTACCTTCATGCCAATTTTATTGTAGTTTAATATTCTTAGAAATTAGAATCCTTTTGGCATCTTCTTTATATCCATAAATGGAAATGCATTCTGGAAAAATCATAAAATAAAATTCTGTATAGGCACTGCGCGATCCTCTCTAAGCTTCTATGTTACCAACTCTATGGTAAATAAGCTACAATCCTCATAATTTATTATTATTATTATTTTTTGTTTTCTTAGTTCTAATTATTGATGATGAATTCAAGTGAAAATCCCTAGAAACTGGAAACCATATTAGAATGTTCGATTGTTTATTCATCAAATGTGATTAGCCCGATGACATTTTGTGCGATTGAATGCTTTATTTGGTGACTTGGTGAGCTTATTTCTTCTCCATTAGGTCTGATACTGGTTGACAACCACAGTGGAGGTCTTGTAAAACTTGATTTCTCACTACTTTTACAATATGTGCCAGAGACAGGTTGTCCTTAATGGGAGTCCTTTGTTTTTGTTGATGCTACAGAAAATCAGGCAAGTCCCAGGTGTACTTGTTTCTGAGGAAGGAAAAAGAAAGGATAAATGGAATGAGGCTTTGGACTGTACACACAGGTACTTGTTCCTCCTTGGTAGTTGCTGGACTGGCCCGAGTCAACTGGTTTTTGGGCTTGTCAGTGCATTATGAAAACATTGTGGCTTTTACATTGGAGATGCTAGGATGGGTTGAATCTTTGAAGGATGCACTTACTCAATTTACATCTTCTGAGGATCTGAACGGGGAACACATTCTCATAATGATCAGAATGTCTATGATGATTCAATCCTTACATGAGTCAATGATTGTTATTGCCCATCAAAATGACCTCTCCTTGTAGAAAGGTTTTGTATCATGGTTAAGATATGTTTCTTTTCTGAAAATTTGTTTCAGGCAGGAAAAAAAATTGATAAATGCATCACTTTTCCTGAGATGCTGGGTATGATTCTGTAGCTGGTTACAACCCACCCGTTCACATGCTGTATGCGTCCCTGTTTATTTGGATAATCTGAATGAATCTTCCTCTGAGCATTATGTATCCCACGTCAAAGATCTCCAAGGCATATGGTTGAGGATATATGACACTGAGGTAACATCCCTGACATGCTAGTGTTTTCCTTTGGTCAATAGTATTAAATGGTGTCGTTTATAAACAGACACTGCCCTTGATTTCATTTTGTTTGCTGATATTGAATGACTATTTTTACTTTTTTAGATACAACTGGCTCTTCTGCTTTTATTCATCATTGGTAGATTGCTCTAAAAAATGAATAAATAGGGAACAGGGAAAAACAGAAATGTTTTTAATGGCAGACTTGCCTATTTATGAGGAAGGGGAATCTTTAGACTTGAAACTTTTACCTGTTTGAAATTTTATCTGGTTGAGATGATTTAAGTAGCAATGTTATTTTTGATTTGACAGGTTGAACCTATTCCAGTCGGTCTGGTGATGTCAGGGGGTGCATACATCTGATTTTACCCAAGGAAAAAGGAAAAAAAAAAGAAAAAGAAAAAAGAAAAGAGAGTTGAGGTTGCATATGACCACCAAAAGTTAGGCTTACTCAGGTTTCTTTGTCAATTGACCAGTGGAAGTGTATTAATGAAACCATGCCAATGGTTTTGGTATGTGTATTGAATGTTTGAAATCTGAGCTATGGAATGCTTACCTTTAACAAGAGTACTAAGGAAGAAATGTTGGTGCTATCATCCATGAAAAACTGTTTCAAATATGATTGTGTGGCATGTTATTGAGCTTACTATCTGGGTCAACTGTTGGGCCTAATTGTTGATGATGTATGCTATGCAAAGTGAGAAAGTAAACAAGAAAATGCATGCGTGTGCAATTAACCTAACTTAGATATGAAGCAAGTTAGCGGATTAGTGAGTTAGCATGATGTGAAGTTAGCATTTATAGTGAGTCATTATGATAGAAAGTTAGTAGTTAGTGAGTCAGCATGATGCACGGATGGTTAGTATTATGCAAAAATGATGCAATAACATGATAAATAAAATTAAGATGGAGTTGCACTAATTGAATAATGGTGGTTAGAACATATTAAAGGCACTAATTACCGAAATTCTGGGTAGGTCACCCCCATCAAAAGATAATAAAAGCATTAATTATTTTATATTTTTTGATTTATGGGCCCTAGAAATATAAATCTTTTTAAAATCTGGGAGGGGGAGAGGGGATTGGGTACCAGTTCCTATTCTTTAAGATTGCAGTGAATTAAAAGTGATTACTTTAACCCATTTCAATGTGATGATCCAACACTTTTAATTCACTGTTGTAGCTGAATAATAGGTAGGAAGCCATCAAAGGCAACTCTATCGTTGTGGCCCTTCGATCTAAATATTGTTTTTTAAATGAAACTATAATGGGAGAAAATTTTGAAACAAGATGGGTAAATCGTCCTTTAATAGATATTTTCTTCGTAAAAATAGAGGAAGGTTGTTAACCATTCTTGTGTAAGTATCACTTGCTGATTTTTAGCTGCATCCTTGCCCCCAAAAACCCGAAGTCCCACACAGAACAAAATGATTCATTTGGTTCCACACACTGAGTTGGATGCAGGTCACATCCATGACCTCCAAGAGTGCATGTGAGAAGGCATGCCTTGTTGCAAGCTCCATTCCTTACCTTGAATTTTGCATGGTCAACATAAAGTGTGCGAACAACTGCAAGTTTTGTATTTGAAATCAAAATTTGTTAATGAATTTAGGCTGCATGTAACTTGGCCAATACTGGGGAATCCCTTGACATAATTGCGTTTTTGCAAAGATGTTCCTGGAAATATTACATGACGGAAGTTTATTATTGCAATCCATTGTGTAATTATCTCCAAATTAAAGTAAACTCCTTATTGTCTGTTAACTATTGTCCGGCTTTCTATCCCTAGAATAATCTACTCAAGCTTCAATTTCTGGATGTGAAAGATTACTACAGCAAGCTCTGGATTGCTGTCATTGCTGCTGGGAGAACTTTGCTGATGAGAAGCAATCATCCGTCCTAGCATAGAATCTTTTCTAGCAAGTTCATTATGTATATTATAAATATTAAATTTGCAGAGTTATTGTTTACCTCTTGTGCCTTATTTAGTACCTTATTCAAAATGGAGAGGTATATTGTAGTTTCCAAGGGATGTTACACCTCCAGTTAGATCATGTAGGATTTTCTGTTTGTCTTGCTCCTGCATTTGTATGTTCTGTTTGGGAACTATATACTCCACTAAGGTACATGACTGCTTTTAGTAGACGGTGTTGGTGTAAGCACTGCTGTTACCATTTCTAGTCAGTATCTTGCCAAGGAAGAGTGTAGATGCCCTTAATGAGTGTTGCAAGCTTGTTTCCATCCCCGTAACACAAGAAAAATTGACGTCATGGTGATGTGGTATCAAGGAAAGATCATGTGCAAGCCATCACAGCTGCTAACTTGTGGTAAATGTTAGGATCATTGGTAGTTATGCCACTGTTAGGGCGTGGGCCTATAGTGCCATTTTTTGGTTCATTTTTCTAATCTAGTCGCTTCTTTATCTCTTTGATGTGAATTCTATGTCAAATCTGATGATGCTGTGGTTGACATAAACCACGTCAAGTTGGATTTATTTATTTATTTTTGAGGGAGTCTAGTTGGATTTATTGAACCTAAGGTAAATAGCCATTCTTGAAAAGGTATATATCAGGATCCTTATTGGCATTGCAGGGTTTAACTACTTGTTTTGACAGTTGCATATCATTTAGTGATATGTTTTATGTAATAGGGTTTTTTCTTAGATACCTTTCATTTGGCTGCTATGTCTGAAGTATCAGAATTACACTGCTGGAAGGTACTTGGAAGCTTTTGCTAATCTCTGGCTGTTGGCCTAACCTTTCAACAGTTAGCTTTTTCAGTTCTTGATTGATGCCTGCATTGGGGAATTTATATTACTTATCAAGTCTCTGGCCATTGTGATACATGCTTTTATGAACTGCAAAAGCTAATTGTGATAGGTTACGAAAAAACAAACTTAACCCTTAAAAACTTTAATTTCACGAACAGAGCATTGGGTATTTTTATCTACATGATTTAATTTTTTTAAACATGTAGTAATCTCATAAGATATTTTGTGTTGCTAGAAAAATTTAAATTGCTATAAAGTTTTATTGATTCTTTTAAAACTGAAACAAGGGTGCATGATTTATCAGTTCTTTTAAAATTGTAAAAAAGGCGCATCCAATGGAAAAGAATACCTAAGGTATCTCTTACACTATATTAAATTTATTTTTGCACTCGACTATTTGATTGCTGATTTTTTTCCCATTATAATAGCAAATACAATATTGAACATATATATTAACTAATTAGCATGAAACTTTTATTATTACGATCATTCTTCAATAATTCCAAAGTAAAAAAAAAAAAAAAAAGAATCCTCAAGGTTTTTTCATGTTTCTCTTATCTGTTTTGGCCCATCCCTTGTACATTCGATTATATTATGACAATACAAAAAAGAGATTCATATCATTATTTATACATGTTGTTTTATTAAAATAATGTATTTTAAAGTTGTGCACATATTCAAGATAAAAGGTTATATTACGAGAAGTCAAAAAATATTTTTGTAATGTTTAAAAATTACTTAAGATTTAGATTATTCTATCTATGCAAAAGTAATATTTTAAAGAAATAAATATTTACCTATTCTTTTATTAAATTTAAAATTATTAAAAGATCTCCTCATGGTTTGAATCATAATTTTTTTTACTTTGATAATATATGAGAAATATATTTTTCTATTCCCATATAGTTTTACCAATTGCATACATACCATGAGACGTTTTTGTCATCAACAACGTTAATGTATGTGCGGAAAAATTACATAGACAAAAATGGTCATATTGTAGAACTCGTCCTGCACATGCATAAATTAAATTTGTCTGTTGGACTACCAAAATTTTCATCATCTGCCTCATTGAAGGACCAGATTATGGCTGCCGAACCAATGGAGAAAAACCCGCTGCTCTCTCTTCATCAATAGTTGTTCAAATCAAGTGAAATGCAAGGCTCAACAAGAAAATTTTTGTGCATATAATAAAATTTTCGGCATGTGCATCTTCTCCATGCTCCGAGCAACTAAAGGTGCAACTCGGGTTGGGTTGTACCAGGTTTGGGTGAATCTAAACGCAAATCCTAATATTAGAATCTTGGTTCAGGTCGGGTTGACATTGGTTTCAAATTTAAATTTAGATTATTATCAAACCAATAGAAGCGAAATTACTAATAGGGGTAATTAATTTTTTAAACATTATTGCATTCGCGCATGAATAATTTATATATGAATATATTTATATGACCCATGATATCTTTAGTTTTGATGAAAGTTAGTCTTTTAATTAAAAGATAATTCTAAATACAACAAACATAATGAATTTACACATAACAATCAAGGTAAAAAAAATAAATGAGATGAAATGAAATCACTATCTAAAGTTTAATAAAAGTGAGACTTATATATCTCATAGTTAATTAGTATATACGAAATAATTTTAAGAGTCGGTATATTTATAATTATTTATAAATAAAGTTAAAATAGATGTAATATATTCAACTTTTACCATTATGATTATATAGAATAAGTTTTATAACAATCATAGTTGAAATACTTAACGTGTAAACAAATATAATTATTTTCATAAATTAGGAAGAATATCGAGTTCGGATCAAGTCGGTTTTTAGTGCTGGGTTGATGCAAACTCGGTGGTGGTTTTGAATTTTCTCGGGTCGAGTTGAAACCAGGTCTAATTTGGGAAAAATTCAAAAATAAAATCTAAACTTGATTTTGAAACTTAGTAGGGTCAGGCGGGTTTGTACAGACCTGGTACCAAGTTTCACCCCTATTAGCAATAGATGATCGTAAAAACCACCATATCTAACAACCCTTATTTTTTAAGATCCAACCATTCGAGTTGTTGAGCTATTGGTGAAATTCATTGGATAAAAAGGTGGTGCAAAACTCGCAAAACTGACAGCATCATGTTCTTAGCAGCAGCATAGATCGTAGCCCATCTTCAATACATTTAATAGCAGTGCATAAACATCAATTTTAGTTATCTATTAGCCAAGTAGATCAGACTAATAGTTGCTATATTTCAAAAGGTTTAATTCTAGAAAAGAAAAAATTAGCATAGTAAAATATTCAATAGCAATCAAGACCATCCAACCTCCCATCATATTAATTCAATAGGCCATGTTATCATCCAAGCAACATGCCAACAGCATGTGCAAATTTGCAGCCCATTTTAAGATTTTCATTGGCAAAAAAATCATCGGGGTGGCTATCAGTCTTATTTTTTAGTGTTTAATTGCTGCCGCACCAACGTACTGCTTAGATCATGCCCTAATTTGAAAGACAATTTTGGAATGACATATTTTTCTTGATAGCCTCTCGACTTCCATTAAATATTAGCATTAATATGGGTACACATGCAATTTCGGTTAAATTATATGCAGCAACATGTATTCTATAGAACTATATGAGTATATTTGCGATTAACATTAAATTATATAGGTATATATGCAAATTACTCGTAAAAATATTGAAATTCAAAAAACACATTGCAGGTACTTTTTGATCACTTTATATGTATATTTGCAATTAACATTAAACTATATAAGTATATATACAAATTATCCATAAAATTATTGAAATTCATAAAACACTTTGTAAGTACTTTTGGATCACTTTATATGCCTAAAAGCACTTTAATCTTTTAGACCAAATATAAAAATATTGCTAAACTTTGCTTTTAATCATTAGGTCAAACACTTTACAATTTTTTGACATCATACTTCTTATTGCATTTGTAATCCTACTTCCAGAAAAGCTAAAATCGAAAAAGTAGGCCAAACAAATCTTAAACCAACATCGTAAACAGAAAAATTAAAAGAAAGAAAACTGAATGGCAAAGGAAAATCAGAGGAATTTGTAGCAGCATGAAATTCCTTAGGTCTCCTTGATTCTTCTCTTGTCTGTCGGAAGCTTGCATGACTTCCTGTTTTGGCCGGGTTTATGATCCTATTCGAATAGGACTAGGGTTCTTATATGCACATATTGAGTTTCCTACTACTACTTATACTAAGAAATGCAATCCCACTTAGATACACAATATATGAAAATCATATCTGTAGTGAGACAACTCTTACGTATTCTTCACGGTCCAATTATAAATATGTATGAGGTATATGAGAGAAACACATATCCTAGCGTACGAGAAAAATTCTAAGAGAGTTCTCCTAAATCCTTTTTAAGATTAATGATATTTAGATTGTGGTATTGTGGTTGGTTTTTAATCTTGTGATTCCAATCTTGCCGAGCAAGGAAGTTTGAGATACGGTTAAATAAAGTATATAATCCCCTTGCATGCTTTGAATATTAGCATGTTGTTTCCCCTTTTTGGCCGGAAACCGACTGTTTTTTGTGCATTTTGGGCAAAGCACGAAAATCGATTTTCTTGGGCAGCAAGTAATCGTTTTGGACTTTATTTATTTATTTATTTATAATTAATTATTTATTTCTTTTAATTATTTGTTGTAGTCGGATAATCTGTAACCTTGTTTGCTGTTCTTCATGCTTCACGTCTCTTCCCTATGCATTACGTCTTCTCTTCATCTTGCCGAGATAAAGCTATGTTGCGGATTCGATCTTGTTGAATTGATGACTTAGGGATATGGAGATATGGCTCTGATTTTTGCATGCTCGGCCCATATTTTAGGTCCTTCAAAAGATTGTCGACGGAGAGCTAGCAGAAGATACGAGAATTTCGAAGATTTCCCTTCTTATTAATTCCTTTATGGCCGAAGGGCTTCCTTAGAAATTTCTAGGAACCATTTTTTTCATATCATTTTCGTTAATTCTATATTTAGAATATAGGGGAAAACTTAAAAATTAACAATTTATTTGTAAATGTTGTTCAAAAATCTCTCATATTCGTTCCCAAAAAGTAGGGGGAGGAATTAGTTCTAGTTAATATTCCATTAATCATATTACGACTTTCTAAGAATGTACTTCAAGCAAATGAATAATCTCCGAAATTTGACCGTGCCATGTCTACTCAAGTTCCGTCTTGCCACGAGGCTGGTGGTAACGCCTGGAGGCAGGTAAGCCTCACATCGGGCATTTGAGTCTCCCCTAATGCAGTAGGAGTATTTGATTATTTTCTTTTGTTGAGGTATTTATAGATTTCTCTTTGATACAGGGGTGTTATAGAAAAATTCATTCCATGTTATGAGAATTATGAATATGCTTGATTATAATATTAATTATCATTATGTATACATATTAATTAAAACAAAAGTCTCATCCACCCATCTACTCAATGTTCAAGCAAATGAATACCATATACTGGAGGTCCACGACATGACGAAATGACTAGCATAACATGTCCAGCTTAGGGGTGTTAAGGTCATGGTCAACCTATTAACCCGCTCATCCAACCCATTTATAAATATGTTTGAGTTAGGATTTTTAAATAAATGTGTTATGATCCATCACCCTGTTTAACTATTTAATTAAATAAATGTATTAGGGTTGAGATTTTATAACCCGTCAACCCGTTTAACCTATATAACCTGTTCATTTAACTCATTAAATATATATATATATATATAAATATAAACCCCTTGGTTATTTTTCCTATCTAAGTCTTCCTTCTGTCACCTAATTTTCGTTTTTCCGCGGCTGCCCCAATTCCATTTTCATGTTATTGCCCTATTTTTATTTTCTTGTGCCGAAAATACTCTATTGTCTTCCCTGCAAAGTTATCGTCTACTAGAATTTAGGCTTTTAAATTATCTACTATACAATCTATTAATAACCCACCAATCTGTTTATTAGATGAGTTAAGATTGAGGTTTTTTAAATAAGTTAGTAAACAGATTAGGGTTGATATATTTTAAATGGATTAGGATTAAAATTAGACTCCAACCTATTTAACTCGATCCGTTAACACCCCTCGTCCAATTTCTGATATTTTTAAAGAGTTTTTGTTTAAGATTAAATCTTTATATACATTCCAAGCTATACTCATTTCAATCAAGGATTTGTTTGTAAAGATGTAAAAGTCAAAAAGTGGGTGCGAATGTAAAATTTTTTTAAACATTGAGTTATTGATATGATTTGATAATTATGAGTAAATAGAATAAAGTTAAAATTGACTGAATATTGTGTTAAAGGTAATAAAAAAATATTGGAATGTGAAGATAATAACGGAAATATGACATAATTAAATAGGAGTTGATCTTTACTCCCGGTCTGAAAGGGGCGAATTTTTGATAACCCCTGTAGCCGTTGGAACTGGCGGGTGAAAAGAGAACCGTAGGATGAAAAAAAAGAAGTGAAAATTCGCATATTCATCCCTGCGCATGGGGGGTTTAAAAATGTGAAAATTTCAAAGAGCTCCCGAAAATATGTGCCTAGCTTATTCACATGCCTCCCTCTCGTGATAGCCCTACATCATTTCTTCTGCTGCATAGACGCTTGCTGCAATCATCCCCTCCAGCGACGTGCTACAGCTCTAGTGGACTTTCCGCTCTCTTCTCTCGTCCCTCGCCGTTGTAGCATTCATTTTGCAAAATCGCTCGCGGTCTCCTCTCATTACCATCCAGCCATTTAAAAATTCAATTTTAGAATCCACAAATCTGCTAGAAGCGCTACTGTTCCACATCGCCGGCCAGCATTAGAAAATCCAAACTTCATTATACAAAAAATTTGTCATTTGCACCTGCAGCTTTTCCAAAGCTGGTCACAATAGCGGCAGTTCTCTTTGATTTGTCTGCCAGCAAAATCCTTGGTTTCCTCTAACATTCAACTGGTGAAACTCCAACAATTAGATATCCCGCCGGATGATCATGTTCTCCATTAATCCCGCAAAGCTCTGCGATTCCTGCCTATTCATCCTCTATTCCGACCTCCTCTAATTAAATCCAGCAACACCTGGCCAAGTAGGGGCATCTGTAAGGCAACAAGCATGGCGCAGATACCAAATTAGCACGGACCCACCACCACCACCACACCCCCCCCCAACCCAACAGACGCGCACACACACACACACCAAATCGTTCTCATCACTAGCAACAGATCGATACTCTACCTTAACATGAAAAACTACAATTTGGCGAAGTTTGGTAACATTTGAGCATGGGAAACATGGTTTTTCATGAGATTTTGTTTCACAATAGGTGTAGGCAATGGCGACGGGCTGTTATATCAGCAAGGTACGACCGGGCGACGAGCGAGAGAGGAGAGAGGTCAGAGTTGAGATTGTTGCCGGAGGAGGGACCCGTCGCAACTTTCGGATAAGCAAGTGGATATAGTTAGAGAAGGGACAAATCGACATAGAAGAGAGGAGATAGGATTCGCGGCTAAAAGGGATTTTTTTGAAAATATACTCTCTATACGTGACAATAGTTACAGGGGTGTTAATTCCAAGTTCTGCTCAAGTCAATCCAATGCTCCACGTTCATCCTATCTGGTGTAGAAGAAGCAGTCGAAAATCATGCGTTTAATGACTGGACGTAAAAAATCAAAGTTCTTAAATAGTTAAGATGTTAACTCATATAAAAAGGTGTGCTCGAAGGATTGATAATGTTTCTTTTCCTTTTTCATTTTAACTTTTACCTGTTCTAAAATGGACGGCAAATGTTATGACTTAATTTTGTCCACGTACGTATTCCTTAAGGATGCGACAAACTAAAAATTTTTTCATTCTTATGGTTAATTTCGTGGATGTACTACAGTTCTCTGCTTGTGGAATTATATAAAAAATTCAAGGATGTGACAAATCGAACGTTTTTGCCCCCTTTCTTGTGGTTAATTTGCAAGTACAACAGTCATCTGCATGTGGAATTACATGAAAATTGAATCAAAAAAACACAAAAAAGATCATAAAGGTCGAACTTGATTAATGAAGGAATTAATACAACAACAGAGAAGATCATACTTAAATTAGTAAATTAATGCCAAGAGAGTGGAATCCTCGATAGAACCTGAACATGCTGTGAGTATACAAAATAAATAAATAAATAAATAAAATCTTTCCATTTTTATATATTAAATGCTTTGTCATAATCATCAGTGACCCATTTTTTTGTTAAGCTTTTTCCTCCTTTTTTTGTTCTGAAACCTCAGGTTTGATGTCTTTTGTCTCCACAGGGTCTGATTTTACAGATGCCCCTTCAACCTCAACGTTGTTTTTCTGTGGTGGCTGCTGCTGCTGTTCAGCCTCCACATCAGGCTTCTGTGTCTTCTCCTCCTCCTCCTCTGAAGTGTTGGTCACTGGGATTTCAGAAGCCTTGGCAGGTTCTGCAGTCTTCCTCTCCTCAGCATGATCAACTGCTGTACTCTTCACTGGGTTTGACGAAGGCTCTAGTTTCGACCCGCTGATCTCATAAACCAGATCAGAAATACCTTTTGTTTCGTCGGATTTTACCTCGCCGCCGTCATGTTCAGGCTCGACAGGCTTTGGGTCTGAAAGATCCACTAAGGGTTCTTCCTTCCTTGAATTTTCTTCAGGTTTGTCCTCGCCTGTGTTGACCTTCTCCTGAATTTTCAGGCATAGCAGGTCATGTTGTAACATGACAATCATACAAATGTATGCATAATTAGGTGAGGTCGTGTTAGGATCCTCAAAATATCACCACTAGTATAGTTTTCAGTGATATTCTTCATTCATCATCATAAGTAACGAAATTAGGTGAGATCTCGTTGTCTACTTTGCATATATGATCTTTGGTGGCCAAATTGCAATGTAACAAAAAATTGCTGAAATTTTCGTGGCCAATCTGGTTGCCAAAAATAAAGTTTCCTTGTTAAAAAAAAATTAAAGGCACCATTTGAAGGTTAAATTAGCATGTCTGTGAAATTCAATTCATTCATAACATTTGTCACCTCAAATTTAGGAAAAATTTAAAAGATATATGTATATATCAATTGGAACTCAGCTGATTATGACCAATTTTGAAAACTTTTTACGGATGTAAATTATAGCTCGCAAATAAGATAAAAATTTCATCTGCTAATGAAGTTAATGCTAGATTTTCTTTTTTTTTCCTTCTATCGGCTAAGCAGATAATCCTAACTAAATATGTTAGGGAATTAAATTATGAAATCGATTGGTTAAAACCTTAAAATCAATCATTTTAACTACAAAAATAAAGATTAACAATTTATAATTAATTAGAAGATTAGAATAACAGAGGTTAAAGGTGTTGATCCTCACATTTGCAACGGCGGGATCGCCATCGAGGGCCCTTGTCTGCTGCTGCGGCCTGGGGCTGATTGGATTCTCACGGGGAAGCGACTCGAGAATGGAATCTTTGGGTTTGGTCGCACAGCCTCCCATGATTATTTCTACGAATAAATGGCGATGCTAAGCACTTTTCACATCTCCTATTTATATTTGAGAACAGTACGTGCATGGAATCCTTAACAATGCTCGCACGAAGAAGGTCTACTTTTAGAAAGAGACTGTTAGGAACAAATGGTCAGGAATACTCTAATTTCTACTCCGATTTTTCGGACGGTTTGTCATGCCATACCTTTTTTTCGTGATTCGGAAACGGACAGGCATTGTTTTTTCAAAAAGTTATTTGCACTTTAACCCAAAATTGTACTTCCACCGACATTTTGTAAATAATTTGGGCAAGTTCCATATATACTTACAAATTTTACCCATAATTCCACTTATACATATAAATTTTCAAAAATTCCTTACAGACACACAAACTTTCATTATAATTTCATTTATACTCACACGGTTAAGGATTCCTTTAAATGGGCCGTTAGCCCCCTTGTAAAATGACAAATATGTCCAAACTCTAATGTAATTTGACGTTGTTTTGCTTAAAGTTAAAGATTTATTTTCAAATAATATATGATTTTATAGTTGTAGAATTACTAAAATTCATTACAATATGAATTTTTAGCTATAGAATTACAATTATAGATAGGCATACTCGTTATTTTCTAAAAAGTTAACGGTCTCTTTAATGGATCTCTAACGGCATAGCTATAAGTGGAATTATGATGAAAATTCTTAGATATGAGAGGAATTTTTGAAAATTCATGGATATAAATGGAATTAAGCGTAAAATTTGTGAGTATATAAGTAATTTGCTCCGATAATTTACAATGAGTTCCACTTAAATGAAACTCATTTTCTATGTAATTTTCTTCATTTTTAATATCTTGGTGGTGAATAAAAAAATCCACATTAACTATTGTATAGAGCATCATTTATATCATTATAAAAATCCTTTAATTTGTTTAATATTCATGTATATGGATCCTATCTATAAATGTGTAAAATCAACGTATTAAAATGTTATAGTACTAATATCAAAATTTAAGTAGTATTTTCAACACCTAAACCATATAAAATATCACTGCCGTGCAGATAAATGATTCTATAAATTATTATTATTATTATATTGTATCTATTTTTGAGTAAATACGGCCTACACACGTGCTTCATATGGATAAAACTTAACTTCATAACTAAAAAAATGATATTAAATACAATAAATAAATTAAATTTTGCATCAATCATCGGCATCTTAAAAATGAAAAGGGTTATTTGAATCGCTTCTATCTAACCAAGAGATATACCAACATTTTACAAAACTTATGGACTTTTTACCTGCATCATTAGATTTTGAGTAGAGTTATGCTTCTAGCCACCATCCGTTATTTTTCTTACCTTAATGATTAATAGAAAATCCATTCCATCATTTACATCATTTATTTTATAATGGAAATCATAATTTATTTAATATCATTGTGTACGACTCCAACTACAAATGCATAAAATCAAGGTAACGAAATGATTTGATGCTAAATATCAACTTCAAAGTTATATTTTAATATTTACAGCGCCTAAAATATCATTGCTATGTAGATGAATAATTATATAAAATATTATTATATTCCAATTCATATGTTAATTGATTTATGCATTTTTCGTATTTACAAATGAATATATTTTTTCAGAGAATGTGTCCCATTCACATCTTTTATTTGAATAAAACTTATCCCCTACCTAAACAAATAGTTCCAAACAAAATAGAAGTAGCAGATTTTCCATCAATTGTCAAATTAGAAAAAATACGTATGTGTTATATGAAATCATTGACCTTTGTTACATGGAAGCATGGCTCTTTTGAGTAAACCAACGTGAAGACATGGGATGGTAATCGATCCGCCAAACTACATGCACATCAACTGAGCGCCTGATTTTTTGCTGCCGGGCTGCAAAAAATCAGGGCTCTATTAACTGTAATAAATTGAATACAGAAGGATAGTAACTACTACGTAATATGTGGTCAATTATTAACCCCACAGATTCATGACCTTACACAAAAGCTAAAGTTTTGTAAAACGTTCGAATATTATAAATTATTTAGAAAATATTTGTACAAAATACAATTTCAACCATAAGTTGGGGGTAGAAGTTTAAATGACCAGTTTAATGGTTCAATTGGAGGATGTGCAGTGCAGGGCTTCATGAAAGGGTAAAGGGAAATGTCCATCAGCGTAATTTAGATGCCTAAACTTAATCTAGATCTTGCACACTCAATCCCATTGCTACTTAGATTTATGGAACGATAATATTGATTGTTGCAGAATCATCCCTATATATTCTGCAGATTGCAGTTCTCTTCCTCCCCGTATGCAGCTGCTGGATAATGTTTTAACATATACATAAGGATTTGGTATTGGACATGATCATGAACTTAGCTGATCAATTCTAAAATCCCAATCAAACTTTGATTCTAAGGGTGTGTTTGGCAATGAGTATAAACTGTCAAGTTAAAACTTTTCAATCTAAAACTTTTCACTTGTCATAACTATCATATTTTTTAATCATTTTTCACACTTTCCTATACAACTACCCTACTTTTCAATAATTTCTACACAACTATCAATAAAACTAATCTATCTATTTTAATTTTATCCTCTTTACTCCTCATCATTACCCCTATTATATCACATCATTTGACAACTTCTACTCTTCAAAACTTTTTATCAAAAGTTTTATCTATTCTCAAACATACCCTAATTTTACAAATCATAAAAGTATCAACAAATAAACTGGCTTTAATAAAGGAAATCTTATCAGTAGATAAACATGTTTTCTTTCCAGCGATTCTACCTTACAAATGCAAGTTCACGGATGCTAGGGCCTCAACAAAATATAATTACAACATTCAGACGAGACAATTTGGGATAGTAATATACTGAATTCAGCTCTCTTCTCTAAGTATACACGTTACAAGTTATAAATTTCCTAGGACACTTTTAGGAACTCGATTTTGGTCTCTTACCAGATAAAATCTTCCATCACCCAAGAACTTAAAAGGGGCAAATCTTCCCTACTTCAATACTTCTCCTAAAAAGGGAGGAAGAAAAAAAAATTTTGATGACATCTACTAAAAATGAAATGAGGCAAAGCCACTGAAAATACCAAAACGACCCCGCCAACAATTCCTAGGATTAGTCAGCCTAATTTGGCCTCCAAAATCTCTCGTCCTTTCCAGAAGAATTACGAGCAAGATATGGAAATGGTACCCACCCCTCATACATTAGTATGAATATATAACATCCACTCCTTTCCAAATGCATCATCCCCTCCCACGCAAAACAGCAACTCCTTTCCAAAAGAATCACCTCCTTCCAGGCATCGGAAACCTTCTTGCAGCCCCAAAAATAAGTGCCCTTGTCAAGAGCCCACGGTCAAGGCTGCAAGCTAGGATCACAGCCCCACCGAAGATGAGAAACTTGGAAATGTTCCCCCCAAATTGCTTCTGATGTGAATCGAGGGTCTTAACATCTTTCGAATCATCTGTTGTTTCCAAAGATTTCAACTGATCCACATCCATCTTGCTGTACACCTGAGCCATCAAAATGCAGTGAGATGGAGGTACCCCTGACTTTCTAGCTGCTTGGAAGGCCCGTAGGCCAGGTTCAATCTTTTTAACAGTGCTCCACATTCCTTGCTTGACACCAAGCTTAGCTATCTCCCACGGAATGCCCATGTCTTCATAATGGAAGAGGATCACCTCGCATGAAGTCAGCTGGCTGTCTCCCTTCCTTGATTCCACTGTTACAGATAAAACTCTGTTATTTGGATCATGAATTGTAAATGCACATGTAGTGCTGAACTTGATAACTCCTCAAGCACAAGTTCAGCAACCAACTTGCAATAATAGGCTGATGTAGTAATTCTAAAACAAAAAAGAGCAAGGGAATGAGCAAAAAGGATTTACTCCCGCAGTGTTTCTTTTAACAAGCCACAACAAAATCAATTCCAAACTAAACAAGGAGAAAATTTGAAATGAAAAGGAGAAGAAGGGAACCAAAGGAAATCAATCACTTCAGTTACCTGGTCGGATGCACCAGCTTGAATAATACAGGTCAACACGTCTTGGCTTGTTTTGTCTTGGAACTGAGGAACATGGTACTCCCTGAAACATAACAAAGACTCATATTTAGAAATGAAATGATGTGAATGCGACAAAATTGAAGTCGTGAATTGGAATTTCACATGGAAGTGTCATCTAAAGGAAATGATTTGATGGAAAGAAAGGAAGTTCCAACATGATAAGAAAACTTTCTGCCATTTGATTTTCATTTAACTATTTACCTTCCTTAGCAAAAGTTATAGTTATGATTAATATCATAATCAGTGTTGGTTACATCATTTCATTTCGTTTTTTCATTTCATGTCTACCTATCTCAGTAAGCCTTAAACCTCAAGATCACCACCTGAGGACTGAACCAATTACAGGAAAGCATACGAACATTTGGACATTGGGAAAATAACCCATACGAACATCAACACCTGAGTGGAATAATCTTGTTGATTTCTAATAGCAAAATAATTTTATGACCCATGGCTTAGTGATCAACATGGTCCTCAACTGATTCGAACAATGGATATGAATAGTGTGGCATACCAAAACTAGTAGAAATGAGTGAAGATGATTGCATTAGTTGTATATAACAACTGTGGTGACTGTCATTTAGTAGTAGCAATTGTCTTCATCAGGTCAAAATACCCTAAACAATCCCAAACGGGGAATATTATAGTATTTAAGGAAATTGGTCTCTTCGAGCAATATTTCTTTGCTGTAGCATTGGTTTCTCTGCATCTACTATTTGCACAAAGCAGTCTAGACTAGGAAGTTTCTGCAATTCCTAATGAATGTGGAATCAAAACTTCTTTTCCTTTCCATACCTTTGTCACACAATAATATGTTGTCCCTGCCTTCCAAATTCTCCTCCCAATCAAATACTCTCTATCACTACAGAAAAATGGGAACTGCCATAGTTTCAATAAACAAAATATTAGACAAACAGAACCAAGCAAATGCAAACTTATGTGAGCAGAATAACAATATCTGCAACACCCTGGGTACATATGGAGGTACGGATACCATGTGCCCTGGGTGTTACTATATCAAACACAAGAATTCCACACCTTCCGAATCCAATGCACGACCATTGTGCCGGTTGTGGGACACTCTTCAATTGTTGAAGAGCGTATTAGCATGTTATCCCACTTTGGCCTGAATTCATCATCCCAGAAGAAATCTCGAACCATTTCCGGTGTGGCATCCTCAAAAACAGTTCTACTGCGATACTGGGGAGGACCGTCCTGCAATTGCAATGGAATAAATCAATGAAAAAAATCAACCAATTAAGCAAATTGCGAAGCACAGAATCCCCCAAATTGCAAATTCCCACATACCTTGACGTCTCTATGCCAGGCTTGATAAGTCATGGTGGGTAAGGAGCGGTTCATCATCAGCTGCCAGGCAAGCCCTCCATCCTTCTCCTCCGCAAGCTGGCATAGATGTCCTAGATCCTCATTGGTCACTGCCAAATTCTCAGTTGTTGCAGGCTGTGGTGGGGTTCTGGAAGAACAAACCCTCAATCAATCAAACCAGATCAGACAACAAAAGGATCATCCAATAGGATGGAATAGGATGAGAAAAAACTTCTATCATTTTCAACATGGTCTCTTATCAACCAATGCATATCAACCTCCCAATATAATTTCTCATTTCTTAATATACAACAACCCATCCTCGTCTACTCTTCTCATCCAAATTACATCTCATTCCATCCAATTATATTATCCTGAACAGGCTAAAGGAAGCAAGACAAGAACATACTTGCAATTGGGATTGGGTGCAGCTTCCTGCATCCCATCGCCTGAAATGTTGCGAGAAGAACCCAAGCAGTCCAGTCCATCTAAGCGCGCCCATTTAGGCTTCCAAGCCCATCCAATAAAAACACCAAGCAGAACCATGAAACACAAGGGGCCATAGAACAGCAGCAGCTCCCCAAGAACATCGAAAATCGGCGGCGAAAAAAAGGCCATGATGAGCTAGAAGAAAAAGAGCGACTGAAACTGAAAGGAGGAGGAAGAAAGAGTGGGAGATTTGGGGTTTGGAGTTAGTATTGTAATATATATAGAGAGATAGAGGAGGGGGGAAGGATTCAGATTTGGTGGGGGATTGGAATTTGGGCCGGGAATGAGTAAGAAGAAAAGGAGGCGGACGAGGAAGAGAGGCGGTGGCGTTTTACTCGTGCGCTGACTGTCGACCTGTTGCCGAGTGGACGGAACACACGCGGCGATTTCATTTGACTGTGGATTCGATAATCCCTAGCTTTGCTTTTGATTTGATGGTCAGCTCTCACGCGCTGGGCTTCGGCTGAGGAAATCACCACGTTAAATCTGTTTCCAGCGTTTTTATCGTGCAGATATAATATCATTATATCCACGCATATAATCGTTACACTCGAGACCGCATGCTCGGCGTATCAGGAAAGTAATAAAATTTTTTAAGTATGTTTGAATAAAATAAAAACTTTTTAAATAAAAAATTTACTATTTAAAATTTTTATTTTCTACAATTATAAATTTTTTTAATTATTTATTTACATCTTTATATACTTATTCTACTTTTTAATTATTCTTACATAGCTACTTGTGCAAGTAACTTATGTATTTTAACTTTTAACATTTTTCCTACCATATCACATTACTTTACGTCATTTCAAAAAAAAAATTATATAAAAATTTTTCATCACTTCTCGAATACACTTATAATAAATTCCAAAGATATAAAAACAAAGGTCCTTGGGCTATTTAAGCACTGTTTGGTAATAATAGTGGAGTGTTAAACCATCTTTTCTCACATTTTTCTAACAAAATAAATTTACATTTAATTATCTAATATTTTACTTTTTATTTTTATTTATATATTTCAATTCTTTACTTACACAATTACTCTTTTTATTTCCACTTTCATTCTATTGTACCATACCATTTTATTATTCTTTCTGCCGACGCTTACCATACGTGCGTAGACCAGTGTTATCAGCACCGGACCGGACCGGCCGGTCCGACTGGGAACCGGTCCCGTTTCCGGTTCGATACTGCCCGGTTCGGTTCAATTATAGAAAACTGTCCGAACCGGCGAACCAGCGGTCGAACCGGGATATGCGGTCGAACCGCGTTCGACCGGTCGGACGATTTTATATATATAAAAAAAAAAACCAAATGAAACCGCTCGCATTTCCCCCTCTCCTGTCGTCGTTTCCGAAATCTGAACCCTAACGCCGGCATCGTCTCGTCGCAGTGGCAGCGCCCCCCATCATCGACACTGTGTCCTCGGCCCTCGCAGCGCCTGCCGGCTGCACAGCACCGGCCGCCCGCAGCTCCCGTCGTCTTCTCCATCCTTGTCGCGTCCCCGCCCGCCGCACCCTCACGCGCAGATCCCGCTGCCCATAGCTTCCGTCGTCCGCGCCGTCTTCGTCGCGTCCCCGCACGCAGCGCCCGCCGCCCGCAGTCATCTTCTCCATCCTTGTTGCGTCCCCGCCCGCCGCGCCCTCACGCGTAGAGCTCGCTGCCCATAGCTCCCGTCTTCGTCGCGTCCCCGCATGCAGCGCCTGTCGCCGAGTCCCCGCACCGTCATCGCCTTCTACTCTGTCATCGCCTTCTGCTCCGTCATCGCCGCGCGTGCCATCCTCGCTACGCGTGCCGATCGTCGTCTCGCCGTCCCCGGTCGTTGGTCGCTGCTGGCAGCTCACCGTCTCGTTTGTGTTGTTATCGCCGCTGGCATCTTCTCAAGTGATCCGGCGATGTTGAGTTTCAGTGTTGTGGATCACTTGGGCTTTCCAATCAGTCCATCTGGACGGTCCATCTGGACGGTCCATCTGGACGGTCCATCTGGACGGTCCATCTGGTAGGCCTGGTTCGGAATAGCAGAAGCTGCGGTAATTATTTTTATGTGTAATCTGAAAGTTTATTTTTAATATTTTATTTATTTCATAAAATTTGAGTACCCCTTGAATGTCGTTAGATGCTGTTGGACGCTGTTAGGTACTTAGATTAATGTGTATTTCATTAAATCATATTATCTGAGTTTTAAGTTCTATAATTAAGGTATAAATGACCTTATAAGGAGCTGAGGATCATGTTACAGATGTCGTTAGATTCGGTTAGATACTGTTAGATGCTGTTAGATTCGGTTAAATGTCGTTAGATCCGGTTAAATGCCGTTAAATGCTATTAGACGCTGTTAGATAAGGTAGATTTCATTATATCCTATTATCTTGGTTTCAAATTCTGTAATTAAGGTATAAATGGTTTATAAATGGCTCAAAATCATATTACAGGTGTTAAATTAGGATTAACTTATCAATATATTTACTTAAAATTTAAAAATAATTTAATATTTATGACATCATAAATATATCATGCTGACGTCATCGGTTCGAACCGGTTCGTTTAACCGGTCAAACTGGTTCGAACCAGACCAGTTCCTTTACCGGTTCAATAACCGGTTCGGTTCTGACAACACTGGCGTAGACAACTGAAAAAATATTATTGAATACCTTTTTTACCGTCTCGTATCCATTAGAAATATGCCAGGTGATTTTTACCAAGGCATTCAAGTACCTACGTCTTCATAAATATTTTGAATTTTTTGAATTTTTATAAATAACGTGAACATTCATGTAGAACTTACCTTCATAAATTTGTTAATTTTTAAAATTTTGATATTTCTTATTTTTAAAATTAAAAAGCATGTACCTATGTCTTTTTTGTTTTTCAAAACTAAAAAAAAATAGAAATTTTTTATAAATGGTCAAATTTGATGAAAGTGTATTTTATGTAAGAGGGTTGATCGGGTGCGGCCAGCTGTATGGGGGCAACCATGCTTTCAGCCAAAAAACTCATTTTTTGATTTTTTTTTAAACATGTAAAGTTAAGTGTATTTAACTTATAAACCAAGTTTTACCATTTTGGATGCTTTCAAGTATTTTTATTTTTAAATACAGTAGCATTTTTCGTAATTTTTGAGTCAGAAAATTATGAAAATGTCACTATGTTTAAAAATAAAAAATACTTCAAAGCGTCCAAAAATGGTAAAACTTGATTTATAGGTTAAATACACCCAGCTCTACGTGTTTATAAAAAAATCAAAAATTTTTTTTTTTTTTTGGGTTGTGGGGGGGGGGGGGGGGGGGGGGTTCCCATGGCTAGACGCATAAGGGGTCCCATGCACCTGGACGCATGACATGGGATCACCCCTCTTTTCGTAAAGCTCACACATTTATGAAAAATTTATATTTTTTGTAAGCAAGAAAAAATATATATTTTTATGGTAAAAATATATATTTTTTGACGTCACATAAATCAAACAACTTAAGGACGTGTTTAACAAAGGGCTAACTTTCCATACACTTTTTCATAAAAGCCATTATACTTCACAATCATTTTCCATATATTTTGATTCAAGTACACTATTTATTTCAGTATCTCCTTTATTCTTGATCATTACTTCTATGAGGGAGAAACCCATGCATCTGGCCATGGGATCCTCCCAAAAATATTTTTTTGATTTATTTTATAAAATATAGAGTTATGTGTATTTGACCTATAAGTTCCATCATGGGGCGGGATCAGATCTACTTCTATTAGATCATATCATATCATTTTCTTATCTATTTCAAAAAAAATTTCACCAAAAATTTCTTTAAAAATTTTCATCTTTCTAAACACATCCTTAGATTCAGCAATGCAAAATATATTTTCTATTGGGAGAAAATTTTAATTTTTGATCTTATTATTGTTACATAATCTATACTTATAAACAAAATTGAAAATTTTATAATAAAACATACATATTTGTGGTTATGAATTTTAAAATTTTAGTTTGTTATGCCTATTGGCCTCAAATTAGTGACTTTACCCAAGAGGGAAAGGGTGAATTGAGTAAATTAAAATATTTTCTATTTTAAACTTATCCACTTTAAGATCATTTCCCTTTGAATGAAATGTAGACAACTAAAGTGAGGGAGCATGATAATGTAAAAGTAAATTAATGCACCAAAGGGCATGCAAATTTTATAATGTTTCAGAGAACTTTCCTACTCCACTTTTTCAAGCACATACCCTTTGTATTTTTTGTTCTACTATCACTTAATAAATACGACTTAAAGACTCTGTGCTCTTTTAAATTACAGTTTTAGGGGACCTTTACAATGGATCCCAGTTACATGCACTCGGGTGCACTTAGACTTAGTGCACTAGTGCACCCGAGTGCAAGTACCCATTTTTTATTTTTTTTAAATTTTTTTACACAACCATTAATCTAAGGGTGTGTTTGGTTGGGGGTAAAACTTTTGATGAAAAGTTTTTGAGATAGAAGTTGTCACATTGATAGAAAATGATGTGATATAATAGGAGTAATGATGAGAAGTAAAGAGAATAAAGTTAAAATAGATAGGTTAGTTGTATAGATAGTTGTGTAGAAATAATTGAAAAGTAGGGTAGTTTGTATAGAAAAATGTGAAAAAATAATTAAAAAATAGAGTAGTTATGGAGAGTGAAAAGTTTTAGATTGAAAAGTTTTGGTTGACATGTTTATATCCCAAACAAACACACCCTAAATGTATTTAACATGTGTATCAATTTTTACAATTTTTTAGATTTTTAGATTTTTTTAAAATTTTAAAAATCAGTGGCATTTTTAGTAATTTTAAATTACTAAAAATGCTACTGATTTTTAAAATTTGAAAAAATCTAAAAATCTCAAAATGTGGTAAATTTTGATATTCATGTTAAATACACTTAGATTAATAATTTTATTAGAAAAGTTTAAAAATTTTAGAAAATAGGTTTAATGCACTGAGTGTAACGAATCTAAATACATTCAAGTGCATACAACTGAAATCCCTTTACAACCACGCACTAGCAATTGGCGAGTACTACAACTAAATGCCTGCTTGTTTCCACACTTTGGCCTTGGTCTCCAATACCAAGTCAAGTGTCCAATTACAACAAGGGATATCAAGTAAAAGTAAGTTACGCTTTTATATGTAAATCCTTTAGCTCAGCAAGCTCTGAAAAAAATGAAAGGAATAATTGATCTTTGAAGCTTATGCAGTAGATTTGAGAGCTAACTTGAGAACACTTAAATAGAGCTTTGAATGCTTGAGATTTGGAAGGTGAGAAAATAATCAGTGTTCTAGCTAACCTCATTAACTCTACTTGATAGGTTTTTATAGCTTTGAAGGATTTTTGAACGTTTGATGGTAGGTGATGTATATTTAATGCGCCAACATTCAAAAACTTTATGACCATTATGACTAAAGTCGTAGCTAAGGTCGACCTAGCTTACGACTTCACTTAAGTCGCATGTGAAGTCAAACTGGGTATTGAATTTAGTGTGACATTTTCTCAATGAATTTCTCTTCAAGTCCTTAGCCTTCAAGTTTCATGTGGAGTCGACTTTGTGGTAGGACTTCACCCAAGTTACAGGTAAAGTCGCCTTTTACATGTTCTAAGGACTTCTGCTCCTTGGCCTTCCTTCTATCTTTCTAAGTAATATGTGATGAATAATTTTATAAGTTACTCTAATGAATCTCATAGGAATCTAATTTTTCATAAATTTATGTATATATACATTTTAAATATATCCACCTGTAATTGGTAACCCTAGTTTTTGGAACCCTAAATCCATCCATAGAAAGGCCAAAATAGTGAATACTATTTTAAGGCTTTATGCATGCACTTGGAGAACTTCGCCTGAAAGGTCAGAAAGGGCGAAAAATCTTCAAAGACTAAGAAGAAAGCACTTGTTGATTTCTATTATACCAGTGACCTTTTGGCTTTTGCTAGAGCCCTTCCCTTGGAGGATCAAACAACCCAAGGTGACATTTGATAGTGTTGATTTGGTGGGATTTTGGGATGGAGTGGGAATGGAAAATGAAATATTTTGATAATTGTATACTTGATATGAAATTATAAGAGTAAAGTTAAAATAAATAGAATAGTTGAAAGAAAAAATGATTGAAATATAAGATAAAGTCAAAAAAACAAGATTGTTGGGTTGTTAAATGATTTGCAGGAGAATGGGGAAGATGTATGGTTCCACATGGAATCCCACCCCACTCTACCCATCAATGTTCCCAAATGTCCCCCCAACTTTAGGGTACTTTTTTTGTATGTTTATCCCAAATAAGTATATTTGACTATAATCCTTAATATATTCACATTTACCCACTATATTTGCATATAATCTCATGTTTATTTTGTTAGATGACGTTATGTAACTTAACAATGGTTGGGTTAATTGCTTGTTAAATTTTCATAAATAGACAAATTACCCCTTATAGAAAATAGTAAAATATGAATTGAGTATAATCTATCCATCTCGAAGCATATGTTAGTGGATTATAAGATAGAAAAGAAGCTCAATAAAAAAAAGATGTCTTTCATAAATAATGGCCAAAACAAATTTGGAATTGCTGAAAATAAACAAATAAATAAAGAAGTATAACCATGTTTCAGGAAGTTGATGAAACCTTTTCTTCCTCATTCATAGACATTGGATAACAAATTTGGTACCATTGACAATTAGGAAGGATTAAATTATTCTCCCCTCTAATTTTCCAAGAATTAACATAAACAAAAAGATGATACATAAAGGCTATAATTGGTTACAAAAATATTTTTTTAAGTGAATAAAATGAATGCGTGCTATGAAATATCTTGATACCAATGATTCAATATGAATTTGTATATTCCACGGTAGAAGAACATTGCTAATTGCATTTTAAAGTATACAATTTGCATCCATGAATTTAGATGACATCATGTAACTTAACAATGGTTGGGTTAATTGCTTGTTAAATTTTCATAAATAGACAAATTACCCCTTATAGAAATAGTAAAATATGAATTGAGTATAATCTATCCATCTCGAAGCATATGTTAGTGGATTATAAGATAGAAAAGAAGCTCAATAAAAAAGATATCTTTCATAAATAATGGCCAAAACGAATTTGGAATTGCTGAAAATAAACAAATAAATAAAGAAGTATAACCATGTTTCAGGAAGTTGATGAAACCTTTTCTTCCTCATTCATAGACATTGGATAACAAATTTGGTATCATTGAAAATTAGGAAGGATTAAATTATTCTTCCCTCTAATGTTTCCAAGAATTAACATAAACAAAAAGATGATACATAAAGACTATAATTGGTTACAAAAATATTTTTTTAAGTGAATAAAATGAATATGTACTATGAAAATATCTTGATACCAATGATTTAATATGAATTTGTATATTCCATGGTAGAACAACATTGCTAATTGCATTTTAAAGTATACGATTTGCATCCATGAATTTAGAATGAAGCTTCCAAGATACCCGCTACAACCAGAAAAATCGAAAAGAGTAGCATTCATTACCTCTTAACTTTTTGTAGGCTATGAGATCTAGAAAGCATAACAAGAATACAACATTTCAGCACCTCAGCAAGAGAAAGAAAAGGAGAATAGAATGGCCAAAGGATGAGAGAGGAAGAACAATTGTGACTACAACTTTGCCAAGGTGGTCAGTCACCACTCTTGGGGAAGTTCAAAGAGAGATCAATGACAGTTGAAGATGAAATGGAAAGGTAATGAAATTAGGGGACTTGTTGAATTAGCAGCTGCATGTTTAAAAATCAAGAGTAAGATCCAACATTAAATTCACGGGGTATTTGTAAACTCACATGTTAGCTAACATAAGTTAGTCATATCCGTGATAGAATGGGCATAGAGTAGGTATATTTGGGAATTTCTAAACACAGTGAATATATTTAGAATAATGGTTGTGAATTTTATGTAATTACCTCTTTTTAATTGGTTTTGGTAATGACAAAAGATGCGCTTTTATGCTTTTGATTTGATTCTGTGAAATTATATCTGGTACTCTTGAATAAGATTTTCAAAAGTGTGGTGTGTTTATGAAATTATCATTTTGAGTTTATGACAAAAATTGTGATAAGATGAGTTTGAAATCCATGGATAACTTGAAAATGAAATACGCTTCATGGAATGCTTGAAAGAATCATAGAATATGCTCAATTGATAACTTCACATGGAATAATCATGGAACATACTCTTCGAGATGTTCTTAATCTTGAATTAAGATTAGTTTATTTGTTTATGATTATCTTGAGTAGATTAACATGATCGAAGCAAAAAATTTTCTCCCAAATTTATATTTTACAAAAATAAGAAAAAGGTCGACCTTTTGGTTCAACTTTCACACTGTCTAAACTAGAGTAAGCAAAATATCAACCTTTTGAACAGAAAAGGTCAACCTTTTATGAGCGGCAAAAATTCAAAATTTAGAGAAGTTGTATTTTTATATAGACCTCTTGGGCTATCTTCTATGCCACATTTCAAGTGATTAAGAGACTCTGAAAGGAGAATTTGGGAGAGCTAAAAGGCAGCAAAAAATTGAAGAAGAATACTTAAGTGCAAATTTGAGAGACTCTAAAGTACTTTAATGTAAGATAGCTTTCTGTGGAGGTTTAAAGGTGAAGTTAAAGTTGTAAATTCTTGAAATTGTTGCTATTGGGCATTTAAAGCTACAAAGTATTGATCAATTGAAGAGTTGCTACTCTTGCAGATGTCGTAAACCGATTTGCTTTTTATTTACAGTTTTGTTCTTTATATTACCTTAAAATTGGTGGAGATCAAACCAAGGAAACGATCGTAATACCTTGGTGTTGATGGTAATCAAACCAAGAGGAAGCGAATCAAAATGTTGATTACTTCACGAACCTACCTGGAGCTTAGTTTTCCACTGTAACTTGTGTTTTATAGTTTACTAGTGACACCTAAGTCTTTGTGCTTGGAGAGTGGAGTAGGATAGGGAGATCCGAACCACTATATGTGTTCTTGTCTTTGTGGTTTGATTTCATTATTATAGTTTATATTTTTTGCTTGATTTACATCATTTTACTAAATTTCTTTGATTAGCCAACACACAATATTTATCATGAGCCTTTTCTTAATAACAAAAGAATTGGTGCTTCATTAAAAACTACTCTTTCCTTCCATATCCATAAAAGCAAAAAGTAGAAAAGAGAGTTCACCTTTCAGTAATTCCATTATATGATTATGGTCCTTCCATAAGCATTCAACAATACATTTAGGGAGCCCTCCTCACCAATGTCACTACCGTATAATGCAAATGAGGCAAAACCTGCTAAGCAATGAGTTATTTGATTTCCATTATAAAACATGTGGAGGAAAGTAACTTTTTCAAAGTTCAAACAATAGCTCTGTCCCATTCATAAAAAGCCTAAGTTAGATAAAATATGTCCATTACTTATGAGAAGGTTGATGAGTACTAATGAATCACTGTCAACTTGCACATATTTATACTTTAATTCATATTCTTCTATTCCATGGTAGATCACATTGAAAATTGCATCTTAGAATACCGTATGCATCCATGAATTTTGGACAAAGGTGGCAAGATACCTGCAACCACTAGAAAAATTGAAAGTGCGGCCTCCATTACCTCTTTACTTCCTATAGGCTATTAGAACTAGAAAGCATAACAGGGGCACAAGATTTCATTGCCTCATTAAGAGAAAGAAAAGGAGAGTAAAACTGTATGAGGACGAGAGAGGAACAACAATTGTGGCTTTGTTGAAGCGATTAGCCACTCTCTCGAGGAAGTCCATGACAGAGATCGACAGTCAGAGATGAAATGTAAAGGGGATTAAAATTAGGGACCTATTGAGTTATCTGTATGTTCAAAAGTTGAAGGTAAGATCAAGCCTTGAATTTGTAGGGTATATTCATAGATCCACATGTTAGATAATGTGGGCTAGTCATGTTCATAACAAAATGGGCATGGAGTGAGCATATTTAGAATTATGATCAAACATAGTAGATAAATTTTTCTTAAGTTTTTTTTAACAACAAACCAATCGGTGCCTTATTAAAAACCAATCTTCCCTTCCAAGTCCATAGAAGCAAAGAGTGGAAAGGTGTAAACCTTTCAATTGTTCCATTGCATGGGTATGGTCTTTCCATAAGCATCAGTGGTACATTTAACAAGCCCTTCTCAACACATGCTACCACTATCTAAAGCAAATGAGGGAAAACTTGCTAAGCAATGACCCATTTGATTTCCACTATGGAGCATGTAGAGGAGGATAACTTTTTTTTTAAGGTTAAATAGTAGCTCTTTTTCTCATCAACCAAAAGCCCAAGCTAGATAGAATATGTCCATCGCCCATGAGAAGACTGAACAGTATTAATGAGTCATTGTCAACTTTCACATATTAGTACCATAAGGAAAAAGTCACTTGATGCTCAAGAGTAGAGCATTAGTCTTCATCAACAAAGGTTGAGATATACTTTGTGAAAACTAATGTTTAGGTATGATGAACTCCCCGTTATAATGGAATAATAGCACCAAACTCCATGATTTTTGCATCACCTTTCCGCTGCATCGAAATTCAATTTAACAATTCCAACTACTGAGTTAAGCTAGCATTTAGGTCTAGTTGGTAATGTAAAATCTCCACTTAAGATTAAATTAGCTTATTAGGATCAATTTATAAATTTCATACACCACAATTTATAGATATCGAATACACAGGTTGATCATTTGCTCTTGACTACAGAACCCTTTTTTATTATTCTTCTATTTTTTTAAAACCTACTAATTTAGGTGTATTTATTCAATATACCTGTATTTTTTCAATTCCAAAAAACATATTTATACAACTCATGTTTAAATTTAAGAAAAATATATGCGAAATTATATGTGACAAATTACAAATTAATGAGGCTTTTGATTATTAACGACTCAATTGAAATAAATAAAAGTACTAACATATCTTGTATTAAGTGAATCCAAGTATAAGACCTATAAATCAAGTGCAAAAGGACTATAAAAGAAAATGCATGTCTTATTAAAGTGTAGGATAGGTGAAGTTGCAACGTAAGTTGACTTGACCAGTGACTTGAGTAAAGTCACATTTGAAGTCAATCCCAAAATGTGACTTGAGTGTACATTGGAAAAGATATTTTAAGTTGAGTAAAGTCATACATGTAAGTCGACTCCGCATACGACCTGATGAAGTTGCACTCTAAGTCGATTTCAACTATGACTTGAGAAAGAACATAAGCGAAGCCAAAGCTTTCAAATTTTGGTGAAGTCCAAAGTCTCAAATACAAGTCAACCTTGTCTATAACCAGAGTGAAGTTGCACAGCGAGTCAACTTTGCTTGTGACTTGGAGTGATGTTAGATAAAGAAGCCAAGAGTTGAAACCTATAGAATGCAAGTCTGCTAGTTAAGTCAACCCCGCTTATTACTTAGAGCAAAATCAAGTGAAGAAGACAAGAGTCAAGAACGTTGGAGTCTAAAGTCATACATCTAAGTTGAAACAACAAGCAACCTAAGTAATGTTACACATCAAGTTGACTTCACATGCAACTTGCGTATGAAATCGAATATTAAGTTGACTCCAATTGTGATTTCAATCATAACGATTAGAAAAATTTGAACGTTAGTGCATTTATTATTGCACACCATCTACTATCAAATGACTATTTTTCCTCAAGGCTTTGAATATCATAACTTCAATAGTGATGAGGTCAATTAGAAGATTGATTGAGTCTTCACCTTCCCATCTACAAGTATTAAAAGTTTCATACAAAAAAATTCATCAATAAACTCTTAAGTTCAAGTGTTTAAGCATCAAAATTCAATCCTTTTACAACCATCAAAAGCTTGCGATGCTTTTTTATTTACACTTATTCTGTGAAGTGTAACTTTTTATTCATAATTTGTTTATGAGTTATTAATTAGCTTGGTATTGGAGACCAAGATCAAGTGATTATCACAACCTGAGTTTTTGGTTACAGTAGTACTCACCAACAATTTGTGTATTGTACACAAAATCCCCTAGAGCTAGAATCTGGAAGAGAGTGTGAGCATTAAGTTGTATTGTGATATAATAATAGAATCCAAGATACAAAGAGTGTGTGCCGAAAGAGTAGAGTAGAAGGTTGCCTAAACATCTATAAATCTTGTGATCAAATTATGTGTACCCTTATCCTATTCATTTATTACATTGTGTTAGCTCTCTTATCTCAAGCAAGTTTCATTCAAGGGGAATAAATACATTGAGAGATATTTAAATCAAATTTTTTTTAATATATCAATTTGTCCCTTTCATCTTGGGTTAAACCAACTAAACAAGACCAACAATAAATATACAAACCTCAAAAAAGAATAAAAGTTAATATATAAATTTAATACACCTAAGTTAACATGTTTAAAAAGATAAAAGAGTGATAAAAAAGGGATTTTGCAGATAGTCTCAAATGGTCATCCTCATTGAATATACAAATTTAAAATTGATAGTTTATATATACAAATCAAATAATTTCATTAAGTCGAATTTATATATTTTCCAAATTGAGGTCATGCATATGTTTAATTTGGATAAAAAGTTTCCTAGTTGCATTAATTATTCCAACTAGTTTGGGTGCATTGGATTTTGATTCAAAGTTAGCATAAAATGGGATGATGCACTTGTAATCTTGATTGGTCCAGACACCAAAACCATTGTAGTATTCTCCTAAAATTATTCCCCTTGGTTTTTTTTTTTTTTTTTTGAAGGAAAACCTTAGGGCTCCATCAATTCCAGCCTTCCCCAAACTCTTGGGTAAGTTGGGATAAAGATAGCCCCTCAAGAAAATGCATTCTAGCAAAATCACTACAAGAGAGTTTGTAATTCATTGTGGTTGAATGTACAGCCATTCACATTTGTTATGCCTTTGTCTGTTACAAAGTATGCTAAGCAATCAGCAACCTCATTATCTATTCTATATACATGACTAATTTTAAAAAATTCAAAACTCAGAATCAGTCTCTTGATTTCCTCAATTACCAAACCCACCTGTGATTTGATAATTCCGCCATTGTTGATTAGATGAGCTAAAACCAATGACTCACATTCCACATGTATTCTTCATATTGAAAGAGAGTAGCTCCAACTTAAGCTCATCTTCATGGTTATTGCTTCCAACATAAGAGGGTCAGCCAGACAATCAAATCTCTAGATTTTTGCTGCTCTAAAATTTCCAAACTAGTCCCTAATAATAGCCCCCATGCCAATGCAGTTTTTGGGAAGGCACATGCCTGCATCAACATTCAACTTCAATAGCTTCTGCTCAGGACAGGTCCATCTCACATGATTTTCATAGGTGATAGCATTTCCGATCTTCAGCATTTTAACAAAATTTAGCAAATGGATCTACCCCACAGTCCAATATGGTACCTCCTTCCAGTAATCCTTTTCTCTTATGTATAACTTTTATTCCTCAGAATTCATATTCTGTAACAAGTGAGTAAGAAGAAAAGAAAAGAATATAATTGTTTTTTTGCTACACAAGAATTGAAATATATCCTATAAGTCATCTGCAGGATATGTAGAAAGAGTGTTAGCAAGATAACAATTAAAGCTTCCTTTATAACTTCACACTTTAGAAAAAGATGATTGTAGCCTTCCTCTTTAGCACCACACATCCGATAAATTGGGTCAGCAATAATACCCTACTTTACTAGATTTCCTTTGGTAGGTAATAAGTTTGTAAGAATCCTCCATTTGAAGATAATGATTTTTTATTGGAGATCTTCAGACTCCATAGACATTGAAATACTCACAGGTCCCTCAATGCCAACCTTCATGCTCTCTTTACTAGTGGAACATCATTGCCAACCTATATGTAGATTTGACCTTAAATTCACTCTTTTCAAGGCCCCAATATTTCTAATCATTCTCCACACCATTTTGGAATAGGAATGTTTTTAATAGCGTTCTAACCCTTCTCACCAATAGCCCTAAGCACCGCTGTAACTTTCTAGCTTCTATTTTGCCAATCAACAAACTCCCAAACCTTACTGCCATCATGTATTTCCAAAGGTAGAGGACCATCCTTGGTGAGGATTTCATGAGCCCACTTTTCTCCAAAGAAATTTATCATTCTCCCATTACCTAGCCTCCATTTGCAACCCAATTCAAGTAGCTATTTGCTTTTTGAATACTTCTCTTCAACCTGTAGAACCAGAAATCACTATGGGGAAAGTATCTAGCCTTCAAAACATTGAACAGTAGAGTGTCTTGGTTTACAATTAACCTCCAAGCTTGTTTTGCGTGCGTAGACAAATTGGATAACTCAAGCTTCTTAAAACCCAATCCTCCATTTGTTGTAGACTTATAGACTTTGTTCCATACTACCGAACATACTTTTCCTTTCCCATTTCTCTCCCCCAACCAAAATCGACTAGATTGAGCTTCAATTTCCTTGTACATCTTCTTTGGAAGAAGGAACATGCTGATAACATATGTAGGTATGGCCTGACCAATAACTTTCGGAAAAATTTCCTTGCCTCCCCATGATAGTAACCCACTTTTCCAAGATTGTGTCATTTGCCACACTCTCTCCCTAATATATCTTAAGGTATCTATCTTGGATCTTCCCACCCATGTAGGGAGCTTCAAATATTTTTGATTCCTCTGTTGCTTGATCCAAGCATATTTTCTAGCCTGTTCTTTGCTTCTTGCAATGTATTATTGCTGAAAAAAGTCCCAGTTTTATTGATGTTAACCTTTTGCCCCAAGATAGATTGATTTATATTGATCAATGCCTTAAGTTTGGCAACTTGCCTTCTGTTTTCCTGCAAAAAAAAGTAACACATCATTTGCAAAGAAAAGATGGGTGAGAGACGGACGTTTACACATGCTAACATCAGTTAACCATCTTCATCTATGGTATTCCTTCAATAAGGCTAAGAGATCCTCAGCACATAATAGGAACAAGTAAGGAGATATAAGATTCCCCTGACGAATCCCTCGACCGGCCACAAAAGCAATGATGTTGAAACCATTAATGTTGACTCTATATGTTGCTGTCCAACACAACGATAAATCCAACCAATCCACTTCTCACTGAATTTAATTTTCCTCATAACTTGGCATAGGTAATTCCAGTCAACACAGTCATATGCTTTTGCCATATCTAATTTGATTGCCATATCTCCTTTCTCACTTTTCATTCTCATCACATGCATGGCTTCGTACGCTACCCATCATCATCATTACTAATTTCACATAACCTTTTGTCTTTGCTCACCTTCCTGTAACGATTCATGTGATCATTTGTGTTTCACTTCACATCATGATTCATGTCTTTGCAATTTTGCTGGCTGTCTTTGTTCATGCACTTTCATCATCATGATTTATACACGTGTTATGATTTTATACATCCGGATGCATAGTAGCAACCATGCATCTTGCCCAAAAACACATATTTTTATTTTATTTTTATAAGACTATTGTTTTAAGTGTATTTAATACATATAACAAGTTTTATAATTCTATATCACACTGTTGAATTCAAACATAAGAGTATTTTAGTTATTTTTAAATGACTAAAACACCCCTTTACTTGATATTTAAAAAATATATACATCTTCATTGATGCCTTGGCGGTCAGCGTTAGCATCAATGACTCCTTATGGGCAGGTGCTGCTTCGATCTTGCTTGATGCAGGTGACACTATTCGTTATACCCCTGAGAGTGTGGGTGTCTATAGATGTCCCCTTAAGAGTCGGAATATTTACAGAAAATTTGTCCATAGTGTAAGAGTTGTGAAAGGTATTTGATTGTAATATCAACTGTTACTGTGTATAAAAGTTCAATAAAAAATATATAAAAATCATCAAAAATAGTAAAACTTGTTGTATAGATTAGATACAATTGAAATAATAGTTTTATGAAAGATATTTTAAGAAATATATTTTTTTGGGCTGGATGCACAGTTGCTCTCGTGTGTCGAATGTATACCATCATGTCTCTTCGTATGCGAACTTGCAAGCAGCTATCTCCTGCTCGTCAGTCGAGGACTTGCCTGTTGAGACCGGGGTAGGTAGATAATTAATATGGAACGTTAATACAGCCAGCAAGTTACGTTATTTGACTTGGAATCTTCAAATCAGGAGACTCGACTAGTTCTTCCTTGTTTACCGGAATACAAAATGCATGCAATAACCAACTTGTCAGCAAAGAATTTTGACCACATTTACATATTTCGGGACATATCATTAGTTTTTTAAAAATTATATCGGTAGTTACATGGTTTGTCTGAAAGTTGTTGCGTATCACTTGTTTTTTTTTTTTTCAGAAAAAAATTTTAAAGTGGTGAAAAAGTTCTTGTAAACAAATAAATTTATAAAATCTAAGAAAATTCTTTTAAATACAAAATTTTATTTTCAAAAAAATTCCTCACGTTGAATAAATTTATTTTGTGTGAATAATCTTTGTAGGTACCAGTGTTGGAAGTCTTGATTTTATCAGCGATATTATTACCAATAATATCGTTGTAGCTATGCAACAATAAAACGATATTTGTCCTTTTCTTATTTTTCGATTTTATCATAAGATGTTAGCGACAATATCATATTTATTATAAATAATATTAATTTTATGGTGGGCAATTTGCTGATATGCCCACGATGTTATACCAATATTGCATCCGTATTCTTTTTTTTTAGAAGAGCATCTGTATTATTAATTAAGTTTAAATTAATAATTATGCTTATAACATTTTCCTAAAATTATAAACGTATCTCTTCTATTTGCTAATTTATTTTACAAAATTACAAAAATGACAGATGGTCATCTTCCCCCGGCTGTTGTCCCCCACCGGGAAAAGCTTTTCTTTCCCCGTTGGCTAATCCATATGCACTTTTTTTTGATTTTTCAAAATCAAAAAAAATTTAGGTTTTCAAATAACAGGTTCTCACGAAAACCCAAATTCTTTTTTATTTTGAACCAAAACAACAGATATGAATTATGAACAAGTCAAAAAAAAATTGAAATTTCTTTTTATAAATTTCTAGGTCTAATAAATATTATGGATCCTATACAGTTTGACTACATGGATGCTCCCGTGGGGTTAACCAACATGGAATCATTCCGTATTTTGAAATTATATGGTAGTTTCATGAATTCTTGTTATTATACAGTAATTTAAGATATGATGTATAATAACATTGAGGATACCATATATATCTATGTTTCAGTCAATAATAGTTTTTCATATAAATTTTTTATATTTTAATTATGTTTATATATTTATGAGCTTTACTTCTATGAAACCTTTCTTCTATATAATTTTTTCTATTTTAATATCTTAATACTTGATGAAAAATCTATCTTATCCATTGTATTAAGCATTATTTACATTTTCAACATCTAAACCATTTAAAATGTCATTACTATGTGGAGAAATGATTTTATAAATTTTTATTATATTCTAATACATATATAAATGAATCTAACTGCTTTTCATAATTAGCAGGAATATATATATTTTTAGCAATTATGACACATTTAGGTATTTGATTTAGATGAAACATGGTCTCCTAGCTAAGAAAATGATGTTAAATATAATGAATAAATTGAATTTTTTTATCAAGCATTAAAATATGAAAAATAAAAGAGATTATATATAAGGACCTCTGTATAATTGGAAGTATATAATTGTTAAGATTATATAAATTATATTGTATGCATTATTTATATCTAAAATTACAATTCCTGTTGAATTCCTCAGTGCATTTTATTAAGTAATATAATCTGATTTTTATATCTTTATTATCAATAGTTAAAATTATATTTTAAATCTATTACATGGTTTATTTTATAAAACTATTAAAAATCACATGTAGAAGTTCCCACCATATGAGTTCCCAGGTCTCTTTAAATGGCCTAAAAGAAGTTTCCAAATCCTTATTTAACTAAATAAGCATCATGTGTATGCCGTGTTGGCACAAATCTGTGTCTTTGTACCGATAGGTCATGGTTCGATCCCCGTTGGGAGTAATGTCTTCCATTTGAGGATCGTTGGTTGCTTCCGTTGCTGATGTAAAAATTGATTATTATCTATTGAGGAAAAATGTAAAGTGAATTGGATATGAATAATGTTGTAAAAGAAATATTGTAAAAATAGAAATAAAAAAGCATTGTACACAAAATCCTATATGAAAAATAGCCTTCCAAAGTGCTAAGGAAAGAAGCATGTATACTAAGAGCCTATTTGGTCCTGTTATTATGCGTATTAAGTTCTTTTTTCAGCAAAACAATATGCAAAAATTTCAAGACAGAGCATTTGATGATTGCATATAAAAGCTACTGTTGACTATTTATTAGCCAAAAAAGTAGAAAGTGAGCTCTTTAAGAAAAGATAGGAGTCCTGACTTCTCCAAAATGGGAAGTGGCCAAACATGTCCTAAATCTGCTTCTTGATAAGGGTGTGTTTGTTTAGGGCAAAAAAGTGTCAACTAAAACTTTTCAATCTAAAACTTTTCACTCTCCATAACTACTCTATTTTTTAATTATTTTTTCACATTTTTCTATACAAACTATCCTACTTTTCAATCATTTCTACACATCTACCCATACAACTAACCTATTTATTTTAACTTTATTCTCTTTACTCCTCATCATTACTCCTATTATATCACATCATTTTCTATTGATTTAACAACTTCTACTCAAAAAACTTTTCATCAAAAGTTTTACCTCCAACCAAACACACCCTAAAAGTGTGAAGCACTTTTGGCTGAGTGGTATGCCAGACGTAGAGATGAAAGGTATTTGTGGGAAGTGATATAACTTTTGATTAAAAAATTTTAGTGTAAAAGTTTTTGAATTAAGAGAAAATGATGTGATATGATCAGAGTAACGATGAGAAGTGAAGAGAATAAAATTAAAATAAATAAAATAATTATATAGAACTGATTGAAATGTAGTGTACTTGTGCAGCAAGATATGAAAAAATAATTAAAAGATAGAGTAGTTTTGGAAAGTAAAAAGTTTTAAGTTGAAAAATTTTGATTTAAAAAGTTTTGAAGTTAAACAAACAAGCCCGAAATCCGCAACGTTGGTGAACCTTGATGAGATGAAGAGAAAATCTAAAGCATAGTAATGCATAGGGAAGAGAGGTGAAGCGTGCAGATCAGTGGATAAGATTATAAGTTACTCTAATGCAGCAAATAACGAAAAGAAATAAACAAAGTCCAGTATAATAAATTGGGCAAAGGATCATTGATTTGTATCCAAGAAAATCAGTTGCCATGCATGCTTTGCCCACAATGCACATGAAAACCAACATGTTTCCAACAAAATTGAAAACAACATACTAATATCCAAAGCATGCCAAGGGCATCACACACCCAGCCAATAAGCGAAAGCCATGTAAGTTGCCACCAAGACGTCAAATACCTCAGTAAATAGAGGCACCCACTACTGAGGGTGCACAAGAGTTGGGTTCAACCAGCAACTCATTGAACCCAACTCATTTCAATCGGGTTAAGATTGGGTTGGATTGAGGGATGGGTTCGAAAAATGGAAATGGGTTCAACCTGTTTTTAAATTGGGTCGAAGTTAGGCTGGAAAGTCGGGTTGACATCAACCCATTTTAAAAAATTCAACCCGTTTTTCCGTCGCTATGACCATTTCTCCCTCTCATATTGTCTCTTCCATCACAGCGTCGCTGGTTCAAGCCCTATATCCTGCCCACAATCTTTCTAATCGCTACTTCTCTTATTCTTCCACCACCTCCTTTATCGTCGTCGCTACTTCTCTTAGATTCTAGTAGAAAAATGTAGGCATTCATAAAAAAAAAAAAAAAAAAAAAAAATTGCAGCTGATGGCTTGGATTGCAGCCATGGTCGATTGTTGTTTTAGGGAAGATAGACCATTGTTCTCAGTGCTCTGGCAGTTTGTAATACCTTAGTACACCTGCATCCTCATGATGGAAAAATCTATATCATGAAATCGTTTCTAAATCTTGCCCATTAATTTTGATAGGGTAGCAAGTATTTCAAAATTATGTTTCTAAGACTGTGAAAGCGCATTTGTATACTCTTTATTTATTCAATCTACGGTTTCAAAGCAATTTGGAGTTGTTTACATATTCTTCATTCGAAATTCCTTGTAATTTCTTCAATTTTTTCTTATTTAGAATTCTAGTAATAACTTATAATTTATGTATGCATATGTAAAACAGTACTTCCTACCTTATGTAAATCCTTTATTTTGTTGCAGTTTTTCTTCTTTTAACTTTAAGATAATTTTCTAATTTTGTATAGATAAAGGGTGTGTTTGAAAAGTAATAAAACTTTGGATGAAACGTTTTTAGTGTAAAAGTTTCTGAAATAAGAGAAAGTAATGCGATATGATAGAGTTAATGATAACAAATGAAGAGTATAAAGTTAAAATAGCTAGGTTAGATGTATACGTAATTGCGTAGAAATGATGAAAAAATAGAATAGTTGTATAGAAAGAAATAAAAAATAATTAAGAAATAAAACAATTTTAGATGGTGAATAGTTTTAGATTTAAAAAGTTTTAATTTCAAAAGGGTTTTTAGTGTAAACAGACACTCCAAAAAAGAAAAATATTGTTGAAAATAAAAATAATTAGCACATCATTTTTAAAAAAATCTTTTATTAAATTTTTTTGAAAATATTTTAATATATGCAAACAAAGTAGTAAGTTTATATTTTATAAAAATGTTCTAAAATTAAGTTATGAATATAATTTTAATTAAATGAACAATTTTAATATATTTTTTGGAATTTTTTTAATTTATTTGTCATCAGTAATTATGGCAATCTAGGTTGAAAAGTGCTTTTATAGTTAGGTTGGGCTCTAAATTGGGTTAGGGTTGGATTGGTTTAAAAAAATTTAGAAATTGAGTTGGGTTAAGTTGAAATGAAAATGGGTCAAAATTGGGTTGAGTGTACCCCTACCCACCGCAAGCTTTGGACAGACAAGAAGCCAAAGGAACCAAAGAATGTCATACTACTGCGCCTTACCTGCAAGCTCTAATTCTCTCTACCATTTAGTTTTTTTTTTCTTTTTAAATTTCCTATTTCCAATGCCAATTTAGCAACTTAGAATCAGCTATTGCAGATGGATGGATGATCCGATACCGCCGACCGCAATTTGCTAGCTGTTTTACCTATTTTTTGTTTTCTATAAATATGTTTATTTATGTGTATTTAATTTGTAATCCAAGTTTTACTAGTTTTTGACATGTTTAGATATTATTTGATTTTTAAACACGAGGTATTGTGGTAATTTTTACAGGTGAAAATTTACCATTGTGTTTCCGTATAGGGGTAAAAATTGAGGCGGGTAAAGGTGTGCTCAACTCTAACCTTATATTTAAAAATCCTGTTTGTCCTTTTTTTTTATATTGGGTTGGAATAAGGTTAGTCTGACTCTCACCTTTCTTTAAGCGATCTGGGTATAAATTTCGGGTTGGTTTCAAGTTAATATTGAGACAAAGGGTTCGGTTGAAAAGTACGTAAAAGTTTAAAATTTTATATACATATCAATATTAACTCATATTTATGATAAATTGAAAGGTTAAATGGTTCAATATTTTACTATTTAGTGATTAAAACATAATTTTCATAACAAAGCATTAGTTAAAAATCCTTAATAATTTAGTTTACAAACTAATCTTGATAAATATATGTATCAACCTTAAAAAAAACATTGATGTAAAATTTGAATTACAATTAAAAATGTTAAATTTCAAAATAATAATATTCATTCTTGTAAGTTATAAATAACATAAATAATATATTTTATTTTATTAATAAATATGTGAATAAGATAACTTGAACAACATATATGCAATTAAAAAATAAAAATATAATAATATAAATAAGTTATAAAGTTAAATGTACATCAACGTAAATCATATTCATATTAATAAATTATAAAGTTAAACATATTTATCTAACAAAACAACATTCACATAAGCTATATAATTTATAAAAAATAATTTACACATTGCGGGTTGAAGTGGGTCAGGACATGGTTGACCCGTCTCGTCCCTTGGAGTTAAAACATGAATCTAGAATCCTGACCTGCCTTATCCTACTGGGTCAAAATCCTTGCCTCGACCCTCGTAAAATCGGGGCAAAACTGGTCGACTTGACCTTATTTTCACCCCTAATCCTAGTTTAAAAATAAAAACTAGGTAAATATATAAAAGTTCATAAAACTTTTATTATAGATTACACATGTCTATATATATATATATAAAGGATTTATACCGGGCCTAAGTGGTTGGATGGCCCTCATTGCAGATGCCAAGCATGTCTTGATTTTGACATTGGTATTCAGCACTCTATAATCCCATGCCTTTCTAGCTTGAATGCAAGTTGGTTCTAATCTATTCTTAAAAATTAACGGCGACTCCTCTCTTTCATCTTATGTTGCTGCCTTGTTTATTCTCTACATTCATCCCAACTAGTGTAGTTACACCGTAGATTATTAGGACCACGATTTGCTTACCAAACGTTCCTTTATACGCATCAAATCAGGAAGTCCCTTTTGCATCCCTTTGTGCTTTTGTAGGTTGCAATTACAAGAATATACGTTTTTTCCGACCTTTTATTAGCAACAAAAAATATATTTTACAAGCAAAGCAAATACATATGCAAAGAATAACTTTCTTGTTTATGATAATGCTTTTATAAATAAGGGAAAAAAAAATCTTGCAAATCGTGATGCTTTTATAGGCAAGGAAAATTTTTCTTTCTTACAATAATACTTCGCAACAACATAATTTTTTTTTTTTTGTCTAGTCACAAAGATTATGAATTATCCGCAACCAAATTTTTTCTTAATGGTTGTTATATGAAATATGCAACATTATAGACGACCAAATTGTCAAGGTAATTAGTTCTGGTAATTTCAGGCAGTGTTTGGAGATAATATTAAGAAGCTGTACCCAGAATGATTAGGCAACAACCCAAGTAATCGTAGTAAAACCCCTTCATCTAACTGCAGAAACCATTATTATTAATGCTGTTGAAGATGCAGGTGCTGTCCTAGGTTACATAACATCAGAAATTCCACGTATTGCCTGGCCAGCATTGTGATATTGTTATGTTGCTGAATATTAGTCAGATACGTAGAAAGTCAGATACAAAGGTGTAGCCTCAAATATAATTTAGAGCATCCGTAGTCTCTTCTTCCAGGATCAAGATGAAAGCAGGCCAGAGCATGGACTGCATGCTTGCAGGCGAACAAAGCCCGTCTCATGAGGTTCTGTACAAGTTCAGTCCAATAATCAAATGATGGCCCAGATAAAATAATATTGGAAGAGACTGAGACCGCGATCCAACGGTTTAAAATATTGGTCTTTTATTTAAGCTATATATTGCAATAATATCCTTTAATTTTACAAAATTGTAAATAACTTCATGACTTTTAACCAACCTTACTATTACTCGCTTGCGTGCCATCATGGTTCTGTGCCGATTCATGGGGGAATATCACATAAAATAGCTTTCCCAATAAAAAATGAAATGGCGAGTTCATGTTGAGGTACTTGTCATATTGGTTGAAGGGAAGAAGATGCCTAATGGTTTTTTTGGCACGAATTGAGACGTGCAGTATAATAGGTACAATTAAGTTTTTTATTTAAAGCCGTATGAGTTATTTACATTATTAATCTATTATCAAAATAAAAGATATTCTTGTACCATCCATCTTCTATATAATCAATATAGCAGTTAATTTTAAGATCTATTATCAAACTAAAAGATATTCCTTTCAATTTTAAGATTTATATGTTTGATAAAAAATTCAATCCATCCATGATATTTAATTAGGAGCCGAAGTTTGATCTAAATCAAATATTTACAAGGGCCACATTTACTAGAAAGTATATATTCCACATTTACTGGAAAGTATATATTCATGTGTCAATTAAAAAATGCTTAGATTCATTTATATATAAGTAAGAATATAAAAATATTTTATAGAAATATTTTTCCACATAATAATAATAATATTTTAGATAAATTAGATGCTAAACATATAATTTTGAAATCGATATTTAGTATTAAACCATTTAATTTTATTGATTTGATACATTTGTCGATAAGGTCATGCACAATGATACTAAAAAAATGAAAGAATTTCTATAATAATAAAAATTATACTAAATACTATAAAACAATGTATTTTCATCAAATGCAAAGATATTAAAGGTATAAAATGTTATATAGAATAAAGATTTCACAGAAGCAAAGTTATTCTCTTCCAATATATATAGAGATTTGTTACGGTGCATTTTCAAGCATCGTAACTTTCGATACATTTGGCTCAAAATGGGCTCTATATGTATTTAAATGTATTAGTACTTTATACAATCATTTATCCATGTATAAATTTTATCTTAGATAGTTTATATATTGAAAAATAATTTTAAAATTAGTATTTATATGAGATTATTTTATTACATTGATTTTGTATGATTTTTAAATAAGACCATACACATATTCAATTTGAATGAAAATTAGTATGCTAATGAAAGAAATAATTCTAAATATAATGACTGAAGTGATATATATATTTTATAATTGGGTGGTCCCCATTTTGAATTAAATGCATCATAAGTTACGGTGCATTTACATGTACTAAATAATTTCTCAAATATATATATATATATATATACATATATATGATGATCACTCTTACTATGAAGTTCTATCTGCAAATAATCTTTTTCAATTAATTTTGGACAAGAAACCTCCAATACTTGCTGGTATATGACCAAATTCAAAGTGCTGCGTTCCAATTCAAAAAAGGACTGCTGGACTAGTAACATGGTTATTTAAGAGGAAGTACTTTTGGGCGTTTGACATGAGGTTACTGTCGAAAATTTTAAATTAGAAATTGTGGTTATTATTTACGTTATTTTAAAATTTTTATACAACTTTAATTAAAATAGTTTTTTAGAAATTCGAATTTCAAATTCGATTAATGCAACATCAATATTTTACACAATTAAAAAAATCTTCAAAAGTTTGCTCACTAGGCTTGAATGCGCATATAAAAGTTCACTAAATTAAATTCCAAGAGTAATGAATGAAATGGAGTAACATTTAACAAACTTCAACAGGCCCTTAAGATATAGCGAGTACTACGGGATCTTAGTAAGCTTTTAAAAAGCTTTAAAAGATAGAAAGTACGTCACTAAAGCTTATAAAATTTAATGCATATTGAAGATCTTTAAGCTTTTAAAAGCTTTAAAAGATACGAAAGTACGTCACTAAAGCTTATAAAATTTAATGCATATTGAAGATCTTTAATGAGTTTTACCATTAGATATTGATTTCAATAAAACTTAATGGGTCTTACTTTTTTCTTTGATTTTTCTATTTGCAACTCATCCTGAGAGACTTACTGGGCCTTCCTTTTTTTAAAAAAAAAAAAAAAAAAAAAAATTATTCTATTTACAATTCATCCTAAAAGTACATTTTTTGCGCAACGCACTTTTTACCCAAAATAGTATAAAGCCACACTCCTAATACAAATGGGAGACAAACTTCTCCTTTCCCATTCAAACTCAGATTAACTAGTACAAAGATCAAGACACCTTCTAGCTGGATACAACCCTGACAGCATTAGGTCTTACTTGAGTGATATGGTTCCAATAAAAAATAAAGAAACTCAAGGGGTTACAATTTGCGTTGTGTTTGATAAGAAAAATGAATAAAACTAAGTTTTATCCAATTGAAAATGTTAATGGGGCTCAAAAAGATATAAATAAAATCAATATAATAAAGTTTTTATTTATATATCAATTTCGAAACCATTAACTCAATACCTTAACTATAAAAACAAGAAATATTTTCTATCCTCCTTACCAATGAAGATTTTAGAGTTTTTACCTCATTCGGGCCTATCTTAATGGTTGAATCATAATTCAATCCATTTATTGCAATTAAAATTATTTTCTTAACTATGTAACTCGATTTCTCCCATGGAAAATATTTGTGTGGGCCCCATTTAATATAAGCAATAAATGTGTGAATTCAATGTCACAAAATTATTTTGATTTATGTATCTATTTAAAATTTGTAATTCAATATCTATACCATCTAAAGAATTATTTTGACACCAATAAACGATTATACAAATTATTTTCATATTCGAATAAATCTATGAATAGATATAAGTGATTTTCACATTTTATGTGAAATTATAAATATATATTTTTAAGTATTTGGGATCACTCAAAATTCTAATCGAAATGATTCAGCACCCTGATATTATATAATTTTACACAAAATGATTGGATTAGATTTTAAGGGACGTTTGGTAATGTGTAAAATTATAGGAATGTAGAAAATGATGGGAAATGGAAAAAAGAATATTTTGAGAAATGTGTGACTGATAGGAAATGATAGGAGTATAGTCGGAATAAATATGTTTATTATATATAGTTGGTAAGAAAAATGATTAGAATGCAAGGATAAAAGTGGGAAAAATAGTGTAATTGATTAAGGAATAATTGACCTTGGAAAACCAAATCTCATGGTTTACCACACTTGCACGTTAACAAACGTGCCCTTAGTTTAATAATAGAAATAAAATAATAATACTATAATACTTCATTGGTATATTTCTCATACAAAATATTTTTATGTAGGTAAATAATTATGTAAATTATTATAATATTTGAATGTATCGATAAATAGATTTATGTATTTGTTAAAATTTTATACATAACTATATAAGTTGATTTCACATTTATACTACTTTAATAGAATGGAACTTGTACAAACATTTGATATGTAATGATTCAAAACAAAAAAACCCCTTATCTGACATATTTTTTCCAAATCAATTGCTTAACACGTTTTTTTATTAAGTTACAAAAATTATGATAGAGCTCAATTTAGTCAAGGGTTAGCCTAAACTAAATCAAAGTCTTGATCATGATTATATGTCTTGGATTGAATTTTTTACACAAAATTACAAAGAAAAGAGTTGGCTTAATGATATGATCCACTCATAAAAGCATAGAAGGGTTTGAAGACCCAAATATTTCTCTATTTATTTTCTTATGCTTTTGTAGGATAGGAATGCATGTGTTTGCTTAGTTTGGAACTAACCAACCCCTTCCTTGAAGGGACCGTCCTTTGTGGAAAGTTCTTTTTAGAAGGAAGATTATATATTAGAAGAGTGAATGAAACTGAGTCCTCCCTCTTTCTCCTGGATTTCCCTCGGGTCCTCCACCTCTCTTCTCTATTAAAGGCTTGGTATTCATGAGATGTACCGTATATTAGATGAAATATTTTGGTAATCATTCTTCATAGATTTTTCTTTAGTTGACATGTCCATCTATAGTTGGAAAACCAGGAGATCGTCCTACTTCACGATTATAACAGGGTGGCTAAATCATTCTTCGGCTGTGTTCTGTAATTGATAGAAATTGTCAAGTTAAAACTTTTCAATCTAAAACTTTTCACTCTCCACAACTATCATATTTTTTAATTATTTTTTCACATTTTCCTATACAACTACCCTATTTTTCAATCATTTCTATATAACTATCCATACAACTAACCTATCTATTTTAACTTTATCCTCTTTATTACTCATCATTACCTCCATCATATCACATCAATTGACAACTTTTACTCTCTAAAACTTTTCATCAAAAGTTTTATTCATTACCAAACACACCCTAATATGTGTAGTTGTTAATTCTTTATTAAAGCAAGCCACCATTCTTTGGCTCAAGAGTAATTACTCTAGCACTTCAAGATAGCTATCATAAATGCTTGCTTGTCATGTCATTGATGCCTTGTCAACCTCAGATGAGGTGTCGACAAACCACTCTCCTGCCTTACTGAGGCTTCATCGCCTTTTCCTTTGCTACTCTTAGTGAGGGGTAGGCTTTCGATGAGCTTTGCTATTCTTAGGAAGGACTATGCTGAGCCTTCTCCCAGTTAGTCGTCGAAACTATTTCAGTTCAGCCCCATCAAATCACTTTAATTGAAAATTTACATTTGATAAAATTTAGCATGTTCTGATTGTGAACATATAACTATCAAAATTTCCTTAATTGTATGCAATATATGGTATATAAGGATGTGTTTGATAAACTAAAAAATTTTCAAAAAACTTTTCACGTATTTTTTTTATATCGCTATCTTACTTTTTAATCTTTTTAAATATCTTTCCTTGCAACTACTACCTTGCAATAATGTATACACATTCTTTCATATAACTACTATTTTCTACTAATCATTATCTCAATTTAATCACATTACTCTTTTGTCTTTTTCAAACTTTTTCACAAGAAATTTTTCATATTTTTTAGATTATCGAACATACTCCAAAAGTTTCAACATGAGTGTCATTTGGAATTATAAATAAATAAATAAGGGAAAATATGATAAATGCTTAGATTTGAAAATAAATGCAAATCAATTGTAATCGAATTATTTTCATATTTGATTTGGATAAAACTAAATTTTTGAGTTAATTTTTTTTTAAAAAAAGTGAAAGAGTGATAAATTATTAAAATATAGAGGCAATAATTAAAAGGTACAGTAGTTAAAATATTAAATCATATCAAAAGGTTTGCAAGGAGTTGAAAATAGGGGTGTCACTCAATCTAGACACCTATGAGTTGACCTGCTGGATACCCTAAATTTGGTAGAGTCGGTTCTAACATATTTACCCATGGTGTTGGTTCAGTTTTGGGTATAAAATACTTACTGTAATTTAAGTAGGGTTGGTTTTAAGTATCAGTATCCAAAATCGTCTCGGATTGCAAATATTCTACATAATATATAATATTATATCTTACATTCATATATATATATATATATATGAATATTACATCGAGTCATACTCAATTGTCATTCCCGTCTTGACTCCTCTCTCTCACTTCTGAAAAACCTTAGCAGTTGAGAGCCTAAGATTCAACCCGTTGATCTGTTGAGAACAACATGTTGTCATTACTATCGCCCCACTCCTGACTGCACTCCTCTCCCCTCTTGCTCCATGCTCTATCCCTCCAACTCCCTCTCTCTAACTTCTCCTCCTATGCTGCTCACTTCTGCTTCGCCTCCCACTACTTCCTCTCCTTCTCCAATGTCTTCTTCTGTTCATTCTTCGCTTCGTACCATTGCTGCTTCAGCAGCTTCTTGCTAGTCCTGAGCTTGTGGAAGCATTTGTGTCATTTCAAGAAGGTTTTAGCCATTTTGGTGGGTTTGCTAGGATTTTGCATTTTTCCATTTCGAATCTTGAAATTTTAGTTCTTCTAAGCCCTCTCTACTCTTTAGATCTCCTAGCATACGTAGCCCTGTTGCACCCCGCTTCGACATTCTCTAGTTGCACGTTTCTATGATTTCTCCTTTGAGCTTCAGCTAGTTCTTTGGTTCTAGACATTTGAATATTTGAAGCTATACTCTGCATCTTAGTGAAAGGGAGCCTCTGCATCTCTGATCCTGTGCATATCTAAGCTTGTGCACCTTTGTTTTCCATGTTTTCCATATCTACGTCTTCATATTTGTGTATTTCAATATCTTACATGTGTATGCCAGGTAGACTATCTTAAATACAGTCTCTCCTTTCCATGTGAATGCAAAGTAGATTGATTATATAGTTTGTTTTTATAGATTTATATTAATAGATGGAATAAATTATATATTATTTTTGAAATCGATTTAGAATAAAAAACAAAACGGACTGACTCTTGAAAAATAGAGTAAGATAAGCCAAGAACCGACTCAGTTTAAAGTAAGATAGGATAACAGTTTTAAAAATAAGATAAAAACATTATGAACCGCTCTTCGAACCTACACAACCAATGTTGCATTCTTTGGAAAAAAAATTTCCCTACACTCTTACAGCACACAAAATGCAGCAAATCTTCATAGTGGGCCCAAGGGGGCAGCAAAGTTGAAAATTTATGTGATACATATATATAACAGAAGTATTTCTCTTGTAAAGAATTTAAAAATATCTTTTTTTAAGTTGTAAATTGACACTAGCCATAAATGGAATAAAGATAAAATGAGGTTACTTAAAAGCATACATTACGTACATCTCATTTTCAAGTACTTTTGATATCTTTACCAATTGAATTTTTAATGCATGCATGAATATCATTATTATCCACCGGGCCATCCTAACACAGTGCCATCCATTCAGTCGTTGGCTTATCATCAGCCAACCACCAAAACGACGAAACCCGAGTCCCAAGGCTTAAAAACATTCCATACGGCTCATGATTCCAACCACTTCGGGTCCCATACCATCCCATCATCGTCTGCCCATCGCTGCATTCTATACTATGCCATGCTATGATAGCCACAAAAATTCCAAAAAAAACTTTCGGTAAATGCACCTTATCTGAAACATCTAACCATCCTTGCAATGCTGTTTCAGATACCCATGCAACTTTCTGCCGTCCTGGAGCCCAAGAGAAGACACCGAGGACTCTTGATAAGACATTTTCATGAAATTACATGCCTTTTCTTTGAAAAAATTTTAATAACCTACACGTTCTTTTGTAGATTTGTTATTAAATTATCTGTTTTTTTTAATTATGGTTTTTTTTTTTTTGCAAACTATGATGCTTTTAATGAAACCAAACCACCGGTTTACATGATTAACATTTATTTAATTGAAACAATAGGATTATAATCTTGTTAGTCCTTACTAATAAATGTAACTATTAGCCTGAGCTATAAAACATATATTTTTATTTTTTTGAGATTTTTTATAAAAAATATTAATTTATGTATATTTAATCTATATATAAGTTTTATTATTTTTAGTAAATTGAAACATAACTTGTTTCACATCTTGTGCAACTATGTGTGAAATTCTTATATCAAATCCGAAAAGGAGCATTGTCTCCTTCTAATGATGTAAATTAAAAATTTTATAATTTGTATAGAAATATATTTTATAATTTTTATAGAAATATATTTTTTAATTTTCAAACATGCAAGTATTTTAGTTTTTTTAATAGTTAAAATGACTAAAATATCCCTGTATTTAAATATAAACTCACACATTAGTCTAAATTTTGTTATGACCCATTGTGGTATACAATAGCATATTTTCTATATATTAAGTAAATAAATATTAAGAAAATATAGGATAATTTGTAAATATACTCACATAGTTTGATCATAATTGTAAATATATCCACGTAGTTTTAAAATTTACAAATTACTCTACATAGTTTGACCATAATTGCAAATATACCTACACGATTATGAAGATTGAGTGTTAATTAAAATAACAAAATAAAAAATTTAGGTGTACTAAGTTGTAAAAAAATTTGAAAAATGCAATTTCTAAGTTTCTTGATTTAAATAGATGACTAATATCCTTAAACTTTATTTGTTAATAAGGTCTATTATGTTAATAGATTTAGAATAAGAGCTAACTTGCAACTATATAAAGTTAACGTTTATTTTGCAAATATCCTTATTTAGGGTGTATTTGGCAATAAATAAAAAATGTAAAGCTAAAACTTTTCAATCTAAAAATTTTCACTATTCATAACTCCCATATTTTTTAATTATTTACTCATATCTTCTCATACAACTATCCTACTTTTCAATCACTTTTATACAACTACCCACACAACTAACCTATCTATTTTAACTTTATATTTTTTACTCCTCATCATTACCTCTATCATATCACATCATTTTCTTACAATTCAAAAACTTTATATAAAAAATTTTTATCCAAAATTTTTATCATTTTCCAAACACACTATTAATTAGGAAATAATGCGGGCCCATGTATTTCAAGGTTCTGATCTCACATTGCCAACAATATTGTATGCTAACTTGCATGTAACCCGTTGTTATTTGGAAGGAAACTGATCCTATGCACCTCAGTGCACTTAGTTTCAGTTTCAGTGCACCCAAATGCAAATACCCAGTTTTTATATTTTTTTGAAAATGTTTTTACACAATTGTTAATCTACATGTATTTAACATGTGTATCAATTTTTACCATTTTTGGAGATTTTTAGATATTTATTTTGAATTTTTAAAAATCAGTGGTGTTTCTAGTAATTTTAAAAATCCAAAATAAATATCTAAAAATTTCTAAAAATAGTAAAAATTGATACACATGTTAAATACACCTAGATTAACAGTTGTATAAAAAAAATTCAAAAAATAATATTAAAATTAAATATTTACATCTAGGTGCACCAAAGTTAAGTACATCAAACATTTCCTATTTGGAATGCCCCTTTCAGAACACACATGCCGACTTGGCACAGGTGCATGCACCTCCTCCTTTTGTGTTGTCAGAAATTGCAGTGCTAAATTCCGAAACACGCAAGAACCAATGGCCTTTATATATGCCGTTGATTGGTGGGCAACACGTGAATAAGATTATTACCCTGAACTACAGGTTCAGTTCAGATAATCAGATGTACGCCACCACCTTGGACCCAATTTTTTTTTTTTATTATACTGTACCTATTATTTGGTAGCAAAAAATTTATAAATAAAGATAAATTGTTTTTCCTATTTCTAACCCCGATCGCAACGACAATATTTGGGCACTTATTGCCTAGCACGAAGTACAACAATTATTGGCGTGATGGCTTGTATTTAAATTTGGCGAGGGATAGATGGCCCTCCTTCATACGTGTCTCCACATCAATCATTTCACCCCTGAAATTGAATTTACCCTCTTTAATTTTAAAATATTTTTAAAAAATTTAAAACATTTATCATGTTTACCCGGCCCATGTGTAAATGTTTATGTTGCAAAAATTATATGAATTGCAAAATTTTATATACTGTGTTTATACAATTTTTTTAAATAGTTATATGTTTGCTTTTAAAAAATATTAATTATTACAAGATTTGAGTTTCCAATAAAAAATTTTTTTAGCTTGATAAACAAGATATTTTAAAGATACACACATGGTTTAGATTTTAAAATTAAATAAACGAAGCCCTGTAGCACTTCGATCCATCGAATCCTTCATGTATACATTAAAATATTATAATAATCTTTAAATCATTCACTCATTACATAAAAATGTTCTAAATGGTTTGGATGTTGAATTAATAGTTCTAAAATTTATATATAAACTAAACATTGTATTATCGTTGATTTACACATATGTCAAATGAGAATCATGCACATTTTTAATTTTGATGAACTCTATCTCGCAACTTAATAAATAATTCTAAATACAATACACGAAGTGGATTACTAATCATCAATAATATAGTACATGTTTTTTTTAACGGGTTAGCACATGTTTAATTGGTCCTCAAATGGCGAGTGTATATGAATTCAAATTTATGAAAAGTGTGGTATAGTATTGAACCCTATTAACACATACAATCATTGCAATAAAAGCCCATCAATAATTAAATAAGCTAATAATAATCTATAGAAATTAATAATGTGGATTTAGACCATATTCAATAAGATGATAAAATCCAAGCTAAAAATTATCTACAAAATCAACTAAAATACCCAACAAACGTATGATCTATTAATATTTGAATAATTTGCATATATACCCACATAGTTTGATGCTAATTGCAGATATACCCACGTAGTTTTACGAAATGCATATTACCCCCACATAGTTTTACCAAATTGCGTATTACCCCCACGCCATTAACTGTCGTTAATATCTACTGTTATATTTTCAAAAATGATGAAAATGCTCTCATCCATCGTTTCATGAATTGCATATCACCCCCACATAGTTTCACTAAAATTGCATATTACCCCCATCAAGATGTCGTTATTTTTGAAAATATAACGGCAGATATTAACGACAGTTAACGGTCTGGGGGTAATACGTAATTTTGGTGAAACTATGTGGGGGTAATATACATTTCATGAAACTACGTAGGTATATTTGTAGTATCGGTGAAACTATGTAGGTATATATCCAAATTACCCTTAATATTTTATCAATATAATAATCATATTTTGAACTACACAGTTTTAAACATAATGATTAGCATAGATTTAATTAATTAATTCCTTATAAATCACTAAATGCAGGGGTTTCTAGAAAATTTTCAAGCAACCATTTCTCCTAATCACTACCGATTTGATGAATGAGCTTTCACACATTATGATATCCATATGGGAAAAATGTCAAAATTTTATTCGTTTCAATTATTCTATACATTATCAATGAATAATGGATTTAAGCTAGCCAACAAGCAATTATTAGGACTTTTAAAATACTTTATTCGGATTTCACAAAGAGTTTTGGCTTGGGCTTTCAGTCATTTGGACTTCGATGTTGTCAACTGAAATCATCACTCTTTACAATGACCAAAATTCCTTGCAATAACGACTTGGGTGGTGAGGGCTGTAATTAGGTACCTCCATGCCCATCATTTTATTCAGGTGTATGTTTGAATCTCTCTCTCTCTCTCTCTCTCTCTCTCTCTCTCTCTCTCTAGTATAATGGTCATACAATGAGCAAACTCTCTCTCTCTATAGTATAATGGTCTCTCTCTCTCTCTCTAGTATAATGGTCATACAATGAGCAAACTCTCTCTCTCTCTCTCGATAGTATAATGGTCATATATACAATGAATAATTGCTACATCTCATCACCTTTTTTCCCAAATTTCATCAAGGCCCTATGTTTTAACGTCCACTATTCATATCTTGATACAAATGGATTGAAACCTGAAAATTAGACTCTGATATAGTAGCAGCCATTTGATTTCTTTTTTATTTGGCAACAATAGCTATAATTGTTGTCTCTGTTTCATATAGTACACACGCCCCACTATTTTGAACTTGTGGGTTGCTAGTGAGGGCTCACCATATGTCTTTTCAATACTATTGTCATGTTGGTGAAATCTCATAACATTAGAGTGGGCAATGGAAACATTTATATTTGGGTGGATACTATTAGGTGTGCCTTGTCTTCTGTTGGGATTAGGATTGTGTATTTTATGTATTGTAGTTGTATGTGATTGGAATTGCATAAATTTTACGTAAGAGAGTGCAAGCGTTCTATTTGTAGGTGCATTAGTTAGGGATTCGGTAGAGCCTTGAGAGGTGTCTCATTGGTACGTGAGAGAGGGAGTTATCAAAATATTCTTGTTTGGAGTATATGTGAATCATCCAGAGAATGTGTATGAGGCATTCTTTTGTGAATCTCTATAACCTATTATCATAGTGGATTTTCATCTCTCTTCCACGGTTTTTTCCTTCATGGTTTGAAGGTTTTTCCACGTAATGCTCATTTTAATGCAAGTATACATGCCGGTCAAGTAATAAAAAGTGAATAAAGTATCATTTTCACGAGGATTATGTTAAACGGACTAGCACTTTAAACTTCAATTGTCTTATGTAAATTAAAAAATTGAATAGAATTTGTGTTGAAAAAATGAAATAAATTTAACTAAACTAAACCAAAATAGAGTGGTTGCAGGAGAGTTTAGCTTGAGATGAATAAGATGGGTGGAAGGATGAATTCATTGACTCATAACTATGTTAAATTGATTTCTTTTTAAGCTAATTGTGCAGAGATTACTAATCTAAATTCATTTATTTCATATATGTCTTCCAACACATACGAGCCTAATCAAGTTTTAGTTAATTGCAATGTTCCCATGCAACTAAGTAAAACGAGGTTGATAACCATATAACCTAATTAATATTACGTATGGTTAATGGCATATTCCTATCGATATTAACATTCAACCACAATAGTAGATGAAAAACTGTTTCTTATATGAATCTCATTCATATCCCACTTTTCCAAGCAGAATATGAATATTCAATCAATCTACAAGATTACAAAGCTTGTAAACGCATTAAACATGGTATATAAAGGTAATCTCATCCAACAAAAGTCATAATACAACTATAATATCATTTTAAGCACAAGGAAACCAAATAACATAACTTATGAGTTCAAATCCTACATATCTCCTGCTATAAGAAGATTCAACCCATAAACATGACTTCAATTCTCATTAAAATCAAGTTTATAATCATCCCAAGCAAGGAGAGTAACGAAAATGAAGAGAGAGATGAGAAGAGGAGATGGAACTCAATAGATTTGCAGAAATCAGCTTGTGCTCCATTTGTTCTTCTTTCCTTCTTCGAAGCTCTTATTTTTTCTCCCCCAAACACAACAACCACCAATCCTCTAATCTTTGCTTAAGAAACCTAAGAGTAGTATTTATAACCCCCTTAGTTTGGAGCTCGACACATGCGAGATCTGCACATAAGTGTGGTTGGTGTCGTGGCGCCAAATTATTGGTGTCGGAGTTCCAATTTTTTAGAAGCTGCCCGAAATTGCCTGGTTCTAGAATTTTCTACTGTAGTAGTGCCTGAGGCCGGGGTGCTAACTTTGCTGCCTTGAATATTGATGTGTGCTTGCAATGTAACTCTCTTCCCAACACTTTGGCATGAAGTCTATGAAGTGACCACCATTTTTTCCTGCAACAAAAAGATATAAAAGAAGTAAATAATACCTTAAATGATCTAATGCAATAACCATAACCTAAGATGATATGATTTACCTTGAATTCAACTAAAAATGCATGAAATGCAGAAATTATGCAAACTAATGCAAAACCTTTATAAATTCACATGTTTCTCTTAAACTAACATTCAAAATGAACACAAAATGAGTCTTGATAATTCTATTTTTAGAGAGTTATCACACCTACTCCAAAATTGTAAAATTTCATTACCTAATGAATGAAATATAAAATCTTGAAAATAAAATTGTGTAAGATTAAAATATGGGGATCCCTGCAAAAACCTCCCATAACTTAATTCAAAACCACTAGAATTATCATGACTCTAAACATTAAATTGTAAATTATTGAATTGTAACACGACCTAGTACACGTATGTTGTATGGTAAAATCTTGAGAATTCATGAAAAAATCTAATAAAGACGTCCTATGTACATCCATAAAATCCCTTTTAAGAAATGACATGATTTCTAAAGACCCAACCGAAAAACAAACATTTGCTTGAGCTTCAATTTTTTTGAATCTATGAAAAATTTTGGCAAAAAAATTACCCCTATACCCTTTCTATTAATGTAAAACACCAAGATAATTTTGAATCATTGTATTTTTGTGTAAAAGCTAGGGAATGAAAATTTTCATGATTTTTTGTGAAAATATTTTTATTGAATTGGGTAGTAAAATATAAAATCTCAAAACTTTAAAATTTGGTGGAAACTAGAAAAAATACCTCTAAAATGATGAATAATTCCTCAAAAATAGAAATAAATAAGAAAATCATAAAAATAAACATAAATAAGGAAAAGACATTAGGATTAATATCTAATTTTCAAATTTTATTATGCATTTACAAATTTATTTTTAATTTTATTAAATTTTTTGAAAATATATTGAATTTCTAGAAATAATGCTTCTAATAAATGTTCTTAAAACCAAACCTATCAAAGGACTAATCTTGGTTCAATCATTTGTGAGAACTAGATTACGTCACTGTGTTAGCAACTTATATAAGATATATGATAGATTGATAAAGTAAAGCATAAGGCTTAATATAATTTTTAAAATTTTAATCATAATTTTAGAAGATAGAAAATTATATACTTACGTTCATGTTTTAGTTATTATCTATTTTCTATAATAAATAATCTTTCAACCATCTAATCTAAAAAATATTTAATGAATTATATTAATAACTTCAAGTTTAAGATTTTGTAAAATAAATAAAATTATATAATTTTGTAAAATTATATACCTTTAGGGTGTGTTTGGGAATGGATAAAACTTTTGGTGAAAAGTTTTGAAGAATAAAAGTTGTCAAATGATGTGATACGATATGGATAATGATAAGGAGTAAAGAGGATAAAGTTAAAATAGATAGGTTAGTTGTATAGGTAATTGTGTGGAAATGATTGAAAAGTAGGGTGGTTTGTATAGGAAGATGTAAAAAAATAATTAAAAAATAGAAGAGTTGTAGAGAATGAAAAGTTTTTAGATTGAAAAGTTTTAAGTGAAAACTTTTCGTCATTTCCAAACAACCCCTTAGTTGAAGAATTAATATGATAAATTTAAATTTTTTATTTTTGTTCTAGGTTGTAGTTTGCATCTTTCAATGACCAAAATATCATGCTTGCTTTTATATTTTCTTTCCTTTTTCCATCTCAAAGTCTATATTTATCTTCTTCAAAAAGAAAACTTGATAAAACAAGATTGAGAACACGCTTACATGCATCAATGAATCCAAGAATAAAACAATACTTCAAGATTCCAACAAAGTTACAACCAATCAACATCTAACAAATTTGTAGCGATGATTCTTCCAATAGAATCAATGATCTCCATAGGTGTTTAATAAATTCTTGATTCCAGCTTATACCTATCAATGATTTTGGCTCTTATATCATGGAATTACAGAGGGCTTGGGAATCCACATGCAGTTCAAAATCACTAGCACTTGAATAAGAGATAAGCCCCATGCTTGTTTCCCCCTTGGAGACTAAACTAAAATCAACCAAGATGGAAATAATTCACATAAAACTGAAGTTTAATTCATGTTTTTTAGTAAATAGCAAATACTGGAAGTGTGGGTTAGCAACGTTGTGGGATAAAAAATTATAGGTGAATATCAGCTCCTAATCACCAAGTCATGTCGATGACTTTGTTACTGATCTAATTGAACAACAACTATGGAGGTTCAAAAGTTTCTGTGGTGTTGGTCTCGAGTTTATCGCAAAACACAAGAAAGGAGGGGTAAATTGAGTTCTTAAAAACTATTTGATAATTTAAAACTTAAACCTTTGTAAGTTCAATCCTCTGGAATGAAATGAAGAAAGCTAGAGAGAGGAAAAAATAAGCACAATAGACACAAGAAATTATAGCAGTTGGGGCAACCTTCCATACTCTACTCTTCCAAGCACACACTTTCTTGTTTCTTGGGTTCCACTATCTGAATAGAGATTACAACTAGAGTCTCAACTCTCTTCTAAATGTGGCCCTATGCGGCATTTACAATAGTTACACAAGTAGACGGTGAGTTCCACTTTAATCTTACACTACTTATTTTAAGTTGGCTTTAGTCTCCAATACCAAACTAAGTACCACAATACAACAAGAATGATTTAGAAGAAAAGGATCTACACTTCATAAATTCGTGTAGAGTAGTTTCAACACTTGAGAAGACTCTTTAAGTATTTAAGGAAGTTGAAAACTTGCAATTCTTTGTAGTAAAAGTGAGAGTCTTTCTTTGAAGATCACTTAATGCACAATCAATCACTTGAAAGTGGAAAGGTGAAAGCTCAATAAATGCTCTAGCTAACCTTCATAACTTCTATTGACACGTCTTAAATGGTTGTAGAAGATATTTGAACTTTGAGGATAGGTGACATGTATTAAATGCGCCAACATTCAAATTTTTCTAACCATTACGACTCAAGCCGCATCTAATCATATATCTCCTTCTAGGGGTGTTAATGGTCATGGTCAACCCGTCAACCCGCTCGTCCAACCCGTTTATAAATGGATTTGGGTTAGGATTTTTGACTAAATGGGTTATGATCCACCAACCCATTTAACCATTTAATTAAATAAATTGATTAGAATTGAGATTTTATAACGTTTAGTAACCCGTTTAACCCATATAACCTGTTCAACCTATTTAATTCGTTCAACCCATTTAACTCGCTTAACTCATTAAAGTTTTATATATACATGTAAACTCGTTGGTTATTTTCCCTCTCTAAGTCTTTCTCAAGTCACCTGATTTTCATTTTTCCATTGCTGCCCTAATTCTATTTTCCCGTTATTGCCCTATTTTCATTTCCCCTACGCCGAAAACACTCTCTCGTCTTTCCCTGCGAGATCATCATTTACTAGACTTTTGGCTTTCAGGTTATTTGTTATACAACCCGTTCACAACTCACCAACTCATTTATTAAATGGGTTGTAAATGGGTTAGGGTTGAGGTTTTTTAAATGAGTTAATAAATGGATTAGGGTTGAGATATTTTAAACGAGTTAGGATTAGGATTAGGCTCCAACCCATCCAATCCGATCCGTTAACACCCCTATCTCCTTCTAAAGAACTTTCCTCATTATCTCGCATTTCAAATTCCCTCCTAAGGTCGATTTAGTCTTCAGACTTGACCCAAGTTGCAAGCAAAATTGACTCGAGTATGCTCTTCACTATGTGTTGTGAACTGAGAACTTTAAACTTTATCATTTGTGTTTCTTTATCTTCGAGCCTTGAACTTGGGTTGACTTGGCTTGAGACTTGACCCAAGTAGTAAGTGAAGTCGATTTGAGTATATAACTCCACTACTAGTACTTAGAAGAGAAGCCATTTGCCTCTTTCAGAAACTCAAGTTGCAGATCGGGTCTGACTTGACATTCTACTTCAACTAAGTCACAAGGCGGAGTTTACTTTGGGTGCGACTTCGGCTTTCCAAATCAAATTGGCAAAAATATGAAACCTCAGTCACCTACTGAAGTCGATTTCAGTTGCAACTTCACCTTGGAGTCTGAGTCAACTTGGGATGTTACTTCATTTGTCTAGAATTTAGATCTTCAATATTTGCTCAATTATATCATTCCAAGTCAATTTCTGGGGTTGACTTCAACATCGAATTGACTTAAGTCAATGTCGAGGTCGACTTGACTATGTAACTTGAACTATTTTTATTTTATTTTGAAAATTCTAACTTTAAGCACCAAACCAAACACATTAGTTTTTTTTATATTCTCAAATCTAGTTGTTAATCATCAAAACATGGGTGATATTCGATTTGCACATTTCCAACTGAGTTCATGATATGGTAATCCAAATAGAATTAGAAGGGATGAAACTTGGAGTTTGCTGAAACAGCTCAATCGGTTGCTACTGTCCCATGGGCTATCTTGGGAGATTTCAATGAAGTCTTGGGATACATTGGAGTGTTGGTTCCAAGTTTATGGAAAAATTCAAGAGGGATGGGTGAATTGGGTTTTTGAAAATTCTTTAGTAAATTAAAACTTAACCTCTTATAAGTTTAATCCCATTGACGAAACGTACTAAGAGATAGAATGAGAGGGTGCAAATAGAATATAAAACGTCAGCAATCAAACCACACAAGAGACAACAATATATAATGGTTCGGGCAACCTTCCCTGCTCTACTTTTCTAAACACACACTCGTTGTGTCTTGGGTTCCACTATTGTATATTCAATACAATCTAGAGCACCCGCTCTCTTCTAAATTTTAGTTCTTGGGGGCATATACAATAATCGCTTGTTGGTGAGACCAACTCCAACCAACCAAGTCTAGTCTGTTGGTGAGACAAACTCAAATTAACTCCCTGTTTTACTTTTTCTTGAATTTGGTCTCTAACACTGATCTAAGGTGACAACCTAAAATGAAAAAGATAAAAGAAAATTTATATTTTATAACGTGTAAGTAATCTGCTTCAGAAGCTCCTTGTTATGTGAAGAAGATATTTTGGAAGCTCACTTGAAGTAGCAGCACTGAAGCTTCAATAATTGTTCAAATGATTTCAATACTCTTGAATAGTGGAAGGTGTAAGCTCATTTTGTGTTTTTCACTTTTTTCACATTTATACTTCAATGATATTATAGTGGAGAAGAATATCTAGCCGTTGAAGTGATAGTCAGTATGCATTTAATGATCAAACATTCGAATTTTTGACCATTATAACTTGAAGTCTCAAGTGGAGTCGACCTGGGATGAGTGGAGTCAACTTGGAATAAGTGAAAAGTCGACTTAGGTTGCAACTTCACTTTGGCTAGAACTTGTTGTCTACTTGTTCTCCATTTTTTTGCCTTCAAAGTCGCAAGTGAAGTCGACTTGGGTTGAGACTTTACCCAAGTCGCAAGTGAAGTCGGCTTAAGCTGAGACTTCACTTTGTTGTCTCTTCGAAGTTACAGACGAAGTCGACTTAGGTTGAGACTTCACTGAAGTCGTTGGTGAAGTAGACTTGGGCTAAGACTTCACTTTGCTGAACTTGTAATATATAGACTTGAGCTCTTGAAACTTAAATTATTTGACAATTTTCATCTTCATACATCTAATCGGAGATAAAATATCTGCTCACACTTACACAAATTTATTAGATCCTTTTTAATGAAATTTCAATCATTTGTTAGTCGTCAAAATTAAATTAATCTTTCTTAAAGAAAGCATATGATCAACAATCTTGAGATACATTGGGTATGTAAGTTGCAGGTCTAGGTCTGATATTTTTAGATGCAAAAATTCAAAGAAATGATGGACTTTTGTGAGTTGATTGATTTGCATTGTGTGGGCCCCTCAATGAATGGAGGAACAACAGAAAAGGAATAGGGGTCTAGCGACATCCAATTAGATAAATATGTTTCCTTTCTTGTAAGTTCATCACAAACAGGTGGCATCCTCAGATCACTACCCAATAAATCTGATTTTGAATGTCAATTAGAATTTATCAAGCCTTCAAGGGACTTTTGGTACGAACTATTTTGGTTAAGGATGATGAGACTAGTAGAATTATCAAAGAAATTTGGGAAAGGGAACCACGATCAGTAGTCTTCTCTTTTTATGATATAAGCACAAATATTTATGAATGTAGTAAAAAGTTATCAAAATGGAACAAGAAGGTGAGAGGAAATACAGGAAAGAAGATTCAAGAACACTATCGACATCTAGAAAATCTATAATCGATGAACTCTACTAATACAAGAGATATGGAGGTGAAGAAGTATGAAAGGAAAATTAAAAGTTTGCTAGAGGACAAAGAAATATTATGGAATCAAAGATCAAGAGTTAACTGGATACAACGTGGGGATAAGAATACAACCTATTTTCACCATGTTGCTTTAGATGTGAGGCGACAATGTAATTATATTGAGATCCTACAGGATAATTTGGGCACTTTGGTATGAAATCGAAAGGAAAAGGAAAGCTTGGTTAGGGATTACTTAAAAAAGATATTCAGCTTTGTGTAGGTTTGTTAATATGAGTTTAGTTATTGATAAAGTTCATAGGTGGCTATCTCAAGAAGATCACAACCAGCTAACTCGAACATTATTAAGAGAAGAGGTGGCTTATGCAATCAAGGCAATGAACCCTTCAAAGGCATCAAGCCCAAATGGCTTACCTGTGAGTTTTTACTAGAGATATTTACTGGGGAGGATTTGTTCTATGCATGTAAGGAATTTATGGATAGCTCATCCTTTAAACAACAGTGCTCTCAACTTAGCAGGATTAATACTACTAATATTATACTGATACTAAAGGAACTGAGGGCTATGAGAATCATTGACTTTAGGCCTATCGGCCTTTGTAATATGGCTTATAAGGTGCTATCAAAGATCTTAGCTAATAGACTAAAGAGTTGTTTGAATATAATTGTCAATGAGCAACACAGTGCTTTCGTCCATAGACGACTAAAAACCGATAACGTGTTGATTGCTTATGAAGCAAGACTTGCTCTTCGACAAAGGAAAAAAGGAAAAAAAGAAGAGACTACAATCAAATTAGATATGGCTAAGCATATAATAGAGTGGACTAGGGATATCTCTTTGCTATACTGAAGAAGATGAATTTTAACATTGAGTGGATTGGGTGGATCAAATATTGTCTGAGCACTGTAAGCCACAAGGTGATTTTAATTGGCTTTAAAACCGACCCTATTATTCCAGGTTATTTTTTAAAACAACAACATCTGCTTTCTCCTTATTTATTCTTATTGTGTGTAGAGGATTTTAAAGCATTCTTGACAGATGCTATTGTAAGAGGTAGATTGCGTGACCTACAAATAAGTACGAGGGGTCCAGTCTTAAGCCATCTTTTCTTTACTAACGATGCACTTCTATTTGTAAGAGCTATTAATGATGAGGTTATTCATCTAAAAGAACTCATGCAGACTTACAGGGAGTTCTTGGGCAAATTGGTGAATATGGAAAAAAAGGAAATGTTTTTTAGTAGAAATACTAGTCAAGAAAATAAAGGGTCATTGAACAACTTGCGGGGATAACAGGACAATCAATCTTGACTTATATAGGGAATCCTGCTTGGATTGGCAATGTGAATTAGCTATGTTCAAAAGTATAAAAGAAAGAATACGACAGAAAATACGAGGTGGCAGAAAAATATTTTTCGTGGAGAGCAAAGGAGGTCCTACTGAAAGCCATAACTCAAGCCATCTCGAGCTATGCAATGGGGCTATTCTCACTTCCTAAAAATTTTTACTCACAATTGAACTCAATGCTAAGTAGATTTCGGTGGTGAGAGAATAATAGGATGGGGAAAATAGTCAGTTTTCATGGGAGAAAATGAGTGTTTCCTAGAGAAGTGGGATTAGGATTTAGGGACCTAATTTCTTTCAATCAAGCCCTTTTGGCCAAGCAAGCATGGTGTCTGGTTACTAGATTTGGATCTTTCTACCACAGGGTTCTCGAGGAAAAATATTTTCCAACTGGCAGTGTATGGGACTATAAGATAAAATCATTAGATTCCTACACTTTGAAGACTATAACAAGGGCCATGAAAATTATTATTCAAGGTAGTAGGTGGTGAGTTAGAAATGGGAATCAAATTAGTTTCTTCAATAAAAATGGAATAGTAAAGATTTGTATAAGTCTAGACCTCTCCCTAAGTCCATTCCTAATGACATTAAGTTGAAATCTTTCTTGAAGGAAGGATCAATTGTATGGGATAAGGAAGCAGTAATTGCAGCTGTAAGCAAAAAAGGGTGGAGAATTATCCAACTAGAAACACCAACGAAACCTGTAGAAGAAGTTTGCTTGTATTGGTGTAAAGAACCAAATGGGGTTTCTTTGGTCAAATCGCATACAGACTGCTAAAATTAGGGTTGAATATGGGATTACATGAGTAGATTGGAGATGTAGGAGGAGAAGCCCATTGCAATAGTAAAGTCTATAAGGGAATTTGGAGAACAATTGTGCCTCTTAAGGTTCGTATCATCGGATGGTGCCTCTTTATAAATTCTCTTCCAACCAAGATAGGCCTACAGAGTAGAGGAATGGACATCAGCTTGTTGTTTGATATGTGCAGAAAGGCCGAAGAAGATAGTTTCCATCTATTCTGGGGGTGTGCCAAATAGTAAGAGCTATGGAACGTTTGAAGGCTCTGAACTGCAGGTGATTCTCTAGTTGTAGTATCCAAGACATCCTTCAGATGTTGGTTAAGGAGAGGACACCTAAAAATCTAAGCTTGTTTATGTGCATGTGCTAGGAAATATGGTGTAGAAAAAATAAGTGGTATCTTGAGAGGGAACAAATTTGGCTGGATATCATTTATGAAGGGGCTCTAAATTTGCAAGAGAGGTTTGCACTCGCTAACATTTTGAGTGTTGCAGGTGAACTTGTTAATGAAGGAACTATGCAATGGAGGCAATTGAAGCAAGGAGCAGTGAAGATGAACATAAATGGGAGGAGAAATCTAAGCTCAAAGTATATAGGATTTAGAGCTATGGCTAGGGATGCTAGAGGAAATTTCATTACGGCAAGTTATTGAGTTGTCAAAGAAGAGCTGGACTCTCTCCTAATGGAATCTTATGCCTTCTGTATGGGACAAGTTGGATGCTCGAATGGCAAGTTGGAGAGTCAATGATGGAGAGTAATTCTCAAATTCTAGTGAGTTTTTTTAATATAGATTGCACAATCAGGTCAAAGATAGCAAGAATTATGGAGGAAATCAAATCTCTCTATGCTGGAACGGGAGGAATTTCATTTAGTCATGTTCTTCAAAAGGGCAATTGACCAACACATTGTCTTGCTGAGTACACCTCTAGGGGAGCTGCTTATTATCATGAATGGTGTACCCATCCTCCTTATTGTATTGCCAAATTAATTCCTATGGACTTTGAACAATCGATTTAATGAATGGTGGCCAGGGGTTTCATATTTGAAATCTCTATTTAGGGATTAGTAAATAGGGCTCTTGTGTTGGCACTAGTTTCATATAAAATAATGATTTTTGCAAAGCTTCAATTTTTGATAGGAGGTGAGGTCGGGTAAAGTAATAAAGGAAAAATAGGGAGAAAAATGATGGCTTGTTGGAAAGAAAAATCAGGAGGGAGATGAGGTTAGGCAACGACTTTAAGAAGCTAATGACTCGGTTTAATTGGCCAATTCCCAAACCGATTGAATAGCCGATTTAACTAGCTTTGTATGGTTCAATAAGGCCAACCGATGGCTAGGGTAAATTAAACCGAAGGTGACTGGTTCCTAGTCGAATTGGTCAAACTAGTCAGTCCAACTCGATTCTTACAATATTGATTTCAACAATTTTAAAAATTCACCCAAAATTATAAAAACGTAAATTGTTTTAAATGAAAGATATTGAAGTATAATTTCTATTTCAAAAAGAATTAGCTCAATCCGAGTTTAAATAAGAGTATTGTGATGGAAATAGTGGAGGTATCTCCTAGTTTCTAGGATGTCATTTATGTTCTAGTTGAAATAAAATTTAAGAAAAATAAATTCTAAAAATGCCGTAAAATATAAATTTAGTGACATATTATTTCATAAAGTTTATTCATAAAGAAGTTTTAAAACTACAAGAGGCATAATTGGTCCTTTGTGGTAGAAATGATTATAACATTCCATAAGTGTTAGTGGGCCATAATGGAACCCTTTCTTGTAATCAATAAAGGAGATTTAGAGGAGATATTGGCCAAATCTTTCCCCAGCTCTAATAAGGATAAAACATGATGATGTAAGGATAGAGTGAGTTGTTCCTTTGCAGTCTATCAACTAATTGTATTGGATGGCGTTTGACATTCATAAGAGAAGAACAACTTGTAAGATCTCTATTATTAGTAAAATTCAAAAGCATAGTCAACCTTTTCAAATTGCGTCTAACGAGTGCAATGTCAAGAATTTTGAATATTTAAGACATTAAATTCGTGCCAACTACTAGTACACGACCATTTTCTTCCTACTATTATAGAAGAGAATATTAAAGAGGCAACATGGGAAGCAGTTGAAACAATTGATAGAGCCTTAAAACTTTATGATTCATATTCTTAAGCATTCAATAGGCTAGTGAAGCTTTACAAAGTATTGGATCTTCCAGAGTTTAAAGTCCATCATTAAATCTAAATGTAGAGCTTCTTTACTATTGATAGATTACACAAGTATAATTTTTTTTTTTTTGCATTTATTTTGATAATGTTATGTCTTAGATTGGCATTGTCGGTCAAGCCCAAGAAGAAGTAAAAATAAGTTATTGCTTAAGCTTGTTCTGATAAGTGTTTTTACTTAATTGTACATGCTCTTAAAGTTTAAATTTAAAAGAGAGTGATGATTACTGTAAATTGTATTGGTTTATAGACATTTTGAAGAATGCAAGGAGTATATTTTTGAAAAACTGGAGTAAGCCGGTTGATATGAACAATATAGAAATCATTTGAATCTAAGTATTGATCTAACTGTACCTACTTTAAAATATATAATTATGCATACTTATGAAAAATACTTGAATCAATCTATTATTATAATAATTCGTAGAATCATTTATCCATAGGTGAAAATGTTTTGGACATTTAAATATTGGATCAACAACTACGAATTTGATATATAAATCAAATACTTTACTACATTAATTTTACAAATTAATGAAATGGGAGTCATGCATATTTTAGATTTGAATAAAACTCAATTTTCTAGCTAAATAAATTATCCTAAATATAATTTATATAGTGAATTTCACATTATTATCATCAAGGAAGGCCATGCTTGAAATAGTGAATTAGTTCACTTGCTCAACACTTAGATAAGCAGGTAAATGACATTAGTGCGTAAGTGAGTACATGTGTAAGAGATCTAAAGTACGTCGTTAGACTTTTTTTTCCTACTTTTAAGAAAAAGGTTCAAAAAACCAGGATGTAAAGGCAACCCAGAGAAAGTCTGGTGAACCCTAAATCACTCTTAAATATTTTCAAAATAGTTCATTACATCCAACCTCTCCCAGCGCACATTACCCACGAATTCTTTAGGTTCCGTCGGTCGATTGACACTAATCTCGTTAAGCTAGTTATTTGTCCCGAAATAGACTTTCTTTTTTTATTTAATCAGAAGACTTTCCAGTTTTTGGGAACCTGAAATGCACGAAAACAACGATAATACGTGTCGATGGATTGGTTAATATTACGAATGTACAAGTTAAAGGACCTTCCACAATCTTGGCAGTATGATGACGAGATTCACGTGCGAAAGAAGACCAGCCAGACCAACACGTGTCAAGAAGCGGCCGACCCCGAGGAATGCGCCGGCCCGGCGAATGGCATCTCGTCACGTGAAGCCCATGTGAGGCCGGACCCCCTGACAGACAGGCAGCCGTCCGGCCGTGCTGACGTCAGTCCCCGTGCAATGGTCCCCACACCATCCGCAGCAGCTCCTCGTGCACGACCGAGTCCACGATCTCCCGCTCCACTGCCTCCACCACCTCGTCCCAGCAGCACCGCCACCCGCACCAGTCACTAGCGGCGGAGTCCAGGTCCTTCTCCACGAGCGCGTCGATGTCCTCGAGCGTCTGGCAGTCGGCTAGCGGGAAGGCGCGCAGCTGCGCCCACAGCCGCTGGAGGAGTTGCTCGCCGGTCATCGCCTTCGGCGGAGCCGGTCGGGGGCGGATGCTGAGGAGGGGCCGGAGCGCGTCCCGGAGGATCTCGTCGACAAGGTCGAAGAGGAGGCGGCGGTCGCATGGGTGCGGCAGGAGGGCGGCGGCGGGAGTACGGTGGAGGTGGTGGAAGAGGGATGGGGGGAGGGGGTGGGCCGGGGAAAACCAGGCGGCGGTGGAGACGGGGGCGTGGGTGCGGAGGCCCGTGCGACGGAGAATTTCGCGGACGTAGAGGTTTTCTGCGCAGCCAACAATAGCGGTGGCCCTGCTGCTGCTGATGTGCTGTGGGTCGGGGAGCAGCGGCGCGGGTTGGGGTTGAATGTAAGATGACGGGCCCGACGTACAAGATAACTGCAGTGGAAGGCCTAGTGCTCGTGCTGCCTGCTTTTTCTGCAACAAACAAATGCAACACAACGCCTTGGTCATTCAAAAACAAGTCATGCATGCATTTCGATGCATGCGCTTGGACCACCCCATTTTAGTCTTCAGATCATGGACGGATGGACGGTTCTGATGCCTTTGCATATCTATGCTGTATTTGGATAACCGGATTAGGCAGGTTTTTTTATTCTAAAGTGTTTGTTAGAATAGACGCTGAGGATCTAGGACCTCGGGTGTAGCTGGGGGGAGAGTGAAATTAAGGGAGATCATATTGTCATTGTTTAGGGAGGTCAATTGTATGAGAATTAGTTCTTCTTTCAAATTTTCTTTAAAAGAATTTCAAAACAGATTTGATATTGTTAGCTCGCTAAAAGGTGTATTTTATATTTATTTTTTATGAAAATATTTTTTCAAACGTATTTAATTTATATATGAAATTTTAAAAATGTCTACATATTTTTTATTTTCAAGAATCAACATTTTGGGGTATTTATCGAAATTAAAAATATATACTTATATTTTAAAATCATAAAATTTGATATATGAATTAAATCTACTTGAAAAAATTTCACGAAAAATAAAAAGAAGTAAGAGGTAAGAAGCTCATGACCCTTTATCATTATAAAAAAACAAATAGATGTTTATTAGTGTAAAAACAAAATAGCAGGATGACTATACTAATATATTTATATTTGAAAAAATAGTTATGTTATTGAAAGAATACAAGTGAATAACTAAAAGATTGAAAAAATTATTTAAAAAATAAAATAATGATTGGGATGTGGTGTAGCTCATGATGCCATATGTTGTGTGGAAAAAAATATACATGCGACACGTGATCATAACTGCTGTAGGAATTGAATTGAGAGGATGGTATGGCTTGGTTTGAAATATAATAGAAAATAAGAGTGCAACCCGTTCTTAGGGTCAGACATACAATGAGAGCTGATCACAGACTTCTTCAATTGCATTATCAGCCTGGGCACTTGTCTGTTTTTGCAATTATGATGCTAGTTCTTGTACTTGGCCATACCTTGGATGGTCTACACATGGAAATGTTAACTGTTCGCTGTCCTTTTGCTAATACCGGGGTGCTTCAAATTCAGGCCATAGCGTCTGTTGTAAGGGACAAATCATTTTAAATAATAATAATAATAATGATAATAATAATAATAATGATAAGTATATAGTAGCCATTTAATTCATTCGACAAACTCGTTTGGGCTCATGTAATTAATTAAAAGGGTTAATTTTAAATATATCCACTATTTTTACTGTTAATTACAAATATACCCTTTAAATTTGAAAAGTTTTCACTTTGTAAAGATGAAATTTTTATTTATATCTTATATGTTATGCACAATTAAAAATTATTGTTATCCATCATAAGAAATATCCAAAATATCTCTCATAATTTAATAAGGATATTTTTTTAACTATGATAAAAATTAGGCGGTGTGATGGAAACTCATCCATCCATTTGAAGAAAGAAGATAGACAAAACAAGTTTTGATATAACAACAATGTCAAGTGAGGCCGGATCAATTAGGAATATTTTGATATTTTAAAATTATTAAACATTCCTAACTATCATGTTGAGTATATTTAAAATTAATAAGATACTTTGAGACCGGAGTACATGTGAAAGTTTTCAAACTTAATAATTATGTGTAATTCTTGACAAATGAAGAAGTATATTTGAAATTAACCATAACTAAAACTAGCCGCCTTTATTGTGATTTGCAAATCAATCTTTAATACTGATTTAATTGAAATTTCTATTACTGGCAACAGGCCAATGCTATGCCGAATTGCCCATATGACCTCGGAGGCGTTATTGACGTAATAAAGAGCCTGTTTTAGACAGGCCATCCAGTGACACCAAAATGCAAGCCGTTCTAGCACATTTTGGGAGAGGTTGGTGGAAGAGTGGCAAATACAAATGCATGTTTAAGTAGTAAATTGAGTATTATTTAGTTATTTGTTATTAAATTTTTATTATGTGTCTTTCACTCATTTAATATTAGAAATGGGTAATTACGTTGAAATTTTGGCAAAGTTTAAGAAAAATATTTTAAAATATAAATAATTTTCGAACTCGGAAATAACAACTGCCCCCATAAATTAACCATCTTCTCCCTTCATGCAATAAGACTATAAGTACGAACTGAATATAATGGTGAAATTAATTAATGGGGGGAAAATACCTGTGTGTCTTGAGGAGATCTGGAGGATGGTGGAGCTTGTATGGGAATAGCCTTGGTTTTCTTCTCTACATTCCCAGAAGGCTTCTTGGGTCTCTGCGTGAACCGTTCACAGCTAGCCTTTCTGCACTGGACAGTTAGCCGCGGCAGTGTCTCTGATTTGTTTTTTGTACATTCCTTCGACACAGCAGAGGGCGAAGATGATAACGTCGATGGAGGTAACGGTGGCGACCGTGACGGGCACATTGCCGACGGCGGTAACACCGACGGAGAGGGCCGTTGGGGCTTCGGAGAAGGCTTCAGCTGGTCTCTGCCATCCTTGTGTTTACTCTTGGGCTCTGAGAATCTGAGTCGAGGAGAAGAAGCGGGTCGCGTATGCTTGCTCGGGCTGGTTTCATGGCTCGATGATTTCGTGGGCCTCCTCGACTTCCTGTAGCTGAACGTTAGAGCATCGATCTCACTGCTGCAGCTGTGTTTGAATCTAGTGTTGGCAGTGATGTTCGTCATGTCCGCCCCGAATCTCCTGTTCACGTTTTCTTTCATCTGCTTCACGATCTCCCGGGCGTATCTGCTGGGGCTCTTCTGGTTATCTTCGTGATGGAATTTCACTTCTTTCTTCCCGCTCTTCCTCGAAGAAAACGGCGAGTAGTTAAGATCTCCCAAGTCTACATTCTCTTTGTTCAGCTGAAGAGAGAGCCGGTGGTCGACGTCGGAGCGTCTCGCGGAGGAGATTCTTGGAGTGTCTGGCAAAGAGCGGGAGCCTATCTCGTAGAAGTTGGAATCTTGGGCGTGGAGTGGTTTACGAGATTGCTGAGATTTCAGCCGCGCTGATGATGGTTGGGATTGAATTTTGGGTGAGGAGACCTGGTCGGGCAATAACTCAAGGCCCATAAGGCGGGCCACAAGATTCGGCGTCTTGGATCCTTGCATGCTGCTTGTTTCTGATGATGAGTCCTTTTCCAAGCTGCTTGAACGGGCAGTCAGTATTGGAATCCCAATCTGAAGCAGAATTAAAGGAGGGACAATTGAGTTAGAAGAAGCTGAAGTTTTTAAAATAGTAACTTGCAGTCCAAGAAAACAGTAAGATAAAACAAAACAGGAAAGACTAGTCACAGGTATGTCGTCTTCTTCACTTATGGCCGAGTTCCCACCATGTTCATCTCCTCCCGTCAACTCCAAACTATTCCTTGGAGCTTCAGCTCCTGAGAAATCAACCAAATACCTGGTTCAATATCCAAAAGCAAGAGAGAGCGAGAGAGGGGGGGGAGGAGGAGAGAGAGAGGGACCTTCTAAAAGGGGGGGATCAAAGGGAAGTGGGTGAGCATGGAAAGGATGGTTTTGCTGCTCTTGGTGATGCTGGGAAGTACAGTGAAAGTGATTGAAATCAAAGAGTTGAAGAACAGTGCTGATGCAGCCAGGGCTCTCCTTGTCTTCCTTCCTGAACGAGCGGCTCCAATGCCATTCTCTGCCCATCTTCAAAAAACTAGTTCAGATAAAGAGGGAGAGGGAGGGCGAGGAGAGGAATTGAGGTAGTCTATCTAGGACTACGAGAGAGAGAGAGACTGAGAGAGAGAGGAGGCGGGGAAAGGAACTGAGGCCGGCAATCTACGTAGGACTCAGAGAGAGAGAGAGATGAGTTAAAGCAGCTGGCGTTTTACGGGCGTAAAATGCGGATCAAAGATGAGAGAGAGATAGAGGGGAAGAAGGTGATTTGAATTGGCAAAGACTGCAGTTTTTCTTTTAAAAATTGAAAATTAAAAATAATAGGGAGGATTTAAGAAGGGAGGGAAGGTGAGTGCCGTGGCTTTTAATAATCGCTCGTCGCTCGAGCCGGTCTCATCGGGAATTGGAACGGATGACGATATGACCACGCGCTTTTGCGACCCACCCATAGCCCGCTCCCCGACGCGAATATCCCCCTCACAGCGATTTGCTTCTTTACAGACCTAACCCATCTCACCCTTCCATTTGTTGGGACTGATGAACTATTTTATTTCAGCTCTAACTCGCGGCCTTCATTTCATTTGGCTTACCTTCCTTCCCAACCAACGTACCCAGACTGGTTATTAAATGTGAATATTTGCTTAATTTCTCCTCATTTTAGAAGTTTTTTAAAATTATTTTCTTGTTGCATTACATGAAGAAATTGCTCTATATGGACCCAAAATCGCGACCAGATGTACACATCGACAATATGGTGCCATTGAGCTATGCCCTGATTCACTTTTCTAGAAGTTACTGTGAACATGTGAATTAACCAATCACAAATTTTAACCGCCATTAGATTTCTTAACAACTACGATATTTGTCGAGTTAAATTTTAGCACCAATTTTGATTAAAACTTTTGTTCCACCATTAAATAAAAGGCAACTATCCCGTTAAATGCTTAATTTTTTTGGTTCATATTCATTATGTAATCAACTGGCCGTCATGATGTAGAACATGGTCTACAAACACATCCTTAAATGATTTTGATTTTTTCCAAGGCTGTAAGCCACAATTCAATCAATCAAAATTTTAAGTGTTCCAACATTGGCTTCTATCAAGAAATTTGACTACCATTATTGTCTAGTGGGGTCTTCGTCATGTAAACTTCAAACATAGAAGATTGTCTGAAATTTCAGTAGTTATTAGGTATAAATTACAAAAAAAAAAAAAAAAAAAAGCCTCCGGGATCATTCACAAAGGTTCTGAATCTTCTAAGTTTCCTGAATCTCCCAAATAAATTGACGTCTTTCAATTTCGTATTTTCATCCATATTGGCAGGGTTTGCCTATGGTAGATGTATCACGTTTGTTAATTTTTTTTGTGAATACCGAAAATGCTCATATAAACAAAACACAATTGTAAAGTGTAATAAATTGGCTTTAAAATACAAAAATGCCATTTTAAAAAAATTCCTAAAATTAAAAATGAAAACTTTATATTTTTAAGGTATTCTCTTGCATTTTATGATTTTATTTGTTTAATTTTTTTTTTTTTTACTGAAAATGATACTCCTGCAATATCAAGTAACTATATAGATATGAATACAAATTTTTGCAAACTAATAATACACCCCCAATTTCGCCCAAACTATATAAATACAAACGCAAAAACCTCTTATATACTAATCTATTTTAGAAATACCCGTTTTAGATGGTACACCAACAAAATTTCCATCGGCGTAAATGCTATTCTTGGGTGGTCCATAGCCATGATTTCTGAACTTTGAACTTTCTATGTCGCTGACTTGTGTACAAGCTAGAAAGGAGGACATTTTTCCCTTTCCCTACTTGAATGTGATGCCAGCCATTCGCCCAAAATTGCAATGTCTCGGAAGGTTTGGTTCCATTAGGCCGTTCCGATATATCTAGGATGTAGACATAGAAAGGTCTGTATACGCATTCATTTGTTGTTTGGCGTCAGACAATTTAAAATTATGAAGCAACAGATGGATACCGGTAGAAATGGCGTTTTTCCTGGAATGCATGATGATCTATCTCATCCCCTGTTGCGCAGATTTAAACTGATTTGACAAATGACAAATGGAAGGACCTTCAATGAATCTCACAATGGAAGTCACATGGCTGCAACTCTGGTTGGTTTGAACTTTGAAGTTGTACCCCACAAGGCCAAGGAGCCGACCCTATTTTGGTAAGTTGAGGTTGTGTTCTTTCCGATTTTACAGAATGGTAACTGGACTAGAGTTGATTCTCATCAGTAACAAAAATTTTAAACTTTCATTTCTTTTTTCGATAAACTTTTCATTTTTTTAATTCTTGCTAAATCTTTTCTGTTTTGCACAGCATTGTTAACACTTCTACGCAATAAGTTTTCATATGCATCCATGTTTTTGCCACCAAATGTAAATGTAATAGTAAAAGCAACCAATGTCTACTTCAACATTATTGGCAGTACATGGCTTTGTTTGGCTAGGCATTCCCTTGTCGCTTAGCTAATTTGTTTCCTTGCAGAAGGTTATTTTTGTGAGAGGGAGATACAGAACTCGGTTAGCAATTGCATGAATTGGAGAAGAACATTTGTGGTGGCTGATTTGAAGAGAATTGACTGCAATTAGATTTTTGAAAAGTTTAATGGGGCCGATTAAATGGGAGAAAGAGGATTCTAGGTGGCAACGTCTTCCTGCTAGTTCGGTAAGATGGGATCTGTCGCTACTGAAACTGCATTGTTGTTGCAAATTTGAAGCTGCCGATCAGAGATTGCAATTTTGATGATTGGCGGATGGTGGGGTGATGCGATTTCATTGTATGGATTGCTATCGCAATTAGAGGAAGCCGAATCTAATGAGTTTGGTTTAGACAAATCTCCAATGCCAGAAGACATAAGCTTTGGTTGACTGGATTTGAGTCAGCATGGCTACCAAAGATGGGGTTGATTGATGCTTGCTTCACTATTGCTATGACAGATTGGAATTTCTACTACTTTCGTCTATCGCCAATGAAAGCGGCGACTTCGAACGGCATGCTGCCGAGGCGGATATGACATCATGGAAGAAGGTAGTAGCTATGATGAAGAGGATGATGAATTTAATGTAAGCGATCAAAGAAACCTCAGTCCTTCACATAGTTTTTTGCTTTATCTATTTTTCTTAGATGAAATTTCAATTTACATAAGCTTAGAAGACTTGATAAATATAGTTCATTTTTATCAAAGGTGAAATTCACTTAGAATTGATTCACATTAAATCAAATGTTTAATCGGTTTAATTGAACCCCATTTGCACCTTATTCTGAATCCACTTCGTAAAATTTTCTTATTATTATTCATTTAATAATAAAAACAAAAATTATTTTAATAAGAAATTTGTGTGAGCCACATATAAGATATGAATTTTAATAAGTTTATATTCACTCTAAAACTATACTTTTTTTTTTTTGGCCAACCCACATCTATTTTAAAAATAGGTAAGGGTAATGGGAACCTCAGGTTGGGATGTAGTAAAGGAAATTCCAATCCCTATGAGGGGGAAAATGAATTCCTTGTTGCGATTTAGAGGCTAATAGAAGATTCTATACAATGTCAACTTACAACTTGAACACTTGGAAAATTCAAATAATGAGGAATCTTCAAATGATCATGTGGTAGCAAAACTAACAAATATGATAAAGACAACTTGGAGGAAAAAAATTCTGAAAAAGTTGCAAAATTTCGACTGAAGATTGCATTCAAATTCTCTTCCATTAAAGGCAAATCTAGTAAAGAGGGGGTATTCAGATTGAAGCTAGTTTTCCACTATGCAATATGACAAATGAAGAGAACAACTCTTTACACACTTTCTAGTGGTGTATAAAGGTATGATGTCGGTTCAAAAAAATTAATTTTTATGTTTTGAGCGTAGGGCCAATCAATGACATGGAAGATATATGGCAGTCACTGAGTAGGGGGGAACAACTTCCCTCTCATAGTGTGCATTGCGATCTACCAGAGAATCTGATTTTTATGTAATAAAATGTCGGTTGCAAGTGAGCCGATTTCTTTTTTGGATCAAAACCTATGGTACATCAATTACATCCATGACTATTGGTCATCCCAGGTAATCTAGAATGGAAGCCTAAATGTGCAAGCAAGCTCTGTAAATTGGGTCGAAAAAGGGTGCATAAAAAAAATATTGATACAGAGGTCAATGTAGAGTGAAATTTAGTGCGCTATGGGCCCATCATTTGTGATGAATATTGCATTTTTCATGTGACAAGATGTTGGATTGAATCGAGATCTCTACCTCCTTTATGGATGGAATCCGAAGTCTTATTTTTTGGGCGATGAAATGGTTGAAGAAATGTGATTATTGAAGGATGGACATAGAAAGTGACTCATTGGTTTTGATAAACCGGCTTTTAGATGGTGAAAAAGTGTTGTCCATTTTAGAATTTTAGGTGGACAAAATCAAGCGCATGAAAGATTTTTTTTTATTTTCAAAAAGAGTGTTTTGAGTGGGTGAGATTTCATCATATACACAAATTTGGCACCGATATGCTCTTAACCTAGCGAAGATGGATGGTCTCTTTTGGAGGGAATGGGAATATATGATGGGACAAGGTTCTTGTGGGTTTAAGGGATATGTAATGTAAAGATGTGCAGTTTTTTTTGTGTAGTGTATGTGGGTGGGTCCCTCTCCAATTACTTCTAGTTTTATCTAGAGTGTTTGGAGCTTAGGAACCATAAAAGATCTTCTATAAATAAAAAATATCTATTTTAAAATTAAATTAATGCATTCTTTTTTTAGATTTTTCAAATTAGTATATTCTTAATTTAATATGGAATGTTTTTAAATATAGAATGAAAATGCTACTGATTTTAAAAAATTTTAAAAAATATCTATAAATCTTCAAAAATAGTAAAACCTGATATACATGTTAAAAACATTTAGATTAATAGTTGTATAAAAAAAATTAAAAAATTAAAAAAAAATTTGCGCTCAAGTGCACTAGATTAGCACTCATTAAATATAATAGTTTTTGGATAGCATTAAATATAATATTTTGAATACAATAAGAGAATAGAATCCATAATTAACATGGTACAAAATGGGTCCATTTGCACATTTGCTTAAATGTGAACTATTTCTACATGAACGTACCCTTTAATCTTAAACAATTTTTCGACTTGTATTCACTCAAAAATTTACCTTAACATCTATAATGATCCCCAAAATGACTTTAGGATCTACTTGGAAGACCGTAATAAGGGTCATGTTCACGTAGAACCAGTGTTGTAAGAACCGGACCGGACCGGCCGGTCGGACCGGTTCGACCGGGAACCGGTCCAGTTTTCGATTCAATACCCCCCGGTTCGGTTCGTTTATATAAAACCGTACGAACTGGCGAACCAGCGGTTGAACCGGAATATGCGGTCAAACCGGATTCGACCGGTCGGACGGTTTTATATCAAAAAGAAAAAAATGAACTCCCGCTCGCCCTCTACCCCCTCTCATTTCCCCCTTCGGCCTTTCGCCGTTTCTAAATTCTAAAATGCCGTCCTCAACTCCTCCCAGCCGCAGCGCCCACTGCCCGCACTGCGGTCGCCGCCCACCCCGTCCTCACCGCGCCTGCTCGTCTCAATTTTGGGTTTGCCCACAACATCAAATTCCGAAATATTCTGCCGGCAAAGCAGGCTTCAGTCGTGGTCCCCTATTCACTTTAATCTTCACATGGGTTGTGTCGTCCTCAAGCAATCCACGGGCCACTGTGATTTTCTTTCACAGATGCACCAAGAGACACTCGAAGGTGCCATATTGGATATCAACAGCATCATTAGTACTAGTTCTGATGACATGGGTTTTGAGTTTGGTTATGAAATCAGGGGAGAATCGACACAGATGAAGTCTTTCCACTTCGACGCGGGGGAGAATCGAACAGATGAGTCCAAAGCAAAGACGGATGGGTTTTTGCTTTTTCTACTTCGACGGCGCAGCCATTAGCGACCTTGCAAGAAGAAGGGGGAAAAAAAGTTCTGGTGGTCCAGCAGACCACTGAATTCGTGTATACCCAGATCGTTATTTGCAAATTGCAATATAGAGCATTCAAAATAATTTTATAAAAATTTCTCAATAATCTAATAGAATCACCCGAATTATGTAAATATAATATTTGTGTAAAAAATTTAAATATCACTAAGTACTGCATCAAAACCTTAATTTCAATATAATTTCTCTTAAAACGAAGCAAAAATGATATAAAATAACTATAAAATGATGTAATTTTTAATAAATCTTTTATTTAATAAAAATATTAATTCAATTAATAATATTCTATTTTAAAATTGACATTATCTTCTATAAGATATGAATTATTATAATCACATGCATCTTTATAACGACGATGTAACAAATAAGAAAATTAGATTTTAGGTGAATTTCTTAGTACCTAAGATGATTTATGTGTAATCTGAAAATTTATTTTAATATTTTATATATTTCATAAAATTTGAGTGTCCCTTAAATGTCATTAGATATTGTTAAATATTGTTAGACGCTGTTAGATTAAGGTGGATTTCATTAAATCATATTATTTGGGTTTCAAGTTCTGTAATTAAGGTATAAATAACTTTATAAGGAGCTGAGGATCATATTATAGGTGTTAAATTCGAATTAACTTATTAATATCAAAAGTTAGATGCTATTAGATATCATTAGATCTAGTTAGATGCTGATAGATGTCGTTAGATGTCATTAGATGCTGTTAGACGCTATTGCATAAAGTAGATTTCATTAAATCCTATTATTTGGGTTTCAAATTCTGTAATTAAAGTATAAATGACCTTATAAAGGGCTTAGAATTGTATTACAAGAGTTAAATTAGGATTAACTTATCAATATATTTACTTAAAATTTAAAAATAATTTAATATTTATGATATTATAAATACGTCATGCTGACGTCACCGGTTCGAACCAGTTCGCTTAAGCGGTCGAACCGGTTCAAACCAGACCAGTTGCTTTACCGGTTCAATTACCGGTTCGGTTCTGACAACATTGCGTAGAACCGGTTCCCTTGCTTCTTTTTTTTTATTTTTTTCACTCTCAACTTATTTTCTAGAAATCTAATCCATCTATTATTTTTTATAAGTTTATATTCAGGATATAAGAAGTCATCATAAATGGATATGTGAGTGGAGCACATTTGATTTTTATGCTATTACGTGAGCTTATATTCATCCATGACTCCCCTCTACATCCAGTCACAATGTTTTTCCGTATCCTAACTTGAAATATTATAATAAATAAGATAGATGAGTTGGTTTTTTTCTTTTAAAAAAAATAACGTGGGGGTTGAAAATTATAGTTTAGGTTTAAACTAGGGTTAAGGTTTCACCCCTAAATTCAACTGGAATTTAATTAATAAAGAAGATTAGATTAGGGTAGAATTATTTAAAAAAGATAGGCTAGCTTAGAGCTGAAATTTATGGGGAATAGACTAGGCTAGGATTAGCATATCCAGCATAAAATTGTAATGAGGCTAGCAGCTAGCAGTCTTCCATCATGCATCTGACCGATCGTTGAAGGGCCACAAACCACTCTTGTGCACGGTAAATGTAAGATGTAGTTGGTATTTAGGCTTCTTTTGGCAAAAGAAAAAAGCCTTTTTTTATATATATTTTTGTTGTGATGTTGTGTCTTAACTATTTAACTATTGTTACCTTTATATTCAATAAAATTTTGATATTTTTGTACATATCTACTTCGGGAATGCTTTTATGAAACTCCGCTTCTAAATAACCCCTTCCATTTTGAATATTTTGGTGATAGATAAAAAATTTACTTCTTCTATTATATTCAGCATTATTTATAGTATTCTAAAAACTCTTTCACTTATCTAGTATCACTGTGCATGGGCCCCATCTGCAAATGTGTAAAATTAATATAATAAAATAATTTAATATTAAATATCAATTTCAAGTTGTATTTTCAACATCTAAACCACCTAAAATATCATTTTTATGTGGAGAAATAATTCTACGAAATATTGTTACTTTCTAATATATATGTATATGAACGAATCTAAGTATTTTTCTCAATTTACACATAAATATATTTATTTTTGAAGAAAGGTGACCCATGCACATATTTGATTTAAATAAAACTTAATTTCCTGAATAAACAAATGATGTTAAATGCAATGCATAGATTAGATTTTCTATAGCATCAAAAACTTAAAATTTGAAAGAGTTACAAGGAAAAGTTTCTATGTAACTGAAGTGAGACTGTAACTACTCTATCTATTTTATTTTTATATTCCTGATTTTTACTTTTATCATGTCACACTATTCTCATCCCTTTCAAAAAAGTTGAAATTTTGTATCTGTATTTACGCAATTTAATTAAAATTGCAAGTGTACTAATAACTTTGAAAACATTATAGTCATGCCAATATAGTTTTTCTGAAATTGCAGGCTTGTATTATGCTTGCTAAAAAAATAGATTTTTGCAAATATACTTACAAAGATTTGATTAATATTGCATCTGTGTCCTTAAATTTGCCAAAATTACAAATACACTCACAAGATTTATGTTGAATTACAATTGTGTCCCTTTCATTGGGACGTAGTTAGACTTTTCAATAAAATGACGGTAATACCCTTTAACTCAAGTGATAAATTTATAATTTTTTAAAATACTATAGTTATATTTACTATTTCATTATTTTATATATTTTTACCTATATTATTATTTTAAATTTTTTGCAAAGATCCTTACAACATTTTCAAAGATTGCAAGTGTATCATTTCGCTTAAAGGACATTATCATCATTTTTTTTTATAGAAAAGTCTAATAGTCATTATCTTTGTTTTACAATTTTATGCAAACCTTTGGGTATATTTGTAATTTTGGTAAACTTAGAAACACAAATGGAATATTAGCCATATTTGTAAAAGTCCTCTAAAAAATTTTAAAATAGTGAAAATGGCTCTATAAATAACTAATATTACAAAATATAAAAATTACCTTGAAAATAAAAATAAAATTTCAAGTGAGGAATATTTTTCAAAAATAAAATTTTGGGTATTTTTGAAGAATTTTCTTGGATTTATAATTTTATTTGTCTATGGGTGTATTTTCATTATTTAAAATTATTGTCTACTAAAAATGACATATCAATAATTGTTTATATGGAGGTGAATACTGCGCTATGAACAGTAATGTGAATAGTGTGTGTATGAACAGTTGCACATGCACAGTAACTGCGTATGAATAGTGTCTTATTTGAAATGCAGTTTTGCTTCAGATTTAAGTTTTGAATTTGCAATTTACTTCTGCTTTCATTGACGTTTATCAGTTTGTCCATGTTGTATACCAAAATTGCACGTATTCACCATGCTTTACACAAATCAGTTAATCGTGAGTATTTTACTCTTTGTAAAACTAAATCAATCAAAATATAATTTAAAGTATCTTAAATACTCAAATTCTTCTCAATCAATAATCAAAATTCGTAATATAAATGTGACTCTGCAACAATTTCAAGCAAACTATGTACTTTTTAAAGATAAACTATGCATGTGTAGTTTTACCCAACTTACGTAGGTACGGTCGAAAAAAAAATTTATTTTTTACTCTGGTTGTTTTCATCGCTAACAAACGGACCGTTGGAATAGAATACTGAAAATGCGGACAAGGTCGCTTTATTCGCTCTCCGCACAGGCGAATCAAATCAAATGCTTCATGTTAGCCATGCATGCAAGCAAAGAAGCCAGCAACTCCACCAAATTACATCGGTGCACGTGCCGCCAACCTACAGAATCCCTCTCCGCGAACGGATAGGATCGGTGGACGAACGGTTTCGATTCGTTTTGGCAGATCTATGAAGGGACAGTATCGCATCCCCGTGTGAAAGATGGTGGCACGTAGGGAGGGGGCACAGCTTGTCAGACTGGCGTTTGGCAGCGGAGTTGTAACAACCAGCAGAGGCGGGGGCAGAGGCCGTACGGTTTCAAATTCAAAGAAGGGAGGAATTGGGGAAGGGGCCAAGGGGGGCGGTCGTTGTCCATGATGAAATATAACAAACATACGGAAATGGTGATGTGCATGTGCGTTGCATCCGCATCACGATAATGAGAAAAGGGGCCCGATAGGTCGTGTCACGGCATGCCGTTTGTACTTCTTTCGCCCTCTCCGTATTTGTTTTGCGGGGCCAGATAGGAGGGACTTGGGAGCTTTCGGCGTCTACTAATTGATGCGGGAGGTATGAAAATAGATAATTTTTCCAGCTTTTTCTTGTTTATATTCTGTTATGATAATGAGATCTTAACTTTTCATTAATTTATATGGTTAATTTGCAAGTACACCTATTTAGTTTGACAATAACTCATTTGCAAATACACCTATTTCGTTTGACAATAATTGTAAATATACCTACATACTTTGTACATCTTTGCAATTTTTTATTTCAAAAATTATAGATAATTTTAACCATAATTGCAAATATCTTACGCTAGTATAACATCGTTACTGTATTGTTATGATGTAAGTATATTTGTAATAATATGCAAACTAGGTGGGTATCTTTGCAAAAACTATATTTCCACTTAATTTTTAAAATTATAAATATACTCACATAATTTATATATCTTTACAATTGTACCCACATCGTAATTGTGTACTAACAATATCATAACAATATGAGTACATTTGCAATTATGGTCAAATTATGTAGGATTATTTGCAATTTTTGAACTATGTAGATATATTTGTAATTATGATAAAATTAAGTGAGGTATTTGCAAATCACTTAATTTATATTTTTCTATTTCTATCTCTCTGTTTCAATTTCTTATCGTATTTTTTACATGCAGCTTCCTTGTCTATTCTCACTTTATGGTATATCATATTACAACAATATCTTATTTTCAAAATACATTTTGTTACATTCTCACTCAATTTCCAAATACTTTCTTGGGGCACTAGTTCGTGGTGGGGTGGTTTGCACCATGTATAGTTTAGTGGGAGCTATTATTTTTGAAATTTTAGAATTTTTCACAAAAATTTGAAAGATATTTTAAAATGATTACCCTCAATCAAATAATAAAGAAAATCCTTCATGTAAAATTTCCCTCACTTGCCAAAAGTCCTTAATCCACCATTGGCTTGTACCATCTAGTTGGTTCATTCATTTCATACAATTTCTATTATTTATTCAATAATAACATTGAAAATTATTGTCATCATACATTTGTGTCGGTCTCAAGATAAGGATTTTAAGTAGTTTCTACTAGGGGTTCTTCTTCTGTATATCCAGGTACATAGAAATAGTTTCATGTAATTCTTTTCCGTTTATCTATTTTGATGCTTAACAAGAAATTTACTCTATTTATTGTAGTTAACATCATTTATTTAACAAGGAGACTAAGTTTTATCTGAATCAAATATATGCATGAGCAACATTTATTAAAAAATATATATTCGTATGTAAATTATGAAAAATTCTTGTATATATATTATGACATAATAATACTTTATAGAATCACTTATCGACAAAGGAGATGATATTTTAGATAATTTACATTTTGAAAATATAACTTTAAAGTTATTATTTAGTATTAAACTGTTTTATTACGTTGATTTTATACATTTATAGATGAGACTTATACATAGATATGCTAGATAAATAAAAGAATTTTTATGATATTATGAATGATGTTAAATACATGAATGAAATGAATTTTCCATTAAGATCAGAATATTTAAAAAAAAAGATTACATGAAAAAGGAGCTTTGGAAAAGTAAATCACTTTATATTCACTCTAAGATTTGTACTTTTACATTAATGTAGACGGGCCCACTTGAAGAACGCAGCCTGGATTGCACTCCTTCCATTTTCTTTTTTCGTCCACGTAGGAGTAAAGTTTTTTTTTTTTTTTTACCTTTATATTCATTATTCTTCGTTAATTTAAAATAGTTTTCTGTCAACATCTCTTATTATTATTATTATTATTATTATTATTATTATTATTATTTTATAACAGCGATCCAGGCGAATTAACCGATTTATAAAATTTCGAAGATTCATTATAAATTTTCAAAGAATTTTTATTTGTAGGCTATAACGATGAATCTATAAATTCGCTTTTATAATTATGTTTAAAGGGTTACAATCTTATTGAACAGGTTCCATCAATTCTGTTTGAATACATGGAATTTCTCAAGTTGGTTCACCTTTCGATTATTTTAAAAACAAAAGTTCTAAAAAACTTTTCTTGCGCTGATATTATCACATATTGTACTGTTCTATTATTACACACACATATATATAGGGAAATGATCCAGTGCATGCGACTGCACCGTGCAGTCCATGCACTGTGGGCCCCACATGATCCTTTCCCATAAATCCACCCCACCCATTGTATTTAGAATTGTTCACTTTATTACCATACAAATTTTCATCCAAATCCAACATGTGTGTAGTCTCCATCTTAAAATGGTGCAAAATCAACGTAATAAAATAGTTTAATGTAAATATCAAGTTTAAAGTGGTTTTTTCAACATCTAAACCGTCTAAAGTATGATTTATATATGGATAAATGAGTGTATAAAGTTTCATTACAATCTAATATGTGTGGGGTCCATTTTACAGCGGACTGCACCGTAATTACGATGCAGTCCGACTACACAGGATCGGTTCCCATATATATATATATAAACTGTTAAGTTAAATAAAAGTAGACATTTTAGGTTAATTTGATGGTTAAAAATATTTCCTTAGTTCGGAATATAATTATCATATGGATAGAACTTGTAATGAACCAAAAAATTAAATCATCTAGCTAAAAACTTCAACCACTCAAACTTTCGATCCATATGATTACATTCTTCTTGAATAAATATTTTTAAATACAACAAGGGATTGAATTTAATTAATTCTAATAATATACCCCAAAATCAAGGGAGTCCTCACAATTTTTCATTGAACTGGTTCTTTTGAATAATTTCCATTTAATACATTCTTAACTTATAATTATCACGCGATATATAGACTACGACAAAAAAGTTCTTAAATACATTTGTAGCCAAATATAAATTTAGCTGCATATAAAGCCAAATTATATTATATTTATTGCCAAATGTAAAAAGCTGTATTAAATATCTTTTTTTTTTTGTTTGCATATCACGTTACAAATGGTTGATGGCATAACCAAGAATTTGCAGAAAAAAATATTCGCAGCCAATTTAATTTGTTGGATTTGTGGCCAAATCCTCGCTACATTTTAACTATAGCATGGCTATTATCACGGAAAAAAGGGCACGCCCCTCGAAAGATTAAAATATCAGTATCCTGACTCATGAACCTTTTCTCGCGATTCTCTATGTGACACCTAGTTTTAGCCTAATTTGGCCTATTAACCTCCTTTAGTTTTGGCCTAATTTGGCCTGTTAACGCGACTTAGTTTTGGCATATTAAGGATTAACGCCCAATTTTAACTAATGCATGTGCTCCGGTGGGGTTTTGCTCGTTTTAGCCCATTACCCGGAATGTTTGTCTCTATTAAGAAAGAGCTCTACTGGTTTCCATTTAGAAGGCTGATCACATGTGGCACTTAGGCTGGCCAGAAATCATATCTTTAAAAAAATTTAATTTTTTTTATAACTTTGTTAATTTAGATGTATTTAATTTATAATCCAAGTTTTATCATTTTTTGATATGTTTATATATTTTTTGATTTTAAATTTGGGGTTATTGTAGTAATTTTCATAGATGCAAAATTACCACAAGATCCCTACTTTTTAAAATAAAAAAAATACAGGGGAGTCTTATTGGTGTTGGTTTAGTTTTTAGGGACTATGGGAGCCTCTTCATCGTAGCAAAATGTTGGATATGACAGGGTTGAGAGGATCCCTTATGGATGAAGGCCAATGGTTTGCTTATGACATCAAGTGGCCAATGGATCTCCAACTCCAACATGTTTGCTTTGAGGGCGACTCGCTTATTCTCTCCAATTTCTTGAAGGATGAATGTATATCCATGCCAATTTACATCATTTGATTGAGAGAGTCAAGGAGTGTAAGGCTAGCTTTATTTGCTGTAAATTTACTCATGTATCAAGACTAGGTAACTCTATTGCTCACATCATGGTGGATTATGCTCTAACTATGTGTCTTTCTAATTGTGTTTGGTTAGATGAGTCCCTTAGTTGCACAGCCGATGCTAAGAGTGTAAATAGGGTTGGTCTCACCCTAAACCCTATTAACCCAACTCGATTTATAATAGGGTCAAGTTAGGCATTTTGAAAAAAATAAGTTTATCACCTGATTTGAACTGACTTTGGTTTGGGTCAAATGATTGTTGACTTTACCTGACTCGATTTCATATATTAATATAAATATAATATATTATTAAAAAAAGTCATACATTAGCACATAATACATATGAAGTAACTAGACATTATTGCTTTGAAATAAGATTATTTAGCAATTATATTATTATATAAGTCTTAAATTGAAAACTATTCCTATAAAAAGGATTAATTTTTCTTCTTTCATATAAATTTATATTTTAAAATGGATTTAATTAAGAAAAAAATATTTTAAATGTTATGTATTTTTTAACGCGATTTCTAACCCAAATTGAATTTTCGAGATGTGAAAAATATGGTTGAAAGTAGGGTTATGTTGAGATTTTACAAAGTGAGTTAAGGTTGTGTTAGCCTCAAGTTGAGTTAACTCGACCCCATTTATACACCTATCTGATACTATGTGTAATGATCTTTCTTTCTTAATACATCCAAGGATTCCTCCTCATTCTTCAAGCAGCATGTCTTGAAAAAGTAGGTTGGAAGACCTGTTTCATCAAAAAAAATATAATAAACTTATCGAAAATGATAAAACTGGAATTGTAGATTAAATACACATAAATTAACATATTTATAAAATACTAAAAAATAAAAATATGTTAAATGGTAGGATGCAGTTGGGGCCCAAGTGTGGTTGGCCATATATGATCCCCACCTTCCATGTAACTCCCTCAATTTTTAAGATGTTGATGATTGATGTAAAATTAAATGTAACATCACTTGCTTAGTTAGAAGACCAAGTTTTATCCAAGTCAAGAATATGTACAGGTCACATTTGCTTAAAAAATATATATTTATGTTGTAAATTAATAAAAATGATTAGATTATTTCACAAATATTACAATGTCTTACTACTTTACAAAATTATTTATCCACATATTAGTGATATTTTAGATGAGGCTCGCTTTTATGTAACTAGGTTACATAAAAGTAGTCTTATGTAACCCCCTTAATTTTTAAGATATGAATAATTGAAGTCAAATCCAATCTCTAATACATTCATTGTATTTAACATCACTTGTTTAGCTAGGAGATCAAGTTTGGTCCAAATCAAGTATCTGCTTGGGTCAAATTTTTTTAAATATATATATATATATATTCATATGTAAATTATGAAAAAAAGTTTAGATCTATTTACACTTGTTAGAATGTAATAAGATTTCGTAGAATCATTTATCCACAGTGGTGATATTTTAGATGGTTTAAATGTTAAAAACACTACTTTAGAATTGATATTTTAGCATTAAATTGATTTTACACATTTATAGATGAGACTCATATGTAGTGATACTAGACAAAAAAAGATTTTCATAATAATATAAATAATACTAAATATAATAGATAGAGGAGATTTTTTTATCAACCTTCAAGATATTAAAAATGAAGGGGGTTACAAAGAAAATGAGTTTCATATGAGCAAATCCATTTTAGATGGTTTAGATGTTGAAAATACTAGATGAAAATTGATATTTTGCATTAAAAAAATTTATTATATTGATTTTATACATTTGTAGATGAGGCATATATACGATAATACTAAAAAATGAAAGTGTTTCCATAATAATAGATAGATTGAATTAGGTATTGATGATAATTTGTGTGTTCCGTCTACCGAGTTGGCTTTTAGTGAAAAAGAACCAAAGTAATCATATGTTGCATTCAACATAGTTTGGCTTGGAGTATGCATGAAAGGCATGTGTTTGAGATATCTTTATGTGTGATATGGCTTATTGAGTTGAATCTTGGTGGAATAAATAAAGATGGTGATATTTGGTATTGACTATGTTATGACTTAGTGATTAGCATGGATGATGTCCATTTGATTTAGTCATATATAGATAAGTGCTAGGAATATGTAGTTTAAGTACTTAGTATAGCAAAATTAAAGTTTGCTAATAAAATTGAGAAATGAGAAGGTGATAGTTCAATTAATGTGTAGGTTATTTAAGAGATTGGAGCATGTTTCTTAGATGGTGAAAATGTTAGGTTGATGGCTCATTTGATGATTGCTTGAGGTTTTGAGAAATTGATGTTTTGATAGCAAAAGAAGGATATAATCTTTGCCTTATCTATTAATAGTTCCACTTCTTTGACGAAAAATTAAAAAAGGGTTTATAAAAGGATCAGAATAGTCCCTACATAGAAGTTGTATTTAGAGTAGGATTATAATGGATTTGGATTTTGTAAGAATGTAAGATTTCACAGTCTTTTCAATAGTGGATCTCTAATGATTTTCATGGACCTTTCTTATCCTTTGTATAAGGTTTGAGATTGATCGTTATTCATATCTCCACTAGTTAATTAGTGGGGCATAGTGGATATTTGATTAGTGATTATTTGTTCTTATGAGGGATTGTTCAACAAAATATGAGAATTTCATTAAGGTTCTTATATGTTCCTCCTTTGTTTTTTGCTGTAAGAGCATTCGGGGCCTTTGCCTTTTGTTTTAAGTTTTTTGTGCTACTCATTATCTAACGCTCCCAACCCGAGGCATCAGAGCCTTACTTAAAGATATTTATCGATTGGTAAATGTGAGTCAGGATTGTTGACTTAACCATTCGGCGGGTTCTTGAATTGAATCTTGTTCAATTTTTTTTTCTTTATTTCAACATAAACATTCATACATTTGGAATCAATCACACTTATCATTTACACCATATCACTTACTCATTTTCATCAAAGGCCCTAACGACTTGATCGTGACATTTTTATTCAATACATACATAATCTGACCATTTTAGGTTCAATACAATCTTCCTGTCCATTTACAGCATACAAGCACATATAATTTACCTTTTTCTTGTCTCAGTCATATCATATCTATATAAGATATTCCATAAAATATTCACAGGAAAATCAACTTGGCCTTTTGTGCACCTGTTTAAGGTTGGGAAAACAAAACATGAGTTGAAACTGAATAAGCAAATATTTTTCATTTTCATGTAAATGCATTTCTCTCCATTTGGTATGACACACTTATCAATCGATCAACTACCAACGAAATAGAAATCTTTTCATATAAAGATTTTATATAAACATTTTATATAAATTATTCATATAAATCTTTCATGTAAACCTTTTTTAATCCCAATTTTTGGGCATTTCATAAACCATGGATGTGCAAGTGCATTTTTTCCAGATGGATGACACTTATAAAGTGATCATCCATCCATAACATAATTCTTCATGTGAGGGTACGCTAGCCAGGCAAATATCTTTTCATGACATGATCCTTTCCATCCATGACGCGGACCTTCCGACTTGGTAATGTCAAGGGCGGACCTCGTGTCCTACTTCTGCCTTGACTCGCCTACCTGACTTCCATTCCATGCAGTACTCTCATTCACCCCAACATTATATACCTCATTCACATGATAACATGTCATTCTCATGTAAATAAGTATTTGCACCATTCTTTTGAGCATCATTTCAATGAAAAATTATTTAAATTCATGCTGGTATGCTATTTCTAAATAAAGAAGAATTTAATTAATCATTTCAATAGGAGCAGTAATCAAATCGTTTATGAAATAAAGGAACGAAGGGATGACCACCCTTAAATAACTTTAGAAACATTCAAGTAAAACAACTTGAAAACATTTTAGCAATGGAGAATAAAATATCATTATCGAAAGCCTTGCTTGCTTAACCGTGGCGATCCTTTTGCATCTTCCATCCTTTCCTTGCCTTTTTCTAGACAAGTAAACATGATTACCTTATATATTTTCATTATATGTTGTGCTTGCATTCCTTTTTTTTTTAATTCACATATATGTGTCATATGGTTTTTAATCCCATATGGTCCATAACACATTAACTTTAAATCATTCTTTCTTTGGGATTAACACTTGTATTTCCCAGTAACCTCATACCCATATAAATTTAATACATGAGTTGTTTCTTTCCTTCCATACTTATGTGTGAATGTCTTGAAATTATTCAAAATACGCATTCATACTTTTGTAGCAAGTTAATTTCTTATCAATTCTTTCTTTGAAATGATTATCTACCTTTCTTAAGTCACATGTATATTCTATATGATTTCAACTCACTCTTTAGCAAGTTAATTTTAACCAACCCTTTCTAAATTCACCATTCACCTTTCTTGAAAATCATATATATGTATAACATATTACCTTAGTAATATGCTATTCATTTCATTTTTCACCCATGACTAGGGTTTTATCATTTAAAATCTTTCACAGCTTTTATCTATAACTTATAACAAGTCATATTCCAATCAATTTTTTTAAAATTCATATCACCATTACTAATGGTCACATATATGTTTATACATATTTTTATGACCTTAGTGATCGGTTACTCATTTTCATTTAATACCCAAGTCTAGGGTATTCACTCTCTTGAAATTTTCAAGAGATGTAATCCATGTTTAATTCTTAAATTATATCCTACTTTTCTTACAATCATATATTTTTATAATCTTTGTGATTATTCATCATTTCATTCAACCCTTATGTTTAGAGTTCTAAAGTTTTTGAAATCATTTCAAATGCTTGTTTTTAACTTATAACAAGTTAAATTTACATAATTCCTTTTTTTAAAACAAATACTCATCCTTCTTAGTGCTTTCTTCATTCATTTCGTTCAATACCCAAATCTAGGATATTAAACCTTTTCGTAATCATTCAAGGGCCTTACTTAGGGTATATTACAACCCAATTTATATCAAATTTTTGGAATTAACCATCTTTTCCTCAAAACAGCCTCATACATGTGCAATTACCCATACAACTTAGTGATTTATTCTCTTATTTCATTCAATACTCGCATCTAAGGTATAAACTTTTTCGTGATCATTCAAGGGCTTATTTACAACTTATATAAGTTAATTGTCATTTTATATTTCTGAAATTAGTCATCCATTTCCAAACAGCCCCTTATGGCCTCATTTTGCTAAATTTCACTTATGTAATTGCACCTTAACGACACGTACATAGGATCCTACCTATTGACCATTCTTGTGGTCATTTTAAGGGCTTGTTTATGATCTCTAATACACTAAATTTCATATGAAATTTTTGGAATTTTCGTTCCTCATTGTAACAGTTCCATTTTTGCTAGGTTTTACCCACATACTTGCATTTTAACTTAATACACATGCCAAACCCTTATTCATTAGCTCTTAATTCCAAAATACCACATATAACATCTATTTAATCATGAAATTAACTTAGATAAACAAAATTTTCACTTCCATACACCTAGCTTGGTTGTTCCAACATACAAGCATGTATATATGTCTCATTTTACACTTGTAGATATCCATACATAATCTATATAAGAATTACGCTTACTTAAACATTCATCAAGCATTCAAGTTTATTAAATCATAACTTAAACATTCATAAACCCTCTTAATATAAAACGTCACTTGAGCATAGAATAAGCTAATGATTAACAACATAAAATTTCATTAACTAACCGGTTTGAACATCCAACTTCTCCACCTTCTTGCTAGATTTCTTTTCTTTTCTTTCTCCCTTTCTCTCTTCCTTTCTTCTCTGTCTTCTTTTTTTTTCCTCCGTTAAGTTGCTGAAAATGGATGTGCAACCTCTCCCTTCTTTCTTCTCTTTTTCTCTTTCTTTTCTTCTCCTTCCTCCTCTTTGAACGTCCCTGTGCTGCCCCTTTTCTCTTTCTTATCTTTTCTTTCTCCCTTTCTCTCTCCCTTTCTTCCCTTTCTTCTTTTTTTTCCTCCCTTAAGTTGCTGAAACTGGACGTGCAACCTCTCCCAGCTTTCTTCTCTTTTTCTCTTTATTTTCTTCTCCTTTTTCCTCCTCTTTGGACGTCCCTTTGCTACCCCCCCCATTTTTTTTTCTCTCTCTCTCTCTCTATCAAAATGCCCTAATTCCCATGGCTAGGACACGTCCAAAGGGGTTGCCCTTAAATTAATCTTTCACCCCTTTTTTTTGACTTATCACTTGCAAATGCACTCTTGTTTGATACATGTCCTTTGATGCATTTAATTCAATGACAATTCACCTTTTAATGCCCATACATCAACATTGAAAATAGGTTCATAAATGTCATGTAATCATTGCTAATTACAATGTTAATTGCATTGCTAATTAGGAATTTATAATGTGGTTTGATATAATCAAATTTATTCATAACTTAGGGTATATTAATTTACCCTTACATAAAAATTTTCATCTCAATATAACAACCATATGCTAAGATATTAGCCATTCAATTCAATTCATGAAATCTCTAATTGTTTAATACATTTCCAATCATATTTTTCATAATCCACTCTATTCATCATGTAGGGCATGTCAACTTAAGCTTTCCCTTCAAATTTTATCCTAATCCAACTTATGTATCATAAGATATGAATTAATCAAATAATTAATCAATTAATAAAATAAAAATGGGGCATTAATTACCATGTCACCTCATCCTCTCTATCATGCCACCTCATCACCTAACTTATCACTTGCCATTAATGCTTTCACCACTTCATCTCATTCTCAACACCCCTCTTTGTCATTTTGTACATGTCGTCATTTTTGTCTTGTAATGCCCATTAAATAATTGCAATTTACCCCCATTATTACTTGCAATTTCAAATTTGCCCTTCTTAAATTCCATCTTGGTCGCCCCTTTCTCAAAATTATCTTTTAACCATGTTTATCGTAACCAGGGTTTCACACAATAATTACTTCATTGGCAGTTTTTTTAAATTTAAAAATCAAGTTAATATTTAGAATATGTAATGATGTCCTACTATCTTGGGTTTCATGTTTGTCAATATAGTTTTAAAGCTCTGTCAACTTTAGGTTTCATGTCCCATCATCTTTTTATCTCAGCCATCTATTCGTCGTTGATCTTTAAAGGTTATCTTCTAATGCTCACAAGTGTTGTGAACTCAATTGAATAAAATGCAAATCAAGGATCATTCATATTTTGATGATTAACAACCAAAAATTGAGATTATTCAAAGGACTACGTGTTTGATTTCATGTTTGAAGTTAGAATTCCAAATGTGAAGTGAAATAGTGAAATTTGCATTGCTACGAAAATTCAGCTCAACTTGGATCAAGTTGATAACCCAAGTCGACTTCAAAGTGGAGAAAGATCAAACATTATGGAATCTTGAGCAAGTGAAGTCACAACCGAATTAGACTCAAGATACAACTTGAAAGACTTCAGGAGGCTAAAGTTGAATTCAAAGAACTGAAGTTGAACTCGAAGTCTTCTTCACCCCGCGATTTAGGTAATGTTGGACACGAAGTCGACTCAATTTTGAGACTTGGTATTCTAAAGGGAAAATATGCAAATTTGATCAAGTATCAGGAGTGAAGTCGTACACTCAAGTCGACTCCACTTGTAAACTTGGGTTAAGTTTGAGACCAAGTCGACTCAAGTTCAAGACTCAAGATTAAAGAAGTTTAAGAGTTGAAGTTTAAAGTTCCAAGTTTACAATGTTCAGTGAAGTCGCATACCTAAGTCGATTTCACTTGCGACTTGGGTCAAGTCCAAAACTCAAGTTGACCTAAGAAGGAACTTCGAGAGTACAAATAAGGAAGAAAGCGTTCGGTAAGTAGATGGGCAACAGAAGTTGCACCCTATGTCAACCTCAGTATGCGACTTGAGTCGTAATGGTTGGAAAAATTTAAAAGTTTGTGCATTAAATGTGCGTCACCTATCCTCCAACATTCAAATAACTCCCATAATTATTTAAAAAATGTAAACAAAAGTTATGAAAGTTAGTTAGAGCACTGATTGAGCCTTTACCTTTCCATCTTGAAGGTATTAAGTGTGTAATTCTTCTTTAAGAAAGACTCACTTCTACGGCAAAGAGTTTCAAGTTTTTCACTTTCTCAAGCTTCTCAAGTGCTTCAACTACTCTACAAAAATTTGTAATGTGTAAGTTCCTTTGTTTAATTCATTCTTATTGTATTGTGATACTTGGCTTGGTGTTGGAGACTAAGACCAAGTTGAAATAAGTAGTATATAGTTGAAGTATAACTCACTGTCTACTTGCGCATTTGTTGTAAGCGCTCCTTAGATCTATAATCTAAAAAAGAGTAAGGGCTCTAGTTGTAACCTCGTTAGGATAATGGAACCTAAGACACAAAGGAGTGTGTGCATGGAAGAGTAAAGTAGGAAAGATTGCCCAAATATAATTTACTATGTCTCTTGTGTTTATTGTTTTATGTATTTATCGCTCTATCTTTCTAGACGTCAACATTTCATTCAAGGTATTAGACTCGCAAGGGCTAAGTTTTAAATTATTAAAGAAAGTTTTAAGAACTTAATTCACCCCTTTCCTATTGGGTTTTGCCGTAAACTCGGGACCAACAAGTGGTATCAGAGCAAGTCTTTAAGTTTTTACCAAAGAAATCTATTAGACATGACAAACCAATCAACTTCTATTTTCGTTTTTACTGAAGGCTAGTCTTTCACAAGACTACTTCTATTTGACGAAAATAACTTTAGTTATTGTAAGTTGAGAATGAAATAATTGATAATGACAACTGATATAGACTCTTAGATAACTATTCAAGATGAAGTTACTTCACCTACAAGTGAAAAAGATTCCAAATGGACCGAGGAAGAGGTGGGAATAGTAAAGAGTAATACAAACGCCGTGAACTCCTTATTTTGTGCTCTTACTGTTGGAAAGTATGATCGAGTATCATCATGCTTAACCGCAAAAGAAATTTGGGACATTCTAACTTCTATTTATGAGGAAACTTCTCAAGTTCAAGGGATGAGAATGAATATTCTCATCAGAGAATTGGAATGTTTCAAGGATGCTTGAAACTAAAAATATTTCTAAAATTTTTGATAGATTCTAAAAAATTACTAATGCTCTTAATGATAGATCCTACAAGCATTATTAGAGTCATGAATGCCAAAAATTACTGCCATTGAAGAGGCAAAAGATCCGAACACCTTGAAGCTTAAAGATTTTATTAACTTATTGATGTCACATGAGCTAATAAAGAAGAAGAATAATGAAGAACACAATAAAGGAAAAAAGACTCTTGCCCTAAAGTTTATGCATCAAATCTCAAAAAAGTCCACATCGTCATCTTAAAATAGAGAAAAGGAGATAGCTTTTCTCATAAGAAAAATTAGAAAATTTGTAAAAGAAAGAATTTAGGTTTCTCCAAGACTACAATAAAAGAAATAAAAGAGAAAGGAATAAAAATGTTCTCAAATATTACTAGTGTGGTGGAGTGGGACACATGTAAGAATAATGTCCCACACTTGACAAAAACAAGTCTAAGGAGATACAAGAGAGGAAAGAGAAAAGCAGTTCAAGAAAATTCTCAATGCCTAAGGGCAGAGGAATGTATGTAAATAAAGATCCATCCCCATCAAGAAGCTCATCAAGTGAAGACCAAGAGGCTGAGATTGTGCAAAAATATGTTGTATGACAAAAATTGAAGAGAAAAATTGTCTTGATTTTTTACAGCTACAAAGATGATCCAAAGTAATACCACTTCAACAAATTACTCGATCAATGATGAGGTAACATCTAAACTAAATTATTATCTTTCCAGATCAAATTATTCCTCTACAAATGAATGTCTCAAATGTGATAGGTTAGAGAAATTACAACAAGCTTACGATTCATTATTTGAGAAAATAAGAAAGCTTGGACTTAAGTATGCTGAAAGGAAGAGACAATATGACTCTACAATAATTGTAAATGGAAAATCAACATAAAGGGTCAACTCTCTAGTCGAGGAAACAAAAACATTATTTGCTGAAATTGATAAATTAAAAAAGGAGAAAACAATTTTGAATGAATTATTGGCAAAATTCTCTAACCCGATAGAGTGTCAAAATATTTCTCTGCACAACAACTCAAACTAGTAAAGGACTTGAATACTCTACATTTGAGTAAGATGAATGCAACAAAATGAATACTCCTAAGTAGGTGAAACCTCAAGATAAAATTGTTGTGTTAAGAAGCCAAGTTAGAATGACAAAAACCACTTGGGTGAGAAGACCGACTTGGCAGCTAACAAACACTAGGAGTGCTCCCCAAATGATACATAGGTTATGTAATTTGTGCAATAAATCTGGATACGAAGTTTACCAATGTGGAGTCAAGAAATTACAAAATAGATGAGCTAAATTGATTTGGGTATTAAGGAGTCTAGGATTTGCCCCTTCTAGACATGAGCAGTTTCAAATGTTTACTAACTCAAATGGACTCAAAAGATGGGTTCCAAAGAGATTCGATTTATTTGATGTATCTTACAGGTGTTTCTTAGAAAAAAATAAACAACACTTGGTCTATGGACAGTGGATGCTCAAGATACATGATAGGGGGCAATGCCATATTTCATGATCTAAAGTCATATAATGGTGGACCTGTTGCCTTTGGCAACAATAAGAAAATTAAAATTAGTAGTAAGGGCAACATTTATAGTATTTTCAATGCATGTATTAAGGAAGTTCTCTTTGTTGAGGGAATTAAGCATTACTTGATGAGCATTAGTCAAGTATGTGACAAAAGATATAAGATTGTGTTTGAATAATTGGTATACAATGTATTAGATGGAGAAACATAATATTTAGAGGCAAAAGACATGAAATATATATTTGGTATGCCTTTAGGAATTAGTAGAAAAATGCTTATTGGCAGTTTGATAACAATTCATGGGTATGACATAAGAGACTTGGACATATAAATACGTCAAATATCAAGACTCTATGAAAAAAGAGTTTGGTAGAAGGCTTATCAAAACTCAAGTATGACAAAGATAAAGTTTACTAAGCTTGTCGAATGTCCAAGAAATCTAAAATATTTTTCACTAAAGAATGAGGTCTCAACCTCTAACAAGGATCTTTATAGACCATTCGACATTATGAGCCTTAGAGGAAAGAAATATGTGCCTGTTATTATTGATGACTTTTCAAAGTTCACTTGGATAATGTTATTAGCTAGCAAGGATGACGTCTTTTCTATGTTTGGTAGTTTCTCCAAATTGGTGCAAATGAAAAATAAAATACAATTATATCTATTAAAAGTGATTATGGTGGTGAATTTGAGAATAGACGATTTATAAATTTTATGATGAAAAAATAATTCACCACACATTTTTCAGCACCAAGAACTCCTTAACAAAATGGAATTATTAAAAAAAAAAGAACAAAAGTATACAAGAGATAGCTAGAATAATGTTAAATGAAAGCAAATTATTTATGAAATTTTATGGAGAAGCTGCAAGTACAGCTTGTCATGTATTAAACTAAGTCACCATTAGAGACATTTTGAAAAAGATCCCATATGAGCTATGGGAAGATAAAATGCCGAATATATCATATTTTTATACTTTTAGTTGTATGTGCTATGTGTTGAATAATGGTAAGGACAAAATTGAAAAATTAGATGCCAAAAGCGATAAAACTATAAATCCTTGGCTACTCCTTTAATAATAAACATATAGAGTATTCAACAAAAGAACTCAAGTAGTAGAGGAGTCTATACATGTTATTTTTGATGAAATTAACTCAATTTCAAAGAAATAGGATGAGCTTAGTGATATGAAAAATCTATCAAAGGACTTTGAGAAGCTACAAGTGAAAAAGAAAGGGAGGAAAAAAAGCTTGAACAAGATATAGAAGATCAAAAATTGATAAAGAGGAAGATGAAGATAATCTTCTCTATATACTTCCATAGATTTCAAATTTAAAAATGATCATCCAATTGAACAAGTTATAAGAGATCAATATATATACATATATATATGGTGGTGTAAAGATAAGAGACTTGCGACAAAATGCATATGGACATCATGCACTTGTATCAAAAATTGAGCTAAACATAATTAATCAAGCTCTAAATGATGAAAATTGGATCATTATAATGCAAGAAAGCTAAATCAATTTGAAAGAAATAAGTATGACAACTTGTTCTTAGACTCGAGAATCATACTGTAATAGGTACTAAATGAGTATTTAGGAACAAATTAGATGAAAGTGGTTTAGTTGTAAGAAATAAAACTAGACTAGTAGCTAAGGAGTACTCCCAAGAAGAATGTATCGATTTTAAAGAATCTTTTTCCCCCGTAGCTAGAATAAAAGCCATTCGCATTCTACTTGCTTTTGCATCACATATGGGCTTCAAACTATTTCCAATGGTTGTTAAAAAATTATTTCGAATGGTTATCTTAATGAAAACGTGTATTTTAAACAATCTCCAGACTTTGAAAAAAATAATCAATCAAATATGTGTATAAGCTAACCAAAGTATTATATGGTTTGAAATGAGCTCCTAAAGCTTGGTATGAAAGGATTAGTAAATTTTTAATTGATCATAATTTTAAAAAAAGAAGTTGACACCACTTTATTCATTAAGTTAAGGAAAATAATATTTTAATAGTGCAAATATATGTAAATGATATTAATTTTGGTGCTACTAATGAATCCTTGTGTCAAGAATTTTCTAAGTTAATACAGAATGAATTCGAGATGAGCATAATGAGTGAACTAAATTTATTTTTTAGATTGCAAATCAAGCAATAAAAAGAGAGAATTTTTATCAATTAGTCTAAGTATATCAAGAACATACTCAAGAAATTTGGAATACAAAATAGCAAAGGGGCTAGTACACCCATGAGCTCTTCAATTAAGATGTACAATGATGAAAAAGGTAAACAAGTAGATCAACATTTATATAGAAGAATGATTGGTTTTTTGTTGTATTGTTTTAGACAAGGTATACTATTCAGTGTATGCGTGTGCTTTAGATTTCAATCAAATCCTAAAGAGTCTTGTATTACAGCTGTTAAAAGAATTTTCAAATAATCAATTGATATAACAAACTTTGGACTTTGGTAATAAAAGGCCGCACATTTAACTTACTTGGATACTCAGATGCTAATTTTGCTGGTTACAAAGTAGATAGAAAAAGAATTAGTGGTACTTGCCAATTTCTTGGAAGTATGATGATATCATGGTTTTTAAGAAAATAAACTAGTGTTACTCTATCTACCGCGGAAGCCGAATATATTGCAGCTAATAGTTGTTATGCTCAACTCTTGTGGATAAGACAACCAAGAATTCAATCTTACATTCTAGGACCAAACATATAGTTGTTAAACACTATTTCATTAGGGAACATGTTGAAAATCATGACATTAGTTCGGAATATGTTAAAACTGAAGATCAAATTGTAGATATATTTACTTAACATTTAAACATAGAATCATTTTATAAAATTAAAAAAGAAATGAAATGATTGACATTGACGCATGAAATGTTGATGATTTTGTTAATATGTTGAAACTTGTTAGTTATGTTGAATACATGCTTTGGAATATTTATGAGGACTATTAATATGATTTGGGTAGAAAGTGTGTGTAAAAATTATGTTTTGACTTGGGACAGAGGATTCAAGTTGACTCAGCTCAACCCAAGTTGACTTCTCAGAAGTCGACTCTGGCTGGGTGAAGTCAACTTCGAACCCAACTTAGGGTTCAGAGTCAACCTCATGAGAGCACCATTTTGGCTAACTTAAGGTGCCAAAACTTCTTTTATTTTTACATTTCTCACACTTGTTTCATCTCAAACCTCTAAATTTTGATTTCTCTTTCCGCCAAGCTACCAAAATTTGGGTTTACCTCAAATATGTTTCATCCTCTCTTCATTTCCTCAATGGCTCCCAAAACCACCATGAGCAAGCCCTTAAGCTTTTGGTTTCACGTCCCTCTCAATCTAATTTGAGAGAAGAGGTACCTAAAAGACAACAGACTCCCTGCAAGCGGCTAAGAGATAAGGTGACTACCTCAACTGGTTGTAGGGTCCATTTTCGGGAAGGTAATGTATCAACCTCACATCTTAGAGAAGTGGATATTGAAACTAGTGAAGTAGAGGATCCTATTAGAAAGAAAGGAGATACGACTCAAAGCGGTCAAGTAATTAAAATGCCTAAAGATTACTTTAGAGCCCTTCAATAATATAAAAGATTTTATAGACATTTTTATGAGCATAAAATATTTTCCTCCAAGTTCATATATTTTGAATTTCTAAGGAAATATTAATTCAGTATAGAAGAGTTACTTGACTTCCAAGGATGAGCAAGTCTACTCAAAGAGGAAGGAAAAATATACCCAAATTTGACAAGGCAATTCTATTATGCCTGGGATAATGAGGAATTGAAACCTTTTGTCAAAGGAAATTAAGGTGCCTATGTATCACAAAGCTTTTCCATATTTAATATGGGCATAATCTTAGGAGTGCAACAATATGAGAAACCCATTCCAGAAGATCTCACTTTGCTACAAATGTACAACCAACTAATACAAAACAATAAATATCATGATGGAATGAAAATCCTTCACTATATGGATCTTTCTCCCCAGTTGAGAGTCCTCAAATTGCTCATTTGTTTATCCAAAAGGAGGAGGTAGAAATCGATTAAACTCTCCGGAGGTAGAAATTCTATAGAAGTTGCAAATCGATGTTTATGGAAGCCTTAGAGCTCAAAAAGGACAATCCATGGAGAATTCTTCAATATGGGACATGGATTACTAAGATCCTAGAATATCATAAAGTGAATTTAGACAGAGATCCCTTTGAAGTCCTCAAGCCCACCAACGCCATCAACAAGGCCCTTTTAACAAGAACAAAAATTGACATAGGGCGTTTAAGGCAGCCCAAATACAGGCAAAAATGGGAGGAGGACAATAGGAGGAAGTAGACCTTTTGAGGGGGAGCCTCAAGCCTCTCAATCCCATATTCACCATCACCTCCACCTCAGCAACATGCATCTCCCATTCATCATTCTCCTACATCACCACAGGCCACTAGGGCCTTAGATCAATTTGGCCATTCTCCTACTCATGCATGCATCCACCGGTTCTGCATTATTAAATGACTTACAAACCATGGAGAGTAGGACATCTCAAGCATTAGATGTCATTCAGATATCCCTTATGGAGATGTATGGTGAGCAGGATAAATTAGAGAAAGAATTTAAATACCTCAGATATTCACTTGCCTCTAGGACTAGGCACAGTCCACCCATCCTTAGTCTCCCGAACTTTGACCCCTATCGGGAAGAATCTAGAGTCTCCCATGCCACCATCAAAAACAAATCTTTCCTTTTCACACCATATGACTCTTCTTCATCCCCTAGGTTTTATTTATATGATAAATAGTCTTTTCCCATCACATCTTTTGCATTTCATAAGGCAACCACTGCATTTCTATGATCCCTTATGATGATTGTCAAAATGGGAGAGAACAAGTTTAGGGGGAGTGTTTGAGAGACTTTTTGGGGGCTTTCAGTTGTATTTAGTACAAAGTAAAGTTTTGATGTTAATGAATGGAATCAAGTTCTTTTTAAATGTTTTATCTTCTGTTGTGCCCCTTAAATGGGAAACGCTTATTACATATGATGTCTGGTTATTTGGTTTGCTTAAAAGAATGTATGATATGTTGAAATGGATGTTGTTTCTATGATACAGAATATTAATTTCATGATAAGCTTGAATTTATTTGAGTTAATAATTAGAATATGATTGAAAAATATCAAAACAAACATTGTAAAAAATATGGTAAAATGTCAAGTTGCAAAAGAAAGATAAATCTCATAATTTCATTTTGTAAATTATTGAAAAGAGGGAGAACGTTATGAAGTCAATTGAATAACTTGCAAATCAAGGATCATTCATATTTTGATAATTAACAACCAAAATTTGAGATTATTCAAAGCACTAATGTGTTTGATTTCATGTTTGAAGATAGAATTTCAAGTGTGAAGTGAAATAGTAAAATTTCCATTGCCAAGTAAAATTCAGCATCATGATAACCCAAGTCGACTTCAAAGTACAATTTGGAGAAAAATCGAACATCGTGGACTCTTGTGTAGGCAAAGTTACAACTGAAGTCGACTCGGCATGAAACTTGAGTGAAATTGCAAATTGAAGTTGACTCAAGATATAACTTGGAAGACTTTAGGAAGCTAAAGCTGAATTCGAAGAACTAAAGTCAATTTCACCCCATGACTTAGGGAAAGCTAGACATGAAGTCGACTTGATTTTGAGCCTAAATACCAAGAGTGAAGTCTCACACCTAAGTCGACTTCACTTGTAATTTGGGTCAAGTCTGAGACCAAATTGACTTAAGTTCAATACTTGAGATTAAAGAAATCAAGAACTAAAGTTTAAAGTTCTAAATTTTTAATGTCCAGTGAAGTCTGATAACTTATAAAAATACGAGTTATCATGGCCCATTTCAGACTTTATTTGTGCGTTAGTCCGAGAGATTAGACTTAGTTTGCATCCATTTAGCTTAATTTTCACTCACTTTGCATTTTAGGAGCATTATTTAGTTTTTATGCATTTTTAGCATTAATTAGGCATTTTTAGTCCATCTACTTAGTTTTTCCATTTTTTGCAGGAAGGACGGGCCATATGAAGGCATGCGAGCGAGTGGAATGCGGATCGAGACCAAGTCATGAGGCAGGTGGATGGTGCCCAGGTGCCACCCTACGTGCCCTTGCCAGGATCTCCAAGACTCCAGCACAATTCGGCAAGCAAATTTCTTCCAGAGAGTTGGCGCCTAGGCGTCACTTCATCAACTTACAGTCAAATTCAGAAGGGTTTTGAGGTCGGTAAACATAATAGCTTCCAGGGAGTTGGCGCCCAGGCGCCAGGCATGATCACACAGGTGTGTCCAGGAGAAGCTCCAAGTCATGAAACTCCAGGGAGTTGGTGCCTAGGCGCCAAGGCATGAACTCCTAGGGTTTGCAGAAAAGTTCCAAGTTGCCCAGCACACAGAGAGTTGGCGCCTAGGCGCCAATACACATACATACGCGCAAATTTCAGTGCGTGTGCTGCGCAATGTCACTCTATAAATAGATCCTAGGGGTTTGCGGGCGAAGGACGATTGCGGAGAGAGCCTAGGAACGAAATTACACAGAAGAGAAAGACGAAAACGCGATCAAAGCACAAATTGAAAAGAGGATTTAACTCCGTTTGTGGAAGCCGCCGAAAAATCAGTTTTCTCTTATTTTTTCTACTTTTCTTTCTCTGTTTTTATGGATACTTTCAATATGGATGTGATGGATGTTACGATCATGTCTTTGAACTAAACCTTCATTAGATGGATAGTTAGGATGAATTGAACTCTAAACTATATTGTCTTGATTTTTTGAAATTCAGGAATGATTATTTGATATTATATATGATTGTGTGTGATTTAACCTTGCATGTGCGGTTTTAATACTTTTTACAAGATTAGCTATCTTGTAAGATGATTTAATTGTTTGATTTATCCTTGGAAGAGAAAAATCTCTGCTAGATCCATGTGCAGGGCATAGGTTTCCTCTTTGTAAGGGGAGTTGTGTGAAACCCCAATCTTAGACACGTGTATAAAATCCTAGGATTATAAACCCTAGGTAATGTATTAATGAAATATATATTCATGAGTATGAAAACATGTGTATTAGAGGTTAAAGAAATGCAATTGTGGGATTAAACCACGTGAATAGTGCATGTGAATAGTAACCGAGGTGATTAAGAGTTAATCATGTAGATTAACCTAATCACAAAATGACAAAAAGGAGATTTAATCACTACAGGACGAAATAGCAATACTTTTTGATATTTTAATCCAATTTTGGATTTTAGTGGAAAATTAAAGAAAAATTCATAATTTGCAATCCGGGCGTCGGATTTCGATGAAATTTTTTATGGATGGTTAAAAATTCATAATGAACATAATGAATGGGTTAAGATGTGATGAAAATCACAAATCAAGGGTCAAGATGAAACGTCAAATGGTGATAAAAAAGTAACTTATCTTTTTGATTAAATTACTTTTGACTTTTTATTAAAATAAATAAAAAAAAAATAAAAAAAATAAAATGAAAAGGAAACTATGGAAGGGATGTTGCAGGGGGGTGGTTGGAAAATTTGACTAAAATCAATGGTCCATGATCGTCATCATCATAAACCAACGGCTAGGATTTAATTAGCTTAAAATAAAAAATATTTAATAAATAAAAAAATCTAAAAAAATAGGGCTGCCATAGGGGGGCTGGAGCAGGCCTAGGGTGGGCTTCACAAGCTCCATGCACTTTTTAAAATTATAAAAAACACATTTGCAATTTTATACCTCAAGCAAGGGGGGGTAAATTCCAATTTGATGAAAAATCAAACCCTATAAATAGGGGCAGGGGTGGACATCCAAGAGCACATTCACTCAGATCCAACTTGATCAAATCTCAGCTCCCACACCCTCCCACACGTCCAAGGAAGAAAAGGAGGAAGTTAAAGAGAGAAAGTGTGAGAAAAAGTGGGATATCTCCACTTCGGGTAAGTGATTTCTTCCCAAATTTCTTTTGGGTGTTAAGTAGGGTAAAACCATGCTTAGATAATGCCTACACATGAGAAAATAAGTAAAGTTATAATGCTTAATTGGAATTATGCCAAAACATCGAAAATTTGGAGCGAAGATAGAGCATTCGAGAAAATCATGTATGATATGTGTAAATAATGCTCCAAAATTGATAAATTATGATTTGTGATGAATGAATATGATAAATATGATGTTGAAATGATGATATATTAATTTCATGATTTTTGGAATTAAGGATTATGCTTCAGTGAATTTATGTTGATTTTTAGTATATGGAGAAAATGATTTATTTAGCCAAGTTAATGATGATAAATTCAAAATTCATAAATTTTCCCATGATATAGTAACTGAGAGCTATATCATGGTATTTTTTATTTTTAGAAAAATGTCAATTTTTGGAACCCATGAACAGTAACCCACGTTGTTGTGAACAGTATCCTCGGGTGAACAGTAAACATAAACAGTACCCAAGAACAGTGATGATGAACAGTAATCCGCTATAGTAATTTGCTACAGTAGCTAACAGTGAACAACATGATTTTGGGAAAAAAATAGAGATTTATTTTTTTATATTTTATGAGGATGTATGGATGAAATTTTTAAAAGATTTATGGATAAAAGTCCATATAAGGAGGTAATGACCAAGTATATTTATAAGATTAACCTCTAAAGAAATGAGGTAATAAATGACTATAAAGCATGCATGGAAAGCAAACTAAGACATGAAATGATATAGATAAAATATCATTTTTCCTTGTATAAGAAAAGGAAAGGAAAAGGTGTAGGACATGGACTGAGAAGATAAGACAGCACAACTTTGAAAATGTGATTTTATTGCTTCATTGTAAGCAAGCAAATCTTTTTGAAAATATATTTTATTCTCAAGTATTTTTGAAATGTGTTTAAGGGTGGTCATTCCTATCATGTTTTGAAATGATGAATGTTTATGAGTTTTTATGAATAGTCATGCCGGCATATTGATATCATGTGATGTTCATGGACATGTGCACATGTATGATGTATAATGAAGAGGCTTTGGTGGAGGTAGAAAGCGGATCAGAGGGTCCCCCTTCACTATTGCCGAGTCGTATGGGCTGTGTGCCGGCGGCGTCCTCCCCAGAGGTGGCGGCAAAGGAATGTTATGTGTGAATGAATGCATTGCATTTTCATACATGGATTGAAAAGGAAAGCATGGATTTGAAATGATATTTTTAAGGGATGGTGCAAATAGTTCTCTACATGAGAATGACAAGTCACCTGGTGTAAGAGGTATATAATGCCGGAAAAATCAAAAGTCATGCATGTAGGAGACTATGTAGGCGTCAAGAGGAAGAGAGGTTCTCCTTGATGAGGCCAAGTCGGAGACAGCCGGCGTATTGGACCATGCTATGTGAGATGTTCCCTGGGCTAGCATACCCGCACACGAAGGTTTATGTCAGGAATGGAAAGGAAGTATTTTCACATCCAATGTTTATGAAAAGGTTTCTATTCCATTGGTAGTTTATCATTTGTTAAGTGTCTCCTATCAAATTGAGAGAAATGCATTTACGAATTGTTTACAAGAATGGTTTACATGAATGATTTCCAAGAATGGTTTACGAAAAGGTTTCTACTCCATTGGTAGCTGATCACTTGCTAAGTGTCTTCTATCGAATGGAGAAAAATGCATTTAAATAAAAGAAAAATGATTGCTCATTGAGTTTCGACTCATGTTTTGTTTTTCCAACCTCAGATAGGTGCAGGGAAAGCCAAGAGATGAAGGACATGTGTTGCTAAAGGAAAAGAGGAATCTACAAAGGTTAGTAGATTTTTGTATGAATAATTGCCCTAATGGGATATGGTGAAAAAGACATAGGTTGTATGAAATTATGAAGTGATGAATAATATGAGAAGTTGATGATTTATGATGATATGGATAAATCCATTATGAATGATGATGAGTATATGTTTATGTGATGAAAGAAAAGAAAAAAAAACAGACGAGATTCAATTAAGAACCCGCCGCGTGATCAGGGCAATAATCCTGAGTCACATTTACCAATCGACAAGATCTTGGAGTAAGGACTATGTGGACGCCTCGGTTCGGGGCGGCACAAGTTGTTTAACGGATATGAATATACCGTTAAACCCTTTGTAGTCACTAAACAGGTTATGTACTTATCAATTTTACTTTATTTAACGACATGGGAACATAGCAATTAAATAGGGTGTAATTAGCTTTATATAGTGTTAGAAGACATATATAAAGATTATTGAACTTAAGCTAGTAAATCCATATACAATCCAATTAAAAAGAACCAATGCGATATAGTTTAGATTCAAGGATTCTGAGCTATCCATCTGCCATCAGTCCCGTTTCTAGTATCCAGCAATTTCGTGAACTCTACTCTAATTTCTTATTGCAGTTGTTAGCTTTAGTTTAAATCCACAAACTCGGAATTTCCTACTCACCGAAAGCAGTTAAACTAATTAATAATTCCGGTTAACAATTCTTCGTGGGAACGATACGCTACTCACACTTTATTACTTGACACGACACGTATACTTGCATAAATAGCGAGCATTTTAATTGACATATACGTAGCTCATCAAAGTCACATACCCAAGTCGACTTCACTTGTGACTTAAGTCAAGTCCAAAACTCAAGTCGACATGAGAAGGAACTTCAAGAGCATAAACAAGGAAGAAAATGTTCAGCAAGCAAATGGGTGACTAAAGTCACACCCTAAGTCAGCCCTAGTATGCGACTTTGGTGAAGTCATCCGAATGCGACTTCAAATGCGACTTGGGTCGTAACTATTGAAAAAATTCAAACGTTGGTGCATTAAATGCGCTCCACCTACCCTTCAACGTTCAAATAACTTCTATAACTATTTAAGACACGTAAAAAGGAGTCATGAAGGTTAGCTAGAACATTGATTGAGTCTTTGCCTTTCCATCTTCAAGTTATTAAGTGTGCATTAATTATTCTTCAAGAAAGACTCCCACTTCTACTGCAAAGAGCTGTAAGTTTTTCACTTTCTCAAGCTTTTCAAGAGTCTTCTTAAGTGCTTCAACTACTCTACACAAATTCGTAATATGTGGATTCCCTTGTTTAACTCGTTCTTGTTGTATTGTAATACTTGACTTATTATTGAAGACCAAGGCCAAGTTGAGACAAGTATTATATAGTTGAAGTAAAACTTATCGTCTACTTGGGCATTTTTTGTAAAGGCCCCCTAGAGCTATGATCTAGAAGAAAGCAAGGGCTCTAGAGTTAATCTCGTTGAGATAGTGGAACCGAAGACACAAAGAAATATGTGCTTCAAAGAGTGGAGTAGGGAATGTTGCCCGAACCACTATAATTTGATGTGTCTCTTGTGTTTATTGCTTTCATTTATTTATTACTCTCTTACCTTGAATGTTTAATTAAAGAGGATTGGACTCACAAGGAGTTAAACTTTAAGTTACTAAAGAAAATTTTAAGAACCTAATTCATCCATCTCTTATTGGGTTTTGCCGTAAACTCAAAAACCAGCAACAAGGTCTCCATTTTTTATAGTTTTGTTCTATATCTCTGATGATGTCAACTGATGGTTTGCACATTATGGAAGATGAGGTGGAGGAAATGGAGGCCATAAAAGTTCATATGGCAGTTAAGGCTAGCAAAGCATCTATTAGAGTTGATTTGCTGGATATAGTAACTTCAGATTTTGTTGGTGATGAATCGTATACATCTCACCTTAGATTAACATATTATATTCTTGAAAGGTATGTGATTCTTCTACCCTACAAAATTGATAGAGTGGATGTGACTCCGGAGGGGATCTTGCCAGTGTTTGAAAAAGTTATCGTTAGTTAGTTTTTCTAGGGAAATTTTTGATGTATGTAATATTTGCTTGATGCAACTAATTTCGAATGTATGAAATTGGGTATTGGCCTTTGAGATATGTGGAACCTTACTTGTCTTAAAGCATAGCAAATATAGCTTAGAGCTTGTATGGATGAGATTAGGGTAACTAAGCAAGGTGCTTAAGTTAATCACCCATGATTACCATGGTAATTAAGCACTAAAGGACAAAATGGTGTAGAGACTGCTGAGGTGGCATGTTAATTAATGCCATTTTTCATTTTATTATTGGATTTACCACTTGATATATTAATATTTTGTGATATATAATGTGGATTGATATGAAATTTTAAGGGAAAGCCTAAGTTGGTACGCCCTACATGATGAATGTTTAGATCATAAAAATTATGAATGGAAAGGGGTTAAATGATTAAAGTTATATGATATTTGATGAATTAAATTCATTTTGCTAATATCTTAGCATATATTCATCTTTTTGAGATAAAAATCTTTATGACTAAGTTGAGATGTTCTAAGTAATGAATGAATTAGATTATGTCAAACATTGTTACAAAATCCTAAATGATGGGGTATTAAGAGGGATTAAATATTAATGATGAAATTATCTAAAGTCTTTGTCTTAAAGTCATTAAAGATGATTGTCATAAATGAAAATCTTAAGAAAAAGTTGACAATTTATGTTAAGTAGGACATGTGTCACCTAGGATTCATTTGAGAAGATAAAGTCAACCAACAAAATGTAAACATTGACTTTTGTAACGGCCTGAACTAAAAATTAAGGCTTTTGCCTAAATTTTCGGTCCAAGTCGTTTTAAAACTCCAGGATCTTTCCACGCGACGATTAAACCATCTCATTTAGGCAATAAGAAATAAACTTGCATTATTACATCCAAGTCCTCAAGTCCATTGAGTTATTACAAACATGCCCACGTCAATAAAAATCTTTACATCCAAGTCAAGCCACTCATTACATAGAATGAAATAAATAAAAAGATCAATTCATCATCACGCCATCACCATCTCATTGGCCACCATCCATGGGATCATCTGAGAGTCAAAGGAAAAAGGGGTAAGTTCACAAGAACTCAGTAAGTAGGATTATGCTCTGCAATTAAGATCATAAGAATATATCATCTTCACTCAATTGCTCAACTTTTAGAGCCTTTAATACATCCTATATGTCATCATCTCTTCCTAGAAGTACTCAACTTAAATTTTTGGGGACTACCCTAAGGATTTAGAACCTTAAATCCTTTAGGATACTCCTTTATCCTAGAAACTCAAACTTCTAGGCTTCATTTGGCTAATCTAGCCCTTCCATTGAACTCAAAATGTTCAAATCTATAGGAAATGACCCCCGGACACTCAAATTGGACCTCTAGAGCTCAATTTACATCAATTTGAAAATGGACGCACCAAACGGTGCCACGTGTCCCTCGCCGCCGGTGGTCCTGCCCGACTGGGCTTCCTGGTGGGCCGCGCTCTGGGCTTTACTGCCTGGGTATCATCTCTGGGCTCTAAGCCATGGGTTGGCTCACTGGATCCTCCTTGTGAGGCTCATCGCAACAGTTGGGCTCGTCTGCAGCTAGGCTCAGCTTGGATCCAGCCTACTCCCTGAAGCCCGTATCATTTCCTAGAAAATTACAGATTCTCCTGCTGTCTTTTGATTTTACAAAAACTCCTTGACAGCTTATGATTTTTAGAAAAACCATTAGGCAGAATTGTAAAATATTCAAAAACTCGAAAATAGGCAGTAACATCCATTTTTTCCATCCGGCCATTTATACGAGATATATATAATAATATTTTAATATTATTTTCGTATATATATCTCCTTTAAACATCTTAAATGCATTAAAATACATTAAAAATTCATCTCATCAATAATTTGGCTAATATATTTAATTTTAGGCCATCCAAGCATAACGTAACGTACATAATTTTACTCATTAATTTATTTTACTCAAAATAAATTATAATTATGTCATTATGCTTTCTATCTTGCCCAAAATTACCTTTATGTTATACGTCCTCAAAAATTATTGATAAATCCTCACATAATTAATTTAATGTAAATAATACATTTCTCAAATAATTATGTGGCATCCATTCCGTGTGCAATTAAGCATATAATATCTCATATTATCCCAGCATGATTAATGGCCATAAAATCACATATTGGTAAAATCACTAAATAATTATATGATAAATCCTCATTAAATCATGCCATAATTAAAGGCTAAAGAGGCAAAATCCCCCTTACCTTAAAGAAGAAAATGAAATGGATCACTTGAACGAATTGGATCGGCCTTTTTCTTTTTCTTGCGGCAGCGTTCCTCTGGTATCTCCATCGAGTCCCCAACTCGCTTATTTATAACTTCCGGAGATTCACCGGAGGATTTACCGCAATCCGATCTCAATTCAATTTCAAATTCAAATTTTAAGTTCTCCGATAGCAATCCGATCTCAAATTCAATTTCAATTTCGAATTTCAAACTGGTGAGGCTCACAGAGCCCAAAAAGGCAAAATACATCATTTACACACTCATTGGAATTCGAACTCGATACCTCTTCTACCAAAGACCAACACCTTAACCACTTAAGCACCTTGGGCTATTGAGTTAAATACTCGCGATATTTTATATAACTCGATCCATCATTCTAAGTGGGCTTATTTGGGTTTATCCCAATAACCTTCCACTTATTATTGGCCCATTGCTTGGTTAAATGGTCAATGGTCAGGATGCCACATCAGTGGACATATCATCAGTTGAATAGTCAACTCATTTTTTTCCTAATTATTACAGTCTTCCCTCATTACAAAAGTTTCGTCCCCAAATCTTACATTTCATTATAAGGTAGAAACAAATTAGGACATATTTCTCGAATATTTTCCTCGAGTTCCCATGTTGCCTCTTTTTCATTGTGGTTACTCCACTGCACCAGAACATGCTTGATCTTTCGACCCTTCAGTTCTTTCTCTCTGGTGTCAAGAATTCGTATCGGTTGCTCTGGATGCGTTAGATCCCCTTCCACATGATACTGCTCAAACTGCAGCACATGGGTTGGATCAGACACATACTTTCTCAGCTATGAGATATGAAACACATCATGCACTCCTGCCAATGCCGGCGGTAATGCCAATCGATATGCAACTCCACCAATGACGTCCAAGATCTCAAATGGTCCAAGATAACGAGGACTCAATTTTCCTTTTACTCCGAATCTCATTACCCCTCGAGTAGGCAAGACCTTTAGGAAAACCTTTTCCCCGATTGCAAATTGCAAATCGCGTCGTTTTCCATCAGCATACTTTTTCTGTCGATCCTGAGCGGTCACCAGTCTCTTTCTGATCAACTGAACTACCTTGGTAGCCTGTTCGATCAGTTCCGGTGCTAATATCTTCCACTCACCGACTTCTTCCCAGTAAACCGGGATGCGACATTTCTTGCCATATAAGGCCTCGAAAGGAGCCATACCAATGCTTGCTTGATAACTATTGTTATAAGCAAACTCTGCCATTGCCAAATACTCAACCCATGAGCCTTGTAAATCTAACGCACAAGCCTGCAGTAAGTCCTCTAATATCTAGATGGTCCTCTCAGATTATCCATTTGTCTGTGGATGATATGCAGTACTCAGGCGTAACTCTGTGCCCATAGCTGTCTGCAATTTTTGCCAAAATTCAGACACAAATCTTCTATCTCTATCAGAGACTATGGATACAGGAACGCCATGAAGCCTAACAATCTCCCTCACATACAGTTCCGCCATCTACTCCATCCGATAAGTCATTCGGTAAGGTAGAAAATGCGTTGGCTTAGTAAGTCGATCTACCACTACCCATACTGCATTCATTGCGCTTTGCATTTTTGGCAATGCAGTCACGAAATTCATCGTAATGTGTTCTCATTTCCACTCTGGTATCTCCAAAGGTCGTAATAATCCTCTCGGTCTCTGCTTTTTTAGTTTTACTCGTTGGCAGATCAGACACTGGGACACAAATCTCGCAATCTCTACTCGCATTCTCTTCCACCAGTATCTCTGACTCAAATCCTTATACATCTTAGTACTACCTGGATGAACAGAGAATCTCGACTGGTGTGCTTCTTCAAGGAGTTCTCTTCGGAGTTCTTCATTCCTTGGAACCACAATTCTCTCTTGGAGCATCAAAACACTATCAATCCCTTGCCGAAAATGAGTGGATTGACCTTGAATCATTCTGTCTAAAATTTTCAAGACAAATGAATCTTGCTTCTGTGCTTCCTTGATTTTCTCTACCAACAAGGATTGCAACTGCAAAACACTCAGCCGAGCAGTATCTCGAGAGGATATTACCTCTATCTCTAAGGCTTCAAACTGCGTTAGCAACTCCTCTTGTTAGGTAATCAATGTTGCAACCACTGTATTCATTTTTCGGCTAAGAGCGTCTGCCACAACATTGGTCTTTCCTGGATGATACTGAATTGAAACATCATAGTCTTTTAGTAACTCCAACCATCTTCGTTGCCGAAGATTTAATTCCTTCTGGGAGAATATGTACTTCAAACTCTTATGGTCTGTGAATATCTCTGTTCTTTCACCATATATGTAGTGTCGCCAAATCTTTAAGGCGAACACTACTGCAGCCAACTCTAAATCATGGGTAGGGTAATTCTGCTCACTTGGCTTCAATTGCCTTGAAGCATAGGCTATTACCCTCCCTTGCTGCATAAGTACATATCTCAGACCATTCCTGGAGGCATCACTATACACCACAAACTCTTTTTCACTTACCGGTAAGGTCAAAACCGGTGATGTGGTTAAACGGTTCTTTAACTCTTGAAAACTTTCCTCACAGTCCTCTGTCCAAATAAATTTGGTGTTCTTGCAGGTTAATCGAGTTAACGGCACCGCAATTGAAGAAAAGTTCTCCACAAACCGTCAGTAATAGCTTGCCAATCCCAGGAAACTTCTTATCTCAGTAACTGTGGTCGACCTCTCCCAAGACACCACAACCTTAATCTTTTCTGGATCAACAGAGACTCCTTTGCCACTGATCACATGTCCAAGAAAAGCAACACTTTCTAGCCAAAACTCACACTTGTTTGAGTTTGACATAAAGTTTCTTTTCCCTAAGGACTTGCAATACTTCTCTCAGCTGCTGCTCATGCTCTTCACTCCCTTGGAAGATATCATCGATGAATACCACTACACACCGATCTAAGAACTATTGAAACACTCTGTTCATTAGATCCATAAATGCAGCTGGGGCGTTGGTCAACTCGAATGGCATCACCAGGAACTCAAAGTGACCATACCGAGTGCGAAAAGCTATCTTTGGTATGTCCTCTTCTCTGACTCTCAATTGGTGCTACCCTGACCTCAAGTCTATCTTTGAGAAGACAGATGCCCCTTGTAGTTGGTCAAACAAATCATCGATGCGTGGAAGAGGATATTTATTCTTAATCATCACATTGTTTATTTCTCGGTAGTTGATGCATAGTCGCATACTGCCGTCCTTCTTTTTAACAAAGAGCACAGGTGCTCCCCAAGGTGATGAACTTGGGCGAATAAATCCCAAATCCACTAACTCTTTGCAGCTGCTCTTTCAACTCTTTAAGTTCTGCTGGCGCCATGCGATATGGGACTCTTGAGATTGGACTGGTTCCCAGAATTAGATTGATCTCAAAATCAATCTCTCGAACAGGTGGTAACCCTGGTAATTCCTCTGGAAAAACATCAGGAAATTCTCTGACTACCGGGACATCGTCCAGTTTTACTTCAACCTCACTCGTCGTCATGGCCGCCACAAAGAACCCATAACATCCTTTGTGGAACCCCGATCTTTGAGACATGTACAAAACTCTAGGGTTGTAAACCCTAGGTAATATATTTGAGAAATATATATTGATGGATATGAAATATATGGAAATGAAGGTTAAAATAATTATGCAGGAAATTCGGATGAATAGTGCACGTGAATAGTGAAATGTGAATAGTAAACGTGGGATTAAAAAAAATGTTAAGTTAATCACTTTGGATTAACTTAATCACAAAAAGACAAAGAAGGAAGCTTCCCATATAAGGACAAAATAGCAACTTTTTGATTTATTTAGTATTTTCGGATTTTTAATTGATTTTTGAAGAAAACGAAGAAAAATTCATATCTTGCAATCCGGACATCGGATCAAGATGAAATTTTTTATGGGTGGCCAAGATATGATGATGGATATGATGAATGGTCCAAGATTAATCAAGGATCATGAATTAAGGGTCAAGATTAAATGTCATTTGAAAAGGGAAAAAGTAACTTTACTTTTTCATTAATAGCATTTGACTTTGATTAATTTTAATTAAATAAAATTAATGCAAAGCCTGCAATTGCTGCTGGAGCATGGACTTTTGGGGCATGATCCAATGGCCCATGATCATCCTCATCAAGAACCAATGGCTAGGATTTAATTTGCTTAAAATAAATAAATTTTAATAAATAAAAAAGCTAGAAAAATAGGGCTGCAATAGGGGGCTGGAGCAGGCCTAGGGTGGGCTGCACAAGGCTCCATGCACCTTTTGGAAATTAGAAAAAAATACATTTATAATTAAATACCTCAAAGCTAGGGGGTAAAATCCAATTTTGTGAAAAATAAAAAAGTATAAATAGGGGGGCAGGGAGGACGTCCAAAGGCACTCCAAGCTTGAGCAATTCAAGCCATTCCCACCCTCAAATTCGTTTTAAGAGAGAAAGAGGAGGTTAGAGAGAGAAAGGGCAAGTTGGAGGAGAGATTTTCTATTTCAGGTAAGTGATTTCTTCCCAAATTTCTTTTGGATGTTAAGTAGGGTAAAATCATGCTTAGATAATGCCTAAACATGAGAAAATAAGTAAGGTTATAGTTCCAAAGTAGAATTATGCCGAAACATCGAAAATTTGGAGCGAAGATAGAGCATTCGGGAAAATCATGTATGATATGTGGAAATAATACTCCAAATTTGATAAATGATGATTCGGGATGTATGATTATGATAAATATGATGTTGGAATGATGATATATTAATTTCATGATTTTTTGAATTAAGGATTATGCTTAAGTGAATTTATGATGATTTTTAGTACATGGAGAACATGATTTATTTAACCAAGTAAACGATGATAAATTCAAAATGTACGAAATTTCCCATGATATACGAAGCATAAGCTATGTCATGGTATTTTTTATTTTTGGGAAAAATGTCAATTTTTGGAACCCATGAACAGTAACCCACGTTGCTGTGAACAGTAACATCGGTGAACAGTAACGTGAACAGTGATGATGAACAGTAATCTACTACAGTGACATGAACAGTAATTATGAACAGTGAACAGCGTATTTTGGGAAAAAATTGAGATTTATTTTTGTATCTTTATGAGGATATATGGATGGAATTTTTAAAGGATTTATGGATAAAAATTCATATAAATGAGTAATGACCAAGTATTTATAAAAGGAAAACCTCTATGAAAATGAGGTAATATGCGATCGTAAAGCATGCATGGGAAGCAAGCTAAGACATGGAATAGATGGATAAAATATCCAATTTCCTTGTATAGGAAAATGAAAGGAAAGGATAAAGGAGTCAGGTTGAAGCAAAGCAAAGGTAAGCAAGCAAACTTTTTTAAAATATGATTTTATTACTTCATTGTAAGCAAGTAATCCTTTTGAAAATGATGATTTGTAAGCAAGCACAACTTTGAAAATGTGATTTTATTGCTTCATTGAAAATGATGATTTGTAAGCAATCAAACTTTTTTAAAATATGATTTTATTACTTCATTGTAAGCAAGCAATCCTTTTGAAAATGATGATTTGTAAGCAAGCAATCCTTTTGAAAATGATGATTTGTAAGCAAACAAACTTTTTTTAAAATGTGATTTTATTGCTTCATTGTAAGCAAGCAAGCTTTCTAAAATGTGATTTTATTGTTTCATTGTAAGCAAGCAATCCTTTTGAAAATGATGATTTGTAAACAAGCGAACTTTTTTTAAAATATGATTTTATTGCTTTATTGTAAGCAAGCAATCCTTTTGAAAATGATGATTTGTAAGCAAGCAACCCTTTTGAAAATGTGATTTTATTCTCAAGTATTTATGAAATGTGTTTAAGGATGACCATTCCTATAATGTTTTGAAATGATGAATGTTTATGAATTTTTATGAAAAGTCATGCCGGTATATTGATATCATGTGATGTTCATGGACATGTGCACATGTATGATGTATAAGGAAGAGGCTTTGGTGAAGGTAGAAAGCGGATCAGAGAGTCCCCCTTCATTATTGCCGAGTCGTATGGGCTGTGTGCCGACGGCGTCCTCCCCAGAGGTGGAGGCAAAGGAATGTTATGTTTGAATGAATGCATTGCATTTTCATACATGGATTGAAAAGGAAAGCATGAATTTGAAATTATATTTTTAAGGGATGGTGCAAATAATTCTCTACATGAGAATGACAAGTTACCTGGTGTAAGAGGTATATAACGCTGGGGAAATCAAAAGTCATGCATGTAGGAACCATGTAGGCGTCAAGAGGAAGAGAGGTTCCTCTTGATGAGGCCAAGTCGGAGACAGCCGGCGTATTGGACCATGTTATGTGAGATGTTCCCTGGGCTAGCGTACCCTCACACGAAGGTTTATGTCAGAAGTGGAAAGGAAGCATTTGCACATCCAATGTTTATGAAAAGGTTTCTATTCCATTGATAGTTGATCACTTGCTAAGTGTCTCCTATTGAATGGAGAGAAATGCATTTATGAATGATTTTCATGAGTGGTTTATGAAAGGTTTCCAAAAATGGTTTACGAAAAGGTTTCTATTCAGTTGGTAATTGATCACTTGGTAAGTGTCTTCTACCGAATGGAGAGGAATGCATTTAAAATGAAAAATGCTTGCTTATTGAGTTTCGACTCATGTTTTGTTTTCCCAACCTCAGATAGGTGTAGGGAAAGCCAAGAAATAAAGGACATGTGTTGCTAAAGGAAAAGAGGAATCTACAAAGGTTAGTAGATTTTTGTATGAATAGATTCCCTAATGGGATATGATGAAAAAGACATAGGTTGTATGAAATTATGAAGTGATGAATAATATGAGAAGTTGATGATTTATGATGTTATGGATAAGTCCATTATGAATGATGATGAGTATATGTTTATATGATGAAAGAAAAAGAAATGAAAAAAAAATTGGACGAGATCTAATTAAGTACCTGCCGCGTGATCAGGGCAACAATCCTGATTCACACTTACCAATCGACAAGATCTTGGAGTAAGGACTATGTGGACGCCTCGGTTCGGGGCGCCACATCCTTGCCTGAGTTTTCTCAAGGTTTGCATCGCCGTGATCAAATGTGGCACTTTTCGTCGGTTTCCTTCAAATAGAACTGTCTGATTGGGTATGCCAACTATAATCCTCCGTGTCTGCGAACTAATATGTGCTACCCACTTGGTCATCCAATCTCATCCCAGAATTACATCTAGGTCTCTCATGGGCATCACTACCAAGTCAGCTGGCATCACTAGTCCCTTGATGTCCATAGGACATGCATAACATGCACTCCTCACGGAAAGACTACCACCCATGGGTGATGTAATAATTAACTCTTCCACCAATGACCTCGTTGGTATGTTATTCTCTTTGATAAACTTAGATACAATAAATGACAAATCTGCACTAGTATCAAATAAAGTTCTGGCATAGATATTGTAAACCTTGACAATACCTGTAATTCTGTCTGCTGGTATCTGAGCTTGTCCCGGGTGCAGTGCAAAATTATTTGTCGACTGTCTTGCCTCATGGTTTTGCACATTCTGTTGTCGCCCCACTGGTCTCCCCGCTTGCCTATTCTGATTTCAAGGTTGCTGGGGAGTTGGTGCTCCAGTGGCAGTACAGAATTTTGCCATATGCCCCGGCATTTTACACAGAAAACATACCACTCCCACTGGGCAACTCTCTAGTGAATGTCCAGTCTCTCCGCACTTGTGACAAGTGCTAGGCGGAAGGCGACACTGTCCCTGGTGGAACTGGTTACATCGCTTGCACTTTTTTTTCGCCAATTCGACTTATAGGATCCTTTGCTCTTAGACCCTTGACCCGTCGAGGCCCTAGATGTCTGCATTGGCTTTTTATTTGAAGTTCCTCCTTCAATAGATTCCCCCGATCTCTTCTTTACAAACATCTTACTGAGCTGAGCTATTGTCTTCTCAGCCCACATCGCTCGATCCACCGCCTTGCCATATGTGTTGCATGGCTCGACCATCACCATGTCTCGAATCTTTCATTGAGACCATTTTGGAATCTTCGTATTCGAGCATCATCATCTTCCACTAGATTATGGGCAAATCGTATCAATGATGAAAATTTTGTTTCATAATCAGCCACAGACATCTCTTCTTGTTTTAACTCTGCAAACTCTCGAGCTTTGGTGATCCGAACAGTTGGTGGAAAAAACTTCTCATAGAAGGCATCCGAGAATCTTTGCCAGGTAATCTATTCCTTCTTGCTCTCAAAGATTCTCTTTTGTGTTTTCCACCAACGGTAAGCATCTCCATCCAACTTGAATGCAACAAATAGTACCTTCTGTCGCTCCGAACATTCAAGGAACTCTAATATTTTGTTGATAGCCAGTAACCAATTCTCAGCAGCCGTGCTATCACCTCCTGAAAAAGAAGGAGGATGCTGCTGATGGAAAGCACTAGCATCATTCCTATCTCTTTCCTTTCTAGCACAGTAGTCTCTGGAGGGCACTGTGGTGGATTGGGATTCAGCGACTTGCTCTTCCACCCTTGGTCAAAAACGACTAATGTGATCTTGACCATCTTGACCATCTCTTTCCTCTTGCCCTGTAATATTGGGTTGTTTTCTCTGGCTTACAACTTGTCCTCTCTGTTGGTTTGCGGTTACAGCTTAATCACAACCAACTAAAGTAGTTCCTTGTCGATGAGGATTTTCATCGATTTTATCTAATCGGGATAAAATCCTCTCAACAAAACTTTCAAATTGAGCCTCATGTTGCGTCATACGCTCATGAATTGTTGGCCTCCTCCCAGGATTCTGGTTGGTACCAATTGTCCCTTCAGACCTCTGAGGGGACCTCGAGCCTTCGTCAAGTGTTATAAAAACTCCTTGGTTTGCCTTCTGGGTGCACTCCCTGGCTTAACCTTGAAACAACTCCTGCTTAGGATGTACCCGCTTCGGATATACCAACAGTTGATGGATTAACTCCCTGACCCTACCTTTGCATTGGGTTAGGTCATGGAGATTCCCATGAGAGGCCATGTATGAAAAGAAATGTAACATTTAAACTCAAGAAAACATCTTAAGTTCACACATAGTCAAACAAATTATATCCATCCACATAAAAGAACAATCCCTCGTAAATAAATTTTATTATTCATTGCAAGTTTATTACATCTCGGAAACCTCAAAAGAAAATAACTCAATTTAATCTTCTCTTTTCCTCTGTCCCTTCATTGGACACTCTTTAGCCCGATGCCCAAGGGCCCTGCAAATATTGCAAGCAATCTCATGTAAGCAGTCTTTCGCCTGATGTCCATGCTGCGTACATCTGAAACAAGTGTTCGGCGGAAGCACACACTTTCCTCCATGCCTAAACTTGTACTTAGCGCATGGTAATAGCTTCCCCAAATTGGGTGGAACTTTCTCAGATGTAGGCTCTCTTAAGGGTATGGCATGTGTCGGCGGAGCAGATGGCTGGAGGGGCACATTTAGAACAGGCATCTGTTGAGTTGGAGGACTTGGCATTGGGATAGACGAGCTAGACCCACAATAGGTCCCATACGGTTCCTTCGGCCCTTCTTTGTCAGTTGACTTGAAATTATCATCCGACTCATCATAGGCCTTAGACAGCTTGCTCGCCATTTGCTTATACCGTTTCCTAGGAACAGGTTGCGGAATAGTTGCCTCCACCCTCACTTGCTCCATCATCTCAGGGGAAACATCAGCAGGCCTCTTAGGAGATGATGTTTGAGTCTCTGCAGGTTGTTTTTGGAATGCTGCCAACTTTGCCCTTAGCATGGCCAACTTTGCGTCCTGTGACGTCTGTTTCTCTTGCATCTTTAACATCATGGCGCCAAGTTGGACACCACTCCTTGTAAGGTTTTAAAGTTTTGACGCATCTCTTGTCGGACAACCTCTTGAGCTCGAAATAGCTCGAATTTAATTGCGTCCTGCGCCAACCTCGACTCCTTTAACAATTACAATGGTTTATAAGTTAACTTATTTAAACCTATGCAGTGAATCTAGAATAGAAAACTAAAATATAAAAGAAATATTAAATGAATAATTTTTAGTATGAAAATTTGTGTGAAAACTCATGATATTATCATTAAGGGACGACCTAAGTTTCAACTTGAAATATTAATTAGGTTGTAAATTAAAAATATGAGAAAATCAACTTGAACAGGGTAGAATGGCTGTCAAGATCAATTGTACAAATTGATTTTTAATAATTTTTATATAATGAATTTTGATCTAAAACTTTTATATGATATAACATAAATCCTGACTATCACTTGAATCAAATTAAAATAAATTTTTGGATGACATAAATAGGGGTAATAATTAATGTGCTTTGAACTGTCCCTAAGCTCATACTTCTCTCTAGCAAAGTAAAAATACATAAATAAATATAAATACTTAATATTTTGAGCTGAAAATATTTATTTTGGTTAATTCATTTAGTTATTGATGTATTGTAGCAATATTAGACTTTAATACCTTGATTTGATTATAAATAAAAAATTAGAGAAATCAATGAGTTTGATTTCAGTAAATATGGACAGATTGACAAATAATTAAAATAAAAGTTAAATTTTAAATATTTGGAATGGAATTTAGCATGCAATAGAGATTAAACAAGTAACTTAGGTAATTATGAAAATTTAGTATATTAAGTGTAAGTTTTAAAAGGGAAAAGCAAACATCACTGATTACGTGGATATGTATATGTGATTGTTTAAAAGGTAGATGTGAACTTTGAAAATCTTACTCGAACTTAGCTCGTTATAATTTTAAGTAAGTATCTCAAATGATTAAAGAGATTAAATTCCCTAAATTAGGGTATTCAGCCAAGAAAATGATTGACTATTGGAAAAATGGATATATGTAACTTAAGAAGATGAGAGTGTTCATCTCAAAGGAAGAATTGAATAAATTAAGATATTAATAGTCACATATAAAATGAGACTATAAAAGGGTTGGGAACAAGTGATAAATGAATAAAAAAGCAAACCATTCAAGCATAAGATGTTATATAGATATGATTAAGTGATCATTTTCACTTGTCTAGGCAAAGGCAAGGAAAAGATCGAGGGAACAAGTTGAGCTTCCCACAGGCAAGCAAGCCCTTCGAAAATGCTATTTCAAAAAAAAATTTGTATAAAGAAAAGTTTGTTTTTTTTAAAGAAATGATATTTGCAAGCAAAGCTTTTGAAATGTTTTGAATCTTTTTGAATATTGAAATGTTTTGAATTTCTTAGAATATTGAAATATTTTGAATATCTTTGAATATTGAAACGCTTTGAGATTGTTTTATATCGTGTTTCTAAAAGGTTTTAAGGGTGACCATCCCGATGAGTTGATTATATAAAATGATTTAATTTCTATTTGTTAATGGTGTTCAAAGAATATACACGCTCTTTCATATATATATATATATATATATATATATATATATGAAAATGACAGGGATGTTGTACAAATGAAAAATATGAGGTTGGAGTGGAAGAATGGGAACTATATGTTTGCATATCCTTTGAAATACCCGAAAATGAGAATAAAAATATTTGCAAGAAAAGCTTTTAAAAATGCTATTTTATTCTCAAATCTTGAAATATTTCAAAAATTGCTTTATCGTGATAGTTCTAAAATTGTTTTCAAGCAAACAAGCAAAACTTTTGAAATTATTGATTTTTCTAAAAAAATTTAGATATTTTGAAATTCATTGACTTTTGAAATGTTTTAAGAATCACTTTATATTGATGACTTTGAAAACCATTTAAGGGTGTTCATCCCAATACGGTGATTTGAATACTGTTTTATAAATTATGTTCAAAATGAGTATGTAAGCTTTTCTCTACATGAGAATAACAACAATGTCATGTGAAAAAGGTATATGATGTCGGGGTGAATGAAAGTCATACATGAAAAACAACTCTAGGTCCGCCCTTGAAGTTATCAAGTCGGTGTGTCCAATGTCTTCCAGTAGAAAGGTTATGTTTTCATAGGTAGTCGTACCCTTGTTATTTCCGAGTCGGTCTGTCCGGCGTCTTTCAATAGAAAGGTCATATTTTTATGAGTAGTTGATTACTTGGTAAGTGTCATCTACCATATGGTAAGGATTTCACCGGGCTATCTGTGAAACCCGACCGTATATGCGTCATTTCGACCATATACGTGTCATTTTAATATTTGTAATTTTATAATTATTTTATGAATAAATGAAAATTCATGAATTATATTGATAGATATGTGTATTGGAGATTGAAATAATGCAATTAGGAATTTAACTCCGTGAATAGTGCACGTAAATAGTAATCGGGGACTAAGACACGTGATTAAGAGTTAATCACTTGGATTAACTTAATCATAAAAAGACAAAATAGAGATTTAATCACTACAAGACAAAATAGCAATTCTTTTGGATATTTTAATCCAAATTTGGATTTTTGTGGAAAAATAGAAAAAAATTCATAAATTGCAATCCGGGTGTCGGAATTCGATGAAATTTTTTATGGATGACTAAAAATTCATGATGGACATGATGAATGGGTTAAGATGTGATGAAAATCACAAATCAAAGGTCAAGATTAAACGTCAAAACAAGATCAAAAAAGGTAGCCAACTTTTAATAAAAGCTACTTTTGACTTTTAAAATAAAATAAATAAATAAAAATAAAAATTAAATGCAATGGCTGCTGCTACAGGGATTTTTCAGGTGGAGCAGCTGGAAAATTTGACCAAAATCAATGGTCAAAATTTATCCTAATCAAATATCAATGGCTAGGATTAATTTAGCTTAATTTAATTAATTTTAAAAATAAAAAATAGGTAGAAAATTAGGGCTGCTATGGGGGGGATGGAGAAGGCCTAGGGTGGCTGCTCTTGGCTCAAGGCATCTTTGGAAATTATAAAAAAACACATTTTGCAATTTTACACCTTGAGCTAGAAGGGGTAAAATGCAAATTCATGAAATTTGAAGCACTATAAATAGGGGAGCATGCCTTGGACGAATTCACAGCCATCCCAAGCTAAAAAATCACTTGAGCAACTTCATTTTCCATCCCCACACGTTTTAGCCTTGAAGAATAGAAGGTTGGAGAGAAAAAGTGTGAGAAAAAGAGGCGTATCTCCACTTCGGGTAAGTGATTTCTACGTAAATTTTTTTTGGATGTTAAGTAGGGTAAAACCATGCTTATATAATGCCTAATCATGAGAAAATAAGTATAGATATAATGTTTAAATGTAATTATGCCAAAACATCAAAAATTCGGAGTGAAGATAAGGTATTCGGGAAGATAGCATATGATATGTGAAAATAATGCTCCAAAATTAATAAATGATGATTTGGGATGTATGATTATGATAAATATGATGTTGGAATGATGATATATTAATTTCATGATTTTTGGAATTAAGGATTACGCTTAAGTGAATTTATATTGATTTTTAGTATATGGAGAAAATGATTTTTTTTGGCCAAGTAAATGATGATAAATTCAAAATGTATGAAATGTCCTATGATATATTAGGCATAAGGTATGTCATGGTATTTTTTATTTTTGGAAAAAATATCAATTTTTAGAACCCATGAACAGTAACCACGTCTCTGTGAATAGTTACTCGGATGAACAGTAATCTGCTATAGTGATTTGCTACAGTAATTTGCTACAGTAACAGCGTGATTTTGAAGAAAATTTGAGATTAATATTTAAATATAAGGATGGAAATTTTGAGAAACCTATGGATAAAAATATCTATATAAAGAAATAATGCCCAAATATTATAGAGCATGCTTGGGAAGTAGCTTTAATAGAAGAAATGAAAATATCCTTCCTTTCTCCTTGAATAGGAAAAGGGAAAGAGAAGGTCGAAGACACCCACTAAGAAGGTAAGCAAGTTATATGTTTTTGCAAATTATTTCCAAAATGCTTGAAATTGTTTGTGAATTGCTTTATGAAATTTATTTAAGGTTGGCCATACCTATAACTGCTTTACATGAACTGAAGTTTGTTTTGTGAAATTATTTATTAAATGCTTTTTATGAAATTGTTTATGATTTGCAAATATCATGTCGGCATGTGTATGTGAATGAGCATGTGCACGAGGAATAGGCCTTAGTCGATGTAGTAAGCGGACCGGATGTCCCCCTCGCTATTGCCAAGTCGCTTAATAGGCCCAGGCCGGCGGCGACCTCCCTGAAATGGGAGCATGTATGGGATGGGCGCCTAGCTAGCGTCGCATCCAAAGGAATGTCATGAATGCTATGTATGCATTGCATTTGCATTTTATGAAATGCATGAAAATGATTGAAAAATTATGTATGACTTGCTTACTGAGTATTATTACTCACCCATGCTTTTTCAACAACAGACAGGAAATGTTGTTGAAGGCAGCATGCTAAGTGTTATGTAGTTTTTGATATAAATGATGTTTATGTAAACTTTATGTAAAGTCAACGATGATAATTTTGAGATGGAAAGGAATATTTTTATTCCAATGAAAATGTTTATGGAATAATTTTTTATCATAACTGTGTTATGTATTTCAAATTGGATGAATGATGGGAATTTTTCATATATTGATGAGAAAAAAAATCCTACCGTGTGATCCGGGAAACAATCCTGAGTTACGTTTACCAATCAAAATGATCCCGGAGTAAGGCTTCTAGGCACCTCGGTTCGGGGCGCCACACTATCATACCATCACATGAAGAATTATGACATGAATGAAAATGATGTTATTGCATCACATGAAGAATTATGGCATTAATGAAAATGATACGCTTGCATACTCATTATTTATGAAATGATATGCCAAGTTTTCAGTTTTGAAAGGAACACAGGATATTGCTTGTGTGGATTTTATGAAATGATTATGTCAAGCTTTCAGTTTTGAAAAAAAGACACAGGCAGAGGTCTATGAATTTTCAAGTTAAAAATGGCACTAAGTTGCCAAGTTTTCAGTTTTGAAAAAATGACACAGCTAGAGGTCTGTGAGTTTTCAAGTTAAAAAGGGCACAAAGTTGCCAGACTTTTAGTTTTTTTTTAAAAAAAGACATAGACAGAGGTCTGTGAGTTTTCAAGTTAGAAAGGGCATCGAGTTGGCAAGTCTTTAGTTTTGGAAAAGACATAGGACAATGCCTGTGTGGATTTTATGAAATGATTAAGCCAAGTTTTGACACAAGTTGATGCCTATGTTATTTTATGAAATCATGCTAGCATATCAATATGGATAAGAATGATGTATGGTACACCAGAATGATGAATAGGTCCATTGTAGAGGCGGTCGCAGACCGGGGCCCCCCTCTACACATGCTAAGTTGCTAAGAAAAAAGGCGAGAGGTCGGTGGTGCCCTCCCTAAAATGAGAGAAGGTTGAATAGATGACCACCTCGCTAGCGTACCTCCATATGAAAGGTTCCTTCTCCATAGGTAGAATGACCACTTGGTAAGTGTCACTGACAAATGGGAAGAACGGAATGCATTTGCTTATGGTTTGCTCATGAGCAGCCCAAGATTTGGGACATGAGAGTATTTATGCAAAATGTTTTTGCAAATGCATTGTTTATGAAAAGCTCAAAAATGAGAACAAAAATATTTTTAAGAAAAGGTTTGCTAAAACAAAAAAATAAAAAATACATGCTTATTGAGTATTCGTACTCACATTTTGTTTTCTCAACCCTAGATAGGTACAAAGTTCAGGCATAAGTGGAAGTAGCCCTTAAGAAAATATCAAGGTATAATTGATTGCAGGACAGGTATGAATGAATGTGTGCAATGATCATGAAAATTTTAGGTTATGGATATGTATGATGTGAACAGATAAGTGGTTATGTTGATAATTCTATGAGAATTTAATTTACGAAGTTGTATGATTTAAGTGAACAAGTTGACAGTTTGTAAATGACATATAAAGTTAATTATAAGTATACATTGCTTGTAATAGATGAAGGGAATGAAAAGAAAAAGAAAAAAAAATTCCTAAACAAAATAGATTAAAAAATCCCGCCGCATGAACAGAGTAACAATCCTATGTCACATTTACTAATCAAAAAAGATCTTGGAGTAAGGCTCCGGTGCCTCGAGTCGGGGGTGCCACAAGATATTAGGGTAGAAGCATATGGTGTCCATAGTTTTTATCATTTTATTGTAGCAACCAAATTGAGTAGCAAAAATACGACTACATATCATGGTTGGAAAGGGTGTTTCTTTTAGTTACAACTATGCATAGAGAATGAGAGTTGGAAGGTGCCAGTTAAGTGGAATCAGTCACTAATAGCGGGAATGTTGAAAGCAAGTCTATTTTGAAGTTGATTGGGCTATTGGAAAGACTCGTGAGTTAATTGAGTAAAAAAGATACCAGTATATGGAGTGATTATGGAGGTGGGCAGTGAAGACAAAGACTTAGAGTAGATCTCAAAAGGTGTAGGGAGACCAAGTTTGTAGACAATTGAGAAGAAAGTTGTAAAATGTCCAAGGTTATCTAGAAGAGAGATTGAGTGGTTGATGTAGTCAACATTTCAGAGATAGAGGAAGAGAAATCTTTGAGTAAGACAATAGAGTTGAAAGAAAAAGTTAGAGGACACAATATTGAGAAAAGATTTGTAATTGGAAATAAGGAAAAGGGGGGGGGGCAACATTGTTGTTAAAGGAGGTATGAGTCAAAAATTTGTAATGCATATCCCTACTTTATGGGTTTGAACCAATTCAAGAATAAATTATGTGTATATATACTCAAAGGTTGTAAATGGGGCCTATGCTATCGGAGCAAGAAGTAAGAAAAGCAGAGAGTTTGAAAAAACTCGAGATCCACTGTTAAAGAATTATGTTGATGCTATTGGGTCACTTTTGAGAAATGGCTAAGAATCTTTTTAAGAACTAAGAAGAATTAAAAGGCCAATTAGGAACAAATAGTGCATTAGTAAACTAATCCAGAAAGGTGAAGCAAGAAGGAAAAATTTTGAGAGAGAAGTATGTGAAGTTAATGATAGATTTGATGAGAAAGTCCATGTTACCAATGATGAAAGTAGAAAGCGTCATGAATGATGTGAGTAGTTGGATGAGAAGCAAAAGAAATTTGATGAGTTGATTCATGAGTTGGAAATACAACAGAAGGCTGGTGAAGAAGAAATTAGTTTGGTAAAATATGTCCATATTGCAAGATATGTTATGAGAGGGATATAATTAAGGTTGGAAATCAGGCGCAAGCTGTACCTGGTCAAGGTTTGCCCACCCTGACCTTACTTTTAAAAAGTATGTTTGATCTTATTTTTATATTGAATGAGGAAAAGTCGGTTTGACCCTCACCTTCTTTCAATGTCTTGGGACAAACTTTGGGTTGGTCTCAAATCAATTTCGAGATAGTAAATTTGGAGAAAAATGCGGGTCAAATAAGCTGGTTTAAATAATTTATATACCTATTCAATATAAAGATACATCTATGATAAATTTAAATATTGTATGTTTAATATTTTACTAATTAATAAAAAATAAATCATTGCTAAAATAAAACTTAAGTAAATATCGCGTAATTTTATTAAAAATATTAATAAAACATATCTCACTTAGAATATATTTTTCATTTTAAAAATATTTTTTAAAGTAATACTATTTTTTTCAAGTGTTTGCCAAACATTGAGTAAACTACAATTATGCATAAAATATATATAATGAAATTCCTTTTCTATGTAACACTCTCCATATTTAAAATCTTGATGATATATAGAAAATCTACTCTATTCATTATTTTTAGCATCATTTATAGTATCTTGAAAACTCTGTATTTGTTTTGTTTCGCTATGTATGTGTCTCATCTATAAATGTATAAAATCAACATAATAAAATGATTTAAAGCTAAAACATCAATTTTCAAGTAGTTTTTTCAACATCTAAATCATCTAAAATATCATTTGTATATAGATAAATGACTCTATGAAATATTATTATATTCTAATACATGTGTGAATGGAACATGAATATATATTTTTCAATAAATATCATCCACAAACATATTTAAATATAATGAATGGATTGAATTTTTCATCAAGAAGCAAGATCTTAAGAATTAAGGACATTACATGGCTTTGCTTCTAGATAACCAGATTTTATAGAAGCGGGGCCCATATATACATACAAGGCTTGATCTAGTGCACCGAGGACAAAAATCTATTTTTATATTTTTAAAATTTTTTATGTAACTATTAATCTAAGTGTATTTAACATTTGTATTAATTTTTATCTTTTTTTTTTTTAAAATCATCGTATGTGGGGTTTAGAATTCTTCGGGTTGGAACATGATCGACCCATACCTACTCTATTTTTGAATTCAGGTCAACATTTCTAACTCATCCCTATATCGGATAAAAAAATATTGATTTTACTCAATCAAAATGGATTGGATTAGGGGCAGGCCATGAGTCGACCTGCCCTAATTTTCACCCTTAGATATAATGTGCATGCATAAAATTTTAGATGTGGATTTAGAATTTGACATCGACAAATTGGTGGGGAGGGGTTCGACCTCTCTGAGAGTGAGGATGATGATGAAGATGTTGTTGATGAGGATTATGCTAAAGATGGTGATGCTAATTACGTTAGGATCCAATTGAGGGGTAATTTTTTGAGCTTATGAGGATAGGATGAATGTTGAATATTATGTGCATGGTTAGAAAATTTATTTTATGTGCTTGGACATGGATTTTTACTTTTACTGAAAGGGTCTTGTACATTTTTCTTTGTGAAAATCGGACTTAATGACCCTTCAATTGTATCATGAATATTTGGGTCAATAGAGCCTTTATTTTTTCTAAGGATCTTTGTCTAGGTGATTTGTTTAGATATCTTTTATTTGGACTGTAGGACCCTTTGCACCAAAAATGGGACATTACGAGCTCTTTAGTTGGTTTAGGGTGTATTTGGTAACATATAAAAAATATCAAGTTAAAACTTTTCAATCTAAAACTTTTCACTCTTCATAACTATCATATTTTTCAATTATTTCTTCACATCTCCTATACAACTGTCATACTTTTTATTCATTTCTACACAACTACCTATACAACTAACCTATCAATTTTAACTTTATTTTCTTTAATCTTCATCATTACTCCTATCGCATCACATCATTTTCTTTCATTTTGACAACTTTTACACAAAAAAATTTTTATTCAAAAGTTTTATTACTTCCCAAACACACCCTTAATGATCTCTAGTCAGATCTTGGGATCCTTTGTGTTAAAGGTGAGAGTGACAATGGGTGCTACATGACCTAAGAAAAATTCGGCAACATCTCCCCATAAATTATGAAGGTGGTGTAGAATACATGATTTGTTATTCATAAACATGTCAATTTCATTCCAAAACATAACATTTAGCTCTACATTCATACATTTGTATTTTCATACTATAAAGACATTTATATAGTAAGAAATCCTCATATACCATCATTACATAGTAAGGCAACCTAAAAGGATATCATATATATATATATGTAGATGTTCGCATAGATTGTCATCAAATTCAAAATGCATAAATTTAACATGTTTATCATAGTTGGGTTTACTAAATAAATATCTACATTCAGTAGTATCGACAAAAGCAAAAGTCTAAAAACAACAAAAGATACAAGCTCTAGCCTACTGAGTCGTGTCTTTATGATTATATTCTCATTTGGCTCTATCCCGAGGTGCCTCACCTAGTCTATAATCTAAAAGAAAAAAATAACACATAATGTGAGTCTAAATAGATTCAGTAAATAGATAGCAATTAGTACAAAGTGAGACTAAATAAGTCTCCTAATGAACATGCCATGATAGTGATGCAGAAAGATGATTCCTAAATGACCATACTAGAGATCTAGGACCAATACCCACATCCAAGAATATATGCATATGAATGCATGCCAACGAGGGCTATGAACAATCCTCTCCTCATGTCAACTAAGAGCCATGAATAGCCCTATCCTCATATCGACCAAGGGCCATGAATAACCTTTTACAACCACCCATCATGAATATTGCATCATTCATAACACATAAGAATGAATGTCACAAACCACACATTCAGTATCAGTAAAATTAACAAAGTTTACTTTAATTTTAACATACAAACTACCACACAAGTATTTCATTAAACACATGATAGGCATCAAAGAGGAAACCTCTAGTTCATCTTGCAGTTCAACCCACTCTCATAATGTCATGTTCTAATGATATATAAATTGTTAATATGTCATTCATTTCATAAAAGTCACACAGTAATATCTAATTCCTCATGAGTCTTGCTAACCTAAAATGCCTAAACCATGAAGTTGTTGGATGTTACCCTTTTCCACCAACCTTATGTCACGTTTAGGATGAGATTCCGCTACTAATTTAAGAACAGTAAATATCTATTTACCTAAATCCCAATTTCCCCCAAAATTAACAACTGTAGGCTTGAACCTTTGACATTTTTGAGCCCCCTTAATGTAAATTAATAATCTTCAAGGCAATCTAGAAAGTTTTTGAGAAGTTCTAAAGCTAGATTAAATATGGGAAGAGGAGAGGAAATAGAAAGGAAGGCTCCATCAAGGCTAGTCGGGCCCATGCCCAATCGCACCTTTAAATATAAAAAGTCAATTGAATACAGGTTTTATGTGAAAGTTTGTGAAAATTATATTTTTCATAAAATCTTTAATTTTTCTATAAAATGGGTCATTTTGTAATATTTTTGAAAATATAAAAATATAAAGAGAATTACACATGTTAAGAGGAATTAAATAGGATAAAAAATTAATTTTGGAAAATTTATAGAATAGTTTTATACATAGATGACTAAAATTATATTTTAATGAGTAACAAAATATAGTCTCATATAATTTTTAGATAAAAGAAATTAATTAATACAATAAATTCAAAAAATTTAAAATTGAGAAAATATATTATGTTATTGAAATATATGGCTAAGAATCAAGGTTTAAATACATGTTTAAATGCATTGCAGGAACATTGGATGCCCATGCACCGCCGTAGCACCGATTCGGTGCTCCATCTTCCCAATTCACCAAGCCTTATAAATTACTGGCGATGAGCTCATCCTCCTCTACCACTAGTATTTGTTTGCAGCAAACCACAATTTCTAGCCACCACCCATCATATTCAAAATTGGCCATTTAATTAGCATCGGCAACCCTTCATCTCCGGTCATCAAGAAAATCACAGCACCAAGAATTCGGCCACAAAAATTTCTAGCCAAACAACTCTCTCTCCCTTGGGTGGGATCCACTCCTTGTGGGACCCCTTATCAAGTGAGTGAGGTCAAGCAATAAAATTTCCTATGGTGGAAATTTGCTCTTTGATTTGGGTGATGTAATTTCTATTTTTGCTTTGTAGTTTATTTTCAATATCTTGTAGTTATGAATTTTACAGTTTTAACTTTTAGATTAGATTTACTACTTTATTTCCTACTTTGTAATTTTTAGATTAAATTTAATGCATTTTTTTCCTGCTTTATAGTTTAAGTTCTATAGTTTTTAATTACTTTCTTAGAATAGATTTAATTTAGTTGTTGTTAATTAATTATAATTTCTTTCTTTCTAGCTTTTCTCCTTTAATTTCTCTCTCCTTTCCTTTTTCGTGTCATTTCTCTCTCTTCTCTCTACCCTCTCTTCTTTCTCTTGTCTCTCTCTTCCCTTTCCTCTCTTCTCTATTCTCTTTCTTCTCTCTCTCTAATATTCCTCCTTTCTCTTTTCCCTCCTTTCTTTCTTCTTTCTCTCCTCTCTATCTTCTTCTCTATTCTCTCTCTACCCTTTTCTCTATCTTCTCCTTAATTTCTTTCTCTCTCTGTTCTCTCCCTTCTTTCTCTCTTATCTCTCTCTCTCTCTTATCCATATTAATCTCAAATAATTCAAAACCTTATCGTCTCTTCGTGGATTCGACCTGACTCACAATTATTCTAAGACATCTCATATATAATATTAGCTTTAATGTGTTTTACCTAATTTTAATTAAATTGGTGATCATAGTGCTCTTAATAATAAGCACTTAGTTCGCATCACTAAGACGTTACTGGCTCTAGTTTAATAACATTTGATTAGATCATAGGATCCTTGGTAATGGGCATTGCCATCCTTTGGTGTTTAAAGATATGTAAATGGGTCTTAAGACTATTTGATTTATGTGTAAAAATATCTCAAATGTTGACTGTTTCTGTGAAACTCCGACCGTATACGCGTCATTTCGACCGTATACGCGTAATTTCGATATTTGTAATTTTGTGATTATTTTATGAATAAATGAAAATTCATGAATTATATTGATGGATATGTGTATTAGAGATTGAAATCATGCAATTAGGAATTTAACACCGTGAATAGTGCACGTGAATAGTAAACGTAAATAGTAAATGGGGATTAAGACACCTGATTAAGAGTTAATTATTTGGATTAACTTAATCACAAAAAGAAAAAATAGAGATTTAATCATTACAAGACGAAATAGCAATTTTTTTGGATATTTTAATCCAAATTTGGATTTTTGTGGAAAAATAGAAAAAAATTCATAAATTGCAATCTAGGCGTCGGAATTCGATGAAATTTTTTATGGATGGTTAAAAATTCATGATGGACATGATGAATGGATTAAGATGTGATGAAAATCACAAATCAAAGGTCAAGATGAAGCATCAAATACAAAGTGAAAAAGTGAATCAACTTTACATTAATTAAGCATTTGACTTTTAATTTAAATAAATAAATAAAAAATTAAAAAATTAAAAGCAAAGCAGCTACATGTCAGGTCGTGAAGGGGGGTATCTTGACCAAAATCAATGGTCAAAATTCATCCTAATCAAAGATCAACGGCTAGGATTAATTTAGCTTACTTTAATTAATTTTAAAAATTAAAAAAATAGGTAGAAAATTAGGGTTGCTATAGGGGGGCTGGAGCAGGCCTAGGGTGGCTGCTCTTGGCTCAAGGAATCTTTGAAAATTAAAAAAAAAACACATTTGCAATTTTACACCATGAGCTAGACGGGGTAAAATGCAAATTCATGAAATTTGAAGCACTATAAATAGGGGAGCATGCCTTGGACGAATTCACAGCCATCCCAAGCTCAAAAATCACTTGAGCAACTTCATTTTCCATCCCCATACGTTTTAGCCTTGAGTAGAAAGAAGAATAGAAGGTTGGAGAGAAAAAGTGTGAGAAAAAGAGGAGTATCTCAACTTCGGGTAAGTAATTTCTACTCAAATTTCTTTTGAATGTTAAGTAGGGTAAAACCATGCTTAAATAATGCCTAATCATGAGAAAATAAGTATAGATATAATTTCTAAATGGAATTATGCCAAAACATCAAAAATTTGGAGCGAAGATAGGGTATTCGGGAAGATAGCATATGATATGTGAAAATAATGCTTCAAAATTGATAAATGATGATTTGGGATGTATGATTATGATAAATATGATGTTGAAATGATGATATATTAATGTCATGATTTTCGAAAATAAGGATTATGCTTAAGTGAATTTATGTTGATTTTTAGTATATGGAGAAAATGATTTTTTTCGCCAAGTAAATGATGATAAATTCAAAATGTATGAAATGTCCTATGATATACTAGGCATAAGGTATGTCATGGTATTTTTTATTTTTGGAACCCATGAACAGTAACCACATCTCTGTGAACAGTAACTCAGATGAACAGTATTTGCTACAGTAATCTGCTACACTGATTTGCTACAGTAACAGCGTAATTTTGGAGAAAATTTGAGATTAATATTTAAATATAATGATGGAAATTTTGAGGAACCTATGGATAAAAATATCCATATAAAGAAATAATGCCCAAATATTTTAGAGCATGCATGAGAAGCAGCTTGAATAGAAGAAATAAAATTATCCTTTTTCCTTGAATAGAAAAAGGAAAAGAAAAGGTCGAAGACACCCACTGAGAAGGTAAGCAAGTTATATCTTTTGCAAATTATTTTCAAAATGGTTGCAAATTATTGTAAATTGCTTTATGAAATTTATTTAAGGTTGGTCATACCTACAACTGCTTTACATAAACTGAATTTGTTTTGTTAAATTATTTATTAAATACTTTTTATGAAATTATTTACGATTTGCAAATATCATGCCGGCATGTGTATGTAAATGAACATGTGCACGAGGAATAGGCCATAGTTGAGGTAGTAAGCGGACCGGATGTCCTCCTCGCTATTGCCAAGTCGCTTAATAGGCCCAGGCCGGCGGCGACCTCCCTGAAATGGGAGCATGTATGGGATGGGCGCCTAGCTAGCGTCGCATCCAAAGGAATGTCATGAATGCTATGTATGCATTGCATTTGCATTTTATGAAATGCATAAAATGATTGAAAAAAATTATGTATGGCTTGTTTACTGAGTATTATTACTCACCCATGCTTTTTCAACAACAGACAGGAAATAATGATGAAGGCAGCATGCCAAGTGTTATGTAGTTTTGATATGAATGTTGTATATGTGAATATTTATGTAAAGATAATGATGTTAATTTGGAGATGGATATGAATATTTTTTATTGCAATGAAAATGTTTATGGAATAATTTTTGATCATAACTGTAATATATAAAATATATTTCATGTTGGATGAATGATGAAAATTTTTCATGTATTAATGTTGTATATATTAAAAAAAAATCCTGCCGTGTGATGAGGGCAACAATCCTAAGTCACATTTACCAATCAAAATGATCCCGGAGTAAGGCTTCTAGGCACCTCGGTTTGGGGCGCCGCAGAAGTTGGTATCAGAACATGGATTGGTAAATAGGCAGAAAAGGAAAGAAATGATCAAGTTAGGATACATAAAATTATGATTATGTTCCATTGATTTATTATTGATGACAATGTATAATATATGTGAATTGAATGAACATGTGACTATGATATGATAAATATTGATGTTATACTAATGAATTTTTAGTGAAGTTAAAAATGCTGCTCACCAGAGCTAGAGCAAGAGCCAACAAAGGAAAGGCCCCAATGGAAGAATCGGTAGATCAAGCAAGGGGCGAAGCCAGTAAAAAAACGTATAAGGCAGAATCTGAAGAACAAACCTCTAGGACCCGCCCACATCGAGAAGAAAGCCCTAGACCTCAAGTAGAGGTCAACATAGAAGAAATAATTGTTGCGGGCATCGAGAAAGCTATGTAGCAATGGACAACCCAGACTGCTGGGTTACTACAAGAGATGCGGAACCAGCAGGCCCCACCATCAAGAGGAGACAGAAAAATACCAGGGCTCTCGGCCAATCCTGGCACGTCAAGGGGAGTGGAGGATAGTCTCCTTGAGGCCAACAAAAAGGCTATCAATGCCTTTCTTGCCCAACGTCCGCCTAAGTTTGAAGGGGAACCGGACCCCCTTCATTGCAAAGCAGTGGATTACAGAAATAAAGAAATTATTCAGGATATTGCCCTGAAATGATCAGCAGAAAGTGTTGTGCGCTACCCACCTACTGGTAAAAGACACCTATGAATGGTGGGAAACCCTAATGGTCACCATACCACATCCAGAGCAAGTTACATGACATGAATTTTTGGAGGAATTCAATAAAGAATATCTCCCTGTAGGGCTACAAAGCCAAAGGGTGATAGAATTTGAAAAACTCTACCAAGGCAAGATGACGGTTACAGAATACGCTACAAAGTTCAATGTCTTGGTAAGATATGTTCCATGGATCGCCAATGTGCCGAAAAATAAGGCACAAAGGTTTTAGAGGGGATTAAGGCCCTAGCTAAGAGAGGGATTAGCCCCATTATTAATAAAAGATTATACCTCTAGCATTGAGAGGGCTAGGGCATTGGAGATGGAGTCTATGAGGACTCAGGAGCTTAGGCAAGCTCAAAAATAATTCTTTTCAGTCTCCAAGGAAGGTGAGACTAATAAAGGAAAAAGGAGAATCGCCGAGAGAAAGAAAATCGGCGACAAGACACAGAGCACCCCAACTTGCAGAACTTGCCACAAACGCCATTCAAGCAAATGTTTACAAGGAACCGGGAAATGCTACAAATGTGGCCAAGCAGGGCATGTGGCCCGGGACTGTGGGATCGACGAAGCCAAAAATAATAAAGTGCTTCAATTGTGGTCAAGTCGGACACATTTCGCCCAACTGTCCGAATAAGCCACAAGGAGCACCAGCTCAAGGGAGGCCGGCCCAGCAAAAAGTCCCCGCCATCGCCAATCGAACTGGTACTGCTACCAACCTAGTGCGTGTCCAAGCCCTCACCCGAATGGAGTCACAAAAGATGGAGGAGAAAGTGATTACAGGTATGATTTACATTTTAGGAAATTCTGCAGTAGCTTTATTTGATTCTGGAGCTACGCATTCATTTATATCATACCAATTCGTAATCACACACGCACTTCGGGTAGAGGAAACCAATAGTACTATACATGTAGAATCCCCAGTATATAGGTTGGCAAGTATAAATCAAATATGCAAGGCATGTCCTATCAGGATAGGAACAAAGATATTAGAAGCCGATCTCATCCTATTACCAATGACAGAATTTGATGTCATACTAGGAATGGTTTGGCTAAGTCAATGGGGTGCAACAATTGATTGTAGAAATAAAAAGGCGCAACTTGAAGCACCAAAAGATGAAATAGAGATTAGTAAAATAAGACAGCCAAAAAACACAATAAGGATGGTATCAGCTATGAAAGCAGCTAAGCTGATACGCCAGCAATGTACAACTTATCTGGTCTCTATAAACACAATACAAAGAGATGGGGTACCTATGGATCAAATTCCAGTGTTAAAGGAATTTTTAGATATTTTTCCAAAAGAGCTATGTAGCTTACCACCGAAAAGGGAGATGGATATGGAGATAGAGATTATTCCAGGAACAGCCCCAATATCTAAGGCCCCATATAGGATGGCACCAGCCGAATTGGCTGAGTTGAAAGTGCAAATTCAAGATTTATTAGATAAAGGGTTTATTAGACCCAGTGCGTCACCATGGGGAGCTCCAGTGCTATTTGTAAGGAAAAAGGATGGGAGTTTAAGACTCTGTATTGATTACAAAGAATTGAATAAAGTAACGGTTAAGAATAAATACTCACTCCCAAGAACAGATGATCTTTTTGATCAGTTAAAAGGAGCTTCTACATTTTCGAAAATTGATTTACAGTTAGGTTACTACTAGTTGAGGATATGTCCAAAGGACATCCATAAAACAGCATTCAGAACAAGATATGGGCATTATGAATTCTTAGTCATGCAATTTGGACTAACGAATGCCCCAGCTGTGTTTATGGATATGATGAACAGAATTTTTCGAGAATTTTTGGATCAATTTGTGGTGGTATTCATTGATAATATACTGATTTATTCAAAGACAAAAGAAGAGCATGAGAAACATTTGAGGATGGTATTGGAAATTCTCCGAAGGGAGAAATTATATGCTAAATTCAAGAAATGTGAATTTTGGTTGAAACAGGTAGCCTTTCTCGGCCACATTATATCTGAGAAAGGAGTACAGGTAGATCCTCAAAAGATTGAGGCAATAACAAAGTGGCCACAGCCAACAAATATCACGGAAATAAGAAGTTTCCTAGGGCTAGTTGGCTACTACAGAAGATTTGTGGAAGGATTCTCACACTTGTCAGCTCCACTCACAAAGTTGACAAGGAAAGGAGTTAGGTTTGAATGGACACAGGAATGTGAGAATAGCTTCTAAGAGTTAAAGAAAAGACTGGTAAAAGCGTCAATTCTAACATTGCCTACGGAGAAGGAAGGGTTTGTAATCTATAGTGATGCCTCAAAAAAGGGATTAGGATTGTGTACTGATGCAAAATGGAAAAGTTATATCATACGCATCCAGGCAACTCAAGCCAAATGAGGTAAACTATCCAACCCATGACTTAGAATTGGCAGCAGTAGTCTTTGCCTTGAAAATTTGAAGACATTATTTATATGGAGTTAAATGTGAGGTCTATACTGATCATAAGAGCCTCAAGTACATTTTTACTCAAAAGGAGTTAAATATGAGGCAGAGCAGATGGCTTGAGTTACTAAAGGATTATGACCTCGACATTTTATATCATCCAGGCAAAAGCCAATGTAGTAGCCGATGCGCTAAGTAGAAATATTAGCTTAGCACATCTCATCACAAAGGAAGAAGGGCTACTACAAGAATTGAGACAATTAGAGCTAATTGTAAGTCCACGTAGGGTACAAGTTAGATTGTCTCAATTACAAATCCGGTGGAATTTATTTGAGCAAATTAAAAGCGCTCAACGAGAAAATGAGGATTTCAAGAATTATGTGGAGAAAATGATCAAGAAAAATCTCAGTGAATACATACAAGATGAACATGGGATGTACAGATATAGGGGTCGCCTGTGTATACCCAATCAAGAGGAAGTAAATGAACAAATACTGAAAGAAGCACGTTTCTCTCCATTTTCGATGCATCCAGGTAGCACCAAGATGTATCAAGACATCAAAAAGATGTATTGGTGGAATAATATGAAGAGCGAAATTGCTGAATATGTGGCTAAGTGCCTAACATGTCAAAGGGTTAAGGCTGATCATCAAAGAACCCCTGAAAAATTACAGTTGCTAGAAGTCCCAGAATGGAAATAGGATGATATTACTATAGATTTTATTGAAGGGTTACCAAGAACCCAAAATGGAAATGATGCTATATGGGTAATAGTTGATAGATTATCAAAAGTAGCTCATTTTCTAGCTATCAAGAAATTTTTTACTGCTGAGCGACTGACTAAGATCTATTATAAGGAGATAGTGAGACTACATGAAGTACCTAAGTCAATAGTTTCTGATCGAGATTTCAGTTTTACGTCTCAATTTTGGAAATGTTTACATCAAACCTTAGGTACACAACTGAAATTCAGCACAGCATTTCATCCTCAAACTGATGGGCAGACAGAAAGGGTAAATCAAGTAGTTGAGGATATACTGAGGATGTGCACAGTAGAATTTGGAGGATCATGGGATGAGTATTTGGCTATGGCAGAATTTACTTATAACAACAATTATCAAGCAAGTATTCAAATGGCCCCATTTGAAGCTTTATATGGACGGAAATGCAGAACTCCTCTAAACTGGGATGAAGTGGGAGAAAGAAAGTTGGCTCCAGACCTTTCAAAGAGAATGGTAGAAAAAGTTCATGTGATTCGCCAGTGTATACTCACAGCCCAGAGCAGGCAAAAGAGTTACACCGATTGCAAAAGAAGGGATTTAAATATCCAAGTTGGGGATCACGTATTTGTCAAAGTAACGTCATTCAAAGGGTTCACCCGGTTTGGAAAAAGAGGGAAGCTAAACCAAAGATATGTCGGGCCCTTTGAAGTACCGGAAAAGATAGGCAACCTAGCCTACAGAATAGCCCTGCCACCAGCCCTAAGTGTCATCCACAATGTGTTTCACATCTCCATGCTCCGAAAATATGTCTCCAATCCGACCCATGTGTTAATAGCAGAGAATTTGCCAATACAAGAACAATTGAACTATGAGGAAAGGTCAATCAAAGTACTGGATTCCAAGATCAAAAAGCTTCGGAACAGGGATGGAATCGATATTCAGAATCCGAAGCCACTTGGGAGTTACGAGAGGAAGTTGAAAAAAAATATCCTCAATTATTCAAGGAAAGATAGGTTTCGTGACGAAACCTATTGTAAAGGGGGGAGAATTGTGAAACCCCGACCGTATACGCGTCATTTCGATATTTGTAATTTTTTAATTATTTTATGAATAAATGAAAATTCATGAATTATATTGATGGATATGTATATTGGAGATTGAAATAATGCAAATAGGAATTTTACCCCGTAAATAGTGCACGTGAATAGTAAACGGGGATTAAGACACATGGTTAAGAGTTAATCATTTGGATTAACTTAATCACAAAAAGACAAAATAGAGATTTAATCACTACAAGATGAAATAGCAATTCTTCTAGATATTTTAATCCAAATTTGGATTTTTGTTGAAAAATAGAAAAAAATTCATAAATTGCAATCTAGGCGTCGGAATTCGATGAATTTTTTTATGGATGGTTAAAAATTCATGATGGACATGATGAATGGATTAAGATGTGATGAAAATCATAAATCAAAGGTCAAGATGAAGCATCAAATACAAAGTGAAAAAGTGAATCAACTTTACATTAATTAAGCATTTGACTTTTAATTTAAATAAATAATTAATTAATTAAAAAATTAAAAGCAAAGCAGCTACATGTCAGGTCGTGAAGGGGGGTATCTTGACCAAAATCAATGGTCAAAATTCATCCTAATCAAAGATCAATGGCTAGGATTAATTTAGCTTACTTTAATTAATTTTAAAAATCAAAAAAATAGATAGAAAATTAGGGCTGCTATAGGGGGGCTGGAGCAGGCCTAGGGTGGCTGCCCTTGGCTCAAGGAATCTTTGAAAATTAAAAAAAAACACATTTGCAATTTTACACCTTGAGCTAGAGGGGGTAAAATGCAAATTCATGAAATTTGAAGCACTATAAATAGGGGAGCATGCCTTGGACGAATTCACAGCCATCCCAAGCTCAAAAATCACTTGAGAAACTTCATTTCCCATCCCCACACGTTTTAGCCTTGAGTAGAAAGAAGAATAGAAGGTTGGAGAGAAAAAGTGTGAGAAAAAGAGGAGTATCTCCACTTCGGGTAAGTAATTTCTGCTCAAATTTCTTTTGAATGTTAAGTAGGGTAAAAATATGCTTAAATAATTCCTAAGCATGAGAAAATAAGTATATATATAATGTTTAAATGGAATTATTCCAAAACATCAAAAATTTGGAGAGAAGATAGGGTATTCGGAAAGATAGCATATGATATGTGAAAATAATGCTCCAGAATTGATAAATGATGATTTGGGATATATGATTATGATAAATATGATGTTGAAATGATGATATATTAATTTCATGATTTTCGAAATTAAGGATTATGCTTAAGTGAATTTATGTTGATTTTTAGTATATGGAGAAAATAATTTTTTTCGCCAAGTAAATGATGATAAATTAAAAATATATAAAATGTCCTATGATATACTAGGCATAAGGTATGTCATGGTATTTTTTATTTTTGGAAAAAATATCAATTTTTGGAACCCATGAACAGTAACCACGTCTCTGAGAACAGTAACTCAGATGAACAGTGTATGTGCTACAGTAATATGCTACAGTAATATGCTACAGTAATATGCTACACTGATTTGCTACACTGATTTGCTACAGTAAACAGCGTAATTTTGGAGAAAATTTGAGATTAATATTTAAATATAAGGATGAAAATTTTGAGGAACCTATGGATAAAAATATCCATATAATGAAATAATCCCCAAATATTATAAAGCATGCATGGAAAACAGCTGGAATAGAAGAAATAAAATTATCCTTTTTCCTTGAATAGAAAAAGGAAAAGAAAAGGTCGAAGACACCCACTGAGACGGTAAGCAAGTTATATATCTTTTGCAAATTATTTCCAAAATGGTTGCAAATTATTGTAAATCGCTTTAAAAAATTTATTTAAGGTTGGTCATACCTACAACTGCTTTACATGAACTGAAGTTTGCTTTGTTAAATTATTTATTAAATGCTTTTTATGAAATTGTTTATGATTTGCAAATATCATGCCGGCATGTGTATGTAAATGAGCATGTGCACGAGGAATAGGCCTTAGTTGAGGTAGTAAGCGGACCGGATGTTCCCCTCGCTATTGCCAAGTCGCTTAATAGGCCCAGGCCGGCGGCAACCTCCCTGAAATGGGAGCATGTATGAGATAGGCGCCTAGCTAGCCTCGCATTCAAAGGAATGTCATGAATGCTATGTATGCATTGCATTTGCATTTTATGAAATGCATAAAATGATTGAAAAAATTATGTATGGCTTGTTTACTGAGTATTATTACTCACCCATGCTTTTTCAACAACAGACAGGAAATGATGATGAAGGCAGCATGCCAAGTGTTATGTAGTTTTGATATGAATGTTGTATATGTGAATATTTATTTAAAGATAATGATGTTAATTTGGAGATGGATATGAATATTTTTTATTTCAATGAAAATGTTTATGGAATAGTTTTTTATCATGACTGTAATATATGAAATATATTTCATGTTGGATGAATGATGAAAATTTTCCATGTATTAATGTTGTATATATTAAAAAAACAAAATTATGCCGTGTGATCAGGGCAACAATCCTGAGTCACGTTTACCAATCAAAACGATCCCGGAGTAAGGCTTCTAGGCACCTCGGTTTGGGGCACCACAGTTTCATACTCTAAGTATGGGTTGGCAATCAATTATTTCTAAGATATAGGAACCATTATTAAATACTTTTTTAATAAGAAAGGGATTGTCCTTATTTAGTGAAAATTTATGATGATTATAATCTTCAAAGAAAGTGGCTTTTCAAAGAACTCAGTCACCAACTATGTAAGATATGTAATTTATCTTTCACTGTAGCATCCAACTAATTGGTATTGATAAAGACTTTGTAATTGGGTTTGGAAATTCTTTGTTACTAGTATTTGGGTTATGAGGTAGCTGGAATGGGAGATCTCAACGATAACAGCTTCTATGCCATAGACTAATTTAAAAGGGGCCTATCCTATTACTTATTTTGGGGTTGTGTTGGAGGCCCTAATGACATTAGGTAAAATTTTTGCCTAATTTTTATGCTTTTTTCTAACCATTTTTGTAGTTCTTCTTTTAAAGTTTTATTTGTTCTTTTTACTTGTCCATTGGAATAGGGGTAAGTAACAAAGACAAGCTTATGTTGAATTCTATTGTCGTCACAAAAATTTATGAAGGCTTAACTATTAAATTGTTTTCCATTGTCAGAAAGGATGGTTTATGGTAACCGAAATCTATAAATTATTTGGACTCATATCAATTTAAATTGATAAATTGAGTAGATATGATCTGCTAAGAGGTTTTCTTTCTATCCTTTTTGAGAAATAATCTATGGTAACAACAATAAATTTTAAAATTTTGATGGCAATCAGTAGTAGAACAACCAAGTCAATACCCAATTGTCGAAATCATCAAGATTCGAAAATATATTTTTATGGAGTTGTAAAGTTATGTTTGATAGGGACATACTATTTTTATGTGACACATTTTTGCATATATTTCTTTGCATTTTTTTGAATGGGAGGTCAATAAAGTCCTACAGGAAAGAATTGATGTGTAAGAGTACGACATTTGAAATAATTTTTGTAATAGTCATAGTGTATTTCTTACAAGATTTGTGAAATATTAAAAATTAACACATTGCAATGAAATAGAGTGGATACTGATTTTCGATAAAGTTCGTTATTTACGAGTGTATAATGAGTCGCTCACAAGTGAATTTTTTTAGCATCTTTTATATCATGGGGTAGAAGGCTATGTGATAAACTTTGAATGATTGGGTCTTTCTACTAAGGGGGTATTGTCAATATTGTTAATCTATATTGGGGCGATGCTTGGCTCTTTTAAATGAAAATGGGGAAAGGCTTGCAAAAAGAGCACTAGCGGCTATTATCTAGAGTGTCTGCTTGGGAACTTTTAGCTCATGGTATTTTTTGGATAGAAAATAGGAGTATTTACTCTATGAGGCCTTTACTGTTGGTCCCGAGTTTGTGACAAAACCCAAAAGAGGATAGGCGAATTGGGTTAAAATTCTCTTGATGTATAAAAACTTAACCCCTTATAATCTTGTCCCCTTTAATGAAAACATAGAAAGTAGTAGAGGAAAATAAAGGAACAGGCAATAGACATAAGAAATTATATTGGTTCCAGACAACTCTCCCTACTCCACTTTTCCAAGAATAAACCCTTACATCTTGAGTTTCATTATACCAATCAGGGATACACTTAAAACTCTTGCTCTCTTCTAGATTATAGCTCTAGGAGGCTTTTACAAATATAACATAAGTAGACCATGAGTCTCACTCTAATCATGCACTACTTATTTTTACTTAGCATTGGTCTCCAACACCAAGCTAAGTGGAATTACAAGAAAAAAAAATTATGGAGAAATTCTACACATTACAGATTGTGTAGAGACGATTCAGTGCAAAGAAAGAACTCTTGAAAATTTGAGAAGTTGAACCGTTGTAGCTCTTGCAGTGAAAACTTAGTTCTTTCTTAGTAGAGCACTTAGTGGAGACTTTATTATTTGTAAGTAGAAAGGTGAAAGTTTATTGAATGCTCTAACCTTCTTAACTCTCCTTATAGTGCTTTAAATAGTGGAAGAGTTGTTTTGAACATCAGAGCGTAGGTGGCGCATAATAAATGCGTAAACATTCAAATTTTTTTGGGTTGTGACTTCGGTCTTCCGCACTTCCTTTCCGAGAGTTTTCTTTTTACTTTCGACTTCAAGTCCCATCTGAAAGTTGACTTGGTCTTGGACTTGACCCTACTTACAAGTGAATTTGACTTGGGTTGTGACTTTACCATACAATATGTTCTTTGGAACTTCAATACTTCATGAATCAAGTGCTTTGACATATATGCTCTTATATCTTCAAGTTTCAGCTTCATTAATCTCAATATTCTTCAAAACTTGAAATGTATTTTTCTTCATCTCGAGTCATATACTTGGACATCAACCATTTGTAACTTGATCAATAATTTATGAGTTGCTTGAAATTTTCTAGTTAATCTTTGAGCTTGAATCTATTTATTTTGAGTTCTATTGTGTTCAATTCGAATACTGAGATCGACTTGAGTTGCAACTTGACCCAAGTCACATATGAAGTCAACTTGGGTATGTAACTTCTGTACTCTTGGTATGCTTGGAACTTCAAAATTCTTCAACTTTGCACTTATTTTGCCCAAGTCACGCAATTGAGTCGACTTCATTTGAGACTTTACTCAAGTCGTACGTTGGAGTCGACTTGGAATGCGACTTCGCTTCTTTAGATTCAACATCGGAGGCTTGAAGCCTTTCAAGTCATACACTAAGTCAACTTAGGTTGCGATTTGACCCAAGTTGCATGCGAAGTCAATTTCGGTTGCGACTTCACCTACTCAAGTGTCCACAATTTTGGTGTTATTAAGAAATATGTTGTTGAAGTCGAACCCAGAGTCAACTTGGATATCGACTTGGCCTAAGCCGATGCCTATGTTGGTTTGACTCTGCGACTTGATCTGTCGTATCTTGTATTTGAAGAATTCTATCTTAAAAACATCTCAACCACTTGTTAGTACCTTAAAATTCTCAAATTTGGATTGTTCATCATCAAAATATGGGTTATGCTTGATTTTCTCATTGTGTTTACAACATTTACAAATTTATAGATTATGGCCATGTCATCTTCTTTTGCATCAAAGTAACATGTGACTTGACTGACCACTATGCTAGAGTTAGAAAAGATGGTGTTGTGCTTTACCTTGAAAGATATTAGGACATGAAGTCTTTAATATAGGCCTCATATTCAACAACGTTGTTGGAGGCATTAAAAGCGGATTGTATTTTAACTTTTAATTGTGCTTTATCAAGTGTCATATAATGAGGCTAGCCCTACTTCCTGCTTTATTAGAAGATCCATCAATATATAGGACCTAATGTTTAGCAATGAAAGTTGTTAATATTAATAGGTACATTTGAACATATTAATATAGCAAAAAGGTGCTTTTCTAGTATATAATATCTTATTTCTACATCATAAAGTACTTGACTCGCATAATAAATGGGATGTTGAACCCTTTAATGAAAGCCAACAAAAATGACACAATTATGTTGTTAAAAGCTTTCAAATGCATAAAAAGGGTAGCATCAAATTTCTGTTTGATTAGCAATGGGGCTAATGACAAATACTTCTTCAAAACTTAGAAAGTAGTTTCACGTTCATCTGTCCATTGAAATTCCTAAAAAAAAAAATTTATAATTTTTAGAATGGCAAAAGTCTGCAACAAATTTAGAAATAAATATGTAAAGCAATAAAACGCCTTGTTAATTTATGTACATCTTTCTTTGTCTTAGGGGTATCCATGTTTATCCTTCATTTTAGTAGGATTGACTTTAATGCCCCTCTCTTCGATTAACATTCCTAAGTACTTCCCCTTTGTCGCCTAAAAAAATATATTTTTCCTAATTTAACTTCATATTAAAATGTTTAAGTGTTGAAAATGTTTCTCTCAAGCATTTTTTGTTGCATGGGGTTTTTTCTTATTATTATATCATCAATATATACCTTCATGTTTCTTCCAATTTGATTAAAAATTTTATTCACTATCCATTAATATGTAGCATTAGTATTTTTAAGGCCAAAGAGTATTATTTAGGTATTAAAACCACATTAGATAACCATTAAGAGGTATTGCACTTCTTTAATGAAATGAGCCGTTAACAATTTGTTCATTTCTTTTGTAATTATTCTTTATCTTTTTAGGACAAAGTTTCATTTATTTTGTTTGATTGGTTTGATCTTTAGGTCTATGTTTAATTCATGATAGGTACTCATGGGCATAAACTAGTTAGGGTGAATACATTTCATGCAAAGGCATCTTAATTAGCATGTAAGAAGTTAGTCAATGCTATTTGAAAAGATGCAGTTGACTACGTATGATAATATGTTCGAGAGTGACTTCCCTAATGTCAATTATTGCAATAGGATTTATCTCATCAAATGGTGTTGTTGCCTTGATAGGTTGCTTATATTTGAAGTAGCTAAGTAGTAATGTCGGTCTATTCTTTTATCCCCTTGTGCCATGTCTTCATTTACAGACGCTAGGAATTTGATACAGAGAGAGTAGGTGGAGGCGATTACTTAGAATTTATTCAATATGGGTTGGCTGATGATGGAGTTGTATGCACGGGGAATATTGACTAATAAGAAATTGATCTCCACAATAACACATTATGGTGGAGTCCTAATGGTGAATAGGAGGGTAATGATATTGTAATGCATAAACACAGAAAAATGATTAGGGACCATGGGCAATGGGCTTTCTAATATGATATTATCTTCCCTGCTTTAATTTGTTGACAAGTCAAATACTCAACTACTAATTGAGCTATATCGGCTTCATTCCCTCCCTCCAAAACTGAAATTTCAAGTCCTTATACATTCTTATGCTACCTAGGTGACTGGAATAAGGTTATGATGTGCTTCTTGTAACAATTTTGTGATGATTGGGTCTCCTCATGGAATAGCTAAATAACCTTTAAATTTGGAAAGATCATCCTCTCTGAATGAGATGTCAGGTAACTCGTCTTTCACTACTCGTTCTCTGATGCTTAGAAAATTTACATTTGAAGTGTGCCCTTGCGCCTACCGTAGCTCATAAGATAATGTCGACTGCAACCTTAGCTAATTGATCTGAGCCACTACACCTTCCACAATAATGTGTAAATCCATTCTTCTCATCTTTTCAAAAAGAGCAAACTGAATAGTAATCAAGCTCTCCATACTACTTCTTGACTTTTCACTAAGCAATCTGCAACCACATTCGCTTTGCCTAAGTCATAATGAATGGTAAGGTTGTAGTATTCAAGTAGTTTTAACCACCTCCATTGCCTCATGTCTAACTCTTTCTATGTGAAGATATATTTTAGACTAAGATATATTTTATACTTCGTGATTGGTATAGATGTCACACCTTCACCATAAAGATAACGCCTCTATATCTTTAAAGTAAACACTACTGCTGCTAGCTCAAGGTCATGCGCAAGATAGTTCTGTTCATGAGACCTCAACTACCTTGATGCTTGAGTTATAACATTTCTATTTTGCATTAATATACAACTTAGTCCTTTCTTTGAAGCATTAATATAATCTCAAACTCTCCTTTTCATGAAGGAACAACTAAAATGGGTGCTTCAACTAATGACCATTCTAACACTGAAAAAGCTTCCTCACATTTATCAGTACAAAAAAAATCATTGCTTTCTTAGTTAGCTTAGTGAGTGGAACTATGCATATAGAAAATCCTTCTATAAACTACTTATAATAACCATCTAATCCCAAAAAACTTTGTACTTTTGTCACATTGGTCTAACCTAGTTTACATTGCCTCAATCTTATATAGATCTACTTTTATACCATTTGCTGAGACCTCATGAACAAGGAATGAGATACTAGGCAACCAAAAATTGCACTTCTATGTTAATGCGTAAACCTAAAAAATGATCTTGGCCCATGGACTTGGTAGCTTACGTTTAACCTTAAACCCACTTATAAGCCCCTAAGAACCCTCTCCCTTTTTCGATATGGGATTTGATTCTAGGCTGTTATAGGCCCAACAACTTCCATCTGGTTCATCTCAAACCATAATTTAACTCTAGACTTCTGACTATAGCCCTGACTTTCACTTGATCGGATCTTTGACTCTTTGAACCACATCTACTAGGGAGCGCTATCCTATGCGCCCGGGAGCATGCAGCCCTCCATGCTCCCGGGCGCATACACCTTTTTTTTGAAATTTTTTTACAATGTTGTTAATCTATACATATTTAATATGTGTATAAATTTTTACCATTTTTGGAGTATTTTAGATATTTATTTTTAATTTTTAAAAATCAGTGGCATTTCAGGTAATTTTAAATTACCTGAAATGCCACTGATTTTCAAAAATAAAAATAAATATCTAAAATACTCCAAAAATAGTAAAAATTTAAAAAGATGTTAAATACACTTATATTAACAGTTTTATAAAAAAATTCAAAAAAAAATGGGTGTATGCGCCCAGGAGCATGGAGCGCTGCATGCTCCCAAGCGCATAGGACAGTTCTCCATCTACTAGAGGGTATTTACTTTAATACCATTTGTAACACACAAACTCAGAAAAATAATCCTTGGCCTATGGGCTATGGGCTTCACAATGTAATATTATCCGCTCTGGCCTAGTAGTTTAGCTGCAAGATTTTAAAACACATCATACTATATTTAACCTTAGACCTACTTATAAATCTATAGGAGCTCTCTCTCCTTTTCAATGTAGAATTCGGTTCTTAGCTGTTACAAATATCCTCATCATAAACTTCATCTCTTGTGAATTCAAACAATGGCCTTGAATGGGTACAAAGATTATTCTTGGGAATCTCTATCTTATAAAAGGCTTTTCCTATTTAGTTTGTTCTTTTGCATTCATCTATTTATTTACTATGGTGAATAGTTCCACTACAATGATGAGCTCATAGAATTTGAGGTTTGTATAACCTTCCTGGATGTAAACCCGCCAATGAAGGTAGCTTTGATAAGTTCTAGAGTTAATCCTTGTGCCAATATGCATTCATGGTAGAAATGATCAATATATTCATGAAAGAACTCATTTTCTCCTTATTGCACCTAATATAAACCCAAAGGTCTCTTTAGATGGATAATTTGACTTATAAACTATAGTATTTGAAACTAAGAAACAAACGATGGGATGGAGGCAGTGGGTAAGACCCATCAAATACACATTTATGCAAAAGGTATCTAAGTGATTTCGAGGTCAAGCTATCATCATATGGCCTCATGTTAATGGCTTTGAACTTCTAGGAAAGTGACTCATTGATAACTTTTTAACAAAAGGTAAACAACCAACAATTTTAATAACTTGTGATGAAGGGGTTCGAGAAGAATGTTACCAATGGACCTTGTTTCAAGTGAAATGGGAGTATGTGCCCTAGAAATGACTGCTTATTGAGGAAGTTGCTTGCTTTTGAGCCCTCCACTCCCATACCGTATCCATCATTGTTTGAAATTCTTCTCGACTTACGAGATTATATCTCCTAAGCTTGTTCCTATAGAACCCATTTGTGTAGTATAATTCAAGTCATCCCTTTGACAAACTTTATCCAAATTAAAATTTAACTAATTATGCTCCATAGGCAGAAGTGAATACGAAAAAGAGGAAAAATTAAAAGATATGTGAGAAAAGAAAAGATTAGCAAAATTTCCAAATAGGACCAAGCATAAAGAACCAAAATAATCTTTACACGGAAATTGTGTTTAGAATAAGACTTTGATAGATTTAGATTTTGTGAGAATGTTAGATTTCTCATAGGCTTCCAAAGAAAGCAGGAGTCTTTTCAAGAGTAGAACTCCAATGATCCTCATGGATCTTGCTTATCCTTCATATAAGGTTCTATATTGACTCTTTCAATGTCTCCACTAGTTTTTTAGTGGGGCATAATAGATATTTAGTTAGCATATTACTCATTCTTATGGGGATGTGTCATATGAATTGGTCCATGTGGAAAGCAAAATATAGGTATTTTGTTAGGGATCTTACAAGGTTGATGGAGGTTTCATCAAATGAATATCATTATTAGGTGCTTTGGTTATAGACTCACTTATGAGATGCTAAATAAGGTTTTATTAATAGAAATGAGATAAGAGTTTTGACCAAATTTGGTGAAGGGGTTTATAAAACTCAATTGGATATAATCAAAAATCATCTTCAGGGTTGTACAGACAAAGTGAGGTGTATAATCCGAAATTAAGCAAAACAATTGCACATAATTCTGTGAACTACCATAAAAGAAGTAGAGAATTGGATCTACAAAATGGAATGTTATTTCATTCATTTCTCACTTATTTATACAGGATACAGACTACCCTCAGGAGGTTTCCATTCATTTGGTGCTTTGGATAATATGGAAAAGTCCTCACCATTACCCATTTTATTCGGTCTTAGGCTTAATTGAATTAGTATTTGAGTAAGTATGCAAAACACTTGTCATTCTTGATGTATCCATGTATTATTGAGCTATCACAGTAACAACTTAAGGTGACTTTCTGCCAGAATACATTCTTAGTTTTCTGTTACATGAATGTCACTTCTCTTGTTAGCAAGTCTTCCTTGGATTTTCTCCAGATGACTGAACATCCTTCTAGGTGTTATGCTTATTTGATTCCACATAGCAAGCTCCAAAGATTGGCACTACAGTGGTCTCCCTTATTTTGCCCCATTCTTTTTTTGATTAGTTTATTTTGCCCATACTTGCTTAGTGTGAAATAATATTTCAAATTCAAATTTTTATTAACACTTATCAAAGGGAAGAGCCATGTTTGTGTACTTCACTTTCTTGAGTATACCCAGCAAGTCATGCATCTCAGATTTGTTGTTATAAAGAACGAGCATTTTTCTTCTTTTAATATCCCTAAATGCTTAGCACTGGCTACATGCATTTAAAATATTCGGCCAGAAGTGCGAGCTCTAATTGATTTTAACTATGTTATGTAGGTTTGTATATTTTTATCTCTGTTTTCATCACGAGTATTTGTCATTTCCCTCCTCCAAATAGATATACATTAGTGTGTTGTACCATGGCTACTTACAACGGATGATAAGCATGTTTCTTCTTTGCACAACACCCATTGGAGAATTGGGCTAGGAAGTCCCTCAGGTTTGGAACTTTAGCCCTTGATCTCCTACTTTAACTTCTCCATCTATTGAAAAGAAAGGACATGGATATCCTATTGGGTCTGAAAGGAGTTTTAATAGGTGACCCATTGAAGAAAAAGCTAATAGAGTTTGGGGTGACTTTCTTGTGTATTTTTCATTGAAATTCACAAGCAATAGCAAGAGGGAGATTGTGCAATCTAAAGCTTCAGGTTGTAAAACTAACCGTAAGATAGCTTTTGAAGAGAAAGCTTCTAAAGTTAGAGCTTCAATATCTTTTTTGTAGAGGATGTAAAAATAATTGAACTTGTTTCTCATAAGAGTTCTCATTCTTACCTCAAATGTCTTAAAGGGGTTGTCAATGCTCACTACCTAAGCTAGTCAGTTACCAATTCATCCACCCAAAATGATACTGTGATATGTCATGTCGCACTCTAGGGAATTTTATTACCCTTGGTCCACATTTCTCAAAATGGTGAAACTTCCAATGAGCATTATGACATGTTATGTGGAAGTATAGCTGAAGCAAGTAATTGTTTTAACATATCATTTGAGTATTTAAGTGAAAGTGAGAAGGCACTATCAAAGGCTAAGGGGCCCTTCCTCCTCCATGAACCAATCATTGACAATCAAGGGGAAAATATTGATGAATTAAAAACAAATATATTAAATTATTGACACTTCTATATGTCAAATAGTCTGAAGTGACTTTCCTTAAATTCAAGCTCGCATACTAAAGTTGGTGTAGTGAAAGAGCAAAAGAATCAACTTTGGGGTGAAGTTGATGTTCTCAATGAGAAACTAGATGAAGTCATGACACAGTGCTTGGTGTATGAGAGAAAGGCCCTGAAAAAGGTTTATGACATGTGCTTGAGTCAAGTAAAGACTACTCAACCTAAAATGGATCATTTTAACCTCAAAAACCTAGTGGATACAACCTCTTACTCTAAGGGGTTATGAATGATATCTACCCTTCATCTCTAGGGGCCATCTTCATCAAATGGTACCTAGAAAATATGTCCATAAAATTCAATAATTCACGTCTAGAGATTAAACATATCAATTGTTAGCATTAGAGAATTATCATTAGAGAATGAGCAGCAATCCTTGATGCTTGCTTGAATTAAGTTGGTATAATTATGCACATTCTTTATATGATTTTGGAATTATCATAACATCAATTAAACATGTACGACTAATCCTTTGCTTCTTAAGGGAAAATACCTTCTTCTTGTTGGTCCCGAGTTTATGGCTATTACTCAAGAGGGAAAGGGTGAATTGGGTATTTTGAAATTTTCACTTAAACAGAAATTTTTTCCCATTTAATTTAATCCTCTTAATGAAATAAATGAATAATATGGAGAGAAATAAAGCAATAAAAGCAGAAATGCAAATCACAGCAGTAGGCAAAGATTTTATAGTGGTTCGGGCAACCTCCCCCACTCCACTCTTCCAAGCTCACACACTTTATGACTTGAGTTCTACTATTGTATTATCAAATACAATTAGAGCAGCAGCTCTCTTCTACATTCCAGCTCTAGGGGCATGTATAAATCACAGCACAAGTAGGTAATGAGTCACACTCAAGTCACAACGTTACTTTGCTTTCACTTGGTTCAAAACACCAATATCAAACCAAGTATCAGATACAAGTATTGAATCAAATAAAGAAAACAACACTTTACAGATTGTGTAGGCAGATTTCAGCTCTTGGAAGAACTTGTAGAAGAAATAATTTGATCAGCATTGGAGCTTGCAGCAAGTTGGAGCTTAGTTCTTCACTTGAAACTTGTGTTGATCACTTAATGCTTGGAGAGGATGGTAGTTGGATCTCAGTAATTTCTTTCTCTAAACTCTAGATGCTTATTTATAACAATAGAGTAAACTCGAACGTTTGGAGGTAGGTGGAGTGCATTTAATATGCCAACGTTCGAATTTTTTCGACCGTTGCGACCCAAGTCGCATGTGAAGTCGACTTTGGGTACGACTTCACCCAACTCGCATATTGGAGTCGACTTGGGGTGCGACTTCGGTCTCCAGCAAAAACTTCAAGTTCCACTTCAGGCCGACTTGGTCCTGGACTTGACCCAAGTCGCAGGTGAAGTCGACTTCGGGTGCGACTTCACTTTCTATATGCACTTATTGAAACTTGGATTTCTTGAAAGTGATCTTGGTATCTTGATATTCATCACATCTTGTTCTTTCACTGATATTCGTAATCTTGAAAGTTTGATCTAGGAACTTGACATGTTCATCTTTTCTTGGAGATTTGTCTTCATGTCTTGAACTTGGAATAATTTGATCTTGGAGTTCATAGATGCAGCCCAATGATTATCCCTTGAGAAATATACTGTCTTGAATGATTAAATTAGGCACATTTGCAAGTCTGGACTATATATTTCTTCATTCTGACTTAAGTCAAATATCTGGGTCGACTTGGGTTCCAACTTCACTTCAAGTCGCATGTAGAGTCGACCTGGGAATGCGACTTCAATTAAGTCGCACATGGAGTCGACTTCGATTGCGACTTCGCCTGTCTTGGTTCCCAAATTCAGCACTGGAAGATTTGGTTATCTGAAGTCGATGGTGAAGTCGACTTGGGTCTGCGACTTCACTTAAGTCGCAGTTGGAGTCGACTTGGACTACGACTTCACCTGTCTTGATTCCAAATTTCAGAGCTGAAAATTTTTGCTCTTTCCAAGTCGATCCTGAGGTCGACTTGGGTATCGACTTCACTCAAGTCGATAGCTGAGTCGACTTGGCTTTGTGACTTGGTCTGTCAGGTTCTGAATTTTAACTTTCTAGCCTTTAAAAAATTTCAACAAGTTATATTAGTACCCAAAATATTGTCAAATTAAGTTGTTAATCTTCAAAACATAGATTGTGATTAATTTGCCAATGATTCCAACAATCTCTCTCTTTTTTATGATTAACAAAACCAATTTAAGTTATACCTTTCATTTACTTAAAAATATTAGCATTTTATTTTGGTACTTTAGAACATACATATATCATTTGCATTGCATTTCAGAGTTAAAGAAATCAACATACATATATCATTTTCAGCAATTGCATACATATATCATACAAAGCACAAGTTATAGTTATTCAACCATTGCAATTCATCCAAAATAGATCATTTTCATATATTACCAAACATTTTATACAATATGAAGTAATAAAATGCAAAATGTCCTATATGAGTACAAACTACCCGTCCCATGAAAGTAAACTATCCTAAAAACTCAAAATTCTCTCCCCCTTTTTGTCAAGGAATCAAAAAAAAGAGATAGGGAAATCGAGATTTAGTGAATCGAAAGGCAGAGATTGGATAAGATGATCGATGAGCAGGTGGGGTAGGCCTGATGTGGGCAGAGGAATAAAAGGATGATAAAGGCTGAGCGGTGGGTGCAGCTCGCACAGATTCGCTGACAAATGGATCCATATCAAGCATTGGGCGAACCCGACTGCTCCCCGATGCAAGCTGATACTTGATATTCCTCAGTTCGTGTTCGATAAGATACTGTCGAGAATGCATTTCCATCATTGTGGTGTGGAGTCCCACTAACTGTGATGTAATCCTATCTTCCATCTGCTCCAAATGCTCTCGGATGGCATTAAGTGAGGTGTCCCAAGTGGTCGAATGTGAACGCAGATCGAGGATCTATGAGCCTCTAAGAGAGCATGACCCATGTGATTGGGGCAATGCAGGCTCTACAGGCACAACCGATGGTGGAGACGGAGCTGCCTGCTGCTGTGGAGACGGAGGGGGCTGCTCCCCTTCAGGATGTGCACCTCCCACTTCTGCTTGAGCTGGTGTCCCATTCGTTCCTATATCCTTTCAGCCCGGAATTCCTCCACATTAATTTTTATTTTTTGCAAGAGTGTCTTGTTTATTGCATTGGTTGGCTTCAGAACTTCAAATGGCTCACCGTCAAGATCAACACCGAGGTAATGCATTATTTTTGTGATCCAAGTCCTGTATGGTAGTACACCTCATGAGTTGTCTTTCTTCAAGACCAAGGCTTCTAGCAACAAGCCAGGCAAGCTGACTTTGACTCGGTTGTCAATTTTCCACAGAATTTCAGCCTACTGTGGGTTTAGTTGGTTCCGGCCTCCTCCTTTAGGATATATGCAATGGGCGATCAACAACCTTAGAACCCTCAATCTCGGAGACAAATCCATATAATGAAGAAATTTTATCCCAGGGTGATACTTATTGCTCTTAGTTAGCTGATTGTATATCTATGAGATGGTTAACCCTTCGGGAATATTCTCCTCTGCTTCAGGAACATCCAAAATATGCACAATTCTGTGGATTGCATTGTCCTTGTGATTTCCATTTCCAATTCCCAAGTTTATCTCTTTTCCTTTCACAAAAGTCAGGTAATACTCCTGATCCCAAAGATAATAGAATACTCGGGTCAGATCAAGGTATACCCTGTCATTGGCTTTCAGAAGCCCGGTCCATCCCTGAAAGTCGAGTAGCTCCTCTATACCAAACTCATAATCTCGCAGGAATTTAAAATCAATAATCTTGGGCTCAAATATCTTACGCTCATAAAAGTGCTTGTAAAACCTGCTGGTTGCCGCTCTATTTTGAAATAAGTAGTCAGCATTTTGATGACCTGTGCCTTCTGAGTTGGGGTGCCCTGTCTGTTTGCAGCCAATAGTGTCTCGCTGCTAGACCCAGATTCAGAGCTGTCTTGTCGGGGTGCCGACGAGGATGGATTGGCCTCGCGGAAATGCACACGGCATCCCGCAGATGCGGAGGCCTCCTCCCGAACTTGTTTGGATGGAGTTCGTTGCCGGCGGGATATTCCCTCACCTGTATTTGATCTAGATGGCCTGGACACGGCCGATTTGCAAGGCTTTGCGACTGCTTTAGGTGCCATGGAAATAAGACTTTTGAGAGAGTAGGGGAACTGCCAAAAATACACACAAATGCAAGGGGCAATGCTAGCAAGGTTAGTGGGCTTTTGCAGGCTTATGGGAGATCTGGTGGTCGAATAATGACTGTCGGTGGAGATTCTGGCCGTCTGGCAGCAATGGAGTGACATCAGTCAGGGAGAAATCGAGACAGAGAGAAGGTTGAGAGAGACTGGGAGAGAAGACGTCGGACAGAGATGGATCTGCTGAGAGAGAGCTTGCAAAGAGACAAACTGGGAGAGAAAATTCGAGAGTGACAAAGTTGTGAGAGGAAGAAGAGAAAAGAGGAGAGAAGAAGAAGTTGCCGATGCGGGAAAGCGAATCATCGCGTGCTGGAGTCTACTTGCCCTAACCAAAGTCGACTTCGCCCCATGAGGAGTCGAATTGGATTTTGTGGGCTGACTGAAGTCGACTTGGCTCTCCAACTTGGTTTTTCTAAAATGCTCCCCTTATCATATTATGCTTCTAATCAAACTCAATCATACATATATCATTCCAAATTTTATAAAATGATTCTTTTGCTAAATGTTTGGTAAAAATATCTGCAATTTGGTTCTCTGTTTTCACATATTCTAAACAAATATCATGATTTTCAACATGTTCACGAATAAAATGATGTCTCACATCTATATGTTTAGTTCTAGAATGCAACACGAAATTTTTGGTCAAACATATTGCACTTATATTATCATATCTAATTGGAATATCATGATAATCAATACCATAATCTCTAAGTTGTTGTTTCATCCAAAGTAATTGGGCACAACAGCTCCCGGCGGCTATTAATTCGGCTTCCTCAGTAGATAGAGCAACACTAGTCTGTTTTCTTGAAAACTATGAAACCAACATGTTTTCAAGAAATTGACATGTTCCATTAGTGCTTTTTCTATCTACTTTGTAACCGAAAAAATCCGCATCCGAGTAGCCGATTAGATCAAAAGTTGACCCCTTTGGATACCATAGTCCTAGATTAGTGGTATTTATCAAGTATCTGAAAATTCTTTTTACAGCTATTAAATGTGATTCTTTAGGACATGATTGGAATCTAGAACACATGCAAATACTAAATAGAATATCATGTCTAGAAGCAGTTAAGTATAACAAATATCCTATCATGTTTATATACAATTTTTATTCGACAAATTTTTCCTTTTCATCATTGTCGATCTTGATGGTTGAACTCATTGGTGTGTTTGCACCTTTGCTATTCTGCACTCCAAACTTCTTTAATATCTCCTTGACATACTTGGACTAATTTATGAAGATCCCTTCTGCTTGTTGCTTAATTTGCAACCCAAGGAAGAAGTTCAATTCTCTCATCATGCTCATTTCAAATTCACTCTGCATAATCTCAGAAAATTTTTGGCACAGAGTTTCATTAGTAGCACCAAATATTAATCATCAACATAAATTTGAACACTTTTTAAAATTCATGATCAATCAAAAATTTGTTTAACCTTTCATACTAAGCTCGTAGAGCTTGTTTTAGTCTGTATAGTGCTTTGGTTAATTTGAAAACATATTTTGATTGATCATTTTCTTCAAATTCCGGAGGTTATTCAACATAAACTTCTTCATTTAAGTAACCATTCAAAAATGCGCTTTTTACATCCATTTGAAACAATTTAAAATTCATATGAGAAGCAAATGCTAGTAAGATATGTATGGCTTCTAATCTAGCTACAGGAGCATATGATTTTTCAAAATCTATTCCCTCCTCTTGGGAATATCCTTTGGCTACTAATCTGGCTTTATTTCTCACCATAAGTCCACTTTCATCTAATTTGTTCCTAAATACCCATTTGGTAACAATAACCGTGCAATCTTTGGGTCTAGGAACTAAATATCATACGTGATTTCTTTCAAATTGATTTAGCACTTCTTGCATTGCGATGATCTAATTTTTCATCATTAAGAGCTTGATCAATGGATGTTGGTTCAATTTCACAAAAGCAAATTCTCCACAAATATTGTGTCCTGATCTTCTAGTTTTTACTCCTTCATAGATATTTCCAATAACTTGCTCAATTGGATGGTATTTTTTAATTTTAAATCAGTTGAAGGTTTGTAAGAATTATTATCTTCACTTACTCTTTCCTCCATGGAATTTTCCTGTTTTGCCTCGGCTTCTCCTTGTTGCTCTTGTTGTTCCGCCTTTGGGTTCTTTGATACCTCATCTACATCACTTAATTCATCCTCCTTTCTCGGAGTTTGGTTAAATTCATCAAAAACAACATATATTGATTCTTCTACTATTTGATTTTTCTTGTTAAAGACTCTATATGCTTTGTTATTGGATGAATAACCAAGGAAAATTGCTTCATCCCTTTTAGCATCTAATTTTCCTAAGTTGGTCTTTTCATTGTTTAGCACATAGCAAGTACATCCAAAGGCATGAAAATATGATATGTTTAGTTTTCTACCTTTCCAAAGTTCATATGGGTTCTTTTTCAAGATTGCTCTAATGGTGACTCGGTTTAATATATGACAAGTTGTACTTACAGCTTCACCCCAAAATATTTTAGACAATTTACTCTCATTCAACATAGTTCTAGTCATTTCTTGTATTGTCTTATTTTTCCTTTCAACAACCCCATTTTGTTGGGGGGTTCTTGGTGCAGAAAATGTATGGTGAATTCCTTTGTCATTGCAAAACTTTATGAATCGTTTATTTTCAAATTCACCATCATGATCACTTCTAATAGAAATAATTATATTTTATTTTTTATTTTGCACCAAATTTGAAAACGTGACAAACATAGAAAATGATTCATCTTTACTAGCTAAGAGTATTATCCATGTGAATCTTAAAAAATCATCAACAATTACAAATACATACTTTTTTCCACCTAGGGTTAAAACGTCTAATGGCCCATAAAGATCCATATGTAATAATTCAAGTAGCCTAGTCGTTGAAATTTCTTTTTTGGTGGAGAATGGCATCTTGGGTTGCTTGAATAATTGACAAGCCTTACAAATCTTATCCTTGTCATATTTAAGCTTTGGTAACCCTTCCACTAGGCTCTTTTTTCACAATGTTTTAATATTTGACATATTAATGTGTCCAAGCCTTTTATGTCATATCCATGGATCATTTTCTATGGCTATTAGACATTTTTCATCAAGTTCATCTAGGCAAACCAAATATACATTTCCATATCTTTTTCCACTAAAAACTATGTGATCATCATCAAATACATTGCATATAGAAGATTCAAATACAACTTTATAACATTTATCACATAATTGACTAATACTCATTAAGTTGTGTTTGAGTCCTTCAACAAAGAATACATCCTCAATACATGCATTTGAAATTCCATAAATATTTTCTTTACCTTTGAATATACCTTTTTCATTATTCCCAAAAGCGACCGTTCCTTCATTACATGGTTTGATTTTATGGAACAATCCTTTTTCTCCTGTCATGTATCTTGAGTAGCCACTATCCATAAATCACATTTTATTAGCCTTTGCTCTAAGACAAACCTGCAAAAATAAAGTCAAGTGGAGCTTATCTTTTTGGTACCCATTTTATGGGTCCATTTGGGTTAGTTAACCATTGAAATCTATGTTGATCTACCCTCAAAGGCATAAATCCAATGCTCTGAAGTACCCAAACTAATTTTGCACCCAGGTCATGTAATTTTCTCATTTTATATTAATATACCTTGTGCCCCATCTTATTGCAAAAGTTACAAGCTCCCGGGAGTCTTGAAGTGGAAATCCATGTAGTAGTAGGTTCCCAAGTTGGTCTTTTGGTCCAAGCGACATGATTCATTTTTGGTTTAACATGGATGAGTTTTTCTTGGTTTTATAAATCCTTAGAGCATTTGACTTGCTACTTTCTCCCTTCTCAAATGCGGAATACCCAAGTCCTCTCTTGTTATTTTGGGCGGTCATATTCAAAAACAATTTGACGCTTTTCCCTGGATTAGAGAACTTAGCAAGTGATTAATTTAATGATTCATTTTTCTTTTTAAATTTTTTCATCTTTCTTATCAAGGTGTTCTTTTCGTTTGTCGAATGATCAACTTTTTCGGCCAGTTTTCCGATCATAATAATTACTGCATCACATTGTCTTTTCTTCATTGTAAACTTATTTTCTAATTTCTTTATTTCCTCATATAATGAATCATAGGCTTGTTGTAGTTCTTCCAATTCAGCACATTTGAGGCAATCATTTGTGGAAGAGAAAATAGAAATAGATTTTGGCTTAGAGGTTACCTCTTCACTACTCGTGCAGTTTGTTGAAGTGGTTTGATCCTCTAAAATTTTCATTGCTGCAAGGCATAGGTTGAAATCTTCTTCCATTGTGGCCATGCAACAAATCCTTGCACAATTTGCGGCCTCGTTTTCTTCATTTGAGAAGCTGCATGTTGTGGACGTCTCCTCGTTGACGTACATGCCTCTTCCTTTAGCCTTTTGAAATCTTCTGTTTTCGCCTCAATCTTTCTTTTCTCTTCGTTCCTTTGACTTGGTTTCTTCGAGCGTTGGGCATTGGGCTTGCATATGCCCCATACCGCCACACCGGAAGCACTTTGTAGCCTTCTTCTTTTTCTCCTTTGAATTTCTTTCTTTAAAGCTCTTGAAATTCCTTCCTTTCCTTACAAATTTTCTGAAACGTCTTGTAAGTAAGGCAATCTCCTCATCGACGTTTTGAGAGGATGAGGTGGAGTCATCTGAAACTTGTGCGGCTTTTAAGGCAATAACTCTTTTGCCTTTGTGTTGCTCCTCATTTCTCCTCTTAATTAACTCATGTGACATGAGAGAGCTTATGAGATCTTTTAGTTGTAGCATGTTGAGGTCCTTTGCTTCCTCAATGGGCGTGATCTTTGGAGTCCAAGATTCGGGTAGCGCTCTTAAGATTTTCATTACTTGCTCAGATTCAGAAATAATTTTTCCAAGACCTTTCAAGGCATTAATAATCTTAGAAAATCTAGCAAACATTTCTGAAATATTTTCTATTTCAAGCATTTTAAAGCTTTGTAACTCTCCAATCAAAATATTTCTTCTCATCCCTTGGACTTGAGAAGTTCCCTCATAGATAGAAGTAAGAGTATCACATATCTCTTTGGCGGTTTGGCATGAAGATACTCTATCGTATTCGGATGTCGTTAATGCACAAAAAAGGAAATTCATGGCTTTTGCATTGCTTTTAAAGGTTTTAACTTCCTCCTCGGACCATGTGGAGGATCTTTCATCAATGGGCAACACAACACCATCTTGGATAGCAATCCAAGAATCTATATCCGTAGTTATGATTAATTATTTCATTCTCAACTTTCAATAACCGAAGTTACTCCCATCAAATAGAGGTGGCCTTGTGAAAGATCGGCCCTCGACAAATGCAGGGGTGAAAGTTTGTTGGGATGTCATATCTGAGATCTCTTTGATTTAAACTCAAAGACCTGCCCTGATACCACTTGTTGGTCCCGAGTTTATGGTTATTACCCAAGAGGGGAGGGGTGAATTGGGTATTTTGAAATTTTCACTTAAATAGAAATTTTTTCCCTATTTAATTTAATCCTCTTAATGAAACAAATGAATAATATGGAGAGAAATAAAGCAATAAAAGAAAAAATACAAATCACAGCAGTAGAAAAAGATTTTATAGTGGTTCGGACAATCTCCCCTACTCCACTCTTCCAAGCTCACACCCTTTGTGACTTGGATTCCAATATTGTATTATCAAATACAGCTAGAGCAGCAGCTCTCTTCTAGATTCCAACTCTAGGGGACATGTACAAATAACAGTACAAGTAGGTGACGAGTCACACTCAAGTCACAACGCTATTTTGCTTTCACTTGGTTCAAAACACCAATATCAAACCAAGTATCGGATACAAATATTGAATCAAATAAAGAAAACTACACTTTACAGATTGTATAGGCAGATTTCAACTCGTGGAAAAACTTGTAGAAGAAATTATTTGATCAACGTTGGAGCTTGCAGCAAGTTGGAGCTTAGTTCTTCACTTGAAACTTGTGTTGATCTCTTAATGCTTGGAGAGGATGGTAGTTGGATCTCAGTAATTGCCTTCTCTATTGCCTTCTCTAAACTCTAGCACGTTCGCTTGAATGCTTACTTATAATGGTGGAGTAAATTCGAACTTTTGGAGGTAGGTGGCGCGCATTTAATGCGCCAACGTTCGAATTTTTCCAACCGTTGTGACCCAAGTCGCATGTGAAGCCGACTTCGGGTGCGACTTCACTCAATTCGCATACTGGAGTCAACTTGGGGTGCGACTTCGGTCTTCAGCAAAAACTTCAAGTTCCACTTCAGGTCGACTTAGTCCTGGACTTAACCAAGTCGCAGGTGAAGTCGACTTCGGGTGCGACTTCATTTTCTGTATGCACTTGTTGGGACTTGGATTTCTTGAAAGTGATCTGGTATCTTGATATTCATCACATCTTGTTCTTCCACTGATATTTATAATCTTGAAAGTTTGATCTTGGAACTTGACATGTTTATCTTTTTTTGGAAATTTGTCTTCATGTCTTGAACTTAGAATAATTTGATCTTGGAGTTCATAGATGTAGCCCAATGATTATCCCTTGAGAAATATACTGTCTTGAATGATTAAATTATGCACATTTGCATGTCTGGACTATATGTTTCTTCATTCTGACTCAAGTCGAAAATCTGGGTCGACTTGGGTTCCAACTTCACTTCAAGTCGCATGTGGAGTCGACCTGGGGATGCGACTTCACCCAAGTCACACATGGAGTCGACTTCAGTTGCAACTTCGCCTGTCTTGGTTCCCAAATTCAGCGCTGGAAGGTTTGATTATTTGAAGTCGATGGTGAAGTCGACTTAGGTCTGTGACTTCACCCAACTCGCAGTAGGAGTCGACTTGAACTGCGACTTCACTTGTCTTGATTCCAAATTTCAGCGCTGGAAGTTTTTGCTCTTTCCAAGTCGATCTTGAGATCAACTTGGGTATCAACTTCTCTCAAGTCGATAGTTGAGTCGACTTGGCTTTGGGACTTGGTCTGTCAGGTTCTGAATTTTAACTTTCTAGCCTTTAAATAATTTCAGCAAGTTATATTAGTATCCAAAACATTCTCAAATTGAGTTGTTAATCATCAAAACACAGATTGTGCTTAATTTGCCATTGATTCCAACACTTCTTTCTATATAGCCGCAGGGTTAATATTTATGCAATGTTATTGCACCTCATTGTCATTGTCAAATATGTTGTTAGGCTTCTTTCTGAAGATGAATAAATCATGATAGATGGTTTAAATTTTAAAACTAAAAATTTGAGGGTAAGCATGAAGTGTTCATGTTTAAGAATCATACCCACGTTTTTATGTTAAACTTTTTTCACGAAATATATTAATCTTAGTAAATATGCATTGTTAACTAACACAATTACTAGCAAATGTTGGGAAAATTTGTATTTTAAACTTTCTAATTTTGCATATTTGCATTTTAGATCTCAAGGTTATTGTATTAGCAATTTAAATCCTATAAAGTTTGGTTCTTTGTATTTTAGACCCTCAACCCTCACAACATTAAAAAATACCATTAAAATCTTGTAAGATGTCTAAAATGTCCTTTGCAATAGAATTTGCATTTAAACTCTCTAATTTTTCATATTTATATTTTAAACTCTAAGGTTTTCAAGTTAATATTTAAACCCCATGAAGTTTGATTATTTGCATTTTAGATCCTTGGTCCTCATGGTATTAAATAATACCATTAAAATCTTGTAAAATGTTTAAAATATCATTTACATTTTAAATTCTTTAACTTTACATATTTGCATTCAAAAAGGATTGAAGTTGAATTGTAAAAATAATTAGATTTCATATTGCAAAAACTAGCCTACATATTCACGAAGTGTAGGAGACCACTGAATCACTAGAAATTTTAACCTTCTTCCTCATTCATGGAATTGACCATGACTATTAAGAAATTTTAAAAAAAAAACTCACTATTCTTTCTTTCCTTCAAAGATAGACCAAATCAAGCATCGAACAAAATTTCAATAGCAGATCTTGGCAACAGCACCTTCTCTAGTTTCGGGCGACAACTGACCTAGGTGAACTAATGTTGCCTTTTTTTTGCAAGCGTACGAGTCGCACAAGTAATATAAATCAATGAGTATTGTTCCGATAGAGACTTGAATGCTAAGTATTTACTAATTATTAAAAACTAAAAAATTAAAATTTAGTTAGATGAATAAAAATTAAGATGTGTAAAGTGAAAGAGGAAAGATGAAAGAAAAGATAAGTTGGTGCGAACGGAAGTAAACTAAATAGAAAATTATTTCCGATGGATGAGTCTAGAATTACAACTTCACTTGTTTATCCCTTGGTTTTATTATATTTCCTTGATTTATTTTATTAATATGGATTACTAGTCTATAACAATATTATTTATACTCGTCTTTCAATGGCTATATAAATCCTACATGTTAATTTTAACTTTCAATGTAAACTAATATAATCTAAAATAATGAGTAGCATTAATTATATTCCTAATATTGACTACACATGACTCTCAAGTATTTTTATCCATATTAGCAAATCTCACATATCCTACAAGATAAAATAACCTCATGATTATGCATAGATCATTTGATACTTAACCTTTAGTCCAATTCCATGTTATCTCTTTCAAGTATCACACAAAATTTTCAACTCAATTTACAGGATAGTCAATCTCATAGAAGCGTTAAGAATATGTTAAGTAAATAATTCAATATTAATATCATGAAATCAAAGAAAAAATTATAATTTAATCATGGTTCAAAAACAAGACCATTGCAACTCTATAATGAAATTTTTAGCCACACATAATTACATTGGACACAAGGCTAAAATAAAATTAAAAATAACATTCATATCAGATAAACAAAAAATAAAAAAATAAAAAAGAAGAAGAAATCAACTCTTTTAAGCCTTGATCTTCGCTCACATGTTCGAAGTTTTCACCCCGTTGCACGTCTCCACCTCTTTCTCTTTCTTAAATTTTGTGTCTGGAAATTGTGTATCAATGCTACACGTTCTATTCATAGTGACGCAATACCTACACTTGTGGCGGCACCTCTGCAGCTTGTGCACTTAATTCATTGGAGATGAAGTTTGCATAAATCTCAATTGCTATTTTCTATTCAGGATTGCGCATTATTCCACAACTGGGCCGCATGCACTTACTGATGTTGAATGGATGCCTAATGCTTTATTAAATAGACGGTTTTGCTAGATGAATTATATATATATATATACACGACTATGATACAGTGCACCCGAGTGCAAAACCTATTTTTTTATTTTTTTGAACATTTTTTATACAACTGTTAATCTAAGTGTTCACTTTTTACTAATTTTGGAGACTTTTAGATGTTTTTTATTTTTTTAAAAATTAGTAGCATTTTCATAAAATCGGTGGTATTTTTTAAATTTTTACCAACTGTTAATTTGGTACTTTGCCAACTGTTGCAATGATAGCTTGAATTCCGGAAGTGGACGGCTGAAATTTCTGGCTGTTTTATTTTGGCTTTAGACGACTTTGATGAGACTAAATTAGCTAAACGGCTAGATTCTCTGGCTGTTTTATTTTGGCTTTAGACGATATGTATTGGTTAATCTTTTGGTTTAATTTGGTTATTGATATAAGATAGGAAGAATTATTAGGATTGGAACAAAAATCTCTAACTGTGACTATATGTTATGAAAATGATATCTAGGTGGTTAATAAAATATGGATAGTTCAACTAATATGCAAGACAAGAATAGTGAATAAGAGATCAACAATGAGCAAATAAAAAATACGACAACTGCTTCAAACACTGCTTCAAATGTTATTGATCTTACAGAAGATTCAAATGCAAACGAGCCTTTTCCTAAGAAGGAAAAAGGGTATAAAATTACATCACCAGTTTGGAAAGAATTTGAAAAGATTTTGGACAAAAATGGAAAATGGCATGGGGTATTTGTAAGTATTGTAAGATTAAACTTAAGTGTCCAAATACTCAAGGAACAAGCACATTAACTAAACATTTAAAGCTATGTAAGTATAATACCAACAAAAGAGCTAAGGGTCAGCGCTTATTATCATTTCAAACAGTAACTGATGATGGTGGAATGGTTATATCAAATTGGAAGTTTGACCAAGAAGCTTGCAAAAGAGAGATGGCAAGAATGATTATTCTTGATGAATTGCCATTTAAATTTCTTGAAAAGGAAGGGTTTAGAGAATTTTGTAAAATTGTGCAGCTGCTCATTAAACATGTTTCAAGGACCACAATTGTGAAAGAAATCTTCAAAATATACAAGTTAGAGAAGGCTAAATTACGAAAGATTTTTAGTGAGAATGTTTGGCGTGTACGTTTGACAACAGATTTGTGGACTTCAAATTAGAATATTGGGTATTTATGTTTGACTGCTCACTTTATAGACTTTAATTGGACTCTTCAAAAGTGTATTCTTAGTTTTTGTATTCTTCCTTCACTACACACGGTTGAAGCTATTGCTAATGCAATTGAAGAATGTCTAAATGCCTGAAATATTAGACAAGTGTGTACTCTTACTGTTGACAATGCATCAGTCAATGATGTTGTGCTAAACACTTTGCATTTAAATTTAAAAATGAAGAATGCTCTCTTTGGTGATGGAGAATCTTTGCATGTCCGTTATGTTGCACATATTTTAAATTTAGTTGTGAAGGAGGGAACTGATCAAATGAAGGATTCCATTACTCGAATTCGTAATAGCATAAAGTGGGTCAAGAGTTCTCTTAGTAGAGAACAAGCATTTGGAAAATCTTGTGAAAGTATTAGAATTTCGAGTAAAATGTCTTTGTGTTTAGATGTGTCAACACGTTAGAATTCTACATACTTGATGTTGAAACATGCTCTACCCTTTGAAATGGCTTTCAAACATCTTGAAGTGAATGATGCAAGCTTTAGAAGCACTAGTCCTCCTCTTGAAGAAGATTGGAACCATGCTAGAGTCCTTTATGACTTCTTAGTCTTGTTTTTTGAAGCTACTAAGATCTTGTCGGGTACTAAATATGTCACTTTTCCAAATCATTTTCCTCAACTTAATGCAATTCAAGATCAATTAAATTCATTTTCAACCAAGAATGGTAATCCTATCCTTCTTCAAATGTGCAACAAAATGAAGGAAAAACATGCAAAACATTAGAGTTCTGTTGACAAGTTCAATATTTACTTGCTCATTACGGTAGTGTTTGATCCACAGTACAAGCTAGGCTATTTGGAATTTTGTCTTAGTATTTTCCTTCCTACGGATCAAGCTTATGCATTATCAAAGAAAGTGTATGATAAAAAGGCTGAATTGTAGTTCTTTCTGAAGTGAGTGGGGCACCATCCGAATCAAAGCGTGCAAAATGGAAGCTATGGCAATCCATGAGTAACACTGCTGTTGAAGTTATCACAAATGAAATTGATGCCTATTCAAGAGATCCAGTTGAGAATGATGTAGAACCATTTGATATTTTAGCATGATGGTCAACGGCTACAAAATACAGGATTTTATCTTCTATGGGAAAAGATATTTTGGTTATTCCTATTTCAACAGTTGCATCAGAATCTGTATTTAGCACTGGAGAGCGTATTCTTGACCAATATCGTAGTTAATTGACACCCATGTTGATTGAGTATTTGATTTGCTCTCAAGATTGGTTGAAAGCAGCTCCAAACGATTCAAATTATGAAGAATTTGTTGATCAACTAGACAAACGCGCAAGAGGTAAGATATATTTTTCTATGTTTTAATTATTTACCTTACTCTTAATATTATTTTAAACTAATATTTATTTTTCAGAGAAAGTTTCCGAAACATCGGCAAACGCTTCTTTAGAATCTTTACCACCTCTTCCACCAAGAAATTAATTTACATGAGGTGTTATTTATATATTTGAATATATATGCATATATATATACTCCTTAAGTTTAATTATACAATATGACATAGATTTTTTGCATTTTCTTTTAGGAAAAAAAAAAATTTGGTTTGACGGATGAGAATAACACAAGCCAAGAAGAATGAAGACTACATTGGAAAATTAAACTATTTCATGTTGTTACGTTGTAACTTGACAATCTAAGTTAAATGTTGTAATTTGATTATTCAAACTTAAGACTAAAGTTGTAGATTTGGACCCAACTTGGATGTTGCGATATGGAGTTGTATTTTTGAACGAGTTGTAATGTTATTTGTTTTGATATTATTGTATTTTTTGGAATTATTTTCTTTTCTTACGATTGATATTATAAAGTTTATCTTATAATTGGATGCTAATATTTCTATATATGATTGTGATATTCATGTTAAATTACAGAATAGATAAAAGTTGTACTTCTACATTCTACAAAATATGATTACTATTCTACTTAATGCGAAAAAAAGGCCCAAAACAGGTTTTTCTTCTTAATACTCTTAAGTCGTATTTAAATTTTTCTTACTTTCTTATAATAAATTGTCATTTTAGATTTTTTTTAGCAATAAATTTGTGATTAAATGAGTATAAGATATATATTTATAGTAACATGTCAACCCGAAACTCAACCTGAACCCGAATTTCAAATATAAGGTTAGGGTTAAGATTTTATAAATAGAGTTAGGATTAGGATTAGAGTAGATGTTTTATAAATAGAGCTAGCGTTAAGATTTAGGTGAACCTGGGTTTCATAAACCCGAGTTGCACCCCATATATATATTTCAAATCATATATTGAAAGGTATGTATGTGTCAAATCATGTACCACCATATAATGAAAAAAAAAAAAAAAAAATCAACTCGCCCATTTGGAATTGGAAAGGGAAAATTAAAAAAAACGTTGTTCTGATTGATAGGCGAGCAACAATAAAAAAATTTAGCTGTTCTGCATTACAAAACAGGAGCTTGTATGGGAAATGAAAAGAAGTACAAATACGGACGGCAAAAAACGGGTGCCTAGGAATGAAAGCAGGTATAAATGAGTAAAATTATGGTCCAATCCAACCAAACAAGAGCTCTGCTCCTACATAACCAAGTAACATAAAAGCAACTTCATACAACCCCATTATTCTTCTCACTTTGATAATTGCTGCAAAATCTACTTCCATCCATTGTAATATAATTTGTTTAGCTATGAGACTAAATTTTATTCAAATAAAAAATGTACATGGGCCATATTTACTTTATATATATAGAGAGATCCGATCCTGTGCAGTCCGCTATAAAATGGACCTCACACATATTAGATTGTAATGAAACTTTACGCACTCATTTATCCATATATAAATCATATTTTAGACGGTTTAGATATTAAAAAAATCACTTTAAACTTGATAGTTACATTAAACTATTTTATTACATTGATTTTACACCATTTTAAGATGGGGACTACACACATGTTGGATTTGGATGAAAATTGGTATGCTATTAAAGTGAACAATTCTAAATACAATGGGTGGGGTGGATTTTCCATTTATGATCAGGTGGGGCCCACAGTGCATGGACTGCACGGTGCAGTCGCATGCACTGGATCATTTCCCATATATATATATATGGGAAATGATCCAGTGCATGCGACTGCACCGTGCAGTCCATGCACTGTGGGCCCCACCTGATCATAAATGGTACAAAATCAACGTAATAAAATAGTTTAATGTAGATATCAAGTTTACGGTGCAGTCCGCTGTAAAATGGACCCCACACATGTTAGATTGTAATGAAACTTTATACACTCATTTATCCATATATAAATCATACTTTAGACGGTTTAGATGTTGAAAAAACCACTTTAAACTTGACATCTACATTAAACTATTTTATTACGTTGATTTTGTACCATTTTAAGATGGGGACTATATACATGTTGGATTTGGATGAAAATTGGTATGCTATTAAAGTAAACAATTCTAAATACAATGGGTGGGATGGATTTTCCATTTATGATCAGGTGGGGCCCACAGTGCATGGACTGCACGGTGCAGTCGCATGCACTGGAATAAATCCCATATATATATATATATATATATATATATATATATATGAGACCCGATCGTGTACAGTCCGCTGTAAAATGGACCCCACACATGTTAGATTGTAATGAAATTTTATACACTCATTTATCCATATATAAATCATACTTTAGACGGTTTAGATGTTGAAACAACCACTTTAAACTTGATATTTACATTAAACTATTTTATTACGTTGATTTTGCACCATTTTAAGATGGGGACTATATACATATTGGATTTGAATGAAAATTAGTATGCTATTAAAGTGAACAATTCTAAATACAATGGGTGGGGTGGATTTTCCATTTATGATCAGGTGGGGCCCACAGTGCATGGACTGCACGGTGCAGTCGCATGCACTGGAATAAATCCCTATATATATATATATATTCATGCATAAATTATAAAAAATGATTTGACCCATTCACATATACATTAAAAAATAACAATACTCTATAGAATTATTTATCTACATAATAATAATATTTTAGACATTCTAGATATTGAAAATATAATTTGGAAATCAATATTTAATATTAAACCATTTTATTATGTTGATTTTATACATTTGTAAATAAAGCCCATGAATAATAACATAAAAGATGAGTTTTCATGACAACATAAATGAGATGAATACGACAGATGGCCTGGATTTCCCACTAATGATCATAGTGGGAAAAATGGATTGGGTTAAATAGAAATGGGGTTTCATAGATGCAGAACTCATCAAATATTATGGAGAAGATACATGAAATCATCATTCAGGTCAATCATATTTCCCTGGGAAGCTCCTAGAGAAGTTTGGCCCGTCCCTACGAGCAGCGCCAATATATGGGGGCAGCTAGTTCTCATACGTGCTAGCGTTGAGAAGATCTAAAATGCCGCCAAACGAAAGATCGCTTTCCATTGTGAGGTTGCATGTTCAACATGCAGAGTACGAACAAAACATCTAATGGGCATGTCCCTGTTCAATCTCCAGATAATACAGTAGGTCATTTGCCATGTTTCCAGAAACTATCTAAGACCACATGCCACGTTTTCAATAGCCATGTCCATATTAGGATGAATAACACGTGCATATATCTTCCATGCCTTCCCAGTCATCAGAGGTGCAAAAATATGCCCATATGGCCTGCCAGACATTCCACCAAAATCTTCCTTCATAGGATGGCGACATCCAAGTAATCCCCAATCTATCATGCCACAGTAAGGCAGATATTAGAATCCTAAATCAGTCAATATATAATATTTAACCATGCGTTCAGTTGGACCAATCAGCATTCCGTGCAGTGCAAGCAAGGATCATAAACATCATATCATCCTAAATATAGGTGCCCAGAAAAAATCCTTGTTGGATGATCATAACAACAGGACAAGACAAACTCTGTCAGAGTTACAAATTGAATTTGAAGATTGTTAGGATAATCTGAAATGAATAATCAAGAATGGTCCATCCCATGATGGATTACCATTAAACAACTTCAGATACCAGGACATGGACCACCCAGTTATCCATTTGCTTAGAGGAAAATATTTTGATTCATCCAGCATCCTATGGTATGTCAATAATATAAAATGAAACGAAACGGCAGTTAAGGAAGAAAAAAGAAAGAAATAGAAGGAAACCAGAAGAAGTGATGGTGGCAGCATCTGTGAGGGTTTACCTGAAAGCTAAGTTCAGCCAATGCTTTGAGATCATCCAATCGTCTTCCATTCCCATATGAATGAGTCATTCCTACCTACAACGCAGAAACAACACCCATGTTAAAAACAATCCAATATATGAAAGCATGAGTATCTTTAATTCATTCCAAAAAGTGCATATGCATGTTGTAATGCACTTAACACAGCTTAGCATAGTACAGCTTAATGCATGTATAAAACCACAGAAGCCTCAACCATATACCAAAGAGGAGGCATGCTTAACCAAAAGTTAGCGTTAGCAAGAGTATCATACTCCATTTAACTCTTATTCATACTAACTATTTACAACATTCTTATATCAAAAAATATATATATTACAACATTCAACCAAACCTCACTCTAATTTGAGAGTAAGTTAGAAGAATCCATTTCCGACTATTCCACACTACACGTTGATGCATAAAAATGAGGTTCAGTTGTGCCAATGACTGTAACATGGCAGTCCTACACTCAAAGCACCCTTCAATTGATGACCATTTCAGAAGTAGTGGTAATGGTTGCTGACTATGGGAGCCTTCAACTTGCATTCTTAATGTGAGTTGCAAAAACCTGCGCTAAGGAAATGGGAAGCAAACAAGCTTATTGCACATCCATATGGCACAGCCACAAGCTTATGAATTTACATGACTTCAAAACAAATAATGCTCCACTTAATTTATCAAAATAATAATAATAATAATAATAAATAATGCACCACTTACAGGTCTAACCACAAAACGACCATTCTTGTCAGGATATACAAACGCAAATGACAGTTTTGCATCCCTTCTCCTTGCTGCAGGAGCAACCTCTTTTACCTAAATATACATTTTCATCATTAGCAAAACCAAGATTAATTAAAGTATTGGGAAGGGACAAAACAAACAAACAAACAAACCAACCAGATCAGTCAACTCGCGAAGTGTTGCATCTTTCCATGTATAAATTTGGACCTCATCCTTCGGTTCTTTCCCTCGCACAGCAAAGTCTTCCTTGGTATGATGACTGCCAATCTATGGAAAATAAAAGGCTTTAGTTTTGACATAAACATATCCAGCAAGGCAAGTCTGTGCTGTATTTGTAAAAAAGAGTTATACATCTGGAAAACACCAGTGTTGAAGAAAACGTAAAAGTAATTTGATCTCTTGCAAATTATTGTTTGCCACATTCCATTGTAATTTAACACATTTATCAATGGCTGCAAAAGATTTCTCACATGTGATCACTTGAACAACATTTCACTCCCTCATTCAGGTCACATCCAGGAAGAGTCTCTGGTTTTCCAAAGTGCAGATTTTTAATAGACAGTCTGGACCACTGTCATCAGAGATACCAATTGGCAGTGGGCCAACACCATGTAGCACTCTGTTGGTCATTTCTTGATGAGATTTTTTTCTTCTCTTCAGGATGTTCTGTGAAGCTGATTAGCTAGTGGTATTACATCGAGTTTGAGTTAACAATTTTATTAACAGAATACCACAAAAGTGATCTGATAGTACTGTTCAAGTCAAATGAGACATGCTGATAAATGCCGAGAAGAAAGTCAGACAAAAGGATTAACCTAAATAGTTCTTCCCTGTACAATCCAGGTCCTACAGAACTGGCTGGATTCTTAGGGATCATGCGGGACAACGGAAGTCTCCCATTCAAACTATTTTGAAAGCCAACACATTTCCTCTGACTCTTCAGTGTGTTAAAGAGTTTCTTGGATTCAATGCAAACCCACCCACATCAGGATAAAATTCAAACACAAACTTTTCAAAAATAATGGGACATATGAACCCCAATTCTAACTGTAAACGAGATAACATAACTCAATAGAGTCATGCCTTTGAAATAGAAACAAAGATTTTTGTTTTATTTATTTATTTTTATGTGTGTGGTTTTCTTTTTCTTTCAAAACATAAGAAGCCTTCCAATGACTGAATCCTGGACCACAGATAGCATGCACCTTTGCTAGTTAAATTACATAACAGAGCTTAAGAAAGGAAACAACATTTAATTATAAATACAAAGTTTTTTTTTTACAAGTTAAGTGTAATTAGTGTAATGCACTCAGTGCAATAAAATGAAAGAGAGACGTACCTTTGTGAACACCCGGAGCAATAAAGGGCAAGTCTGCAAGCATTGCCAAAAAATTAGAATCGATACCATATGAATCAAAATAAATATTATGAAGCAAAATATAATGAATGTAACACAACTTAGTAGATAACATTGTAAAGTGGATATCAGAATATGTCAACTGGCATGACGGCAGTACCATTAACAATTTTATTTTATTTTTAGCTGAGATGATGGCATGGTAAAAGAAAGAATCAAATGAGACTATGGGTGTGTTTGATAATAAGTGAAAGTTATCAAGTTAAAACTTTTCACTCTCCACAACTACCCTATTTTTTAATAATTTTTTTCACATTTTTCTATACAACTACCCTATTTTTCAATCGTTTCTACACAACTACCAACATTAACTAACCTATCTATTTCAACTTTATCCTATTTATTCCTCATCATTACCCCTATCATATCACATCATTTGACAACTTCTACTCTCTACAACTTTTCATCAAAAGTTTTATCCATTCCCAAACACACCCTATATGGATAGCTTTTAGGCACCTGATATAAGATTGAAACAAATGATTAGTGATTAAACTTTATCATGCTTGATTTACTTGCATTTCCTCAATCTTGATACTTTGTAAATGAGGATAAAATTAGAAACAAAACTTGCCAATGACCTTTTGAAGTTGCTAATGATTCTGCTTAGAGATTTTGGAAATTATTCTGTAAGCAGAGCCATGTACCTTGAAAATGTGAAAGCAAAATGCATAGAAATATGGAACCAAAATTCATAAAAATCCAAAGTTAAAGGTCCAAAGTAGTTAAACCTCTTTGCACAGAATCGAGCTAACGAAAACCAAATTTTAGGGCAAAAAACTACAAAGTTTCTAAAAGGAGGTCAATCAGCCAAGGGCCAGTCTGGTCAACCAAAGTAAAGGTAAAAGAAAGTATTTGGAGATTATACTGCCTGATTAGTCAACAGAAACAATGCAAGTCAACCAAAGAAGATACAAAAATGCTAGAGCTCCTAAATATGTGACTAGTCAAACAAAGACAAACACCAAGCGATCAAGCTATAGCTGAGGATTTTAAAAAATATAAGTCTTTTTATGTGGTTACTCTCCCTTAAGTAATATTATGCCTCCCTTCATGTGAATTCTTAAAGGTCCTAGCTCCACCGCTGAACGCAATCCATTAGTTGATCAACAACTAATGTTGTCAAAACCAAAACCAATGATCAAACTGGTAAAGGAACTGGTCTAGTTCGAACTAGTTTATCAAGTCAAGTAAATCGATTTGAATCGGTGACATCAGTATGATATATTTATGATATGATAACATTTAATTATTCATATCTTCATAAAATATTTGTGTTTATTACTACAAGGGCTATATAGTTGTAGCACCCACAATTTTTAATTGCAAACCTAAACATGCAACATGTATACAAGAAAATTTTGAGACATTAAAATATAAAAAAATTAGAATTTTATTAATGGCCAAAAATTGCGAAGCAAGAAAGGAGGTAATTAATAAGTAAATAAAGATGAGTTAAGAGTGTTATTGTTGAATGGAATAATAGCAAAGTATATTAATTTGTCTTAGATTAATTAATTAATTTCAGTCAAATGGTCTAATTTAAATAATTAATTGATTTAAATTATTTAAATCAATAAATGACCACGACTTAATGATCACAAATACATAGCATCAGTTTAAATCGTAAACTTTCTAATTTTATGATTTATGACATGAAAAAATATAGAAAATGAAAAAATGATAATAGGGGAGCTTTGCCATACGGTGTGCGAACGACCAAAACAAAAAAGGGAGTCGACTCTCTCAATGAATAAGTAGGTGAGGAAAAAAAGGACAAGGAGAAGGAGAGAAGAAAGAGGAAAAGGAGAGGAGAAGGAGAAGAGAGGGAAGAAGAAGGCTACCGGTCGTCCACCACTCACACCGTAACCGATACCGACTGCTACCGTCGTCCACCCCGTCGTTGATGACTAGAGGTGTGAGAGAGAGAGAGAGAGAGATGGATTTTTGTTGATTTTTTGAAATTTATCTCTCCAAGCATGCGAAAATCATGGGGATTTTGTTAAATACGGGTAGATCTGTATGAACGGAAAGAAAAATTATAGAAAACAAGATGGAAATTCGGATTCGTGGCTAGGGGGAGTTAGGGTTTTGATTTTCTACCCCAAATCGTGTTGGAAATCATGAGGTTTTAAATAGATTCATGCATATAATGGTGATTAGAGTTTAAAGCTTGTAAACAGAAATCCAAAATTGATCCTATGCATGAATCCGAAATTTCAAGAGCTGAAAAGTTCTAATTTTTTCTACCCTAAATTATTATATATTGTATTTAAATAATGTTGGGATGTATTATTTGCAAAAATACATGTATAGTCTTGGGTAGGAAAGAAAATTAAAAATTTCCATCACACAATGAATGTGGGGAAGGCCTAAAAATGTGGCTTAGGCATGGGCTTTTACACCCAACTTGTGTCAATTGGATTATAAATAATTATAGAAGAAATTTCATGTTAAGTTCCAGCCTAAGATAGAGAATTTGAAATTTTCAAAGAAATCCAAATTGTTAAGTCTGTAAAATGAATTTAAATATGAGGTTTTACATAAAACCTGTAAAGGGGGGAGTTGAGGCATCATTCATAAATTGTTACATGGTGGACATTAAATTTATTTTGATGGCCAGGAATAGAGCAATTGGGTAAATTGCCTACATGCATATGGTTTGATATGGAAAAGCTAGATTTAATTATTTCAAGATTTGTAAAAATAATATGGAATCGAAATCTTAAGTTTTAGTGAAACAAACTAAGTTCTAGGAAGGCTAATGGTGGATTTCCATGAATAGGGAGGAAAACCATTCTAATTAATGATTTCTAATAATTTAGTATGAATGCTAAAACACATTTAGGAGGATAAAGTGTTAATTTCGTGAAAAGATGAATGGAAGTTGAAAGAATCCAACTATGCATTCGGGTACAAGAATGAATGTATTTTTATGATTTTGCAATGCTTTATTGAATTTATGACTATAAAATGATTAATGTGGTTTAAAATGTTAAAAAAGTACATGTGTATATTAGTTATGAATGTCATAAACAAATTAGAAAGTATAGAATGGATGAATCAATGAGTTGTTCACCCATGAAAATGTTAAAAAGCAATGACGGAATGGAATTTAAGTAAAACAACCTAGTTAACGGGTTGTTTGGCCATAACAACAAATTTATGAGACCAACTCATAAGTTTTATGTAGAAAGAAAATAAATTTGAAATGAATGATATATTTTAAGCAAATGAAAGAGTAAGTAAAAATTTAATGAATTACGAAATTTGAAAAGCATGTTGGGTAAATGTGTTATAGTTTAGAATATCAAGTTATCTAAGTTATTTTTTAATGGTTAATTGAGACTGAATTGTTATGTTTTTGAGAGAAAATGGAAATTAGGCTGAGAAACCTAATTAAAATAGGAAGCCCCACTGTATCTAAATGTGGTTTAAAACATAATAAAAAACCTACCTTGATATTTTGAAAATGTAACAATATGATGGAATGAGACTAGGTAATGTATTTGGATTAAAATTGATTGTAAAGGCCATATTAAGTTTAAATAGCTTTTATAATATGTAAAGGTCATTTATATAAGTCAATTTTGCCACAGGTTAATTCATGCGTCAAATGTTATATTTATATATATAAGTTTATCTACGTGTATTTTAAGTACAAAAGGATTGAAAAAGCTTTAATAGCCTATAATACATGAAATTTCAGATAAGATACAGATTAAAATTTATTTTTTCTAAGTACGTAAGATTTATCTACTAATCAAAAAAAAAGTATGTAGGATTTATATGATTAAGATTAACTTAATTTCATGATGTCACTGGGTTGGATTTCATATATTGAAGTCCTAAACGAGAATAAGATGTTTACTCAAGTGTAGGATAATTCGTTGATGCGTGTAAGTCATTTAAAAGGACTTAACCAAAATTTCAATGAAATGGAAAGAAATAAGATATATTTTAGGTAAAATACGGTTATTACTTAATAGGTCAAATGATCTTAGTTTTCGTTAGAAAATTAAATTAAATTGAATGATTGAGTTGTAAAGAAACAAATGTCAGTAATAGAGAACCAATGAATGTGCCAATGTGGGTAACCCCATCACAAGTAAATGGGATCTAAGTTACAGAAAATAAGTTTAATATTTTAAAATATAAGTTTGTGTTGAAATAAGATGAAAATGCAATCTACTAACTTCTAAGTTGTGCAAAGGAGTGGTAAAAGCTATACGAAGCTTACGTGTTTATTATATATTATGTATAAAGTTAAAACTTGAATTGCAATTGTTAGTTAAGTATTAAATGCCAAGTTGGTGCAAATTATAAGTTTATCCAAATGTATGTTAAATGTGGATGGTATAAAGGCTTCAATAGCCTGTAAAGTACAAAATTTCAGATTTAGTTCAAGTTTGAGAGTAATGTATTTCAAGGGTAGTTAGGCTATAGGGCTATAGTTCACTTAATTCGAAAGTGTGACTAAGCTAAAGGGAGTTAGAGAATTTGGATAAGGAGATTTCAAGTTAATGAATACTAGAACTCCATGTCCAAAGGTCTCGAAGAAAAAAAGTATGTAATTACATGCATGATTAGTCATGAAACGAGTATGTGTACTGGTCTAAATAAATGCTTAGATAAATTCTTTGTTGGCTATGATAGGGAAGGGTAAAAGAAAGATGGAGGAAAGTTAAAGGAAAGATGCAAGCAAGGCCTTCTTCAAGATTTTGCTTCAAAAGAATTTCATAGTAAAAAAATGTATTCTTACCTTTTCGTCTTATGAAAGTTTTTTTTTTTTTTTTTTTTGAGAAGATATGAAAGCATATTTGCCAGTGAATAATTATGTTATTTTTCTTTTATATGTTTATTGACAAATAAGTTTAAAATAAATCATTTTATTTAAATGTTTTTTTAAATTGACATGCATTGTGTATGTGTTTGGGAATGGCCATTACCTCATGCATATGTTATAAAAAATGTGTACTTTGAGATATAATTCGTAACTTGCTTTTCATGTAAAAATCTCGTTGAGTTGGCAAAACTCAATTCATATCATCAGTGCATATAATGCACATGTGAATGGAAGTCATGTATGGAAAATGAATTAAGGAGGCTTGTTAAGGTTGTAAGAGAGCGGGTTGTCTGCCCTTGATGTAGCTAAGTCAGTACGCCTAGCACCCTTCAATAGAAAAGTTTTTATGGGTTGATGATCACTTAGTAAATGTCACCACCAAATAGGAATGATGTTATTGAATGATGCATGTGTGTATACTCATCTCATTATGACACACGCATAACGAGAACTTAAGAATTTTATGATTTCAGTTGATGTCACGGGTTTTGAAAATTATATGTATTTTTAGATGCTTGTTTACTGAGTATTTTATACTTATTGTCTTTCAATTATCCAATGAATGCAAACAATGCAGATTTGATAGAAGAATCTTCACTACTAATAAAGCGGTGAAGATATGATTTTTAATGCGTTTGGAGTATTTGAAGTCTTGGAATGTAATTATTAAATTGTTAGTATGTATTAAGTTTAAATTTATTATGTTGATGATATATGATATAGAAGTTAGCTTTCCATATAACATATGACTGTATAAGCGATATATTAAATGAACTGAAGTAGATGTGAATGATTTAATAGAAAATGCTAGACCAGGTGATGATTATCAGGTTTTGTATTGCCCAAACGTTTTAAATATAGATGTCATGTTGTTGGATTTTAGTTAAGAAAATGGAACTCATGTAGGCCTTAGAAAAAAAAATTAAGCAGATTTTTTTCCACACATTAGAAAAGCTTCTACTCGTATGTAAGCACGAAAATTTAGTTTCGTTTACAAGTTTTACCACTTAAAAAGATCTGTTGAGTAAGGTTGCATGTTGTAAGTAACTATAGGTCAAGGTGCTAAAATAGTAACTTAAATTCTATCACTTCAATTGCAAAAACATATAGAAAATCAATGTAACCTTTGCAAAGAAACATAAATTAAGTACAAACACAATATTTGATAACAAATTAACATAATTAACAGAGCTAAAAGAAGATTATTTGATAATTGTAGAAGTTTAAGTATTATTAAAATTTTAAATGAAAACTTATATTAGTATTAAAATTTTAAATATCTAATATTAAATATTATACATATAAATGTACAATTCCAAAGCCCAAAATGAATATAAATAATGAAAAATAATTACCATAATCAAAATGATCACTCACCCTCCCTCTACATATACTGGAATTTGAAGACAAATGAATGATATATTAATAAGGAGACGCCAAAGGGATCTAATAAGGGGAGATGATATTGTAGAGATTATAAAGATATTTCCTATATTTAACCAGATTTTGCATATATGAAACCAAATTCAAGAGTCTGAAACATGTTTAAATTCTATAGAATGCACTCAATTTTTCTCTCTTACTTGCCCACTCCCCCACTTCGCTCCCTTGTGTGAACTAATTGAATCTGGTTGGATCAAATTGCTAGGTTCAACGGTGATTCACATAGTTCGTATGGCTTTATGTAATTGGACCAAATCAGGCTTAATTGAAGTGGTTATGCATCTAATTCCCAGTTCAAGCAGCTGCTTCGGTCCAACTTTGATTACACTATTGATAACAGGACATCAGGACCTACATAACGACATGAGAAGGCAAGCCAAGACAAAGGGATCATTCATAATGAAAGCATACATGGTACATTTTATTGAGTCACTCAAAGCTTGAAACGTCTATCTGCCAAGCCTACTGAAAACCCCCGCTGAAGATGCTACCTTACCGACCTGAATGCTTAACTACCACCACTTGAAACATCAATGGAAACCTCATGGTTCAGCCCCACCGCTAGCCCCGCCCCCACCCACAAACAAAAATAAAAAAAAATAAAAAAAATAAAAAAATAAATGGAGGCAAGATGGTTGGGCCATGACAAGCAATAGAGAGGAGCAATTTGATCCAATGTCCACAAAGTGGAGGTAACAAACAATAAAAATAAAAACCTATAAATGAACACTAGACACCAAGCAAAAGCTGGATTTTAGAAGAGCTTGCACTAAAGCATTTGATATTTGGTATACCAAAAGATACTTTTCCCACTCCCTTTCACTTGGAACCTCACTATCACAATAGAAAGTCATCAGCTACCACTTTCTCTTATGTTCTTCCTACACATTTGGTTCATCTCGAGTCAGAGCAACCTAGCAACTCTCTCCATCTACTTGCCTATCAGTTTAGATCAATTTTGTCCGAACCGAACCGGCGATCGAACCTGTAATAGAGCTAGTTTGCTTCGAAACGGTTGGACCATTTAAGTAAACCGGTTTGAACCGTAACATAAGTATATAATTATATTACTATAAATCTAAGAAAAATTTTAATTAAATGTCAATATTAACAAATTAACAAATTTAAAAGTTATATGACATACTTAGTAATGCAATTTAAAGTCCATGACAAGTAAATATAAAATAAAAATAATTATGACTATAAAATTTTAAAAAAATAAAGTAAATGCAATATGCAAATTATAAAAATATAAACTTATCATCGAAGTCAATTTTATGATAATATATAAAATAAAATTAATAAATTAAAAATTAAAAATATATTATCTATTAACTTCTTTTAATCACATTTAATACCATAATTATATATCTTATATGTGAAATTATTTTTCCCCGATACTTTTTTTTTCACATTTCCCATTAACATTATTATTAAATTCTTCACCCAAAAGCCAAAACTATAAACAACGTGTTTCTGCCTTCTAAAGTGCGTCCAAAGATAATGAATTGCTTGAAACGCGGTTTTGTGGAATTGGACCGAACCGATATTAATTTAACCGGTGATGTAACTGGTCCCTCGTCGGACCGGTTCAACCGGCCGGTTTGGTCCGGTTTTAATATCATTGGTTTAGATTTTTTTTTTTCCCCTCTTAAACAAAGAATGACATCTCATCCTTCACGTCCCTTGGGGGCTGCCTCAACACTAAGAAAAGCAATTTTGATAGTTATTCTCTCAATAAAAGTGAGGAGTACAAAAAGAAGCAATAGGTTTGATTCACAATCCGAAGGGCAATTAATTTGTTTCTTAATTCGTTGCCCTTAACTAAAAAGTGATAGGTCTTGGTTTTTGGCTTTAGTTATTGGTTTGAGCCCTTTGGAATGATTAAGTGGGATCCATTAGGTCTATCTTACTCTAAGGCATGGTTGAGTAATAATGATCTCGGTTGCCTATGGAAGATTAGGAAGTCAATCAACTATATCAACTCTTTCAGAAAGCATTATTAGCATTGTTGAATCACACAAGATCTCTTCTCAAATGATCACCTATTTTTTCAACAGTTGGAGCTCACAAAAGTTGTCGCAACTCCAACAATTAGATTATCAAAATCTTTTGAAAATAAAGATTTACTTTAAGTAAGAAGAGCATTTCCCTAACTCTTTGACAGAACTCCCTGAAAGCCTGAACACATGAAAAGCTTACTTGTCTTTTCAAGTTCACATCTTTCAAACAATCTGATGCATTAGAAGAAAGAGATGAATTTAAAGGTGAACTAAGGAAAGAGTTGGAAAATAATAAGTAGAAGAGACTTGGTAAAGATGGGGAAAATAAAAGAGAGGAAATGAAATTTGTATTTATATTTCACAATCAATCAATCAGAAATATGTTTAAAACCTAATAAATGATACCCTACTTATAGAAAATAGATATGCAGAACAGCAGCTAATTTACCTAAATAAAAAAAATAAAAACCAATAAGAAAATGACAATCCATTGCACCCATTAAATTAATTGATTTTTTATCATTAAAATCATTTAATGATATAAAATCCCAAAATAAGCAATTTATTTATAATGCCAAATAAAATATCCCTAAAAATGCAAAAAGAAACCACCATAGCCTCTATGCTTTAGCCTTATTCCCCCTATTGTGGTTTCAAGAGAGGCTACTTCGACAATAGAATATATTTGCTAGCTCCATTTATTGCAACTGAGTTAAAAAGGGGGCGTTTCATCCATTAGATTCACTATTGTTCATTTCTTGCATCACTTCTTCAGAGAAAGCTCTACACCAAGAGCATGGAATACCAAGAAGATAGGCTAGTTCAAAAGAAAGGGTCCTAATTCAACAACTCTGATTTGTGATAAGCAACCTTTCCAGAATGCGATCAAGGCTCATTGTGGTATTGTTATACTTCTAAAATTTGTCAATGAAACACAAGATTGGGGACCTTATAAAGTTATAAAGTAGAGTAGGTGCCAAGAGCTTAGACCAACCACCAAAAAGATGCTCTTGCGTGATTGAGATTAATAACTAGGACCAAGAATAATTCTTAAGCTGATTACGTGCGATAGAACTGTTAGTTAATAAGCTGAGGAACTGGGCATTTAAATAAATAAGAGTCAACAACGTATCATGAATAATCAACTCAACACTACATCAATGGCTATAGAATAAGGACCATATGACATAGAAATGCAGGTTTTCTTCCCTCAAACTTCTACCTCTTTTTCTTTCTTTGAATTTCATTTTATTTTCCAATTTGGCAAGTGGGATGATTTTGAAAAACTTGCTTTCAAATGTTGCAGATTGGAAATAAAGCACTAGATGAACATGGACTATGATGGATTCTTTTAGAAAGAATACAGAAGTACATACTCTCTGCCTGCCTCTAGAACTTCTTTCTTGTTGCAGTTCAATGAAATATAGCCAGTCCACTAACTCCCAACCATTTTATATCTAATCCCACGTTTGAATTCTAACAAGTCGAAGTAGATGATTTTGTTATCAAACAACTGTTGAGTTTGGTAAACTGCATAAGTGAGAAACCTCCACTATACACTTCCGAAAAAATGATTTGAGATCTTAACTACCGGACTACTCTATTTTTCCATTGTAACCCTATATTTTTATCATTTTCTTACACAATTATCCTATTTATTCCCGGTTTACTCCTATCATATCACATCAGTCTCACATTTTTCAAACATATCCTCCCCTGCAGACTTCCAAAAAATGATTTAACATATTAACTACCTAACTAACCTACTTTTTTCATTTTTACCCTTATATTTCGATCATTTACTCATATAACTACCAAATTTATTCCCTCTTAGCTCATATCATATCACATCACTCTTATACTTTTCAAAAAAAATCCCCTACTCCCCCACTTCCCTCCCTACCCCCATTAACAAACACACCCTGATGGCCAAAAGACCCATGGGCAGATTGCTTCAAAGTCAAATCGAATTTCAACCTCTGAAAGCCCTACGTTTGGACAGACTCCACCAATTAGTGTTGTGGACCAAAAACCCCTTCCCTCTCTATTCTACTCCCTGTATTCCATGCAACTAAGGCATAGGAAAACGCAGTCAAACAGCATATGCGCTCGTACTAGACGCGACTGCAATTCGAACGAAAGTAATTCCCTCAATCTGTTTGCCTACTACCCTCTTTTTTCTGTCTTTCAATCTTGGGCCATAGAGGAAGATGGATAGCCTACGAAAATCTTCGCATTATCCAAACACGGGCCTTGAATCAAAAGGAGAAACTAAAATATGATGGTATAGCACAAACATCCATGGGGGTACAAGCGAAGAAGGGGAACATGAGCTGTTTGATAAAATGCAATGGCACAAGAGAAGAGAAACAAGGAGGCATACATACCTTCTCCCGATCGACGGGCTCGAAGCGGGGACGAGGAGGTGGGGGCCCGCTCCTCATAGGCGGTGGAGGGCCTCGTGCGGTCGGTCTGCTCGGTGCTTCCGCTACTCCCGCCATCAATCCCTATTTCCCTGAACAGCTACTAGCTCTCCTTCCCCTCGCACTTTTATGCTCCCGAACAGTGATATTATTATTTGTAGTAGCAGTAGTAAAAGGTTGAACCCTCAGCCTTACGGCACAAAGCTACCATGTGTTGCCAGTGTAAGCTCTGGACACAAGTCGGGCCCTAAACTACATTTTTTTAGTTTTTATTTACCGAAATTTATAAATTTTTAAAATTTATATACGTTTTAAATTTTCAATCAGTCATTTTAAAATTCAACTAATAAAACATAACTAAAACACTCCAATAATTGAAATTCCAAAAAAAAATATATCTCTAAAAGTCATCATGCGTTACTAGTTAGGTAAACTCCTGGATAAAAGCCAGGCCCTAAACTAGCTTTTTTATTTTTTTATTTTTTTACTTTTTTATAAAACGGTTATCGTATATGTATCTAACTTTTATAATTTTTAAAAATTTATATGCTTTTAAAATTTCAAATATCAAAGTATTTTATTCATTTTCAAATTCAACTAGTGAAATATAACTAAAACACTCGAATAATTGAATTTCCAAAAAATATATAACTCTGAAAAAAGTAAAATTTAATATATGAATTAAATGCACTTAGAATAAAAATTAAAAAATATTATTTATGATCTAAGCTACCAAATAAAACTATCAGCCAAAGAAAACAAGATTATGCTTCATTATCTTTTTAGAAGCCATGGGCAATAGGATATAGTGGAAAACAAAAATTTATATTTTTATTTTATTGGTGATGTTATCCTCATCCAACTCTACAAAGCGGCAAAAGGTTACTTCACTCCCATCCCTAATTATACCAAGTTTGAGGTGGGGATGTCGCCAGTAAACGATATCATCACCAACTTGCATGAATCTCGGCCACTGCCAGCATCTTGGGAAGTCAAAGTAAGATAGTTCCGATATTCACTTGGGAAATCAGTGATGCCTTGATATCATGACAATCATCTCGAAGAGGTTACAGATTGGATAATCTTGGTAAATGTATTTCTATTCGCTTCTTATCAAGGCGGAGAGATCAGTTCCTTAGCAATATCTAAGAGAAATACAATATAGCCAAGAGTCCACTGCCCATTATATAAATTACTTCAGGAATAGTGCGTGGAGTGATCCCTTAGCCACATGGTTGCCTGAACCTAAAATTGTCTCAAATACCTCTAGGATGCAATATGTCCTCCTTCAGACAATGGTTATAAAACCTTTGGAGTCAAAACTTTCATTAAGGCAATCCAATGGGTTTGTAGCAAAGGTTGCAAGCAGGATGTACTTTTTAGTGATGTTGAAAGTTTGAGAGAATGAATCAACTCCAAGTTCTGTATGTGCTACAAATAAATGATGCACCCATTTTTTAAGTATTCTCCTTCTCGTCTGAAGTATTAAGATATGACTCGCCACATATGCAGTTATTTCATGAGAATCACAAATATGCATTGCCACACTTGCATGACTATGCACTGGTAGTCCGTCATATGAGACAAACAAAACAGTTAACACTCAAATACTTTGTCTTGAGCTTGGCACATGATAGTTGCGCCCTTCTCTGGATCTCCTCACTCCCAAAAGAAGCATTTCGTTTATGGGAAGAGTTGACTGATTAGTCTATTTAAAGATTACATGAATACGACATAAAATTCTCTCCAAAGATGATCGAAGTAATGCACACTCTATTAAGAGAACCTCAATATGATTACATCTTGTGATGGATATGCAGGATGATCAACTAGCAGTTTGGTAAAAAAGAAACTACGGTCCACTAGTGCATTAAGTCAATGAAGTGGTAATTTCCCAGAAATTCTAAGAATGCAAGTATTTTTCTCAAACATGCTAGGAACATTAGCCACAGACATTCAAGACTTTGCCTCTAGTAATATGGTGCAAGTTGAAAAGGATATTTTGGTAGTCCTTCAGTCTGGTCGAATTACACTAGAGAACAAGGGTAAAGCCCTAGTAGCTCAACCAGAACAGCCCATTACAACCAGTAATGAAAAGCCGTCAGTTAGTTATGATGTGTTTAAACATTTGAAGTAACTTCTCGCTCAACTCAGTATTTATGATGCTTTATAGCTCTCACAAGAGGCTAGAGATGCATTAATCAGTGTTTTGACTGATGAAAATGTGCGCTTATCTTACCTGGTCAGTGCAGCAGAATTTGACGAGGTCATTTCATTCACTGATGAAGACATGCTGCTTGGAGATGCCAACCATATCAGGCCTTTAAGTGTTATGGGCAACTTAGTTAGTAAGTTGGTCAACCGAATCATGATCGATGTCGGGTTTACAATTAACATCCTACCCCTTTGGACACTCAAGACGATCAAAATCTCCCCTTCAACACTAAAAGACACTAGTGCAATGATTCATGGATTTAATCAAGGAACTCAAAAGGCTATGAGCCTAATTAAGTTGGAATTGAGTATAGAAGACTTCTACACTGAAATCCCGTGCTTTTGTATTTAATACTCCGATATCATACAACTTGTTGCCGGGAAGACGTAAACTTCATAGAAATAGGATTGTCGCTTCAATGATGCATCAATGTTTATAATCCATTTACAATAGCAGAAGCATTTTACTCTGATGCTAAGTATTATGACTTAGCACCTACTGACAACACTCTTACAAAGGCAATTCAGGCAATAAAGTTAATAGGTGGTATCCCATGCTCCCCTGCCTCAGCAAACACTGATGTTTCCTCTAGAGATAAAAAGATAGAAGGTTAACGTTATGGTCGAGGTCGTGGCCGTGGATGAGAGACGATAGAGCCAAGGCTGAATTTCAAACAAATTTTGAAAATATGAGCCTCGACCTAGTGAAGCCACTGCCACAACAATGACGGGGGATAACCATACCTCCTCCTACCACCTACGACAATACTACTGCAGGTTCACGGTTCTACTTAGACCTAGAAATTCTGAAAAAAGTTGCTAAACCGCCTCAAGTCAATCCCTCTAAGTTTGAGGTGGATCTGGAAACTCTTCGGAGGTTCCAGAGTTAGGCTATATTTGGAGGCCTTTGATATATATATATATATATATATATATATATATTAGAAAATAATATATATTTTTGGAAGCCTTTTAATATATATATAAATATAAATAATATATATATTTTTGGAGGCCTTTGATATATATATGTATTTTAGAAAATAATATATATATTTTTGGAAGCCTTTTAATATATATATGTATGTATTTTAGAAAATAATATATGTATTTTTGGAGGCCTTTAATATATATTTGTATTTTAGAAAATAATATATATATTTTCGAAAGCCTTTAAATATATACAAGGCACGCCCGGCGGGACCCCGGGATCTCGGGCATCTCTAAATATATATATATATATTATTTTTTTAATCATAAAAAAGTACTTAGCCTTTTAATATATATATGGCACGCCCGGTGGGACCCTAGGATCCCGGGCCTCTCTAAATATATATTATTATTTTTTATCATAAAAAAGTACTTAGCTTTTTAATATATATGGCACGCCCAGTGGGACCCCGGGATCCTGGGCCTCTCTAAATATATATATTATTTTTTTATCATAAAAAGTACTTAGCCCCGTATATCGACTCAACCCACCACCTGGGGAGTATGTAAAATAATAATATATATTAAAAGTCCTTTAATATATATATATGTATTTTATAAAACAATATATATATTTTTGAAAGATTTTAATATATATATTATTCTTTTTTTATTATATAAAAATAATTTCTTAGCCCCGCGTATCGACTCAACCCACCACCTGGGGAGTATTTACTTCAGGAGAAGTATATGTATATATTTATATTTTTTTTGGAAGTCCTTAATATATATATTAATATATATATTTTTAGGAGCCCTTGAATATATATATATATATATATAAATACTTGAAAAAGAATTAAAATTCAAAAGGGGCTGAGAACTTACGTTCTCTGAAAAAAAAATTTGATGTGAGAGGGCTCGCGCCAGGATTTCCACCATCTCCTCTCCTTTTTTTTTTCTTTTTCTCTGGTCTCTCTTCCCGTCCCAAATGAGAGCTCAAGGGGCATATTTATAGGGTTCGGATGGCTTGTGTTTGACAATTCCGCGGATAAACAATTTGGTTGGGCGTGCTTGCAAGTCCCTGGGTATTATTTGCTTGGGCGCCAAGCTACACTTTCGCGGAACTAGGCTACAAGACGCCGCTCGAAACCTAACGCCTGCAGTCTTTCGCCTTGCTGCTGCAGAGATGCTTGCCATGCAAAAAGCAGAGCTGAAAGCAAAGTCGGGAAAATAAAAATACTGACTTTGACTTTTTAATGCAATTACGTTCACAGAAGCTCTGAGAAAGGCATTTGTTGCTGATGCTGCTACTGTTGATGCTTTTCTTTTAATATTCTGAGAAAAAAAAACCGAGCTACTTTTCTGCCTTCTTTATCTCTGCTTCTTTCCTGGGACTTTTCTCGCGTGCAACTCTTCATCTCAGCATCATGAGGATTCCCTCACCTCCCTTGAAATCACATCAACAGTCGTCGAAAATCACATCTGCTACAGAATTCAGTTGAGAAATCACAAAACAGGAAGACTTGCATAGAACCCAGCTGGAATCAACTACCGCAAAGGAGAACATGACACTTGATCCTTCCGGTGTCTTCCCTACTTCCCCGCCTGTCTGTTTCTCCAACTCACGGTCCTTTTCCTCAAGTATAATGGACGATATTGCATCTTCAGAAAATACATCTGCACCCTCAGGAATGTAGCCAGGAGTTGGGCACTGATCCTCAATCGCCAACCATCCATGCTGCCTTTCAACCTTCTCCCTATATTGAACTGCGGCCACAGAACCTAAGCTTTCTCTGTCCACGTATCAATGATCTTATCTCTCCTTGAAAACGAGCTATTCTTCAAAGAAAACCCAGATCGCCCCAACAATGCTGCTTAGAGCCCACAAAACGAGAATCATTATCATCCACTTGCAACTGTTTGTGCCCCGTGGCCGCTCCTTTACCTTTGAACTCATAGTGAAGCCTCCATTAAGGCCAGAAGCTTTGCAATGTAAAGCCATCCTAACCCAACGACATATCCTCAAAAAGAGCCTTGGAAGCTTGAGAAAGACTCCCGTGATGGCCAAAAAGCTCATGGGAGTTGCCACTTTAGGACACCCAAAACAGAAATCCTGCTGAAAGAGCAAACCGAAGAAACCGAGTTGAAAAATCCGAATCAGAGAGATTCATCTTCCGAATAGATGGAAAAAGCCCGCCCTTTTTTTTAGCATTCCCCTTCTTTGCTATATCCTCTTTCCTTTTTTTTTGTTTTTTTGTGCCGCCTAAACTTGGCAATGACATGAGATTTTCTACCTGGGTGGCCAAGGCTCATTTTACCCACAACATGTCTTTTGCACTTCTTCTTTTTTTTTTTTTCTTTTTTTATATGCCTTAGTCATCTTGTTTGACTGGCCAACCACTTCCTTGCTCGTTTTCCTTCATTTTTTTTCTCTTTTTTTTAAAATTTTCATCATTCATTTCACAAATTTCTTTTTTTTTTCTTTTTTTGTAAAAATCGTGGCTATTTGTGATTTTGTAATTTTTTAACCATTAGCAATTTTTTTGCCATCAATTTTCCTTTTGTTGTAATTTTTCTCTTTCTTTTTTTTCTTCTTTTCTTTTTTCACACATGAAAAATCATATAATTTCATAGACCGATATCATATAATTGTAGTGGTCCTATGGTTTGAAATATACCTCATCACTAACCTTCATAACCACCTATTTTCATGGAATATATTGATTAGAATCCATTAAGTTCTATAACAATTCATATTCTCATGATCAAACCAGTCAAACACCTATAACCATGCTCAAAATAACAAGCCACTTGGTTTCCCAAGAAGACATCTCAAACCCACCTACATAACCAGCTCTACTTGCACCATATCAAACACAACCCACTGACATGCTAGAAAATACCATTCTAATGATTAAGAGAAATGATGAAAGAATAGACCAAATGCAAACATATTAAGTTATTTGAAAACCAAATTGCCCAACATGCCACAAAATCATCCCATAGAGATCAGGCAAACTTCCTAGCCAGCTTCAAGTAAATCCTAGGGAATAAGTGCAGGCAGTCACTCTGCTGAGTGGAAAGCAGAAAGAAACAGATAAAGAGACCGAGCAAAAGCAGAGGAGCCACAACCTGAGCCTATGGCTGAAAAGTCATACATTCCACCACCTCCATATCAACCTCCTGCTCCGGCCTCGTGAAAAAAAATGTTAAAAATTGTTTTCCCTCGGTTTTGAAAATAAATGCTCAATTAATTCCCCAGCAAAATTTTAAAGCATTTAGTTCTTTAACCGAGTCCGAAAAGTATATCACAGAAATATTTTGCATTGTGTTCCACATTCTGATTTTACATCTCCAAGGAGAAAACCCTTGATTAAAAGAGTTGAATACAATAGTCTAAAAAGAATGGTTATTTTATTGAAATGATGATGAAATGTATAGAAAATTTTCCTACGACTTTACAAGTGCACGAAAAATCGTGTCTCACGAAAATACAAAGATAGATGAGTACACTTCGCCCCGCGCCGTGACTCAAATGTGTGGTACATGATGCCCGCGCCATGATTTAAATGTGAGTTTATGCTTAGCCCGTCGACCAGCGATGACTCGGTTTGGGCATAGTGAGAGGCCCGTCGACTACACTAATGACCCTATACAGCAAGCTAAGTGCGCTCTCAGCTTCTGAATTTTCACAGCAGACCAGCGTCTCCCGCTTTCAGCTTAATAAGCCAGCGTGTCCCGCTTTCAGTCTCTAGATTGAATAATTGGATGGTTTTACCAAGAAATGGATTTAACCAAATTTTAAAAATTTGTTTGGGTCAACTTAGACCTTCTAAAAGGGGTTGGAGCCCAACTGAGCATGTTGAAAAGAGTTTTGGCCTAACTGGGCTTGACTCAATCAATTTGAGCTCAACTGGGCTTATTGGGGGATTTTGGGCCCAACTGGGCCTGTTGAAGAGTTTTGGGCTATCTTGGGCTTGTTGAAAAGTTTTGAACCATCTTGGGCTTGTTGAAGAGTTTCGGGCCACCTTGGACTTGTTGAAGAGTTTTGAGTCATCTTGGACTTTTTGGAGGGTCTTAGGCCCAAGAGGGCTTGCTCAGACATTAAGGCTCAGGTTGAGGAAATAGGTCATTTTTTTTCTTTTTATATATATATATATGTATAGATATATATAATAGAAAGGTACTTAACCCCGTGTATCAATTTAACCCACTACCTGGGGAGTATTTACTTGGGGAGAAGTATATAAATTTTTTTTATAATATACATATATATACATTTTTTTGAAAGTCTTTAAGATATATGTGTGTATTTTAAAATAAAATATATATATATATATTATTTTTTTGGGGCCCACGGGACAAATATATTTTTTTTTGAAGGCCCGCGGGATACATATATATTTTAGAAAATAAAATATTCATTTTTGAAGAACCGCGGGACTCATATATATTTTAGAAAATAAAATATTCATTTTTAAAGGTCCTCGGGACACATATATATATTTTAGAAAATAAAATAATCATTTTTTGAAGACCCGCAGGACTCATATATATTTTAAAAAATAAAATATTCATTTTTGGAGGCCCGCGGGACACATATATATATTTTAGAAAATAAAATATTCATTTTTGAAGGCCCGCGGGACTCATATATATTTTAGAAAATAAAATATTCATTTTTGGAGGCCCGCGGGACTCATATATATTTAAGAAAACAAAATATTCATTTTTGGATGCCCGCGGGACTCATATATATATTTTAGAAAATAAAATATTCATTTTTAAAGGCCCACGGGACACATATATATTTTAGAAAATCAAATATTCATTTTTGAAGACCCACAGGACTCATATATATTTTTAAAAATAAAATATTCATTTTTGAAGGCCCGCGAGACTCATATATATATTTTAGAAAATAAAATATTCATTTTTGAAGAGCCGCAGGACTCATATATATTTAAGAAAATAAAATATTCATTTTTGGAGGCCCGCGAGACTCATATATATTTAAGAAAATAAAATATTCATTTTTGGAGGCCGGCGGGTCTCATATATATATTTTAGAAAATAAAATATTTATTTTTAAAGGCCCGCGGGACACATATATATATTTTAGAAAACAAAATATTCATTTTTAAAGACCCGCGGGACTCATATATATTTTAAAAAATAAAATATTCATTTTTGGAGGCCCGCGGGACTCATATATATATTTTAGAAAATAAAATATTCATTTTTAAAGGCCCGTGGGATACATATATATTTTAGAAAATAAAATATTTATTTTTGGAGACCCGCGGGACTCATATATATTTTTAAAAATATAATATTCATTTTTGGAGGCCCGCGGGACACATATATATTTAAGAAAATAAAATATTCATTTTTGGAGGCCTGCGGGACTCATATATATATTTTAGAAAATAAAATATTTATTTTTAAAGGCCCGCGGGACACATATATATACTTTAGAAAACAAAATATTCATTTTTAAAGACCCGCGGGACTCATATATATTTTAAAAAATAAAATATTCATTTTTGGAGGTCCGCGGGACTCATATATATTTAAGAAAATAAAATATTCATTTTTGGAGGCCCGCGGGACTCATATATATATTTTAGAAAATAAAATATTCATTTTTAAAGGCCCGTGGGACACATATATATATTTTAGAAAATAAAATATTTATTTTTGGAGACCCGCGGGACTCATATATATTTTTAAAAATAAAATATTCATTTTTGGAGGCCTGCGGGACACATATATATATTTTAGAAAATAAAATATTCATTTTTGAAGGCCCGCGGGACACATATATATTTTAGAAAATAAAATATTCATTTTTAAAGGCCCGCAGGACACATATATATTTTAGAAAATAAAATATTCATTTTTGAAGGCCCGCGGGACTCATATATTTTAGAAAATAAAATATTTATTTTTGGAGGCCCGCGGGACACATATATATATTTTAGAAAATAAAATATTCATTTTTGAAGGCCCGCGGGACGCATATATATTTTAGAAAATAAAATATTCATTTTTGGAGGCCCGTGGGACTCACATATATTTAAGCAAACAAAATATTCATTTTTGGAGGCTCGCGGGACTCATATATATATTTTAGAAAATAAAATATTCATTTTTAAAGGCCCGCAGGACACATATATATAGTTTTAGAAAACGAATTGTTTTTTTGGGTGCCCACGGGACATATATATATTTTAGAAAATAAAATATTTATTTTTGGATGCCCGTGGGACATATATATATATATTTTAGAAAATAAAATATTCATTTTTGGAGGCCCGCGGGATATATATATTTTTAGAAAACAAAATATTCATTTTTGGAGGCCCGCGGGACTCATATATATATTTTCGTAGGCTTCCCTTTTTTTATTATCTCGGGACCCCGGGCCTCTTTATAAATATATTATTATCTTTTTTTTATATGTATATCATGAAAAATACTTAGTTATATATATATATATATATATATATATATATATCTGTGTGCGTGTGTGTGTGGCGCGACCGGTGGGATCTCGGGACCCCGGGCCATTATATATATATATATGTTACTATTTTTATATCATAAAAACACTTAGCTTTATATTTATACATATATATATGTGGCGGCCCGTGAGATGCCGGGATGCCGGACTTTTATATATATATTTTTATTATAAAATACTTAGCTTTATATATATATTATATATGACCCACCCTATGCAGAAAAATGGTTTTTGAAAATAATATATATGTATATATTTATATATAGAAAATATACATTTTTTTTAAAGGAGAAAAATACTTAACACGTGTGTCAATTCAACCCGCCAGTCGGGGAATATCCACGTTGGGAAAAGTAGTTTTTTTTGTTGAAAATAATATATATGTATATATGTATATATATATTTATATATAGAAAATATACATATATTTTTTTTTGAAAGAGAAAAATACTTAACCCGTGTGTCAATTCAACCCGCCAGTCGGGGAGTATCTACGTTGGGAAAAATAGTTTTTTTTTAAAATAATATATATGTATATATGTATATATATTTTTAACAACACATATATATATATTTAAAAATATACTTAACCTGTGTGTCAATTCAACCCGCCAGTCGGGGAGTATCCACGTTGGGGAAAGTATTTTTTTTGAAAATAATTCATATATATGTATATATATATATTTTTAATAAGAAAGAATATTTTTTTTCACCTAAAAAAAATCTGGAGAACTTACGTTCTCTGTTAGAGGAAAAACCTGGGAATGCTTGTCTTCGGAGCTCCGTCTCCTGCTTTCCTCCTCTCGTCGTGTGTTCTCCTTTTTTTTCGCGCTAAGAGTTCAATTTATAGGTGATTTGGAGGTAGTTCGGCCATGAGGCTATTTCAGCGCGAGCGTTTCCGCGGAACTTCGTTTGTCGCGAAACTGTAGTCACGCGGAACTATTTCAGTAAAAGCGTTCCCGCGGAACTTCGTTTGCATGGAACCCGTTAAGTTCACGTATTTCGCAGTTCAAGCGACTGTATTGCCAATTACATGTCACCTTCTTCATCGAGCAAACAGTTCCGCGGGTTTGGACAACTTTGCTTGAGCGTCAAGCTATCTATTTCTGCCGAATGGCTGTTCAACAACAAAGCCTGCTATCTCGTTCGTGTCATGTCCCATCGGTAGCTTTTACTGCAATCCTGACTGAGGCTAGCTGCCTTCCGTTGTCGAGCTTGTGAGGCATGGGGTTCCTTCTAGTTGGTTAATCATGGAGTTTCATTCAACATTTTAAACAATGCAATAGAAAAGCATTTGGGGATTCCGCCAACAACTAGAGGAAGCCAAGTTGGGCTTCAGTATTGGTGGTACTGACGACTGACAAGATTTGTGGATGATTCAAAGTTTCGGGGCAGTATTTGTCATTCTCATTAGCTTCGTGCCCCAATCTACAGCTCAGAGTTTTTAGACAGACCTTCCCTCCCAAAGGCAAAAACCCACAGGAATCCTTCCCTGTATTTCTTGTCCTCGGAACAGCCACAACCCCTTCACCTTATATGGTGGATCTGAACCAATTACCAGCATCTTTCCAAACACATACTTTCGTGCCAAGTCCATACATTGCAGGAAACTGCTTGCTTTATTCAGAGTGACAAATGGAACAGTGTTCTCATCATTGTACTTGTAATCACAAAACCAAAGGGAGTATCCTTCAGGATCATACATATCCCAAAATCCTTTGATTGCAACTTCACGGAAGTTGGTTTTTGTGTTGAAATCATTTTACCAGGAGGCAGAAAATCAAGAGGACTCTTTGGCTTTGGCTTTGGCGCCTCTTCTTCCTCGTCTGCATCCGCTGCTTTTGCTTGCGCCGGGGTTGGAGTCGCCATTTTTGTCGCAGAGGTTGTGAAACGAAGATTATATATATATTTGTTCTCTTTTCTTTTCTCTTTTTTTTTTAAAAATAAAAATATTTTTGCGATAGAGGCAATGGCTGCAGAGCGGGAAAAAATTATCCGGGGTATATCATTATTATTACCATTATTATTAGTTATTATTATTACATTTTATTATTATTATTATTATTTTTTGTTTTTTTGTTTTTTTTGGGCCCATCATAAAACCCGGTAGATTTCAAGTGGGCATCATCTCCTATTGAAATTCTCTATTCGGGTGGCCAAGGCTCACACATTTTATTATTTATTTATTTAATTAATTAATTAATTTATTTTTATTTTTTGCTCTTGTTTGACCAACTGCCCATTTTCTTTCTTTTCTTTTATATAATTTTTTTCTTCTTTTTTCTTTTTTTATTATTTTTTTTTTATTTTTTTATATATTTATTATTTTTTTATTTTTGTAACCTTTTCTTTTTGTAATGAATTTGCTAGTCTATAAACAAAGACTTTGGCTATCTGCGATTTCATAATTAGTCATTTGTAATTTTTCTTTTTCTTTTTTTTTCTCTTTTCTCTTTATAATTTTTTCTTTCTTTTTTTTTAACATGAAAAATCACATAATAATTTTTTTTTCAACTGAAATCAATCATACAATCGTAGTGGACCCATGGTTAAAAATATACCTCATTAAATGCCCCATCAGGAATTATGCCGTCATAGGCTACTTGTAAAGACATGATTCTTGACATGTTGTACGGCAGGCCTTTCTTGACTCCCTCTTTTTTTTTTTTTTTTTTTTTTTGCAGCTAGGCACAGCGCCTCGAGAGCTTTAAAAAGTCAATGAGCCCGTAGTCCTATGGTTTGCGAGTTTGAGGTACCGCTACATAGCTATTTGTACTTAGCGGATTTCATTCAATGCCTCCCTTTGAGCTAGGCCGTATATATATTTTCCCTTTTTCTCTCTCTTTTTTTTTTTTTTTTTTTGAAATGGCCCTCCCACGGGTTCTACTGGCTTCTTGTTTCAGATTCGACGGTCACTGCTTGATTTGGGTTCTTAAGAGGAGGAGCATTTTAATTGCTGGCGCTAAAGCATCAGCAACTTTTGTAGCAAAGCCGTAACGTGTGGTAGTTCTCTTCTTTTTTCTTTTTTCTTCTCTTTTTTTCTCTTCTTTTTTTTGAAGTTTGATAATTTTATTATTATTATTATTTTGAAATTTGATATATATATATGTGTATTTATTTATTTATTATTATCATCATCATCATTATTATTATTATTATTATTATATATTTTGCAGGCAATGTCTTCTCTAGAATTTTCTATTCTTTCACCAAGAGAGAAATCAGCGGTGAAAAAGAGGCGTTCTTCCCTTGAGGAGCCTAAGGATAGTGCGACTCCTTTTTCCAAAGTAGTTTCAATTGCGGCGCCTCCGACGTCCCCTTCTCTCGTGAAGAAGCGCAAGGCTGTTGCATATGCTCGTGGGGAGTTTAAAAGGCAAAAATTCTCCTCCAAGAAAAATGAGTCCTCCAAGAAAAGCTCTCTCGAAGAAATGATGACATCTAAGAAAAAGCAGCGTGTTCCGAGGAAAAAAACTGCGCAGAGTGCCAAGAAGTACGATCTTTTCTTCGGTCGCCCTTGTGGAGGCTGTTCTTCTTATTTCGGGTGGTATCCTACCTTGGCAAGCCGTGAATGCTTTGAATGTTCACATGGGCCTTCTCACTTCAGCCCCATGCGCTGTCACCTTATGAAAGACATTAATGGTCGTTATACTCGGATCTTTATGATCCCAGAGAAGATTTTCACCGAGCGTTTGAACTGCCAAGAAGGTTGTATCTTTGGAAAAGGTGTTGCTGCAACCGATCCTCGCAAGACCTTTTCTGGTTGCTTTCTACTCCCGACCAGGGCATTAGGCAACCCCCATAATTTTATCATAGAGACCCCTCGCTAGTTGCGAAAAGAACTAGAAGACTATTCTTTTATATGCAAAGAGAGTGCGAATGTCTACCGTGGCTGCTTGGGTAACATCTCGGGCTTTAATCAATGGGATCAACATCTGGTCTCTCGTCATGAGGCGGTGCTTATAGCCGCTGGTGTGAAAGACGCGATCTTAGCCACTAGAGAGGGTTTTTGGAAAGACAACAACATTATTAATGCCTTTGTCAGTTTTTGGTCATCAACGACTAACTCCTTTATATTTCCATTTGGAGAGATGAGCATTACTTTGTGGGATCTGAAGGGGATATGCGGTCTTGCTGTATGTGGATTGCCTTTTGACGAGTGTACCCCTCCAAACTCTACCTTCAACAAGAACCCGATTGCTTTAAAGGTTATAAATCTTCTTGATGAGTTATAACAAACGACCAAGAAGGAAAAGTTCACAGCAAGAGACTGGGTGGCATTATTCTCAAGGATTTCTGACCAACGGGTATCTAATGACGACTAGCCTTCTAATATTGTTAAGTTTCATGCCAGTGGGCAAGGCGGCCTATGGCTTCCCCTTGAGCGCTTACAACAAATATAGCCTGAGGTCGAGCTTATCCTTTTTCTGTGGCTTTGGATTTTCGTGGTCATTGCCCTTCCTCTTCGGCCTACGGTCTTGTAAAATGTTCATATCTTTATGTTGCTTGCGAGATAGCTCAAGGCAAGCGCTTCGCTTTGGCACCACGAGTATTGTGTGATATTTATAAGGGTTTAAATCAGATTATATATAATGAGAAAGGCCCAGGGCGCGCCATTTCTTATTTCCCAGCTCATTTTCTCCTTGGCTGGCTTGGATTCTATTTCCCAGAGATTTATGGAGTCGAGGAAGTTACCCAATTTCCTTCTCAGGGTTTGATATTGAAGAAATTTGCCAGGCGTAACTTAGCCAGCTATAGTTTTGAAGACATGATCGGACTTTTTATCCAAGCTGGTTATTTTGAAGAGAGGTTCTTCCGCATGGTTGGCCCCTGTGAGTGGTCGACAAAATCTTCCTCTGAGGGACTGACCCTTGATGAGAAAGACTTTGCATTGTCGCTTCTGTTGGAAACAATTGTTGAAATCAAATGCAAAATATCCAAAGCATATGTTTTGATGATTAACAACATAATTTGAGTAAAGTCTTAACTACTAATATGTTTTGTGCAATGTTTAAGGTTATAAAAGTAAAAAATACAAAACAGAACAGGTCAAGTCGCAACTTACGTCGACACAGACATCGACATGGGCCAAGTCGATTTCTCAAGTCGACTCCATCTTCGACTTCAATAGACGTCCTCTGTCCAGCGTTGAAATTAGGAGCAAGAATTCTCGAAGTCGCAGACGAAGTCGACTCCACTTGCGACTTTGGTGAAGTCGCAGACCAAGTCGACTACAGTATCGACTTCACATAACATTTTCCTTCCAGCGTTGAAATTAGAAAGTACAGCTGCCGAAGTCGCACATGAAGTCGACTCCACTTGCGACTTGGGTGAAGTCGCAGGCAAAGTCGACTCCAACATTAACTTCAAATGGGTAGTGCAGATTTTTAGAATTTCAAGTCGAAGGCCAAGCCGACTTCAAGATAGACTTGAGTCAAATTGAAGATGAAGTTGACTCAAAATTTTCAACTTGAATATATGAAGACTAATCCAAGAAGTTAAGCAAGCAAGAGACACTTCAACAAAGATCAAACTGACTTGGCAAAAGAAAGAAGCCAAGTCGCACCCGAAGTCGACTCCAAGATCGACTTGAAGCCAAGTCTCAGACCAGACCCAGAGGACAGACTTGGACACTGAAGAACAGCTGAAATCGCACACGAAGTCGACTCCAGCATGCGACTTGGGTGAAGTCGCACACGAAGTCGACTCCACCTGCGACTTGGAGGCATAAAGTTCGAATTTTTGAACGTTGGAACATTTATTACGTGCCAACCAACTCTATAACGTTCAAAATTCTCCCTCCTCTATATATAGACACTCAAGCAAACGTGAAAAGACATAAGATAGAGCTGAAAAAGAGGAAAGAAGCGCTACTAAGAGTTTCAATCCACTTTTCTCTACAATCGAGTGATCTATACACTTTCAAAGGAAGAATAAACTTCAAAGTTGTTGTTTGCTTCAACGCAATACGATTCGTTGCTTCTACAGATTTTTTCTTGAGCTGAAACTTGCTACACAAATCTATAAAGTGTAGATTTCTTCTATTTCATCTTGTTATTTGATTTTGGTGTTTGGTTTGAGTTCGGTATTTCAAACCAAGATATAGCAAGTAGGGTTGTGATTGGAGTGTAACTCATCACCTACTTGTGTTGCTTGTTATACACGCCCCCTAGAGCTAGAATCTAGAAGAGAGCGGAGGCTCTTGTTGTATATGCCCCATAGAGCTAGAATCTAGAAGAGAGCGGAGACTCTAGTTGTATTCGCGGAATACATAGTGGAACCCAAGTCACAAGGGAGTGTGAGCTTGGAAGAGTGGAGTAGGAAAAGGTTGTCCGAACCACTATAAATCTTGTCTACTGTTTTTCATTTCCACTTTCATTATCTTATTGCTTTCTATTTGTTTCATTAAAGGGGTTTAAACTAAACCAGGGTAAAATCTCTAATTAAAGTTTTAAATTCTTAAATACCCAATTCACCCCTCCCCTCTTGGGTAATTGCCATCAACTCGGGACCAACAACTTCAACCAGGTCTCTTGGCTTACAGGGATGGTCCTCGTTTTGAAGTTGAGTCGTACTATCCTCATAGGTTTGCCCGTCAATTCGGCTTTGATCAGGATGTTCCTGCATATCTTCTCCGCATTCCAAGATATCAAAGGGAAGTTGGGGTCGGACCTCTTCACTGGCTCGCGGTATGTTCGCGCTTTGAGGGAGTTAAGTTCTCATGTGAGCTGAAATTTCCTTCGTTTGACCGTCGAGTCCGAGCAACTCAAGATTATGTTCATTGGTATGACATTTGTGCGGTAAAGGTTGTCGAGCAAGTTGCCCATAAATCCCGCTTTTGGGCTTTTAAACCCCTCGACTTGACCACCAGCTGGGGTGAACTGGGCTTGGTGATGCCCTTTGAGATTAGACGCTTCAAGGAACCAGATGTGGAGGAGACTGAGGCTCGTTGTGTCTAACACATCGATTCCTTCAAGGCCTACCCTGGGATGGTCGGTTGTAGCTTTCACTATACTGACTGGGTTGCGGAAGGAAAAGAGTATATTTGTCGCAACACCGAGCCAGTCAAGAAGACTTTATGGGAGTTAGCTGCTGAAAAGGCAGCTTCTGAAAAAGACCAGAAACCCATGGAGACTTGGAGTATGTTTCTCTTTTTTTTTTATATTTTTATCCTTAACTATCCCCCTTTTTTTTTTAGAATACAATGTCAAGCTTCCCGAGGTTGTATATCCGCCAAAGCCAATCAGTCGCTTTTGATTTCCCAATCGTCCTACCAACTCAGAGGCTACAGAGTCATTGACAATGCATGACACCTGTGGCAAGAAGCGAAAAATTCAGAGAATGAGGGATTTGTCTCCGATTGCTAGACTTTCAGATCCTTCCCAAGGAAAAGATTCCTCAGAGCAAGGAGAAGCTGTGAGACCTTCAGGAGAGTTTAATAAAAGGTCATATCCCATTTCCAAGCCTAAGCTATCTGAGGAAGGGGTCGTTGTAGCAGAGCCTAATGTTTTCATAAATTCTTCCAATGACCATGAAGTTAGTGAGGGAATGCGTGCCAAGGTGCAGAACAACTCCCCCATGCAACCGGATTCTAGCGACCAAGCTCTGAGTGACCTCTTGGGCTTCCATGTAGATCTAAACATGGGTCAAATTGACCAGCCGATGCGGTCTTGTAATAGCGAGCCTATATTTTCTGATAACATCTTCATGAGGGATTTTCTAGGGGTCCAGACTCCCGAGGCGTGTCAATCTCCGCCATCGATAGCCCAAGGTACTCCCATGAAAGCGACTCATTCTGATGATAGGACCATAGGTATGCTGGATTACCTTATCAATTATATCTGTTTCTTGCGATTATTCTTATCTTGATCACTTATTTGGCAGGATTTGGTTCGAGAGAGGAAATCCACATGGAAGCTCCATGTAATCACCCAGAAGGCGCAAGTATGAATTTTGAAGGTAAACCCCCTCTATCCCTTTTTTTTCACCTTCTTCTTTTACATCTCATCATTTTTTTTGACAGCCGCCTTTCTTGTCGAAGTGTCTGATGACGATGCTCATGGCGAGGAGAATTTGACACCGATAGAGTCGTTGCCCGTTTCTCCTACATCACCAGGTATTTGTACTTCGGCTTTTTGCCTAGTTAACTTACTGTTCTGACATCTTGACTTGTACTTTTCAGCCTTAGGATCTGGTCACTCAGGTGGTCCTCACTTTAGTTCAACCGGCCCTAGTACTGGCGCGAGCTCGAGTGGGGCTCGTCAGCTTCCTGATGTCAAAGATCGCTTTTTAGATCCTTTGCATCATTTCTTTTCAACTTTCAAGGTGATCGGGGCGGAGCGATTAGAGCAGCGGGATCTCAAGCGTCTAAGGCGTGCAATAACACAATTCAAGGGATGCATCGTTTCTTCTTTGAGGGACATGGATTCTCCTGATGATGTCACCAAAGCGTTGGATATTTGTGAAGACTTTTCTATGGTCCTGGATAGGCTCCAACTTTGCGTTTCTAGTTTTGGTGATGTCATACTCTCACTAGAGAAGTTGCGTGCCCATCGGCGAGAGCTCGAGGCTGCTACACGACCCTTAGTTTCTGTGGAAGATCTAGTGTCCGTAGAAGCCGACCTCGCCAAATACAGAGATAGCCTTGCTCAACTTAAGGAATGTAACCTCCAGGTCGCAAAGGAGATGGAAAGTAAAAAGATGATTGTCGAGGAGATTCGAGCATCCATAGCGGCCAAACAGGCCGAGGTCCGTCGCATTGTCACTTCTATCTTTGTGGATAAAAGTAGACTAAAATCGTTGACTTCTACCTCCAACGAACTTCAAGCCGAAGTTGACCTCTACAAAGTGAGAATTGATTCAGAGAGTCGGGATATTTCTACTATGGAGGCTAAGGTCGAAGAGCTGCGGGCGTATACAGTTCCTCCTGCTGATATAGTGAACTCTATCCGAGTTTTGAAGGAGTCCCTTCATTCTACAAGGGAGACTGTAGAGATTCTTTTGCAAAATTTTAATGTATGACTCCCTTTGTGACTTCTACGGATAGTATCTTTTTAAGTAATTCCCATTTACAGTTGCTTTGACTTGATTCTCGCAGTTAACAACTTCATATGTGCCATTGCCATAGACATCTCAATGATGTAAGGCCCTTCCCATTTAGGCTTAAATTTACCGGTAAGTTTGCCCCCGGCCATAAGCTCCGTGCATAGCTTTAGCACCAAATCTCCTCTTTTGAATGACCGATGCTTCACGACTTTATTGTATGCTTCGACCATCCGAGCTTGATAGAGTTCGATTCGTTGTCGTGCTTGAATTCGTTTTTCATCTAGTGCTTCGAGCTCATCGAAACGAAGTTTGGCTTGTTGTTCAGTAGTTAACCTAGAATGGATAGTAACCCTTAAGGATGCTAACTGGATCTCCACTGGTAAAACTGCTTCAGTGCCAAAAAGTAGTGAATATGGCGTTGCTCCCGTCGCAGTTCGATGTGTGGTTCTGTAGGCCTATAGTGCTTTGGGTAACCTCTCGTGCCAATCTCGCTTATTTTTCACAGTGGTCCTTTTGAGGATTCGAATGATATTTTTATTAAATGCCTCTGCTTGACCATTTCCTTGTGTGCCATTATCTGAGGTGATTTGATAGGGGACACCATAACGGTAGATGATTTTATGCTTGATAAATTCAACCACCTCTTGCGCTCGGACTCTCTTGTAGGCTTTAGCTTCTGCCCACTTGGAGAAATAATCCGTAGCGGCTAAAATATATAAGTGTCCTTTGGATGATGACGGGTTTATCGGACCGACAATATCAAAGCTCCACCAAGAGAAAGGCCACGAAATAGGTGCTGGAGACATTATTGAAGCAGGAATATGATAAATATCTCCATGCATTTGACAGGCTTCACAAGATTTTGCAAAGTTAATGGAGTCTTGGACCATTGTGGGCCAATAATAGCCTAATGTTATGATCCTATGATAAAGATGTTGCCCAGATTGGTGGGCGCCACACTCGCGGGAGTGTCTCTTGAAGAACCTGACAAATATCATTCCCGTTAATGCAGCGAAGCCAAAGCCCATCAAAAGCAATCCGATACAAATCATCTTGAAACATGGTATATCGCAAAACAGCCTTTCTTAGTGACTTCCTTGCATTTGGATTATCTAGTTCAATATCATATTTGAGATAATTGATGATAGGGATGCGCCAGTCATCATTATTTGTAGTTACCTTGGATACACACTGTCCAATTTGATTTACTTGGAGCTTTTCGTAATCTTCTAGTCTTTGTACTCAAATCGTCATGTCATCAAGCTCATTGAAAGTGAGAATACTAGCCAACTTTGATAGTGCATCAGCAACTATATTTTCTGACCGAGGAACGTGCTCAACAGAAATAATTTCGAACTTTGCCAATAAAGTTTGAGCTTTGTCATAATATTTTCGCAAGTGAGGCTGGTGCACTTCGTATTGATTGTTTAACTGTTTAATAACCAATTCGGAGTCCCCAAATATTCACACAAATAAAATATCTAATTGCAAAAGAAGTTCCATGCCAATGAGTAAAGCCTCATATTCAGCTTCATTGTTTGTTGCGCTTTTTCTAAGAAAATATGAGTGCGGGAACAAGTCTTTATGAGGGGAGACTACGACAATTCCAACGCCAGCTCCGGATGGCTTTGAAGCGCCATCGAAAAACATTTGCCACATTGGATCATCATTTGCATAGAAAACCTTCTCATCAGGTAGGTTTTCTAAGATGGGAAATTCTTCTTCAAGCAGATGGGCTGCTAGGAAGTCTGCTAACACTTGCCCTTTCACTACCTTTCGTGGCACATATTTGATATCAAATTCAGATAATAGCAGTGACCATTTTGCTAAGCATCCTGAAAGCATTGGTCTAGTGATCAGGAACTTAAGGGGGTCAGCCTTTGATATAAGTATGATCTGATGCACGAGGAAGTAATGTCTTAGCTTCTGTGCCACAAAGACCAATGCTAGAAAAATCTTCTCGATCGAGGAATAATTACATTCAGCTTGCAATAATCGACAACTGAGATAATATGCGGCTTGTTCTTTGCCTTGGGCATTTTCTTGTGCAAGCAATGCCCCCAGTGATTGTGGACTAGCGGCAATATAGAGAATGAGCGGCTTTCCTTTCACTGGAGTCGTCAAAATAGGAGGATTTTGTAGCAATTCTTTAATAGCTTCAAAAGTCCGTTGGCATTTCGCATCCCACTGGAAAGTCGTATCTTTTTTCATCAACTTGTGAAAGGGCTGGCACCAGCCGGACAAGTTGGAGATGAAACGCCGGATATACGAAAATTAGCCTTGCAGACTCCTAAGTTCTCTAAGGTTTCGTGGAGGCGGCATATTTTGAATTGCTTCCATTTTGAGTAGATCGACCTCGATTCCCCTTTGGCGGATTATGAACCCGAGGAATTTCCCAGATGATACTCCGAATGCACATTTGAGAGGATTCATCTTGAGATCATACTTTCTTAGACGCAGAAACACCGACCTCAAATCTTCTTTATGCCTATTGTGACCTTCAGATCTTACAACTAGGTCATCGACATAACACTCAACATGTTTGTGTAACATATCATGGAATATCTTTTGAGTAGCCTTTTGATAAGTTGCGCCAGCATTCTTAAGACCAAAAGGTATGACTTTGTAGCAAAAGACACCCATCAGTGTTCGAAATGCTGTTGCGGCTTCATCTGCTGGAGCCATCTTGATTTGATTGTATCATGAATATCCATCCATAAATGAGAATGTATCGTACAAGACCGTGCTGTCGATTAGCAAATCAGTGAAAGGAAGAGGAAATTCATCCTTAGGGCATGCTTCGTTTAGATCTCGAAAATCTACGCAAATGCGGATCTGCCCATTTTTCTTTTTGACAAGAGCAACGTTAGAAATCCATCTCGAAAATTTGATTTCCTGAATGAATTCAGCATCAATGAATTTTTCAACTTCTTTGATGATTTGTTCCTCGAGCTCCGGTCGAAACCTTCTAGAGCTTGCTTAACTGGCTTTTTTTCTTGCGTAATATGCAGATGATGCATTGCAACTGCAGGGTTGAGCCCTGGCATCTCGGAATACCCTCAAGCAAAAACATCTTTGAATTCACTCAAAAGCTGCCTTAACGCTGCCTTTTCTTTTTCGGCCAGGTTTTTGTCAATAAAAATGCATCTCGGGTTCTCCTCAGTCCCGAGATTGAATTCCTCGAGTACATCAATAGTAGGCTGCCCTCCATCCTCAATCGTAGGTGGAGCGTCCTCTGGTTCCATTAATGCCTCTTCATCGTTGCTGGAGTTCTCGCTTGTGGAGACGCAGTAGGTGGTAGCGAAGTCGACGTCTTCTTCTTCTTTATACCCGAGGCCAAGTTTTTTGTTACCCTTTTGATAACCAGGAGGTCCTTCAGATAACGGGATAGGGATGTCACTTCTAAGGCCTAAAAGATTTGGTTCGTCGGGATAGAATCCCATCAAATCCATAATTTTCTTGCTTTCTCTGCTATAGCGATGAAAATTCTATTTCTTGAGCTTAGCGGTGGGCAAGCAAGAAGATTTGTTAGGGTTACCATAAACTTTGCCATATTGCTTTATAAAATATTCTTTGGCAAGTTTTTCATCTTGAGGTCCCTGCATACTTGGAGTAGATACATTAAACCCCACGAGCATTGCTAAAATCTCGTCGAGCGCTTCCCTAGGTTTTTGGTTTTGGTGAGCAGCCTCAGTGGCCATTCCGTCACTCTCACAATAAAGTGACTTGGCTTCATCACTGGCCTGGTTCCGAAATCTCCAAAGAGCTTCTAGATCCACCTCAAACCTAGGGGAATTGGCTTGAGGCGGTTTAGCAACCTTTTTCAGGACTTCTAGGTCCAAGTAGAACCGTGAGCCTGCAGCAGTGTTGCTATAGCTGGTAGGAGGTGGTATGGCTGCCCCCTGTCATTGTCGCGGTAGTGACTGTACTGGATCGAGGCTCATATTTTCAAATTTGGTTTGAAACTGAGCCCTTGGTTCTGTCGTTCCTCCTACATGACTGCGCCCTCGACCACAACATTGACCTTCCATCTTCTCACCCCTTGAGAATATGTCTGTGCTTACTGGGGTGGGGGGAGCCTGAGATACCTCCTGCTGACCTTCTAATGTGGTTGCTTCAATTGCTTTCATTGATGTGTTGACAGCAGATGCCAAGTCATAATACTTAGCATCAAAGTAAAATGATTCCGCCGTTGTGAATGGTTTATGGTCAACAAAGATCCTTTTTTCGACTCCATCCTTGCAGTACTTGAAGCATTGATGCACCGTTGATGCGATGATCTTATTGCTGTGGAGCTAAGGCCTCCCTAGTAGCAAATTATAAGAGGTCGGAGCATTAATCACAAAGCATGAGATTTCAGTGCAGAAATCTTCGATGC